>OU342742.1:490953079-492443910 GCA_910589775.1 Avena eriantha
ACATGGAACCGAAGACCGTACCAAAATGGAGGTTCCCGACAAGCCCTCCTTCCTGAATCCGATGGCCGAGGCTCGAAGACCCCGGCACGCCAAGATCTTCTCCCCGAAACGGCAAGACCTCTTTCCCTGATCTGATGACCGAGACCCTGAAAACCAAGTTCGCCGACATGGAACGCCGAGTTCGCCATCTTGAACGACAAGACCGTCGACCGAAACCCGAGACCAAACCCTCGGAACGAGTTCTTCATCCCGAACGCCAAGACCGACCCGACACGAGGACCCGACAAGCTCTTCGTAATGACAAGATCGACACCGACCAGGGAGAGTCCGATGCGCCCCCGACGCCAAACCAAGGCCTGCTTCCCGAAACGCCAAGCGCTCCTTCCGTTGTCCGAGAACAATCCCGTCGAACCCCGAACCCCGGAAACCGAACCCGATCCCCGTCGGACCCCGTCGACCCCCCAAGATCTTCGGAACCCTAATGTGATTCCCTACCCGAGACACCTATTTTTATAATATATAATATCTCCTTGTTGCATTAATTGTTCATGACGCATACATATTTTAGGGTTTGTGGGTACCTTGTCGTTTCACCTCATATCTAAATATGGAGTGTTCTTGCGGGGTATCTTTGTCTTATTCCGGACTCCATTTAAATTGGTGTAGCGAACCGATGCCATGTTTTGCCCTGTTAATACAACATTTAATTTGCGGGGTAGATAAATAACTTGAACCATATAATTAATTATCGGGAGCCCGGTTCCGCTTAATACTGCCTAATTGTCCCGCATCTGCATCATATCATGATCATGCCGGATCTTCTGCTGTGGTATTAAATATTGCATCCGGTGTTTCTTCTAGTGTTGGCTTCTTCGCGGATTAGGCCGATGAGTGGATGCGAGTATCGACAAGTTGTCCGGATATGATCCTTCGGCAGTATTTCCCAGGCGAGCATCTCTTCCCCTTCTACCTATTTTGCATTTATAGTCTTTATTTCCTCCTGTTGATCTATTGATATCCGTGTCGCGATGCTTTAGCTTCCGTGCACCAGTTATATCCTGTGCAGCCTCTATATTGCCTTGGACACCTCCTATTACCTGTGTTTGGTAGATAGCTGGCCTTGCGAGTCGTAGTTTCTTGCTTAGGTGCGATCTCGTGTTGTCGAGTACCATAGTGGTTGGTTTGCTGGCAGATGTTTATTGGTGGAGATGCTTATTGGTGGAGATGATCATGACTTTAAATACAACTATTAAAATGCTAGATATAACTAATGCAGAGGCATTGGTGGGCAATAGATGTTATTTGGTTCTTCCACGCTCACTTGTGTCTCGTAGGACCCCGAGTACTTGATACTTGTTCCTTGATTTTTCGCACTATCCACATCCGGGAGGCCGTGGACCCCCCTGAGCCAGAGCTTGATTCATTTCTATTTCTTGGGGCCACAAAGTAGTTTGGGGCTTTATTACTATCCTGTACCTATGCCATGCTTTACTGCTTTATTTAAGATTGTGCGTGGAGCACCTGTACTGTTTAGGAATTGGGAGTGTTTTCGCAGTATCGACAAGCCCAGTCACACTTTCGGGTTCCCAGTCGTTTACAGCCATTGGCGCAAACCTTGGGTCCGTCTCGGAGTCGGCCGACTTCGTTGCGGGTAGCTTAATGGGGTGGCCCCCTGAAATATTTCTGAATCCTGTGATCGCTTTGTCGTGAATGCCTTGTTGGGTTTTGAGTTGGTTTTTCCGAGGTTGATCGAGTGTGTGTTGCTATTTGTGCACCCCTGCAGGGTAAAACTTTCTGAAAGCCGTGTCCACGGTTATGGACGACTTGGAGCATAGTATCTCGATCATAGACAAGCATAACTAAAGTAGTGCTATAAATCTGACTTAATATGTGACTAGTAATCTGCTCCAGTATAATAGAATGGATATTAAAAATGCCAACAGCTGGTGGATCTGGGTCGTTTTGTGACATGCTATACCTGCCTAGTAAGTATTGCAACTCGAATGGAATGTGATAAAAGTGCCAACAATTGCTGGGTTTTGGCATTCCTCAGGACAATTATATCTGACTAGTAAATGTTCCAACTACAACGGAATGGTGATTAAAACTGCCCACTACTTATGCTTCAGGATGACTCATGCTATCTATATTTGATTAGTAATTGCCGCAACTATAATTGAATGAGTAAAATTGCCAACTGTGTGAGTTCCTTGGTCCGACTTCCTCGTTGGTCTCGAGGGGGAATGTAGCATCCCAATTGTCTAACAATTGTAATGCTACTTAGTCTAGTAATATAATGGCTACTTCCTATATACAATTGTTGCACCATAATTATATCATGCTCATGTCATCATGCCACCTTGCATTTGAGCATCATATAAAACCCTTTTCTTTTGGTTCTTCTCTCATATGCATTATTAATTGTATCTTCCTCTTGATATTGTTTTGGCTATTGATATATTGTTTAATGCCCAAGTTGAGTTGGGGGCATATCTTTTATTCAAGTCCACCACCTTTCTTTTCACCACCTTATAATTCCACCATTCCATTTACCCATGGGCTTTTCATTTTCTTTTGGTATTATTCTAGCTCATGTGGGATGGGATGGATTCAACTATACTTTCTTTTGTTTGGCCTTTAGTCCGCTTCTTGGGAATGCATAAGAATAATGCCATAGCATTATTATTGTTTTCACAAAATAAAACATGGCATTTAATACTTTGCATGGGCCATGCAAGCACCACCACATTCTAGTCTTTTGGACTTTATTTGAATTATTGGGTGGTTCATCTCCCTTGAGCTACTTATCTCTCAACCATTCCACCTTATTGGTGTATCCTTGCCATGTGGCCGTAAAGCCTCCCTCACATCTCCATATCTACATCACACCCTACTCCCCTCCATTCCATGCATGATCTAGTTTGGGGCTTGAGTAAACCCTAACCCCCAAACCATTCCTTACCCTAAACACCTCTCTCCATCTTCCTCTCTAATCTAATCACCATATCTAGTAAACACTAAATACAAAACCCTAACACCTCCCCATTTTCTTTCTAACCTTATTTCTAAGCTAAACTCTAACCCTTACCCTCACCTCACCTCTCTCTCTCACTGCCGAGGCTGGCCCTCTCTCTCCCTGACCCACACCCCATCTACCCCATCTACCACACCCCCAAACCCTAGCCCATGTCGTGCATGCCCTAGCTACACCCTAGCTCACCCGAGCCCCCTCCCTCTATTTTCTCTCCCTTCCTCTATGCCATGCTGGCCCCAGTTGCTTCACCACACCGTCCCCACCTGGCAGCTCCACCCTAACCTGCCCCTGCCCTGCCCTGGCCGTGCACAACAAGCACGTGAGGGAGGAGAGGCCAAAGGTGGCCGAGACCACCTTTATCCCTGCCCGCTCCCACACGGCACCTTCCTCCCTCTCCCACGCTTTACCATCCGCCCCACGACTCCTCTGCCTCTCCCAGATCCCCAGGTCCCTGCCCTGCCCTCTCCTTTTCTTCTTCTTCTCTGACGCCATCGCCTCTCGTCGGCCGCCGCTAGTACCGCCGCCTACCTCTTGTTCCTGCCGGCGTGCGCGGCGTGGAGGTGGTCGAGGAGACCGAGGAGGGTCCCCTGCTTCGCCCTGGACGCGCCATCAAGGAGGAGGAACGCCAGTACCACCAGCATCCTCGCCGCTCCACCGAAACCCTAATTCCGGCCGGCGCCTGCTACGTCGACGATCGCCCGCTCCTCCGCCCGAACCACCAACGCCAGCAGCTTCGCGGTAAGCCAAGCTCTCTCCCAGACATCCTCGCCGTCATCGACGTTGCCTGGTCGCGCCGCGCGTTCCGTCGGGCGCTCAATGCGTCGCCGAGTGCGGGCGTCTGCACGCCTCCGCACGTGAACCACTCATCTAGCCGCCCTCCCCCCGACCTGTCAGCAAACCCCGCCTACCGCAGTGGCCACCGGCCCTCAGCGCGAGCCCCAGGTCCCTGGTTCGATCCCCGCCCCGCCACGGCCGCGCGCGGATCTGGCCGCCAGACCTTGGAGAAGATCCACAGTATGGGCCGTGGTCGATTTACGAATAGCCCCCTCTTTTTATCTCCAGCTCAACCCGCGCTCCTCGAGACCCCACCTGTCCGTGTCTGTCGGAATTTTACAAAAACGCACCCGTAGATTCGTAGCCTTAACCCGCGGTCCGGTACACCCCCTCCTGTCAGCCTCTGCAGGATCACCCACTGTCACGTGGGCCCGTAGCCACTGGCCCCACCTGTCACCCTCAGTGGCTAGGTAGCGCTGCGGTGAGAAAAACATTTCCTGTGCGCGTGTGGCCCAGTCAGCAGCGGCCCACCCGTAAGTGACTGGGGCTGGGTCTGTCTGAGTGTAAAATGTTTTCTGCTCTTTTGTTTTAATTAAACTTTTTCTGCAAATGTTTAATTCAAATTCAAATCAGATTTCAAATAACTTTTAATTTACAACTCCAAATAATACAAATGATATATGTTTTGGAATCAGAAAAATGTGAGGAATTCAAATATGCCATTCAAATTATTGTGTGGCCACTTTAAATTTTCGAGATGATTAAAATTACAAATAAAATGCCCTTTTCTTAATAAATTAATAACTTTAATTCTATAACTCCAAATTTGACAAATAATATGTCTAAATCGATCAGCGCGACGAGCCCGTTCTATCTATTCATTCCTTTCTCTGAATTGAAGCATGCATCATGTCATTATTAAAAATCTGAACTGTTTATGACAACAAAAATGGGACCAAATAGATAATAAAATGCTTTATTCTTGTATTCCACACCTCCCCATGCAGTGCTACTTTAATGCCATGTAAATTGTGCATCATTCATCATGGCATGCTTGTTTGCTTGACGCATTTTAATTCATATGCTTGTGCACTTTATTTATGTTGGCCCTTGTTTGTTTGGTTCTTCTTCGAATAGACGCCCAGCGGGAGAATTACCAGGAATCACAGGAGTACTACCCAGATCCATCTCTCACTTCAACTGAGCTGCCAGGCAAGCACTACCTCATGCTTGCATATATTTAGTACCTATTGCCTCTATCTTATTCTTGCATCATTGAGTCGCGATTGCATTAAATTGAATCCCAAGTACTCAATAGCCTTTACTTTTAAACCCCACCGAAGCTTGTTCCTCCATCCCATGAGCCATTACTACAAGAGTTGTTTGAGCCATGCGAGTCGTAGAAAAGCATGTGTAGGGTATGTGAGTGTCAGATGAATAACGAGGTACTTAAACAACTTAACCTGAGTAGTAATGGGATAACTAATGAAAGAGGCACCGGTGAGCAATATCTGCTATTTGGTTTTTCATGCTCACTTGTGTCCCGTAGGACCCCAAGTACTTGATTCCTGTTCCTTGTTTATTCGCACTATCCACATCCGGGAGGCCTTATGGACCCCCCCTGAGCCAGAGCTTGATTCATTCTTATTTCTTGGGGCCACAATTAGTTTGGGGCTTTATTATTATCCTGTACTTATGCCATGTTACTGCTTTATTTAAGATTGTGCGAGGAGCACTTGTATTGTTTTGGATCGCGCCATGTTTTCGTGGTATCGACAAGCCCAGTCACATTTTCGGGTCCCCAGTCGTTTACAGCCGTCGTCGCAAACCCTGGGTCCGTCTCTGAGCTGGCCAACTTCATTGCGGATAGCTTATTGGGGTGGCCCCCTAAAATATTTATGAATCCTATGATTGCTTTGTCGTGAATGCCTCGTTGGGTTTTGATTTGGTTTTTCCGAGGTTGATCGAGTATGTGTTCCTATTCGTGCACCCCTGCAGGGTAAATCTTTCTGAAAGTCGTGTCCGCGGTTATGGACGACTTGGAGCACAGTTTCTCGATCATAGACAGGTATAACTAAAGTACCGCTTTTAATTTTACTAAGTACTTGACTAGTAAATAGTGCAATACTCATGGAATGGTTAATAAAACTGCCAACGGATGATGGGGGTTGTTCGTCCGCTTCCTCGTTGGTAAGCGAGGAGGTGGATGGATCTGTTAATTATACTGTTATAACTGTTGTTCTTAATCCACGGACATCCGTCTATCATTGGTTAGGCGGATGGTTAGTGAGTATCTATAGAATTGTTAGCTATTATCTTTTGCTGCAATTGCGTCACCCCAGGTCGTGTTGCCTTTAGTGGCATAAAGACTTGCTGAGTACCCCTCGGGTCTCACACGATAAATTGTTTGATTCAGATGAACAGGTGTACCCGCAAGATGGATACTGGGTGGAGGAGACAGATGATGTTGGCAACGATCACCCGGTGTAGAGATTCCGGGAACGGGGATCCGTGAGATCTATGGGCGGGATGTGTTTATTTATGTGGCATCTTATGCCGATTTGCTTCTTATCCGTACTCGGATCTTGTCTTCCGCTTCCGCCTGATACTCTGATGTTTGTTGTATGAGGAGGTATCCTAAATTATTATATCTATCTAGGATATTTGAATCTTGTCGTATGGCGTTGCAATATTTCTATTTCTTTTAGATGGAATGGCTCTGAGGACTGTTGTATGTGGCTTGCATACATACTCACTTGTGTATGTAGTTGATCCCTTCGCCTGCCGATTACGCCGCTCGTTCTTGTCCCGATGTTCTGAAAGTGGTTAGAACGGTCGAAAGGTCTACCGTGAGCGGCCCTGGGCCCCACCGTACTATTTTAACCACTTTCGTTCATCCAGGCATGTAACTAAGAGCGTAATTCACCGAGGTAGTTACAATTGGTATCAGAGCCATCCCGCCCTTCAGGGTCTCAGCCAAAATTGTCGTTGTCAGTCTAGCAAATATTTTTGGTAGTTATGTATACTAGGGAAAAACAAACGTGAGAGTAAGACTGCTTCCATTTTTCTTCTTATCCACCCACCCACCCTTTTCTGGTAAGGAAGTGTAACGTTTTCAATTCTCTTCTAAAATTCAAACTAGGATTCACGTGTTCTGGGTTCTGTAGTACCATAGGTTGTGTTTGTGTGTGTGTGTGTGAATTCCTTGTCTATCTGGTGCATCCAAATGTTATCACTATCTGACTTTGGTTATCAACTGTTGGTACATTCCATACCGACAGGCCTTTGTAAACTGACGCGATCTATTCTGATTCGTTGTATACCGATGCGATCTATCTTACTCTTTGTTATCCGACATTATCTTGTTGGGGTGTTCTTTTTCATAGTTACCAATCTTTAGGTTCATCTTAAGAAGAAGGTGTTGGGATATGTGTTTTACTTATTCATGTGCGGAGTAATGATTTGAGTGCGGGATGGAGTCGCGACCATACCACTACTTTTATCATTTGCTCTTGTATATTGAATTAGTAGAGTTACTAATCTTGATTTGTTAAGTGGTTTTGCGCATATAGTGGTATTTTAATGCCGAAATTTGCGGAAATTTTTTCTTTATAGTTTGTGTACCACACTCCTTGTTCAGTCGTGTGTGTTATGCTTAATATCTTCTAGTTGCCTTTAACTTTGTTGATATTTTCATATCATCTCAGTGAATTGCATCCTTTAATCTTGATTAATTCCATTTTGGTACTATTTTGGATTATTATCATTCTCCATTATAGTACTGACTTGTGTTTTATATCAATCACATGATGGCACCACCATGCCGTTTCTGAGGAGGACATACCACCTGAACTTGGGGCTGCTTTGACAAGTATTGCAAATGCTTTGGGCACTATGCAGCAGAACCAGCAGCGCTTCGAGGAAAGTGTCCGGAGGAATGAGTTTTTTCTGCTACCTCCACCTCCCAAGCGAGGAGACATCAAGAGTTTTCTCAAGTTCAACCCACGCCAATTTGAGGTGTCTGATCAGCCACTTGATGCGGATGATTGGCTGCGTGAAGTGTCAAGGTTGCTGATGACTGTGGATGTTCCCGAGCAAGAATGGGTCAAATGTGCCACTCACCTTCTGAAGGGAGATGCAGCTCTTTGGTGGGAAAATTACCTCAAGGCAGATCTTTCTGGTTTTCAGCCTACTTGGGAGCAATTCACTGCGGCTTTCGAAGAGCAATATCTGTCAGAAATTGTCATGGAAAGGATGAAGGAAGTGTTTCTCAACCTCAAGCAGGGCACTGATAATGTCAATACCTACATCAGAAACTTCATGAACCTTTCTCGGTATGGTGGCGATGAGATCTCTGATGACAAGAAAAATCAAAAGAGGTTCCGGCAAGGCATCAATGCTTCCATCAAATATGCAATCACTCATGCAAGGCCGGCGTCTTTTCTGGAACTCCAACACACAGCTCTGCAGGAAGAAGCAAGTAGGCAAGTGTTCGAGGAGTCAAAGAAACACAGCCGTGATACAGCAAGCTCTTCTGCTATGATAGCTCCTTCTAAGCGTCGTGTCTGGGTTCCTAACACCCCATTGTCGCTCTCTGCTCCACCAAGACCGTCAAGTTACACAGCAAGGCCACCAAACTCCTTCACTGCGGCTCCCAGGGGCTACAACCACAACTACCCTGGAGCGCCTGGCAGAGTCCCTGGCTACGTTGCTCCACGTCCACCTGGTGCTTGTTATACTTGTGGAAACACTGGACATCAGCACTGGAATTGTCCAATGAACAACAAAGCTCTTCCACCACCACCTCCAAGACCTGCAGCAAGTTCTCCTATGTTTCGTGCACCTCCACCTCGGGCTCTCAACATCAACACAAAGCATGGGTCTACGGTTGCTCGAGCCAACTGTGTCAACGTCGCTCAGGCTGAGCATGCACATGGAGTTGTCATGGGTATGCTTCTTGTTAACTCAGTTCCTGCACGAGTTTTATTTGATTCTGGTGCTTCACATTCTTTCATGTCATACAAGTTTGCGGAGAGTAATGGGTTACCTTTTGATGCTTTACCAACTCGCCTCATGGTGCAATCTCCTAGATCAAACATGAGGGCTTCTAAAATCACCATGACAATCAAATTGAGATTGGTGGCTCTTCGTTTCCGGCTTCCTTAATTATTCTGGGCAGTTCTGATATTGATGTTATCTTGGGCATGGATTGGTTAACAGCAAATGCAGCTGTGATTGATTGTGCTGAACGTTCGGTTTCTCTGAAAATTCCTGAAGGCCATATAGTCTATTCTCCAAGTCTGACTCCTGCAATTCAGCTTTATTCTTTGGCGGCTCTGAATGATGATGCTATGGAAGGTATTCAGAGTGTTCTGGTGGTTTGTGAGTTTCCAGATGTTTTTCCTGAAGAGTTGCCAGGTATGCCTCCGGATCGTGAGGTTGAGTTTGTGATTGAACTTGAACCTGGTACCGCTCCTATCTCCAAGCGGCCTTATAAAATGGGTCCTGCTGAGTTGGCTGAACTCAAATGTCAGTTGGATGAACAAGAGAAGTTGGGTTTCATTCAGCACAGTACTTCTTCTTGGGGTAGTCCAACCATCTTTGTGAAGAAGCGAGACAAGACTGATAGACTTTGTGTTGACTATCGGGCACTCAATACTAAAACAATCAAGAATAAATATCCCCTTCCGCGGATTAATGATCTCTTCGATCAGCTAGCTGGAGCTGTGGTATTCTCTAAGCTTGATTTGAGAAGTGGCTATCATCAAATCAAGATCCGCAAGGAAGATGTTCCTAAAACAGCTTTTACCACCCGCTATGGCCTGTACGAGTACACAGTCATGTCTTTCGGTCTCACCAATGCACCTGCCACCTTCTCGAGGCTTATGAACTCGGTTTTCATGGAGCATCTTGATAAGTTCCTTGTGGTCTATCTGGATGACATTCTAGTCTATTCTAAGTCAAAGGAAGAACATGAAGAACACCTTCGGTGTGTCCTAAACAAGCTTCGTGAGAACCGTCTGTATGCAAAGTTCTCCAAGTGTGAGTTTTGGCTGCCTCAAGTCACCTACCTTGGTCACGTCATCTCTGCCAAGGGCATTGCCATCAACCCAGAAACTATTAAGACAATTATGGATTGGCTTCCACCCATAAATGTCAAAGAAGTTCGGAGTTTCCTTGGTTTGGCCAGTTACTGTAGTTGCTTCGTTCAAAACTTCTCAAAGATTGCGAAGCCTCTTATAGATCTCCTCAAGAAAGGCAAGAAATACCTTTGGACTCCTGCATGTCAAGCAAGCTTTGAAACACTCAAAGAGAAGCTCACTTCCACACTAGTCTTGGTTCCTCCAGATACATCAAAGCCTTTCCAGATATTCTGTGATGCCTCATTACAAGGATTGGGTGCGGTCCTTATGCAAGAAAAACAAGTTGTTGCTTATGCCTCTCGACAGTTGAAGACGCATGAGATCAACTATCCTACACATGACCTCGAACTCGCAGCAGTTGTTTTTGCTATGAAAGTATGGAGGCATTACTTGCTTGGCAACCGTTGTGAGATCTTTTCTGATCACAAGAGTCTGAAGTATATCTTCACACAGCCTGATCTCAACCTTCGTCAGAGGAGGTGGATTGAAACAATCAATGATTTCGATTTGACCATCAACTACACCCCGGGCAAAGCCAATGTCATGGCCGATGCTCTCAGCCGAAAAGCTTATGTCAATAACCTCATGGTGGAAGAACAACAGCCTCTCTTGTGCGAGGAATTCCGCAAGCTCAACCTTGAAATTGTGGATCAAGGGTATCTTCTGAACCTTCTAGCAACACCTCTCTTGGAAGAAAAGGTCTGTTCCATTCAACTTGGTGATCCTTACACTAAAAAGATCATCTCCAACATTCAGCTTCCGAAGTATGAGTCTTTCCACGTAGATGACCAAGGCACTCTTTTCTTTGAACACTGAATGTTTGTTCCGAACTACCCGGGTCTAAGAGAGCAAGTTCTCAAGGAGGCGCATGATTCTGTTCTTTCTATTCACCCTGGCAGCACTAAGATGTACATGGACTTGAAAACACAATATTGGTGGCCTGGTTTGAAACGATATTGTGCCAAGTATGTCTCGGAGTGTGATGTCTGTCGCAGAGTTAAAGCTGTCCATCAGAAACCGTCCGGTCTTCTACAGCCATTGAAGCCTCCGGAATGGAAATGGGAGAAAGTAGAGATGGACTTCATCACTGGTTTTCCAAGGTCGCAGAAGGGAAACAATGCAATCTTTGTTGTCATTGACAGGCTTTCCAAAGTAGCTCACTTCTTTCCAGTCTAGGAAACAATTTCTGCAATTCAGTTGGCTGAGCTCTATATCAACATAATCATCTCTCTGTATGGAGTTCCTCTTGAGATCAGTTCAGACCGTGGAAGCATCTTCACTTCCAAGTTCTGGGGAAGTTTCCAAAATGCTTTGGGAACAAAATTGAACTTCAGCACAGCCTACCACCCTCAGTCGCAAGGACAAGTTGAAAGGATCAATCAGATTTTGGAAGATATGCTCCGTGCTTGCGTTATCTCTTTCGGCATGAAGTGGGAAGAATGTCTTCCTTATGCTGAATTCTCTTACAACAACAGTTTCGAGAAAAGTCTAAAGATGCCACCATTTGAGGCTCTCTATGGTCGCAAATGCCGAACTCCGATTGGTTGGTCGGGCGCAGGTGAAAGAATATTGTTTGGCCCCGACATTGTAACTCAAGTGGAGGAGAAAGTTCACATCATTCTTGAAAACCTGAAGATTGCTCAAAGTCACCAGAAGAGCAATTATGATAGAAAGCACATGGACATGGAGTATGTCCCTGGTGATCTCGTTTTCCTTCGTGTCACTCCCATGAGAGGCACGCACCGCTTTGGTATCAAAGGAAAGCTGGCTCCAAGATACATCGGTCCTTTCAAAATTCGTGGAAGAAGAGGAGAAGTTGCTTATGCTCTTGAGCTCCCTGAACAACTCAAAGTCCATGATGTTTTCCACATCTCTCAACTCAAGAAGTGCTTCAAGGATCCCGGTAGGACCGTGGACCATGAACTCATCAATCTCCAAGAAGATCTGTCTTATCAATAACACCCCATAAAAATTCTTGAAGTCGCAGAAAGAAGGACTCGCAACAAGTCCATCAAGTTCTGCAAGGTGCAGTGGTCGCACCATTCCGTTGAGGAAGCCACTTGGGAACGTGAAGATGAGCTTCGTGCCAAGTACCCTACCCTCTTTGAGTCTTCTTCTTCTTCCTAGAATCTCGGGGTGAGATTCCTGTTTAGTGGGGGAGAGTTGTAGCATCCCAATTGTCTAACAATTGTAATGCTACTTGGTCTAGTAATATAATGGCTACTTCCTATATACAATTGTTGCATCATAATTATATCATTCTCATGTCATCATGCCACCTTGCATTTGAGCATCATATAAAACCCTTTTCTTTTGGTTCTTCTCTCATATGCATTATTAATTGTATTTTCCTCTTGATATTGTTTTGGCTATTGATATATTGTTTAATGCCCAAGTTGAGTTGGGGGCATATCTTTTATTCAACTCCACCACCTTTCTTTTCACCACCTTATAATTCCACCATTCCATTTACCCATGGGCTTTTCATTTTCTTTTGGTATTATTCTAGCTCATGTGGGATGGGATGGATTCAACTATACTTTCTTTTGTTTGGCCTTTAGTCTGCTTCTTGGGAATGCATAAGAATAATGCCATAGCATTATTATTGTTTTCACAAAATAAAACATGGCATTTAATACTTTGCATGGGCCATGCAAGCACCACCACATTCTAGTCTTTTGGACTTTATTTGAATTATTGGGTGGTTCATCTCCCTTGAGCTACTTATCTCTCAACCTTTCCACCTTATTGGTCTATCCTTGCCATGTGTCCATCAAGCCTCCCTCACATCTCCATATCTACATCACACCCTACTCCCCTCCATTACATGCATGATCTAGTTTGGGGCTTGAGTAAAACCTAACCCCCAAACCATTCCTTACCCTAAACACCTCTCTCCATCTTCCTCTCTAATCTAATCACCATATCTAGTAAACACTAAATACAAAACCCTAACACCTCCCCATTTTCTTTCTAACCCTAGTTCTAAGCTAAACTCTAACCCTTACCCTCACCTCACCTCTCTCTCTCACTGCCGAGGCTGGCCCTCTCTCTCCCTGACCAACACCCCATCTACCCCATCTACCCCACCCACAAACCCTAGCCCATGTCGTGCATGCCCTAGCTAGACCCTAGCTCACCCGAGCCCCCTCCCTCTATTTTCTCTCCCTTCCTCTATGCCATGCTGGCCCCAGCTGCTTCACCACGCTATCCCCACCTGGCAGCTCCACCCTAATCTGCCCCTGCCCTGCCCTGGCCGTGCACGACAAGCACGTGAGGGAGGAGAGGCCAAAGGTGGCCGAGACCACCTTTATCCCTGCCCGCTCCCACACGGCACCTTCCTCCCTCTCCCACGCTTTACCCTCCGCCCCACGACTCCTCTGCCTCTCCCAGATCCCCAGGTCCCTGCCCTGCCCTCTCCTTTTCTTCTTCTTCTCCGACGCCATCGCCTCTTGTCGGTCGCCGCCAGTACCGCCGCCTACCTCTTGTTCCTGCCGGCGTGCGCGGTGTGGAGGTGGTCGAGGAGACCGAGGAGGGTCCCCTGCTTCACCCTGGACGCGCCATCGAGGAGGAGGAGCGCCAGTACCGCCAGCATCCTCGCTGCTCTGCTGAAACCCTAATTTCGGCCGGCGCCTACTACGTCGACGATCGCCCGCTCCTCCGCCCGAACCACCACCGCCAGCAGCTTCGCGGTCAGCCAAGCTCTCTCCCAGACATCCTCGCCGTCATCGCCGTTGCCTGGTCGCGCCGCGCGTTCCGTCGGGCACTCTCGGTGCGTTGCCGAGCGCGGGCGTCTGCACGCCTCCGCACGCGAACCACTCATCTAGCCGCCCTCCCCCAACCTGTCAGCAAACCCCGCCTACCGAAGTGGCCACCGGCCCTCAGCGCGAGCCCCAGGTCCCCGGTTCGATCCCCGCCCCGCCACGGCCGCGCGAGGATCTGGCCGCCAGACCTTGGAGAAGATCCACAGTATGGGCCGTGGTCGATTTACGAATAGCCCCCTCTTTTTATCTCCAGCTCAACCCACGCTCCTCGAGACCCCACCTGTCCGTGTCTGTCGGAATTTTACAAAAACGCACCCGTAGATTCGTAGCCTTAACCCGCGGTCCGGTACACCCCCTCCTGTCAGCCTCTGCAGGATCACCCACTGTCACGTGGGCCCGTAGCCACTAGCCCCACCTGTCACCCTCAGTGGCTAGGTAGCGCTGCGGTGAGAAAAACATTTCCTGTGCGCGTGTGGCCCAGTCAGCAGCGGCCCACCCGTCAGTGACTGGGGCTGGGTCTGTCTGAGTGTAAAATGTTTTCTGCTCTTCTGTTTTAATTAAACTTTTTCTGCAAATGTTTAATTCAAATTCAAATCAGATTTCAAATAACTTTTAATTTACAACTCCAAATACTACAAATGATATATGTTTTGGAATCAGAAAAATGTGAGGAATTCAAATATGCCATTCAAATTATTGTTTGGCCACTTTTAATTTTCGAGATGATTAAAATTACAAATAAAATGCCCTTTTCTTAATAAATTAATAACTTTAATTCTATAACTCCAAATTTGACAAATAATATGTCTAAATCGATCAGCGCGACGAGCCTGTTCTATCTATGCATTACTTGTTCTGAATTGAAGCATGCATCATGTCATTATTAAAAATCTGAACTGTTTATGACAACAAAAATGGGACCAAATAGATAATAAAATGCTTTATTCTTGTATTCCACACCTCCCCATGCCATGCTACTTTAATGCCATGTAAATTGTGCATCATTCATCATGGCATGCTTGTTTGCTTGACGCATTTTAATTCATATGCTTATGCACTTTATTTATGTTGGCCCTTGTTTGTTTGGTTCTTCTTCAAATAGACGCCAGCAGGAGAATTACCAGGAATCACAGGAGTACTACCCAGATCCATCTCTCGCTTCAACTGAGCTGCCAGGCAAGCACTACCTCATGCTTGCATACATTTAGTACCTATTGCCTCTATCTTATTCTTGCATCATTGAGTCGCGATTGCATTAAATTGAATCCCAAGTACTGCATAGCCTTTACTTTTAAACCCCACTGAAGCTTGTTCCTCCATCCCATGAGCCATTACTACAAGAGTTGTTTGAGCCATGCGAGCCGTAGAAAAGCATGTGTAGGGTATGTGAGTGTCGGATAAATAACGAGGTACTTAAACAACTTAACCTGAGTAGTAATTGGATAACTAATGAAAGAGGCACCGGTGAGCAATATCAGCTATTTGGTTTTTCATGCTCACTTGTGTCCCGTAGGACCCCGAGTACTTGATTCCTGTTCCTTGTTTATTCGCACTATCCACATCCGAGAGGCCTTATGGACCCCCCTGAGCCAGAGCTTGATTCATTCTTATTTCTTGGGGCCACAATTAGTTTGGGGCTTTATTATTATCCTGTACTTATGCCATGTTACTGCTTTATTTAAAATTGTGCGAGGAGCACCTGTATTGTTTTGGATCGCGCCACGTTTTCGCGGTATCGACAAGCCCAGTCACATTTTCGGGTTCCCAGTCGTTTACAGCCGTCGTCGCAAACCCTCGGTCCGTCTCGGAGCCGGCCAACTTCATTGTGGGTAGCTTATTGGGGTGGCCCCCTGAAATATTTCTGAATCCTGTGATTGCTTTGTCGTGAATGCCTCGTTGGGTTTTGATTTGGTTTTTCCGAGGTTGATAGAGTGTGTGTTGCTATTCGTGCACCCCTGCAGGGTAAATCTTTCTGAAAGCCGTGTCCGCGGTTATGGACGACTTGGAGCACAGTTTCTCGATCATAGACAGGTATAACTAAAGTACCGCTTTTAATTTTACTAAGTACTTGACTAGTAAATAGTGCAATACTCATGGAATGGTTAATAAAACTGCCAACGGATTATGGGGGTTGTTAGTCCGCTTCCTCGTTGGTAAGCGAGGAGGAGGATGGATCTGTTAATTATACTGTTATAACTGTTGTTCTTAATCCACGGACATCCGTCTATCATTGGTTAGGCGGATGGTTAGCGAGTATCTATGGAATTGTTAGCTATTATCTTTTGCTGCAATTGTGTCACCCCAGGTCGTGTTCCCTTTAGTGGCATAAAGACTTGCTAAGTACCCCTAGGGTCTCACACGATAAATTGTTTGATTCAGACGAACAGGTGTACCCGCAAGATGGATACTGGGTGGAGGAGACAGATGATGTTGGCAACGATCACTCGGCGTAGAGATTCTGGGAATGGGGATCCGTGAGATCTGTGGGCGGGATGTTGTGGCATCTTATGCCGATTTGCTTCTTATCCGTACTCGGATCTTGTCTTCCGCTTCCGCCTGATACTCTGATGTTTGTTGTATGAGGAGCTATCCTAAATTATTATATCTATCTAGGATATTTGAATCTTGCTGTATGGCGTTGCAATATTTCTATTTCTTTTAGATGGAATGACTCTGAGGACTGTTGTATGCGGCTTGCATACATACTCACTTGTGTATGTAGTTGATCCCTTCGCATGTTGATTACGCCGCTCATTCTTGTCCCGATGTTCTGAAAGTGGTTAGAACGGCCGAAAGGTCTACCGTGAGCGGCCCTGGGCCCCACCGTACTATTTTAACCACTTTCGTTCATCCAAGCATGTAACTAAGAGCATAATTCACCGAGGTAGTTACAAGGAAATACCGGGATGGGTTTGTTTGGTGTTAGCTTCAGGTTGGATCCGAATAGGTCTTTCTTATCCCTCTCTGATAACCGCCAGTTGTTTCAAGTCTCTATAGGTTGTTTAGTGCCGCTGCGCTGCTGCTTCAGCCCACCATACCTATGTAGGCGAGAGCCGCTGAATTCTAGCCTCGCCGTGTACTGGCCTCAGTACTGACGCTCCTCTTTTTCCATTGCCCTTTGTCGGCATCCCTTTTGTTTTAGCAGGTTTGAGATCGACGCGGTTAGCAGGGTTACCCTTCCGGCTTGGCCTGGGCAGGGTTATGGACGCCATTGGTTATTCTTCAAGGCTCTTATCCCCATTCGCATCTTGTCCGTAGACGGACGCTCTATCGTTTTCAAGGTGATTGGATCTTTGTATTGTATATCTGTATTCTTGACTCGTTGAGTCGTTGTTGTATATACATCTATTCTGTGGGTCCCATCGAGGACTGTTGTGTAATGGTATTACTTCGTTTTCCATGTGCACGAAAGTGCCTGGTGGGCGTCCTTGAATCGTTTCTATGCGGGTTTGGCGGGAAGCGCTAAAACTTGCATAGGGCCGATTTGAGGGTGTTACAAAGAACACACATGCAATAACACTTGTGGATCCATGTGTGGTCTGTGGGAAGAACACACATGCAACGACTCTATCTGTGGTTCATGAAAAGAGCAGACATGCGATGACTCTAACTGTGGTTCATGGGAAGAACACACATGTGATGCCACCGGTGGATCCATGTGTGGTCT
Organism: Avena eriantha; assembly: GCA_910589775.1. NCBI lineage: Eukaryota > Viridiplantae > Streptophyta > Magnoliopsida > Poales > Poaceae > Avena > Avena eriantha. Next base: position 490,970,462 of record OU342742.1, read on the forward strand.
ATGAGAGGAACACACATGCAATTACACCGGTGGATCCTTACATGGTTTGTGAGAATAACACACATGCAATGACACTGGTGGATCCATGTGTGGTTCATGGGAAGAACACACATGCAATGACACTGGTGGATCCATGTGTGGTCTGTGGGAAGAACACACATGCAATGCCACTGGTGGATCCATGTGTGGTTAATGGGACGAACACACATGCAATGACACCGGTGATATGTGGTTTGTGAGAAGAGCACACAAGCAATGACTAGCTGTGGTTCATGAAAAGAGCATACATGCAATGACACTCGTGGATCCATGTGTGGTTCATGGGAAGAACTCACATGCAATGACTCTGGTGGATCCATGTGTGGTCTATGGGAAGAACACACATGCAATGACACTTGGTGGATCCATGTATGGTCTGTCGGAAGAACACACATGCAATGACACTAGTGGATCCATGTGTGGTCTGTGGGAAGAACACACATGCAATGACACTGGTGGATCCATGTGTGGTTCATGAGAAGAACACACATGCAATGACACTGGTGGATATGTGGTTTGTGAGAAGAACACACATGCAATGACTCTAGCTGTGGTTCATGAAAAGAGCAGACATGCAATGACACTGGTGGATCCATGTGTGGTTCATGGGAAGAACACACATGCAATGACACAGGTGGATCCATGTGTGGTTTGTGAGAAGAATACACATGCAATGACTCTAGCTGTGGTTCATGAAAAGAGCAGACATGCGATGACTCTAACTGTGGTTCATGAAAAGAGCAGACATGCGATGCCACCGGTGGATCCATGTGTGGTATATGAGAGGAACACACATGCAATTACACCGGTGGATCCTTACGTTGTTTGTGAGAATAACACACATGCAATGACACTGGTGGATATGTGGTTTGTGAGAAGAACACACATGCAACGACAGTGGTGGATATGTGGTTTGTGAGAAGAACACCTATGTAATGACTCTAGTTGTGGTTCATGAAAAGAGCAGACATGCAATTACACTGGTGATTCCATGTGTGGTCTGTGGGAAGAACACACATGCAATGACTCTGGTGATATGTGGTTTGTGAAAAGAACAGACATGCAATGACTCTAGCTGTGGTTAATGAGTAGACATGCAATGACACCGGTGGATCGATGAGTGGTTAATGAGAAGAACACACATGCAATGACACTAGGTGTGGTTCATGATATGGTTTGTGAGAAGAACACGCATGCAATGACTCTAGCTGTGGTTCATGAGAAGAGCAGACATACAATGACACTGGTGGATCCATGTGTGGTTCATGGGAAGAACACACATGCAATGACACTGGTGGATCCATGTGTGTTCTGTGGGAAGAACACACATGCAATGACACTGGTGATATGTGGTCTGTGAGAAGAACATACATGCAAAGACTCTAGCTGTGGTTCATGAAAAGAGCAGACATGCAATGACACTGGTGGATCCATGTGTGGTTCATGGGAAGAACACACATGCAATGACACTGGGTGGATCCATGTGTGGTTTGTGAGAAGAACACACATGCAATGACACTGGTGGATCCATGTGTGGTTCATGGGAAGAACACACATGCAATGACTCTGGTGATATGTGGTTTGTGAAAAGAACATACATGCAATGACTCTAGCTATGGTTAATGAGAGGAGCAGACATGCAATGACACCGGTGGACCCATGTGTGGTTAATGAGAAGAACACACATGCAATGACACTGGGTGGATCCATGTGTGGTTTGTGAGAAGAACACACATGCAATGACACTGGTGGATCCATGTGTGGTTCATGGGAAGAACACACATGCAATGACTCTGGTGATATGTGGTTTGTGAAAAGAACATACATGCAATGACTCTAGCTGTGGCTAATGAGAGGAGCAGACATGCAATGACACCGGTGGATCCATGTGTGGTTAATGAGAAGAACACACATGCAATGACACTGGGTGTGCTTCAAGATATGGTTTGTAAGAAGAACACACATGCAATGACTCTAGCTGTGGTTCATGAAAAGAGCACGCATGCGATGACTCTAGCTATGGTTCATGGGAGGAGCAGACATACAATGACACTGGTGGATCCATGTGAGGTTCATGGGAAGAACACACATGCAATGACACTAGTGGATCCATGTGTGGTCCATGGGAAGAACACACATGCAATGACACTGGTGGATATGTGGTTTGTGAGAAGAACACACATGCAATGACTCTAGCTGTGGTTCATGAAAGGAGTAGACATGCAATGACACTGGTGGATCCATGTGTGGTTTGTGGGAAGAACACACATGCAATGACTCTGGTGATATGTGGTTTCTGAAAAGAACAGACATGCAATGAATCTAGCTGTGTTTAATGAAAAGAACAAACATGCAATGACACCGGTGGATCCATGTGGGGTTAATGAGAAGAACACACATGCAATGACACTGGGTGTGGTTCATGATATCGTTTGTGAGAAGAACACACATGCAATGACACTGGTGGATCCATGTGTGTTCTGTGGGAAGAACACACATGCAATGGCACTTTTCCACTTTTAACTATCGCCAATTTTAGGGCCATGTCAAACTTCGTACATAGAAATTTTGTGTGTGCCCGTTGCATGCGGCTCAATACAGAACTGCCATGCATGGCCTGGGAAAAAATGTGATGTACCGTGCACGTGTCGCGGTGCACGGTGCAGTCGACTGCGCGGCTCGTTGCACGTTGGTGCAACAAAACGTGCCTTGCTTCTATCCACCTTAACTATAGAGCCCCTCTCCGCACACCCACTCCCACTCTCGCTCACTGTCCCCAGGCAACCCTCTCCACTGTCCCACCAGCATCCGCAAACTCCTGAGAACACCCCGTCCGCGCCGGCGATGGCCGAGGAGGATAAGGTGGCCATCGTCGCCTCCGTGGCCGCCAACGAGGAGGCCCCCGTCTCCTCGCCGGTCCCCCTCGACGCGTTGAAAGCAGCCGCTGTCCCTGTCTAGGCCCCAGTGGAGGCATCGATGGCAGCCATCGTTCTTGTCCAGGCCCCCATCCTAGCTACCGACGAAGCCGCCGAAGAAGAGCCCCCCGCCGCAGAGGAGGCCCCCGCCGGTCACAAGCAGATCACGCACTTCTTGGGCACCTACGATCCAGATAAGTACATCGCTCCGCTGAACCCATACGACACCGGGATCAACGACCTATGGTCGGAGGTAACTAGGGTTTGCTCCCCTCCCCTGGTTCTTCTACGGTTTGTTAGAAATAATGGGCTAATCTATTTAAAATTTAGCTGGTATTGTCATGTTTAATATTCTGGAATTAATCATGGAAATTGTGCCTAATTATCCAACACCGTTCCCATCGTTGGATGCTAGGTCTTGGTTTATTAGGATTCGCCTGTTAGCATTTTGATTGCTCGATCTTCTTACATCATCTACTCCCCCATTTTCCTTTTCTTCCAATAGGTTTCCGGCAGCGACGTCTGCAGTGATGACGAGTCCATTCACACCAAGGCTCGTTAGGTGCTGAGGAGGCTGCGGGCGGGCCAGTACAACGACTACCTCACGGGCCCCTACTACAGATGCCCCTTCCGCAAGAGGATCGCCTACTGCTTGACGAGTCGCGCCGCTGGCGGCACCGACTTCAACACCTTACTGAAGCATGCAGAGGCCACGGGCTCCGGCATCCACAAAGGCGGCAAGTGCGAGATCGTGAACATCAACGCCTACATCGCTGAACACCGGGCTCTCGGCATTCACCTCTGAAACCTCCAGCGGGTGGCCATCAAAGAGGGTCGCATGCCTCCAATCAGGCCCAAGGCCCCCAAGATCAAGGGACTAGGCAGCAAGAAGTGGCGGAGGCGCCAGAGGGAGATGGAGGCGCTGGCGAATGAATAGGTTGGATGTCTCCTTAAATGTATCTGCATCTGCCACGGCTACTGCTGCTAAGCAGCTTCTTTTGATTTTCTATATTTTGCTTGCATCCTATTTCTGGCTGAATGCATCGAACCCCGTTAAGCAACCTACTACTTTCTATCGCTACATCCTATTTAGCTGCGCACAGCTATATCTACATTTGTTTTGTTTTCTGAATGAATGTATTCTGCCTGGTGTGATTTGCTGCTTTAGATTTGCTACCTGATCGGAAGCAAAAAGAGGTCCAAAAGGGAACGAATTATCGAAGAGAGAATATTCTCTAGATTTGCTACCAATTTGGGAAAAATGAAACATATCTTTTTAGTGAGAGAGGAAAAGGGTACTCTTTCAAACTGCCGGTTAACGAGTTACCATCTTGACGAGGCCCCATCTTGACGTCTCCCTCTACAAGAAGGAACACGATGCCGTCCATGGAAAAAGTCATCGAGCGGTCATGTCACGTTTAATCAAGTCTGAAAAGCCTACTACTGCTACTACTATGCCACAACACATGCGTCATCAACTACACGGTCATCGATGGACAGCTGCAGTTTTTATTGCCACTTGATTTTAATAATACACATCCCATTTTTTATGCAGCGGCTCTCAATCTCACTTCCAACTGGGGCCCACCGTAACAAGCTTGGACGCGCTAGCCAGAGGCCAAACAACTGAACTCGACGAGACCTAACGTCTCTGGTTCATCGAGTCACTCGCAGCCATCAACACATCCCTTTATCGAATCTATCACAACCCCACAAAACTCGTCGTATAGCCACCTACCTTCCCCTCTACATTTCCACTTTTAACTATCGCCAATTTTAAGGCCGTGTCAAACTTTGTACATAGAAATTGTGTGTGCGCCCTTTGCATGGGGCTCAATACAGAACTGCCATGCATGGCCCGGGAAAAAAACGTGACGTACCGTGTGCGTGTCGCGGTGCACGGTGCAGTCGACTACACGGCGCGTTGCACGGTGATGCAATGTAACGCGCCTTGCTTCTATCCACCTTAACTATATAGCCCCTCTCCGCACACCCACTCCCACTCTCGCTCACTGTCCCCACGCAACCCTCTCCACTGTCCCACCAGCATCCGCAAACTCCCGAGAATACCCCGTCCGCGTCGGCGATGGCCAAGGAGGATAAGGTGGCCATCATCGCCTCCGTGGCCGCCGGCGAGGAGGCCCCCGTGTCCTCGCCGGTCCCCCTCGACGCATTGAAAGCAGCCGCTGTCCCTGTCGAGGCCCTAGTGGAGGCATCGATGGCAGCCGCCGTTCCCGTCCAGGCCCCTGTCCCAGCTACCGACGGAGCCGCCGAAGAGGAGGCCCCCGCCGGTCACAAGCAGATCACACACTTCTTGGGGACCTAGGATCCAGATAAGTACATCACTCCGCTGAACCCCTACGACACCGGCATCGACGACCTATGGTCGGAGGTAACTTGGGTTTGCTCCCCTCCCCTGGTTCTTCTACCGTTTGTTAGAAATAATGGGCTAATCTATTTAATATTTAGCTAGTATTGTCATGTTTAATATTCTGGAATTAATCATGGAAATTGTGCCTAATTATCCAACATCGTTCCCATCGTTGGATGCTAGATCTTGGTTTATTAGGATTCGCTTGTTCGCATTTCGATTGCTCGATCTTCTTACACCATCTACTCCCCCATTTTGCCTTTCTTCCAATAGGTTTCCGGCAGCGATGTCTGCAGCGATGACGAGTCCATTCACATCAAGGCTCGTCAGGTGCTGAGGAGGCTGCGGGCCGGCAAGTACGACGGCTTCCTCAGGGGCCCCTACTACAGTTGCCCCTTCCGCAAGGGGGCGTCTACTGCTTGACGAGTCGCGCCGGCGGCGGAACCATCTTGAACACCTTACTGAAGCATGCAGAGGCCACGGGCTCCGGCATCCACAAAAGCGGCAAGCCCGAGCCCGTGAACATCAACGCCTACATCGCTGAACACCGGGCTCTCTGCATTCACCTCTGAAACCTCTAGCGGGTGGCCATCAAAGAGGGTCGCATGCCTCCAATCAGGCCCAAGGCCCCCAAGTCCAAGAAACTGGGTAGCAAGAAGTGGCGGAAGCACCAGAGGGAGATGGCGGAGGCACGGGCGCTTGCAGGATGTGCCTGCAGCTGCGGCGGCTGCCCCTGCTGCTAAGGAGCTTCTTTCTAGCTATATCTTAATTTTGCCTGAATGCATCGAACCTCGTTAAGCAACCTACTTTCTATCACTATATCCTATTTAGCTGCGCATAGCTATATCTACATTTGTTTTGTTTTTTGGATGAATGTATTCTGCCTGGTGTGATTTGCTGCTCTAGATTTGCTACCTGATCGGTGGCAAAAGAGGTCCAAAAGGGAACGGAATATCGAAGTGAGAATCTTCTCTAGATTTGCTACCAATTTGGGCAAAATGAAACATATATGTTTAGCGAGAGAGGAAAAGGGCACTCTTTCAAACTGCCAGTTAAGAAGCTACCATCTTGACAAGCTACAAGACACATACATAAACATAACACAACAAGGGTTAAATTTATTTTACTAGTATCACTTGATGCGCTAGACATCTTGGCAAGCTAACTGAGTTCCACAAAACAGAAACATAACACTGACAAGTAAAATTTAATCACTCCTCATCAGACCACTTGAGGCGCTTCCATCGTTCCTAGGCGACGAACTGCGACCATTCCAGGTACTCCACATCTTATGAACTGCTTTGTTCCAATTGGCATCTGACTTGGCTTTCCTATCTTCAGCGTCCTGTGGAACAATTAGCGGTGCATCACAGGCCTGATTGTTGCCGCTAGAAGATGATGCCTCTCTGTTTGCCGCTTCAGCTGCAGCCTCTCTGTCAGCTGCTTCAGATGCAACCAATTTCTTTGCATATTCAACTTCAAACTCAGCTATTCCGGATTTTCTACAAAGGGCTCCCATAAGCTCGTCTTCCCTCTTGCAAATAGGGCAAAACACGAGGTAACATAGAAAAAATGGATCTTCTTGTACAGCTGGTAGGTCACGTAAGCATCTATGGCTGCATACTTCAGGTTTATATCAGACAACGGCCACTTGTCCCAGAAATCGTGCCTATCCATAGGGAAATCTTTCTTCATTTTGTCGTATGACTCATCGAGGATTCTAGTTGTGAGTGATGCCATTCCATCCTTCTTCGAGCCCCCTAGGATCTTGACAAGACGCTGAATATCGATCCAGTTGTGCACAGGAATTATAATTTCCTCTTGATACAATTTCGAAAAATCAGTTGTTGTGTCGAGAGTGCAGAAACCAATTCCCTTTTTTACAAGAAACTGGCGCAGCGCGGACATTTCCTGTCAGTCCTGAAAGTATGTAGTTTGTCATCACCAAAATTTGTAACTACAAATATTTTGTCAATGCAAGATCATCATCTCAATATAATTTTGAAAAGTTTAGTAAATGCAAGATCAAGACTCTCAACATTGTATTGTCATAATTTATTCGGTTTTGCTATTTCTCAGTCGATTGAACGAGTTGCACATTTCTTTTAACTACGGTTGCACTTTTCTTAGGTGATTGAGACTAAAGAAAATCTCAGTCGATTGAGACATAGGCAGACCCTAATTTATTTGGTCCTAAGTAAAATCCAGTAGTTGCAAGATGAGCAAGTGGATAAAGAAGAAGAGGAGAAAACCCTAAAAGCGGTTAGCTACAGAGAGCAGATCGACAAACCGGGAGAGGTGGTAGACGAGGACTTGTTTCCGCATGGCAAGTTGAATGGCGGCGACTTCACTCCCTTCATATGGGTGCTCCAGGGTGTACTCGAGGTCCAATCCCACAAACTTGTCCTCGTCTATCCCAAGCCAACCCTCGTACATCCTCAGGACACGCACCACTGTCTCCTCCTTGTTGGTGTAGACAATGTCTATCTTCTTATTGTCATGGGTAGTGAAGCTTGTCTCTAGAGTGCGTAGATCTTCCATGGCGGCAAGGAGGAGACGGGAAGAAGATAGTAGATGACAGGAAGAAGAAGAGTGGTTTCTGCGAGGCAGGGGAACGGTGGAACCGTCAATGCGCTTTTATGGTAGGGGTTAACGATTGGGACGGAAGTCCAAGGAGAGACGCGTGGCGGTGGCCGTTCCAGCTTCTAAGTAAACAAAAAATAATTATAACGCCGATACATGGGCCTATTTTGTCACGTCAATACACTGTGTAGGGGGTGTGGTCCAATCCACTGTGCCAACGCTGCAAGCCTACGTGACAGCCACCCCGCCTAAGCGACGGGAGCGACATAACGGCGAACTAATAGGGGGGCAACTTGACGCCCGTTCCCTGATTTTTTGTATTGAAACGTAAAGTTGAATTCGTGCCGAAAAGACCCTCTGAGTATTTGGCACACCAACTGTAGTCATCCCGGCTGATTTTAGGGAACTTGGGTACCACGTTGCCTGTACACCCCAACTTTCGGGCCGCAAAGGACCGCAGCACTCCTTTCCTTGCGCCCTTGAAGCAAGCGCCTCATCGGAGGAAACCAATCCTGAGATGGATCCCCAAGACATGGTCACCATGGCTGAGCAAGAGGAATAAACCACGTCTAAGAAAGGTTCATGGGAAGGATCTGACATCATGTAGGATGAAATTGATTGGCTCCGGCAGATCCAGCAAATTCCGCCATAAGTAACTTGCTGCATCCCTAGTGACGAGCAAATTCCCGAAGTGGAGAATGGTGAGTATGTTGTTTTCGTTGCTCACTTTGCTAGGGGATTTGCCCTTCATGTGAGCAATTTCACTAAGAAATTTCTTAAAACTTTCGGTCTCTAACCCCACCATCTTCCGGCTAATGCCATTGCTTCTCTCTGCCTTCATTTCTGGTTGCGAGGGATACCTTGGCCTCTGGCCTTGCATAACCCTCTAGGCGAAGTACTTCCAGTTCCAAGTTGTTCCCTCTCCGGGTGTTCCTCCTAGCGAAAAGCCTTTGACTCAATGCGGGGCCGCTTCTATTAGACCCCAGGAAAGATCCATTTTCCCCTAGATCTAAGGTCTTGACTCATGTAAGAAGTGGCTGAGGTCCTTCTTTTACGTGAAGAACAATATCGAGAGAGATATGATTCGGTTTCCAACCTTCTCCGTCGGTGTTCCCTCCAAAAACAACTAGGATTTTGACACGAAGACCAAGAACCAGTTCATCAATGAGGTTCACGCATACATCATCGAGTTTAAGGATGATGGGTTAACGATGGATGATCTCCTGGCTACGTTTGTTAGTAGTCGGGTTTGCCCCCTCCAACTTCAGAGTCATAAGATGTGCCACATGAGAAGTTGCTTTGACCCGAACCGCGTCTCTACTTCTGAGCTAGACCAGGCCTAGGTCTGCAGATGGGTCAAATCCATCTTTAAGACTAACATGACCAGCGATTGGGTCTGGAGCAAACCACCTTTCAGCCAAGAAAACCCAACCCCAGGTAAAAATCCGAGTTATCCTTACCGTCATACCCATTATGTCGGCAAACTAGCTCATTTGACTTTGTTTTGTCTCAATATGCAGAAATTCCTTCAGCAAGCCGTCCAGGATTTCAAAAAAACCCCAAGCACCTAGGGTACAGACCGCGATATCTCAGATTCAGAAGATCCGGATGTCGAGGACTTTATGCCCCATTTCTGATGCCGTCTCCGGCCGATCCCATGGTAAGACTCCTATCTTTAAACCATTAAGGGAATGGCCAGATGATGACGATTACTAGGATGTTTTCCATATTTGTGAGGTACTTGACCCAATGCCAATACCATTTACCTATCCACCTCACTCTATGCCAGCTAACCTGGCTGGACAGGTGAACGAGGTGCCCGTTGTTGTGGGAGGTCAAGGTGCGGTGAGGAAACACGCCTCGTCCTCTACCGCGTAGCCCGAGTCACCTAAGCCCACTAAGAGGCAAAAGAGGGGTTTCAAGAAACCTCGGAAGCAAAAAGCACCACATGTTAGTTCCGGTTAAGCTCCCTCTTCCTGGATATCCTTATATTTATTGTTTATCTCTTTCTCTGACTCTTTTTATCTCATTACATCTAACTGCGGGCCTTCTTTGGATGTAACCCAACGGGGTTCTAGCATGGCCTCTCTAATTGTCTTGCCACCCTCTCCTCCTCCAAAACTCAAGTCCTTAGTCTGATTCAGGCTAACACTCCTCCAGTGCCAGATACAAACCTTTCCCGGCCGGAGATTGAGGCCGAGGTTGGAGGGGGAGGTGGTGCCCCGACTGACGACCTATGCCGGATCAGAGGGAAAACACCATCATCCCTGTAAAGAGATGGGAGAATCCGGCGCTAGAAATACAAGCACCGAGACAGATTCGGCTAAGACTTTGGTTATCCTAGAGCCTACTCAATCTAGGTCTGACAGCAAACCCCTGAGCTAGTTCTGACCCAACAGCAACAAAAACCAATACAACAACCATCCGAGTCAATTCAGACTCGGCAGAAATAGCAAACTCAGCAGAGCCCACAACCCAAAACTGAACAAACTTCATAGTCTCAACCTCCGCCAACCTCATCGCAGCAGCGGGCCAACCCAACCAGTAAGTCGAAGAAACCAGTTGTGGCAACCAAGGTAACACAAAAGAAAACTGTGGTTGTACCCCAGCAACCGCCAGCCACTGCAATGCTGAAGAAACCTAGTGGTGCCTCTAGTTTGGCTAAACATAAGCAGCTAGCACTTCATGTTAGCTTTGTTGCAGTGATGGTCGGTGGCAATAAATCTCCAGACGGGAAAGGTTTTGTCCTGACCTGGACTTAGAGAGATCAAAACCTTGGTTCACCCACCCACTATGCCATAGATTGGAACAACACCGAATATGGATAAGTGACATCTAGAAACCCCAAGCAGAAGATTGGCATGGCCGAGGTTGCTGGGAGGATGTATACTGTCTGAGTGGCTCTTGCTAAAGCTGACAGGATGATGGAGGTAAATATCTCGGCTACACTTTTCATATTTGCAATAGATATACATATAACCCCTAGTCCCCGGGCCTCTAGGGACTAAAATATGACTTGACCGGATGCTCTTAGACCAACACTACATAATTTAATTTTGAATCTTAGTTCATCCGAGGTATTGGGTTGAGTTATCATAACTTAGTCGCAATTCATACTAGAATCAAATATCTAGCCACCTAGATTCGAGTTACGTTTACTTGACTCGAATCTTGAGTAGAATCGAATATCTAGCCACCTAGATTCGGGTTATGTTTACTTGGCTAATCTTGAGTAGAATCAAATATCCAGCCCCCTATATTCAGGTTAAGTCTACTTGACTCAAATCTTGAGTAGAATCGAATATCCAGCCACCTAGATTTGGGTTAATTTCATTTGACTCGAATCTTGAGTAGAATCGAAAATCCGATTTACTATGTGACTAACACACTATCATTTCTAGATCTCCACCAATAGGCGTACCGCTGAATTTCATAAACTCCTCTCTGAGCACTAGGGCCTCTCCACAAAGCACAAGAAGTTGTTACTTGAGCTGTATAATAAGGGTATGTCCCTGCCTCATTGCCTCAGTACTCTTTTATTTTACATCAACCGAGTTAACCCTTGATTCACTTTTGCCAACTGAGGTTGAGGCCAAGAACAAGGAGCTACAAAAGAGCCTTACTGACATGGAAGGTACTTTTCCTCTTGCACTTCACTTTGTACTTGCCCCTTTTGACTTGTATTATAATTTTTACCTCGGCACCGCCAGGACAAAAGCTATTGTAGAGGTTCATCAGGATTGCATATATATGCCCAAACTGATGAGTCATTTTCTCAAACAACCAGGAGAGCACCAAGCTCAGCTGAAGGAGAAAAAACATGAAATATCTCCGCTTCTTTCCAAGAATGAATGACTGAAGAAACTCCAGAAGGTTGAGCTTGAGAAGATTGACCAGGAATTTGCCAAGGAGAAAATTTGGCTCACTGCTCAGATTGAGAATGACAAGGATTTATTGAAGAACGATAAGGTTGACCTTGAGTCAGTTTCCACTGAGTTTGAAAAACTCAAGAAGAAAACTAGGGTTTGGCTGACTAAGCTTGCCCGAATCAGTAGAATCATGACCCGTGAGTCTCTTTCTCTAGATTTCCCTTTTTGTCGACATTTCCTTTGTTGTTCCATTTATTTTCCTAACTTGTTGTTCTTCTATGCTTATTCATTAGGCAATTTTCCTGAATCAAAACCTCTTTCCGCTACCGCTCTCCAGAAGTTCCGGGCGAAAAGAGTTGAGGTTGGTCCTATCCCGAAAGATCATGATATTGACGATACCTTGGTTGGTCGCTCGGCCAGCCTTGGGCTAATGAATTCATTTGGGGTTGACCTTCTCAATGCTGGCATCCAGGTTTTCAAGGTACTCTGGCCACAAGAGTCTACTCCAAAGCATGTCAAGAAGATGGTCAAGAGACTGATGGAGTGTGAAGAGTGGGTGAGTCTGTGGCGTGAGTCGGCTGGTCAAGCCAGTGCTGATAGCGCTCTAACCTTTGTGCTCTCATGGTATGAGAGTATCAATTCAGATATTCTCCAAACCATGCGCACTGGTTCCAAGTGGACCACTGATCCGGATTTTATCAAGAAGCACCAGGCCCGAGAGCTCATTCAGTATGCCAAGGTTCACGCCTAGAATGAAGGGCCGAGTTACCTCGACAACATCAATGACAAAATCGAAGAAAACTTTGAAGGTGACGAAGAAAACCCGGATGATGAAGATGAAGCCAAGGCTCATACCCCAGAAACCGCGACTCCTTCTCCATCAGCTAATGCTCCTAATTCGGCTACTGTGGCTCCTTAGGCGCAATTTTTTTAATTTGGTTAAATCCCTGGTATGCAGGTGTAGATGTATTATGCAGTTTAAGTTGCTTTGCTACTACTAAACTATTATGTCGGATTCCTTTGGGTAGAGTCCCCGAGTTTATTTTCTTGTTTACTCAATCTTATGATCTAGCTCATGTCTACCATTTTTGGCGTTCGACTTATGAGTCACAAGATCAGAAAATTAAATTAACAATACTCAAAACCATGAGAATTAGCTCAGAGTTATTTGACATAAGAATAAACATATAAAATACAGGGGTTAGTCCAAAAAACAAGTATCATCTCACTTATTTTTATTTCCTTAGTTGTTTTTCATGTGCACAACACTCACCAGCTTTTGCTCTTGCTTGCCATGAAGCCGGCTTTCGGATAGCAGCAAGTCGAAGAGGCCTTTGGTGCTGACACATTACTAACCTGGCCTAAGGGGTAAGAATTTTAAGCTAGCCGATAAAAAAGTAAAATACTGAATTGACAATTACTACTAAGGGAGTCCCCGAGTAACTACTCGAGGTGCCGAGATTTCATTCATAAGCTCATTGGTGGCATACAAACTGACATATGAGAGTTCGAGATACATACACTTCTCCTGACTGTAAAATGGACAGAATAGTGTTACATTCCACGGCCTCTTTGACTCTTCTTTTGACCTGTCCGCCTTGTTCTTCGCCTATGCTTGAGCATCTATTAGATGGTATGCATCGTTGTGCAATGCTTTGCTCACAATAAATGGCCCTTCCCATGGAGGAGATAATTTGTGCATTCTAGCAGTGCGTTGCACTAGCCGAAGCACTAGATCCCCTTCTTGAAATACTCGGGGATTTACTTTACGGCTATGGTAGCATCAGAGATTTTGCTGATATATAGTAGATATGGACAATGCCAATTCTTGTGCTTCTTCCAGCAAGTCAACATCATTTTCCCGGGCTTCCTGTACCTCGGCCTCTGTATATTGGGTGACTCTCGGTGAGTCATGCACTACGTTGGCTAGTAATATAGCCTCTTCCCCATATACGAGGAAGAATGGCTTATAGCCAATTGAATGATTCAGAGTTGTCCTTAGACTCCATAGAACTATCGGGAGTTCATCAATCCAGCATCCAGTTGATCGTTGTAGTGGCTCAATGAGCCGAGGTTTTATCCTGGACAACACTAGTCCATTGGATCTCTCCACTTGCCCGTTTGATTCGAGATGTGGGATTGATGCTACATCAAGTCTAATCCTCTTATCCATGCAAAATCAAGCAAAGGCTCCTTCAGCAAAATTTGTGCCATTATCAGTTATTATGATGTGTGGATATCTGTATCTCAAGATTATATCTTTGAGGAATGACATGGTTGTGGGACCATCAAACTTTCTTATTGGTTTGACCTCAATCCATTTGGTGAATTTATCAACCATGACCAAAATATGGGTCACATTGCCACGTGCTAGCTTAAACGACCCTACCATGTCCAAACACCACACTCCAAATGGCCAAGTGATAGGTATGGTTTTGAGTGTAGAGGCTGGCATATGAATCTTACTCGAATACCTCTGACACCCATTGCATTTTCTCACTAAGTCTTTAGCTTCTTGTAAGGCACTTGGCCAATAAAATCCATGCCAGAATGCTTTGTCAACTAAGGCTCTAGATGAGGCATGATGCCCACATTTGCCCTGATGGATATATTGAAGGATTTCATGTCCTTCTTCCGGGTCAACACATCACTGACGAATGTTAGTTACACTCCTTTTATATAACTTGCCATTGATTATGGTGTAGAATTTTGCTCTTCTCTGCACTTGTCTAGCTAAGACCTCAACACTTGGCAAATTTCCATCTCTTAGAAAAGACAAAATCGGTTGCGCCCAAGCTGGTATTATGTGGGCCGGGAAAACAACTTCATCAATTACCATTGTATCCATCGACATAATCTCTGCCGGGTTTGGCTACGCAGTCCTCGGATTTTGCAAAGCAGTCCCCAGATTTGCTGAAGCAGTCCTAGGGTTACTCGAAACACTCCCCCAATTATATCTGTACGGACAACCTCAGAATCCGATTGGTCGAGATAAAGATTGACTTGGATTATGGCGATGGTTTGATGGATGGTTTCTAGAGGTGTTCGAGGGCTATACCTGGTGGGATTGACTATCTGGATGAGCCCAACTTCGATAACACATCAGCTGCTTCATTTTCAGCACGAGGTACATGATGAAATTCACATCCTTCGAAGTACCCACTGATTTTCTAAATGTGAAATCTATATGAGGCCATGTTAGCATGAAGTGTGTCCCAATTACCCGAAACCTGCTATACTACAAGGGCCAAATCACCAAAGCACTGAATCTGGTGAATGCCAATCTCTTTTGCTACCTTGAGCCCATGCCCAAGTTCCTCATACTCGGCTACATTGTCTGATGTTGCGAAGTGTATCTGCAATACATATCTCAACAGGTCCTTAGGCAAGGTGAGGACTATCCTGGCACCTAACCCGGTTTTCATCTTTGACCCGTCAAAGTGCATTCTCCAAAAGTTAGAGTCATGTAATGGTGGCTCATATTGCATTTCAGCCCAATCGAAAAAAAAGTCGACCAGTGCCTAAGATTTGATAGCATCTCTCCTATCATATAGTGGTGCATATGGGGATAACTCAATGGCCCATTTGGCAACCTGGCCACTCACATCTTTATTACCCATTATCTCTGATATAGGAGCTTCACATATTACCCTAATAGGATGCTCTTCAAAGTAATGTTTGAGCTTTTTGGCTGCCATATAGATGCCATATGTATTTTTTTGATAATATGGGTAATTTTGGATGGGTTAGCCTCGATACCTCGGCTTGACATGAGGAATCCGAGTAATTATCTAGTCGGGACATCGAAGGTACATTTTTCTGGGTTTAACTTCATTCAGAACCTTCTCAAGTTCACGAATGTTTGCCTAATATCATCTAGGGGAGTATGACTCTCCTTGGTTTTGATTACCACATCGTCAACATATACTTGCACATTTTTAGCAATTTGGTCATGCAAACATTTTTTTAATACACCTTTGACATGTGGCCCCTGCAATGCGTAAACCAAATGGCATAGTGCGATAGAAATAAGCCCCATACGGGGTAGTAAAGGCTGTATTTAATTGATCGGCCGGGTTTAACGATATCTGGCAAAAACCAGAATACGCGTCTACCAATAATAACAGTTCACAACCAACAGTCGAATCAATTACTTGATCAATTCTAGGCAAAGGAAAAGGGTCATTTGGACAAGCCTTGTTCATGTTTGTGTAGTCAATACACATTCGCCACACCACAACAATGTTCAGGTCATCCTTCTTCTTTTCAACAAGAAATAGATTAGACAGCCAACCTGGATGCAAAACTTCCATAATAAACCTAGCTGCAAGAAGCTGAGCTATCTCATCAACAATCACTTTTCACATATCTTTGACGAAGAGGTGGAGAGGTTGCTTCACTGGCCTTGCATCTGGCCTGACATGCAGAGAGTGCTCGGCCAGCTCCCTCAAAACACCTTGCAAGTCCTATGTGGACCATGCAAAAATATCCCTATTCTCACGGAGGAAGCTGACGAGCTTGATTTCCTATTTGTCGGTCGGGCCTGCACCAATGGTGACGATGCGCTCTGGGAACTGCTTATCAACTTGGATCTTCTTCGTGTCCTTGGTCGCCTGGAAAGATACACTGCCATATCGATTACTTAAGGCCGACATATTCCGCTGAGCTGACTGAGCCAGTGCCACCGCATCATGGATCCTCTTCTTCTCTTGGGTTATCACCAATGACTCGGCTAGAGTAGATCCGGTTGATGCACACTACATGGAACGCCTGAAATCACCTGCCACAGCTATGCCCTCATTTTCCCCTGGCAACCTCATCTTCAGATAACGTATGTGGGTACTGGCCATGAACTTCAATAGTGTTGGACTGCCAAGCAAAGCATGATAATAACTTGATAGGTTCACAACCTCAAATAGCAGATTTTTGTCTGTCATTTCTCTCTTGTGCCGAATAAAACATCTATTCGGACTTTCCCTATGGGTTTACACGATAGACCTAGCACAAGGCCATGGAAAGTGGTCTTTGTAGGCTGAAGCATGTTCTCAGTTATGCCCAGCTTGTGCATCATATCCTTGTATAGTATGTTAATACTGTTGCCACCATCTATGAGCAACTTGGAGAACTTGACATTCAGATTTAGCCCAATGAAGGTTGGGTCAAGCACCAGGGCATAGTCCCCTGGACTCGGGATCAGCTTAGGGTGATCCTTTATGCTCCAAGTGATTTCCTGGTTAGACCAGTACATAAATTTCGGCATTGTTGGCATAACTGCGTTTACTTCCATTTGGTGCCTTTGTGGGCTCTATTTATATGTCTCTTCTGTCGTAAAAATGATGTAACTCTGGTGATGCTCTCTATACTCATTTCGACCTCCATGGCCGACATTTCCGTAGTCCCCTTGATTCTTGTTTCCAACTTGATGAACTTTTCTTCTCTCCTGGTTCTCATATCTCGGTGGTGGTGGTAAAACCAATGCCTGAGAATTTCCTCCTGTAAGCTGTGGTGGGTGAGGTGCCTCGGGAGGACCCATCTCACCCTGTCTAGCACACTAAAACCATGCACACTGTCTAAACGTGTGATTTGTCGGCTTACCAGGATTTAGCGTGTGAAACTTACACGGCTGATCCAACATAGACTCATATGTATGTTTGGCCTCTTGTAAGTACTGGGGAAGTTGCTGACAAACACTTCCTCACAATCTAACCAACAGTTGATGCTTCCTGTTGGTAGATTATTCAACCACACTCTGGCTGGCTCCTCCAATATTTGCGGGACATATCTCACTGCCCATCTAAGGTTTCCCAGTGCAATGTGCATAGCTTTGGCATAATCTATCAGCCAATCTTGTGGCTTGGTACTGCCATCATATGTCTTTGTTCCTCTTGCCAACTGCAAATTTGGCACCGCTGGTTCCCTCAGAATCTGAGTTCCAAAACATGCTGGACCCGAAGGACCCTGTCCTTCCATCATTTCTGACATATAGATTCTATCCAATTTCAACCTTACATCATTCGGCTGCAAGTTCTTGTTTCCTAGCCGAGAGCCTAATGGATTCATCATCATCTGATGATCCGGCCCCAGAAACCTGACATTGGTCATGGCCAAATAACCATCATTGTTTATGTTCTTCGCTGGGTGAGCATGTTGGTGCTGCACAACTGGTCCTGCACTCTGCTGCCGCCAAGGTTGGTTCTGCACTTGCTACTGAGGTTGCTGCTAGCCCCACCAACCGAGTGATGGCCTTGATGGTTTGGGTTATTCTGGTCGGCATTGCCGCGTCGAGAATTCCCCTTAGTCACATTGCCCTGGCCGGGATTTCCTTGGCCACCATTTCCACGTCCTACACTTGCTTGCCCAGCATTGCCCTGCACTACCTTGCCTTTCCTAGAAACATTCGGTCATAGGCCACTGACTGCTTGTCGATGCAGCGTCTTCACCTGGTGCAACACCAAGCTGATATCTCAGCAGCTGCCGCTCATGCCGCTCTGAGGTTCTTAGCCGGGGTAATGTACCTCGGCACACCTATTGACAAGCCGACGCTACTGACTTGGATCCACACTCCTTATCTATCTTAGTAATGAGGTTCATTCCTCTATTCCTCACACCATCTAAACGAGTTGGACTCATAGTGAACTTATGAGCCTTGTTGTACTCACGCAGAGTGATGTTAAACTCCTGCCAAGCCTTAGCTACATCCATAGCTCCCTGCAGCACCTTCTGACGGGTTTCCTCCAAATCATCATGTGCCTGAGAGCCGGATCTACTATAGGACCTACTAGAGTGGTCAATGTCTCTATGGCCTGCTGGAGGATGTTTTCAGGTCTTTCTAGTGAAGGAAACCTAGACCTAGTAGCTTTGGGAGTTACCTCCCCTTTTTCGGCTGGCTCTTTGCTGGTAGCCTCTCCCGACGCAACCATCATCACCTCCATGCTACCCGCGGGGCGATCAATAAGCCGACCACGAGCCGTGCAGAGAGGACGATCCACATCTATGATGACTCGCTACGGGAACCTACAGGAAACGTCGACCGCAACGTAGACCTTGTGCGCACCGAAGATGACGAACTTGCCATTGCATGGGAAGGGGCGGTTGCCGAAGTTGCCCACATTGTCACTGACGAAGTCCAGCAAGCCGAATCATTGGACCAAACCAGAAAAGGATGCGCTCGCTAGATGCGATGAAGTTTCCCGTCCGGATGAACACACTAGCTAGCGCCACTACAGGCCCCACGGTGGGCACCAACTATCATGGTGGTGTCATGGCAGATGACATGGGATGGCTAAAGATGGGGCCAGATGGACGCTAGTGGAATCTAGGGAGGGATGGTGCGGTGGATACCGCACACGAAGAACACACATAGAGACACGATATACCCAGGTGCGAGGCTCTCCTAGTGATATAAACCCTCTACTCCTGCATCTAGATCTTATATGATGAAAAAAATGAACCAGTACAATTGCTCCTTGAGTTGTACCAAGAGGAAGAAGAAGAAGTTCATGCTTCTGCCTTGCTCTCTACTACTACTAGTATGCAAATGAACCCACCCTCTCTCTGGAGGTCCTGGCGCACCTTATAAAGGGGGCGACCAGGTTACACTTAGAGCTTACGTGGCCCGAATATCCATTGAATATGCTCGTACGAAAGTTGTTGGCTGGGCCCAGATCCTCTTCCCATCATGGGGTCACCCCTAGATATCCTCGACGGGACTTGACATGCTCATCCCCTCAGACCATTACTGATCTGACATTGTCCCCTCCGTCAAACCCTCGTCGGGGCCTTTATCCGTGATTTAGGGGCGCACTTGACTTAGCATGCTTATCTCCTCCGGGAATCCCAGTAGAGACAGAGGCGCTGACCCTAAGGCCTGGATCACACCCTTTCGGTGTACACCGACCCCTGTGTCGCCCCTAACCCAGATGACTTGGCCTGGAAGATACCTGCATAGAGGAAATAACATATATATTGTGTCGACATGTAAGATATGTCTGTCGGGTCTTGTCGGGTTTACCCGACTTGGGTAACTCGGCCTTTCCTTGGCTGGCCCATATAAGTCAACCTGTATCTCGGTCAACCTTATCTTTATACCTTAGCTTGACTCTTCCAGTGGTCATCCCGCTAACACTCATAGGATGATTATTGGATGACAATAAGGATATTATGATCTTTGGAAGAACTAAGAATATATTTTATATGTAGAGGTGACATATAGTTCATTGTAAAGTGTTACATTGGTACTAGAAATATAGTCCATTGTAAAGTGTTAGAATGGAACTAGTTTTTTCACAAGATACAAAATTAAATTTATCTCAATTTAGGCTATAGGTTAAGGTGGCACAATGTAATGGAAGAAAGTTCCATGATGGATTTGGTTGAGTTCCAAAGTTAAAGATATTGTGATGGATTGTACAACAAAGGCTGAGTATATGACTGCTCTAGTAGCAGTAAAGAGGGCATTTGTGTCAAGAAGTTTGTTAATCAAACTAAGTGGAGTTCCCGACGGGATAATATTATGAACATCTATTATACGACAATAGTATCAACAGGTTTTAACACTAATGAACTAAGGTATCCCCAAAGGACCAAATTTATACAATGCCATCTCATTTGAGAATGAGTGATGTGTAGAGACGCAAAGACATGAAAATACACACAGACCTGAAAGTGCCATATTTGGAGATTATGTTTACCACAAGCAATGTGTATGAACAACACCAGAAAGCCATAGGTGTTAAATGCGCAAGTATCAACTAGATTATTGACTCTAGTGCAAGTGGGAGACTGAAGGGAATATGCCCGAGAGGCAATAATAAAGTGGTTATTATCTTATTATTTGTTTATGATAAATGTTTATTTCTCATGTTATAATTGTGTTAATTGGAAACGTTAATACATGTGTGTTTAATAAAAAAATAGAGTTCCTAGTTATGCCTCTCATATAAACTAGCTCATTGATTAATAAGATGATTAAAGTTTTCCTAATCATAGACATTGGATGTTGTTAATTTTGGGGTCACAACATTGGTGGAATGATGTGATGAACGCTCACCCAAAGTATAGTAATATAATCAAAGTCATTATGTTTACAATGCTATAATATGTCATACGAAGTAACTCTAATCCTTTGACCATGAGATCATGTCAATCACTAACACATGAAGAGTACTTTGATAACATCAAACGTCACACCGTAACAGGGTGACTATAAAGGTGGGTCTAGGTACTCTGAAAGTGTTATGTAGAGGCTCGTGGATCAAGAGTGGGATATTTCCATCTCGATGACGGAGAGATATACTTTGGGCCATCTCGGTGATATGACATTGACAACAGCTTGCAAGCAGGTGAATTGATCACAAGGAATGTTATATCACAGGAACGAGAAAAGAGTACTTGTCGGTAACGAGACTAAACTGGGTATGGGGATACCGATAATCGAATCTCAGACATATAATATATCACGAGACAAAGGGATTTGGTTACAACGTTAATGGTTCACACGATCACTAGAGTCATCGTTGAATATGTGGGAGTCAGTATGTGACGAGGGTTCAAATCGTCAATGCCCATTGTTATGGACTTGGGTTTTGGAGAAGGAGGGAGTGCTGGAGGCATCAATCGGCTAGCAAACAAGAACATAGGGACGCAAGATTTACCCAGGTTCAGGCCTTGTAGAGTTCCCTACTCCTGCTTGTCTACTCATGGAATTAACGAAGGAATCAAAGATTACAGGGGCGCGCAGATGCAATCTGGCGAGAGTTGTGGAAACTAGGGTTGTGATTGTCCTCCTCGCCGCCCCCTCCTAGCCTTTATATAGATAGGCCAGATCTCGGGTAGCAGCTCGAGTCAGTTACAGATTAGGGTTCGCCCTTTGAACTTTCTATCTTAAACTTCTACTTGTCTCGTAAGCAATCGAAGTGTCTGTGGGTCACCCGAATTCTACATTAGGCCTTGGCAACTCCGCGGGCTTCTACTGTATCTGGGTCGTATAAACCAAACGCGAGTACCTGTAGGGTATACCCATGTCAGTAGCCCCCGAGTGTCCAGTGGAATCGCATATTCGACTAGGGACTTTATGAAGTCTTTCGAGTGTATGACTAAGCATTTTTTTCGAGTGTTCTGTTTGTGTCATAGGGATTGTTGATATACGTGCCTGATTTACCCGATGTATTGGTATCAGCTAACTGCCTTAGGGCAAAACAACATAATCTACTCAAACTCGAGTCCCTGGACTCGAATTCGGAAAAGTGCTGGCGTAATTCGACTTAAGCCGCGGAGGTCTTACAGGAGTCGAATTCTAGTGTATAAGTGCGAGCACTCGACGTGTCCGTCAAGGCAACTTCATCGTACCTGCAGGCACATATATGTTTCTAGTAGTGCACAGCAGATGCATTGTCGGGCCTTATTCAGGTCTTACTTTCACGCTGTAAGCGCGACATCTGAATTTTTTGTCATCACGGAGATGATTCGGTGGCCCTGGAGACATAATATCTTTGTAGGGAAAATATGAGCCAGATTCGCCATAGCTTTCGAGTGTGGATGTTATCAACACATAGTACGATGTTCAAGGAGAAGTAATCATAGGGTGCGCGACCAGCGCTCCCTATGGGAGTAGCCCCCGAGTGCCTATTCGAGTCTTAGACTGGAGTGGGGACTAAAAAACATTTGCAACTTCTATCGTCTTTTGTTGCTTGTTTCAGTCGAATATGCTTCCTATGCGAGTAACCCGTAATTCACAATTGAATCGTTGATTCAAGTGATGGGTTTGTCTTGAATGTTCAAACACCTGCATAAAAAATTCTTTCGGTTGCGCGGCCAACGCTCCTGTTAGGAGTAGCCCCGAGTGCTTGGTTGAGTCGAAGACTCGAGCAAGGACTAAAGTAGTCGAAATCTTCTGCTTCTGGAATTGATGACATCAGTGCTGACGATGTGATGACCTCAGGTCCCACTTTCTAACTTCGATTTGACCGGGCATGCGTAATCTTCTATTTTAACTATGTCTCCTTGATTTCCGCACGTAATAGGAGTAGTGGGGATGGTTCGTGGTTCAGCTTCACCACGTGTCGATGGCAATGTGCGCCACGCATGTAGTAGGGTTTCTGCTGGCCGTTGGATGGCGTCCCCGAGGAGGTTAAGTAGCAGCGCAGCTGCGGTAATTTCCCCATTTGTCTTCTTGCTCGTGCCTCCGTCGCCATTGCTGCTCTCTCTGCCTCCTTGCACACTTCCTCTTCGTGGCACTGGACCAGCTCTGTGTCTTCCCCAGTTACTTTCTCCGTTCACACCTCCATCGAAAGATGGGCAAGAAGAAGGGAGGCGCCGCCGCTGGATCCGCGGCCACCATTGTCGCTTCCAAGAAGAAGGGTGGTACCACCACCGTCGGCACCAGCACCTCTAGCACTGGGAAGAAGAAGGGTGCAGGCATCCGCGTCACCAATGGCGCCTAGCGAGCATCCATCATCAAATCTTCTGAGCTACATCTTCATTGTCAATATGGCGTTCTTCCACCCGCGGAAGACGATTCGTGAGTTCCTGGCGACGAGGTAATCCCTTGTCCTCCTCTGGGTTTCCGAGTGATGTTCCTTGCGTTCATCATCCGAGGTCTTTCTCTCCCCCTGTATCCTTTCTTCAGGGGTCTCCTTTGTTTCTATGGACTCCAGCTTCACCAATTGTCCCCAAATTCCATTCTCCACATCTCCTACTTCATTACGCTTTGTGAGTGCTGGCTCGGAATCGAGCCACACTTTTAGCCTCTTCAAGAGGCTTTTTAAGCTGAAACGACAGTCGGCGTCCTGTTCGGTAGTCTATGACATAGGAGGCTGCGGGATCCATGTTGACTCCTCTATCACCTATTTTGCCATCAAGCTCACTGCGTCTGTCCAAGGGTGTAGAGACAAGTGTTTTATATCCGTGACTAGAAGGCCGACAGAGACCACTACGGACTCCCTCCCTTTGATCCTGTGGCGACTTGCAAGAGGAGGCGCTCCTAGAAGAATATCATGATGCCTGGCGAGTCTGAGGAAACGGAGGTGCTGTATAAGCGCGTCGGCAACCTCGAAAGCCACATAGGAAAAGAAGAGGGTGGCGCTGCTATCATTCGCACGTGGTTGTGCCACCGCGTCCAGCCTCTACAGGCTAGAGTGCACCTTATGTGTTCCTGGACCGGCGCTGACGATGTCACTCGCGTATCTGTCGAGGGCATTTCTGCGGGTGAGGTGGACAGGAGGGTGCGATTGGTGACCAAGTACACCACCAAGGAGGTTCTCCCAGGCGAACCAGTCATGCCTCCTTTCGATGCCTCTAACCCTCCTCCTGAGGTAGAACTGTACTACGAAGTAGTTTCTTTGTCGATTGCCAACAAGCGCTTGATATATAATGATGTATCTTTTGATTTGTAGGACTGGAGCATGGCTGCCAGTTTACCTCCTCAACCTGAAGGGGTTATTCCTCGCGAAGCTGAGGAGGAGGACGAGTCGGGGTCCATAGTCCCCATGGAGGAAGAAGAGGAAGCCCCCGAGTCTGCTGATCGCGGAGCCCACAAGCGTTCCCGTAGTGAGGACTCAGATGCGTCCTCTCTGTTGATGCCGGAGGATTCTCCTACTATGGTTGTAGAGGAGCCCATCCCTGCTGTTCCTTTCCGCGCAGTGGCTCCTCCCGCTCAGAAGAAGCTGCGACTTCCGAAGGAGTCGGAGGAGGAATCCTTCGACCTTGATAATTTTAACTGGTGAGTATTGCCTTCGTGAATGCATCTTTCTTTTTTTGGAGTTTGCTTTTTCTGAGGTTTTTGCTGATGTATTTTGTAGTCAAGCAGCGCCGTCGTCTTCTGACGATGTCCAAATTGTGAAAGAGTCCGAAGTCGCAGACTCCAAGGCCAAGGAGGTGGTCGAACGGTCTCCTTCTCCTCTAGTGGTGGCCCACTCCGAGCATAATTCTTCGAGTTCCCCCCATGCTGGGGAACACCAGATGGTTACCCGGACGACTGCATGGCAGTCATCTTCGGATTCCCTGGAGGATCACGTAAGCGTCCTTCTTTCTATTTTGGCAGTCGAACTTATACCTTTGCTACCGATGAACCGTTGTTTGTCTTTTTGATGCAGCTCATTGTAAAGGAAGCTGCTCGTCTGGCAGAGCAAGTTCTTGTCATGGGTCGACAGCACGCTCTGCTGGACAATCGCCATCGTGTTGTCGAAGGTTAGTTTTTGCCTTTTTCTTTGTCTTCATGAAATTTATAAATTTGATTGATGATACATCCTGTCCTTTGTAGTTGAGCACAATGAACTCCTACGACGTGTTGCTTCCCTCGAGAAGGCGCTTGCCGCCACGGCGAAGAATCGCGACGAAGCAGTCGTAGCGCTAGAGGAGTCACGAAGCGCGAAGAGGATTTGTGTGCTTCTACTGTTGAGAGGGAGAAGTTGTTCAAAGAACAACTTTTCTCGATTGCCCAGTCTCTCTCAGGTATTTTTTCAGCTGTATTTGCGTTGCTTCTTGTTTTTTGGAGTATTGTTGTGCTAACACCTTATGTATGCAGATGTCGGTGGCCCGAGCTTCGACGCCCAGTCCCTTCGCCATGAAGATGCGTTGGCTGGTGCCGTGGCCGCAGTCGAGGACCGCAGCGCTTCCCTTTAGGGGACGTTGATGAAGGCCAAGGGTGTGCTCAGTCGCATCCGTGAGGATCTGACTCCCAAGGCTGAGCTGATTGACAATCTTGAGGACCTGGTGGAATCCCTTGCTGGGGGTATTCCCATGGACTTCAAGAATTACCAGCGGTCTATCGGTGCTACCATGGCACTCGCGATGGCGCAGGCTCATGGCGTGGAGCTGGATCCTTCCGCGATGTCCAAGGCGATGCCCGTCGACGCAGACGGCCAACAGGTAGTGTTTGCTCCCTTCGCTACTGGCTATGGTAAATATGGGTCGCAGCTCATCGACATAGTCCCAAAATACTCTGCGGAGCTACAACTAGTGAAGAAGGCGGTGAAGACTGCAGTATCAGGGGCTACCACCGGAAAGTTTGTGGCATCAGAGGCTGCCACGGATTCGATGAGGCCTTCGAAGTCAAAGTCCAAGTCGAATAAGCAGATTGCTCCTTAGTTGCCAATCTGTAATAGTTGTAGCTGCCTTTTGTTGAAACTATGCTTTTGCGGGAGTGTCCCTGTCGAGACTTTGCTGTGTTTGAATGCATTCGTGCTTTTATGAATGTATCCTTGGTCCCTTATTTGCTTCTTGCTTGATTGTAATAGGGTACGTCGAGTGGTCCTCGTGACTCTCCTCCCACCGATGAAACCACGGCACAGCCACGTTGGAAGGTGGAGGAACTGTCATTGCTTTCGCGATTGTGCGATCGCATTAAGCAGTTGGTGTTGGAAATATGCCCTAGAGGCAATCATGTATGATGTTATTCCCATGTATTCATAAGGTTATTGTCCATGTATGAACTACTGATATGTATCATTGAATATGTGATTCGATTGTGGAACTACATATTCATGTTGTTCATACTAATTGTCCTTGGTTGTTGAGGTTGTGTTGGACACACAACTTAGACTAATGTGAAAGTCAGATGACTCGGTTCCACTTGTCATGGGCATGGAGATGCTATTTCGACTTACACAGATTCGGCTAATGAGTTTAGCGAGTCAGACTAACCCATATTGAGATGCAACGAACAAGTCGTCATTTGCATGTCTCAATCAGTGTAATCCTTAGACCTGAGGTTATTGCACAATCCGAGTTGAGGATCACCGACTTAGGTTCTGTCAAACGCTGTTCCGTCACTGGGCATTTATAAAGGCGGAGTTCGGGTCGACTGAGAATCAAGCTGTGTGATGTGAATAACCAAGACGGGATTTTGCCTCCATCTAGAGAGATATTCTCTGGGCCCTCTCGGAAGATATGATTCGGAAAGCATGGCCATGCGCATCTCGGTTAAGTGTTAACCAAGGCGATCAACTAAGAGTTAGTCGGATGAATCACTTATCTCGGATCGAGAAAGAGAGTCGGACTATTTAAGGGATGACGATCATTCGCCTATAGTTCGACAAGGTATATCGTGAGGCAAAAGGGACTTAGAAAAAAGTCGCATTGGAAAGGTATGTCATCATGACTTATTGGTACTTGGGAGTTGACACGTTGTGCTAGGAGCCACTACCGACTGATCGATCACGAGTGAGACTCGGAATCGTGTCTAGGTTACCATGAGCCTGTCGGGTCACACACTTAAGAGCGGGAGCAAGTTTGGGTTAGACCCAAACAGGAAATCTATTTGGGTTGGACCCAAATAGAGACATGGACTTAGTCAATGAGTTGCACTCGCAGTGACTAATATAGGCCTTTTAGTGAATGGGCCACAAGTGAGTGGAGCCCACTTTCACTCCCTATATAAGCTGGGGCGCAGGTTCTTAGAGCACACGGTTAGGTCACTCCATGTGTTGGAAACCCTAGCTCCAGTCCAGTCCTGTCCTGTCGCCGCCGTACCGGACCTAGCGGTCCATCGCCGACGCTCCTCACACGTGTGGATACTGGCGGAGGTGCTGTATGTTCAGCACTTCAACGATCGTGGATCGGAATGGATCGTGAGGACTGCACTGCATCAAGCGACGTGCTTCATCGATTCCACAACCGCGCGTCTAGTGGTAATTCTCGTGGCCTACTACCTCAGCTAGATCTTGGGATCACCGCGTAGGAAAAAGTTTTGTTTTTCTCTGCGTGGCCCAACAGTTGGAGCGCGAGTTACCCATCGTCCGCGGTAGCACGGATGTGTGGAAGTCTAAGGCGGAGAAGGCCACCGCCCGTGAGAAGTATCTCTTGTAGGAAGTGGTGCAGCTGAAAGAGCAGTTCAAATGTTAGCTTTCTGCCTTCTCATATTTTCTTTTAGTTAGTCACGGTGATGCTTTGTCTTCACACTTTGCCATTTTGCTTGGTGTAGTTGTCAGTGCTCGTCATCTGCGGGATGAGAAGGACCGGGTTGCCATTCGAATGAATAACCTGACCTAGGACCAACTACAGGCGAGTGGGTACTTTTGGGTGGACCACGATCGTGCGATCGCGCTTGCGACCCTGCAGGATCGTTCTTCTCGAGTGCTTCATTTTTTGAAGAAGGCGCAGTCATGCCTTAGGCATATTTATCAAACGATGTTTCCGTTGGTCGCCGTCCCTTCAAGCCTATTGGCTCTTCTAGTGAACTTTCAAGATTTGAGTGCGGTTCACGAGTGCGTGCGGCAGCAGTTAGTAGCTGGTGCCAAGGCTGCGTTGTCGCTGGTGTGACTGCATAGGCCAGATGTAGATGTTGCGTCTGTTGTAGCTGGGCCGCCGCCTCTGCCATAAGGTATGACCTGGAACATGGTTCCGCACTATCAAGCGGTTGATCGGCCAACAGAGGACATTGTCGATTTCTTCGAGGAGTAGACGAACATTCTTCTTTTGCAGCGGTAGCATGTTTTGTATCCTGCACATAATTGTATAAGTGTTATAAAGTTTGAATGAATATGTTGGATGTAATTAATACTCATTGATATGTGAAGACCTTGCTAGCTTTTATATTTTGCGAGTGAATTGTACTCTGCAGTTCCTTTTCGTTAGCCTAACTTGTGTTTATCTCAGCACCTTGCCAACCTGTCAGGTGCGTTGCAACTGGATTGGTATTTATCAAGGGTTCGATTGATGTTGTGTCAGCTACTCAGGATACTGCGATTTGTTTGTAGAACGGAAGTATAAAGGGTGGCGCAGCCCCCGAGTGACAAAATTGCAAGAAAATAAGGAAAACACGGAGTTTTGGGGCACTTAGCTTTACTTATTCATGGAATAGTACGAGGTACAATGTGTGGCTAAGAGGCCTGGCTGAATAGCCTTATTTGTAAATGTAAAAAACAACTAGGGGTAGAAGCAACGCAGCTACGCTACATTCCAGGGGTTGGAGTATGCGACTCCTGTCTTGAAATCTTTAAGGCGACAGGCGCCACCTGGGATTACTTATGTAATCATGTACGGTCCTTCCCAAGGGGACTCGAGCTTGAGATGCCCTTGTTGCTTCAGTCACAGGACCAGGTCTCCTTCGACGAAGGATCTGGGGTGTAGCCTTCTGATGTGGTAGTTGCGGAGGCTTTGCTGGTAGATCGTTGATCTCTCCGCTGCGATTTCCCGTGCCTCGTCAAGGAGGTTGACGGAGCCTGCAAGTGCAAGGGTTGACTCCTTCTCGTTGTATGTAACCACTCGTGGGGCTTTGTAGCGTACTTCTGCGGGTAGGACCGCTTCAGCACCGTGCACCATGAAGAACGGGGTGTATCCCGTGGCGCTATTTGGAGTTGTGCGCAGGCTCCAAAGTACGGATTGCAGTTCATCTGGCCAGCATCCAGCGGCTTGTTCGAGTGGTCGAAGGAGTTGCTTCTTGATTCCACCGCAGACGAGGCCGTTGGCCTTTTCGACTTGTCCGTTGGTCTGCGGGTGAGCCATCGAGGTGTAGATTATGTTGATTCCCAGGTTTTTGCAGAATTCCTGGAATTCCTTAGAGGTGAAGTTCGTCCCATTGTCTGTGATGATGATGTATGGCAGTCCGAAGCGGTAGACAATGGACTCGAAGAACTTGACAGCGCTGGCCCCTGATTGATTTGTCACCGGCATGGCCTCGATCCATTTGGTGAATTTTTCGATTGCAACCAAGAGGTAGACGTAGCCTCCTTGCGAGGATTTTGGGAGCTTGCCGACCATGTCGAGTTCCCATTGCACGAAGGGCCAAGCCAATGGTATTGGCCGAAGTTCCGCGCTAGGTGCGTGAGGTTTGTCTACGAATTGCTGGTAAGCGTTGTAGCACTGGACGATGTCCTTGGCATCGTGCATGGTCGTGGGCCAGTAGAATCCAGCTCGTAGAGCTTTGGCAACAAGGGCGCGACTGCTAGCATGGTGCCCGCAAGTGCCTTCATGGATGTCGAGGAGGACATCCCTTCCGGAAGTCCTCGTTGGAGACACATCGTTAGAGTACTCCTGTGAAGCTGCCGACTCGTCCTGTGGCGTCAGGGTTATTGAGTATATGCCCGAGTGGGGCGTCGTTTACCACCATGATTGGGTGCCCCTGAAAGTAGTGGCGCAGTTGCCTAGCTGTCATGAAGACATCATACGCCAGCTTCTGGTAGTGCGGGTACCGCTGTTTCGTTGGTGTGAGCACCTCGCTGAGGTAGTATACTAGACGCTAGGCCCCGTGGACTTTATTTTCTTCGGCTCGTTCCACCACGAGCACCGTGCTGACCACCTGGTTGGTGGCGGAGATGTAGAGCAGTAGTGGTTCCTTTTCGCGAGGCGTCACCAGTACTGGCGAGGTGGATAGTTGGCGCTTGAGATCTTCGAATGCTTCTTGTGCTTCGTCTGTCCACTCGAACTTGTTAGTTTTGTGGAGAAGTTGGTAGAAGGGCAGTGCTTTTTCGCCCATTCGACTGATGAATCGACTAAGCGCCACGATTCGCCCAGCCAACTGTTGGACGCCTTTTACGTTCTTCGGCTTCTCCATAGCCAGTATGGCCTTTATTTTCTTCGGGTTTGCTTCGATCCCTCTCGCAGAGATGAGATACCCGAGTAACTGCCCAGATGGCACGCCGAAGGCGCATTTGTCCGGATTGAGCTTGATCTGGTAGCGGTCGAGGTTGGCGAAGGTCTCACGTAGATCGTCGATTAGCGAGGCTTCCTCTTTGGTTTTGATGACGATGTCGTCAACGTAGACTTGGATGTTGCGACCAAGTTGGTTCTTGAGGCAAGCCTGCATGCACCGCTGATAGGTGGCTCCTGCATTTTTTAGCCCGAAGGGCATCGTGTTGTAACAGAACACACCAAAGGGCGTTGTAAACACCATTTTCTCATGATCCTCCTCCTTCATTCGAATCTGATTGTAGCCTGAGTAGGCGTCGAGGAAGAAGAGGCGCTCACAGATTTGGTCGATTCGTGGCAGCAAGAAGTGATCCTTTGGGTAGTGCTTATTTAAGGAGGTGAAGTCCATGCACATCCGCAGGATATCCGTGTCTTTTTTAGGCACAAGCACTGTGTTGACGAGCCAAGTGCTCTCCTTGATCTCGCGTATGAATTTTGCGTCGAGGAGTCTATTGATCTCCATTCTGACTGCCTTTGCTCTTGGTTCAGACAGTGGCCGAATTGTCTGCTTGACTGGCCTTGCGTGTGGATTCACGTTGAGTGAGTGCTCGGCGAATTCCCTAGGAACTCCTGGCATGTCCGCTAGACACCAGGCGAAGATCTCCCAATGCTCACGGAGGAATTCGACGAGCACGAGTTCCTATGTGGAACTCAAGTTGTTGGGGATGAGGGCCATCTTGGTCGGGTCCGTTGGGTGGATCTGAACTTTCTTCGTGTGCACCGACGAGTCAAAGGATAGGCCGGGTGAACTTGGCATGCTCAGGGGAGGCAGACTGTTGTCTGTCGACTCCTTCAATCTTGCGAGTTCCTCCTGCATGCCGAAGGACTGGGAGATTCTGTTGAATTCCCTATCGCAGTTGTCTGACCTCTCGAAGTTGCCATTGACTATGATTACACCATTTGGACCTGGCATTTTCATCTGCAGGTAGGCCTAGTGCAGCACCGCCATGAACCTAGCGAACGCGAAACGTCCGAGGATGTAGTGGTATTGCGAGGGTTAGTCAACGACCTCAAAATCGATGCGCTCTCGCCGAAAGTTTTGCAGCGTGCCGAAGATGACGTCGAGGTTGATTTTGCCCAGGGGGTATATGCCCTTCCCTGGGACGATGCCATGGAACGTTGTGTCTGAAACTTCCAGACAAGTCAGAGGGATCCTCATCGCGCGCAAGGTACTTGCAAACATGAGGTTAATGCTGCTACCGCCGTCCATGAAGACGTGACTCATATCAAATCCCCCGATCTGCACCTTGAGTACGAGGGGACAGTGGCCTGGACGAGGAACTTGGCACGGGTGATCACGCATGTCGAAGGTGATCCAGGAGTCGCTTCCACTGAGGTACTCAGTGGTGGAGGGTGGAGAGTTTATCGCCAGATTGACTTGGCGAGTGATGGCCTTCTACACAAGATTTGAGGGACGCCCTTTTTGGATCATCCCCATGTTTCCCACGGCTCGTGGGTATGCTCGCCTCCATGATGCTAGACCGGTGCGGCCGCGGGTGGTGGTGGTCCGGGCGGTGGTGGAGGAGCTCCATGTGCCACAACGCCTAGGGTGGCTCCATAGCCCATGTTGACCGCGTCGCGATTCATCCGAGCCAGGCCCTCGTGGAGTTTGAGGAACTCGCGGTAGTCCTTGAGAAGGTGGCTGGATTTCTTCTTGTCGTCGTGCTTGTCGATGTAGAAGTGCACGTTGCATGGTCCGGACAGTTTGTCCTCGATAGATGTTGCGGGTGCCTCTTCGCGAGTGCGGCGTTGCCACACCTGCGTGGTTTTTCCGCTGTCGCGGTATCCACCACTACGATATCCGTTGTTGTGGTTGTCGTCGCGTTTGTCGACGTAGCCGGCTATGACCATATTGACCTCGTCGCGGTCATCGTAGATGTGCATCCGACATTTTCCTCGGCGGTCGCGTCTGCGCCCGAGGTCATCATCATCATCGGAGTAGGTACGGTTTTTCACCGAGTCTTCTCCGTCAGCCCACCGATTCGTGATTTCCATCAGGTGGTCGATCGTTTTGGGCTTCGAGTGGCCCAGCTCCTCCCTGAGCTCAATACGGCGAGCACCGACGTTGAATGTGTCGATTGCGCGGTCCTTCGAGATGTTTTTTGCGGAGTTTTTGATGATGTACCACCTCTGGATGTACGAGCGTCGCGATTCGCCAGATCTTTGCTGGCAACTTCTCAGTTCTTCGATTGATGCGGGCCTTTTGTAAGTGTCCTTGAAGTTGTGCACAAAGCTGTAGACCAGCTCTTCCCAGCTGCGAATGGATCCACGCGGGAGGTTGTTGAGCCATGCACGAGCAGCGCCCTGCAGCTGTAGCTGTAGGCATTGCATGGCCATTCTTTGACTCCCGCCATGTATCCTAACGGAGGAGATGTGGTCCTCCAACTAGATTTTCGGGTCCTACAGGCCGTCAGATTTTCGATTCTCCGACGGGAGCTTGAACCCCTTAGGCATTCGCTTCTGCCTGATGGCCTTGCTGAAGCATCTGGCGCCACAGAGCTCAGTCTCGTCTTCTTTCGAGTTAGTCGAACGAGCACATCTTTCCCGCATCTTGTCGACTTTGCGCTGCGTGAGGTCATCGCGTGCGTCGTAGTCGCGGTCATGCCGCCATGAGCGACGTTGCCGTGACAGATCATGACTGTCGTCACTAGAGGAGTATGAGTAGTACTTTTCCAGAGCCTTGCTTTTCTTTGGCTCTGATGTTGGTTCTTTGTCAAGGGTGGCCTCGATTAACCCCAGGCCCACGATGGTAGATTGGTGCATGGCAGCTCGCGGATCTCTAGCCGATGGCTGGTTGTTGAGGAGGTACATGGTAGCCGCCGTCACCGCGGCTTGTGGCATTTTTGGGAGCACGTTTCTCCGCGTATCCACCGTCATAGAGCTGAAGTCAAGGACTTTTGCAGCCTCTACGCGTTCTTGCTCGGTGAGGTGGGCCAGTCAAGATCGCCTCTTGTTGGCCACGTACTCGTTGCCTTCGGAGGAGGATCCTCCGTGGGAGGAGAGCCCAGCTCGTCGAAGACTTGACTCATCCGCCACCTTTCTGCGCTTCGAGTTGTGCGATCACCTATTGTTGGCGCTTGAATTCCTCTTTTAGCAGCCAATGGTAGCCCATGAGCATGTCCTGCGGTGTGTTGGGGGGTAGACGATTGCCCTGCAGAGCTTCGTGACAGCGGGCCCACTCGTTGTCATTGAGGTGGATCTGCATGCGCTTGCCGGTGTTCTCATTCGCCATGAGTGTTGGTTCTGCCCTCGTCCCATTGTTAACGGGCGCGCCATTACCGCCATTGGTGGGGCCGCCATTTGCGACCGGTATGCCACCATTGGGCGTACTGCCGTTGGGCGGTCTAGTGCCAGACCCAATGCCAGTGCTTTCGCGATTGGCGGCGGTGTCGCCCGCATTGATGACAACACACATGAAGTGGTTGGGGAAGCTGTTGCTCCCGCAACTTTCAGATCCGGAGCCGTAGGCTCCATCTTCTGTGGCTAGGTCACCCAGATCGGATCCACGACTATTGTCGCTGTCCATACTCCCACCTGTTGCTGAGGTGTTGAGCTCGCTAAGGGTGTCGATTGGTGGCGGGAACCACGACGATGGAGCAATCACGGGTGCTGTTGGCTATTCAGGCATGCAAAGCGTGCCTAGTTGACCAACCTGGAAGCGGAAGCTCCCAATTGCCAGACTGATTCCATCACCCACGGACTCGAAAGCCGGGCGAGTGGCCGACGTGTGGACGGTGAAGTCAAACGCACCGAAGAGTTGGCGAATCTCTGCTGTTGCAGAGTTGTAGATCGCGGTTGACGGGGCCGAAGAAGCCGCAACATCAGCACTCCCAATTCCCACAGACGACTGATACGTCCATTTTGCATCACTATTTTATGTCAAAATTCACTGTTATTCATTGATATATTTCATATTGAGAGGTGATACTTATGTTATTTCATCTGTTTTTGCATGGTTGATGACTTTTGGAGCATGGACCGCTGCAGTCAGGATTCTGATGGAAAAGGTGCTGTTTGGAGGCAAAATTCGTGAAGATCAGAAAATCCGAGAAAATATACGAAAAATCCTATTTTTCTAGAAGACGAAGGAAGCCAGAAGGGGAGCTGGAGATGGGCCACAAGGGGCCCACACCACCCCCTGGCGCGGGCCACCCTAGGCCGCGCCACCAGGTGGTGTGGCCGCCCTGGTCCACCCCTGGCACTCCCCTCTGGCGTATATTATCCTCCCAAAACCCTAAGACTCGGGGAGCGACCACAGAAAGATTTCTCCGCCTCTGCGGGGTGGAAAACACTGAGAGAGAAAGATCTCTCCGGCAGACAGATTTCTGCCGGGGGAATTCCTTCCCGGAGAGGGGAGATCGTCGCCATCAACACCACCATCAAGCTGGACTTCATCAGGATCATCATCATCATCACCACCATCATCACCATCAGCACCCTCATCACCATTTCCATATTGCTGTAACAATTGCGTTGAATCTTGCATAGTTCATAGGGGAAACTTTCCCGGTGTTGATTACTCTTTTTAGTTGATGCTATTAAGTGAACCGTTGAATTATTGTTTATGTTCAGATTGTTATACATCATTATTCCATCTCTGATCATGATCCATATGATGTCTTGTGAGTAGTTCGGTTTGTTCTTGAGGACATGGGAGAAGTCATGTTGTTAGTAGTGGAGTTGTGTTGAGAAAGATTCAATAGTTTGTTATTTAAGTTGTGGTGTACTTCTTCTAGTGGTGTCATGTGAACGTCGACTACATGACACTTCACCTATATGGGCCTAGGGGAATGCATTGTGTATTTGGCTACTAATCGTAGGGGTTGCCGGAGTGACAGAAACATGAACCCCCGTTAGGAAACCATTGCACAAGGGACATAAGGGTCTTAGAGTTTAAAGTTGTGGTTAGGTTTCTACCTTAATTACTTTCTTGTACTTACGGATGTTTTCAAGGGGTATAATCACAAGTATGTATTAGTCCTAGGAAGGTCGGTACATTAGCACAGGTTCACCCACACAACACTTAGCAAGCTAAAGAAGATTAATCAACTATATGAAGCGAAAGCACTTGACAGTCTTCCCATGTGTCCTCGAGAATGTTTGGTCATCTTAAGTAATACAACCGGCTTGTCCTTTGCTACATAAAGGATTGGGACACTTGCTTCATTTATTCCTACTATCTTTTATTTACTCGTACTTTGTTTACTTGCTTTATCGAAAACCCCTAAAAATCCGTTTGCTAAGTATTTGCAGAGAATTCCTGATCCATACCACTAGCCAACACCTTCTGCTCCTCGTTGGGTTTGACACTCTTACTTATCGAAAATACTACGATACACCCGCTATACTTGTGGGTCATCAAGACTATTTTCTGGCACCATTGCCAAGGAGTGAAGTGCTATTGGAGAGTAGAACTGGTAAAGGAAACTTCTACTGTGAGTATTGCTTACTTCTGCTAGTTGCTTTATTTTCGTTATGGATAATTCGCTGAGTTTCTTGTTTGGTAATGCTACTACCATTGTTAAGGTAGTAGATAAGCCACCACCTGCTGAGAATGATATTTTTAAAATACCTACAAGAATTATTGATCGTGTTATGGATAACGACTATGTTGGGGATGGAACTGTCCATCCCAGTGATCATTTACTCTTTATACCCGAATTATGCAGGTTGTTCAAGTGTGCAGGTATTACTACCGATCAAGTTAAGAAGAAGTTATTCTCATTATCACTAAAAGGAAGAGCTGAGGAATGGTATAAGCTGTTGAAGAATGGTCAAGCTCTGGAATGGGAGGAAATAGTGCCTCTCTTTTATTCAAAGTTTTATCCTCCTAGTGAGATTCATAAATATCGGAATCAAATATACAATTTTTGGCCCCTTGATGGAGAGAGTACAGCTCAAGCTTGGGGGAGATTGAAGTTACTAATGCTCAAATGTCCCATTCATGAGCTCCCCAACAATATTATTATCAATAAATTTTATGCGAGGCTCCCTCTACATGACAAAGATTTATTGGACGCTTCTTGTGCTGGATCATTCACTCGTATGGAAGAATAAGCTAAATGGGATCTTCTGGACCGTATTCAAGACAATGCTGAAGCTTGGGAGAATGACAAAGAAAGAAAGTCAGGTATAAATTATGATTATGAATGCATTGAATATTTTATGGGAACTAATGACTTTCAAAATATTAGTAATGCTTATGGTCTTGATTTGCAAGTTATTACAAATTGCTTTAGAGCTTTTGCTTCTTATATTGAAATTCCAAAAAGGGGTGGAATAAATACCATGCACCTTACAAAGATATTGTTGACTATGTTCCTATTGGGAGTGATGAGTATTGCATTATTGATCCCATCCTACCTGAACCTTATATCGAGAAGATTCCCTTCCCAGAAAAGGTAAAGGATCATCCTATGATAACTAATGTAATCACCAAAAGTGAAAAGAGAACTGTAAAACCTGATGAACAAATAAACGTTGAACCTGTGGTAGCAATTGTGAAAGACCTTGTCACTAAAAGCATAGAAGATGGACACATAGTCTTTTGTGAGGATGCTTCTAATATTGTTTCACATCCTAATAGAATTAAAAAAGCTAGTTTTCCTATGCTTTCTGTTAGAATTGGTGATCATTGCTATTATGGTTTATGTGATATTGGTGCAAGTTCTAGTGCTATTCATTATGAGCTTTACAGTGAAATTATGCATGAAATCAGTCCCTGCGAATTGGAAGAGATTGATGTGGTTATTCACCTTGCTAATAGAAAGATCATCTCTCCAATTGGTATTGTACGGGACGTGGAAGTTCTTTGTGGTAAGATTAAGTACCCTGCTGATTTTCTAGTACTCAGTTCAGCTGCTAGTAAAATTTATCCTATTATTTTTGGTAGACCTTTCTTGAGTACTTGTGGAGCTATTATAGATTGCAAAAGGGAGAAAATCTTGACTAAGTTTGCTGGGGAATCTTATTAGTTTAATTTCTCGAAATTTGCTAAAGAACCTTGTGAAGAGGAAACCCATAATGTGGATTTTAGAGTTGAACAACTTGCTTCTATTTCTCTTGCTCCTAAAAATGCTTTGCAGCAATTTATGGAAGATCATGAAAGTGAAATCTTCATGGAAGAAAGGAATGAGATTGATAAGATTCTCCGTGATCATCCTAAGATGCTTAAGCATAACTTGCCTGTAGAAGACTTGGGTACCACGTTGCCACCTAAGAAGGATCCGGTTTTCGATCTAAAACCTCTCCCTGATGATCTTAAATATGCTTATATTGATGATAAAAAGATATATCATGTTATTATTAGCGCTAAACTTTCAGGAAAGGAAGAAGAAAGGCTATTGGAGGTTTTGAGAAAACACCGAGGAGCTATGGGCTATACTCTGGATGATTTAAAAGGAATTTGACCTACTATATGTCAGCATTCTATCAACATAGAACCAGATGCAAAGCCAGTAGTAGAGCACCAACGACGTTTAAATCCTAGGATGAAGGAAGTGGTAAGGAATGAGGTATTGAAACTCCTTGATGCTAGTATTATTTACCCTATTGCTGATAGTGAATGGGTTAGTCATGTTCATTGTGTTCCTTAAAAAGGAGGTATTACCGTTGTTCCTAATGATAATGATGAGCTTATTCCTCAAATAATAGTAGTAGGCTATAGGATGTGCATCGATTTTAGAAAAGTCAATAAAGTTACTAAGAAAGATCACTACCCGCTTCCTTTTATTGATCAAATATTGGAAAGGTTGTCTAAAAAGACCCATTTTTGTTTTCTTGATGGTTATTCTGGTTTCTCTCAAATTGTTGTTAAACAACAAGATCAAGAAAAAACTACTTTTACTTGTCCTTATGGAACTTATGCTTATAGACCTATGCCTTTTGGTTTATGTAATGCTCATGCTACTTTTCTAAGGTGCATGTCTGCTATCTTTCATGGTTTTTGCGAGGAAATTGTAGAAGTGTTCATGGATGACTTCTCTGTCTATGGAACTTCTTTTGATAATTGTCTACACAACCTTGATAAAGTTTTGCCGAGATATGAAGAAACTAATCTTGTTCTTAATTGGGAGAAATGCCACTTCATGGTTAATGAAGGGATTGTCCTCGGGCATAAAGTTTCTGAAAGAGGCATAGAAGTTGATAGAGCTAAGGTTGAGGCAATTGAGAAGATGCCATGTCCAAGAGACATCAAAGGTATTCGTGGTATCCTTGGTCATGCTGGTTTCTATAGAAGGTTTATTAAAGACTTTTCTAGGATATCAAAACCCCTTACTAATCTTCTTCAAAAAGATGTATCCTTCGTTTTTGATGATGATTGTAAGGAAGCTTTTGAAACTCTTAAGAAGGCTTTAACAACAGCCCCTATTGTTCAACCACCTGATTGGAGTTTAACCTTTGAAATACTGTGTGATGCTAGTGAT
Organism: Avena eriantha; assembly: GCA_910589775.1. Classification (NCBI taxonomy): domain Eukaryota; kingdom Viridiplantae; phylum Streptophyta; class Magnoliopsida; order Poales; family Poaceae; genus Avena; species Avena eriantha. Next base: position 491,009,289 of record OU342742.1, read on the forward strand.
TTTGCTGTAGGTGCTGTCCTTGGGCAACGAATTGATAAAAAGTTAAACGTTATTCATTATGCTAGTAAGACTTTAGACACTGCTCAAAGGAATTATGCCACTACTGAAAAAGAATTTCTAGATGTCGTTTTTGCTTGTGATAAGTTTAGACCCTATATTGTAGACTCAAAAGTCACCATTCATACCGATCATGCTGCTATTAAATACCTTATGAAAAAGAAGGACGCTAAGCCTAGGCTTATTAGATTGGTGCTGCTTTTACAAGAGTTTGATTTACATATAGTGGATAGGAAAGGTGCTGAAAACCCTGTAGCTAATAATTTATCTCGATTGGAAAACATCTCTTTTGACCCTATGCCTGTTAATGATAGTTTCCCAAATGAGCAGTTAGCCGCAGTAGGGGTAAGCTCGCGAGGGAGCCCTTGGTACGCTGATTATGCTAACTTTATTGTCTCCAAGTATTTACCTCCAACTTTTATAGGTCAGCAAAGGAGGAAGTTCTTCTATGATTTGAGGCATTATTTTTGTGATGACCCACACTTATACAAAGGAGTGGATGGTATTATGCGAAGATGTGTTCCAGAATATGAACAAAAGGAGATATTGCGTAAATGTCATGGTAGTGCTTATGGAGGACATCATGCAGGAAATAGAACTGCACAAAAGGTGCTACAATCAGGTTTCTACTGGCCTACCCTTTTTAAACATGCAAGAGAAATTGTTTTATCTTGTGATGAATGTCAGCGTGTTGGTAATATTTCTAGACGCAATGAAATGCCTATGAACTACTCTCTAGTTATTGAACCCTTTGATTGCTCGGGGTTTGACTTTATGGGTCCTTTCCCTCCCTCGAAAGGTTACACTCATATTCTTGTTGCCGTTGATTATGTTACTAAGTGGGTAGAAGCCATTCCTACAAAGAGTGCTGACGGGGAGACTTCTCTAAAAATGCTTAAGGATGTTATCTTTCCTAGGTTTGGAGTGCCTAGGTATCTCATGACTGATGGGGGTTCTCATTTCATTCATGGTGGTTTTAGAAAGACCCTTGCTAAATATGATATTAATCATAGAATTGCTTCAGCCTATCACCCCCAAACTAGCGGGCAAGTAGAGTTATCAAATAGAGAAATTAAATCCATCTTGCAAAAGACTGTTAATAGATCTAGAAAAAACTGGGCTAAAAAGTTGAATGATGCTTTATGGGCTTATAGAACTGCCTACAAAAATCCTATGGGGATGTCTCCTTATAAAATGGTTTATGGAAAGGCTTCTCACCTACCCTTAGAATTAGAACATAAATCCTATTAGGCAGTTAAAGAACTAAATAGAGATTGTAAGCTCGCTGGTGAGAAAAGATTATTTGACTTAAGTTCTTTAGATGAATGGAGGAGTGAAGCCTATGAAAATGCTAGGATATTTAAGGAAAAAGTTAAAAGATGGCATGACAAGCGAATACTTAAGAGAGAATTTCATTTTGGTGAGAAGGTTCTATTGTATAGGTCTCGTCTTAGATTTTTCGCAGGAAAACTACTGTCAAAATGGGAAGGACCTTCCATTGTTGAAGAAGTATACCGTTCAGGAGCAATAAAGATTTCTTCTTTAAAAGACAATACTACACAAGTAGTGAATGGGCAGCGACTCAAACACTATATTGCTGGAGATTCTTATAATGAAGATGTTGATGCCTTTCAAGTTATAACTCCGGAAAGATTTATCAAGGACCAAATTCAGAGACCTGCAGAGTCCGCTTCCAAATAGGTAACAGTTCTGGTAAGAAAAGTTCCGCGAAAATACTATCCAACTATATTTTTGCAGTTTTTAGTCAATAAGGAAAGTTACGACGAGAAAAAGGGACTAAAACGCAGCCAGGGTGGCCCACACCACCCTATGGCACGGGCCCACCCCTGGTCGCGCCACCAGGTGGTGAGGCCACCCCAGACTCCGCCTCCGACCCGTTTTCGCCCAGTACCTTCCTTTTGTTATGAAACTTCATAATATATAATCCCCCGGGTCTTCCAAGGTTCGTATATCATGTTCTCATCGTGTTTTTATTTCAATCTGTTTCTGCTAGGTAGAGTCCCAGATTTGGAGCCACAATGTCTTCATCTGGATCAGCCAAGGGAGATTCCTTAGAAGATATCATCAACCCATACATAAGAGAGTTGAAGATTCATCCCAATGAGCTGTTGCTTGAAGATGGGGAGGTCCGGATAAAAGAGGTTCAAGGCCCTAAAGGTGAAGGAAGTCTGGAGGACAGGATGGAAGCACTAGAGCAAGAAGTCTTTAGGTACAAGAAGATGGCGGAGCACGAAGTGGATATCATCCATAAGATTTGTTCCGAACTCATCGCCGAGCACCAAAAGGAGACTGCTGAACTCAAAGACGAAGTCCTCTCACTCTGCCAAACAACCAACAAACTGCAAGCACAGTTCTATGACGTTCAAAATCAAAACTGTGAGTATGAGGTTAGGATTAAACGCATAAGTGCTACTGCAAGTTTCAGGATGTTGGAAACCACGATGTCCTTTGTTGATGGGAAGCCCTTACCCTGGAAGTCGGACGAAGATGAGAGGATACCACCACCACTGAAGGAGTAATTCATCATCAGGTTTGGCATCCCCTTGGTTTGTTCCAAGCTTGGGGGAGCGCCGCGGTATCACATCACTATCTTCTATCTTTTTACCTTTTTAGTAGAGTCATATCATGAATAGAGGAGTTATTATGTAGTATGGTTTGCATTATGGAAGTGTCCCCTCTCTCGTTAGATATGTATCCCTTGGTGTGAGTTGCCGTTATGGAATATTAATGAGAAGTTCTATCATTCACTCTTTTTCATAGCTTATATTAGTTTTTAATTCGTGGTTGTATGATTGATCTTGTTGTTAGTATTGGTATCACTTTGGGATCATTGAGTTAATTTAGTTGGTTTTGACAAACCTGGCTCGGTCAGTAGCACACTATTTTTGAGAGTTGAATGAAAAAGATAGAAGTACTCTAAAGAAAAAAAATATTTCATCATCTTTCTTTCTTGATTTGCTCATAAGTCTAGTATTCTCTAGTTAAGATCTTTTGTGCTTCCAAGGAAGATTGCATGTTTGTCTTTATCACTTGTATGTTTGTTTGTTTCCTTCAACTCTTATACTTGCTACCCAGCTTTGCTAGCCAAAAACCTATATTGAAAGGGAATTCTTCTCGTGCATCCACTCCTTAAAACCAAAACCTCTGCCATTTGTGTCCACCATACCTACCTAGTAGCATTATTGCTATTCCAAGTAAATTCTTGTTTTGTATACCTTCCAAATTAAACTTGTTATGTGAAAATTAGTGATTAAAGCTCTCACGAACTTGATGGCACAATTTACTTTCTTGCCCTTAATAAACTTGAACCATTGTGCTCACCTATGTTGCATATATGCTTGCGCTTTGTAAGTTGTGAATTAGCAGAACCATGTTGTCATGGGGAACGCTTTCAACATTGCACTGGTACTTTGTACCAAGTTGATATCATGTTCTTTTGTCTATGGATGTTGTCGGTGTGAAATGAAAGGGGAGCTTGTAAGTCCATGGAGTTATGCATATGAGTTAGAGAAACGCCTGGGCCGCTGTCTAATCCATGCTGACATGGTAGAAACCTGTAGCGTAACCATAACGAGTATCTATGAAGCATTCTTCTTATAAAAAGAGATAGAGATTAAGAAAAAGAAAAAGAGAAAAGAAAAAAAGATATATTATGAAAAGAGGAAAGAGAGAAAAAAGCACCATATTCCCATGGTAAATAAGAAGATTGCTAAGATGCTTGTTGTCTGCTTGCCTTGTCATTTTGATATGGGGATTCTTCCGTATCATCGGGCAAGGGGTACCCCGTTGACGGTTCTCTATGATACACATATGCTTACGATCACAAGAACTTACCGGTGACTAAACTTGAGTAGCATGAGGAGCAGCCCTTGTATTCAAGGGACATGAGATTCTCAATTTACAACTTGTCAATGCATATCCTCATATTTGATCACTTTAACCTTAATCACCTAAAGATGCCTAAGATAGGGGCAATGAGAGCTGAAAGCTAGTAAGTATCATAATTCTTTGGAGCTCTTTATGAGACTTGCAATCCCTGCTTCCCTCTCTGAAGGGCCTTTCTTTTACTTTGTAGTTGAGTTAGTAAAACCTACTCCCTTCCATCTCAGCAAGTATTTTGAGTTGATGTGTTTCATTCATTCATATGATGATTTATTCAATCATGTTTCTTATGTTCCTTGTTTTGCACATTGATCTTATCTTGATGTTTACTACTTTGAAAGCTATCATTGAAAACCAGCTATTTGTGAACTCCAGCAAATTATCAACTATTCTTCGACCAAGAGCTAAGTTTGCCATTACCAATTATGATTTACTTCATGTATCTTTATTGTGTTTCCTTTACTTATTACAAATAGAGTTATATAACAATGAGTTGTCTTCTATTATAATATATGTATTTGATGAATGTGATTCTTCTTGTCCGTATTCTTTTATCGACTCTTCACTCCATAAACCTGAGGCCATGTTTATTGAGCTCAGTTTCGCTTGGTGACAAGCGAAGTCTAAGCTTGGGGGAGTTGATACGTCCATTTTGCATCACTATTCTATGTCATAATTCACTGTTATTCATTGATATATTTTGTATTGAGAGGTGATACTTATGTTATTTCATCTGTTTTTGCATGGTTGATGACTTTTGGAGCATGGACCGCTGCAGTCAGGATTCTGATGGAAAAGGTGCTGTTTGGAGGCAAAATTCGCGAAGATCAGAAAATCCGGGAAAATATACGGAAAATCCTATTTTTCCAAAAGACGAAGGAAGCCAGCAGGGGAGCTGGAGATGGGGGCCCACACCACCCCCTGGCGCGGGCCACCCTGGGTCGTGCCACCAGGTGGTGTGGCTGCCCTAGTCCACCCCTGACACTCCCCTCGGGTGTATATTATGCTCCCAAAACCCTAAGACTCAGGGAGCAACCACAGAAAGATTTCTCCGCCTCTGCGGGGCGGAAAACACCGAGAGAGAAAGATCTCCCTAGTAGACAAATCTCGCCATCAACACCACCATCAAGCTGGACTTCATCGGGATCATCATCATCATCACCACCATCATCACCATCAGCACCCTCATCACCATCTCCATATTGCTGTAACAATTGCGTTGAATCTTGCATAGTTCATAGGGGAAACTTTCCCGGTGTTGATTACTCTTTAGAATTGATGCTATTGAGTGAACCGGTGAATTATTGTTTATGTTCAGATTGTTATACATCATTATTCCATCTCTGATCATGATCCATATGATGTCTTGTGAGTAGTTCGTTTTGTTCTTGAGGACATGGGAGAAGTCATGTTGCTAGTAGTGGAGTTATGTTGAGAAAGATTCAATAGTTTGTTATTTAAATTGTGGTGTACTTCTTCTAGTGGTGTCATGTGAACGTCGACTACATGACACTTCACCTATATGGGCCTAGGGGAATGCATTGTGTATTTGGCTACTAATCGTAGGGGTTGTCGGAGTGACAGAAACCTGAACCCCCATTAGGAAACAATTGCACAAGGGACGTAAGGGTCTTAGAGTTCAAAGTTGTGGTTAGGTTTCTACCTTAATTACTTTCTTGTACTTACGGATGTTTGCAAGGGGTATAATCACAAGTATGTATTAGTCCTAGGAAGGTCGGTACATTAGCACAGGTTCACCCACACAACACTTAGCAAGCTAAAGAAGATTAATCAACTATATGAAGCGAAAGCACTTGACAGTCTTCCCATGTGTCCTCGAGAACGTTTGGTCATCTTAAGTAATACAACCGGCTTGTCCTTTGCTGTATAAAGGATTGGGCCACTTGCTGCATTTATTCCTACTGGCTTTTATTTACTCATGCTTTGTTTACTTGCTTTATCGAAAACCCCTAAAAATCTGTTTGCTAAGTATTTGTAGAGAATTCCTGATCCATACCACTAGCCAGCACCTTCTGCTCTCGTTGGGTTCGACACTCTTACTTAATAAAAATACTGCGATACACCCCCTATACTTGTGGGTCATCAACGACGCCAATTGACAAGGGTTCAACTCGTCAATGCCCATTATTATGGACTTGGGTTTTGGAGAAGGAGGGAGCGCTGGAGGCATCAATCGGCTAGCAAACAAGCACAGAGGGACGCAAGATTTACCCAGGTTCACGCCTCATAGAGGTCCCAACTCCTGCTTATCTACTCTTGGAATTAACGAAGGAATTGAAGATTATAGGGGGGCGCAGATGCAATCTGGCAAGAGTTATGGAAACTAAGGTTGTGATTTTCCTCCTCGCCGCCCCTTCGTAGCCTTTATATAGATAGGCCAGGTCTCGGATAGCAGCTCGAGTCGGTTCGCCCTTTGAACATTCTATCTTAAACTTCTTGTCTCGCAAGCAATCGAAGAGTCCGTGGGTCACCCGAATTCTACATTAGGCCTTGGCAACGCCGTGGGCTTCTGCTGTATATGGGTCGTATATACCAAACTCGAGTACTTGTAGGGTATACCCATGTCAGTATGGATCTTCATGTCCCTCTTCTGACTATTGATAAGAGAGGTTCCTATATCATGTCTGCATAATTCGTGAACCGTAGTGTGACACACTTAAGGTTCTCTGACACTAAGTGTTAGATAAAACATATCCGAGAATACTATTGATAGAGCTGAAATTGTTTTGATGATCACCAGAATTGTTTCGGGTCAAATCGCTAAAAATGGTTTCAGGTGTAATATTGAAACAATGCAAGGGTTTTATGTGAATGTTTTTTAATTAAAGTAATTAACAAAACTGAATAAAATAAATAAAAGATTTTTATTTAAAGAGAGAAATGTATTTATTCTATGGCCATTCAATGCAATTGAAATGGGAGTTTCACTCACATGAATGAGGGAATAAATGAGGGAAGAGGGGCAACACCCCTCCCCATATAACAGTCGCTCCTCTCCTCTTCTCCATTCGCACCATATCCTCGTGAAGGCTCTCTTCCCCCTATAGCAATTCCACATGGATTCATATTAGCGAAGTACATGTTATGTTGGTATCTCAGAGTAAGATTTGTCTACTCCTTCCACTGCTCTACTGGAGTGGAGGCGGGAAGGTTTTTGGGAGCCGTATGTGTGCCCGAGTATGGATGCGCTATTAGTTTTCGGCACTCTACAACTCGATCTTGAGATCGGCAAGTGATTGAATACATCAACAATGAAATCAGATTTTATAAAAAGCTTTCGGTCTTCGAGAGTGAGTTTTTCTAGATCACCCCTTACTCACTACTAGCATCTACTAAATTAGATCTTGGCGGAATTGGCGTTCTTATCATAGGATTTTTTTTGTTTTCTATGATGTGAACCCTTCACTAACTGCATGGCATTGGTGTCAGCAGCACACCCACTTAGGAACACTATAAATAGAAGACCATAGCTCATAACTCACCACTCGATCTTGGATAAAAACACACATACATAGAGTATAGAGAGAGGGAGAGAAGAAAGAAAGAGAGGAACAACTCAAGAATAGGAGGATAAGAGCCATAGCAGCAACTGCAGTTCTTCATCAAGCACACTAGGAAGCTACAAAGGTTGCTAATTTAAACTCTAGATAGGAAAGCATAGAGTCCAGAGAGAGAGAGAAATTAGTAGGAAGTTCACCCAGTAAGGAGAGCTTCACATTGTGCATCTTCATCAAATGAAGAACACCATAGGAGCAGCCATACCTTAATCTAGCACAAGTCACAGCTATTAGTTAGAAGAAGATGATGAACAATATATATTTAACCAATAAATTTTTGAATACCAAATCTCTATCTCACCCCCATCCCTAGACAAAATCCAAAGATATGCCTAATGATGAGAAGGGAGATAATGATCTAATATCCTAATACATGCATAAAAAGCAATAATCAACATTTAGCCAACACACTTACAGAATTAAGCTTGAATAAAAGACTCAAGTGACAAGAACTAATAACTAATCAATCACTACTTAAGAATTGAGTGAAACGTTAACTAGCATCAAGAATGAATGCAAGCCAAACTAACAGTAGCAGACTAGAGTGACTGTATTAATCCTCAAACAGAAGGATCAGTACATGAACATTAATGCAAGAGCAGTTAACAGTAACCACTGACAACCTCACACTAACACAGATTAACTTTAACTGACAAGCACTACCAGTGTCAACTAAACATTCAGTAAATAGTAAACATCTACTAACTAACAAAGTCGACAGTAATCGAAATTCAGATAAACTATAGACGAATCCTAGCCTAACTAAACCTAATCGAACCCTAGAAACCTAAATAGCATCAAGAACATCCTAGATTACCCTAGAACCTACTAGAAGAACCATAATAGTAGCATCGCATAACACAAACCCTAGGAACTAATATAAGGATAGAACCAGAGGAAGAAGGAGGGGAGTAGAGAAACACCTACCTTCAGAAAGGATGAGACGAGCTTATGCTGACTGAGTATAGGAGGAAGGTGTCGTCAGATTGATGACAAGTACGCCATGAGGGGGTCCTTGGGGCGTTAGAAGATGTGGGGTGTGAAACGTATGGTCATTCGGGATGGTGAGCACACAAACGTACCGAGGTTCGAATCCGCCTGCGGTGGACGAATTCTACTCCTGCTAGCAATCCAGTGATATGGCAGAGCGAGAAGTACAGATTACAAGAGAGGTTTCTCCTGTGCGAGTTGAGGTTATGGTGATTGGTGCCCTAAAGGTCGATCCCTAGGATGGCTTATATAGTCATCTGGTCCTATGGTTACAGGAGAGTCCTATCCAGATACGATACAGAGTCGGTTACATAGTACATCTTGGACTACAAGTATTCCTACATGCCTAAGTTAGTAAGTCTTCTAGGCCTTCCCGTAGTCGGATGAGCTTCCACCTTCTCTCTCTGACTGGGCCGCCTGTGTACCACAGCTCTAACCCGAAGTGGGCCACCCTGATCACCAAGTCACAGTGGATATACCCGGAAAGTATATCCCCAACAGTAGCCCATGGAAGCCTCCAATATCCAAAGTCAGATTTCATCGTCTAGCTTGATTCTTCTTTGGCTATAGAATCTTGAAGGGTTCTCTAAACTCCAAAACAAAAAGTAAGATTCGAGCCTCGAAAATGAGTCGGACATATTAATATTTCATCGTTATTTCCCTGCTCGATATCGAACTAAGTCAGAACTTGGTCTGTGACACAACCTAATGTCATTCAAGGTCTAGTCTTGTCACTGACAAACATTATGTAAGTGTGACTGTTGGTGGGTCTGCTTCACACGGAACCTAGCCGCCATTTCAATGCATGTGTGGAGATCGAGGCGGCGTAACCTTCGCGGGGAAGATGCCCTGCTCTTTCCATGACATGTGGCGCAATCGTTCGTGAGTTTACACTAATCTTGGCGCAGATGAGGTTATAAGGGGTAAAATCTCCTCATTTTCTACCATCTGTGCCCTTGACTTTCTTCTCCCCGAGAAAAACCTACGCCCCCATCTCCCTTCTCTCTGCCCCCAATCCCAACAGTGCCGCCCACCCAAGGTCATTGCTTCTGGCGAGATGGCTGGCGCATCAAGCACTGGCGACGGTGTCGATGATGGTGGCGTAGGATAAGTGTTATCGCGGTGTATGGATCCCCTACATTTTGGACGATAAGAAGCTCCAAGGCATTGAGTAGTATGGTGTTCTCCGCACCGGCGAGTGGCGGAGCAGCTTCAGCGAGCCTCTTCCCGCTCCCCACGACGAAGAGCAGGTCCATTTCGAAACTCATCTAGACCGAGGTTTGAGCTTTCCGTGCTCGGAGTTCTTCTCTGAGGTGATTATTTACTGCGGCATGTAGCTCCATAATCTTCCCACCAATTCGATTCTTGAGCTAAACACCCATGTCTCTCTTTGTGAGGGTTATCTCTGTATTAAGCCGAGTCTTACTTTGTTCTAGTACAATTTTAGTACTAGGAAAAGTTCGATCACTATCGGCATTCCATACAATATAGGAAACCTTAGCCTAGTCCTTAGGAGAGACCGGGTCTATCCCAAGGTCATAGCTAGTGAATCAGTGAAGAGGTGGCCATCTACCTTTGTCTATCACAAGGATAAGCCAGCTCCTGGCAAGTAGGAAACCTTGCCGGTTTTCATTGATGGTGCTACTAGCCCCAAGAATCTTGGGATGCGGAAGCGCCGACTCTTTATGAAGACTTGATCCGTGCCAAGAGGCAGATTGAGTTTTTGATGAAGCATAAGGGACTGAGGAGATCTAACTTAGTCCATTGCTAGCTAGCTCATCGGATTAAACCTCTATAGCACCGTGGGGCAGGTTGATGCATACGGTCACCACCGATAGGAAGGACAGCCTAAGAATTAGCCGAAACCCGATTCCCACCAAGGATTATGAGTCCCGGATCAGGTGATTGATCAAGGAGCGAACAGACTGGAAGATTTGGATGATCTCTGTAGACATGTTCATGGCAGAGAAACCCCTGACCCCAGTAAGATTTTGACTGACCCATCTTGTACTTGTTTCATCTATATATGTTTATTTGCAATGTTGAGATACTCCAACTTTCAGCTTGCTGACCTCCCCAAGTCGGAACTAGCTCCTATCGCGGGATATCCACTTGAGGATCTAGTTCCTCAAGAGGATGAAGAGCTTGAAGTGCTGCCAGAAGAGCTCACCTGGAAGCGTAAAGTTCGGGTTATATCGGATGGCCCACAAACAATGTTGGTCGTCAAGAAGTAAGTTCTTCCATCAGACCTTGTTCTAGGTTATAACAATCCTAATATGTTACTATCCAGAGCTAAACTAATTATTAAGGGAAAAGGAAAAGCAAAGCTGGGAGATTATGCGCCAGCAGAAGTTAACCATAGTTTCACCTACTGTTGCGCCTCCGACTCCTACCCCAAACCCATCCTCAGTGCCAGAGGATATTCTGTATCCATGCATTGAGGTTGTTGTGGCTCACTCGGAAGAGCTAGTGAACCAAAGTTCACAAACCGATGTCACCATGGGTGACTCGGAAACAGATAAGGGTGAACCCTCTAAGGGTAATGATCCCTCAGCCGAAGTATTTGCCAAAAACCTTCTGCAGAATCTGGGTGTAGCCAAACTTGGCCTTACTCTAAAGAGCACAAAAGAGATCCGAAAGTTGGCCCTCCATTGCTTGGAGACCAGAAATATTACGGTTGAAGAAGAATATCAAGAAGCTGAAGACGTGGAGCTTGTTGATCTGCTAGAGCAAATTCGTATCCGTGATGCGAAGCTAAAGGCTAGTGCAGTTCCGCCTCCACCTATAATCCCTTTAACTTTTTCCGATAAGGTTTCTACTAAAATCAACTGCAGCCTCAACAAATTGCAACACGAGCATTTTGTAAGTCATTTTCGAATCCTTTTATTGTATTTATATCATATCCTCTAGCCCCAAGAATGAAGTTGGATAGAGACTAGAAATCCGAGTTTATGCTTTTATAGGATGCCAAAGAACGAAGTAGTGTAGCCCCCAAGGCTTGCGCTAAAATTTAGTTAAAAATAACATCCCGAGTCTTAGTAGCCATATGACTCTGGTCATCATTCTGACCTACAGAAAATTTATTATTACAACCAAGAATTGTTGAAGAACATATGTAACAAGTGGAGAGAGGTGAAGGCTCTCCGGCTTGAAAATGCTCTATTGAAGGTTGAGAAGGATGATGTCAAAAGTAAGTTTTTCGATAATCTCTTCTCGGATTTATGTTTCACTCGAGTCATGAATTCGACTAACTTGTATGCCTCACTCTAGGTTTGTTGACTCAGTCCTTCAAACTTGTGGAGGAAGCTGAAAACTTCAGAGGTTTAGAATCCGAGAATGCTGGCTTGCGTGAGAAACTTAAGAAATTGCAGGAGGACCATGAGCATAGTGTCAACAACAACCTTGAGTCCAGCAACATGGACACCGAAGAACATGATCAGACCATTTCTTGCCAAGGCAAAGAAATCTCGGATTTGAAAGAAGAGTTGGATAGGCAGAAGGATACCACCTAGGCCCTTCAGGATGAACTCTGGAGTCTGAGAGAGGAGAAGACCAAAGTAGATGATTCTATCTTCGATATGTTTACTACCATTCCAATTCATTTCTTGATCTTTCCGACTTCTTTAGTTAGATCTTTCTAATGTTGCTCCTTTTCAGGGCCTGGTAGGCCGGACGCTCGAAGATAGCGTGGTATGTGCTCTTGAACGGCACCACTTCGAAAGAAAGTGGTTCAGTATGATAGTTACTTAGTGTCCTGAAAGTGACGTCTAAAGTAATTTCTCCTAGAGAGTTTGCTTGTATTCCGGGGACAACTCCATGGAAAACCACTGTGCTGTGATTCAGTTGTGTTTCTGATATCTTCATACAGTGCAGCATTTCAACGTAGAGGATGTTGATGCTACTGTCATTGTCCATGAGAGTCTTGGAGAACCCGTAGTTGTCGATCAGTGGATTGGTGACTAGAGCGTACTTTCCTTGCCTGTGTGGTTTGCGGATGGAAGCTTCCGTCAAAGGTAATAGTTACTTCTGACCAGTCGAAACTGGGGGACAGTCGGAATAGTTGCATTGAGCTCATGCATCACTGCCTTTGACCTTAGCAGGCAGGGATCCGAGGAAACAGACATAAGTGTCCTTCTTGGTTGGGTAAGTCTTCTTACCATCTGACTTGGGATTTGAGGTATCCGCCTCCTCCATGTCGGAATCTTCCTCGGATTCCTTCTCTTTGTAGGATTTTTTCTTTCATTTTTGTCACTTGGCCCTGTAGCTAGCAAATTCATCCATCTTGATGTCGTCATTGAAACAACACTCAACATTTGTGTGGGACGAGCCCCTGTTGCCATTCGGGTGATGTACGCACAGATTATTGGCAATATTGGCCCAAGGGTAGGTTTTACCAGGCTGCTGGTATCCTCTACCTTGGACCCGAGAAGTTCCACGGCCTTGTCCTCGGCTGCCTCCGTGACCTCCTCATCCTCCAGACCCGAAAGTTGCATTGACACTCGTGGTTTCCGGATTGGGTTTCTCTTCCGATGTGTTCTTATGTTTCTGGGTCTGCTGCTGCTTTGACTGCTTAGCCGATTGTGGTATGGCCAGGGCGTTCAGCAGTCCCTCTGAATCGTTGCTAGCATCTGCATTATTGCTTGTCGTTTCTATCAACTCTCCCAGATTAGTGACTTTGTTGCACTTTAGATAGTGACGCAGTAATCCGATTGGGAGCCCTGCGATGAAAGCTTCAATCATGGTCTGGTTGTTTACCCCCTCACAAGAGTTTTTCGTATCGATCCATTGTCTGAGGTAGTCCCAGCAAGTTTCTCCGGGTTTTTGTGTGCAATGCTGCAAATCTTCGATCGTGGAGGGCCTCCTGTATGTACCTTCGAAATTCCTAAAGAACACACTTTGCATGTCATTCCAGTTGTGAAATGTGTTTTCCGGGAGTTCATTGAGCCATGATCGAGCCGTCTTCCGCAACATCAGTGGAAGATACCGGACTGCGACCAAGTTGTTTCCCCCTTTGGCGATGCAGCGGGCCTAGAAGAAATCCTAGAGCCATGTGTCTGGCCGAGCCACACCGTCGTAGGGTTGAATGTACCTTGAGATAGCACATCCTTCTGGAAAATTTGTTTGACGAATCCATGGACCAAAGCATTTTGGGACCACATATATGTTATCCGACTCATAGAGCCCCTCCTCTATGTTTGTGTTGATTTGGTGCGTAGAATCACTTGGTGATAGGGAGCACCGTCTCAGATGTTCGTTGTGTCCACAGTGCCATGGAGTCAGGTCTCTACTTCCTCCACCACATCCTCCACCTCGGCATCCTCCTTGGCCTCCGTGAGAGCCATCTTGGTGGAGAGGGTGGTGCCGGTGGGATATTTTTGGTTGATCGTCTTCCTCCATCTGGGCCTCGTGGCGACGACCACCATGTCGGCTTGATCCGGCGTGGTTTTCATCGTTCCTTCGTCCGTTGTTGCCATCATTATGGCAAGGCTCAGCCAGACGGCTTCTGTGTCAGGGAGGTGGCATTCTTTGCCGCTCATGCTCCTGATGTCGTGCTTCATATTCTTCCCTATGGTGATCTGACTGGCGTCGGGGCGGTTGATGTGCAACATTGCTCCAACCACGTGTGGTTCTGTGCCGCTATCCTGGAGAGTTGGTTCTTGAGTAGGTATCATCCCGAGGGTCAGAGCAGTGGCGTTGATCCGGTTCCCGATGGGGCCTTATGTCATGTTGCCGAGCCATGTCTGTGCGACATTGGTCGAATTTGGATACCAGTTTCCCACTGAAGGACATGGCGGTCTTTGTTGATCTATGCCCTTGTTGAGTAGCACTACACTCATCTGGACCTGCTCTAGAGTTGGAATATTTGCCAGGATCTCTTGGGCCGCAACAGTATTTTCTATCGGCATGTTATACACCCGGTTTCACTTGTTGTCGATCCGAGGCTATCCCACAACTATGTTTGCTTTGTTTCCCTCAAAGAGAGATTTGTGAACTTCCGGATTTTTGTTGGCCAGCTTAGGACCGTTCCAGATCTTTTGATGTTGTAGGGAGTTGTACTGACCTCCATCTGCAATACGTTGTTTGTCCTCGATGAGATGAGTGGCTTCAACCAAGAGTACCTAGCGATGTGCTTCTAGGGCTTTGGCCATTTCCTCCAACTCGGCAGGTCTGAGATCTAAGGCGTTTGGTTTCGGCGTTGTGAGTACTTCTCCGAGAATTTCACGGGCACCTGGGGTAACCACATGTCCATCCACCAAAGTCTTTTTTGGTTCTTCAGGGATCAGAGCATCGTCAGAATCCTCCTCGTATTCTTTGGCAACTACCTCCGCAGCCGGAGGATCATTGGCTGGAGTCTTCTTCTTCTTTGCCTTGTTAGCCTTATTGGAACCTGTGGCAAAGATAACTTTTGGTCCGATTCCTGGAGTTAAGATTCTATCAGTACTCTTGGTCATCTAGATGTCAGGATTTTCTCCGAGATCCATCTCATCTTGTGATTCAGGAGAGTTTTCGTTGTATCTCTCGTCCATACTATTCTAGGGACTTAGATCTAGGCTTTCTCCTTCTCACCTAGGCTTGGAGTTAAACACCTCTTCAATTTCTGCTTCAAACACTCAGAATTATGCCGACGTCATGGAATCTTCTGGGGAGGCCAGTGTGTCGGTGTTTGTTCTGATTGCATCCAGCATCAAGTCGTTGTCGTCTCTAACATCGGCAGATCTAGAGCCAACGTATCCAACAAAGTGTGATCCATGTGCCCTAAGGTAATTGCGGCTCTCCTCGTTATCTTCCTCGAAGCTCTTGATGGACTTGAGGATAGCATCCATATTAGTGTTACCGTGCAGCAGAATCCGCCGCACTGTGTGCCTCATAAGCGATTGTCCTGCTCCAGCATCGGCAGAGCCGAATCGGGAGTTGTTGGTGCTTAGATCTTCCTAAGATTCAACCTCCTAGGGGAGATCTTCTTTAGATTCGACCTTCTCCACGTTCTCCACTTCAGCTGCGGGCTGGGTGGGATTAGCGATTTTTGAGATCCGAAACTTTGCTGCCTGTGCAGACAAAGCAGATCCATAGGTTTCTTCTGCCTCTATCATCACCGTTGGGGTGGGTTGGGCAGGTTTAGCGAAACTAAGGTATACATCAATCTCGCTAAAAGACATGATCGTGTAGCTGGTCACGGTCTCCTAGCCAGAATCCAAGTCTCATCGAGAAGGACAAGAGGGACGTCACTAGCGTAGAGAACCCGACCGATGGTGATTATCTTACCGATTCCGATTCTCGCATATTCCACCGGGAATGCAGCTTCGAAAGTCACCTTCCCCACGGTGGGCGCCAACTATTGTCAGACTGATGAAAAGTATGCCATGAGGGGATCCTCGGGGCATTGGAATATGTGGGGTGTGAAACGTATGGTTGTCCGGGACGGTGAGCACACAAACGTACCCAGGTTTGAATCCTCCTTGTGGTGGACAGATCCTACTCCTGCTAGCAATCCAGTGATACTGCAAAGGTATACATGGTTGAAAGATCATGTGGTGGAGATTCCATTGTCCCAGGAAAGTTAGGATTAACAAAAATTGCAGTCTGCCATTCTTGGCCGTATAGTACCGCGCTAACCACATATCTTGTTATGGGGCGAGCATGTCAGAAGTACGTTCTTCCTTTCATTTGTCCTCGTATATCTAGTCGGCATGAGATCTAGAGAGAAGATCAGCGGGTGGGAGCCCGTGACGTCCCTATCATGTGCTTCAGGTAACGGGCAGGCATATTAGAAGGAATGATATTTGAACGTAGGTCTCTTGAACGAAATTCATTACAATAGGTAGGCAACAGGGTCATGGAGGGGGACTCGACATGATTTGGTGAAACCTGGTATCAAGACCCCATATCTAAGGAAATATGGAATGAGTAATAAAGCCAAGAACATTTGTGAGAAAAGTAGCACACCTCCCGAGAGTGTAAAATGTGACATATTACTCCCTGTTCTGGGAAAGAACTATGATCGTAGCATGGAAAGAAACTCTACGCTTTTCTAAAAAAAATATCTTCAAAAAACTTGCACAAGTCTTAGATCTTTGGTCGATGACTTTCAAACAAACATCAGACAACCATCCTAGAATTTGCTAAGTACACTCATACTCAATCTATCATCATAACTCTTTCTTAGGTTATAAGAAGACACGGCGACCGACATGAAGATAGAATCAACAAAGTATCAGACTAGTAAAAATAAGACAGTATGTAGATTTTGGAAACCCTAAAAATAAATGCATAGGTATATGAGCTAGCAATAGTATAGCTTCTCCAATAAGTTGCTAGCTCCAATGGTTTTAAGATTAGTACTAGCATTGATGAGGAAGCTATCGCTCTTGCATTTGAACTTTTATCGTGTTGTGAATCTTCAATGGACCGAGGAGGATCTTGAAGCTTTTGTACATTTTGGCTTTTGGTATGAATTAATAAAGAAAGTTGTTGGACCCACAATGTTTCTGTTGTACCACTCTGAGGGACGTGATATTTATAGATGGAGACTTCCACAAGTGTCATATCAACGACTTGTACACTATAACATGCAGTGGTGTACTAGGTCACCGCATGCGCCTCCCCATAATGGCAGCCACGTTGGTGCCCCCCATACGGGCCAAAAAAGGACTGCGTCGGGCACCGTATGGCGGGAGGGGCGAGGGGACAGGCTCTAAGTATCGGATGTGAAGAAATGTTAGAGGTCTCTCATTTGAATTGTGTTGATCTAATCTCTCCCCTGGTTTTTCAAAGGGCCACTTCTAACAAGGTAATGGCACAAGTATGCTGGCGCTACAAATTTGTGTGGTCCTGTTAATTTTACCCACCTATTCATGGTGTGAAAGAATGGATTCATACTTTGGTAGAATTACCAAAGAAAAGGCATGAGCAACACAACTAAAAGCTTTAACCATCTTATCTGACAACAACAAGTGGAGGTGATTTGGGTTCATCCCCGCATCACGAGGAGGCCTTGGGCATCGGCCTAGGGAATGGTGGTGGAAGCCTACTCCTCCACTAGAGATGGCTGGCCTAACAATCCAGTGATACTGCAAAGCTAGAAGTACTGATTACAAGAGAGTTTTGCTTGTGCGACTTGAGGTTATGGTGATTAGTGCCCTAAAGTCCAATCCCTAGGACGTCTTATATAGTCATACGGTCCTAGCGTTATAGGAGAGTCCTATCCGTCTACGATACAGAGTCGGTTACATAGTACATCTTGGACTACAAGTATTCCTACATGCCTAAGTCGGTAAGTCTTCTGGCCTTCCTATAGCCGGATGGGCTTCCAACTTCTCTCTTTGACTAGGCCACCCATGGAGCATAGCTCTAACCTAAAGTGGGCCACCCTAGTCAGCGAGTCATGGTGAGTATACCCAGAAAGTATATCCCCAACAGATGGAGAAGTCATGGCGGTGGAGGCTGGATCATAGAGGAGTACCCTAAGGGGTATCTCACTCTACACTAGCCAAAGTATCCATAGTAGATGTAGTAGACACCTAGGATCTCCATCTCGATGGCAGGAAGCGCCGGAGTTGAGGAAGAAGAACCACCGCCAAAATCCTAGATCAAGTTAGGGTTAGGAGCAAGTGCTAGAAAGGTAGAGCAGAGGCGGGCGAGTATTTTAATGGAAGCACGGTGGCGAGACAAGCCGGAGATGGCTGGAGCGGCCATGCGACGCGGCGGCGCCTCGTAGTCACCTCTGCGCGCGAGAGAGGGAGATGGAGAGTGAGCTGAGTGAGGGGGAGCGTGATGAGTGAGAAGTGGGCTAGGTTAGGCTGGACCGAGTCGAGGAAGTGGTTTTCACCACTTGGGTCTGTCCAATGGGCCCAAACACTTAGGGATATTTTCGTCATTTCACAAATAATTACAAACCAATTAAATCATAACATACACATAAAACTCGGAAAAATAAAATAAAAATATTTTTTTGTGTAGGAAAATGCAAGAAATCCAAAAAGTATTTTTGTGGGATTTTTTCAAACACTTCAATTTTATGAATTTTTGAGTGATAATAATTAAGTTCCTAGACCATTAAAAATTTATACAAATTCCAATAAAATCTAGAAAAATAATTATTATTATGTAAACCCTAATTTTCATAGAAATATGAAAATTCCAAATAAATACCTAATAATACCATGTGGATTGCTACAATAAATAAAATACTAAATAAAATGTAATAAAAACCCTAAAAAGGGAGAAAACCACTTAAAATGAAATTTAATTATTAAAACTCAAACAAAACACACAATGTAGCATCCCATCTGTCTAACATATGTAATGCTACATGGTCTAGTAATATAATTGCTACTTCCTACATATAATTGTTGCATCATAATTATATCATGCTCATGTCATCATGCCTCCTTGCATTGGAGCATCATATAAAACCCTTTTTCATTTGGTTCTTATCTCATATGCATTATTAATTGTATTTGCCTCTTGATATATTGTATTTGGTTCTTGATAAATGCTTGATGCCCAAGTTGAGTTGGGGGCATATCTTTTATTCAACTCCACCACCTTTTCCTTGTCACCACCTTATAATTCCACCATCCTAATTATCCATGAGCTTTTACATTTTTCCTTTGGCATTTAATCTAGCTCATGGGGGTTGGGATGGATCCACTTCTATTTCCACATGCTCTCATATTAGTATCATGTTGTTTTCACATTATTGATATGTGGAGCCACCTTGGCATGCATTATGAGTGGTACCCCTTTCTAGCTTCCATATGGAGTGTTTTGGAATAGTTGCTCATGTTGGAATATTGTTGAGGATATTAAGCACCTAGTGGAACATACACACTAGCTTGTCCCATTTATATTCAAACATGAGCATATGCCATCTACTCCACATGGGACATCCATCTCATTTCTTTTGGCTTGGACTTAACTCCATATTTTGGGAATGCATGGGAATAAATGCCATGGGGTTTATTTTTGTTTTCACAAAATTAAACATGGCATCTACTATTCATGCATGGGCCATGCAAATCTCTACCATCTCTTCTCCTTGGGTTTTTCTTTGTTCTTGAAGTGGATCTTGTCTTTTGGAATCAACCCAAGTGATTCTTTTTCTTTTGTTGAGCTCCACCTTTATCTCTCTCTCCACCATCTCCATGGGTCCAACAAAACCCTCTCACCCCATCTTGCACTTGATCTTGTGAGATCATATCCCACACCCTAAACACATCTATCTCTCTCTCTTGTGTTTTTCTTCACCGTCACCATGGGTTCAACCAAATCTCACCCCTTACCCCATCTCTCTCTCAAAACCCTAAGCCCCCAACTCCCTTTCTCTCTAACCCGAGCCACCACCCCAGCCCTAATCTAACCTTTGCTAAACCTCATCTACCCTAGCTAACCACCCCCATGCCACCCTAAACCCTAACCCGAGTTACCCCTCCAACCCTAGCTACCCGAGCCTCTCCCTCCTCTCTCCCTTTCTCTCTGCCAGCCAGGCCCCATACCCGAGCCACCCTGCGCCCCTGGCCTAGCTGCAGCCCCTGGCCTCCCTACCCTGCCCTAGCCGTGCCCAGCACGTGAGGAAGAAAAGGTGGCCGAGCCACCTTTTTCTCTCCACCGAGCCCCCATGTGCAGCTCCCCTCCCCTCTTCTTATCTACTCCCTGCCTCTGTCGTGCAGACCCCCAGCCCTATCCCCAGCCCTCTGCGCCGTCCCTCTCTTCCCTACCACCGCCTCTTCCCCATCGATGGCCACCGCCGGTTCCACCACCATCCTCTCGATCCAGCAGGCGGGCGTGGAGTGTGGGGTGTCGAGGAAGACCGTGAGGCCCCCTGCGTCGCCCCCGTACACAGCAGCGAGGAGGAGGAGGCCCTGTACACGCTGCACGCGGACGCACGCCGACGAAACCCTAGCCCACGGTCGTCTGCATCTCTGGCGCATCGTCGCTCCTTGGCTCGATCCACCACCGCCGACCACCTCGTGGTGAGCCACCCTCCCTCCTAGACATCCCCTCTCTTGTCGTCGATGCCTGTTCACGCCGGCCTTTCTGTCGAGCACACTCTGTGCGCCGGCGTGCACGAGCGTCTGCTCGTCGCCGCACCTCGCAGCAGCCTAACTAGCCGTCTACCGCCCACCTGCCAGTATCCCAACCCCCACCGCACTAGTTCCAGCCCTCTGCGCGCGCGCCCAGGTCGCGGGTTCGATTCCCCCGCGCCGCGCCGTTCTGTCGAACACGGACTTGCCGTCAGTTTCGACAGGAAGATCAACAGTGGGTTGTTGGTAGTTTGCAAATACCCCCGCCCCCACACACACACCCTTTTGCCTCAACCCGCGGTACCCCAGGTCCCACAAGGCAGCCTCTCGGCCTTTTTGCAAATAGGTACCCCAGTTTCCAGGACCTTAACCCGCGGTCCCCCCTCCGCGCCGCGTGGCCAGCCCACTTCCTCTCGCTGTCGCGTGGACCCCCTCTCGCCGCGGTCCCGCATGTCAATCTCTATGGCTCGGTAGCCTCGCGGTGAGAAAAGTCCGCTGCGCGCAGTTCCGCCCAGTCAGCATTGGTCCCACCCGTCGGCGTCTGGGGCTAGCTGCCTCTGGGTATAAAAAGTCTATATGTTTTTCTGTTTAAATAAAATGTTTTCCAGAAATGTTTTAAATATGATTTAAATTCTGTTTTTAATAACTTTTAAATTGTAAATCCAAATAATACAAATAATATATGTTTTTGAATCAAAAAAATGTGAGGAATTCAAATATGCCATTCAAAATATTATTTGAGCAGTTAAAATTTTCAAAATTGTTTAAATGCAATAAAAATGCCTTTTCTTAAATAATTAATAACTTTAATTCTACAACTCCAAATTCGACAAATAATATGTCTAAATCGATCAGCGCGACGAGCCCGTTCTAACTATGCATTCTATGTTCTGAATTGCAGCATGCATCATATAAATATAAAGTATACAGCAACTTATTTGGGTTTAAAATGTGGCCAAAAACTTAATAAATGCTTTATTCTTGTACCCCACACCTCACCCATGCCATGCTACTTTATTGCCATGTAAATTATGCATCATTCATCATGGCATGCTTGTTTGCTTGTCGCATTTTAATTTATATGCGTGTGCACTTTATTTATGTTGGCCTTGTTTGTTTGGTTCTTCTTCGAATAGACGCCGAGCAGGGGAAATATCAGGAATCCTAGGAGTACTACCCAGATCCGTCTCTCGCTTCAACTGAGCTTCCAGGCAAGCACTACCACATGCTTGCATACATATAGTACCTATTGCCTCTCTCTTATTCTTGCATCATTGAGTCGCGATTGCATTAATTTGAATCCCAAGTACTGCATAGCCTTTACTTTTAAACCCCACCGAAGCTTGTTCCTCCATCCTATGAGCCATTACTACAGGAGTTGTTTGAGACATGCGAGTCGTAGAACAGCATGTGTAGGGTATATGAGTGTCTGATGGATAACGAGGTACCTAAACAACTTAACCTGAGTAGTAATGGGACAAATAATGAAAGAGGCACCGGTGAGCAATATCTGCTATTTGGTTTTTCAAGCTCACTTGTGTCCCGTAGGACCCCGAGTACTTGATTCCTGTTCCTTGACTATTCGCACTATCCACATCCGGGAGGCCTTATGGACCCCCCTGAGCCAGAGCTTGATTCATTTTATATTTCTTGGGGCCACAATTAGTTTGGGGTTTTATTACTATCCTTTACTTATGCCATGTTTTACTGCTTAATTTAAGATTGTGCGAGGAGCACCTGTACTGTTTAAGAATGCGGAATGTTTTCGCGGTATCGACAAGCCCAGTCACATTTTCGGGTTCCCAGTCGTTTACAGCCATTGTCGCAAACCCTGGGTCCGTCTCGGAGCCGGCCAACTTCGTTGCGGGTAGCTTATTGGGGTGGCCCCCTGAAATATTTCTGAATCCTGTGATCGCTTTGTCGTGAATGCCTCGTTGGGTTTTGATTTGGTTTTTCCGAGGTTGATCGAGTTTGTGTTGCTATTTGTGCACCCCTGCAGGGTAAATCTTTCTGAAAGCCGTGTCAGCGGTTCTGGACGACTTGGAGCACAGATTCTTGATCATAGACAAGTATAACTAAAGTAGCGCTTTTAATTTGACTAAATACTTGCCTAGTAAATAGTGCAATACTCATGGAATGGTTAATAAAACTGCCAACGGTTGGGTTGTTCGTCCGCTTTCTCGTTGGTAAGCGAGAAGGAGGATGGATCTGTTACTTTATACTGTTGTAACTATTGTTCCTAATTAATGGACATCCGTCTATCATTGGTTAGGCGGATGGTTAGCGAGTATCTATAGGCTTGTTAGTTATTATCTTTTGCTGCAATTGCGTCACCTCAGGTATATGTCCCCTTTAGAGGCATAAAGACTTGCTGAGTACCCCTAGGGTCTCACACGATAAATTGTTTGATTCAGATGAACAGGTGTATTCGCAAGATGGATACTGGGTGGAGGAGACAGATGATATTGGCAACGATCACGCGGTGTAGAGATTCCGGGGATAGGGATCCGTGAGATCTGTGGGCGGGATGTGTTTATTTATGTGGCATCTTATGCCGATTTGCTTCTTATCCGTACTCGGATCTTGTTTTCCGCTTCCACCTGATACTCTGATGTTTGATGTATGAGGAGCTATCCTAAACTATTATCTCTATCTAGGATATTTGGATCTTGCCGTATGGTAGCTGGCATACATACTCACTTGTGTATGTATTTGATCTCTTCGCATGTTGCCTATGCCGCTCGCTCTTGTCCCGATGTCTTGGAAGTGGTTAGGACGGCTGACGGGTCTACACGTGGGCGGTCCTCTAGGTCCCCGCTGTACTATTTTAACCACTTCCGCTTCATCCAGGCTTGAACTTAGAGCGTAGGGTTCGAGGTAGTTACACACAAGGAGTGTATTCATATAATTTCATTAGAGAATCACATATTTGCCAACGAAACATTGTCTTTATGGATGATGTTGCGAATTCCAGAACCTGAGATCCAGGATCAAGTAAAACCTTCGAACTAGATTATCTCGTTGTTATCAGACAAGTTCATTCTTGCACTACCTTTGTGAGGTCAATCTTATAATCATATTGCAAGTGAAATCTTAGATTTCCTTTGGCTTACTTCACAAAACATTATTAATTGCATTCAAAATGCAATACCATTTTCAGAATGAAATAAATTAATGGTGGACGATGGAAACATGGAGGTATACATGGTTGAAAGATCATGTGGTGGAGATTCTATTATCCCGGGAAAGTTCGGATTAACAACAATAGCAGCCAGTCATTCTTGGCCGTATAGTACCGTGCTAACCACATATCTTGTTATGGGGCAAGCATGTCAGAAGTACGTTATTCCTTTCATTTGTCCTCGTATATCTAGTCAGCATGAGATCTAGAGAGAAGGTCAGCGGGTGGGAGCCCGTGACATCCCTATCATGTGCTTCAGGTAACGGTCAGGCATATTAGAAGGAATGATATTTGAACGTAGGTCTCTTGAACGAAATTCGTTACAATGGGTAGGCAACAGGGTCATGGAGGGGGACTCGGCATGATTTGGTGAAACTTGGTATCAAGACCCCATATCTAAGGAAATATGGAATGAGTAATAAGGCCAAGAACGTCTGTGAGAAAAATAGCACACCTCCCGAGAGTGTAAAATGTGACATGTTACTCCTGTTCTGGGAGAGAACTACGATTGTAGCGTGGAAAGGAACTCTACGCTTTTAAAAAAATATCTTCGAAAACTTACACAAGTCTTAGATCTTTGGTCGATGACTTTCAAACAAACATCAGACAACCATCCTAGAATTTGTTGAGTATGCTCGTACTCAATCTATCATCATAACTCTTTCTAAGGTTATAAGAAGACACGGCGACTGACATGAAGATAGCATCAACAAAGTATCACACTAGTAAAAATAAGACGGTATGTAGATTTTGGAAACCCTAAAAATAAATGCATAGGTATATGAGCTAGCAATAGTACAGCTTCTCCAATAAGTTGCTAGCTCCAATGGTTTTAAGCTTAGTACTAGCATTGATTAGGAAGCTATCACTCTTGCATTTGAACTTTATCGTGTTGTGAATCTTCAATGGACCAAGGAGGATCTTGAAGCTTTTGTACACTTTGACCTTTGGTATGAATTAATAAAAAAAGTTATTGAACCCGCAATGTTTTGTTGTACCACTCTGAGGGACGTGATATTTATAGATGGAGACTTTCGCGAGTGTCATATCAACGACTTGTACACTACAACATGCAGTGGTGTACTGGGTCACCGCATGCGCCTCCCCATAATGGCAGCCACGTTGGTGCCCCCCATACTGGCCAAAAAAGGACTGCGTCGGACACCGTATGGCGGGAGGGTCGAGGGGACGGGCTCTAAGTATCGGATGTGAAGAAATGTTAGAGGTCTCTCGTTTGAATTGTGTTGATCTAATCTCTCCCCTAGTTTTTCAAAGGTCCACTTCTAACAAGGTAATGGCACAAGTATGCTGGCGCTACAAATTTTTGTGGTCCCGTTAATTTTACCCACTTGTTCATGGTATGAAAGAATGTATTCGTACTTTGGTAGAATTACCAAAGAAAAGGCGTGAGCAACACAACTAAAAGCTTTAACCATCTTCTCTGACAACAGCAAGTGGAGGTGATTTGGGTTCATCCCCGCATCACGAGGAAGCCTTGGGCATCGGCCCAGGGAATGGTGGTGGAAGCCTACTCCTCCACTAGAGATGGCTGGCCTCACTGGTTGTGGCATTTTAGCCCAAATTTAGCACCGGCGGCGAGTTGCGGAGGCATGATTGCCGTTGAAAACCGTGCTATGACTTAGTCATGGCGGGCGATGGCGGCGCCTTTGCGTCGTTACCTTGTTAAAGGCATCGCCGCTACAACTGCCGTCTACTTTCTCGTGCCGCTTCAGGGGAAACCTAGACCCAAGTATTCCAAATCGGACGATGGTAGTGCTTTGGGCGTCGCTCCCCTCTTGGTGCATCATTTTTGTATCTGCAGCTGGATGGTGGAGGCAAGAAGGTGGAGCGGTGTACTACCTCGTCGACGACAACGAGTCTCGGTGGCGTGGTGCAACGGAGTCTCGGTGTCAGGGCGGGGGCGATGTCTAGCACCATGATGGTGTTGGTGGTAGGATCGACAAAGTTTATGCGGATCATAACCGTGAAGACTGTCCAGAGGTTCGATGACAGTGACGCCTTCTGTGGCATCCACAGAAGGTGCTCGCTAAGAGTCTGCTTATCCGGATGTATGCTCACGGGGTATGCGATTGTTCCCAGTCCCTAGCTGGTGGAGTGTTTTCGTTGTCTTTCCGGGCAAAGAACGCCCATTGACACGATTTTACTTTGTTGTCGAGTTTGTAGCCATGCCATAGATATTACAAAGAAAAAGGTACAATTGTCGCCACAAGAAGGCCCAAATTAACGGAGCTAAAGGCCTTACATTAGATTAGTGCAATCAAAGGAAGGCGTCCTAAATTATGCATTTTGCTTGATTTTATATAGATTGTAATCACCATTCCATCATTAAGGTGGGGCCACGTTCCGACTAAGTATATTTGCTTAAATAATGGCAACGATTTACGATGAACCAAGTGACCAAAGATCCATCTAAAAAAGGACAATTGCTAAGGATCGGCCATTTCCAAACTATATTACTTTGAGAAATCAGCTTACCATATCCTAACCTCGTACAAAACCTGCACGTATAAGAAACCGCAAAGCCAAACATTCGCCGCAATCCCGATGCGCGCACTCGACGAATGCTCCCGACATGAAGAATTCTTTCACCTCTAAAGTACTCCTCTTCCAGCTTTATCCCTCCCGGTAGATCACCCCCCTGATCGATCCGTCGAAGCCTTTCACTTTCCCACGCGTTTCTTTGCCAATATTTTTGTGTCCTCCCTCTTGCGTGTTCCTGCAAAGCTCCCAGACCCAGCCTCCAATCCCAAGTTTCCTCTTATTCCCTCCCTCCCTCCCTGCCCCTCCCCTGTTGGGGAAGAAACCTATGATTCGGTGAGATTGCGTCAGGTATATATGCACTGCCCGGAGGGACAGCAAGGTCCTACTTTACACTTCTCTGTTCGTCAGGTAGCTATCCGCCCATCGATCCCTGACATTGTTTGGAAGCTCTTGAGGGAGGGAGGAGATCGACATGGGTCGTCTTCTTAGGCCGTCCAACTGCATTGGCTACCTTATTGTCGTCATTGCCCTCTGCTGCGGTGAGTTGTCTGCTCTTGTTCATTAATTCTCTGCTTTCTACTTTCTCAAATGCTGTGTGCATGAGGTATGATATGATAGTTGATAGGGGGGATGTGATAGTGTTTTATGCTCATGTTTTTACCTAAAGGGTACGGCTTGTTCTAGCAAAAGGTTGTGCCGTGCGTTTGATATATTGAAAAAACACAGATCTAGGTAGATGCTGCATGAGGAATTGTGCATGAACGGAAGGAGAGAAAGTGACTTGACATGTGTCACAAACTCTGGCCAAATCTTTTTCACCTCACATGTTTCATTTCATCCGATCCCAACAGGAACAGAGCAGCAGAGAGCGGAAGCATCTAATCGACTCATCACGGAACACCCAACCCATGACAGGATCCTCACCACTGTCTCGGTGATGAAGCCATCCTACCCCACGGTCACCACGCCCACTTCCGCATCCTACGCAATGCCGGTGTCCACGCCGATGAGTCCGTCATCTAGGTTCCCGTCGCTGGCGGATGCCAACGGTGGCGGAGGTGGCATAGGCGGTGGCGGCGTCGGTACTGGCGGTGGTGCGGGAGGCGGCGTCGGTACTGGCGGTGGTGCCGGAGGCGGGGCCGGTACTGGCGGTGGCGGTGGCGGGACGTGGTGCGTGGCGAGCCAGAGCGCGAGCTCGTCCGCGCTGCAGGTGGCGTTGGACTACGCGTGCGGCTACAGCGGCGTGGACTGCTCGCCGATCCAGACAGGAGGGAGCTGCTTCAACCCGGACACCATCCACGACCATGCGTCCTACGCCTTCAACAGCTACTACCAGAAGAACCCTCTCCCCACCAGCTGCGACTTTGGCGGCACGGCCACCGTCACCACCACTGATCCGAGTAAGACCAAGACACGCCATCATACATGATGACATATCTCTTGCCCATCTCTGAACTTCAGTGATTCTCGGCAAAGTATTATTGTTCTCACGCGAATTCTTTCCAACCTTGCAGGTTCGGGGTCTTGCCAATATCCAGCTTCAAGGTAAGTTCAAACAAAAATACAATCGAAAGAATTGTTACATTACTGCAACACACGAGCAGGCTGATTTATTTGTTATCCTGATGTGAAATGGCAGCGGTGGCACTCAAGGCAACATGATGCCCCCGCCATCACCGGCCACTCTGACGCCGACAACACCGATGACCCCCTTCCCGATGACCCCAATGACGCCGATGACTCCAATGACGCCGATGACGCCGGACACTGGAGCGCCTACGTTTGGAATGAGTCCACCTGACTTTGGGTCGACGTCTCCTCCTGGCCTGGGATCAGATTCACCTCCGGATTACAATGACGTCGGCGCCGCCCCGGCGACGGCTACGGGCAGGGCAGCGCTAGCCCTCGTATCCATCCTTGTCGCGACGGTATCACTGAGCATGGCCACATGAAGAATGCACACATTTACAGATATACTATGATCAGATGGCAGTCCTATGCAGCAGTCGAAGCAGTTCAAGAATACAGAGAGGTGCGCGCCGCCAGATGCAGAGATATGCGCGCAAAACCTCCCTGCCCTGCAACACTTTGCAAAGCAGAGGTGCTCCCATTTGTTTAGTATCGTCAGAAATCAGAAGCATATGCTGATGCAGCTTCTAGCACCGCCCTAGTTCTAGTGAGGCCAGCACATGTTTATATTGCCGATTATACTACTCCACTATTGTACTTAGAAATTTATGGGAAAGTTTCGTTTCAATTCACTTGTACTATGATCTTTCAACAGCATAGAGTCAGCTTATACCAATATAAAAGCTTACCCTTTGAGAAATCGTAAGAACAAAGCAGAAGAGAAAAACAATAGACTGACACAGGGAGTGAACAAGAACAACAAACACCCGGGAGACTAAACTAGCAACAATTCGAAATGTAGAACCAAAGGCGTTAAAAGTGTGTCGAGTATATTGTAATGCCTGGAAAATATATTCCATAATAGATTTAACTGTTATTTTTATTTTATGCATCGTCATGACATCATGCATGTTTTTATCTCTAAAAATATTTTCGCTAAAACCATATTTTTATTTTATACATTACTTATCTCTTTTATTTCAAATTTAAAACTTTATGTTTCTGCTAAAACTATTTGAAAAAAAGGTCTTTAATAAAACAGAAAAATAAATAAAGAAAAAACTGTCTTTTTTTAGGGGGCAACACTCCCGGTCGGCCAGCAAAGGCCTAGCCCAGCCGGAAGCCCACCATAGCCCACCACAGCCAAAACCTAGCCCTAACACCTACCAACCTAGACCACACACACAAACCCAACACATGCACACCCCACCAACGGTCCGACCCAGCCCCACACAACCCCGCCACACACAGCCTCCACCCATCGGACACCACACACACACATGCATGCACACTGCCACACGAACACCACCCGAGAGCCCCGATCGATTCTCCATGCATCGTTGCCTCCCGCGCGCCGCCGTCGGCACCGCTCCCTCTCCCGCGTTGATTCTGTGACTCATGTAACCTCGCTGAGCCCGTAGTCTTCCCCAAACCGACGCCCTTAAAGGTTCTCACCTACGAGCTCCATGTCCATGGCGCAGTCGGACGCAATCCTTGACCGTTCTGTTGTCGTATGTCGGCTCTGGCTTCCTCGGTTCGCCTACGCCTCTGCGTGCAGTTGCACGTCGTCCCCACCATGCCTCCATGCTCGCACCGTCTCCATGATCTCCTCCTGCACAGCTTCGCCGAGGCCCTGCTCACCTCCCACGCCGTCAGGGATAACTGCATCGGGGATTCTGAAACGACGGCGGATTTTTTGGCACGGCGCGTCCGCGGCGTGGTAGTGGATATGCCTTGTTATATCACTGAAGATGGTGGAACTTTAGTGTCATGTCACATATTGCGAATGCCGTGGTTTATACAATAGCACTGATCTAGATAATTAATTATGAACCATTAATCAAAGTAAGTAGTTTACAATCATTAATTTAGGAAGCTAATTGCAATCAAATCAAATTCAATTGTATTGAGAGGATATTTATTACATCACATTACACTGAACCACTTCTTACAAGGATCTAATCCTTATATTCAACTTCTCTTCTAGAAAATTATGAAAATAAAGAACTAAAAATATCTACAACTAACCTGATTCTTCAACTTGTCTTAAGGATAATTGGAGGAATTTACATAATATAATCTTGAGCTCCTCTCTGTTCTACTAACACCCTACTATGACAAACGTAGACAGGGCCACCATCCTCCAACGATGATGCTTTCATGGTGGTGATGGGGGTGATAGCGACGGCGACAGCGATGACCACCTGTCTGTAATCCTTCGCACGAGCTACGATGACCGCGTTGTCGTGGATCTGAAAGAGATAGCAGATAGATTAGAGAAAGAACATGATGCAACATCACATTGATTAGAGAAAGAACATGATGCAACAACAGATCGATTAGAGAAAGAACATGATGAAACAACAGATCGATTAGAGAAAGAACATCATGAAATAGCAGATCGATTAGAAAAAGAACAAGATCCAATAATACATCGATTAGAGAAAAAACAAGATCCAACAACACATCGATTGAGGAAGAACCTTAGGCTCAGAGGACTCCCGCGCGGAGGCTAGGTCGGATTGGCAGAGCTTGCGAGGCATCACCGCACTTTGAAATGACTATGTCCAGATTTAGGGTTTGCCTTTCCGATAGAGTGGGTACGTCGCCGTATGGAGAGAGGAGTTGAGAGAATGGGGACTAAGGACTCCCTGTATTATATAGAAAACAGGGTGGGCTGTTTGTGAGATGTAGTGTTTGCTTTATGGGCAATATAATACATGCGGCCAATAATGTGTGTCAAATTGGTTCATAGAGCTCATACGTCAGTCTCCGACAGCTCAGGCAAGCAGTGGTAGTCCACACCTGTCAGCCAGACAAGCCTAACCAATTAGCTAGAAGTGATTGACCATTCTCCATCAGACATCAATAATTAATGACGCTTGAAATGGGCGACTGATATAGGGAATACCTCTGTTGGCCAAGCGAGGCGTTAAAAACCACCACCTACCTCGTCCATGTACAACAACACCAAAATTTGCCGCTACCGTGTGTGCCACGGCGTGTAAGTGGCCACCGAGACAAGATGGTGCCGTCAAATCTCATCCACCGCGTAACCAACTATTGTTAGTTCTTTTTGCTTAAGCCTCTCCAAAAATCCACCGGGTATGGGGGATATTTTGTAGTTTCGATCATGTATGCATGTTCTTGAACCCACCGGGTCACACACTTAACCTTTGGTGTCGCTAGTCTTTGTCGAGAATATGTATGGTGAATCAAATGTTGTTTCGGAGTCTCAAATGAGATCCTTGATATCATGATGAGCTTTGGAATGGTCCGAAGGTAGAGAATATATATATATGGCACTTCCTATTTGGGGTTTTGAAAAAGTTCACAATATTTCTATGTGATAGAATCTTCTAGAAGGTTCCCAAAGGGTCCATGATGGAGCCCAACTACGAGGTGGGACCACATGGCCATGTGGGGGAACCTCGGCCCATAGTGGGCCAAGACGCCATGGCCATAAGTCCCATGCGGGCAAACCCTAATTTAGGAAGGGGTGTGTGGGGAGGGACTCCCCCTCTCCCCTTGGTTGCCGACCCTAGGAGGGCTTGGAGGAGAGGAAAGCCCCCTCCCCACGCCACCTATATAAGGAGGGGCAGGGGTCGGGGTACCCCTTGTCCCCTGGCGCCTCTCCTTTCTCTCTCTCAGGTGGTTTCTCTCCTTCCCCGGATTAGGTCAGGTGAAGCCCTGCAGAAATCCTTTCCATGATAGTAGCACTACCGTTATGCTGCTGAATTCTTGCGAAGATCTTCTCAAACTCTTGCGGGATCAATAACAAGGAGACGTCAACGCATCGTAATGTGTGGATACCGTGGATGTGTCGTCCGTTCGATACACGGATCAAGAAGGTCAAAATCAACTTTGGTTTGAACTGATGCAAGCGAACGACTACATCATCCATGATCTCTAGATCGTAAACCCCTCGTATTTTTCTAGGGTAAGTAGATTAGATTTATTTTACCTGTTACTTGCATCTAGTAGATTAGATCTTGCGGCGAACCCATTATGAGTCATTCCGCCCTTCTTAGTTGTATGTGTGTGGTTCCCTATTCGCTTCTTGTGTGCATTTTATTAAAAAATAAAAAATAAAAAAAGTAACATTAAAACAGAATTTTTTAGAGAAAAAGGGCCCCAAAGGGAACCCTGATCCCATTTTCATCAAAAACAAAATCAGAACGATCTGTTTTACAGCTTACCAACTAAAAACTGAAAGTAAAGAGGTCTAATACATAACACCATAACAAATCCCTTAGGGTGAAACTACTAACAGAGCTTACAAAGAGGGAAACTACTGAAGAAAAACGAAGAACGAAACAGCAAAACGAGGATCTTGTTTAGGTCATGTATCCCCCATAGACTTCCCTGAGCTTCTTCTTCGTCTCCTGAGCTGACAGCAGACCTGTTGGTTTCGACCACGCGCTACACCAGAACGGTGTGAGTGGTGAAGAGGCCGATGTATTGTCGATGCTTTGGGGAGTCAGGGACCTGAAGCTGCTGTTTTGCGAAGAGATTCCACCACTGAGGCCATGGAGATATCTCCAACAGTCACCTCCATTCGATGGGTCTTGGGGCTCGGAGGAGAGTAGTGACTTGGCTGGAAAATTGATCCATCTTCTCCAGCATGTGCTCCTTGTACAACAGCCTCCATTTTTTGATTGTTCTCAAGATGAGCCACCAAACCTATTTGATACATAGCCAGTTTTGGTTGTCAAAAGTAAGGGCCTTCCTCGATTTCCAGATACACCAGAGAATCAAAGAGCAAAAAGAGTTCAACACAGAATGCTTCTTATTTGCCACCCAATATTTGGCTATGGATTCATAACAGGTTCCTAAACTTCTTTGGCAACACTACATTCAATGAAAAGGTGGCTAGAGGACTCATTTTATTTGTAGAAAATTGCAATCTAGAGGTTTTCCTAGGCTTCTTTTCTATAAGTTATCTCTTGTCATTAGTTTGTTATGAGCAAATAACCAGAGAAAGACATGAACCCTAGGTGGAATCACCAAACCCCAAATAGATGGGATAAAAATGGGTACCACTCCCCTAAAACTAATGATTTTATAGGAGGAGCTAGTTGAGTATACCCCATCAGAAGTGTGTTCCCAGATTAAAGAGTCTCAGTCCCTAGAAAAGGAGATATTTAAACATATCTGTTCAAGCTCAAACCATTGTTCCATCATATTTGGATTGAAATTTCTCCTAAAAGAGAGTTTTACAGTTTCCCCATCCTAAATATCAGCTGCAATAGCGAGTTGCTCATTACAGATGCAGTACAAATCCTAGAACTGAACTGAGAGAGGGGAAGTACCAAACTAGGTATCTTCCCAGAATTTGATTTGGCTACCATCTCCTACAACCCATCTATATCCAAATCTTACAGCTCTGATGGCCTAGAGAAAGCCCTTCCAGAATCGAGAGGACCCTGGGTTTTTACAGGCAAAGATATTGGGTTGATTTGGGCGAGATTTATTGTTTACAATGGACTTCCATAGTTTCCCATCCCCTTGGATATATCTTTTAATCCAGGAAGCTAGCAGGCAGATATTTACATCTCTAAGAGAAGGGATCCCCAGTCCACCTTGCTCCTTTGGGAGACACACTAGATGCCAATTTGACAGGTGGACTTTTCTCTCCTCTTTGGAGTCATTCCACAGGCAGTATGACATTTGAGAGTTAATAAGCTGTAGAGCCCATTTGGGGAATTAAAAAAATGAAAGGAGGTAGATAGGGATACTAGCCAGGCAGGTTCTAACTAGTAGGACTCTTGCAATATGTGATAAGAGTTTTCCCCTCCACCCAGAGATTCTTTTAAGAATCTTGTCAATTATGGGTTGGAGATCTTCTCTCCTCAGCTTGTCATGATGCAAGGGGATTCCTAAATATTTAATTTGGAAAGAACCAACTACACATCACAGAGCTTGTTGAAAGGCAGAGATATCCTCTTCCTCCAAATTAATGGGGATCAACTCACTCTTCCCATAGTTAATTTTCATGCCAGAAACTTTTCAAAACAGGTCATGCCCCTTTTTAGATTCCTAGCTTTTTCAAGGTCATTATCTACAAACAAGATGGTGTCATCTGCATATTGCAGACTGATCACCCCATTGGGAATAAACCAAGTGCCTAGGCCTTTAATTAGCCTTGAAGAGTTGCCTTATTAAGCATTCTAGTAAATACATCTACTACAAAATCAAAAATAAGAGGGGATAGGGGATCTCCTTGTCTGAGCCCTCTTTTTGTAAGAAAGGAGTTTCCTTCCACACCATTAAGTTTAACAACTACTGATCCTCCTCTAGTCACTTTGCTAATCAAGTTTCTAAAGAAAAGGCTAAAACCTCTTCTAAGGAGGAGTTCATCCAGGAAATCTAAATTAACCATGTCAAAAGCTTTCTCATAGTCTAGTTTAAGGATTACCCCTTTTCCTTTCCCTTGGTGAATAGAATGTAGTACCTCATGGGTTGTCACCACACTCTCCAATATGTATCTACCTTTGATGAAGGCAGTTTGATTGGGAGATATGAGCAGGTCCATAAGAGAGGTCAGTCTGTTGGTAAGGACTTTTGTGAAAAGTTTGAAAATGCAATTAAGGAGGCTAATTGGCCTAAAAAATCATGACTAAAGCATCTTGCTCTTTAGGGATAAGAGTATTAACAACAAAGTTAAGCCTATAAATATCCAAATTACCTCTATGAAAGTCTTGGAACATGTCCATGGTGTCCCTTTTAACAATATTCTAGAATTTCTGATAGAAGAGGAAAGAAAGCCCATCTGGGCCTAGGGCTCCATCAACATAAGAGCTGAATAAGGCTTTCTTTACTTCCTCCTTAGAAAAAGGAGAGTCCAGAGAAGAATTCCCCTCCTCTGAAACTTGTTCTTCTTTGTTGAAGAAATTTTCAGACAGGGAGAAGCGTTTTCTATCCTCAAAGTTAAAAAGGTTTTTGTAGAAAGAGGTAGCTATTCCTAACATCTCCCCTAGGTCAGAAGTGGGCCCCTCATCTCCTTCTAAAGAATGAATGAGTGTTTTCCTTCTTCTCTGGTTTTCTACTGCATGAAAATATGCATTATTCTTGTCCCCTTCAAGGATATCTCTATCTCTAGATCTCGGTTTAGCTTTGACCTCTTTTTTGAGCCATATACCTTGCATTTCAGAGTTGATAACTTTCATTCTATCTAATTCTTGATATAACAAAGGATCTGATTCTTCTTTAATATCAAGCCCATCATATTCCTCCATCATTTCTCCCTTTAATTGTCTAAGGTCTGCTTCTATATTCCTACTCCATCCTTTTGTATTTTTCCTGAATCTCCTAACTTTCTCTTGCCATCTATCTAGAGATGTTCTCCCTTTAGTGGGGCACACCATATTTTTGTGACCGTCTCACCAAAGTCCTCTCTGAGCAGCCACCATTTTTCAAATTTGTAGCTGAGGTTTTTGGGGGTAAGCCCCATACATGAGTCCTAGAGAAGAGGGGTATGGCCACTACCTAGCCTAGTGCAAGCTTGAGTAGTGGCCAAATGAAAAAAGGCATCTAACTCAGTATTACAAAAAACTCTATCTATTGTAGACATAATGAGATTTTCCTGATTGTTGGCCCAGATGAATTTCCTGTTACCAATCCTTACTTCTAATACACCCTAGATGTTAATCCAAGCATTAAATTTGTCACACCATTTTTGGTTAACAATTCCATTGCTTTTGTCCTCTTGGAATCTAACTAAATTAAAATCTCCACTAATGAGTGTGGGTAAAGAGTTATCCATGAACATACTATGAAGTTCTGAAATGAATTCCTCTTTTCCCTCTTCTAATGGAGATCCATAAACAGAATTATGCCTCCAAAATTTACTATCTAATTTGTTCTGAACAATACAAGAAACTGAGAAAATTTTAATATCCCAAAACAGGATATCAAACAGGTCAGCATCGACACCAACTAGAATTCCTCCTGCAGTTCCAATGGCAGGGAGGAAATTCCAAGAAAAATTCCTATTTAGGCTAATGGGGTTCAAAAAGGAGGTACAAAAGCTTTCTTTCTTAGTTTCTTGGAAATAAACTATAGAAGCATGAGTTTTGGACAAGATATCATGAATGCACTCTTTTCTACCTTTTGCAGAAATGCTCCTGATATTCCAGGAATGGCTACTGAGACTAATCATGGTAAACAATTTTCCTAGGGTGCTTGCCCCATTTCTTTTTACAAACTTTTGTCCATAATCTTTCACTATAATCATCTATTTCAACAGTGTTGTAAGGAATTTGAGGAGTGTGTGGAGAATCTATAGCAGGTGGAGGAACATTACTGTCTTTTTTAAGTCCAGTGGGTGTTGCCCTAGAGCACAACTCAGAAAAGACTAGTCCTGTTGTAGAGGGGGATTTGCATCCAGCAGGTGCATCCTCTGCAAGAGGTTGAATTTTATCTAAAGGAAAAACTATAGTAACATCTAATATAGAGTGCAGAATGAAAGGACTATCAGTACTTCTATTAGAAACAACATGTACACCTACTTTTAGCTATATTCAGAAGGGCTTCCTCTTGAAGGACATTAAAGGGATTAGGTATACCTTTGAGCTTTGAAGCCGCGGGCATCTCCAGATTCTTCCTTTTCTTGTTGTCTTGAGCCATCTCCAGAATAGATTGCCTGGCATATCCTTGAAGCCTGTCACACTGTCTCGATCCTTGAATTG
Organism: Avena eriantha; assembly: GCA_910589775.1. Taxonomy (NCBI): domain Eukaryota; kingdom Viridiplantae; phylum Streptophyta; class Magnoliopsida; order Poales; family Poaceae; genus Avena; species Avena eriantha. Next base: position 491,045,842 of record OU342742.1, read on the forward strand.
GTCCCCATTTTCATCTCGTGGGAGCTTTACCCTCCAGGAGGTGAGGATCCAAGGTATCTTCCTATTGTTGCGTATTTTCTATCTCTATAGAGACTGCTTCTTGGTCATAAACAAACCTACCATCATAATTGATCAACTTCATTTCCTTTAGAAGGTTGTAACAACGTTCTTCATCAGGGTTGTTAGCTGTCAGCCAGGTGATCATTTCTTTTTGAATGTCCCCTAGTTCTTAAGATTCTGAATCTTCTTGATCCTATTGCTCATTGGCAGCTGCTACAGAGTTCCTGCGAGAGGTGCCTACGCTAGGAGTGATTGAAGTTCCCTACCCAGAACTGGGAGGTTTTCTTGGTGGTTCAGGGTTGTTTTTTGAGTTGTCTCTAGCATCAGTGTCCATGTCACTATTTTTGCTTTTTGCATCTCCTCCATTGTTTGGGTCTGCGGGATCTTCTAGATCTTCCCCATTTTCACCATTGCACACTAGCAACTTAGGTGAGATCCTAATCTTGTAAAACTTTGCATTTTTTCAAACAGATACTCTTGAGGGATGCTGTTAGGATCCTTGCAAATGATCTTGACTCTAACTACTTCATATAAAGTCTTGAAAGCTCCCTGCTAGTCCACATCAGTCATAATCCCAAAAGCTGAGGTGAACTGTGCTAGGATTTTCCATTTGCACCATTTTGGGTTCAGGCCCCTTAATTGCAGCCAGATTTCTTGTGCTTCAAACTCAACATCTAACTCACCATTCCACACCTCTACATTGACAATAACACCTCCTTTGACTAGACTGAAGCATGGGTATCCTACAACATCTTCTACCTTCATATGAGGTGGGAATTTGAGTAGGTATGTCCAGTTATCTATCCCTCTAATCAGCCATGACCAATTGGTTTTGTAGATTATTGAGAACTCCCTAGCCAATTCCTCTTTGTTGATTTCCCTAGCTTCAATATAGACAATTCCAACATTGAGAACCTTAGGGCCAGCTGAATCCTGTCCTTTTATGTGGTAAAACTCCGGATTTGAGTGTGCACTACCAATTAGCTTTGCACTTGGCAGAGCTTGCTTCCTAGAGTAACAGTCCTCCACCTTGTGTGTTGACTGGTTGCAAATGAAGCATACCACAGGCTTAGAGCAGCAGCTTGTTGGTGCCCTGGATCTCCACAATTGATACATATACAATTTTCATAGCTTTATTTTCCTCTCTACACCCCTTTTTCTTTGTTGTTGTTTCTTTTGAGAATCCCCCCACTGCTCTTGTTCTTCCTTTGGTTCCTACCTTAGGATTTGTTCGTGGTAGGTTGGTGTGCGGGATTGGGAGCAGCTGGTTACTTCTGTTGGGTTTGCTACCCCAGGGAGTTCAGTTGATTACCTTGCTCAGGCCCTGGCCCCTGATTCTGCTGGGTTCCAGTGATAGTGTTATGTGGGGTAACACTGGCAGTGGAGTAATTAAGCTGAGGTTGAGCTTGCCAGCTACTTTGTGGAGGCACCCATTGATTGGGACCGAGGAATGGACTAGGGAACTGATGCTGGAAATTCCAAGGGGGGTTAAAACAATACCCAAGTCCCATCTGCTGAGGAAAATGCCGCTGCATGTGTGGAGGGAATTGTTGTTGCTACCAGCCCCCCTGTCGTTGCTGCATCACCGGTGGTGGAAGCAGGGGCGGCTCTGGTTTTCCCCTGGTTTGCTTTGCCTCTTTTTCCACCCATCATTGTCAGGCTCTCACTTGCGATCGGAGTGGAGAGCATGGTTGCCTATCGAAAATATCCCGAGGAGGGCGGTGTAGGGTGTATATCCATGGCTAAGAGGTAGGCCAGCGAGGGCTTGTCTCTTCTCACCCAGGCCAGATGCGGCGGAGGGGAGGTAACCCCAGCATTTCCTCTGCGGATTGGGACCTCCAAGGTGCCAACCGTGAAAACTGTTGGGTTTGCAACATAGAAAACAAAAAAATTCCTACGATAGGAACTATACGCCAAGATCTATCTACTAGATACAAGCAACGGGTGGATATACATCCATAGAGAACTTACCCTCAAATACAACAAAGCTTTGTTAACGAGTTGGAACTCGTGGATGATGTAGTCGTACACTTGCCGATCTCAAGATCGTGATGAAGTCCAGCAGGTCCGGCTCCAACACGTCCATCAGATCCAGCACCAGCAAGTCCAGCACCGCAAAGTAGCGGTGCATCCGTGATCGCACACAGGTCCGGTACCCCGACAACCTCCATCCCTCGCTCCAGCAAAACAGCGGAAGCAGCAACTGCTTTCTAGATAAAGCCACCAGGAACATGTATCTCGCTAATCCGAGACCATGGGGAATAACTAGAGGGGGAGAGAGATCCTTCACGAGGAGGTGTGTGTTGTGAGGAGGAGAGGGGGCCTTTTAGGGAAGAGGGGGCACCCAAGGGCCATGGCGTGGCATCCATGGTGGTGCCCCCACCTCTTCCACATTCATGTGGGTGGAGCTCCCACTCTCATAAAAAGCCTCCACTCAAAATTCCACTCACACATGCATTAAATTTCCACCAAATTTAATGCAAGCTCTCATTAAATAAAACTCTTTTCTTTATTTTATTCAGAATTTTTTAATTACATTAATTAACAAACATTCACATAAAACCCCTTGCAACATTTCAATATCATATGCAGAACCAATTTCAGCAATTTCACCCGAAACAGTTTCAGTGTCTATTAAAATAATTCCAGCGCTTTCTTAAATCTTTATCTGAAACATATTTGCTCCAAATGGTGTCAGTATCCCTTAACTGTGTCACCCTACGGTTCGTGAATAATGCAGACATGATCAAGACCCCTCTCCGATTAATAATTAGCAGCGGGACCTGGAGATCCGTACTGACTCCCACATATTCAACGATGACTCTTGTGATCGTGTGAACCTTTCATCATAACTAAATCCCTTTGTCTCGTGATATATTACATGTCCGAGATTCGATCATCGGCATCCAAATACCTAGTTTGATCTCGTTACCGACATGCACTCTTTTCTCGTTCCCGTGATATAACATTCTAGTGATCACATCACTTGCTTGCAAGCTATTTCAATGTGATATCACCGAGAGGGCCCAGAGTATATCTATCTGTCATCGGGATGGACAAATGCTACTCTTGATCCATGAGCCTCAACATAACACCTTCGTAGCACTGAACCCACCTTTATAGTCACCATGTTACGGTGTGACGTTTGATGTTATCAAGATACTCTTCCGGTGTTAGTGATTAACATGATCTCATGGTCTAAGGACTAAGATTACTTCGTATGATGTTATAGAAATATAAACATAATGACTTTTATTGTAATGTTATACTTCGGATGAATGTTCATCACATCATTCCACCAATGTTGTGACCTCGTTATTAATAACATCCAATGTCCATGATCAGGAAACCTTGATCATCTTGTTAATCAACGAGCTAGTTTATATGAGAGGCATTACTAGGAACTTTGTATTTTGTTTATTAAACACACGTGTATTAACGTTTCCAATTAATACAGTTATAGCATGCAAAATAAACATTTATCATAAACATGGAATAAGATAATAACCACTTTATTATTGCCTCTCGGGCATATTCCCTTCAATCTCCCACTTGCACTAGAGTCAATAATCTAGTTTGTAAAACTTTGCGTATTGAACACCTATGGCTTTCTGGTGTTGCATATACGCGATTGCTAGTGGTTAACATAATCTCCGGATCTGACAGTTTCAGGTCCGTGTGTATTTGCATGTCTTTGCGTCTCTACGCATCACTCATTCTCAAATGAGATGGCATAGTATTATCCCGCTATGAACCACACCTAGTTTGATAACAAACTACTTAACACAAATTCCCTCCTTTGCTGCTACTATAGCAGTCATATACTTAGCCTTTTGTTGTAGTATCTGTCACAATGTATCAACTTTGGAACTCATCCAAATCCATCATGGAACATCCTTTACATTACATTGTGCCACCCATAGTCTAAATTGAGATAAATTTAATTTGTATCTTGTGATAAAACTAGTATCAATGTAACACTTTACAATGAACTACCTTTAACTATTTGTCACTTATACATGATATATTCTTAGTTCTCCCAAAGCTCATAAGAATATCTTTACTATCATCCAATGATCATCTTATGAATCATTCTGGTATGTGCTCATAACTTTTAGAGCATAGGACATATCTGGATATATACATATCACGGTATAATCGATCAAAATATTCATGGACCAAGTGTTGAAACACTTGAATCTTAATACAATCATTTCCATGCAGCAAGAACCTTTCTTGTTGTTTCCATATTGAACCCTTTCAATATCTCATATATGTACGTCTGGCATAACCATATTAGCGCCTCAATCTATCCATATAGACATTGATGCCAAATATTCCGATTTTGCCCAAGTCTTTCATCAAAATCCTATTTTAATAAAATTCTTAACTTGTGTCAATAAAAGATACATCATTTCCAATCAATAATATGTACTCTGCATAATGTATTGCAAATTTGTCTCAGTGCTCCCACTTAATTTCTTGCAAATGCAAGCATCTTCATCATCTCCGATGAAATTAAACTCCTTTAGCATTTTCATCATGGTGAAGATTCCAACTCCGCTATGCTCACTTCAACTATTAAAGTTTGCATGCCCTTTCAGCACCCTTTGAATTAACAAAACCCTTCGGACCGTGTCATGTACACGTCCTAGGTAACCATTCTATTAGAAGAACCTTGTTTTGTTTATTCAATTACCATATACCAAATTATATGTAGTGGTTGCTACATTAATCCGTCAAGACTAAATATCGCTATGAAATATCAAATCTTGTCATAGTCAACTCCTTGAACATTGCCGTAAACTTCTTTTCGACATGTCGACTATTTCATAGATATTAAACATCCATGTCTATTTCTTTATAGATCCAAACACGACCGATAGGCTTCACGCCTTTCCGGAGGGTCTTCCAAGTTCAGAAACTTGATTTCTCGTGTATAGATACTATCACGGATTCTATGACTTCTTAGTCATTTTATGGAGTCAGGGCCCATCATCGCTTCTTTACCTGTAGTCGGTTCATCATTGTCAAAACAATAACGACTTCTGTTTCAAATCTTACTATTTGATTCTTACCGACCCACATGGTTCAATAAGAACTCTAATCTCCAAGATCACACCCTTTATAATCACGGGAGCCAGGAGCATTGTGGCCGCCACCGGGACACTTTTCGACGTTGCGCTACTTAGCACATATAGCTAAGGTTCAACAACCTTATCAAAGTTCTATTGTCCTCCCAGTTAACTTTTCACGAAAAATTCCTTCTCAAGAAACTTGACGTTCCAAGCGACAAACTCTTTTGTCCTCAGTGTTATAGAGAAATTCCTAACAAATTCTTTGGGATAACCTACAAAGACGTGCTTATCCGAATTTGGTTGTAAACATTTTACTTATGCATAGCATACCAAAATTTAAGAAAAGACAATTCGGGATTTATCCCAAACCATAACTCATATGGTGTCATTTCAACGGATCACGATGCTGCTCTTTTCAGTGTAAAAGCGGTAGTCTCTAAAGATTTAATCCTTAAAACATAATGGCAGTTTTATAAATGACACATTTGATCTTACCATGTCAAACAAGGTTTGATTTGATCTCTCGAACATACCATACTTCTGTGGTTTATCGGGAAATGCAAATTCATGGAACAATTCCTGAAATCTTAGGTGTTTTGCTAAACCTGTAACTCAAATATCTTCCTTTATGATAAAATCATAAACTCTTTTATTTTCTTGTTACAATGATTTTTCACTTCATCTTGAAAGTCTTTGAACAATTTTCAAATGTTTCATACTTCTTCCTTATTAAGTAAATATATAGATATATTCACTCAAATTCTGGGGAAAGCATATGAAGCAAAAAGATCAATCGCATATGGCTACACATAATGGACTATATACATCAACATGCATAATATCCAATAAGTTAGTCATCCGTTCCTCTTTGGCCTATGGACGGAGTTTCAATTATCTCGAGGAGAGTTTCACAAGCGTCAATTGATCAAAATCAAAAGACTCCAAAAATCCATAAACATGGAGTTTCTTCATGTTTATTTTCCAATATAATTCAAACAACGATGTCACTTCATAAGCGATCTTCCAATCATTTGTCTTACGACATTTTAGCAATAATGTTTATGGATGTGATTTCTCCAACTAGACTTGTAAAAGTTCATCCATCCTTTATGGAATACGGTAGTTATTTGAACAACCATTATTCTCATAATACCGGAACAAAATAACAATTATTAAAACAAATCTTGAAGGCTAGGTTTGACGACAATGAAAAACACAATAACACTTTATTTGTTTTCGATGAACATCATCACTTATTCTCTTGCTAGTTACTTAGGCCATTGCAGTTCATGAATTGTGGTGTTCTGTATGACACTTCATACCAACCAATCCGGTACCTAATACCGGTATCCAATACCTTAGAACCACATTGTTTAACAAGCAAGGAATACAGCCATAACATGTATATCTTCTATATACCTAAGTTGGACATCTCCAACCTTTTCTTTTCTGCCAAATATTTTATAGATTCTCTTTCAAAAATTCCTTTTCTTTTAAAAGAATCTATCAACATCAATAGTGGTGTCATTGACATGACAAATAGTACAAAGTGTATATAGTCAAATACTAATACCTTTGGACTTGCACTTTGAAGTGGATCACCATCATCAAATGTTTGGTGTTCTTTCAAAAAACCATTCTTTAGTTAACTATTAGTGTAGTAAACATTTTACTTACATCTTCTATTCATCCTTATTCTGACAACTTTCATGATCAAGCTACTATAGCCTATAAGGAAGAATCGCGAGTATAATGTTAGTTCCCAAAACCTTTTGGGAGATCCGGATGCCTAGCATCTCCATCCTTCACAAATTCTCATATAATATGAGAAGATGTATTTCGCTAAATTATACTCTATCATAATGCAACCAAAAACATTATTTCAGATATCACAATATCTTCCACACATGATGGTTTCTGAAACAAATTCTCAGCTCCTAGATAATCTTGATATTAAAACAACTTTTGAATATCAATAATCATGGAGGCAAACATGATACTTTAGATACTAACATTGGAATTCTTACTCTTTATTTAATACTACTTATTAAACTTCATGGAGTAAATAGAGTTTGCTGAAAGTTTGCAATAGGACTTCTAAACTTTAAATTGACATTCAAAACAATACGATACCAGTTCATAAAGTAAATATCTAGAATTCTATATTTCTATTATCTCAATTAAAACTAAGCATAAGGTAGTGAACAAATGCCAATGACTACAACAAATTATGCAAATTCACTTTGATTTAGTTTATGACAAATTGAGTTCGACTAATCCAAATTAGAAATGAACTCCCACTCAAAAACGACATCCCTCGTGCTTTTTTGGTGATTACATGAACCAAATCCACTACACCAAGTCCGATCATCACGTGAGTCGGTGTAGCTTCAAAGGCGAGCATCAATATGGGCATCACATCAACTATATGACTCAAGCTTAACCTTTCGGTCCGTGTTCCGAGGACATGTCTGTACATGCTAGGCTCGCCAAGTAAGAACCTTAGTATTCGCGTGTGTAAAACTGTCTTACACCCGTTGTATGAAAGCGCGGAGTCGAGTACACCCGATCATCACGTGATGTCTCGAAACACAATCCATAGAACGGTGCATACTCAAGGAAGAACACATTTTATCTTGATATCTAAATGAGGGATTATCTTACAATGCTATCAAAAGCGCCAAACTAGCAATATAAGATGCAAACATCTAATGTGTAAAGTGAGATGATATGGTCCATGCATTTGATATCTATCATTTGCATCGTGGTATGATCTCTATCATTCCTTCGTGTGTAAAGCCAAGGTCTATGGAACTTACACATTAAGTGTGTTGTAAGAGTATCTATCATACATCTACTTACAACAATACCATATCAAGACACGAGCCCAGCAACAATCTAAACTAGTCGCCTCTAATTCATCAATTGCAAGTTTTACGTGGCTTAGGGCTTTCGGAGATAGAACCTGTCTTACCTACGAACATGAACCACAACGAGGATAACCAAGTTATTAGCAACTCGTTGTAAAACAGATATTAACTATAGTAGGAGAGATAGACGCTCGCCAGCCACTTATGCAAAACTAGTTGCATGTCAGTCGTGGAACCAGTCTCATGTACGATGACATGTAAGGTTGGTCCGGGCCGCTTCATCCCACTATGCCACCAATATCGAAAATACATAGAAGATGTAATAACATGATCATCATCGCCCACATATAAACATATGTGTACTACCCGTGCAAAGCACCTACGCATAGATCAGGCTCTGATACCACTGTTGGATTCGCAACATAGAAAACAAAAAAAATCTACGATGGGAACTATACGCCAAGATCTATCTACTAGATACAAGCAACGGGTGGATATACATCCATAGAGAACTTACCCTCGAAGACAACAAAGCTTTGTTAATGAGTTGGAAATCGTAGATGATATAGTCGTACACTTGCCAATCTCAAGATCGTGATGAAGTCCAGCAGGTCTGGTTCCAGCACGTCCATCAGATCCATCTCTAGCAAGTCCAGCACTGCAAAGTCCAGCACCGCAAAGTAGCGGTGCATCCGTGATCACACACACGTCCGGTACCCCGACAACCTCTGTCCCTCGCTCCAGCAAAGCAGCGGAAGTAGCGACTCCTTTCCAAATAAAGCCACCGGGAACATGTATCTCGCTAATACGAGACCATGGGGAATAACTAGAGGGAGAGAGAGATCTTTCACGAGGAGGTGTGTGTTGTGAGGAGGAGAGGGGGCCTTTTATAGGGAAGAGGGGGGCACCCAAGGGCCATGGCGTGGCAGCCATGGCGGTGCCCCCACCTCTTCCACGTTCATGTGGGTGGAGCTCCCACTCCCATAAAAAGCCTCCGCTCAAAATTCCACTCACACGTGCATTAAATTTCCACCAAATTTAATGCAAGCTCTTATTAAATAAAACAATATTTATTTTATTCAGAATTTTGTTAATTACATTAATTAACAAACATTCACATAAAACCCCTTGCAACATTTCAATATCACATGTAGAACCAATTTCAACAATTTCACCCGAAACAGTTTCGGTGTCTATTAAAATAATTCCAGCGCTTTTTTAAATCTTTATCTAAAATATATTTGCTCCAAATGGTGTCGGTATCCCTTAAGTGTGTCACCCTATGGTTCGCGCATAATGCAGACATGATCGAGACCCCTCTCCGATCAATAATCAGCAGCGGGGCCTAGAGATCCGTACTGACTCCCACATATTCAACGATGACTCTTGTGATCGTGTGAACCTTTAAAGTCGTAACTAAATCCCTTTGTCTCGTGATATATTACTTGTCCGAGATTCGATTATCGGCATCCAAATACCTAGTTTGATCTCATTACCGACATCCATTCTTTTCTCATTCCCGTGATATAACATTCTAGTGATCACATCACTTGCTTGCAAGCTATTTCAATGTGATATCACCGAGAGGACCCAGAGTATATCTATGCGTCATCAGGATGGACAAATCCCACTCTTGATCCATGAGCCTCAACATAACACCTTCGTAGCACTGTTACGGTGTGACGTTTGATGTTATCAAGATACTCTTCCGGTGTTAGTGATTAACATGATCTCATGGTCTAAGGACTAAGATTACTTCGTATGATGTTATAGCAATATAAACATAATGACTTTGATCGTAATGCTATACTTCAGATGAATGTTCATCACATCATTCCACCAATGTTGTGACCTCATTATTAATAACATCCAATGTCCATGATCAGGAAACCTTGAGCATCTTGTTAATCAACGAGCTAGTTTATATGAGAGGCATTACTAGGAACTTTGTATTATGTTTATTAAACACACATGTATTAACGTTTCCAATTAATACAATTATAGCATGCAAAATAAACATTTATCATAAACATGGAATAAGATAATAACCACTTTATTATTGTCTCTCGGACATATTCCCTTCAAAAACCTGCATCCTAGCCCCTGTTAGCATATTCTCCGGAGGCGTCACCACGCTTTGCCTGAAACAGAAATTCGAAAAAGCAGAAGAGCGGCACGGCGGATTTCCCTTCGTACCCAGCTTCCTTTCTCTGATTAGCAATCTACCTCGCCTGGGACGCGACCTCGTCGGCCGTGGAGGAGTGGGTGGCTTCTCCGACGAACTCAGAGTTGCTGCTCCTAGCGAGTGACAGACTGACGAATCGTGACGGTCGCATTCACGATTTGCTGCTCAAATTCTTCCCTTATTACCAGATCGCTCAGAGAGGGTGGTCTTAGTGAGAGAATCGTTGCTGGATCCCGACCCATCGAGCTCGTAGCCTGTGCTGGAGTCATTGTGTAGCATCCCAATTGTCTAACAATTGTAATGCTACTTGGTCTAGTAAGATATTGGCTACTTCCTATATATAGTTGTTGCATCATAATTATATCATGCTCATGTCATCATGCCACCTTGCATTTGAGCATCATATAAAACCCTGTTTCTTTGGTTCTTCTCTCATATGCATTATTAATTGTATTTGCCTCTTGATATTGTATTTGGTTATTGATATATTGTTTAATGCCCAAGTTGAGTTGGGGGCATATCTTTTATTTCCATTCCACCACCTTTCTCTTCCACCACCTTATAATTCCACCACCTCATTAATCCATGAGCTTGTACTTCTTTTTCTTTTGATATTTTGTTCTAGCTCATGTGGTTTGGGGTGGATCAAATCCTTTAAATTCTTTTGCTTGGCCTTTAATCCACTTCTTGGAAATGCATAAGAATAATGCCATAATATTATTATTGTTTTCACAAAATCAATCATGGCAATTATTATTTTTGCATGGGCCATGCAAACTTCTTCACCACCTTTTACTCCATTGGTTTTTCCTTTGATTTAATGGATCCTATCTTTGTGGACCATCTCCTACCATTCCACCATCCCCATATTCTCATCCATATCTATTTCTTTTATTTTATTTTCCCCATGCATGATCCAAATGGGGCCTCTTCTCATAACCTTTATTTCTCTTTTCTTGGGTTCTTCTTCATCTCATCTTAACTTAATCAAGCCTCACTATGTTCCACTTGGGTTGATCTTTTGCACAAGTTTTAAAAATCTAAAACCTAATAAAATCTAACCTAGCTCCTCTCTCTATTCTTCTCCTAACCCTAATTCTACTAAACCCTAAACCTCCTTCCACCTCTCTCTTACTCCCCCTCTCTCTCTAACCTGCTGATGGACACCTGGCCACCCTCTCCCTGGCCCACACCCCAGCCACTCCTCTCTCTAACCCTAAACAAAACCCTAGCCCGAGCTACCCATCTACCCTAGCCCGAGCTACCCCTATCCTCTCTCTCTCTTCTCCCTACCTGCCATACTGGCCCCAGCTGCTACGCCTCCCCCTCACCCTGGTCCACCTGCAGCCCCCCTGCCGTGCCCTACCTGCTCCCAGCTCGAGCCAGCATGTGAGGAGGAGGGAAAGGTGGCACCCGAGGCCACTTTATCTCTGTCGTGCCCACACGCCTCCCTCTCTCTCCCTCTCGCATTACCCTCCTCCACACGCCTCCTGGCAGCTCCCAGATATGCCCAGAGCCAGCCCTCCTCTCCTCTCCTCTTCGTTGCCAAGACCTGCCGCCGTTCGCCGCCAGCACCGCGTCGCCCCCGTCGTTCCAGCCGGCGAGCACGTCGTGGAGGTGGCCTAGGCGACCGAGAAGACCTCACTGCTTCGCCCTGGACACGCCGACGCGAAGGAGGAGCCCCAGAACCGCCGGTACCGCCGCCACCCGACGCCAAACCCTAGAACTCCGGTCGTCAGCCTCGTCGTCGATCCTCTGCGCTCTGGCCCGATCCAACTCCACCGTTCCCCCCGCGGTGAGCCTCTCTCCCTCCCTGACATGTTCCGCCTCGCTGTCACCGTCTAGCGCCGCCACTCCTTTCGTCGAACGCCGTCAGTGCACCGTCGCTCGCTGTTGCCTGCAACCTTCCCGCGCTGCAACGAGCCTTAGCTAGGCCCCAGCCCCCCTCTTGTCAGCTCCCCTAGCCCACCGCTGTGGCTTCGCCTCCCTGCGCGCACACGCCCGGTCCTGGGTTCGATCCCCCGCGCCGCGCGCGCGCTGTCGCCGTCAGTTTCGTCAGAGATCGAGGAAGATCCACAGTGCACGCGATGACACTTTGCGCTTACCCCCCCCCCCCACCTTTTTAACTCCTGCAACTCGCGCTCCTAGAGGTCCCACCTGTCAGCCTCCTTCTCCTTTTTGCAAAAACGCCCCCGCATCTTTGTGCAACTAACCCGCGCTCCAGCCCTAGCCCCCACTTGTCAGTCGCTGTAGTCCCCACCCCTGGCTTGTGGGCCGTAGCCACTGGGCCCGCTTGTCAACCGTGTGGGCTAGCCAGAGCCGCGGTGGAAAAAGGTTTTTCTGCGCGCGTGGCCCCAGTCCGTTTGGCCCCACCCGTCAGTGGCTATGGCTGGGACGGGCTGAGTAAGAAAAGTATTTCCTGTGCCTGTTTTAATTAAACCTTTTCAAAAATTGATTTTAAATTCAAATTCAATTCAGATTTAAATAACTTTTCAAATATAAATCCAAATAATACAAGTAATATATGTTTTGGAATCAGAAAAATGTGAGGAATTCAAATATGCCATTCAAAATAATGTCTGAACACTTTAAATTTTCGAGATGATTAAAATTACAATAAAATGCCCTTTTCCTTAATTAATTAATAACTTTAATTCTATAATTCCAAATTTGGCAAATAATATGTCTAAATCGATCAGCGCGACGAGCCCATTCTATTTATGCAGTCCTTGTTCTGAATTGAAGCGTGCATCATGTTGTTATTAAAAATCTGAACTGTTTATGACAATAAAACTTGGTTAAATAAATAATAAGATGCTTTAATTCTTGTATCCACACCTCACCTTTGCCATGCTACTTTAATGCCATGCAAATTGTGCATCATTCATCATGGCATGCTTGTTTTCTTGTCGCATTTTAATTCATATGCTTGTGCACTTTAATTATGTTGGCCCTTGTTTGTTTGGTTCTTCTTCGAATAGACGCCCAGCAGGAGAATTACCAGGAATCACAGGAGTACTACCCAGATCCATCTCTCGCTTCAACTGAGCTGCCAGGCAAGCACTACCACGTGTTTGCATACATACAGTACCTATTGCCTCTATCTTATTCTTACATCATTGAGTCGCGATTGCATTAAATTGAATCCCAAGTACTGCATAGCCTTTACTTTTAAACCCCACCGAAGCTTGTTCCTCCATCCCATGAGCCATTACTACAGGAGTTGTTTGAGACATGCGAGTCGTAGAAAAGCATGAGTAGGGTATGTGAGTGTCTGATGAATAACGAGGTACCTAAACAACTTAACCGGAGTAGTAATGGGATAACTAATGAAAGAGGCACCGGTGAGCAATATCTGCTATTTGGTTTTTCATGCTCACTTGTGTCCCGTAGGACCCCGAGTACTTGATTCCTGTTCCTTGACTATTCACACTATCCACATCCGGGAGGCCTTATGGACCCCCCTGAGCCAGAGCTTGATTCATTCTTATTTCTTGGGGCCACAATTAGTTTGGGGCTTTATTACTATCCTGTACTTATGCCATGTTACTGCTTTATTTAAGATTGTGCGAGGAGCACCTGTATTGTTTTGGATCGCGCCACGTTTTCGCGGTATCGACAAGCCCAGTCACATTTTCGGGTTCCCAGTCGTTTACAGCCGTCGTCGCAAACCCTGGGTCCGTCTCGGAGCCGGCCAACTTCGTTGCGGGTAGCTTATTGGGGTGGCCCCCTGAAATATTTCTGAATCCTGTGATTGCTTTGTCGTGAATGCCTCGTTGGGTTTTGATTTGGTTTTTCCGAGGTTGGTCGAGTGTGTGTTGCTATTCGTGCACCCCTGCAGGGTAAATCTTTCTGAAAGCCGTGTCCGTGGTTATGGACGACTTGGAGCACAGTTTCTCGTTTATAGACAAGTATAACTAAAGTACCGCTTTTAAATTGACTAAGTACTTGACTAGTAAATAGTGCAATACTCATGGAATGGTTAATAAAACTGCCAACGGATGATGGGGGTTGTTCGTCCGCTTCCTCATTGGTAAGCGAGGAGGAGGATGGATCTCAGCCAAAATGGTCGTTGTCAGTCTAGTAAATATTTTGGTAGCTATGTATACTAGGGAAAAACAAAACGCGAGAGTAGGACTGCTTCAATATTTCTTCTTACCCACTCACCCACCCTTTTTCTGGTAAGGAAGTGTAACGTTTTCAATCCTCTTCTAAAATTCAAACTAGGATTCACGTGTTCTGGGTTCCGTAGTACCATAGGTTGTGTGTGTGTGTGTGTGAATTCCTTGTCTATCTGTTGCATCCAAATGTTATCACTATCTGCCTTTTGATTATCAACTGTTGGTACATTCCATACCGACAGGCCTTTGTAAACCGACGCGATCTATTCTGATTCGTTGTATACCGATGCGATCTATCTTACTCTTTGCTATCTGATGTATCTTGTTGGGGTGTTCTTTTTCGTAGTTACCAATCTTTAGGTTCATCTTTAGAAGAAGGTGTTGGGATATGTGTTTTACTGATTCATGTGCAGAGTAATGATTTGAGTGCGGGATGGAGTCGCGACCATACCACTACTGTTATCATTTGCTCTTGTATGTTGAACTAGTAGAGTTACTAATCTTGATTCGTGAAGTGGTTTTGCGTATATAGTGGTATTTTAATGCCAAAATTTGTGGAATTTTTTTCTTTGTTAGTTGTGTACCACACTCCTTGTTCAGTCGTGTGTGTTATGCTTAATATCTTCTAGTTGCCTTGAACTCTGTTGATATTTTAATATCATCTCAGTGAATTGCATTCTTTAATCTTGATTAATTCCATTTTGGTACTATTTTGGATTATTATCATTCTCCATTATAGTACTGACTTGTGTTTTATATCAATCATAGGATGGCACCACCACGCCGTTCTGAGGAGGACATACCACCTGAACTTGGGGCTGCTTTGGCAAGTATTGCAAATGCTTTGGGCACTATGCAGCAGAACCAGCAGCACTTCGAGGAAAGCATGAGGAGGAATGAGTTTGCTCCGCTACCTCCACCTCCCAAGCGAGGAGACATCAAGAGTTTTCTCAAGTTCAACCCACGCCAATTTGAGGTGTCTGATCAGCCACTTGATGCGGATGATTAGCTGCGTGAAGTGTCAAGGTTGCTGATGACTGCGGATGTTCCCGAGCAAGAATGGGTCAAGTGTGCTACTCACCTTCTCAAGGGAGATGCAGCTCTGTGGTGGGAAAATTATCTCAAGGCAGACCTTTCTGGTTTTCAGCCTACTTGGGAGCGGTTCACTGCTGCTTTCAAAGAACAATATCTGTCAGAAATTGTCATGGAAAGGATGAAGGAAGTGTTTCTCAACCTCAAGCAGGGCACTGACAATGTCAACACCTACATCAGAAACTTCATGAACCTGTCTCGTTATGGTGGCGATGAGATTTCTGATGACAAGAAGAAGCAAAAGAGGTTTAGGCAAGGCCTCAATGCTTCCATCAAATATGCAATCACTTATGCAAGGCCGGCATCTTTTCTGGAACTTCAACACACAGCTCTGCAGGAAGAAGCAAGTAGGCAAGTGTTTGAGGAGTCAAAGAAACACAGTCGTGATACAACAAGCTCTTCTGCTATGACAGCTCCTTCTAAGCGTCGTGTCTGGGTTCCTAACACCCCACCGTCGCTCCCTGCTCCACCAAGACCGTCAAGCTACGCACCAAGGCCACCAAACTCCTTCACTACGGCTCCCAAGGGCTACAACCACAACTACCCTGGAGCGTCTGGCGGAGTCCCTGGCTACGTTGCTCCACGTCCACCTGGTGCTTGCTATACTTGTGGAAACACTGGGCATCAGCACTGGAATTGTCCAATGAACAACAAGGCTCTTCCACCACCACCTCCAAGACCTGCGGCAAGTGCTCCTATGATTCGTGCACCTCCACCTCGGGCTCTCAACATCAACACTAAGCCGGGGTCTACGGTTGCTCGTGCCAACTGTGTCAACATCGCTCAAGCTGAGCATGCACCTGGAGTTGTCATGGGTATGCTTTCTGTTAACTCAGTTCCTGCACGAGTTTTATTTGATTCTGGTGCTTCACATTCTTTCGTGTCATACAAGCTTGCGGAGAGTAATGGGTTACCTTCTGATGCTTTACCAACTCGCCTTATGGTGCAATCTCCTGGTTCAAACATGAGGGCTTCTAAAATCAGCCGTGACAATCAAGTTGAGATTGGTGGCTCTTCGTTTCCGGCTTCCTTAATTATTCTGGGCAATTCTGATATTGATGTTATCTTGGGCATGGATTGGTTAACAGCAAATGCAGTTGTGATTGATTGTGCTGAACGTTCGGTTTCTCTAAAAATTCCTGAAGGCCATATAGTCTATTCTCCAAGTCTGACTCCTGCAATTCAGCTTTATTCTTTGGCGGCTCTGAATAATGATGCTATGGAAGGTATTCAGAGTGTTCCTGTAGTCTGTGAGTTCCCAGATGTCTTTCCTGAAGAGTTGCCAGGTATGCCTCCGGATCGTGAGGTTGAGTTTGTCATTGAACTTGAACCTGGTACCGCTCCTATCTCCAAGCGGCCTTATAAAATGGGTCCTGCTGAGTTGGCTGAACTCAAGCGTTAGTTGGGTGAACAAGAGAAGTTGGGTTTCATTCAGTACAGTACTTCTTCTTGGGGTAGTCCAACCATCTTTGTGAAGAAGCGAGACATGACTGATAGACTTTGTGTTGACTATCGGGCACTCAATGCTAAAACAATCAAGAATAAATATCCCCTTCCGCGGATTAATGATCTCTTCGATCAGCTAGCTGGAGCTGTGGTATTCTCTAAGCTTGATTTGAGGAGTGGTTATCATCAAATCAAGATCCGCAAGGAAGATGTTCCTAAAACAGCTTTCACCACCCGCTATGGCCTGTATGAGTACACGGTCATGTCTTTCGGTCTCACCAATGCACCTTCCACCTTCTCGAGGCTTATGAACTCGGTTTTCATGGAATATCTTGATAAGTTCGTTGTGGTCTATCTGGATGATATTCTAGTCTATTCTAAGTCAAAAAAAGAACATGAAGAACACCTTCGGTGTGTCCTAAACAAGCTTCGTGAGAACCGCCTGTATGCAAAGTTCTCCAAGTGTGAGTTTTGGCTGCCTCAAGTCACCTACCTTGGTCACGTCATATCTGCCAAGGGCATCGCCCTCAACCCAGAAACTATTAAGACAATTATGGACTGGCTTCCACCCATAAATGTCAAAGAAGTCTGGAGTTTCCTTGGTTTGGCCAGTTACTGCCGTCGCTTCGTTCAAAATTTCTCGAAGATTGCGAAGCCTCTTACCGATCTCCTCAAGAAAGGCAAGAAATACCTTTGGACTCCCGCATGTCAAGCAAGTTTTTAGACACTCAAAGAGAAGCTCACTTCCACACCAGTCTTAGTTCCTCCAGATACATCAAAGCCTTTCCAGATTTTCTGTGATGCTTCATTGCAAGGATTGGGTGCGGTCCTTATGCAAGAAAAGCAAGTTGTTGCTTATGCCTCTCGACAGTTGAAGACGCATGAGATCAACTATCCTACACATGACCTCGAACTCGCAGCAGTTGTCTTTGCTTTGAAAGTATGGAGGCACTACTTTCTTGGCAACCGTTGTGAGATCTTTTCTGATCACAAGAGTCTGAAGTATATCTTCACCCAGCCTGATCTCAACCTTCGTCAGAGGAGGTGGATTGAAACAATCAATGGTTTCGATTTGACCATCAACTACACCCCGGGCAAAGCCAATGTCATGGCAGATGCTCTCAGCCAAAAAGCTTATGTCAACAACCTCATGGTGGAAGAACAACAGCCTCTCTTGTGCGAGGAATTCCGCAAGCTCAACCTTGAAATTGTGGATCAAGGTTATCTTCTGAACCTTCTAGCAACACCTCTCTTGGAAGAAAAGGTCCGTTCCATTCAGCTTGGTGACCCTTACACTAAAAAGATCATCTCCAACATTCAGCTTCCGAAGTATGAGTCTTTTCACGTAGATGACCAAGGCACTCTTTTCTTTGAACACCGGATGTTTGTTCTGAACTACCCAGGTTTAAGAGAGCAAGTTCTCAAGGAGGCGCATGATTCTGTTCTTTCTATCCACCCTGGCAGCACTAAGATGTACATGGACTTGAAAACACAATATTGGTAGCCTGGTTTGAAACGATATTGTGCCAAGTATGTCTCGGAGTGCGATATTTGTCGCGGAGTTAAAGCTGTCCATCAGAAACCTTCCGGTCTTCTACAGCCATTGAAGCCTCCGGAATGGAAATGGGAGAAAGTAGAGATGGACTTCATCACTGGTTTTCCAAGGTCGCAGAAGGGCAACAATGCAATCTTTGTTGTCATTGACAGGCTTTCCAAAGTAGCTCACTTCTTTCCAGTCAAGGAAACAATTTCTGCAATTTAGTTGGCTGAGCTCTATATCAACAGAATTGTCTCTCTGTACGGAGTTCCCCTTGAGATCAGTTCAGACCGTGGAAGCATCTTTAATTCCAAGTTCTGGGGAAGTTTCCAAAATGCTTTGGGAACAAAATTAAACTTCAGCACAGCTTACCACCCTCAGTCGCAAGGACAAGCTGAAAGGATCAATCAGATTCTAGAAGATATGCTCCGTGCTTGCGTTATCTCTTTCGGCATGAAGTGGGAAGAATGTCTTCCTTATGCTGAATTCTCTTACAACAACAGTTTCTAGAAAAGTCTAAAGATGGCACCATTTGAGGCTCTCTATGGTCGCAAATGCAGAACTCCGATTGGTTGGTCGGGCGCAGGTGAAAGAATATTGTTTGGCCCCGACATTATAACTCAAGCGGAGGAGAAAGTTCACATCATTCTTGAAAACCTGAAGATTGCTCAAAGTCGCCAGAAGAGCAATTATGACAGAAAGCACACGGACATGGAGTATGTCCCTGGTGATCTTGTTTACCTTCGTGTCACTCCCATGAGAGGCACGCACCGCTTTGGTATCAAAGGGAAGCTGGCTCCTAGATACATCGGTCCTTTCAAAATTCGTGGAAGAAGAGGAGAAGTTGCTTATGCTCTTGAGCTCCCTGAACAACTCAAAGTCCATGATGTTTTCCACATCTCTCAACTCAAGAAGTGCTTCAAGGATCCCGGCAGGACCGTGGACCATGAACTCATTAATCTCCAAGAAGATCTGTCTTATCAAGAACACCCCACAAAAATTCTTGAAGTCGCAGAAAGAAGGACTCACAACAAGTCCATCAAGTTCTGCAAGGTGTAGTGGTCACACCATTCCGTTGATGAAGCCACTTGGGAACGTGAAGATGAGCTCACTGCAAAAGTATCCTACCCTCTTTGAGTCTTCTTCTTCCTAGAATCTCGGGGCGAGATTCCTGTTTAGTGGGGGAGAGTTGTAGCATCCCAATTGTCTAAAAATTGTAATTCTACTTGGTCCAGTAATATATTGGCTACTTCCTATATATAGTTGTTGCATCATAATTATATCATGCTCATGTCATCATGCCACCTTGCATTTGAGCATCATATAAAACCCTGTTTCTTTGGTTCTTCTCTCATATGCATTATTAATTGTATTTGCCTCTTGATATTGTATTTGGTTATTGATATATTGTTTAATGCCCAAGTTGAGTTGGGGGCATATCTTTTATTTCCATTCCACCACCTTTCTCTTCCACCACCTTATAATTCCACCACCTCATTAATCCATGAGCTTGTACTTCTTTTTCTTTTGATATTTTGTTCTAGCTCATGTGGTTTGGGGTGGATCAAATCCTTTAAATTCTTTTGCTTGGCCTTTAATCCACTTCTTGGAAATGCATAAGAATAATGCCATAATATTATTATTGTTTTCACAAAATCAATCATGGCAATTATTATTTTTGCATGGGCCATGCAAACTTCTTCACCACCTTTTACTCCATTGGTTTTTCCTTTGATTTAATGGATCCTATCTTTGTGGACCATCTCCTACCATTCCACCATCCCCATATTCTCATCCATATCTATTTCTTTTATTTTATTTTCCCCATGCATGATCCAAATGGGGCCTCTTCTCATAACCTTTATTTCTCTTTTCTTGGGTTCTTCTTCATCTCATCTTAACTTAATCAAGCCTCACTATGTTCCACTTGGGTTGATCTTTTGCACAAGTTTTAAAAATCTAAAACCTAATAAAATCTAACCTAGCTCCTCTCTCTATTCTTCTCCTAACCCTAATTCTACTAAACCCTAAACCTCCTTCCACCTCTCTCTTACTCCCCCTCTCTCTCTAACCTGCTGATGGACA
The DNA here is from genome assembly GCA_910589775.1 of Avena eriantha. Taxonomy (NCBI): domain Eukaryota; kingdom Viridiplantae; phylum Streptophyta; class Magnoliopsida; order Poales; family Poaceae; genus Avena; species Avena eriantha. Next base: position 491,066,316 of record OU342742.1, read on the forward strand.
CCTGGCCACCCTCTCCCTGGCCCACACCCCAGCCACTCCTCTCTCTAACCCTAAACAAAACCCTAGCCCGAGCTACCCATCTACCCTAGCCCGAGCTACCCCTATCCTCTCTCTCTCTTCTCCCTACCTGCCATACTGGCCCCAGCTGCTACGCCTCCCCCTCACCCTGGTCCACCTGCAGCCCCCCTGCCGTGCCCTACCTGCTCCCAGCTCGAGCCAGCACGTGAGGAGGAGGGAAAGGTGGCACCCGAGGCCACTTTATCTCTGCCGTGCCCACACGCCTCCCTCTCTCTCCCTCTCGCATTACCCTCCTCCACACGCCTCCTGGCAGCTCCCAGATCTGCCCCGAGCCAGCCCTCCTCTCCTCCTTCTTCCTCTTCATCGCCAAGACCTGCCGTCGTTCGCTGCCAGCACCGCGTCGCCCCCGTCGTTCCAGCCGGCGAGCATGTCGTGGAGGTGGCCTGGGCGACCGAGAAGACCTCACTGCTTCGCCCTGGACACGCCAACGCGAAGGAGGAGCCCCAGAACCGCCGGTACCGCCGCCACCCGACGCCAAACCCTAGAACTCCGGCCGTCAGCCTTGTCGTCGATCCTCTGCGCTCTGGCCCGATCCAACGCCACCGTTCCCCCCGCGGTGAGCCTCTCTCCCTCCCTAACATGTTCCGCCTCGTCGTCACCGTCTAGCGCCGCCGCTCCTTTCGTCGAACGCCGTCAGTGCACCGCCGCTCGCTGTTGCCTGCAACCTTCCCGCGGCGCAACGAGCCTTAGCTAGGCCCCAACCCCCTCCTGTCAGCTCCCCTAGCCCACCGCTGTGGCTTCGCCTCCCTGCGCGCACACGCCCGGTCCTGGGTTCGATCCCCCGCGCCGCGCGCGCGCTGTCGCCGTCAGTTTCGTCAGAGATCGAGGAAGATCCACAGTGCACGCGATGACACTTTGCGCTTACCCCCTCCCACCTTTTTAACTCCTGCAACCCGCGCTCCTAGAGGTCCCACCTGTCAGCCTCCTTCTCCTTTTTGCAAAAACGCCCCCGCATCTTTGTGCAACTAACCCGCGCTCTAGCCCTAGCCCCCACCTGTCAGTCGCTGCAGTCCCGACCCCTGGCTTGTGGGCCGTAGCCGCTGGGCCCGCTTGTCAACCGCGTGGGCTAGCCAGAGCCGCGGTGGAAAAAGGTTTTTTCTGCGCGCGTGGCCCCAGTCCGTTTGGCCCCACCCGTCAGTGGCTATGGCTGGGACGGGCTGAGTAAGAAAAGTATTTCCTGTGCCTGTTTTAATTAAACCTTTTCAAAAATTGATTTTAAATTCAAATTCAATCCAGATTTAAATAACTTTTCAAATATAAATCCAAATAATACAAGTAATATATGTTTTGGAATCAGAAAAATGTGAGGAATTCAAATATGCCATTCAAAATAATGTTTGAACACTTTAAATTTTCGAGATGATTAAAATTACAATAAAATGCCCTTTTCCTTAATTAATTAATAACTTTAATTCTATAATTCCAAATTTGGCAAATAATATGTCTAAATTGATCAGCGCGACGAGCCCGTTCTATTTATGCAGTCCTTGTTCTGAATTGAAGCGTGCATCATGTTGTTATTAAAAATCTGAACTGTTTATGACAATAAAACTTGGTTAAATAAATAATAAGATGCTTTAATTCTTGTATCCACACCTCACCTTTGCCATGCTACTTTAATGCCATGCAAATTGTGCATCATTCATCATGGCATGCTTGTTTTCTTGTCGCATTTTAATTCATATGCTTGTGCACTTTAATTATGTTGGCCCTTGTTTGTTTGGTTCTTCTTCGAATAGACGCCCAGCAGGAGAATTACCAGGAATCACAGGAGTACTACCCAGATCCATCTCTCGCTTCAACTGAGCTGCCAGGCAAGCACTACCACGTGTTTGCATACATACAGTACCTATTGCCTCTATCTTATTCTTACATCATTGAGTCGCGATTGCATTAAATTGAATCCCAAGTACTGCATAGCCTTTACTTTTAAACCCCACCGAAGCTTGTTCCTCCATCCCATGAGCCATTACTACAGGAGTTGTTTGAGACATGCGAGTCGTAGAAAAGCATGAGTAGGGTATGTGAGTGTCTGATGAATAACGAGGTACCTAAACAACTTAACCGGAGTAGTAATGGGATAACTAATGAAAGAGGCACCGGTGAGCAATATCTGCTATTTGGTTTTTCATGCTCACTTGTGTCCCGTAGGACCCCGAGTACTTGATTCCTGTTCCTTGACTATTCGCACTATCCACATCCGGGAGGCCTTATGGACCCCCCTGAGCCAGAGATTGATTCATTCTTATTTCTTGGGGCCACAATTAGTTTGGGGCTTTATTACTATCCTGTACTTATGCCATGTTACTGCTTTATTTAAGATTGTGCGAGGAGCACCTGTACTGTTTTGGATCGCGCCACGTTTTCGCGGTATCGACAAGCCCAGTCACATTTTCGGGTTCCCAGTCGTTTACAGCCGTCGTCGCAAACCCTGGGTCCGTCTCGGAGCCGGCCAACTTCGTTGCGGGTAGCTTATTGGGGTGGCCCCCTGAAATATTTCTGAATCCTGTGATTGCTTTGTCGTGAATGCCTCGTTGGGTTTTGATTTGGTTTTTCCGAGGTTGGTCGAGTGTGTGTTGCTATTCGTGCACCCCTGCAGGGTAAATCTTTCTGAAAGCCGTGTCCGCGGTTATGGACGACTTGGAGCACAGTTTCTCGTTTATAGACAAGTATAACTAAAGTACCGCTTTTAAATTGACTAAGTACTTGACTAGTAAATAGTGCAATACTCATGGAATGGTTAATAAAACTGCCAACGGATGATGGGGGTTGTTCGTCCGCTTCCTCGTTGGTAAGCGAGGAGAAGGATGGATCTGTTAATTATACTGTTATAACTGTTGTTCTTAATTCACAGACTTTCGTCTATCATTGGTTAGGCGGAAGGTTAGCGATTATCTGTAGCATTGTTAGGTATTATCTTTTGCTGCAACTGCGTCACCCCAGGTTGTGTCCCCTTTAGCGGCATAAAGACTTGCTGAGTACCCCTAGGGTCTCACACGATAAATTGTTTGATTCAGACGAATAGGTGTACCCGCAAGATGGATACTGGGTGGAAGAGACAGATGATGTTGGCGGCGATCATTCGGTGTAGAGATTTCGGGAATGGGGATCCGTGAGATTTGTGGGCGGGATGTGTTTATTTATGGGGCATCTTATGCCAATTTGCTTCTTATCCGTACTCGGATCTTGTTTTCCGCTTCCGCCTGATACTCTGATGTGTGATGTATGAGGAGCTATCCTAAATTATTACATCTATCTAGGACATTTGGATCTTGCCGTATGGCGTTGCAATATTTCTATTTCTTTTAGATGGAATGGCTCTGAGGACTGTTGTATGTGGCTTGCATACATACTCATTTGTGTATGTAGCTGATCCCTTCGCCTGCCGATTACGCCGCTCGTTCTTGTCCCGTTGTTTGAAAGTGGTTAGGACGGCCGAAAGGTCTACTGTGAGTGGCCCTGGGCCCCACCGTACTATTTTAACCACTTTCGTTCATCCAGGCATGTAACTAAGAGCGTAATTCACCGAGGTAGTTACACATTGCCACCAGACGACGCTCTCCCGTCAGACCGTTCTTCGCCATCACCACCACACTTTTCTTCGGGGTTCCTCCTCCCATGGTTGTTGCCCTCATCGCCGCAGCGGTCTCCTCCCTGACTGCAAGTGCTCTTCTCACTTCTCCCCGCGAGTTCCTCTGAATCATAAGCGACCAGCCCCGAGAACTGCATCTGTGAAACACTTCCGCCATCGCCGCGTACCTCAGATGTGGTGGTTTCGCTAGCGCTTGATGTGTTGCTGATGTCAGATCTCTAAAGTGTTCTCCCGATTCCTCCAGATCTTCTCCCGGGATCACCTCCGCCAAATCCAACAAGGTCGCCGTCGTCTCTATCTCCCGCTGCCTGATCTCCTCCTCCTTTGTAAAGTCCATCCGCTTCTCTTCCTGGCCGATCCAGCATACAATTTGGAGGTCTCAGCTCTCGATGGAATTGGTTGTTCAGAGTATTGGGGAGAGATTGGGTTTCAGGGGCGAGAGGATGTGGTGTGGAGTTGGGGTTGGGATGAGGAGATGAGCCGAAGTAGCTTCTAGACTAGGAACTCGAAGAACCCGAGGCGGTTCCACCATGAACAGTGCTTTGGGAGGGGGGGGGGGTCTCCTAGCGCGAGACGGGGGACGAAACATCTCCCCCGAGCTGATATCATTAAAAGAAATGAAAAAGAAAAACACACAAAACTGTAAGAAACCCGAACTAGAGGACCTTTTCGTATCGTAAAACCCAAAAATACCAGCACATGGATCTTTACCTGGACCAGCCCGTTTACTACTCGTAGTCCCGTAGCGGACTCCACGGACGTCAAATAGGAAATGCATTCAACCCGTAACCTCAAATAGGGTCCACCATTTGCTCTGGGCTGGGTACAAAGATCAGCAACGTCGTACTAAACAAGCCCAGTGGCCGTGTGAAAAAGGCCGACTGATAGGGGGGGGGGGGGGGGGGGGGCCAAAACGCAATTCAATTTACCTACACGGTTTTTTCAGGGTCCAAGAAGCTGTAGCAGAATCCACAAAGGAAGTAGAAGCTCGTAATTTGGTAACTTGCTGGTAAGAAAAAATGCGGAAGCCTTGAAAAACACGTGCCCTAAAAAAAAGCGTACCGTTCTCCCCGTCTGGCTCAAAGAAAAGAAACGTTCGTAGACCACCGGAAACCATTATTCTGTTGGATCTCGTTTGGAGATATCTCATGCAAGATACTTAGCAAAGGAAACAGCAGAAGAAGAAGAAGGAAAACGACAAGGATATCTGGCTCGTGGCAGCGACGTCGGGTTGGTATCGACGGCGTCAGTACAGTATGAGCTGGCTGCAGGCCTACTATACCAACAACCAGTATGCATACCAGCTTGCAAATTACGACCGCTCTAGATCCATCGGCCTCATTCTAAGCCTGTGGCAGGTTATGTTCCAGCTTTCTTTCGGAGATTCTGCGTATAGTGACGTCAACTTGTATCTTGAGAGTTGTGTATGCATGTGTCGACTTCCCGCCAACCCATACTACTCCTACGTAGGCTGTTGCCCTTTCCTGACAGGTACGGTGGTGAGACGGCAGGTGTCGTGGCGGTCCTAGCCTAGGCGTACAATAATGTCTGTCCGAAACATAGTAATGCAGCGTGCTTTAGACCAAACTGTCCCGCAACTACGTAGGAGTATACTACGTGGTAGTAGCAGCATTCGCAGGGGCAGCCGGTACCGGTACTGTTGGGTCGAGCGTCGGGCCGCCGCCAGACAGCACATGGTGTCGATGTCGACCGGCACATGGACGTAGCATATGCCTATAGGACACCGCGGCGAGGTAACAGCGGCCCTTGATTACGGGGATTTGTTTTGTACCCTATTCGATTATTATAAGATTTCGGTAGTACTAGTACACATTTTAACACGAAAACAGACACGGACATTTCGCCAAGGTGCGAATTCTGAGGGCGGTCGGTCGGTCGAATTGACAGTAACAAAATCTAGCACGGTGGTGGCTCTCGTGAAGCTGGGGTGGTTTAGTGTTACTCCGGTGGCTAGACCTAAGATGGTGGGCTGGTGGCGACAAGAGCCACGGCAGCAGTGACCCACGCCACGCCGCGCCGTAGCAGGCGATGACTCTAACGCGAGACAGGCAGCGCCAGCCTGGCCAAAAGCGGCGCATCCCGATCTTAATCAGAGGCCGCCGCTTGGGCTTGGTCCACCCGCCGGGGTGAGAGGGCGCCGTCCGGGCCGCACCAATGATTTGGGATCAGCCGCTGTTCCGTTCCGTGGCAACGGTATCCCGCAACGTGCTTGCCTTGCCTCGCGCTCCACTATCCGGTGACAGGCACTGCTGCAGCGTTGCATTGCATTGCATCTCGTGCCTGTTTGTGTCGATGAGGCTGCTTGGGTTACTAGTAGTAGGACTGTACAAGTGGGTCGGGTGGCGCCTGCGAGGAGGTCCGGCTGTGACATGCAAATCTGGCGCTGTCGCTTGCCTACCTTTCCAGTTCTCGCTCATCACATTATTTCCCGGGCAGCGATGGCCCCGCATGCAGCCCCGGTGGCACTGGCTGTACGTACTGCGCTCCTGCTTTCACCCGTCGCAGAGGGTGATGCATCTCTGCCTTGCGCACAGATCTGTTCAGGCCAGTCATAGTGGTACCAGTAGTATATGTTACTAGTGTATGATACTGTTTTTATAGTGCATGTTATCATATGGTATATCATACTAGTACTATATTTAATTATTTATAGAATCTTATGCAAAATTGTGTAAAAGATTTATTTACATAAGGATTTTCTAGTTTTATGTGCTATGACACGGATATCTACCTATGATATTTTAACCATCTCTTTTTTCATTAACTGTTGTACCTTATCAGATTTTACTAACATACTCCCTCTGTTTTAAATTACTCCGCGCGCATGCTTACCTAGATGGCCTAGTATTCTTTTATTTTTCATCAAAACATTTTTAGAATTTTTGGTATACGTAGTACATATTTCATACTATCTATTTCAAAAATTTCAGAAAATTTTGAATAAAAATGAAAGACTATTAGCCCACTTATATAAACGCGCCGGCGGAGTAATTTGACACAGGAGTAGCACGTATTATATACTCTTACTGGGACCAGCCTCACGAGTTCTACTGCTGGAGTATCCTCTGGTGGTAGACAGTTGTTTATTGGTTGCTCCTCGAGTTTTTTATTGAAAGTTTATTTCTCAGCAAGTCCAACTTATGGTTGCTGAAATGACTCGTCACTCGTGACTCTTCTGCAGACAGTAAATAAAATAAAAAACAAAAGAACGAACACCAGAATATTTCTTATTTCTTTTATAATAGTACTACCAATACCGATGCTAAAAAAGGCGGCCGCAGAGGATCCGGGGAAGCTGGGGAGAATTTGATGACCAGCGACAGACAGCTGTGTCCAGGCAGGAATTCGCAGACCCGGCGGGAATTGTTTTTTGTTTTCGCAAGACAACACACAACTTGGTGAGAACAGTGTGTGTGTGTGTGGGCAAGGCTGTCCCTGAGCCAGCCTAAATCCACGAACCCTGTTTCAGTGTCATGCTAATACATGCAGTTATTATATACTGTCAGTTGACCTTATCCTACAGACCAGTAGTAGTAAATCTGCTCATCTCACCCATCTTCGACCTTCCTCCCTCCCTTGCCCCTTCACCATTTTCACCAGTCATTTCCTCCTTGATTGCCTCCCCCACCCGTTTCTCCCCTTCACTTCATCCCCACCCAGCCTTCAATGCCACATCTGCAACATCCACCACCTTCCCTCTTTTACTCACATCTCCCTCTCCAATCTCTCTCTCTCTCCCCCTGGGGTTCCCCCTTCGCCATTGTTGCCACAGGTTGGATTCCGGCTCTGCAGCGCAGGGCTGTCCGCCTTTTCTTTGCTTGCATTTCATCATTTCAGTTTTCTAGCTTCATCATGTGTGCGTTACTGGTCTTAACTTCGCTTCCTTGTTGGTTCTTTCCTTTTCTCTCAGGTTCTTTGCTTGAGGGATGAGCGGATGGAGCTTCTGTTGCAGAAACAGGTAAAGCTTCTATTTATTTTCTTCTCAAGTGGAGGTACAGCCATATTCTTTCCAACTTGGCTGCCGCATGTATTTTCTGCCTTACATCGATGCATCTTATTACAAGAAAAAAGAGCTTGCGCCTTTCTCTTTAGGACCAATTATTATTGTACGGAAAAGAAACCGTGCGTAATCATGGATTTTTTTATACTTTTATTATTAGTACACAAGAGGTGTTGATTGTTTCGATGCATTAGCAGCGGGAATGGTACCTAACTGCGATAATGTCCTTCTTCAGGGAGAAGAATTCATCTACACTTGTTGCTGATGCCTAGCAGGGGATCTACTTTGACGAGCTACAGCTGAATCATACTCCGAAAATCTAGCACACAGCCGCCATGACTGATCTGAGCACAGAGATGACGAGGAAGGTTCTTGGCCTGACATTGTGGGTATGGATTGCGATCGGTGTGGTGGCTCTTCTGGTGGCCATTCTGCTCATGATATGCATCTGGGCGGCGTCCCGTCGCAGGACAAAGAGAACAAGGGACAACTTGAGCCAGACACAGATCCCCATCTACTCCAAGGAGATACCGGTCGACAGGGTCGGCGGCGGCGGCGGCCGCAGCCTTGCACAGACGATGCATGAACGCGAGCATCCTAGCTTCCCGCCGCAAGACAAGCACGCGAACCGGGGGGAGCCGGGGAAGGCGCCGGGGCATACTGCATTGAGCAAGTCCTCGGATCATGATAACATGAGCCAGGGAAGCTCGGTTTGCAATGCGGACCCTGCCGGTACCGCGCATTCTGGTGAAGATGGCGGCTCAGGGCATGCTAGGAAACCGTATTCCCCTGCAGCGTTCGTGTCGGCGTCGCCCCTGGTTGGCCTTCCTGAGTTCTCTCATCTCGGCTGGGGCCACTGGTTTACTCTGCGTGACCTCGAGTTTGCCACCAACCGCTTCTCAAAGGAGAATGTGCTTGGAGAGGGTGGCTACGGAGTTGTTTACCAGGGGCGTCTAGTGAATGGAACTGAAGTTGCCATCAAGAAGATCTTTAACAATATGTAAGCTCACTTTCAGCATTTAGCTACTGCTCTGGTCTTGCTGCTTATTCCAGCAATTGTCTCATTTTCTTCATCCTTGGGTTTACAGGGGGCAGGCTGAGAAGGAATTCAGAGTGGAAGTTGAGGCTATTGGCCATGTACGCCATAAGAATCTGGTTCGTCTGTTGGGATACTGTGTGGAGGGAGTGAACAGGTAAGTGAGGTCTTCCCTAGGCAAATGCACGTGTTCTTATTTGTATATGTATGCATTATACTGGGCAAATCTGAATGTGACTTGTGTTGTTAAGTTTGTGTATGATCTGGACTATCAAGCCTTGATAAAACAATAAGGGAATGACGACTTCCAACTATTTTTGTTCTGTTTTGATGCTTTACTATATTAAACAAACAATTTCAATATACCATGTCCTATAGTAAACTTTTGTGGATTTTGTACAGCTTCTGCTTCCAGAAAAACTAACACCAAAAAAATGCATGTCCTATCATACATTCGTAACTCACAAGTCTCTGCAAAACGTATGATTATGAAATGATGAGAATGGGGCAGTAGCCTAGTGGTTGGGTTGGAGTTGGTGCATTCCAGTGACCGGAGTTCGATCCCCTGAATTCTCATGCTGACCTGGTTCTACAATATCAAAAAGTGTCTAGTTCCTCCTAGCACTGTTTCATTTTTTTATATGATTATGAAATGATGATGTGGCTAGCCTGACGACTTCCTGCTGCAAGTAAAATTTAGCAAATGCATGCAATTTACAGAATGGAGAAGTAGAGACGGGGCCAAGTAGGGAAACATGTTCTTAGCAATTTTACAGATCATTTGATGTCTATTATGATCTTAGCAAAAACTGGTGAAATACTGTATGGCATTGAAGCACCAACAGTTCTTCTGTGTTGGCCTAGTTCGCATTGCTAGGGACTAAAGCTGTAACATACTCTCGTAAACTTCCCCAATCTAGTGACAGCTGATGTCCTTTTGTGTAGATGAGTGATCATTGGTTTGTTACGCAAAAAAGGGCACCTCTTTCTTAGAAATGTGTGATTGCATCTTTACAACACACCATATCCATTATATAATGGTGTTTTCTTTTAACAGGATGCTAGTTTATGAGTTTGTGAACAATGGTAACTTAGAGCAGTGGCTACATGGAGCTATGCGTCAGCATGGTGTTTTTACCTGGGAAAATCGTATGAAGGTCGTTATAGGCACTGCAAAAGCGTAAGTTTCATCTTTTTCTCAGTCCACAAGGTACGTATCCTTTCTGTTGTCTAAATTATTTTGGTTGCAGACTTGCTTACCTTCATGAAGCTATAGAACCAAAAGTTGTACATCGGGATATAAAATCAAGCAACATCTTGATTGACGATGAATTCAACGGCAAGGTCTCTGACTTCGGATTGGCAAAGATGTTGGGGTCAGATAAAAGCCACATTACTACTAGAGTGATGGGAACATTTGGGTATTGTCTTCACCTGCATTTATCCTTTGTGCTTGGTCTTTTGCATCATTACTTTACCATGCTTAAAGGAGAATAGTTTTTCTAATCCTTTTTTCTTGCTTTAGATACGTTGCACCTGAATACGCTAATACTGGGATGTTAAATGAAAAGAGCGATGTATACAGTTTTGGGGTTCTCCTTTTGGAAACTGTGACTGGAAGAGACCCTGTTGATTATAGCCGCTCTGCCAACGAGGTAAATGACTGGATTTTTTTCATTTTCATTTCATGTTTTCATTCTGTACCTTACTGGATCTTACATCATTGAGTTGAAGAAATTCCTGATCACCCAGTGAATTCTTGTGCCCGGGTTCTTAAACAACCGAACTTAAAATTGGGTATTTTACATCCTAAACTTTGAATAGGCTGGATATTTTGACAGTTTTGCCACCTTGGTTGATTAATTGCTGGAAGCTTATAGTAAATAAAAAAAAGTGAGATACCAATGAATCTCTTCCTCCTCTCTCTACTAGTATTATCCGTAACTACAGCACCATATGATTGGAAGGTGAATGGAGCACCCATCGAATACATCAGTTAGCCTAGAGGTCGATCTCCTGCCAGATCTTCCTTTGTAAGCATCACTTATCAGGGTGCTGCTGCATGAGATTGCTGGAGCAGCAGCCTAGTTTCTGCCGCTTGCCAACTTTGTAGTGTCTTGCAGATACAGTCAAGCAATGCTTAGCGCCAGAAGATAAATGTTGCTGGCAGTTTGAGAGGTTGCCAGGACATCAGTCTATGGCCGAGGTAGTAGACTAGGATCACCCGGATGATTTATGCACGATGGAGAGGAAAACACATAGAAATTTGTGGTTTTGGCACGTTGTATCCCTTTTGCTAACTATCCTTAATAGACTCGTGCATCTTTTTGAAACCGTTCCACGTCATCAGCAGTGGTGGCAACATGCCTCAGATTCCAGCCGTGAGGATTAAATGACATGTTTGTTAAGGTTTAGCGGGTAAATACCGGTTCTGAAGTTTAGGAGTTTAGGACCTTATGTAGCCCAAAGCATGGAAGCTCAGCGGTAAATTTTCGTTCAGTGGACATCTTCATTCCTTCCTTTATTTATTTTCTGATGGTACCAGTGTTATTTAAACCTAGAGCCATAGTCTAGTGTACTGTGTCCATGGGAAAACTTGTCTGTTTTTAACTTTATTTTACCATTATGCTTGTGTGATTCACTTACTGCAGTAAGGAAACTATATTTAAGATGAATTTATATTTGTATTGAGATGGTAGCGAATCTCTCTCATCAGGTCAATCTTGTTGAGTGGCTCAAAATGATGATAGCCAACCGAAGAGCAGAAGAAGTGGTTGATCCAATCCTAGAGACTAGACCAACTATTAGGGCTCTTAAGCGAGCTCTGTTAATCGCACTGAGGTGTGTTGATCCTGACTCCGAAAAGAGACCTAAGATGGGCCAGGTTGCGAGGATGCTCGAGTCTGAAGAAGTTCCATACAGGGAGGTAAATGACTGAAAGCCTAGCATTGTGTAGACGCTATAAGCACAAAATTTCCCTAACATTTTTGCACTCTTAAAGGATCGGAGAAACAGGAGAAGCCGCACAGGAAGCATGGACATCGAATCTATTACAGAGGGATCGAATTCGGCCGAATTTGCAAACAAGGTAGAAAGAACTGGCAGTTCAAGATCAGACCAGTCTCAGTCATGAGTCCTGCCGTTTTCGAATGTGTCTCATGTCATGACTCATGAGCACTACTGTTCACTGGTCAGTCTGAAGAACTTTGTTTATCACCAAGGCAATTACTGTCGTGGATTTCGGTAGGAAGTATTAGTAGGTTAAGGTAGGCACGCCAAAATTTTACTAGTATCTAAAATTTAGGCCGAGCTATTAGGTGAAGCAGAATCCTGGAGGACGAACTCCCTGGTGTTTTCTTGTTCAATTCTTTTGTGTGTTGTATAGCTATGTGTTGGTGGCTGAGATGGTCAATGCTTGTGTACCGTGTTGTTCCTTCACTTTGTGACAGTGGACCATTCTTTATTTGTTTTTCTTGTTGGTTCTTGCATTACTACGCTGTCAGCTTTTGATTGCTTCTGTTAAAGATGTCGTCGTTTCTCCAGCAACCCACTTGATGTGACAGAAAAGGCAAACCTACATGGTTCATTTGGGTGGACATTTTTGTTTGACTGACTTCTGCCTAGAGCAAATTGCCTTCGGACTGAAGAGACAAGAGCAAATTGCCTTCTGAGGATAACTATCTTGATGACCGGTCAATGTTAATTTTCCAATCGTCAACCTTGTGATGATTCTAACTGCTCCTATCTTGAACTTAGGATTCTAGATCCCAATTTCCAAGGGCAATGCGAAATCAAACTAGCCAAACTAAAGGTTTCAACTGAAACTCTGAAAGAGGTAATTAATAAAGAGACAAACCTGGAAATTAGGGTTCCAATGAACCTCTCCATTGACAGCGTGGTGGTGGGTTGTGTTGCCCACAGAAAGGCCATGTCCGACGTAGAAGACTGCACGTAGGTACGGGGGAGAATGGATGGTGAAGAGTAAGCAGGGAATCATACGTCGTCGTTCTCCTTCAGGCGTTTCTTCGAGAAGACCACGGGGGTGAGGAAGGTGATATTGAGATTAGCTTCTTACAGCATCTCCAAGAGACGTTGTATATAGTGCTGGTATTGTAAAAACCGTCAATATGCAGCGCCGCTCGCGAAAACGTGCTCTCCAGCACGCGCTATAAACTAACGCATATTGTATACCTTTTTGTGCGCGCGACATATTTCTCTATCTGGCGCTCCAATTTGCTGCGCCGGCTCCAACGCGCTAAATCTCGTGAACTCGCGCACACACTCCAACGGGCTAAAAATCCCCTGCGCCCGCGTTCGCCCCTGTCTTCCCCATTGCCGCCCGCACCCGCCGATTAGCACCCACCGGAGCCTTCCCGCCGTAGATTCGCCGCCTCTGTGCGGAGTTCGCCGCTGTCGTGCCTCCGCACAGCTTCCAGGCGCCGGCGCTGCTGTAAATCGAGCCAGCCGACGTCGCGTCGTCCAGTCGATTTGGGTCACCACGCTGCCATGACGCCACGCCGACGATGTCCTCGAGCAACCGTGAAGCAACTTGGCGCCAAGGAGGTCGCCGACACTGCACGGATGGACAATTTATTGTATTTGTTATATTATGGATGGACAAGTTGTTGTATTGTTGTATTGTTGATGGACTAGTTATTGTATTTGCAACAATAAACTGGATAATCTGGGTAGATTTGTTTTGCTATGTTTGATCTTGATTCTATTACATATGTATGTGAAACATGTTTGTGGCGCTGGGATATAGAGCGTCTGGTAAAGTGTCATTTTTCTAAGTTTGCAGCGCGTTGGAAAATAGCGCATCCGGCGAAACGCCAGCGGTTAGCGCACTCTATGTAAAAAACAGAGCGCTGCAAACCAATTTTAGCGCGCGAATACACCTCGTCTGTTGGAGATGCTCTTACGGATAACCACTGATGAATCTTTTCAAAACAGTATTATCAACGACATATACTCGAAGTTAAATACTACTCCGCATACATGCGCGAGATTTTATAATTTGCCAGATTTTACTTAGAGTTTTTATAATTTACCACATTTTACGCCGATTCCTTTCTAATTTTACCCCGTTTCTATTTTTACATGTATATTATTATTTTTAACTCCGGAATACAGTGGCAAATACGGGTACCTGGACCGAACCAGTCTGTTCCATCCATCAACCAAATGAGCCAGCTCGAGTTCCCTATGGCGGAGGCCTGGTGCGGGAGCGTCGCCGGCGGTCGTGACCAGACGACAGGAGACGGGAGCTCCGTCGGCTGCCACGGTCAGTCGACGGGAGACTGGAGCTCCGCCGCCGGCCACCACGGACGGCCCATGCTGAAGGAACTCCCTCTCGGCCTGTGGTGGATCTAGGATTTTTATGTAGGGTGGTCCACCTTAAAAAAGTAACACAAGTAAGGCAAGACCAACATACTAGAATATAATTTAACTATAACACTATGGTCTTACAAACAAATAGTAATTCACATTTATGTTCGAATTTTGCATAAAATAGGCTTGTATACCTTCAAAAGCTCAAAGAAGACTTTTTTCTAACTAGTTTTCACCTTATCATGGCTATGAAAGTCTCAATCATATCTTCTTCATCAGTTTTGGAGAAAGTGTCCTACTCAATTTATGTGACTAGACAATCATCCAATCATAAACGGTCTTATTTCTTAGTTTGTTTCTAGCTAAACTCAATGTAGAAAATGCTCTTTCAACAATTGCCTTGGAAGTAATCTTCCTCATGTCATCAATATAGTTCTCAAGTTGTGTTCAAGGTATATCAAATCTTTATTTCGAATATTATCGGGGTAGAACTCAACAAGATTGTGTATCTTATGTGGATCAAAAGCAGCTTCTCGAGTTCTCGACTGCTGCTGGCCTGCTCCCCGCTGTCAGTGGTGTGCAGAACAAAATTCTGGAGCGTGGCCTGCACCATGCCCCGTGGGACCCATCCAGACTCCCTGCTCTAACCTCTAGGGTTAGGCCGTTAGGAAAGAGGAAGGCAGGGCTACAAGGAACTATGAGCACCGGTGAGCAGGGGAGGCGGCTTGGCGTGAACGTGGGAGGAAGTGCCGCGTAACCGGGAGTGGTGGCTATACCTCAATGACAGCGAGGCCGTGATGGAATCACGATCAGGACTAAGATAACCATGAAGCGAACGAGGGGATCAACCGAACAGGTCTCGCACAAGCACATTCACACTCTTGCATCCGTGCATGTAGGCCATTTTTCCTTTTTTTCTACTGTGGTATATGGGCCAAATTGAAATTTCAGGGTGGTCCACACACCACCCTGGCCATCCTATGGATCCGCCTATGCTCCCGGCGGCGACCGCGGACGCCGCGCCAACGACAAGTGGCAAAGGATGTTGTCAACACCCGGATTTTTAATCCCAGATGCCCGTTATGCCATACCTCGCAATCCTAGGATTACCATCTTTGCGAGACATAACGGATTGGATATCACAGTACATCATCCATTACAAACCATACATAAGGTCTTACACAAATAAGGATCTCATGATTCAGTCTTAATACAATAAGCAGCGGAAATAAAAGATAAGCGTAGCGGTGGGGTCCATCTTCAGGGGCACATGCAATGCTGACGAAGGCAGATAGTCCTAGTTATCATAGCCGTCCTGCTGGCCATCATCTTGATAGTCTCCTTCATAGTCTGGCCATAATAATAGCCAGGAACAAAAGCCATGAGTACTCTTTAAGTACTCGCAAACTACCACTAACAAGTATTATAGTTCTAAGTTAAAGTGTTAACTCTATGTTTAACTATAAAGTTAAGTTTGAAACCTAAGCTGAGTTCAGAAGCAAAGAAAGATAAAGTAAAGTTTTAGAATCACTTAAGTTGGGAAGCTAATGTCATAAACACAACTCTGTTGTGGTCAAGTCAAGATTCATCATTCATTTAAAGTTATTTAGAAAACATCTGACAACGAAACAGTATGGCCATTCCAACTGTCCATAACCGCGGACGCGGCTATTCGAATAGTTTGACACTCTGCAGAGGTGGTACACTTTCACCACAAGATTCGATACATCTATCAGGGATAACCCTGAATCATCATACTTAGTATGCAGATAATCAAACATAACCTTCCCTTTACACACTCTAGTATAAGCACCTCTCCTATGAGCATGGCCTCCCAACCATGACCATCAGTCATCTTGGGCACTGCATAGGTGGACAACATTGAGAGGTAGCCTCAGCTCAAACCTCTCCCGCGAGGGAACTAATACTAATGCATATAAACTTCCGGCTAAGCCTTACCCAATTTAGGTATTTTGGTTGTATGGTAAAATTGGAATGGTATCGCATCCGAACCCAACCATCAGTTTTGTAAAAGGGCTAAGGCTCATGCCTCAACATTTTCATCATCATAAACCATTGGTGTTTCTTAACACATGTCAAAACATCTCAATAGAATGACTCATCATTCCAAGGTTTTCATAATTCATTTTCACCAAGTGTTCCCATCTAAAGTGACTCAAGTTTTTGATCTACTCTAAACTACTAAGCTAAGAGTGTTCACTAAGGTGGAAAAGATGGGTTCAATCTCATGCCATGGAATGACATCTAAAGGGTTCTAAATAGGTCAAGTTTTATACTCTTTATGCTACCTTCAAAACAAGTAAAGAACTTTGTGTAAACTAAGGGAGGTAAAACTTGTAAATAAGACTTGGGGTAACTAATAGTCAAAGGAGTGTAATCAAAGCATGCCTAAAGTATCTTTGCTAAGTCACCTAGTTTGATCCTAGCTTGCTAAGCATTAAACTTGCAAGTGTTAGCTTGCATTGTTAATGGTGGCTTGCCATGGTTGGTGCAGTGGTTGAAGTTTTCTTCTTCTTCTTCTTGGTAGAACTCCTCCTCCTCGTAGACTTGGTCGGTACTATCGTCTATAAGTACATACGGAGTACACAATCACCAAACAATACTTAACTAGTCTAATTAGCACTCTAAGGTATACATTTGATGATCTATTATCATCACAAGTTTAATTCAATAGTTTCACTCTTTTTATTTTAGAAAAGTAATTTCTACTCATTGAAAACTTAACTAAGATTTAATATTCACCACTTAAAATATGGGATCATGTTGACACCTGTCATCACCACATATTCTAACATGTAGGAATGAGATTTAAAGGTTGGATCAATATTACTTTGGTTTAAGTTCATTATTTAATGATTTAAAGTGACTAGAAATGCCTATATAGCATTATTTTGGTACTAGTCCAAAGTCACTGCATGTAAACCTTAATATTATTACATATTTAGATAGATATGATGAAATGTGATTTTTGAGAGTTGGAATCAACTCAAAACCTATCTTAGTTGATTTTATAAAAATGTTGCAAGTTGCAAATGCTTCTGTTTTATTTTTACTAGGAGAGATATATAACTCTAATTGAATTAAATCCAACGGGCTTGGATAGATCATTTCAATACCTTTCAGGAAAAATTGGTTTCATGCAAATTGGATTTGTAAAACTCACAGAATTGAATTTTAAACTAGTGGACAGAAACTAGATTAACTCTAAATAGAAAAAACTAGATTTGAATTTCTAACTCGTGCGGGAACTAACTGGGCTGGCCCAGCTACGCACAGTGAGCGCAACGGGCTGCCTGACAAGCGGGCTCCACCAGTCAGCGGCACAAAAACACCGAAATGGTATCTAGCATTCTAGGACGCACGATTAAAAGGGGATCTAACGGTGGGAGTTCATCGTCGACGACGGATTACTCCCCCGAGAGTCTGACCTAGCCGCGGCGGTGGGGGTCGATTAGGGGCGTACCAGGGCTCCAGCAAGGTCGGTGAGGCGGGCAAACGGGCTGGAAGACGACGGCGAGGCGAGGCGCGGTGGCGGCGGAGGTTGGGGTGCCCTAAATCGCAGGCGCCGTTCTCCTCCTGCTGCGGTGGCTTTGGCTCCAATTCCGACGAGGCAGAGCTCGAGCGGCGTCGACGAGAGGTGGGTGAGGTTCAGTGAGAGGTGGGGAGTGTGGGAGTGTGAGAATTTCATGCTGGGGAGGCCGGCTTATATAGGCTCGACGGTGAGACCGAGCGGTGTGGGCAGGCGACTCCAGCGAGGGAGGCACAGGGGGCTAGCTGTTGGAGATATGCCCAAGAGGCAATAATAAAAGTGGTTATGATTATATCTTTGTGTTTATGATGAATGTTTACATCCCATGCTATAATTGTATTATTAGGGAACACTGATACATGTGTGTTTTGTAAACATAAAAGAGTCCCTAGTAAGCCTCTTGTTGAACTAGCTTGTTGATTAATTGATGATCATGGTTTCCTGATCATGGACATTGGATGTGATTAATAACAAGGTTATATCATTAGGAGAATGATGTGATGGACACACACCCATAGTAAGCGTAGCATAAGATCAAGTTATTAAGTTCGTATTGCTATAAGCTTTTAAATGCATAGTAACCTAATCCTTCGACCATGAGGTTGTGCTAATCACCATCACCGGATGGGTACTTTGATGACATCAAACA
The DNA here is from genome assembly GCA_910589775.1 of Avena eriantha. Lineage (NCBI taxonomy): Eukaryota > Viridiplantae > Streptophyta > Magnoliopsida > Poales > Poaceae > Avena > Avena eriantha. The sequence goes on from OU342742.1 coordinate 491,084,573, forward strand.
CCGCTTCGTAACTGGGTGGTTATAAAGGTGTCATTGGGTATTCTGAAAGTATGTGTTGAAGCGCATGGACCAAGATTGGGATTTGTCCATCCATATGACGGATAGATATGCTCTGGGCCCTCTCGGTGGAATGTCATCTAGTTAGCTTGCAAGCATGTGACTGGGTCACAAGGGATGACATAACATGGAACGAGTAAAGAGTACTTATCAGTAATGAGGTAGAACTAGGTATGGAGATACCGATGATCAAACCTCGGATAAGTATAGTATCGCGTGACAAAGGGAATTGGTTTCGTATGTAAATGGTTCTATCGATCACGAAGTCATCGTTGAGTATGTGGGAGCCATCATGGATCTCCAGGCCCCGCTGATGGTTATTGATAGGAGATGTGTCTCTGTCATGTCTACATATTCACGAACCGTAGGGTGACACACTTAAGGTTCGAAGTTGTTTTAAGTAGATATGGAATGTGCGTTGGAGACCGAATGTTGTTCGGAGTCTCGGATTGGATCCGGGACATCACGAGGAGATCCGGAATTGTCCGGAGAATAAGATTCATATATTGGGGATCATTTTCTGAGTTAGGAAATGTTCCGGAGTATTTGTATGAGGATTCTAGAAGGTTTCGGAATGTTCCGGAAGGTTCTGGAAGATTTCTTGGAGTTTGCTTGAAAACCAAGAAAGGGATCAAGGAGTCCTTGTGGGGCAAGACAAGGAGTCGTGGGGGAGGAGGACTCCTCCCCCCTCCCAATCCGCCGGCCAAGGAGGGAGGGGAGTCCTACTAGGACTCCCCCTCCCTTGGCGCCTCCCTCCTTTAAATAGAGGGGTGGAGGCGCCACCCCCTGGTCCCCTCCACTCCAAGCCCTAGTCGCCTCTCTCCTCCTCCTTTCTTCTATTCAGGCTTAGGCGAAGCCCTGCAGAATTCTCTACTCCACCACCACCACCACGCCGTTGTGCTGCTGGGATTCCGTGGAGACGATCTACTACCTCCGCTGCTCGCTGGAACGGGGAGAGGAAGGTCTGCTTCGACTCCGCACGTGTGACCGACTGCGGAAGCGCTGCCAAAACGCGGCGCCAGAAGGATCGTCCACTCGATCTTGAGATCGGCAAGTGATCGACTACATCAACTACGAGATCCAATCTCGTAACGCTTTCGGATCTACAAGGGTTAGTACAGATCTATCTCGTTGCACATGTCTAATAGATTAGATCTTGGCTTTTATCTAGATTAGATCTGGGTTTTGTTCGTTCTTGTGGTAGAAATTTTTTGTTCTCCATGCTACGAACCCATCAGTGGTATCATAGCCGTGTCTATGTGTAGATCTGTTGCACGAGTAGAACACAATGGTGTTGTGGGCGTTGGTGCTCGTGCCGTCTTTTGCTTTGTTTACTTTGCATCTTGCGGCATGGTGGGATGAAGCGGCTCGGGCTAACCTTACATGTCATCGCACATGAGACTTGCTCCACGCTTGACGTGTAACTTGCTTTGCACAAGTGGCTTTGCGGGTGTCTGTCTCTCCCACCATAGTATAGATCCAATTTACACTTTGCACTTGATAGCACTTGTATCAACGTTGTGGTTCAGTTTCGTAGGTAAGATCCGTTCTTGTTCGAAAGCCCCAAACCACGTCAAACATGCAAAGAAAATTAGAGGCGTCTAACTTGTTTTTGCAGGGGTTTTGTGATGTGATATGGCCATCATGTGATTGTGATTATATTTGATGTATGCAATGATCCTTGTTGTAATATGGCAACCGGCAGGAGCCTAATGGTTGTCTTTAATTCTGTTAAGACCTGCGTGTCTATTCATCTTGTAATAGCTTTATTCCAAGTAGTTGTAATAGTTGCTAGTGATGATGGACAACCATGAAGCGGCGCCACTGACCTTGACGCAATGTTGGTGATGATGGAGATCATGTTCGTGCTTTGGAGATGGAGATCAAAGGTGCAATAAGAAAGGGCCATATCATATCACACTAATTATGAATTGCCTGTGATGTTAATCCTTTATGCATCTTGTATTGCTTAGATCGCGACGGTAGCATTATAAGATGATCCCTCTCACTAAATATCAAGTAATAAAGTGTTCACCCTTAGTTGGCACTGTTGCTAAGACTCGTCGTTTCGAAGCATCTCGTGATGATCGGATGTGATAGATTCTACGTGTGCATACAACGGGTGCAAGCCAGATTTGCACATGCGGAAACTAAGGTTATCTTGACGAGCCTATCATGTACAGACATGGTCTCGGAACACGGAATACCGAAAGGTAGAGCATGAGTCATATAAATGATATGATGAACATGAAGATTGTTCGCCGATGAAACTACATCTTCTCTCGTGACGATCGGACTTGGTGTAGTGGACTTGGTTCGTGTAATCACTAAGACAATGTGAGGGATGTTGTTTTGAGTGGGAGTTCACCTAGTTAATTTAAGTATTAAATTTGAACTCAATTCATCATAAACTTAGTCTAAACTACTTGCAAATTTGTTGTAGATTATGGCGACCCCCTCCATCAATTTTAATGCGTTCCTAGAGAAAGAAAAGCTTAAGAACAATGGAAGCAATTTCACGGACTGGTTCCGTGGACTGAAGATCGTCCTCAGGGCTGGTCAGTTGACCTATGTGCTCGAAGCACCGCTAGGTGACCCACCTGCAGAAGATGCCACCGATGACGTAAAGAATGTTTACGCCACTCGGAAAAATCATTACTCCACAGTTCAGTGTGCCATCCTGTACAGTTTAGAAGCGGAGCTCCAGAAGCGTTTTGAGCACCACGACCCGTTCGAGATCATTAAGGAGCCCAGGCTAATTTTTGAGACTCGCGCGGCCATGGAGAGCTATGAGGCCTCCGAAAAGTTCTTTAACTGTAAGATGGAAGAGGGTAGCTCTGTTAGCGAGCACGTGCTCACCATGTCTGGGTACGCAAACAAGATCCAAGAGTTGGGGATATCGATTCCTAATGAGTTAGGGATTCACCGTCTCCTCCAATCACTGCCACCGAGTTATAAGAACTTTGTGATGAACTACAATATGCACTGCATGAACAAGACGTTGCCTAAACTATCGTCCATGCTGAAAACTGCTGAAGTGGAGATCAAGAAGGAGCACCAAGTGTTGATGGTCAATAAGACCACCAATTTCAAGAGACAGGGCAAGCCTAAGAACAAGGGCAACTTCAAGAAGGATGGCAAGAAAGCTGCCGCACCTACTAAGAAGCCCAAGGCTGGTCCCAAGCCTGAAACTGAATGCTTCTACTATAAGGGTGCTGGTCACTGGAAGCGTAACTGCCCCAAGTACCTGGCGGATCTGAAGAACGGCAACATCAAGAAGAAAGGTATATTTGATATATATGTTATTGATGTGTATTTACTAGTAATCGTAGTAGTGCCTGGGTATTTGATACTGGTTCGGTTGCTCATATTTGTAACTCGAAACAGGAGCTGCGGAATAAACGAAGACTGGGGAGAGACGAGGTGACGATGCGCGTTGGAAATGGCTCCAAGGTTGATGTGATCGTCGTCGGCAGGCTCCCACTACATCTACCTTCGGGATTAGTTTTAAATTTGAATAATTGTTATTTGGTGCCTGCGTTAAGCATGAACATTATATCTGGATCTTGTTTATTGCAAGACGGTTACTCTTTTAAGTCCGAGAATAAAGGTTGTTCGATTTATATGAGTAATATCTTTTATGGTAATGCACCTGAGATGAATGGTTTATTCTTACTGAATCTCGATAGTAGTGATACACATGTTCACAACATAGATGCTAAACAAACAAAATTGAATGATAATTCTACATACATGTGGCACTGTCGTCTTGGTCACATTGGAGTGAAGCGTATGAAGAAACTCCATTCTGATGGACTTCTTGAATCACTTGAAAGATGCGAAGCATGTCTAATGGGAAAAATGACTAAGACTCCATTCTCTGGAATAATGGAGCGAGCTACAGACTTATTGGAAATAATACATATCGATGTGTGCGGTCCAATGAGTGTAGCATCGCGTGGTGGATATCGTTATGTTCTCACTTTCACGGATGACTTAAGTAGATATGGGTATGTCTACTTTATGAAACATAAGTCCGAAACTTTCGAGAAGTTTAAGGAATTTCAAAGTGAAGTGGAAAATCATCGTAACAAGAAGATTAAGTTTCTGCGTTCTGACCGCGGAGGTGAATATCTAAGTTATGAGTTTGGCATGCATTTAAAGAAATGTGGAATACTTTCGCAGTTGACACCGCCGGGAACACCACAGCGTAATGGTGTGTCCGAACGTCGTAATCGAACTCTCTTAGATATGGTTCGGTCTATGATGTCTCTTACAGATTTACTGCTATCGTTTTGGGGCTATGCATTAGAGACAGCCGCATTCACTTTAAATAGGGCACCATCTAAATCCGTTGAAACGACACCGTACGAATTGTGGTTTGGTAAGAAACCTAAGTTGTCGTTCCTTAAAGTTTGGGGTTGCGAAGTATATGTAAAGAAGTTACAACCTGATAAGCTTGAACCCAAAGCGGAGAAATGCGTCTTCATAGGATACCCTAAAGAAACAATTGGGTATACCTTCTATCATAGATCCGAAGGCAAAGTTTTCGTTGCCAAGAATGGATCCTTTCTTGAGAAGGAGTTTCTCTCGAAGGAAGTGACTGGAAGGAAAGTAGAACTCGATGAGGTTATTGAACCTTCTCTCGGATTTGAGAGTAGCGCATCACGGGAAGATGTTTTTGTGCCGCCTACACCAATTGGAGAGGAAGCTAATGATAATGATCATGAAACTTCAAATGAACTTGCTGCTGAACCTTGCAGGTCAACGAGGGTTCGTACCACTCCTGGTTGGTATGACTCTGCCTTGAACGTCATGTTGGTGGACAACGCCGATGACCCTGCGACGTATGAAGAAGCTATGGTGAGCCCAGATTCCGACAAATGGCTAGAAGCCATGAAATCCGAAATGGGATCCATGTACGAAAACCAAGTGTGGACTTTGGTGGACTTACCGGATGGCCGTAAGGCTGTCGAGAACAAATGGATTTTTAAGAGAAAAACAGATGCTGATGGTAATATTACCGTCTATAAAGCTCGACTTGTCGCGAAAGGGTTCCGACAAATTCAAGGAGTTGACTATGATGAGACATTCTCACCAGTAGCGAAGCTAAAGTCTGTGAGGATTTTGTTAGCAATTGCTGCACATTTCGATTATGAGATTTGGCAGGTGGATGTCAAAACGGCGTTCCTTAATGGTGACATTGAGGAAGAGTTTTATATGGTACAACCCAAGGGTTTTATCGATCCTAAAGATGCTGACAAGGTATGCAAACTTCAGCGCTCCATTTATGGACTGAAGCAAGCATCCCGGAGTTGGAATCAATGTTTTGATAAAGTAATCAAAAACTTTGGATTTATACAAACTTATGGAGAAGCTTGTATTTACAAGAAAGTGAGTGGGAGCCCTGTAGCATTCCTAGTACTATATGTAGATGACATATTGTTGATTGGGAATGATATAGAACTTCTTAATAGTGTCAAAGCCTATTTGAATAATAGTTTTTCAATGAAGGATCTTGGCGAAGCAACATATATTCTAGGCATCAAGATTTATAGAGATAGATCAAGACGCCTAATAGCGCTTTCACAAAGTACATACTTAGACAAAGTTCTAAAGAAGTTTAGAATGGAAGAGAGCAAGAAAGGGTTCGTGCCCATGTTGTCAGGTAAGACCTTGAGTAAGACTCAAAGTCCAGCTACGGCAGAAGATAGAGTGAAAATGAATAATATTCCCTATGCCTCGGCCATAGGTTCTATCATGTATGTCATGCTGTGTACAAGACTGGATATAGCACATGTTGTTAGTTTGACTAGCAGATATCAAAGTGATCCTGGAATGGAGCACTGGACAGCGGTCAAGAATATCCTAAAGTACCTAAATAGGACTAAGGATATGGTTCTTTCTTATGGAGGTGATGAACAGCTTGTTGTAAACGGTTACACCGATGCTAGTTGGAACACCGATCCGGATGACTCGAAGTCACAGTCGGGATACGTATTTATTTTGAATGGTGCTGCAGTGAGCTGGAGGAGTGCCAAGCAAAGCGTTGTGGCGAAATCTTCAACTGAATAGGAATACATAGCTGCTTCGGAGGCTGCGCAAGAAGCCATATGGATGAATGAATTCATTACTGAACTTGGCGTGGTTCCCAGTGCGTTGGACCCGATGGCCATCTACTGTGACAACACAGGTGCCATAGCTAATGCACAGGAGCCAAGGTCACATAGCAAGCTGAAGCACATCAAGCTACGTTTCCATGCTATTCGCGAGTATGTCCGAGATGGTGACATAAAGATTTGCAAAGTACACACTGATCTAAATGTGGCAGATCCGTTGACTAAACCTCTCCCTAGAGCAAAGCATGACCAGCACCAGAACGCCATGGGTGTTAGGTATATTACCATGTAATCTAGATTATTGACTCTAGTGCAAGTGGGAGACTGTTGGAGATATGCCCAAGAGGCAATAATAAAAGTGGTTATGATTATATCTTTGTGTTTATGATGAATGTTTACATCCCATGCTATAATTGTATTATTAGGGAACACTGATACATGTGTGTTTTGTAAACATAAAAGAGTCCCTAGTAAGCCTCTTGTTGAACTAGCTTGTTGATTAATTGATGATCATGGTTTCCTGATCATGGACATTGGATGTGATTAATAACAAGGTTATATCATTAGGAGAATGATGTGATGGACACACACCCATAGTAAGCGTAGCATAAGATCAAGTTATTAAGTTCGTATTGCTATAAGCTTTTAAATGCATAGTAACCTAATCCTTCGACCATGAGGTTGTGCTAATCACCATCACCGGATGGGTACTTTGATGACATCAAACACCGCTTCGTAACTGGGTGGTTATAAAGGTGTCATTGGGTATTCTGAAAGTATGTGTTGAAGCGCATGGACCAAGATTGGGATTTGTCCATCCATATGACGGATAGATATGCTCTGGGCCCTCTCGGTGGAATGTCATCTAGTTAGCTTGCAAGCATGTGACTGGGTCACAAGGGATGACATAACATGGAATGAGTAAAGAGTACTTATCAGTAATGAGGTAGAACTAGGTATGGAGATACCGATGATCAAACCTCGGATAAGTATAGTATCGCGTGACAAAGGGAATTGGTTTCGTATGTAAATGGTTCTATCGATCACGAAGTCATCGTTGAGTATGTGGGAGCCATCATGGATCTCCAGGCCCCGCTGATGGTTATTGATAGGAGATGTGTCTCTGTCATGTCTACATATTCACGAACCGTAGGGTGACACACTTAAGGTTCGAAGTTGTTTTAAGTAGATATGGAATGTGCGTTGGAGACCGAATGTTGTTCGGAGTCTCGGATTGGATCCGGGACATCACGAGGAGATCCGGAATTGTCCGGAGAATAAGATTCATATATTGGGGATCATTTTCTGAGTTAGGAAATGTTCCGGAGTATTTGTATGAGGATTCTAGAAGGTTTCGGAATGTTCCGGAAGGTTCTGGAAGATTTCTTGGAGTTTGCTTGAAAACCAAGAAAGGGATCAAGGAGTCCTTGTGGGGCAAGACAAGGAGTCGTGGGGGAGGAGGACTCCTCCCCCCTCCCAATCCGCCGGCCAAGGAGGGAGGGGAGTCCTACTAGGACTCCCCCTCCCTTGGCGCCTCCCTCCTTTAAATAGAGGGGTGGAGGCGCCACCCCCTGGTCCCCTCCACTCCAAGCCCTAGCCGCCTCTCTCCTCCTCCTTTCTTCTATTCAGGCTTAGGCGAAGCCCTGCAGAATTCTCTACTCCACCACCACCACCACCACGCCGTCGTGCTGCTGGGATTCCGTGGAGACGATCTACTACCTCCGCTGCTCGCTGGAACGGGGAGAGGAGGTCTGCTTCGACTCCGCACGTGTGACCGACTGCGGAAGCGCTGCCGAAACGCGACGCCATAAGGATCGTCCACTCGATCTTGAGATTGGCAAGTGATCGACTACATCAACCACGAGATCCAATCTCGTAACGCTTTCGGATCTACAAGGGTTAGTACAGATCTATCTCGTTGCACATGTCTAATAGATTAGATCTTGGCTTTTATCTAGATTAGATCTGGGTTTTGTTCGTTCTTGCGGTAGAAAATGTTTGTTTTCCATGCTACGAACCCATCACTCTCACCCCCACCATCCCACACGCTCACCTCCTCCTTATCTTCCTCACCACCGACAAAGTGTGGCGGCGGACGGGTGCACGAGGTCGGAGGCGATGCTGAATCAGTACTAGGCAGGTTGGAGGCGGGGAAGCAGGCGCGGCTGATGCTGGATGTAGGAGCTGGACGGGAGGCGGTGGCCTCGTGAGTGGAGGGGGATAGAGGGAGCAGAGGTGAGAGGGAGAGCTCGAGAGTGGAGGGGGCAACGCACGTTGCTGGGGGAGATCGAGTAGGGTCTGGGATTGGCGGGAGCTCGGGACTCAGGAGCTCGGGTAGAGAAGAACGAGATCCAGATGGCGGTGGGGGCGAGGACGGGTGGGACTAGCTTGTAAGAGTTCGGTCAACACCTGAAACTGCACGGTTGAGATGGCTCAGAGGGAATATCAGATGATCGGAAACGCACGCGGTTAGATGGCCTTAGATGACTCACTTTTGCTTAGGCTTGAGTTATAGTATAATGCTTCTTCATTTTGTTGTAACCTTCTTACTGAACTAGATTTTTTTTAACAAGGGGAAGGACCCAGAAGGGTCCCGAGCTGCATTAATAGGTGGGCAGAATTACAAAGAGGGCCTCCAACAAAAGCAGTGAGACACAAAGGCCCTTGTATTTTACAAAAAGGACATTGAATGAAAAATGAGAAACGCAATCCGGTCCTTCTCCACTAAGGACGAAGATGCACTCGACGCCATGGCCACCTACACCAACGTCGAGGACTGTACCACTTGGCGGTGGCGAGGCGAGAAGCGCCGAAACGGAGTGGCATAAGGGCCTCCACCAAGGCAACGCCATGAGGTTGAAGAAGCGGCTCGTCCAGAAATGCCACGCCGAGTGGCACAAATTCACCAACGCTTGGGAGCTCCGCCATTCGCAACATGCAATCCCCACCAAAGAGGGAAGAGGCGGACCACATCTTTCTCAACACTTTGACCACCTCCTCAATGGCCGCAAAGGAAGAGAAAGCATGTGGATCGAACCTTATCCTTGCCAGAAGTGTAGTCCTTTGATGGCTCGATGTTGATGTGGAGCTCGTTGGGGAACCCTAAGAGGAAGGTATGATGAGCACAGCAGCAAGTTTCCCTTAGTTATGAAACCAAGATTTAATCGAACCAGTAGGAGCAAGGAAACACCCCAAAGGTGTTGCTAGCTGAGCCTTGGCAGGGCGCACTACCGGTGCTAGTAGCAACGTGGAGACCTGCACAACACAACCACAGAACTTTGCCCCCAACTTGCGATGAGGTTGTCAATCTCACCGGTTTTTCTGAAAACAAAGGATTAAACGTATCGAATGGAAGGAAGTAATAGTTTGCAGAAAGTAAACACAAAGCAGTAAACAGTTTGTAGATTGTAAGTAAAAGAAAGGACCGGGATTCATAGTTCACTAGGGGTGGCTCTCCTTGGATAGATAACATGCTGGGTGAACAAATTACAGCAGAGCAATTGACAAACATCGAGAAAGCAATACGTGCATATACTAATCATCTTTACTCCTTTGGAACTTGATTGGGCATTATAACATTATACATAGACCGCCATCCAACTACATCTATGACTAATAATCCACCTTTAGGTTATCATCCGAACCCCCTCCAGTATTAAGTTGCAAGCAACAGATTATTGCTTTACGAATTGCATGTAAAGTAAACAATACGATTGTTCTATGAACAAAGGATTGTTGTTTTCTCCCTAGTAGCAACAATACATCAAGTACCTTAGAGATTTCTGTCACTTCCCCAGATTACCAGAGGCATGAACCCACTATCGAGCATAAATACTAACTCTTGGAGTTGCTAGCATCTACTTGGCCAAGATAGCTACTAACAACGGAAAGCATGCAAGATCACAAATAACAAAGATATGATAGAATCAATAATGAATCTGAAATAGCATCTCAATATCCATCGGATCCCCGCAAACACAACATGCAGAATTACAAATAGATGATCTTGATCATGAACGGAGCTCACAAAATCTAGACATGAAAGCACAAAGGAGGAGAATCAGCCATCTAGCTACTACATGGATCCGTAGTCCAGAGATGAACTACTCACGCATCACACCGGAGGCTTGCATGATGATGAAGAAGGCCTCCAGGGTGAATCCCCCTCTCCGGCAGGGTGCCGGGAAGAGCTTCAGATCCCTCCCGATCTAGGGATGGAGATGACGGGGGCTACAGGCTCTTTCGTGGATTTTTGATCGGGTACTTAGGGTTTTGGTCCCGAGGGCAATATATAGGCAGAAGGAGAGGCCGAGGGGGTGCTGGGGCCGGCCAGACCACCCCCTGGCATGGGCTAGGCGTGGTCGCGCTGTCAGGTGGTGTGGACGGCCCCCAGCTCTTCTCCGTCTCGTATTCTGGCATCAGATGTCTTCCAAAAAATATGCACTTTGGCTTTTGTCCCGTCCAATTCCGAGAATATTCATTTTCTGACTTTAATAGAACCAAAAACAACAGAAAACATGCATCTGGCACTATGGCTGTTGTTAATAGGTTAGTCCAAGAAATCATATGAAAAGTACTCCAAAGTGTGGGCAAAACACAAGAAAGTAGATAAAACCAAGCATGGAACATCAAAAATTATAGATACATTTGCAATGTATCAACATCCCCAAGATTAACTCCTGCTCGTCCTCGAGTAGGTAAGTGATAAAAAGATAGAATAATTTTTGAGGTGACATGCACCATCAAAGACTTGATCAAAGTATTTGTAAAACATTCAAAGCTGGGATCATAGTACTTCAATCATAACATGAAAGACAAAGTTCTAGCAATAAGACAAAGAAACTATGATGCAACATGAAAAGGCACAAACAAAAGATTCATGAATAACAATGCTTTGTAAGACGTTTGTTTGTTTCACATAAAGAAAACATAGCATAATAGTATTCAGCTGGTCCCTCATAGCGTAGAAAATATAAATGCATAGGACACCTTCAAAGTTCATAAGAGTGACTAGATACAAATAGTTTAAAACAAGCAATATCGAGTTATACATCAATCAACTAGTCTTGGGACAATGCACATAGAACTAAGAATGGCCACTATGCTCTCAAAGTAGGTGCATAAAGGTAGAAGGTGGAGACTCAATATAATGGTGGAAGAAAGGTCCTTCATAGAAGGAAGCAGGGATTCAAGTCTCATAAAGAGCTTCCAAAAATTATGGTACTTATAGCTTTCAGCTCTCATTGCCCCTATCATAAGCATCTTGAGGGTGATTAAGGTTAAAGTGACACAACTAAGAGGATATGCTTGACAAGTTATAAACGGAAATCTCATGCCCCTTACTTACGAAGACCGAACCTCATGCTACTCAACTTTAGTCACGAGTAAGCTCTTGTCATTGTAAGTACATATGTATCATAAAGAACCACCAACGGGGTACCCCTTTCACATGATACATGAGCAATCCCATAATCAAAATGACAAGGCAAGCAGACAATGAGCATCTCAACGATCTTTTTATTTGCTATTTGCATAGGTTTTTAGTGAGGATGCTTCATAGAGTGCTCAGTATGGTGATGCTGCAAGTTTCCACCATGATTAAGCATGGCTTAGGCTAGCAGCCCAGGCGTTTCTCTAACACACATACAAATTCCATGATCTTACAAGTTCCACATTTATTTCACACCGCCGGGATCCATAAGCAAAAGAACATGATATCAACGGGGTACAAAGTACAAGTGCAATGTTGAAAGCGTTCCCCATGATACATGGTTCTGCTAATTTCAACTTATAAAGCGCAAGCATATACACAACAAAGAAGGACCCAATGGTTCAAGTTTATTAGATGCAAAAAAAAGTAAAGTGTGCCATCAAGTTCGTGAGAGCTTTAATCACTAGTTTTCTCATAACAAGTTTAATTCGGAAGATAAACAAAAGCATGAATATACTTGGAATAGCATAAGCTAATAGGTAGGTATGGTGGACTCTTTGGAATAACTTGTTTTAGGGAGTTGGATGCATGAGTGGAACTCATACTTGGTTGTGGAGGCTAGCAAAAGATTGGGAGCGACAAACTAAGAGAGCAATAATGGCCATAATCATGCAGAGCGACAAAACATCATTGATCAAAGCATAAAGTGATACTGCAAGTTGAAAACTAAAGGATCATAAAGGCTATGATGACTTGGGATAGTCATAACATGGTGTGAGCATGTGCCAAGTCAACCCAAAAAAAGCATAAAAGGAGAATACCACTATACTGTGCTTTAATATGCTAAAACAATGCATGATTCATCCAAGGCACATTAAGCAATATCAATTGTTTATAACAAGTCATGCTACAGCAAAGAATACTAAGCATAAAGCCAAAACAATATCAAGCATGGCATGACAAAGCATAAGCCACAGTCAAAAACAAACTCTCTTTACCACATAAGCATGAACTTTCCTACTCTTTTCCAAACCAAACCAAACTATTTGAAAACAAATATATGAAAGAGGGGATCCAACCAATTTATTCAGAAAACTAAACAAACCAAGCACACAAAACACCAAAACGAAAACGAAAAATAAGACGCACCAAGAACAACATAATTGTGCATGAAACAATAAAAATGAAGCGTTGGAAGAAATCTGGGATTTTTATTGATGAAGAGGGGGGATGCCTTGGGCATCCCCAAGCTTTGACGCTTGTACTTCTTGGATATTTCTTGGGGTGACACGCGTGGCATACCCAAGCTTGAGCTTTAGTCCATCCTTCATCTCTGTCAACACCCGGATTTTTAATCCCAGATGCCCGTTATGCCATACCTCGCAATCCTAGGATTACCATTTTTGCGAGACATAACGGATTGGATATCACAGTACATCATCCATTACAAACCATACATAAGGTCTTACACAAATAAGGATCTCATGATCCAGTCTTAATACAATAAGCAGCGAAAATAAAAGATAAGCATAGCGGGGGGAGGGGGGGTCCATCTTCAGGTGCACATGCAATGCTGACGAAGGCAGATGGTCCTAGTTATCATAGCCGTCCTGTTGGCCATCATGTTGATAGTCTCCTTCATAGTCTGGCCATGATAATAGCCAGCGACAAAAGCCATGAGTACTCTTTAAGTACTCGCAAACTACCACTAACAAGTATTATAAATATAAGTTAAAGTGCTAACTCTATGTTTAAATATAAAGTTAAGTTTGAAACCTAAGCTGAGTTCTGAAGCAAAGAAAGATAAGGGAAAACTCTAGAATCACTTAAGTTGGGGAAACTATTGTCATAAACACATCCCTGTTGTGGTCAAGTCAAGATTCATCATTCATTTCAAAGTATTTAGAAAATATCTGACAACGAAACAGTATGGCCATTCCAACTGTCCATAACCGCGGACGCGGCTATTCGAATAGTTTGACACTCTGCAGAGGTGGTACACTTTCACCACAAGATTCGATACATCTGTCAGGGATAACACTGAATCATCATACTTAGTATGCAGATAATCAAACATAACCTTCCCTTTACACACCCTAGTACAAGCACCTCTCCTATGAGTATGGCCTCCTAACCATGACCATCAGTCATCTTGGGCACTGCATAGGTGGACATAATGAGAGGTAGCCTCAGCTCAGACCTCTCCCGTGAGGGAACTAATACTAATGCATATAAATTTCTAGCTAAGCCTTGCCCAATTCAGGTAATGTGGTTGTACGGTAAATTTGGAATGGTATCGCATCCGAATCCAACCATCAGTTTTATAAAAGGGTTAAGGCTCATGCAAGTTGCAATTGCTTCTGTCTTCTTATTTTTATTAGGAGAGATCTATAACTCTAATTGAATTAAATCCAACGGTCTTGGATAGATCATCTAAATACCCTTCAGGCAAAATTAGTTTCATGCAATTTGGATTTGTCAAACTCTCAGAATTGAATTTTGAAATAGGGGACAGAAACTAGGCTTAACTAAAAAGAAAAATCCAGATTTGAATGTGTGGGCTAGCGCGGGAAATGACTTGGGCCGGCCCAGTGGCGCTCCGCGGCACGGGGCTCAGCTGACAGGGGGTCCTGCTTATCAGCATCACTTAAGACGCGAAACAGTACGCGCGCTGTGGACCGTAGGATTATAAGGCAGATCTACGGCTGAGGGTCGTCGTCGACGACGAACAGGTCGCCGGCGAGCTCGAACCCTAGCGGCTCAGTGGGAGTCTGCTAGGGACGTACCAGGGATCCAGCGGGGTCGACGAGGCGGGCAAACAAAGTGGAAGACAACGGCGAGGCGAGGCGCGGTTGCGGCGGAGCTTGGGGTGGTCGCAATCAGCGGCGTCCTTCTCCTCCTACCGCGGCTGCTCTGGCTCCAATTCCGGCGAGGCAGAGCTCGCCTTGCTCTAGCGAGGGGTGGGTGAGGTTAAGAGAGGTGAGGGGAGTGGAGTGGTGTGGAGATAAGAGGCCGGGGAGGGCTCCTTTTATAGGCCCGACGGTGAGACCGAGCGGGATGGGCAGGCGACGGTGGCGACATGGCTACGGCGGGGTAGAGGCATGGCTACGGGTGGCGATCGACGTGCGATTCCCTGGCGGTGCTCTAGGCATTGAATGCAGCCGTAGGGGCGGTGGCACGCGGTCTGGGCGAGGTGGCACTCTACGCCGCAGAGGCGGCGGTGTCCACGGCGAACGGTGGCTATGAGGCGTTGGGCGGCCAGCGGGGGTGTCTGGGGTGTTCTCCAGGTCGTGGTGGAGCGGCGGGCGCGGGTTGCGGCCAAGGGGCGGTCTGGTCGAGCGGGGACCGAGCGCGCTCTGGGGGCGGCACTGGCATGGTGCGATGGCACTGGGCGCGGTTTGTGATCGGTGGTCCACTGCACTCCTGGGCTCGGGCAAGGGACAGGGGGTGGCGGTGAGCTCCTGGCTACCTCCTAGACATGGCGAGGGAAGAGGGAATGGTCTGCTGCAGCGGGGCAAGGGTTGGCCGGCGAGGCATGGCTCGACATGGGGACTAGGGACAAGGGAGAGGGGTGTTAGGGGTTTGGTTAGATCAAGAGGGGACAGAGGAGATAAATGAAGATCATTTGGTGGCAAAACCCTGTAGTAAACAGTGAGCTAGGATTAGAGTGGAGATTATGCATGCCAAGTGTTTGATTAAATGGCCGCAAGAAAGAAAGTTTTGAATTTTGGTTTCAAAATTTTTGAGTGATCTCCACTAGTGCTAGGAAGTCTCTGGTTGCAAGGGTTTTGAAAGTGGAGCTCAAAAAGATGGGTTTTGAAATAGGGGTGATCTATGCATATGCATTAGATTCAATTTTCAAATGCAATTTAAAATAAGTAACAGAATGTTTTTTGCAGATCCAAAGGTGGGCCTTGGTACCTCATTATGTGTACTAGCAAGGGGTACAAAGATCAAGAATTGTTTCTGTTGAGAATTGAGTGCTAGGAACACTCAAAGTAGTGTAGTGGATTAAAATGGCCAAAATGACCATTCCTCCTCTTTAATTCTTTTTGATTTGATTTTCTTTAGGAAAAGTTTGGGAATGATGTAGATGATGTTTAAATCACCTAAGAAACATTTTACAAGCAAAGGATCACACAATCATGGCAATTCAAAACAACTCCTATTTTACATGCACACATATATGAAGGCTTTTATTTTAAATTTGGAAAAGTTTTTGTTAACCCCATTTTTGATTGATTTGATCTTGATAAGATTGGATTGAAGTTTTGGGATGTTACAAACCTTCCCCCCTTAAAAAAAATCTCGTCCTGAGATTTACAAAGAAAACTAGAAACTAGAGATCTGGGAACTCTGTCCTAATGTAATCTTCTCGCTCCCAAGTAGCTTCCTCCTCGGTATGGTTGCTCCACTGAATCTTGAGAAACTTGATACTCCTGGTCCTGGTGGTTCTGTAGGCTTCTTCTAAGATACGGATGGGTACTTCTCGATAGGTCAGGTCCTTATTGATTTCCACAGCTTTATGATCGATGTTCTTGAAAACTTCTGTCTTCTCGGGCACTTCCAGACATTTGCGAAGTAACAAGATATGGAACACATTGTGGATGGCTGACATCTCTTCAGGCAGTTCCATCTGATACGATACTTCTCCTCAGCGGTTCAGAATCTTGAAAGGTCCGATATATCTGGGGGCTAACTTTCCCTTCAGACTAAAGCGTTGAGTTCCTTTCAATGGTGAAACCTTGAGATATACAAAATCTCCGACATTGAAAGTCAGGTCTCTCCTTCTCTTGTCGGCATAACTCTTTTGTCTGGACTGGGCAGTCTTGAGGTGCTCACGGACTTTGTGAACTTTCTCTTCCGCTTCGCGGAGAATATCGGGTCCGAAGATCTGACTCTCTCCTACTTGCGACCAATTCAAAGGGGTACGCCATTTTCTTTCGTATAGGAATTCAAATGGTGCCATCTGCAAACTAGCTTGATAACTGTTGTTATATGAGAAATCTGCGAAAGGCAGGCAGTCTTCCCATTTTGATCCATATTCCAACACACAAGCTCTAAGCATATCTTCTAGGATCTGGTTGACTCTTTCAGTCTGTCCATCAGTTTGCGGGTGATATGCGGTGCTGAAGTTCAACTTGGTTCCTAATCCTTCCTGAACTTTCTGCCAAAATCTTGAGGTAAACTGAGTTCCTCGATCTGATACTATGGTTTTGGGGGTTCCATGCAGACTAACAATCCTAGCAATGTATAGACCTGCTAACTTTGCACTCTGGTAAGTGGTCTTGACAGGTATAAAGTGGGCTACCTTGGACAGTCTATCAACTATGACCCAGATTGAGTCATTTCCCCTACTAGAAGTATGTAAACCGGTGATAAAGTCCATTCCGATGGAATCCCATTTCCATTCCGGAATCTGCAAGGGTTGCAACAGTCCTGCAGGTCTCTAATGTTCTTCCTTGACTCTTTGACAGATGTCACATTTGGCGATGTAGCTTCCGATCTCTCTCTTCATCTTGTGCCACCAAAATTGCTCTTTCAAATCCTGATACATCTTTGTTCCTCCGGGGTGGATAGAATAAAGAGTATCATGAGCTTCCTTCATGATAACCTCCTTCAGCTCCGAATCTGCTGGAACACAGATACGTCCTTTGTACCACAGTACTCCTTCATCTTCAGTGAATCCGGGTACCTTTCCTGTACCGATACGACGTTTGATTCCGTCGATACTCTCATTTCCCTTCTGGGCTTCCTTGATTTGGCTAATCAACGTGGGTGGAAGTTCAATGCTAGCTAGGAATCCTTTGCTAACTAATTCAGTCCTAAACTGCTCCAACTCTTCATACAAACTGGGTTGCTTCTCCTTGATCATGGTATTAAGCCTACACGGCAATCTGCTAAGAGCATCCGCTACCACATTGGCTTTGCCAGGGTGATAGTGAATGTCAAGGTCATAATCCTTGATTAACTCTATCCATCTCCTTTGCCTCATATTCAGCTCCTTCTGAGTGAAGATATACTTCAAGCTCTTATGATCTGAGTAAATCTCACAGCGATTACCCATCAAATAATGACGCCATGTCTTCAATGCTAGAACTACAACTGCTAGCTCAAGATCATGGGTCGGATAGTTCTGCTCATGCTGTTTCAGTTGTCGAGACAGATAAGCGATGACTTTGCCTTCTTATATCAATACACATCCTAGACCAATCTTGGATGCGTCACAATATACATCAAAGGGCTTCTTGATGTCTGGCATGACCAAAATTGGGGCTGATATCAATCTCTTCTTCAACTCCTGAAAACTGGCTTCACACTTGTGTGTCCATTCAAACTTCTCGTCCTTCTTCAACAATTGGGTCATTGGTCGGGCTATGCTCAAGAATCCTTCTACGAACTTGCAGTAATATACCGCTAATCCGAGAAAAGCACGGACTTGGGTTTGAGTGGTTGGAGCTTCCCATTCTTCAACATCTTTGATCTTGGCGGGATCAGCAGAGACTCCTCCGGTAGACACAATATGTCCTAGGAATCCTACTTCCTTCAGCCAAAACTCACATTTGCTAAACTTGGCATATAACTGATGCTGTCTCAGGGTTTCTAGGATAACTCTTAGATGTTGCTCATGCTTTTCTTCGGACTTGGAGTAGATAAGGATGTCGTCGATAAACACAACCACAAACTTATCTAGGAAATTCATAAAGATCTTATTCATGAGATTCATGAAATAAGCAGGGGCATTGGTTAATCCAAAAGACATAACCGTATACTCGTATAAACCATAACGAGTAGTAAAGGCGGTCTTCAGAATATCCGTTGCACGAATCTTAAGCTGGTGATAACCAGTCCTAAGATCAATCTTTGAGAATACCTGGGCTCTAGTCAACTAATCAAATAGATCCTCTATCTTTGGCAAGGGGTACTTGTTCTTGATGGTGACATCATTCAACTTTCTATAATCTATGCACAGACGGTTGCCTCCATCTTTCTTGTCGATGAATAACACTGGTGATCTCCATGGCGATGCACTTGGTTGAATCAAACCTTTGGCTAGCATAGCATCCAACTGCTTCTTCAGCTCCACTAACTCTGAGGGGTTCATGCTATAGGGTCTCTAGGCTATAGGTCTAGTTCCGGGGATTAGTTTGATAATGAACTCAATATCCCTATCCGGGGGCATACCTGGCAATTCATCTGGGAATACGTCGGGGTATTCATAGACTACTCTGACTTGGTCAATGGTGGGCAAGGCTACACTCTGGTTGCACTTGAATTGACGGGGTAAGGTTTCCGAGATATGCTCTACTATGACTCCAGAACTACTAGTCATGGTGATGGCTTTCTTAGCACAGTCTATCGGTCCTTTATGCCTTGACATCCAGTCCATACCTAGTACTACTTCCAATCCTTTGGTTCCAAGTACAATTAGGTTGGCATAAAAATCTATCCCATGTATTCTAATAGGTACAGCTTTGCAAATTTTTCTAGCTTTGGTTGTTGAACCGGGGATTTGAACTATCATGACATGCTTCGGGCTGGTTGGACGAATCTTACTAGTGCATGCAAATTCTTCGGTGACAAATGAATGCGATGCTCCCGAATCAAACAATACTCTTGCTAAAACTGAGTTGATAGAAAACATACTCATCACTACATCTGACGCTTCCTGGGCTTCTTCTGCATTCATGTGGAAGAGATGGCCATTGCGGTTGTGAGGGTTCCCTGGGGCAAATCTCCTTCCTGGTTGAACACGACGCTGTGCTGAGCTGGGGCATTCACATTGGCATTGGCTGCAGTCTTCTTGGGACACTCATTGGAGTAGTGACCTTTCACTCCACACTCGAAACAAGTGATCTGGGACTTGTCCTTGACTGCGACAGGCACAACATTGCTGCCAGTTCTGGGTGCAGTGTTGTTGTTGTTGTTGTTGTCGTTCTTGGGAGGTGCACGGTTGAAATTGTTGGCATTACCGGAGTTGTGATTGTTTCCTCCGGACTTCACATTGCCTCCGCTACGGTTGGGGTAGCTTGGGCGAGACGTTGGGGGTCGGTTGTTTCTCTGTGCATATCCTGGTGAAGGGTTAGGACGGTACTTCTGGTGACTGTTGGATCCAGACTGCTGCATCATACGGCGCTTGCGGTTGTCGTTTGCCTGGTTAATCTTCCCTTCCATCTGAATGGCAGAGTCGACTAGCTCTTCGAGATCCTGGAAACGGATATTGACGAGGACAGTCTGCATCTCATCATGCAGTACGTTCAGGAATCTCTCCTTCTTCTTGGCCTCCATGTTGATCTCATCCGGTGCATATTTGGCAAGTGACAGGAATCTGTCACGGTAGTCCACCACAGTCATTCTCCCTTGCTTCAATTCGCGGAACTCATCTCTCATTCTGTTGACTAGACCTTGCGGCACATGAGTGCGGCTAAACTTGACTTTGAATGCTTCCCATGTCATCACTTGACCATGGTTCATATTGCGGATGCTATTCCACCAAGCTCTTGCATCTCCTGCCAGATAGTGGGTGGCGAAGAGAACTTTCTCATTTTCATCAACTCTGGCAACTTCCAAGTTGTTCTCCATGGTCTGTAACCAGTCATCAACATCTAATGGGTTTTTAGATTGGTTGAAGATTGGGGGATTAGTGTTCTGAAAGTTTTTGAGTTTGGATCCCTGGTGATCCTGATTTCCATGCCCTTGGTTGTTGAGAGCCATCTGGGTGATCTGTTGAAGTGTTGCTAAGTTGGCTTGGCTTTCTGCCCTGCTTGCTTCACGGTTCGCTATGAGATTCTACAAGATCTGCAGCATTGGGTCTTGCGACGAGCTGCTCCCTCCTTGGTTTCCACGAGTCATATGAAGATTGAGATATAGGGGTAAGAGGGAAATTCTAAGGTTCAGGGTTTTGGGTTTTCAAAGCTAAAACTTTGAGTTAGACTCAGGTTTTTCAACTAACTTCATTTTCATTCATGCAAGCAAGCACACGGTACAACACACACGACAACAATCAAAGGGAGAACAGATGGTTTGAAGAACCATTCTGCAGGCTAAGATACAGTGAGATCGATACATCTCATGCTACGACATTGCTCTAGTGCATCTACTCATCATCGATGAAGTCTGAGTCCTCATCGTCAGTGTAGAATTCCACGGCATCCTCCGCTAGAAAATCATCATCGTTGCTGAGGTAAGAGTCCATGTTTCCCTGGATGTCTTCACCTTCACCTTCTTCTTCCTTTGCTGCAAGCTGAGCTTCCTGCTCCTTGACGGTCTTCTCGAGGTCGGCCACCTTCTTGCGAAGACGGGCGATGGTGCTATCCTTCTTGGCACGCTGGCGGCGAAGATACTGACGGTCTTGGACAAGCAGTGCGAAAGTCTCGGCCTTCTGGTCGACAATGGAACGGTTATGGTTGGCTAACTCTCTGGCATTGTCCAGTTCCTGCTGTCTGTTATGCAGCAAGAAGTCAAGGTTCTCCACTTGACGTCTCAACTCGGGGTGGCCCGGCATCTCCATTGGCATTCCCATGAAATCACGTCTTGCATAGTGGGCAAAACGGGTTCCTTGGGTCTTGTTGACGCTGAGGGCACATAGACGTGCGAGAGCTTCATGCATTGCCCTGGCTAATCCATCTAGCCAGTTGTTCTCTCTTACGGAGAACTGAATTCTCCTAGAAGTTGATGCTTCAATGCTTCCTCTAAGATCTGCGGTGACTATCCACTGTAAGTCTCCTCCTGGGGGTCCTGGAAGTTGAGCTCCAAGAAACTCCAGGTGTGGGCGTCCCAGTAACTCTGATAGTGAATCCAGATCCCTCTCGAAGATCAGCTGACCTCCGTTTCCCAACTGGTAAAACTTGCTGAACTGAGTCTCCATCTACATGAATTAAGGATGAGGAAGTTAGTGAAGTGATCAAGTGTGTCAAATTTGAAGTAGTAGTGGAAGAATTTTGAGGAACATGAATTTTTTGAGAAAGAATCCACAAGGGTAAGAGAGGAGACAGTTTTTCATAAATACTCACTTTGGTTTTGAAACTAAGTTTTTGTTTGACGTCCATTCTAACTAGGGTCTCCTATGGTCAGGATGGCTCTGATACCAACTTGTCAACACCCGGATTTTTAATCCCAGATGCCCGTTATGCCATACCTCGCAATCCCAGGATTACCATTTTTGCGAGACATAATGGATTGGATATCACAGTACATCATCCATTACAAACCATACATAAGGTCTTACACAAATAAGGATCTCATGATCCAGTCTTAATACAACAAGCAGCGGAAATAAAAGATAAGCGTAGCGGGGGGGTCCATCTTCAGGGGCACATGCAATGCTGACGAAGGCAGATGGTCCTAGTTATCATAGCCGTCCTGTTGGCCATCATCTTGATAGTCTCCTTCATAGTCTGGCCATGATAATAGCCAGGGACACAAGCCATCAGTACTCTTTAAGTACTCGCAAACTACCACTAACAAGTATTATAAATCTAAGTTAAAGTGCTAACTCTATGTTTAACTATAAAGTTAAGTTTGAAACCTAAGCTGAGTTCTGAAGCAAAGAAAGATAAGGTAAAACTCTAGAATCACTTAAGTTGGGGAAACTATTGTCATAAACACAACCCTGTTGTGGTCAAGTCAAGATTCATCATTCATTTCAAAGTATTTAGAAAACATCTGACAACGAAACAGTATGGCCATTCCAACTGTCCATAACCGCGGACGCGGCTATTCGAATAGTTTGACACTCTGCAGAGGTGGTACACTTTCACCACAAGATTCGATACATCTGTCAGGGATAACCCTGAATCATCATACTTAGTATGCAGATAATCAAACATAACCTTCCCTTTACACACCCTAGTACAAGCACCTCTCCTATGAGTATGGCCTCCCAACCATGAGCATCAGTCATCTTGGGCACTGCATAGGTGGACATCATGAGAGGTAGCCTCAGCTCAGACCTCTCCCGTGAGGGAACTAATACTAATGCATATAAATTTCCAGCTAAGCCTTGCCCAATTCAGGTAATGTGGTTGTACGGTAAATTTGGAATGGTATCGCATCCGAATCCAACCATCAGTTTTATAAAAGGGTTAAGGCTCATGCCTTAACATTTTCATCATCATCAACCATTTGTGTTTCTCAACACATGTCAAAACATCTCAATAGAATGACTCATCATTCTAAGGTTTTCATAATTCATTTTCACCAAGTATTCCCATCTACAGTGACTCAAGTTTTTGAGCTAATCTAAACTACTAAGTTAAAGAGTGTTCACTAAGGTGGTAAAGAGGGGTTCAATCTCATGCCATAGAATGACATCTAAAGGGTTCTAAATAGGTCAAGTTTTATACTTTTTATGCTACCTTCTAAACAAGTAAAGAACTTTGTATAACTAAGAGGGATAAAACTTGTAACTAAGGCTTGGGTACCAATAGTCAAAGGGGGTGTGATCAAAACATGCCTAAGGCATCTTAGCTAAACCATCTAGTTGATCCTAGCCTGTTAAACACTAAACTTGCAAGTGTTAACTTGCATTGCTAATGGTGACTTGAACTTAATTAGTGCCAGCTTGCTAATAGTAGCTTGCCTTGGTTGGTGGAGTGGTTGAAGTTTTCTTCTTCTTCTTCTTCTTCTTCTTGGTAGAACTCCTCCTCCTCGAAAGCTTGGTCGATACTATCGTCTATAAATACATAGGGAGTGCATAATCACCAAACAAAACTTAACTAAGCTAACTAGCATTCTAAGACACACATTTGATGATCTATTATCATCATAAGCATCACAAGTTTAATTCCATAGTTTCATTATTTTTATTTTAGAAAATTAATTTCTACTCATTGAAAATTTTTTACTAAGATTTAATATTCACCACCTAAATATGGTATCATGTGGACACATGTCCTCACCACATATTCTAACATGTGGGAATGAGATTTAAAGGTTGGATCAATATTACTTTGGTTTAAGTTCATTATTTAATGATTTAAAGTGACTAGGAATGCCTATATAGCATTATTTTGGTACTAGTCCAAAGTCACTGCATGTAAACCTTAATATTATTACATGCCTAGATAGATATGATGAAATGTGGTTTTTGAGAGTTGGAATCAACTCAAAAGCTCACTTGGTTGATTTTATAAAAATGTTGCAAGTTGCAATTGCTTCTGTCTTCTTATTTTTATTAGGAGAGATCTATAACTCTAATTGAATTAAATCCAACGGTCTTGGATAGATCTTCTTAATACCCTTCAGGCAAAATTAGTTTCATGCAATTTGGATTTGTCAAACTCTCAGAATTGAATTTTGAAATAGGGGACATAAACTAGGCTTAACTAAAAAGAAAAATCCAGATTTGAATGTGTGGGCTAGCGCGGGAAACGACTTGGGCCGGCCCAGTGGCGCTCCGCGGCGCGGGGCTCAGCTGACAGGGGTCCCGCTTGTCAGTGTCACTTAACACGTGAAACGGTACGCGCGCTGTGAACCGTAGGATTATAAGGCAGATCTACGGCTGAGGGTCGTCGTCGACGACGAACAGGTTGCCAGCGAGCTCGAACCCTAGCGGCTCGCTGGGGGTCTGCTGGGGTCGTACCAGGGCTCCAGCGGGGTCAACGAGGCGGGCAAACAAAGTGGAAGACGACGGCGAGGCGAGGCGCGGTTGTGGCAGAGCTTGGGGTGGTCGCAATCAGCGGCGCCCTTCTCCTCCTACCGCGGCTGCTCTCGCTCCAATTCCGGCGAGGCAGAGCTCGCCTTGCTCTAGCGAGGGGTGGGTGAGGTTCAGAGAGGTGAGGAGAATGGAATGGTGTGGAGATAAGAGGCTGGGGAGGGCTCCTTTTATAGGCCTGATGGTGAGACCGAGCAGGATGGGCAGGTGACGGTGGCGACATGGCTACGGCGGGGTAGAGGCATGGCTGCGGGTGGCGATCGACGTGCGGTTCCCTGGCGGTGCTATAGGCATTGAATGCAGCCGTAGGGGCGGTGGCACGCGGTCTAGGCGAGGTGGCGCTCTGCGCGGCAGAGGCGGCGGTGTCCACGGCGAACGGTGGCTGTGAGGCGTTGGGCGGCCAACGGGTGTGTCTGGGATGTTCTCTAGGTCGTGGCGGAGCGGCGGGCGCGGGCTGCGGCCAAGGGGCGGTCTGGTCGAGCGGGGACCGAGCGCGCTCTGGGGGCGGCACTGGCATGGTGCAGTGGCACTGGGCGCGGTTTGTGCTCGGTGGTCCACTGCACTCCTGGGCTCGGGCAAGGGACAGGGGGGTGGCGGTGAGCTCCTGGCTACCTCCTAGACATGGCGAGGGAAGAGGGAATGGTCTGCTGCAGCGGGGCAAGGGTTGGCCGGCGAGGCATGGCTCGACATGGGGACTAGGGACAAGGGAGAGGGGTGTTAGGGGTTTGGTTAGATCAAGAGGGGACAGAGGAGATAAATGAAGATCATTTGGGGGCAAAACCCTGTAGTAAACAGTGAGCTAGGATTAGAGTAGAGATTATGCATGCCAAGTGTTTGATTAAATGGCCGCAAGAAAGAAAGTTTTGAATTTTGGTTTCAAAATTTTTGAGTGATCTCCACTAGTGCTAGGCAGTCTCTGGTTGCAAGGGTTTTGAAAGTGGAGCTCAAATAGATGGGTTTTGAAATAGGGGTGATCTATGCATATGCATTAGATTCAATTTTCAAATGCAATTTAAAATAAGTAAAGAATGTTTTTAGCAGATCCAAAGGTGGGCCTTGGTACCTCATTATGTGTACTAGCAAGGGGTACAAAGATCAAGAATTGTTTCTGTTGAGAATTGAGTGCTAGGAACACTCAAAGTAGTGTAGTGGATTAAAATGGCAAAAATGACCATTCCTCCTCTTTAATTCTTTTTGATTTGATTTTCTTTAGGAAAAGTTTGGGAATGATGTAGATGATGTTTAAATCACCTAAGAAACATTTTACAAGTAAAGGATCACACAATCATGGCAATTCAAAACAACTCCTATTTTAAATGCACACATAAATGGATGCTTTTATTATAAATTTGGAAAAGTTTTTGTTAACCCCATTTTTGATTGATTTGATCTTGATAAGGTTGGATTGAAGTTTTGGGATGTTACAATCTCATTACTCATTTCTTCCATACACTTGAAATTGTTCCTTCATACAAAACTTCACACAATCTTTATTAGCAACATTAGTGCACTCAAGATAATAGGTCTTAAGGTTCAGTTCTAACACCAATAAACTTCCATTAGAACACTAGCTACTGAAGCACTTCCCTCAAAAATCTCAATTCCCCAAAAGAACTAAAAAAGGAACCAACAAGAAGCGAATGCAGAAAATTGCAGAAATCTGTCAAAACAGACCAGTAGGTAAAGAAGAATTTTTTCGACAACCTTCTGTTGCTCAAATCAAAAAGTGTTGAACTAACGAAAGTTAGATAAAAACCTAGGGAAGAAGCACACAAATTCACGCCTCAAAAAGACATTCAGAGAGTTTACACGAATGTTTACGGTGAAGCACAGAAATCTGTTTCGGGACAGCAACTTTCCCAATCATTACTTCTCTCTCATTAGAGGTTACTCTTGGCACAAAAATCAAATAAAAAGGATATGGAGCGGTTATTACTGAAGTAATAGGGACCTTCCAAATGAAAAAGCATTAAAACCAAATTTCTTGCCCTTACCTCTCTTAATCTTTTGGGTTATCTCCCAATAAGTACTTTTCTTTAACGCCTTTAAGTTAGGCATAAGAAGCAAGAAGAATCAAGTGTTCTCAAATGAAGAAGAATTAAAACCAAATTTCTTGCCCTTACCTCTCTTACTTTTATTCTTAACCTTTGGGAAAATATGATTGTTTGGTGGAGAAGAAAGGTGCATTGTCCCCTTTCCCACATCTATTATTGCTCCAAGGAGTTCTAATAGGGACCTTCCAAGTGTAATTTGTTCTTTTCCTGCACATTCAATACCAAATAATCTGTAGAAATCATTTTCCCAAGGATCTTTGTAGACACTCCTTCAGCTATTCCAATAGGTAATATGGTAGCATTATTAGCAAGAGATATTTCTTTTCCTCCTTAAGTAAGCCCCCAAAGATTCAAAGATTCATAAATATCTTTGGGCATAAGACAAAATTCAGACATGATATCACAACGAGCTTGAAAAGTTTCAGTATTTATATCAATCTTTACTGTGGGGAGCCACTTTGATGGTTCAGAATTTATTGGAACATAATCATGATGCTCCCTAAGCGTATTATAGCAATCTTTTGAGCTAGTAGTGCGGGTCTCAAGAGTGTTCAATCTAGCAAATATGTTTGCGAAGGAAATATCAGTTTTGCTAGGCAAGTTGTAAGTAAAGATCAATTTCTTTATAGCATTAATAGCATCATCCTCATTGCATTGGAGGAAATCTCCTCCCACAACAGCATCTAAAGCATATCCATAGCAAAGAGCAATTCCAAGGTAAAAACTTCTAAGGAACAAGCTTTGAGTCATTTTAGGCTCATCTTTTTCATGTAGATCAGAGATTCTAGACCAAGCTTCCTTGAAGCTCTCCTCAATTCCTTTCTTAAAAGTGAAAATCATTTCCTCAGGTGACATAGTGACTGGAGCAAGGCTAGACATAGTGGCAACTTAAGATAGGAACTAATTTTTTGGGGGAGGTTTCAAATAAGAAAGCAAACTAGTAAAACTATTTTTTTGTGTTTTTGATAAAAAAAACAAGCAAACAAAGCAAAACAAAAATAACAAAGTAAAGAGATTGGTTATAAGGGACTCCCCTTGTGAAGATGTCCTTGACTCCCCGGCAACGGCGCTAGAAAAGTGCTTGATGGCTCGGTGTTGATGTGGAGCTCGTTGGGGAACCCCAAGAGGAAGGTATGATGAGCACAACGACAAGTTTCCCTCGGTTATGAAACCAAGGTTTAATCAAACCAGTAGGAGCAAGGAAACACCCCAAAGGTGTTGCTAGATGAGCCTTGGCAGGGCGCACTACCGGTGCTAGTAGCAACATCGAGACCTGCACAACACAACCACAGAACTTTGCCCCCAACTTGAGATGAGGTTGTCCATCTCATCGGTTTTGCTGAAAACAAATTATTAAACGTATCGAATGGAAGGAAGTAATAGTTTGCAGAAAGTAAACACAAAGCAGTAAATAGTTTGTAGATTGTATGTAAAAGAAAGGACCGGGATCCATAGTTCACTAGAGGTGGCTCTCCTTAGATAGATAACATGCTGGGTGAACAAATTACAGCGGGGCAATCGACAAACATCGAGAAAGCAATACATGCATATACTAATCATCTTGACTCCTTTGGAACTTGATTGGGCATTATAACATTATACATAGACCGCCATCCAACTGCATCTATGACTAATAATCTACCTTCGGGTTATCATCCGAACCCCCTCCAGTATTAAGTTGCAAGCAACAGATTATTGCTTTACGAATTATGTGTAAAGTAAACAATACGATTGTTCTATGAACAAAGGATTGTTGTTTTCTCCCTAGTAGCAACAGCACATCTAGTACCTTAGAGATTTCTATCACTTCCCTAGATTACCAGAGGCATGAACCCACTATCGAGCATAAATACTAACACTTGGAGTTGCTAGCATCTACTTGGCCAAGATAGCTACTAAGAACGGAAAGCATGCAAGATCACAAATTACAAAGACATGATAGAATCAATAATCAATATGGAATAGCATCTCAATATCCATCGGATCCCCGCAAACACAACATGCAAAATTACACATAGATGATCTTGATCATGAACGGAGCTCACAAGATCTAGACATGAAAGCACAAAGGAGGAGAACCAGCCATCTAGCTACTACATGGACCCGTAGTCCAGAGATGAACTACTCACGCATCACACCGGAGGCTTGCATGATGATGAAGAAGGCCTCCAGGGTGAATTCCCCTCTCCGGCAGGGTGCTGGGAAGAGCTTCAGATCCCTCCCGATCTTGGGATGGAGATGACGGCGGCTACAGACTCTTTCGTGGATTTTTGATCGGATACTTAGGGTTTTGGTCCCGAGGGCAATATATAGGCAGAAGGAGAGGACGAGGGGATGCTGGGGTCGGCCAGACCACCCCCTGGCATGGGCCAGGCCTGGCCGCGCGGCCAGGTGGTGTGGTCGGCCCCCAGCTCTTCTCTGTCTCGTATTCTGGCATCATATGTCTTCCGGAAAAATAGGCACTTTGGCTTTTGTCCCGTCCAATTCTGAGAATATTCATTTTCTGACTTTCCTGGAACCAAAACCATCAGAAAACAGGCAACTGGCACTGTGGCTCTTGTTAATAGGTTAGTCCAAGAAATCATATGAAAAGTACTCTAAAGTGTGGGAAAAACACAAGAAAGTAGATAAAACCAAGCATGGAACATCAAAAATTATAGATACATTTGCAATGTATCATCCTTCAACTGCTGCTGCGTGAGTCACTGGCGGCCATCGGGATCGAGGCTAGTGCCACAAGCCGGAGGAGGCGACCGAAGAAAAGAGCAGCCGAAGGAGCATAGAAGTTGAGCTTTATTTGAAGGGTGAGCAGTGGTCTTCCCCGCCGCCGCCTTTGGCTCTCCCCATGAGAGCACCGCTGCAGAGGAAATGGGACTGCATTGAGCAGGAAGAGGCCCGACTCTACCCGCTTGAAGCACCCAAGGCGTGCCTTATTCAAAGGGATGCTCGCCCTCCACTAGCACCCAAGCACCACAGCTTGCCACCAACAGGGTGCATCAGAGTAGGGAAGCACGGGGAGCGACGGATCTGGCCGCCAAATCCCATCGTCCTACCCTCTATCGCTAAGGAGGACAAAATCACTAGGGAAAAGCCTACAAGTACTATACTACAGAGGGGTGGGACCCTACCAGTCTCGACACCAGCCATCATCGGAGAAGAGAGGGGGGGCGGACATCCCTAGGAAGGAGGTGGCTTTGGATGAAGGATTGGGGGAGAGGAGAGAGGTGGGAGGAGAGGAGACCTTATGGCCAGTGACCTTACTGAACTAGATGAGCTCATCATCCTTAATTCCGATATATACGACTGGCTCTTAATGCATATAGTAGTGAACAACAAGGAGGAAATGTTGAGAAGCATGCCTGTAGAACTCAACAAAAAGGGCTCCTGACCTATATTCTTCCTTGCTCCAAGGGAAGGTAAGTAAACTATGCGAAGAGGATGAAATTTAGTTCATGAAACAGAATTATATTATGTTACAAACAACAGGTGCAACCTGGTGAAACTTACAAGCTACAACCAAATTGCACAACGACTAGTAAAAAATAGCCTATGGAAGAGATCCAGAGTAGCATTATTATTCAACAAATAAAAAAAGGAACACATCTATATTATAATTAGAAACAGTCTTGACGCAACAAAATCATGGTTTCCTCCTCTTTGGAGTTAATTTTTTCTTGCTTGCATTTGAACTTGATTAGCACCTCAAAACTAGGTCTCCTTGGAGATGCATTAGTTGTTACAGGTGGTTGTGATGCACCATCTATAGCCGTGGCCATAGCAATTATCCCCTGCAATTTAAACATCTGGTTAGAAAATATTACTTCGGTTTCAAAAATATAAGATGGAGGCACTACCTAGAAGGATTACCTCCTTGTAATAGGGCCCAAGCTGTCATGAAGGCTAGGAGGCAGCGAGATTGTAACTGTTTTCGGTGTCCCAACAACAACTGAAAATTCATCTTGCTCAATCACCTCTCTAGAAACTTGATCATCACCTTTATGAACTTTTTTCGCCTAGCATACAAGAAATTAGCAATAAGAGATTAATATCAAAGGTTGATGTTAGATAAGTTACCCTGACTGTTTCTCTATCTTCTATTGTCCTAGATGTTATTCTCTAATGACATATTTCTCCTTTACAATGACCTATAAATCTAGTAGTGTCACTATCTTGTATCTAAATGTCAAACTTCCCTCTAATAGCAAATGTTCTCAAGAGCATCTTGATCTCTTCCATCGAATGAAACGAGGAACCTTCCTCTATCATAGGATGTTCATTGTCATACCAAAAGTGATTCTCTTTAGGAATATGGTTAGGCACAGGGAGAACCGCGTAAGCAAGTATCTATCATTAATACCATCCATGCAAGGATTGATATTTGCAATGGAGGCTTCGATAGCTGCTGCAGCTTTAGCTTGTCGATACCCGGATTTATCATTCAATCCATAGTTTCTTGTAATTTTTATGTTGGTCTTTTGTTTTATTTTATTTCTTATTTACAGTGTCATGCATAAACTTGGATGTATCTTGTATTGTATGTGCTGACATCCCCTCATATATATAAATACATGTCTTTGATACTCATATTTTCACCCTTAGTATATACATGTGACCCGCTCATCTCGCCCCCCCCCCCCCCAAGGACGACGGGAGACAACCTCCTTGCTCCGGTCAACCCTGCCCCTTCCTCCCTCCCCCATCGCTATCACCGACAGGGGTCGTCGGCAAAGCCCGGGCGGCGCCGGTGGCTACGGCCATCCTCTACCCGCGCTCCTGGGATCCGGTCGGGGCTGTCTTTCTCCCTCTAGCGGCGGTGCTCCTCGGGGAGGCGCAACTCGGAGCTCCTCCTCGGGCCACTGGACGGCGGCATCGGCGTGGATCGGCAGGGCGGTGCGTCCCCTTGCGGGCAGGTTTAGCGCAGGTTCTCCTGACCCAGATCTGGGCCCCTCGGGCTTGATCTGGGCTTTGGCGGGCCAGCGCGCCCGCAGCTGCGATGGCTCCTGTGGATGGCGGCGGGGACAAAGCTCTAGTTGGGGAAGGCACAACAGTGGCCCGCCCGTTTGTAGCAAGGAAGCGGTGGCTTTACGGGCCCATCTGGACCTGGCCGGACTTGCTTGGGCCTGGTGTGCCCCTGTTGCCCTGTCCGGTCGACGATCGCTACTTGGTGGTGGAGGTGTGCTCCTCTTGCGTCGCTTCAGCGGTGTCGTTCCTAGCTTGAGTAGCCATTTGCTTCCATCGTGCAGGCTGCTTGACGGTGTCCTCGATGCGACGATGACGATGGTGGCCTCAAGATTGTTTTGGTGTGTGCTAGTGGGCGTTGAAGTTGGTGGTGATGCTCTGAATTGCCCGATTTTTTTGAGGGGGCGTGGGTAGGGATAAATCCTTGTCGGCCTGTCCGACTCCGACGCGGTGCCACCCTCGGGTGGCGCCATTCCTTCCTAGAGGGCATCATGGCTCCAGGTGTCGGGGGAAACCCTAGGGCCAATTCGCTGGTCCGGATATCAGCGACGTGTCGACGACGCTCCCCTTCTTGAAGGTGTTGTTTGGCACTTGGCGATTTGGGGTATTAGGAGTGTGGTGACACAATTCATAAGGGCGTAGCGATGGCGGGTCACCCTTGTTTCGTCGTATCACCGTTTCTTTCATTTCTTTTCTTTTTAGGCATGTTGTAGCTGTTGCCCCAATATTTTCATCTGTTGAAGTCTTATATCATGTGATTGCTTTATTTATAAAGCGGGACGAAATTCTATTTCGAGTATACACATGTTCAACGTTTACCTGTGTAAGAGTTTAACGAGTGAAATGAGTGAGCTCACAAGTTAAAAGGAGCCAAGCCGAACTACCTTCCAACACGACTCATTATCCACCCCTACTATCGACCTCACGTGTTTTTGGTATCTTCTCAATATTAGTACAGTATAATATCCTTTGTAAAAAAGTAAAAATTAACAATTCCTAGAAGTCCAGCAAAGATTAACCATCCTCGAAGTTTGAACCAAAGTGGGTGGGGGTTGTCAACTTCGTTCCCTGCGGAATTCTTTCGTCCACCCTGAAATATTCGCTTCACTCTGTATTACAGTAGCATATGACATCACCGGTAAGCTTCTAGAAACAAAAAACATATTCACTCAAAAAGCCACATGCATGTTGGCGTCATCCCTCCTGTCATCGCAGAGTCAGACGCTGTTTTAGTAAGTACATCAGCATAAAATGAGTCGATCAACTGAAATACTGGTACTCCTACATTTGACTTGAGCACCACGGCGGCATAATCCACTACCGAACAACAATAATGAGCTTAACGAACGGGACATCTCTAGCCAGTCCAAAGTTTTGTGATCTCCTTCCCCATGCCATTGCGCTGATAGCGTCAGCAAATTTGAGGTATCGGAATCTTCCAGGGAAACCCCACACGCCCACACGCCACAGGCGTCAGGCTCACCACTCACCAGGTACTTACATACTAGTAGTTTGACTTTGAATCATCTTCCTGTGGTCTTCAACTCCCCCGTGTTATTATTACTTTTCGCGTCTTCCTCATCTTTGCCGCCCCATTCACTAGTACTCAGCATATAAAGCTTAGTCGAGACTCAGAGAAGAGGAGGTCAGACGTGCAGAGCTGTAGCAAACAAGAAGCAACCGACTCGATCAAGTGGAAATCATTCAACTTGGATTTGATTTGATGGTGCGCGGTAAGGTGGCGGAGTGGATAAGGAAGCGGACGATGCCGAAGTCGGCGTCCCGGCGCCGGAGCAGTACTCCCCGTGGGGCAACGGAGCCGATACTAAGTGAGGCGGCGCCAGAGAGCTGGAGCTGGGCGCCGTCGCCGGCGCCGACGAAGGCGGGTTCGAAGGTCCGGTCGAGCGGCTTATCGGCCATGCGGCGGTGGCGGCCGCGCGTGAACGTGCTGACCATGCTGTACGAGAAGGTGCTGTACCACATGATGTGGATGGTCGAGTCTGTCGTGGTGGTGGGAACGCTAGTCTTCTTCCTCATGCGCTTCGGCTTCAAACAGCTGTTAGTATTCTCCTGCGGCTATGGCGCTGAGGGGGGAGTGAAAGAAAAGAAGCGTGCGTAATTCTTTCATTGACTTTTATTTTGACCGTTTTTGTTCTCATGTGCAAATTCGTTTCGGTGGCTTTCGATCGTAAAAAGTTGTATAAATACCCTCGGTCCTCTTGTCTTG
This sequence comes from Avena eriantha, assembly GCA_910589775.1. Taxonomy (NCBI): domain Eukaryota; kingdom Viridiplantae; phylum Streptophyta; class Magnoliopsida; order Poales; family Poaceae; genus Avena; species Avena eriantha. The sequence continues at coordinate 491,118,075 of OU342742.1, forward strand.
TCTCGTATATAAAAAACCCAGTGTTTCTAACAGACGATCTATACTGGGGATGGTGATGTAAAACCGAAAACGCTAGAAAAATGACGTCCTCATGGGAGTACGCTTCGCGACGCTGCTGCTGCCTGCACGTGGCGGGTAAAAAGCCTCACGCGCTATACCAGCGATGCGGAGAGGGTCGCGGGTCCTTTTTTCTTTTCTTTTTGTAGATTTGAACATGAAAACTATGATATATTTCAAACGAAGAGTCCAAATCGATATCCGTTTTCACAGCCTTTCTAGTCACGTCTAGATCTTGAAAATAAGATTCATTGTAAGATTCATTGTTGATATGTTTCGACGAACTTTTTTTTCGTACTGCCTTTGATGCATAGTTCGCACTGCCTTCTGATCTAGTACACGGTGCCTTTCGGCAATGCACTGTGCGGTGTGCAGGCAGTGTACTACGCACTGTCCAGGCAGTGCATCGTCCATGCACTGCTTTGTTGTTCTGTGGTGCACTGCCTTAGTTCGCAGTGCACTGCGCGGTGCTCGCAGTGCACTACGCACTGTCCAGGCAGTACACCGTCCATGCACTGCCTTGTTGTTCTGTGTGCATTGCCTTATTCGCAGATGCACTGCGTGGTGTCCAGGCAGTGTACTACGCACTGTACAGGCAGTACACCGTCCATGCACTGCCTTATTGTTCTGTGTTGCACTGCATTAGTTCGCAGTGCACCGCGTGGTGTCCAGGCAGTGTACTACGCACTGTACAGGCAGTACACCGTCCATGCACTGCCTTGTTGTTCTGTTTTGCACTGCCTTAGTTTGCAGTGCACTGCGCGGTGTCCAGGCAGTATACTACGCACTGTCCAGGCAGTGCACCGTCGATGCACTGCCTTGTTCTTCTGTGTTGCACTGCCTTAGTTCGCAGTGCATTGCGCGGTGTCCAAGCAGTGTACTACGCACTGTCCATGCACTGCCTTGTTGTTCTGTGTTGCACTGCCTTAGTTCGCAGTGCACCGCACGGTGTCCTGGCAGTGTACTGTCTCGTTGTACTGCCTTGCACTGCCTTCGATCGTAGTGTACTGCGCGATGTTCAGGCAGTGTATCGTCCATGCACTGTCTTGTTGTACAATGTTGCACTGCCTACGTGTCGGGCTGCCGTATAGCCGGAAATACACACTGGTGAAGTTCCACACGCCACGTGTCCTGCTATCGTGTGGTCGAAAATACACGCACTGCCGAGCGGCCGGAAACATGCGCGCTGCGGCCGAAACGCGCGCTTCGTGAAGGGCGCGCTCCCGCTAGTCATCCTCATGTAAAACTTAGCTTTTATTACATCATTGGAGACCAGAAATACTGCTCCAACAAGTGATGTATCACGTCTTGGTGATCTAATTTTTTTGGTTTGCCCCACAAACTCATCCGGTGCTCATGACCATAAGGTGTTATGGTATGTCTCATCTTTCGTAAACATTTGGTTTGCCCCGCAAACTCATTGTATCGGGACGATCTACCCTGGAGACGTGAGTCAGATCGGATTCACGCCGAAGCCATGGGTTGCGGCGGAAGAGAGCATGCCACACGTCGGGGAGGAGGAGGTGCGCCAGAGCCGCAAGTCGACACAGAGGGAGAGGGTCGTGCACTCAGGCCGAAGCCGCTCGTCGGGGAAGACGAGCATTGGAGTGGTGCTAGAGACATGCGCCATCACGCAGGGAGAGGGGATAGGGTATCGCCATGATAAGAGCAAGGACCCCACCACAAGATTGGTGAGGGATATGGGAGAAAGGGTGGAAATGGATAGCGTTGGGGTTAGCTCCGCGTGAGACGTCTAGAAAAAGACTCGTACAAAGATCTAGTCCCTCCGGTCCATTGCTTACGGCATATATTTCTGGGCGCGTTTATTAAGGAGGGCTTGGCATGCATATTAGTACTTTTCATCCTTGCCCCTCAATAATCTACTTGTAACTTTTTCATTTTATTTCTCCCTCGAGTGATTGAGTTGCCTGTTTGACTGATATAGTTGCATGTCGGTGGCTTAGTCATAACTAGTGTGACGGGCAAAATTGTGTGGTCGGCCCATTACTAGTGTTGGAGCCTTAGTCGGGCCGCACCCCTTTTAACATGCCGGTTTTCATCCTACCTTGGAAATGTCTCGGGACGCTTTGACCAGTTATGACGAGTCATGTAGTACTCCTCTAGTAGTAGTAGGATATTGTATCTCATCCAGTGGCGAATCTAAGATAAAAATGTAGGATAGGCTCAAAATACCGAGAAAATAGTTTCCAAAGATAATAAAATTCAACCTACAACAAATTTTTGAAACTTAGATGAACAATTAGCCATGCACCTATATCATAAGGATTAGGTTGTCAATATATATTCGGTTTAGCTCCATTTTAACACCTTTTTTCTACCTTCACTAATAAAACTTTGACATTTCATCATCAACCATGGTTAGGGCACTGATATTTGATAGTTTCTTACTAAAAACGGAGAGTAGGCTCGAGCCTAACGAAGCATGCCTGGTAAATTCGCCCCTGATCCCATCGGTGAACTTTCAATCACCTAAGGGTGTATATGAGGTTGTATAAACGACTCATAGATACGATGTTGTTGAAAATGATAACTTACACCGAATATATTTTAAATGCCTATTCACACTACATACCACAATCTTCCGGCATCGCCCACATGATCATAAGGTGTTCTGGGTCCGACCTATATGGGGTACACATTACGTAACTTCTAAAGGAGATATTTTTGAAAATATAATTTTGGAGAATTAATTATGTGCGATTTTAGGCTTCAAATGGCTACTAATCAAAAAGGTGCAATTGTAGGTTCTCTATCTGTCTAAAATTTCAGTCATATGTACAATAACTTCAAATGTGAAGGATACTCATGCGTATTTCTAATACCAAAATTGCACAAAAGCAATTACGTGTTCAAAATGGACAAACTAACCAACTACATGAGAAATATGTGTAAATTTAGTTTTGGAAAGGGCTATCCAAATTGCACATTCTTAGTCCTAGAGTGTACAATTTTAAAATGAACAACTTTCTAATAAACAATGGTTGCCACTCCACACTGATAAGCGATCGCCCATTGAGATTCCGGACGCGCACACTGCAGTGTCGACGCTCCCGTCCTAGACGAGCTTCGGATTCGATTGTGGGAGACAACCAGGGAAAACAAAGTGGGTCTGACTAATGTGGAGTTACCTGACGTCACCATCGCCCCACCCCCATCGCATTATCCTCCTCCAGCAGCCTGGCCGTTCGCCTTCCCATGATCTGCACAGCCCTAGCAACCACCACTGGCTGAACCGTCGTCCTCCCCACCCATGGCCGGCACGCCTCCCGCCTTGCCCGGAGCTCCTCCATTGAGCTAGCACCGGCTCAGCTAGCACTCTAAGTGCAAGGAGAGGACATATTTTCTCTAGCATCGACACGCCACCACTAGACCACCCCACCCTAACTTTCTTGCTCGCTCCGCTACGGTCTATTAGACTGATATGTCACGTAACGTACATATCTTTCTATTGTGGAGTTTCCCTATTTGTGGTGATCTCCACAATAATCCGTAGTTATGGTATTAATTGTATAGTTATGACATTGATTGTAATACTAATGCCTAGGATTGTAATCTTGTCTATTTATAGACGTGGAATAGAATGGCCCAAGTGTGGTCTATCTTCTCACATGGTATTGGCCAAAAATTTCTGACAACGCTTCCGCTCTCCTCTCATCTCTAGTCACCGCCTCCCACAGCCCCTGGTCGGCCGCACCTCCTCCTCCCCTCCTCCCATGGCGCCGCCCGAACCCCACCCCAACGCCCACCTTTGGGCGCAGGCGACCACCATCCAGAGTGTTTGCTCGCTCGTCCCGGTCGTCCTCGACTTCGAAACCAACGTCTTCCCCAAGTGGCGCACCTTCTTCACCATCACTGTCACCACCTACGCCCTCGAGGACCACCTCGCCACCGAGCGGCCTCCTACCGACAACACCATGTGGCTCCGCCTTTCTCCACGGCAAGCTCGCCGAGGTGGTGTATTGTCGACAACCCACGGGCTTCATCGACTCCACCCGCCTCTAGCACGTCTATCGGCTGAACCGTTCTCTATACGGTCTCAAGCAGGTGTTGGGTCCACAGCATAGAAAACAAAAAAATTCGGTGTGAACCACACGCCAAGATCTATCTACTAGGTACAAAGCAACGGGTGGACATACATCCAACGAGAACTTACCCTCGAAGACAAGAGTTTTGTTAACGAGTAGGAACTCGTGGTTGATGTAGTTGTACACTTGCCGATCTCAATATCGTGAGGAAGTCCGAGCACCGCAACTCAGCAGCGCATCCGTACTCGCACACACGTTCAAGCCACCGAACAACCTCCACCTCCTCGCTCCAACGATCTAGCGGAAGCAGCAACTCCTTCCAGACGAAATGTCACCGGGAACATGTATCTCGCTAATCCGAGACCATGGGAGAATAATTCTAGAGGGGGAGAGAGATCCTTCACAAGGAGGTGTGAGGATGAAGGAGGGAATGGGTGGCCTTTTATAGGAGGAGGGGGGGTGCCCCTCCTCTCCATGGCCGGCGCATGGGGGGGTGACCCCTCACCTCCCCCATTCATGTGGTGGTAACCCCTCCACATTAAAATGCCTCTTCACATTCCCTTTTAAAGTCTCCACTTTAAATGCATTAAAATTCTCCAAGTTTAATGCTCTCTCATTTAATAAAACTCTTTTATTAAATTTATTCAGAATTTTGTTAATTACTTTAATTAACAAACATTCACATATAGCCCCTTGCAATATTTCAATATCACATGCAGAACCACTTTCTGCAATTTCACCTGAAACAATTTCCGGTTTCTATTGAAACAATTCCTGCGCTTTGCAATTCTTTCGTCTAAAACATATGTGCTCCAAAATGGTGTCCGATAACTCTTAAGTGTGTCACCCTACGGTTCGCGAATAATGCAGACATGATCGATACCCTTCTCCGATCAATAATCAGCAGCGGGACCTGGAGATCCGTACTGACTCCTACACATTCAACGATGACTTCTATGATCGTGAGAACCTTTAACGCTTGTAACTAAATCCCTGTGTCTCGCGATATATTACATGTCCGAGATTCGATCATCGGTATCTCCATACCTAGTTTGATCTCGTTACCGACATGCACTCTTTTCTCGTTCCCGTGATATAACATTCTAGTGATCACATCACTTGCTTGCAAGCTATCTCAATGTGATATCACCGAGAGGGCCTAGAGTATATCTATCCGTCATCGGGATTGACAAATTCCACTCTTGATCCATGAGCCTCAACATAACACCTTCGTAGTACTGAACCCATCTTTATAGTCACCCTGTTACGGTGTGACGTTTGATGTTATCAAGATACTCTTCAGGTGTTAGCAATTAACATGATCTCATGATCTAAGGATAAAGATTACTTCGTATGATGTTATAGCAATATAAACATAATGACTTGATCGTAATGCTATACTTGGGATGAATGTTCATCACATCATTCCACCAATGGTGTGACCTTGTTATTAACAACATCCAATGTCCATGATCAGGAAACCTTGATCATCTTGTTAATCAACAAGCTAGTCTATAAGAGAGGCATAACTAGGAACCCTTTTTGTTTATTAAACACACATGTATTGATGTTTCCGATCAATACAATTCTAGCATGCAAAATAAACATCTATCATATATAAGGAATACATAATAACAACTTTATTATTGCCTCTCAGGGCATATTTCCTTTAGTCTCCCACTTGCACTAGAGACAATAATCTAGTTCACATAGTGATAAATCTAACACCCATGGAGTTCTGGTGTTGATCATGTTTTGCCCTAGGGAGAACTTTAGTCAACGGATCTGCTACATTTAGGTCCGTGTGTACTTTACAAATCTTTATATCTCCATCCTTGACATGCTCGCGGATGGAGTGAAACCGGCGCTTAATATGCTTGGAATTCTTGTGAGACCTCGGTTCCTTTGCGTTGGCTATGGCTCCATTGTTGTCACAATAGATCACCATTGGGTCCAATGCACTAGGAACCACACCTAGTTCCGTAATGAACTCTTTGATCCAAACCGCTTCCTGCGCCGCTTCTGAAGCAGCAACATATTCTGCCTCCGTCGTTGATCCAGCCACACAGGTTGTTTGGAACTCCTCCAACTAACTACTGCTCTGTTCAAGAGAAATACGTATCCGGATTGAGACTTAGAGTCATCCGGATCGGTGTCAAAGCTAGCATCGACATAACACTTAGCGACTAGCTCTTCTTCACCTCCGTATATAAGAAACATATCCCTAGTTCTTCTCAAGTACTTGAGGATGTTCTTTACCGCTATCCAGTGTTCCGAACCTGGATCAGATTGGTACCTACTAGTCAAACTAATAGCATGTGCCACATCCGGTCTTTTACATAGCATGGCATACATAATAGAGCCTATGGTCAAGGCATAGGGGATCTTATCCATCATCTCTCTTTCTTCCGCCGTAGCCGGACTTTGAGTCTTACTCAATGTCTTGCCTTGCAACATAGGTAAGAACCCCTTCTTACTTTCGTCCATATTAAACTTCTTTAATATCTTATCAAGGTATGTACTCTGCGATAGCCCAATTAGACGCCTTGATCTATCTCTATAGATTTTAATGCCTAATATATATGACGCTTCACCAAGGTCTTTCATCGAAAATTTGCTGTTTAGATAACTTTTAACACTGTTTAAAAGATCTATATCATTTCCAATCAATAATATGTCATCCACATATAATATCAGAAATGCCACATTGCTCCCACTCACTTTCTTGTAAATACAAGCCTTTCCATAAGTTTGGACAAATCCAAAATCTTTGATCACCTCATCAAAGCGGAGATTCCAACTCCGGGATGCTTGCTTCAGTCCATAGATGGATCGCTGAAGTTTCCATACCTTATTAGCATCCTTAGGATCGAAAAAACCCTTAGGTTGTATCATATACAACTCTTCTTCAATATTACCATTGAGGAACGCACTTTTTACATCCATCTGCCATATTTCATAATCAAAATATGCAGCAATTGCTAACATAATCCTAACTGACTTAAGCATCACTACGGGAGAGAATGTCTCATCGTAGTCAACTCCTTGAATTTGTCGAAACCCCTTTGCGACAAGTCGAGCCTTATAGATGGTCACATTACCATCAGCATCAGTTTTTATTTTGAAAATCCATTTATTCTCAACGGCCTTTCGATCGTGAGGTAAGTCCACCAAGGTCCAAACTTGGTTCTCGTACATGGATTCCATCTCGGATTTCATGGCTTCTAGCCATTTGTTGGAATCCGGGCTCATCATCGCTTCTTCATACGTCGTAGGGTCATCCATTTCATCAACCATGAAATTCACAACAGGATTGCCGTACAGTTCAGGAGCTGCACGTGTCCTGCTTGACCTGCGAGTTCGGTAGTTTCCTCTTTCGGAGTTTCATGATCAATATCATTATCTCCCTCTTCATTAGGTGAAGTCAACTCTGAAACAATTTCCGGTGCTGCGCCACTCGCCATTTTATGAAGAGAAGGTTCAATCACCTCTTCGAGTTCTACCTTCCGACTACTCACACCTTTCGTGAGAAACTCCTTCTCAAGAAAGGATCCATTCTTGGCAACAAAAACCTTGCCCTCAGATCTGTGATAGAAGGTATACCCAATCGTTTCCTTAGGGTATCCTATGAAGACGCATTTTTCCGCTTTGGGTTCGAGTTTATCCGGTTGAAGTTTCTTCACATAAACATCGCATCCCCAAACTTTAAGAAATGACAACTAAGGTTTGTTTCCAAACCATAATTCATACGGTGTCGTTTCAACGGATTTAGATGGTTCCGGATTTAAAGTGAATGCAGCTGTTTCCAGTGCATAACCCCAAAATGACAGTAGCAAGTCAGTCAGAGACATCATAGATCGAACCATATCCAATAAGGTACTATTACGATGTTCCGACACACCATTACGTTGTGTTGTTCCGGCAGGCGTGAGTTGTGAAACTATTCCACACTCTTTCATGTGTGTGCTAAACTTGTAACTTAGATACTCTCCTCCATGGTCAGACCGTAGAAATTTGATCTTTCTATTACGATGATTTTCCACTTCATTCTGAAATTCCTTGAACTTTTCAAAAGTTTCAGACTTGTGTTTTATTAAATAGATATACCCGTATCTACTCAAATCATCCGTGAACGTAACAAAATAACGATATCCACCTCGCGTCGACATACTCATTGGTTCACACACATCAGTATGTATGATTTCCAATAGATCTGTCGCCCGTTCCATTGAACCGGAAAATGGCGTTCTAGTCATCTTGCCCATAAGGCATGGCTCACATGTATCAAATGATTCAAAATCAAGTGATTCCAAAAGTCCATTAGAATGGAGTTTCTTCATGCGTTTAACGCCAATATGACCTAGACGGCAGTGCCACATATATGCAGATATATCATCATCAAGTTTAATCTTTTTAGCATTAACATTATGAATGTGCGTGATACATTGCAAATGTATCCATAATTTTTGATGTTCCATGCGTGGTTTTATCCACTTTCTTGTGTTTTGTCCACACTTTGGAGTACTTTTCATATGATTTCTTGGACTAACCTATTAACAAGAGCCATAGTGCCAGCTGCCTGTTTTCTGCTATTTTTGGTTCCAGGAAAGTCAGAAAATGAATATTCTCAGAATTGGACAGGACAAAAGCCAAAGTGCCTATTTTTCCAGAAGACTCACGGAGCTAGAATACGAGACAGAGGAGGGCCAGGGCCTGGCCACACCACCCCCAGGCATGGGCTGGGCTTGGCCGCGCCAGGGCTTGGTGTGGTGGCCCCAGGCACCCCCTCGGTCTCCCTCTTCGCCTATAAGTTGCCTTCTGACCTAAAAACTTCAGGGGGGTCGACGTTTTTCCAGAAGGAGTTCCGCTCCGCCGCCACCACCAGATTCCACGAAACAGCACCAGAAACTCCATTCTGGCACCCTAGCGGGACGGGGAATTGGAGGAGATCATCACCATCATCATCACCATCGCTTCTCCATCGACCATCCATGTTTCCCCCATCTATGAGTGAGTAATCCCCCGTTGTAGGCTATGGGTATGGTAGGGATTGGATGAGATCGTTCATGTAATGGCATCAGATTGTTAGGGCATGGTGCCTAGTATCTTTTATTAGTGCTTTATGACTTTGTTGCGACTTGTTGTGCTTAATGCTTGTCACTAGGGCCCGAGTGCCATGATTTCAGATCTGAACTTATTATTGATTCATTATGATAGTATTGTTTCTGATCTTATCTACAAGTTGTATACACACGTTATTGTCCGGAACCTATGGCCCCGAAGTGACAGAAATCGGGATAGCCGGAAGGGAAAGGCTTTGATGTGAGGATCACATGTGTTCACGAAGTGTTAAGGCTTTGCTCCGGTGCTCTATTAAAAGAAGCACCTTAATTGCCAGTAGTTCCCTAGAGGCCCCGCTGCAAACGGGCTGGCAGGACAAAAGATGTTGTGCAAGTTCTCATTGCGAGCACGTATGACTATATATTGAACACATGCCTAGGATTGTCTAGTACTTGGGTGCTTTATCTTATTTATCTGCAATTGCCCTATGTTCTGATTGCTATGTGAATTGTCTTGTCCATGCAACGCCCGTCCATCCATCCCTATGCCTACCACACTTGAATCCCACTGTTTACTGCTTTTGTTACTACTGTCTTTGCTTTACTACTGCTGTTACTTTACTATTCCTACTACAAAACTGTTGCTACTGATAAACTGCTGTGACCAAGATTGTTTCCAGGTGCAGCTGAATTGACAACTCAGTTGTTAAGGCTTATAAATATTCTTTGGCTCCCCTTGTGTCGAATCAATAAATTGGGTTTCACTTCCCTCGAAAATACTGCGATACACCCCCTATACTTGTGGGTCATCAAGACTATTTTCTGGCGCCGTTGCCGGGAGCATAGCTTTATTTATCAAGTTCACTTGGATTCACTATTGTTCAAGCTAAGTTTATCTTTCTCCTTGTTTGCTTGTTTCTTTCTCAAAAATACAAAAAAAATAGTTCCTACTCTAGTTGTTGTTTTCGTTGGTCTGTTATTGTCTTACTTTATCATGCTTGATGTCAATCGTTGGTTTCTTTGAAACTGAATCTTATTGGCAAGGTGGGTTCACAGAAGATCAAAAATATTATTATAAGGAACACCGCTTGTCACAAAAACGGAAACACTTATGGGAACAAATTGATAGATTGTATACCATTGCTAGAAACGTGTGCTCTACTTATAATGTTACTTATTGCTTTGATAAATCTTGTTGCTGTAGGAGGTACAAACACCTCCCTTTTCAATGTGAGTATAATGATAATGTTACCATATCTTCCTATGTTAAGGGAAATTATGACCTTTATGATGTGGAACAAATTGAGGAATTTATTGCTTGGAAGGGTGCATTTGAACTTGCTAGTTTGCTTGAAAATATTGATGATTCACCTTATAAGTATGAGGTTTATGGTACACTTAAATTTTGCTTTGATAATTACAAGGATGAAAATGGCTATATTCTTGAGTATTTTAATAGATGATTTCCACAAATGGAAGAGACTAATGCCTTGAAGGATCCTATGAAAGAACAAATTGATGAACCTGAAATCTCATTAGATGAAAAAGAGGAGGAGAGTGATGAACAAAAGGAGGAAGAATGGATTAGCTACCCATGCCTACCTTCTAATGAGAGTAACTCTTTATCCCTTACATTATTTGATTGTCCTCCATGCTTACTAAAGGTGGATGAATGTTATGTTCCTGAGGATTCTTTTGAAGATGTTTATGATAAAGCTCTAGTGCTTGTAGATCATGAAAAGCATGCTTTATGTGATAGTTATATTGTTGAGTTTATTCATGAGGCTATTGAAAATTATTATGAGAGAGGAAAATATGGTTGTAGAAGTTTTCATGGTATTGAAACACCTCTCTATGTGCTGAAGTTACTCTTGTTTTATCTTCCTATGCTTGTTTCTTTGTTCTTTGTGAATTTATTTGCATACACGATTCCTATGCATAGGCAGTGGGTTAGACTTAAATGTGTTTTGGATTTGCTTCTTGATGCTCTCTTTTACTTCACTTCATATTTCTTATGAGAGCATCCTCTCAAACTTTTATGCCTGGAGATGATAATATGTCTATTATTCTTGGGAGACCTTTTCTTAATACTGCAGGAGCTGTTATTAATTGTAATCAAGGGAAGTGACCTTCAATGTCAATGACAAGGAACATACTATCTATTTCCCCAAGAATATTAAAAGTACTTATGGTTTGAATTCAATTGAACATGTTGAGGGCATTCAAGTTGGAGAAATATATTGTCCCATACCAAGAGAAAAATTTGAAACTATTATGATTAGGCTCATTGCTATCAAGGTTGAGGTAACATAATCATTAGTGGAATACAAAGTTTTGTCTCCTATGAAATTGTTTTGGTAGCAAGACTTGATCAACCTTGTTAACAAAAGGATTTCACTGAACAAAACAATGGTTTCACTATGATTATTTCTGTTTACTTCTATTCTATCCATTCTAGTTTTTGCTTATGCCTAACTTAAAGGCATTAAAGAAAAGTACTTATTGGGAGATAACCCAAAAGTTTTAGATGAGTCTTGGAAGTTATTACCTCTGTAATAACTGCTCATTATCCTTTTTATTTGCTTTTTCTGCAAAGAGTAACCTCTAATGAGAGAGAAGTAATGATTGGGAACGTTGTTCTCCCGAAACAGATTTCTGTGCTTCACCGTAAAAATTCGTGTAAAATCTCTGTACGTCTTTTGAGGCGTGAATTTTTGTGCTTCTGCCCCAGGTTGTTATCTAACTTTCGTTAGTTCAACATTTTTTTATTTGAGCAACATAAGGTCTTCGAAAAAATCCGTCTTTACCTGCTGGTCTGTTTTGACAGATTTCTGCCATTTTCAACATTTGCTTCTTGTTGGTTCATTTTTGAGTTCTTTTGGGGAATTGAGATTTTTGAGGGAAGTGCTACAGTAGCTGGTGTTCTAATGGGAGTTTATTTGGTGTTAGAACTGAACCTTAAGAATTATTTATCTTGAGTACATTAATGTTGCTAATAAAGATTGTGTGAAGTTTTATATGAAGGAAAAATTTCAGGTGTATGGAAGGAATGAGTAATGAGATGAAGGATGGACTAAAGCTTAAGCTTGGGGATACTACGCGTGTCACCCCAAGAAATATCCAAGAAGTACAAGCGTCAAAGATTGGGGATGCCCAAGGCATCCCCTTCTTTATCAATAAAAATCCCAGGTTTCTTCCAAACGCTTCATTTTTATTGTTTCATGCACAATTGTGTTTTTCTTGGAGCGTTTTCTTTTTCATTTTCGTTTTGGTTTTTAGTTTGCGTGGTTTGCTTAGTTTGCTGAATAAATTGGTTGGACCCCCCTCTTTCATACATTGGTGTTCAAATGGTTTGGTTTGGTTTGGAAAAGAGTAGGAAAGCTCATGCTTAAGTGGTAAAGATAGCTTGTTTTTGACTGTGGCCTATGCTTTGTCATGCCATGCTTGATATTGTTTTGGCTTTATGCTTAGTATTCTTTGTTGTAGCATGACTTGTTATGAACAACTGAGATTGCTTAATGTGCCTTGGATGAATCATGCGTTGTTTTAGCATATTAAAGCATAGTATTGTGGTATTCTCCTTTGATGTTTTATTTGGGTTGACTTGGCGCATGCTCACACCATGTTATGACTATCTCAAGTCACCATAAGCCTTTATGATCCTTTAGTTTTCAACTTGTAGTATCACTTTATGCTTTGATCAATGATGTTTTGTCGCTCTGCATGATTATGGCCATTATTGCTCTCTCATTTGTCGCTCCCTTACTATTGCTAGCCTTCACTTACACTGAGTGTTTTACTCATGTTTCCAACTCCCTTAAACCAAATATTGCCAAAGTGTCCACCATACCTACCTATTAGCATCATTTGCTACTTCCGTGCATATTCAATATGCCTTGTTTTCTTCCGAATAAAATGTTTGCTTGTTTTGAGAAAGTTAGTTAGTAAAGCTCTCACGAACTTGATGGCACACTTTATTTCCTGCACTTAATAAACCTGAACCATTGTGAACTCTCCATGAAAGTTATATGCTTGCAAATTATAGTTTGGGGATTAGCAGAACCGTGCTGTCACGGGGAACGCTTTCATCACTTGTAAATATATACCCAGTTGATACCTTGCTCTTTTGTTTGCGGATGTTGTCGGTGTGAAATAAAAGGGGAGCTTGTAAGTCCATGGAGTTATGTATGTGTGTTAGAGAAACACCTGGGCCACTGGTCTAATCCATGCTGACATGGTGGAAACCTGCAGCATAACCATAATGATATCTATGAAGCATTCTTCTTATAAACAAAGAGAGAGATAACTATTGAGAAAAAGAAAAAAAAGAGTTTTATGAAAAGATGAAAGAGAGAAAAAATGCACCATTTTCCCATGGTAAATAAGAAGATTGCTGAGATACTCATTGTCTGCTTGCCTTGTCATTTTGATATGGGGATTCTTCCGTATCATCGGGCAAGGGGTACCCCGTTGGCGGTTCTCTATGATACGCACATGCTTACGATGACAAGAACTTACCGGTAACTAAAGTTGAGTAGCATGAGGAGCGACCCTCGTACTCAAGGGACTTGGGATTTTCAGTTTATAGTCTGTCAAGCATATAACTCAGATTGGACCTCACTTTCACCTTAACCACATGAAAGATGCTTATGATAGGGGCAATGAGAGCTCAAAGCTAATGAGTACCATACTTTCAGCATTTGGAAGCCTTTCAAACTACTCAAAACCTTTTCATTTCCTTGTTGAGTCTCCACACATTCTATGAGCACTTTCTTGAGAGCATAGTGACCATTCTTAGTTCTATGTGCATTGTCCCAAGACTTGTTGATTGATGCATACCTTGATATTGCTTGTTTTAAACTATTTGTATCTAGTCACTCTTGTGAACTTTGAAGGTGTCCTATGCATTTATGTTTGCTACTCTTTGAGGGACAAGCTGAATGCCACTATCCTATGTTTTCTTTATGTGAAACAAACAAACGTCTTGCAAAGCATTGTTATTCATGAATCTTTTGTTTGTGCCTTTTCATGTTGCATCATAGTTTCTTTGTCTTATTGCTAGAACTTTGTCTTTCATGTTATGATTGAAGTACTATGATCCCAGCTTTGAATGTTTTATGAATACTTTGATCAAGTCTTTTATGGTGCATGTAACCTCAAAAATTATTCTTTCTTTTTATCACTTACCTACTCGAGGACGAGCAGGAGTTAAGCTTGGGGATGTTGATACATTGCAAATGTATCCATAATTTTTGATGTTCCATGCTTGGTTTTATCCACTTTCTTGTGTTTTGTCCACACTTTGGAGTACTTTTCATACGATTTCTTGGACTAACCTATTAACAAGAGCCACAGTGCTAGCTGCCTGTTTTCTGCTGTTTTTGGTTCCAGGAAAGTCAGAAAATGAATATTCTCGGAATTGGACGGGACAAAGGCCAAAGTGCCTATTTTTCTAGAAGACTCACGGAGCCAGAATACGAGACGGAGGAGGGCTAGGGCCTGGCCACACCACCCCCAGGCGTGGGCTGGGCTTGGCCGCGCCAGGGCATGGTGTGGTGGCCCCAGGCACCCCCTCGGTCCCCCTCTTCGCCTATAAAAAGCCTTCTGACCTAAAAACTTTGGGAGGGTCGACGTTTTCCAGAAGGAGTTCCGCTCCGCCGCCACCACCATATTCCACGAAACAGCACCAGAAACTCCGTTCTGGCACCCTGCCGGGACGGGGAATTGGAGGAGATCATCGCCATCATCATCACCATCGCTTCTCCATCGACCATCCATGTTTCCCCCATCTATGAGTGAGTAATCCCCCGTTGTAGGCTATGGGGATGATAGGGATTGGATGAGATCGTTCATGTAATGGCATCATATTGTTAGGGATGGTGCCTAGTATCTTTTATTAGTGCTTTATGACTTTGTTACGACTTGTTGTGCTTAATGCTTGTCACTAGGGCCCGAGTGCCATGATTTCAGATCTGAACTTATTATTGATTCATTATGATAGTATTGTTTCTGGTCTTATCTACAAGTTGTATACACACGTTATTGTCCGGAACCTATGGCCCCGAAGTGACAGAAATCGGGATAACCGGAAGGGAAAGGCTTTGATCTGAGGATCACATGTGTTCACGAAGTGTTAAGGCTTTGCTCCGGTGCTCTATTAAAAGGAGCACCTTAATTGCCAGTAGTTCCCTAGAGGCCCCGCTGCAAACGGGCTGGCAGGACAAAAGAGGTTGTGCAAGTTCTCATTGCGAGCACGTATGACTATATATGGAACACATGCCTATGATTGTCTAGTACTTGGGTGCTTTATCTTATTTATCTGCAATTGTCCTATGTTCTGATTGCTATGTGAATTGTCTTGTCCATGCAACGCCCATCCATCCATCCCTATGCCTACCGCACTCGAATCCCACTGTTTACTGCTTTTGTTACTACTGTCTTTGCTTTACTATTGCTGTTACTTTACTATTCCTACTACAAAACTGTTGCTACTTATAAACTGATGTGAGCAAGATTGTTTCCAGGTGCAGCTGAATTGACAACTCAGTTGTTAAGGCTTATAAATATTCGTTGGCTCCCCTTGTGTCGAATCAATAAATTGGGTTTCACTTCCCTCGAAAATACTACGATACACCCCCTATACTTGTGGGTCATCAGTGCATAATATTACTATTGAGATCCATCAGAAATAAACCATTCAACATAGGTGCATGACCATAAAAGATATTATCCATATAAATCGAACAACCATTGTTTTCAGATTTAAACGAATAACCACCTTGCATCAAACACGATCCGGATACAATGTTCATGCTAAGTGCAGGCACCAAATAACAATTATTTAGGTTTATGACTAATCCCGATGGCATATGGAGAGGCAGCGTTCCGACGGCGATCACATCAACTCTTGATCCATTGTGACCTCATCCCTTTCTAGTTGTCGCTTGTTCCGCAGCCCCTGAATCGAGTTACATATATTAGCAACTGATCCCGTATCAAATACCCAGGTGCTACTGCGAGTACTAGTCAAGTACACATCAATAACATGTATATCACATATACCTTTGTTTGCCTTGCCGGACTTCTTGTCCGCCAAATACTTGGGGCAGTTGCGCTTCCAATGGCCAGTCCCCTTGCAATAGTAGCACTCGGTATCGGACTTAGGGCCAGCTCGGGGTTTATTTTCAGGTGCGGCAATAGATTTGCCACCCTTCTTTCCCTTGTGCTTGTCTTTCTTGAAACCGGTGGTCCTATTGATCATCAACAGTTGATGTTCTTTCCTAATCTCCACTTCTACAGTCTTAAGCATTGAAAGAAGCTCGGGAAGAGTCTTCTTCATGCCCTGCATATTATAGTTCATCACGAAGCTCTTGTAGCTAGGTGGGAGAGATTGGAGAACACGATGTATGCCTAAGTCATTGGGAATCCTTATTCCCAAGGACACAACCTTATCGGCGTACCTAGACATTTTGAGTACGTGCTCACTAACGGAGTTGTTTTCCTCCATTTTGCAGCTAAAGAACTTTGCAGAAGCATTATAACTCTCTACG
Source organism: Avena eriantha (assembly GCA_910589775.1). NCBI lineage: Eukaryota > Viridiplantae > Streptophyta > Magnoliopsida > Poales > Poaceae > Avena > Avena eriantha. The sequence continues at coordinate 491,134,788 of OU342742.1, forward strand.
GCAGCATGGGTATCGAAAATCATTTTCAATTCTCCCATGGTATCAAAGGCATTGCCATTTTTGAAACGCTTTCGAAGTTCTGGCTCCAGCCCATATAGTATGCCGCAATGAACTAAGTTATGGTCCTTCTGACGAGTCACATAGACATTCTTTTCTTCGTCAGGGGCATCAGTTGCTGGTGGGGGGCCTAGCGGCACATCTAGCACATATTGTTTTTGTGCAGCAGTGAGGAGAATCCTCAAATTCATAGCCCAGTTGGTGAAGTTGCTACCATTCGCAGCAAGTTTCTCTTTCTCCATGAACACATTGAAATTAAAAACAGGTGGTGCCATCTACAACAGAATTTGTAAAGTTTATTTAGACTAAGTTTATGATAGATTGAGTTCAACTAATCCAAATTACTAATGAACTCCCACTCAAAAACGACATCCCTCGTGCCTTTTTGGTGATTACATGAACCAAATCCACTACACCAAGTCCGATCATCACGTGAGTCGGTGTAGCTTCAAAGGCGAGCATCTATATGGGCATCATATCAACCATATGACTCATGTTTAACCTTTCGGTCCGTGTTCCGAGGCCATGTCTATACATGCTAGGCTCGCCAAGTAAGAACCTTAGTACTCGCGTGTGTAAAACTGTCTTACACCCATTGTATGAAAGCGTAGAGTCGAGTACACCCGATCATCACATGATGTCTCGAAACACGATCCATAGAATGGTGCATACTCAAGGAAGAACACATTTTATCTTGATATCTAAATGAGGGATCATCTTACAATGTTACCAAAAGCGCCAAACTAGCAGTATAAGATGCTAACATCTAATGTGTAAAGTGAGATGATATGGTCCATGCATTTGATCTCTATCATTTGCATCGTGGTATAATCTCTAATCTCTATCATTCCTTTGTGTGTAAAGCCAAGGTCTATGGAACTTACACGTTGAATGTGTTGTAAGAGTATCTATCATACATCTGCTTACAACAATATCATATCAATACACTAGCCCAGCAACGATCTAAACTAGACCCTCTAATTTATCAATTGCAAGTTTTACGTGGCTTAGGGCTTTCGGAGATAGAACCGTTCTCACCTACGAACATGAACCACAACGAGGATAACTAAGTTATTAGAAACTCGTTGTAAATCAGATATTGACTATAGTAGGAGAGATAGACACCCGCCAGCCACTTATGCAAAACAAGTTGCATGTCAGTCGTGGAACAGGTCTCATGTACGATGACATGTAAGGTTGCTCCGGGCCGCTTCATCCCACTATGCCACAAATATCCAAAATACATAGAAGATGCAATAACATGATCATCATCGCCCACATATAAACATATGTGTACTACCCGTGCAAAGCACCTACGCATAGATCGGGCTCTGATACCACTGCTGGGTCCGCAGCATAGAAAACAAATAATTTCCTACGGTGTGAACTGCACGCCAAGATCTATCTACTGGGTACAAAGCAACGGGTGGACATACATCCAATGAGAACTTACCCTCGAAGACAACGAGTTTTGTTAACGAGTAGGAACTCGTGGTTGATGTAGTCGTACACTTGCCGATCTCAAGATCGTGAGGAAGTCTGAGCGCCGCAACTCAGCAGCTCATCCGTACTCGCACACACGTTCAAGCCACCGGACAACCTCCACCTCCTCGCTCCAGCGATCTAGCGGAAGCAGCAACTCCTTCCAGACGAACTGCCACCGGGAACATGTATCAAGCTAATCCGAGACCATGGGGGAATAATTCTAGAGGGGGAGAGAGATCCTTCACAAGGAGGTGTGAGGATGAAGGAGGGAATGGGTGGCCTTTTATAGGAGGAGGGGCGTGCCCCTCCTCTCCATGGCCGGCGCATGGGGGGGGTGACCCCTCACCTCCCCCATTCATGTGGTGGTAACCCCTCCACATTAAAATGCCTCTTCACATTCCCTTTTAAAGTCTCCACTTTAAATGCATTAAAATTCTCCAAGTTTAATGCTCTCTCATTTAATAAAACTCTTTTATTAAATTTATTCAGAATTTTGTTAATTACTTTAATTAACAAACATTCACATATAGCCCCTTGTAATATTTCAATATCACATGCAGAACCACTTTCTGCAATTTCACCCGAAACAATTTCCGGTTTCTATTGAAACAATTCCTGCGCTTTGCAATTCTTTCGTCTGAAACATATGTGCTCCAAAATGGTGTCCGGTAACTCTTAAGTGTGTCATCCTACGGGTCACGAATAATGCAGACATGATCGAGACCCTTCTCCGATCAATAATTAGCAGCGGGACCTGGAGATCCGTACTGACTCCTACACATTCAACGATGACTTCTGTGATCGTGAGAACCTTTAACGCTTGTGACTAAATCCTTTTGTCTCGTGATATATTACATGTCCGAGATTCCATCATCGGTATCTCCATACCTAGTTTTATCTCGTTACCGACATGCACTCTTTTCTCGTTCCCGTGATATAACATTCTAGTGATCACATCACTTGCTTGCAAGCTATCTCAATGTGATATCACCAAGAGGGCCCAGAGTATATCTATCCATCATCGGGATTGACAAATTCCACTCTTGATCCATGAGCCTCAACATAACACCTTCGTACTACTGAACCCATCTTTATAGTCACCCTGTTACGGTGTGACGTTTGATGTTATCAAGATACTCTTCAGGTGTTAGCAATTAACATGATCTCATGGTCTAAGGATAAAGATTACTTCGTATGATGTTATAGCAATATAAACATAATGACTTGATCGTAATGCTATACTTGGGATGAATGTTCATCACATCATTCCACCAATGGTGTGACCTTGTTATTAACAACATCCAATGTCCATGATCAGGAAACCTTGATCATCTTGTTAATCAACAAGCTAGTCTATAAGAGAGGCATAACTAGGAACCCTTTTTGTTTATTAAACACACATCTATTGATGTTTCCGATCAATACAATTCTAGCATGCAAAATAAACATCTATCATATATAAGGAATACATAATAACAACTTTATTATTGCCTCTCAGGGCATATTTCCTTCAGTAGGCTCCTCGTGCGTGGTACCAGCACTTCGCGACCTTCATCACCTCGACCGGCTTCACGTGTTCGCGCTCGGACCCCTCGCTTTTCATTCTTCAGTGTAATGGGGGCACGGCCTTCCTCCTCCTCTACGTGGACGACATCGTTCTCACTGCTTCCTCACCGCGCCTACTCGACAGGATCACTGCCTCTCTTCGCTCCGAGTTTGCCATGACCGACATGGGCAGCCTTCACTACTTCCTCGGCATCACGGTCACCCGCAACCCCTCTAGCATGCATCTCTCGCAAGCCAAATATGCTGCGGAGATTCTGGACAAAGCCGGCATGACTGCCTGCAAGACCACGACGACACCGGTCGACACGTCACCGAAGCTCGCCGCCACTGCTGGTGCTCCCGTCACCGACCCAACTGAGTACCGGAGTCTCGCTGGGTCTCTCCAGTACCTCACCTTCACACCCCCTAACATCTTGTACGCCGTTCAGCACGTGTGTCTTCACATGCACGACCCTCGTGAGCAGCACCTGGTGGCCATCAAGCGCATCTTGCGCTACGTCAAGGGCACGATCTCTCATGGACTCCAGCTTCACTCCTCATCACCGGACTCCATGTTCACCTACACCGACGCCGACTGGGTCGGCTGCCCTGACACTCGATGCTCCACGTCGAGTTTTTGCGTCTACCTTGGTGACAACCTCGTCTCCTAGTCTTCAAAGTGGCTACACAAGGTATCTCGTTCGAGCGCTGAGGCTGAGTACCGTGATGTGGCTAATGCCGTCGCCGAGGCTAGTTGGATTCGCCAACTCCTCCACGAGCTTCATCGACCATCTCCTCCCGCCACGGTTGTGTTCTGTGACAATGTTAGCGCTGTCGACATGTCCACAAACCTTGTTCAGCATCAGCATACCAAACACATCGAGATCGATCTTCACTTTGTTCACGATCGTGTTGCCCTGGGCCAGGTCCACGTCCTCCACGTCCCCTCATACCGCCAGTTCGCCGACATCCTGACGAAGGGTCTTCCATCACCGCTTTTTTTGGACTTTTGGTCCAGTCTCAACGTCCGTCCTCATCCCGTTGTGACTGCGGGGGAGTGTTAGAATGATATGTCACGTAACTAATCTTGTCTATTTATAGACGTGGAATGGAATGGCCCAAATGTGGTCAATCTTCTCACACGGTCAAGTCGCATCGGTGGTGCCTCCGTCTCGCCCTATTCCTCTCAGCAGCCGTCATCACCTACGGCTTCACCTCTTCTCTCCCATCTCTCGATTGGTTGATTGCGTCTCGGGGAGGAAGGGTCCGAAAATAAGGATACCGTGGCCCTAATGCACAAATCTTAGCACATTATTCCAACTGCGAAGGAGTCAACTGAGCCTTTAACTAGTTTCTAGTTAAGCTGATACTTGTCACAATGGGTGGTATCGTACTAGTATCATTCTCATATGATACTAATGTATGATAATATATCTATAATGCATGGTATCAGGTATATTCTCATGATATTTATTGATTTGTAAAATCTTAATACAAAATTATGTATAAGATTTGTTTGATATTAGTTTTTTTTGTTATACTAGTAAAATGCCCTTGCGTTGGCACGGACACTCTTTCTTTTCCTTTTTTTGTGACATGGCATTTTTTTCTAAAAACATTATGATTTCACTTCACTTGAAGTGCATCTCAATAAAAGGTAGTATAATTCATTGTTGTTGAATCTCAAGTAAGAGTCCATCTAATTATCTTTTATTATTTACTATTTGTGTCCTATAATAAAAAATATTACATCCATTATACTCATATCTTGGTTGTAATAACATCTTATATTATGGGAAGGAAGGAGTAGTATCTTTTTCCCTCCATTTCTCCCTTTGGATCTATACCAAACTCGCTTTGTTCGCCTCATTCTTAACTATCTTACAAAACATTGTTGTTTCAACTTTGTCTTTGCCCCTTGTGCCAATACAAACATTTATACATGATAGTTTCCAGTGTGTGTAGTGATCCATCCCCATTGTCTTTACCAAAAAAAACAATGTATGCCATATGAAAAGGATTTAGCATAAAATGGAAATACGAGTGGATATTTTTCACTCCTAAGCTCCAATGCTCCTGTTAGTAAAAAACAAAAATTAAAAAAAATATCCATCACAATCCTACCTGTAACGAATGGAGGGTGATCTCGAATGGGTGGTAGCCGGATAGGCGGGTTCCAGGCCTTGCATTAGAAGATGCTAGACACAATGATAAAGTTCACAGTTATCTTACATTAGCATCATATAATACGACAATCATGTAGTATATCGTCATAAGAGAAGATTACTATGAAGAGACCGATGAAGCTTTCTTAAACATGTCCTATTTGTTGGCAGGTTTACCATCATTAATTATGAATATGCATGGTGCTAATGTGTATCCTTAAAACATGGTACAAATTTTACATTCCGCTATGTTAGAACATGATAATAACCAAATTACATATTTCATAATTTATCGGATTCAAGATTGTTCGTAACTTTATAACCACGAGGTCCTCCACTCATCTCTAAACTGCGGGATTTCACAAGAGCCTTGTAGATATGTACATCCTGCAAATACTGAAGAAGATATGCCCTAGAGGCAAATAAGAAATAGGTTTTTATTATCATATCTCAATTAGTTTATAATAGATTCATATTGTGCTAGAACTGTGCTAAGTAGAAATATTGGTATATGTGTGGTATGAAACAACCAAGTCCCTAGTAGCCTCTATTCATACTAGTTCGTTGGTCACGAAAATGATCTGGGTTTCAAGATCATGGGCATTTATGCCGACTGACAATGAGATCATATCATTGGAGAATGATGTGGTTGGACATTCCTCGAAGGATTGCAACACGATCAAGTCATATAGTTCATTGTTGCAACAACTATACCTAGACTCCTTCTCCTTAGACCGTGAGCTCATATTACTCACTATTTCCCTAGGCTGCTTTGACTACATCAAACGCCACTTGGTAATGCGGTGCTTATAAAGGTGTACGTTGGATATTCCGAAGGAATAGTAGATGGCATGTGACTGCAAGACCGGGATTTGTTCACCCACATGACGAGTAAAGATACATACGGACGACTTGGTGAGATTACATCTATAAATGTTGCAACATGTGACTAGGTCACGGGGATGTAATATCACGGTAACAAGAAAACATAACTTGTTGTGAACGAGATTGAACAAGGTATGGGATACCAATGATCAGATCTCGGATAAGTTGTATCGAGAAACAAAAGGAAGAGGATGCTACATTTAGACGGTTCAAGCGACATTGTCATCAGGAATGCATAGGGGTCACATGGATATCCCTTGTCCCTTTATTGATCATTGATACAGATCATGTCTAGAGCATTCCCGAGCCTTGAGAGGATACACTTAAGGGTACGATGAGAGCGATCATTCGTAAGATGGATTCACAATAGAGAAAGAGAGAAAGCCAGAATTGTTCCGCGAAGAGATCGGAAGTTGTTCGGAGAAAGAATAAAGGAAAAGACCAGAAAAGTGTTTTCGGATAAATGGGAATTTAAATATATATATTTATTATATGTTAATTATGAATTAATATATTATAAATAATATTTAGATTAAGATTCAACTTTTATATTAGGCTAAATCCCGGAGGGAAATAGCCTAGAAATAAAACTGCAGGAAAATAAAAGGAAAAAGAAAAATAGCCAGCCCAAGTGGGCGGCGGATAATAGCCGCCGCACTGGGTGGTAGATAGCAGGGCGACGCCTGGCCGCCGCGGGCCGCCGGCCCACCCTGGCGGGGCAGGGCTGAGCACAGGCCGCCACCGGGCGAGGCGAGCTGGGCCGCTCGTGGCATCGGCCCACCCGGGTCGCGGGCGCCAACGGGACGCCGGGGGTGGCCAGCCCACCGGGGTCGCTGCCCTAGCAGGCGGCCGCCTCGCGGGTGAGGCTGAGCACGAGGTGGGCCACGCCAAAGGCCCACCCGGCCAGCCCCTGCTGCTTCCCTTTTCTTTTTGTTGTTTATTTTCTGTTTGCCTATTGGGCTGAGTAGAAACAGCCCATTTGGCAGTCCGAATTTCTGCTGACTTTTTCCTTTAGTATTAGTCCCACATGGCTTAGCCTTTGAGAAAGGTACACCCCCTTAGCCTATATAAAGGGGTGCCCATGGGTGGGATTAAACGTACTAATATTTGGAGAAGTCCTTTGTTTGACTTCCTCCTTCTCTCTCTCCCTCTATACCTCATGACCATGGCCCCAAGTCTGGGCTATGCGATCGAGGCACACCTGCAGTACGCCGTTGCGCTGCAGGGATTCCTAGCCGGATATCAGCTTCCGCACTCCCGGTGGGATCGGGGAGCTAGAGGTCTCATCGTGCACCGGATGTGTATGAAGACACGAGGCGCAACACTTGGGGCGCTTAAATGTCGTGAGCCGGAACTGTTGCACGATGAAGATGATGAAGATCAAGAAGGAGCAAGGGGTGACCTGCGAGGAGCTTCGCGACCTTGAGGTCGGCTTCGAGTCCGACTACTTCAACCACGTTCCCCACGGAATGTTAACCGCGTATGGTCTACAAGGGTATGTACTCTCTACGCATCGGCAGTTACCGCATTACTACATAGATAGATCCTAGGCTAAGTTTCTGGAGTTCCGTCGTAGGAATTTTTTTGTTTTTTGCGCTGATCCCCAACAGTGGTATCAGAGCCGATCTATGCGTAGGAGTGTTGTACGGCCAGTACGCACAAGTATTGTGCGGGCATTGATCCCTTAGTTGTTACCCTCTAACGTGTACTTGTTTATATCGCGGTATTGTTTGATGAAGCGGCCTAGATCGACCTTACGCGTATTCGTACACGAGACTGGTTCCACGCTCAACATACGACTTGTACCGTATAAGTGGCTAGCGGGTGTCTGTCTCTCATTTGATAGTTGATATAGCATTTACAACGGAGGGCCCCGAAAGGGGTGTAGTAGAGACAACTATCAGATCCATGTTGTGGTTGGAAACTTCGTAGTTTAGAAACGGTTCTAGTGCGAAATCCCTAACAACCACGTAAAACTTGCAATAGATAAAGTAGAGGCGTCTAACTTTATTTTGCAGGGGGTTAGTTTGCAGGGGGCATGTGATTGTGATATGGCATTGGTCGTTACAAAGGTAAAGTGGTTTACTTTTCTGTTTCTAAGTAGTATAATAATAGTCATTGTTCCGATGAACGATCTAGTGGCGGCGTCGTGGACTTGGCGTCAAACCAAGGGCGAGATGGAGATCATGCCAGAGCGCTCAATGGAGATCAAGGCGCAAGAAAGACCATATCATATCACATTATACATATGATGTTGATACCTGTTTTACATCTTATTGTGTGCTAGTATTTAAATACTCAACAGTAGCAAAGAAGATAATCCCTATTTAATTCCAATGTTCCGTGTTCCCCTTGTGTGTTCACCACCAAGAAAGTTCTTCGGTATGAGGCCGGCCGTGATGATCGGGGGTCAGACATATCTACGTTTGGATACAGTGGGTGTAAGCCATGTTGCACAGCGAATACACACAAGTTAGATTTGGCCAGCCTAGCATGTACAGACATGGCCTCGGAACACAAGAGATTGAAAGATCGAGCATGAGTCACATGGATGATGTGATTGACATTAGTGAATGTCTACCTTTGATACTACACTGATGGCCGTGATGATCGGGGGAGGTGTAGAGGATAGGGATCATGCAATCACTAAAATCGTCCATGGGATGACCATTTTAGTGGAGACCAATTATAAATTGATCTCTTATTATAAACTTAGTCTAGATGTCTGTTTGCAAATATCTTAGTAGACCTTGGCCTATCCCATTGAGGTCCTTTGCGACCATGGGAATATATTGCTTAATATGGAACTTAGCAAAATGGTCCAACTTCTTAGATTAATACCCATGCCTGAGGGATATCCTCATAAAAGGTGATCTTCTCTTCTTGATACAATAACCGTTAGGAGATAATTCGATGACTCCGGAAAGTTTGGAGTAACACTTAGCAATCTTGCATTAGAGTTGAGAACTCTTGGAAGGGCTTGATTGTAAGTGGAGATCATGGATGAAAATGTATATGTAAGATATACAAATTATAAATGTGGTTTTTGCAAAACTCACTGTAGTTTGCAAAGTATTTGATACTTGTCCCGTTTTGTGAAAACAAAGGATCTGCTTGAGAATTGCTGGATTTGAGGCAACGTGACTTGATGACGGCAAACAAAACAGTTGATGGCCGAATCACCTCTTCCTTCAAAGTTTGTCATTTGGATTAGTGGACTTGAATATAAATTTGTAATCGACGTCTGTGTGTCTTGCTCTTGGCAAGACGATTATTCATATGAACAAGTTACAAAATAGATTGTACTATTCGTATGAACAATACCTTATGGTCACATTATGATTACAAATAAGTTATTCTCATCACTATGTTAATGATAATAGTTTAAACATTTATAAAGGATTAGAATGCTAAAAGATATCCAAAGTCTAATAATGAAATGACACTACAATTTAAGTCATTTTGGTTATTGCAGGTTCTTTATGAAAGATCAGGGTCCTAGATGCTTAATCTAGAGACTTTGCAAAACCATGCCTCTCTGGCAGAATGACTAAAACTCCGCATTCTGGTAAAACGGTGATATGTGAAGAAATGTTGAATCTTATACATAGTGATGTATCATATTTTCAACAAGTAGTGGAAATCATTTATTATGGACTTAAGTGAATAAGTGTATTTACTTAATGAAACATGAAGTTTGAAATGATTTGAATTGTTCAAATAAGTTCATAACTAAATGGGATATTGAATTAACTGAATTAACAAGACATGACTAACGTATTCATGTTAAGTTTAGCATAACAGGGACTTGTGAAAGATGTTTCACAAATTATGATAATTGGATGAATTCAAACTATGTTGAAATATCCAAACATCATAATCATTTTGTATTAGATACATATTATCTTTTATCGGGGTTATAGCTATCATTTAGAGTTAGAGATCAAAATAAGCAAACACTCATTTGAAATACAAAGGAACATCTAAAAGATTCGTGGAAACAACACCATAAGTGTTATGGCAAGTTCGAGTTTTTGGAGATTTCGACAAGTCGAAGTCGTGGCGAATAAACAAGTCTTTGTAGAGCATTCTTAGGAAGCTATGAATGTATCTTCCACAAAGGGGCAAACTTGATGTTGTCCTAAGTCAACGTGTCTTGATGAAGATACAGGTGGAAGAAAGTAAAAGATCAAAACAAGGTATTTGACCTTACCTCCGATTTGTTGAGTGGCGCAGCGGAAATTTGTTTCGTGAAACCAAACTCTGCAAATAGAGAAGAAACTGTTGATAATGATCATAAAGTTTCAAGGGAATACTTTTACTAAAGAAAGTAGGCTTCAACTATATATTCTACAAGTTTGTGGAATCATATATTGATTCACTTGTCATGTTTTGAACAAGACATACCTACGAAATACAAAGAAGCGTGATGGACCTAAGTACAAGAAATGAATGGTCATTGAAATCTCGTTAGTGGAATTCTCGATTTGATGATGATCAAAGAATTTTGGAATGTCCAAGATTATCGAGAGGACCTAGATTTGAGTGGGAGCAAATCAGCTTGGGTAACTCATAATATGTAACTGACATATTTTGAGTGGGAGCTAAGTGAAATCCCTGGATCTCAAACATGAATGTCATATTTGAGTGGGAGCGTGAAATCATTCTGGGATATATGGACGACATATGTGAAAGATGTGATTGGTGTTAATAACATTTAAGTTAGTTAAATAGGATGAAGTTGAAGTTATTAAACAAAGAGATCTATCAGGATAGATTGGTGAGTTTAATAAACACTGAATGTCGAATGCTTCCTGGACTTGATTCTGAAAGATGTTCAGAATGTCCTAAGACAAGATTCTGAAGTAGCTCAAAATGGAACAAGGTGAGAAAGTAGTTCTTACTGTATGAAGCATTGAGTATTGCAACTATGGTTGAAAGAAAGAGATGTGTTACATCTCCTATGCCTCAGTCGTAGGTTCTTTCCTAGAACCATGTTGTATACTCGACGTAATGTGACCCGAGGTTTTGGTTGATAGGACAAAATCTTAACTGTAAGAGCATGTCTTTAAGTGATTCCTGAGTTGATCACTTAACCAGAATTAAGTTTATACTTAAGTATCAAAAAGCAATGTAAGTGGCATAGATGCATTTCATGCACTAGGATCTACATAGATATAGAAGTATAAAGGCTCCATCTGAAGTGATGTATAATGTTATGGCGGGGCTAGTTTGCTTTTAAAGTAGAATGATGCGTCCCAGGGCCCAGTGCCCATGAGAAAGCCCTCGAGTTTGATCTAACGTCACTGTAAGCTCCTTGAATCCGGCCTCGTTCTGCTGCCATGACTATAGTATATACACAAAGGATAGCAAAGTGTGTTTCGAAGTTTAGATGACAACAGTAAAAAATGACCGTCATCATAAACACCAGAAACAAAAGTCTCACTTTGTTGCCAAACAAACGCTTCGACCCATTATAAGATAATGGAGTGAATGTCAAAATTAGGAAGACATTAACGATTTACAAAAGACATAATGATCTGGTAAAACAGAACATGGACATGACGTTTCCCATGAGCATGCATGATCTGTAAACGCATATGGAATATGGTTTATATGAGTAAAATGCAAGCTAGTTTATTTGTACTCTAGTGCAAGTGGAAGACTGAAGGAGATATGCCCTATAGGCAAATAAGAAATAGGTTATTATTATCATATCTCAATTAGTTTATAATAGTTTCATATTGTGCTAGAACTGTGCCAAGTAGAAACATTGGTACAAGTGTGGTATGAAACAACCAAGTCCCTATAGTAGCCTCTATTCATACTAGTTCGTTGGTCACGAAGATGATCTGGGTTTCAAGATCATGGGAATTTTATGCCGATTGACAACGAGATCATGTCATTGGAGAATGATGTGGTTGGACATTCCTCGAAGGATTGCAACACGATCAAGTCATATAGTTCATTGTTGCAACAACTATACCTAGACTCCTTCTCCTTAGACCGTGAGCTCATATTACTCACTGTTTCCCTAGGCTGCTTTGACTGCATCAAACGCCACTTGGTAATGCGGTGGTTATAAAGGTGTACGTTGGGTATTCCGAAGGAACAGTAGATGACATGTGACTGCAAGACCGGGATTTGTTTACCCACATGACGGGTAAAGATACATACGGCCGACTTGGTGATATTACATCTATAAATGTTGCAACATGTGACTAGGTCACGGGGATGTAATATCACGGTAACAAGAAAACATAACTTGTTGTGAACGAGATTGAACAAGGTATGGGATACCAATGATCTGATCTTGGACAAGTTGTATCGAGAAACAAAAGGAAGAGGATGCTACATTTAGATGGTTCAAGCGACATTGTCATCAGGAATGCATAGGGGTCACATGGATATCCCTGGTCCCTCTGTTGATCATTGATACAGATCATGTCTAGAGCATTCTCGAGCCGTGAGAGGATACACTTAAGGGTACGATGAGAGTGGTCATTCGTAAGATGGAATCATAGTAGAGAAAGAGAGAAGCCGGAATCGTTCCGCGAATAGATCTGAAGTTGTTCGGAGAAAGAATAAAGGAAAAGACCAGAAAAGTGTTTTCGGATAAATGGAAATTTAAATATATATATTTATTATATGTTAATTATGAATTAATATATTATAAATAATATTTAGATTCAGATTTATAAAGTCAACTTTTATATTAGGCTAAATCCCGGAGGGAATAGCCTAGAAATAAAACTGCAGGAAAATAAAAGGAAAAAAGAAAAACAGCCAGCCCAAGTGGGCGGCGGATAATAGCCGCCGCACTGGGCGGCAGATAGCAGGGCGACGCCTGGCCGCCGCGGGCCGCCGGCCCACCCGGGCGGGCAGGGAAGAGCATAGGCCGCCGCCGGGTGGGGCGAGCTGGGCCGCTCGTGGCACTGGCCTACCCGGGTCACGGGCGTCAACGGGCCGCCGGGGGTGGCCAGCCCACCCGGGGTCGCTGCCCTAACAGGCCGCCGCCTCGCGGGTGAGGCTGAGTGCGGGGTGGGCCGCGCCAAAGGCCCACCCGCCCAGCCCCTACTGCTTCCCTTTTTCTTTTTGCTGTTTATTTTCTGTTTGCCTATTGGGCTGAGTAGAAACAGCCCATTTGGCAGTCCGAATTTCTGCTGACTTTTTCCTTTAGTATTAGTCCCACATGGCTTAGCCTTTGAGAATGGTACACCCCCTTAGCCTATATAAAGGGGTGCCCATGGGTGGGATTAAACGTACTAATATTTGGAGAAGTCCTTTGTTTGACTTCCTCCTTCTCTCTCTCCCTCTATACCTCGTGACCATGGCCCCAAGTCTGGGCTGTGCGATCGAGGCACACCTGCAGTACGCCGTTGCGCTGCAGGGATTCCTAGCCGGATATCAACTTCCGCACTCCCGTGGGATCGGGGAGCCGGAGGTCTCATCGTGCACCGGATGTGTATGAAGACACGAGGCGCAACACTTGGGGCGCTTAAAAGTCGTGAGCCGGAACTGTTACACGATGAAGATGATGAAGATCAAGAAGGAGCAAGGGGTGACCTGCGAGGAGCTTCGCGACCTTGAGGTCGGCTTCGAGTACGACTACTTCAACCACGTTCCCCACGGTACGTTAACCACATACGGTCTACAAGAGTATGTACTCTCTACACATCGGCCATTACCGCATTACTACATAGATAGATCCTAGGCTAAGTTTCTAGGGTTCCGTCGTAGGAAATTTTTTGTTTTCTGCGCCGATCCCCAACAAATACCCAGCAATCATAAGATTCCATGCAATAGTATATTTAATATTTTTAGTGACAATGCAAGTCAGATGAAGATGACAGATTGTTAAAATGTAATGAGAATATTTAAATAAAAAAATGGTTATAGCAAATTGTGCATATGACTATCACAAAGAACAGAAAATGATGAGATCAACAATACTACATTGATTAATTTTCAAATTGATGAGAGCAATAGTATATCCATTAGTTTTCCTTTATCTCTCACAATAAAAATAGCATTCTGAATATTGAATAGCACATGTGAGATTCTATTTTGCATTGGCACCACACTTGAGAACCGACTACTCCAGACCTCAGAAACCATCAATGAAGTAAATGATACTATAAAGTTTAGAAAGGAATAAAGTGAAAATCCTGAACTTACGTGTTTTGACTATAAAACCGCCTCTGCATAAGCCTTCCCTAATCTCTGCAGTTCATGTCGTACTTTCCAGATCATTAACAAATTGGTTTTTACAACTTCACGTGTATACGATGACCCTACAATGACCATGGATCTGGAAAAATTTCATGGACCTCACAGGGTAAACCAGCAAGCCTATAGAGGGTTGGCTGCAGTAGCTTAAGGTCAGCACCAGCAGCAGAATGACTCGGACGGACTTGTCGGCAACGGTGCAAGAACTTGACATGGAAGGATTACTTCACGTTCTACTCATAGCAGCACACACAAAATAACATCAGAACATGGCATGCGCGAAATGGTAGAATTTCTACCTCACATTTCACCTCCAATTCACATGTTTCTAGGGAGTAATCGACGTCTAGGTAGCTACCGGATTCAACAAGTATCAACGGCAAACATTTCGGTCAAGCTTTCAAAAAAAGAGGGACCGTAGAACATAAAGAAACATTCAGAAATCTAATGTAACAAGGGAAGTTCTTAGGTAAAGACGTAACCTAGTAGGAAGACTACAAACCATAATATAAGTTAAGCTAACAAAACCATACATATTTGTTATCTTAGAAATAATTGCTCAGATGGCAGTTTTGAAGTTGCACGCACGTATGTACAATATGATTGAAAGACCAGTGCGATACTTCCATTATTGCAACTGGTGCAAATCTCACTGTCTTTGTCATCCTCCCATTATCTAGTCCAGAACTGTCACCAAGATTGTCACCTGGAAAAAGACCGAAAGCAAATAAGTTCTATAAATATAATTAAAACGGAGTTTACAAGTATATACCATTGGGCTTATGAAAATGGAGTGAGAATAGACCAGCAGAAATAACTGACATATAACACTTCAATTTCTTATGTTTTGATGACTGAGTTACCATTTGGAACAGCTCCGGACGGGATCAACCAAATATTCTCTAGTTCCCATCTTTCCTTGAAATGACGATGGCAGATCATAGTATGATACAAGTTTGAGATCCTCCACTTCATTTAAAGTAGGTATAGTAAAGTCTAATCTTGTTGATTGGCATCTCCAATTAGAAGACACCCTCTGATGGTCAGTGTGTTCTCCAGCAAGGACAAACATACACTGCAACATATGATATTCAGATTGAATGTCACCTAGTATAGAGAAAGCCTTAATGAGTTTCCTCAGAGTAATAATGCTTGGACTATAAACACATAAGTCCTTCCATAGATCATGAACTGCACATAAATTTTCCTCCAAATCTTCAAATGGAAAGATGCAAAAATCAAATAAGCAAGCTCACACAACATTCGATCTAAAACCATGTACAGATGAAAATGTTATCATATTTCAATCAGCATAGCATGTAACATATATGTGGTAGAGCATAACATAAAGCAGAAGAAAAAATCTTAGGATACGCCCTAGACGTGGAATATATAGAAGAGAAAATGATATGACCAAGAAACTAAGATCAACATGCAGAAGTTCCCAAAGACCAGAAAGATATACAAATTGCAAAAAAACAATCAAAAGTTAATTCATATAGCAAGTATCGAATGGTCAACTATACCATGGATTGTTATGTCTCCTTACAGCTGCAACCACAACAGGTAGGTCAAGTATACTAATATTTTTTTCTCCAAATATGAAAATGAACTTCCGAATATGAATATCATAAATAGGCATATTGAACATTTAGTCACACAAACTTTGAGAAGCTCACAATACATTATTTCAGACTTACCAAGAAGATGACCTTCCATTTTTTCTAGAGGGATCCAAACATCGTTGAAATTTGTTATGTAGACAATTAAAAAGATGTTGAAATTTTGCAAAACACCATTAGTGCTTTCTTATTCCCCAATAAGAGTGAGCAATTTAAGTGCCTACATCGGAAAGCTGATTGTCAGCAACTTTCAAACTGAAAGGAGTAGAGCTTCCACACATTAAAAACAGAACATGGCCTCTAAAAATGATAGAATTACTAACTCACATTTCACCGTCAACTCACACACTGGCACGTACTACACACGAAGAGCTAGCATATGATCCATAAGTCATAATATGAACCTAGAGCTTCCTAAACTACCAAAGAAAGATAGCAGGCATATGTTTTGGGGAGTAAGTCAAACTCGCAGTACCTATCACATTCACCAAAAATATATACAGCAACAGAGTGACTGAAATTCGGTATGCAAGAACCAGAGTCAATATTTTTATAAGTTCTAGGTTTTAGGGAAAAAATCTAATCATAAGAAATAATCTGAACCTAGAGCTTTTTGAACTACCAAAGAAGGCTAGTAGACATATGTTTTGGGGAGTTATTCGAAATTGTGGTACCAAGCAGATTCACCAAAAATATATATAGCAACGGAGATACTGAAATTCGGTATGCAAGAACCAAAGGCAGAGTCAATATTTTGCTAAGCTCTCGGTTTCAGAAAAAATACGCCCCTCTATAGCTGATTAGAGAAGAAAAATTGGAGACAACAGCATTATCAACACCAACCCAATCAGTCGCATGTTGCTGCTGTAGCTAGTAGATCAAACGTGCATTGCCTTCTCATGGGATCGGAACGCTGCATAATTTTCCAAAGGTCCTAGAAGAAATCGAACAGAGCATAATCATTAGATGATGTACATCTTCTCGAAAAATTCAGAGACACTCTGCTCACACAGACTCACCCGCATCACCGTAGGGCCCTCGATGATGTTCGCTCCAGATGCCAGATCAAGCTCTCCGGTGACCTTGGCCTCCACGAGCAGGTGGGCCAGACCATGATGGGCGCCGGCGGTGGCGGCAAAACGGGGCAGTGAGGTGAGGTTGATCCAGGTGCCCGCATATTAGCCTAAGAAGAGGTGGTGATGGGCGAGGAAGAGGTGATGATGGCCGGAACCGCGGTGGATGTGGTGAGCCGGTGACGGGCGAGGAGGAGGCACTGACAAACGGATCCAGCAGCCGGTGTGAGGAGGTGCTGGCGGAGGAGGTGTGATGGGTGTTGGATGTGGGGGAGAGGGGCATCGCCGAGGTGTAGCGAAGGGGAGAGAGAGGAGGGCGGCTGGGTGCGGGAGGGGGGATGGTAGGGACCGAGGGGGTGCGACGTGGATTCGTTGGCTTGGCCCAATTGGCGCGTGCGGACGAGGAGGGCAAAACAGTCTAAAGAAAATGTTGGACGAAACCAGCGACTGGAGAAAATAGAGAAAATTCCTCCTTTTTAAGTAGTAGAGACTATTATCGCCTCTCTCGTCATTAATTGCAGTGACACGTCAACATTTTGAATGCATGACATGTATGATACCATCTACGATACCCTATTGTGGGCAGTCCAAGAATAGCAAAACCAAACAAAAAAAGATAGGATAAAAACGAAAACGAAAATAAAAGAAGAGTGACCGGTCCCAGGTTTTATAGATGGCCTCCCAAACTAACAAATAGGAGGCACAAAATGGTAGTCGAGATGCTCTAAGCTAACAGGCGTAACCGTAGCATCACATCATCCCATAATTTCTGAACTTCTAGAGACCAAAAAATAATCATCCAAAAAGCAACTTGCATGTTGGCGTCACCCCTCCTGTCATCAGAGTTAAACAATGTTTTAGCACATCAGAGATGATGAGCCGATCGGAGTTAAAAAAAAATAGAGATGATTGAGCCGATCGGAACAGCTAATTTGGCTTGAGCACCACGGCTGCATAATCCACTACCGAACAACAATAACGAGCTCAACTGCTTAACTAACAAAATAGACCGTCTCTAATCAATCCAAAGTTTTCTGATCTCCTTCCCCAAGCCAATTGCGCTGACAACGACAGAAAAAAAATGAGCTGTAGCTTCGGGACGAATCTTCCAGGGTAATCGGTACACAGCCGTCAGTCTCAACATGTAGTAGTACTGTTTATTGACCTGGTGTGGGTTTGACTTGGAATCATTTTTTCTAGTCTGCAGCTCTCTCGCGTTTCTATTACTGTTCGCGTCTTCCTCCCCATTTCCGTCAAGTACGACTAGTTTCAGTTTACACATTGTAATTGTGGCTGCATCGATCATCAGCCCAACATATAAAGCTCGGTCGAGAGGAGGAGAAGGTCAGAACTCACAAGACACAAGTGCAAATCTGTACAGCAAACAAGCAACAAGAAGAAAGTAGGGAGCTGACTCGATCGTTGAGCTTGGATTGATTCTGATGGCAGGCGGCAAGGTAGCAGAGTGGATACGGAAGCGGACGATGCCGAGGAAGTCGTCGCCATCCCGGCGCCGGAGCAGTACTCCAAGTGGGGCGTCGGAGGAGCCGATACTAAGAGAGGCGGCAGCGGGGAGCTGGAGCGCGTCGCCGGCGCCGACGAAGGTGGGTTCGAAGGTCCGGTCGAGCGGCTTATCGGCCATGCGGCGGTGGCGGCCGCGCGTGACCGTGGTGACCATGCTATACGAAAAGGTGGTGTACCACCTGATGTGGCTGGTCGAGTCCGTCGTGGTGGTGGCAAGGCTAGTCTTCTTCCTCATGCGCTTTGGCTTCAAGCAGCTCTAAGTTCTACTATGATCTTCAGTCTGGCCGGCGGTGATGGGCTGGACGGGAAGCGTGGCTCCGTGATTCTTTGGTTCAATGTTTTTCTTTTCCTATGTCCAAATTTGTTCTCCATTTTTCAGCGGCTTTCCGTCAAGTTGTAAATCCCTCGGCCCATTTTGTGTATATAAAAAAGATTCCTTTCTTACTCCCATGTGGAAATGTTGAGACGTTGCCTGAGTAACCTAGCCAGATACAGACATACTGGATCCAGCCTTGCCTCCATGAAACCTGCACGGATGATTAGACTACAATTCACCCTTGTTAAAATTTAATAGATTCATCATGGCAGGACCAGTGCAATGTATTAGTGCTTCAACAACCTTAGCAATGGAGTATGCCTCAAGGACATTCCTGCACCGCAATATCTTTGCCTTGTCTTGTCGATGAGCTTGCATCTAAATTCCTAGATCCAAGTTTCTGGTCCCAATATTTTTCAATCATGGAGTTGTAGTTGTGAATTGGGCCAACTTTCAAAAATTGATGAATTCGACTTTCTATTCCATTTGGGAAGACCATCTTGAGAGCGGAAAGATGTAACCTCATTTCCTGCAAATAAGTTTAGATGATAAAAAAGTATGCAGCCAGGGGCAGAGACGGAAAAAAGTTTGAAGAGGGAGGGGGAGGCAATCGAAGATTTTGCCTCTTGCAAACAGTTAGGGAGGGCCAAAATACGAAAATAGGGAAAATTTAAGAGGTTTTAGGTAAGAAAACAGGGGGCATACTAGAAAAAAATGCACGTTGGTGTGTGTGTGGGGGGGGGGGGGGGGGGGGGCTGCCCCTGCTAGTTCTCTGCCTTCGCGGCGGGGGGGGGGGGGGGGGGGGGGGGCGCTAGTTCTCTGCCTTCGCCACTGCTTGCGGGATCCATTAATCTGAGCACTTTGGCATACCCTCCTCTCTCCTCTAGAGGGAGTGGCAGAGCTTGTGGCCAATGTGGTTAACTGCATATTTGTTACATGCGCGTACGGTTGCGAGCTAGGCACAACTAAGCCACGGAGTGGTGGAGCCTAGACAAGCCAAGGGGCACCCCCTAGCTTTGTACCAACTTTTGAAAATTTTCTAAACTCTATTATTTTGTGTTCTGCCCCCCTTTGTAGCTTTCCATCTTCAAAGAGTGCACCGTGGGCAGTATCACGCCGCTGAACCTGGGGCACACATGACTCGTGTACGCGGAGTCATTTTCTATTTGACAACATTCCCCAATATTACCGTCCTCTAGGAATGGGACACCTAGAATGTGAACGGTAACGAGTGAGTACTAATTCATTGGATTGTGCCTCTCAACACTGATTACATATTCATATGATCATGTGTCTTAACAAATCTAGTCCCCTGATGTCTTCTCAAGTAGTGTTAGCAATACTACTAATCAACAAAATAATCAAGGTTAGCAACAATAAAGAGACCATTTACTCTTGTGGAGATTCGACAACCTAATACACCTAGTCACGCCGTGTGGAAATCACCATGAACTACACTCTTTCCCCTCTCGCTAGTTCTCCCAATAACATGGCATGAATTGACTCTCAGGGTCATACCCCATTCTCCCCTTTTCTTCATACGAACAGGAAGAAAGAACCCTAGCTTTATTTTCAGATCCTCCTCTTCCTTGCTGGTCAAATTTATTATTGATGTCCCTATACGAAATTGCTTTCTCCAGCATGTGTCTCTCGTCTTTTTCATTCTAATGTGCCATCGTTGACATAGTGGGAATTGAAAAAAGGGCACCTATTGTACTATTGGAGGACACGCTGCATTGTCCCGTTTCCAACAAAGTAGCCCAGTACCCAAGTTGCCTACTCATCTCCTCTCTTTTAATCTTGATGTTCTTCGGCTCTGATACATGCTATTTGTCTATGCTCATGTCTGTGAAACTAGGTAGTCTTTTTGCACACAAGAAGAGAAGAATAGTTCTGACGAAAGTATCACATGTTTTCTTTGATATTTGTACCATAGTTTTTTTTTGATAAAAAGGAATTCACCTTGCTTCATGAGTGAAACATTGTTTGATTACATGGATGCCAAAATAATGCGACATTTGAGTCAGAAGTTAGATTAGGAGCTCTAAAGTTGCATTGGCAAGATGACTTATTTTAGTAAATGTATTATAGATACCATATACTCTTGTGGAGATTCGACGACCTAATACACTTAGTGACAGTGTGGAAATCCCCATGAACTATACTCTCATCCCCTCTCCTAGTTCCCTACCTTTCATCTTCCTAATAGAAGGACATGAATTAATTTATGAATTCACTCTCACGATGCCACCCCATTTCCCTCTTGTCTTCATACGAACAGGCAGAAAAAACTCCATTTTTAGACCCCCCCCCTCTTCCTTCCGAGTCAAATTTCTTGTTGATCTCCTACGGAATTGCTCGCTCAAGTATGGGTCTTTCGTCTATTTCATTCTCTTGTGCCTCCGTCGATATGGTGGGAATTGGAATGAGGTCCCCTATTGGACAAGTGGAGGATGCACTACATTGCCTGGTTTCTAGTAGAGTACCTTAGTTCCCAAGTGGCCTACTCATTTCCTCTCTTTTAATCTTCATGTTCTTATGTTCTCATACATTCTATTTGTTCATGCTCATGTTTGTGAAACTAGGTAGTGTTTTTACACATAAGAAAGAGAAGAATAGTTTTGATGAAAGTATAGAGGTTTTCTTTTAGATTCATATGATAGAGTTCTTTTTGATAAAAAGGAATTTACCATGCTTCATTAGTGAAACATTGTTTGATTACATAGATACCAAAAGAATGCGACGTTTCAGTCAGAAGTTAGATTAGGAGCTCTAAAGTTGCATTGGCAAGATAACTTATTTTAGTAAATGTATTATAGATACCATTTACTCTTGTGGAGATTTGATGACCTAATACACTTAGTGACATTGTGGAAATCCCCATGAACTATACTCTCACCCCTCTTGTAATTCCCTACCTTTGATCTTCCTATTAACATAACGTGAATTAATGTATGAATTGACTCTCACGGTGTCACCCATTTCCCTCTTTTATTCATACGAACAGGTAGAAAAAACCCTAGATCCACTTTCAGATCCCCCTCTTCCTTCCGAGTAAAATTTCTTGTTGATGTCCTATGGAATTGCGTGCTCAAGTATGGGTCTCTCGTCTTTTTCATTCTCTTGTGCCTCCGTCGATATGATGGGAATTGGAATGAGGCCCCCTATTGGACAATTGGAGGATGCGATGCATTGCCTGGTATCTAGCAGAGTACCTCAGTTCCCAAGTCGTCTACTCGTCTCCTCTCTTGTATTCTTCATGTTCTCATGTTCTGATACATGTTATATGTTCATGCTCATGTCTATGAAACTAGGTAGTGTTTTTTACACATAAGAAAGAGAAGAATAGTTTTGATGAATGAATCAGAGGTTTTCTTTCAGACTCATACCATATATTCTTTTTATAAAAAGGAATTCACCATTCTTTGTTAGTGAAACATTGTTTGATTACATAGATGCCAAAAGAATGCGACATTTCAGTCAAAAGTTAGATTAGGAGCTCTAAAGTTGCATTGGCAAGATAACTTATTTTAGTAAATGTATTATAGATACCATTTACTCTTGTGGAGATTTGTTGACCTAATACACTTAGTGACATTGTGGAAATCCCCATGAACTATACTCTCACCCCCTCTCGCTAGTTCCCTACCATTCATCTTCCTAATAACAGAACATGAATTAATGTATGAATTGTCTGTCACAGTGTCACCCCATTTCCCTCTTTTCTTCATAGGAACAAGAATAAAAAACCCTAGCTCCACTTTCAGATCCCCCTCTTCCTTCTGAGTCAAATTTCTGGTTGATCTCCTACGCAATTGCTCACTCAAGTATGGGCTCGTCTTTTTCATTCTCTTGTGCCTCCGTCCACATGGTGGGAATTGGAATGAGGTCTCTTATTGGATAACTGGAGGACGCACTGCATTTCCTGGTTTCTAGCAGAGTACCATAGTTCCCAAGTCGCCTACTCATCTCATCTCTTTCAAATTTCATGTTCTTATATTCTGATACATGCTATTTGTTCATGCTCATGTATGTGAAACTAGGTAGTGTTTTTTACACATAAGAAAGAGAAGAATAGTTTTGATGAAAGTATCAGAGGTTTTCTTTCAGATTCATATGATAGGATTTTTTGATAAAGGGAATTCACCATGCTTCATTAGTGAAACATTGTTTGATTACATAGATGCCAAAAGAATGCGACATTTTAGTCAGAAGTTAGACTAGGAGTTCTAAAGTTGCATTGGCAAGATAAATTATTTTAGTAAATGTATTATAGATACCATTTACACTTGTGGAGAATTGATGACCTAATACACTTAGTGACATTGTGGAAATCCCCATGAACTATACTCTCATCCATTCTCGCTAGTTCCCTACCTTTCATCTTCCTAATAACAGAACGTTAATTAATGTATGAATTGATTCTCATGGTGTCACCCCATTTCCCTCTTTTCTTCATATGAACAGGAAGAAAAAAATCCTAGCTCCACTTTCAGATCCCCCTCTTCCTTCCGAGTCAAATTTCTTGTCGATCTTCTACGGAATTGCTCGCTCAAGTATGGGTCTCTTGTCCTTTTTTATTCTCTTGTGCCTCTGTCGATATGGTGGGAATTGGAATGAGGTTCGCTATTGGACAATTGGAGGACGCGCTGCATTGCCTGGTTTCTAGCAAAGTACCTTAGTTCCCAAGTTGCCTACTCATCTCCTCTCTTGTAATCTTCATGTTCTTATGTTCTGATACATGATATTTGTTCATGCTCTTGTATGTGAAACTAGGTAGTGTTTTTTACACATAAGAAAGATAATAATAGTTTTGATGAAAGAATTAGAGGTTTTCTTTCAGATTCATATGATAGATTTTTTTGATAAAAGGGAATTCACCATGCTTCATTAGTTAAACATTGTTTGATTACATAGATGCCAAAAGAATGCGACATTTTAGTCAGAAGTTAGATTAGGAGCTCTAAAGTTGCATTGGCAAGATAACTTATTTTAGTAAATGTATTATAGATACCATTTACACTTGTGGATAATTGATGACCTAATACACTTAGTGACATTGTGGAAATCCCTGTGAACTATACTCTCACCCCTTCTCGCTAGTTCCCTACCTTTCATCTTCCTAATAATAGAACGTTAACTAATGTATGAATTGACTCTCACGGTGTCACCCCATTTCCCTCTTTTCTTCATACGAACAGGAAGAAAAAACCCTAGCTCCACTTTCAGATCCCCCTCTTCCTTCTGAGTGAAATTTCTTGTTGATCTCCTACGGAATTGCTCGCTCAAGTATGGGTCTCTTGTCTTTTTCATTCTCTTGTGCCTCCATCGATATGGTGGGAATTGGAATGAGGTCCCCTATTGGATAATTGGAGGACGCGCTACATTTCCTGGTTTCTAGTAGAGTACCTTAGTTCCCAAGTCAACTACTCATCTCCTCTCTTTTAATCTTCATGTCCTTATGTTCTGATACATGCTATTTGTTCATGCTCATGTCTGTGAAACTAGGTAGTGTTTTTTACACATAAGAAAGAGAAGAATAGTTTTTATGAAATTACCAGGTTTTTTTTCCAGATTCATATGATAGATTTTTTTGATAAAAAGGAATTTACCATGCTTCATTAGTGAAACATTGTTTGATTACATAGATGCCAAAATAATGCGACATTTCAGTCAGAAGTTAGATTAGGATCTCTAAAGTTGCATTAGCATGATAACTTATTTTAGTAAATGTATTATAGATACAATTTACTCTTGTGGAGATTTGATGACCTAATACACTTAGTGACATTGTGGAAATCCCCATGAACTATACTCTCACCCTCTCTCGTAGTTCCCTACCTTTCATCTTCCTAATAGCAGAACGCGAATTAATGTATGAATTGACTCTCACGGTGGCACCCCATTTCCCTCTTTTCTTCATACGAATAGGAAGAAAAACCCTAGATCCACTCTCAGATCCCCCTCTTCCTTCTGAGTCAAATTTCTTGTTGATCTCCTATGGAATTGCTCTCTCAAGTATGGGTCTCTCGTCTTTTTCATTCTCTTGTGCCTCCTTTGATATGGTGGGAATTGGAATGAGGTCCCCTATTGGATAATTGGAGGATGCGATGCATTGTCTAGTTTCTAGCACAATACCTCAGTGCCCAAGTCGCCTACTCATCTCCTCTCTTTTAATCTTCATGTTCTTATGTTCTGATACATGCTATTTGTTCATGCTCATATCTGTGAAACTAGGTAGTGTTTTTTACACATAAGAAAGATAAGAATAGTTTTGATGAAAGTACCAAGGGTTTTCTTTCAGATTCATATGATAGATTTTTTTTGATAAAAAGGAATTCACCATGCTTCATTAGTGAAACATTGTTTGATTACATAGATGCAAAAATAATGCGACATTTCAGTCAGAAGTTAGATTAGGAGCTCTAAAGTTTCATTGGCAAGATAACTTATTTTAGTAAATGTATTATAGATACAATTTACTCTTGTGGAGATTTGATGACCTAATACACTTAGTGATATTGTGGAAATCCCCATGAACTATACTCTCACCCCCTCTCGTAGTTCCCTACCTTTCATATTCCTGATAACAGAACGCAAATTAATGTATGAATTAACTCTCACGGTGTCACCCCATTTCCGTCTTTTCTTCATACGAACATGAAGAAAAAAACCCTAGATCCACTTTCAGATCCCCCTCTTCCATGTGTTAGCTTTAGTTAAGAAAGTGACCCAACCATCATTCCAAGGTTTTCATAATCATTTTCACCAAGTATTCCCATCTAAAGTGATCAACTTTTATACTTAGCACTAGCCACTAAGGTTAAGAGTGTTCACTAATGAGGGGTGCTAATCTTCAATCTCATGCCATAGAATGACATCTAAGTACAACTAGATAGGCCTAGTTTTATACTCTTTATGCTACCTATAACAAAAGTAAAGAACTTTGGTAAAGTAAAAAGAATAAAGCTTGCAAGTAAAACTTGGGATTTGGTATAATCAAAATGGTATAACCAAATCATGCCTAGTGCATCTTGCTTAGGTTAATACTTGCAAGTGTTAGCTTGCAAGGGTCTGGCTTGCTTAGTAGTGATGGCTTGCATAGTTAAGAAACTTGCAAGTGTTAGCTTGCCTTGATTGGTGTAGTGATTGAAGTTTTCTTCTTCGTCTTCTTGGTAGAACTCCTCCTCCTCGTATCCTTGGTCGGTGCTATCGTCTATAAAGGAATACGGGGTACACAATCACCAAACAATACTTAATTACTTCTATTTAGCACACTAAGGCTCACACTTGATGATCTAGCATCATCACAATCATCATATGAATTAAAGACTTAATCTTATTTATTTTATTTTAGAAAAGTAATTTCTACTCATTGAAATTCATTAAGATTTAATATTTTCCAATTAAAATATGGGATCATGTGGACACATGTCATCACCACATATTCTAATACATGGTAATGTGATTTAAAGTGTTGGTCACATTTTATAAAGTTTAAGATTATTATTTAATAGATTTAAAGTGACTAGAAATGCCCTAATAGCATTCTTTTGGTACTAGTCCAAAGTCACTGCATGCAAACCTAAATGTTTTTTCATATTCAGATAGATATTGTCAAATGTGATTTTTGAGAGTTGGAATCAACTCAAAAGCTATTATGGTTGATTTTTGAAAAATGTTTGAAGTTGCGAAAGTCTCTGTTTTATTATTTTTACTATATGTGATCTCTAACGCAAAATTGATTTAAATCCAACAGGCTTTAAATCCAACAGGCTTGGATAGATAATTTAAATACCTTTCTAGAAAAATTTGAATCATGCAATTTGGTTCAGTGAAACTCTCTGAATTGATTTTTGAATCTAGGTACAAAATTGGATTTTAACTAAATTGGAAAATCAATATTTGAATTTCCTGGGCTGCGCGGTATAGCTAAACGGGCTGGCCCAACTGCACTACATAGCACAACGGGCTGCTGACAGAGGGGGTCCACTCGTCAGTGACTTAAACTACGCGAAGCAGTATTAGCGAATCTAAGCTGTGCGATTAGAAGGCAGATCAACGACGGAGAGTCATCGTTTACGACGAACCGCTCCGACGAGGAATGAACCCTAACGCGGCGGTGGGGGTCTGGCTAGGCTCACCTGGGCTCCAGCTAGGGTTAGCAACGGGGGCAATCGACGTGGTAGACGACGACGAGTCGAGGCGTGGTCATGGCAGGGCTTGGGGTGGTCGAAATCGACGGCGCCCTTCTCCTCCAGCAGCGGCGGGCTCCGGTGAAATTCCGGCACGGTGGTGCTCGCCTTGCTCTGGGAAGAAGTGGGGGAGTGTCTGTGAGGAGTGGGGAGTGGAGTGGTGTGGAGAATGGAGGTGGGGGTGGCCTCCTTTTATACTACGGCGTGGGGACCGATCGGTGCGGCGTGAGCTTGACGGTGGCATCGCTACATGCGGCTATTGTCGTGGTGGAGGTAGGTGGACGATACAGTGTTCCCTGGCGGTTCTCACGGGCATAATGGAGAGGCGTGGGGCGGTGTGGTTTGGTCAGGAGCGTGCGGCGCTCTGCACAGACGCATAGGTGTTTGCGGCGGCGTGCGACAGCTGCGGGTCGCGCGGCGGCGAAAGGGTTGTCTGCGGGGTTGATGCGATCATGGAAAGCCAATGCACGCGAGGAGGGGTGAGGCGTGATGACCCACAAGTATAGGGGGTGTATCGCAGTATTTTCGAGGGAAGTGAAACCCAATTTATTGATTCGACACAAGGGGAGCCAAAGAATATTTATAAGCCTTAACAACTGAGTTGTCAATTCAGCTGCACCTGGAAACAATCTTGCTCACAGCAGTTTATTGGTAGCAACAGTTTTGTGGTAGGAATAGTAAAGTAGCAGCAGTAGTAAAGTAGAGACAGCAGTAACAATAGCAGTAAACAGTAGGATTCGAGTGCGGTAGGCATAGGGATGGATGGACGGGCGTTGCATGGATAAGACAATTTACATAGCAATCAGAACATATGGCAATTGCAGATAAATAAGATAAAGCATCCAAGTACTAGATAATCCTAGGCATGTGTTCCATATATAGTCATACGTGCTCGCAATAAGAACTTGCACAACATCTTTTGTCCTACCAGCCCATTTGCAGCGGGGCCTCAAGGAAACTAGTGGCAATTAAGGTGCTCCTTTTAACAGAGCACCGGAGCAAAGCATTAACACTCTGTGAACACATGTGATCCTCACATCAAAGCCATTCCCTCCGGTTATCTCGATTTCTGTCACTTCGGGGCCATTGGTTCTGGACAACAACGTGTGTATACAGCTTGCAGATAAAACCATAAACAATACTATCATAATGAATCAATAACATGTTCAGATCTGAAATCATGGCACTCGGGCCCTAGTGACAAGCATTAAGCATAACAAGTCGCAACAAAGTCATAAAGCACTAATAAAAGATACTAGGCACCATGCCCTAACAATCTGATGCCATTACATGAACGATCTCATCCAATCCCTACCATACCCATAGCCTACAGCGGGGGATTACTCACTCATAGATGAGGGAAACATGGATGGTCGATGGAGAAGCGATGGTGATGATGATGGCGATGATCTCCTCCAATTCCTCGTCCCGGCAGGGTGCCATAACGGAGTTTCTGGTGCTGTTTCGTGGAATCTAGTGGTGGCGACGGAGCAGAACTCCTTCTGGAAAAACGTCGACCCCCCCTGAGTTTTTAGGTCAGAAGGCAACTTATAGGCGAAGAGGGAGACCGAGGGGGGGGGGGCTGGGGCGGCCAGATCACCACCTGGCGCGGCCTGGGCTTGCCCGCGCGGCCAGGTGGTGTGGCCTGGGCCCAGCCCCCCTCCGTCTCGTATTCTGAGTCCGGGAGTCTTCTGGTGAAATAGGATTTTTGGCATATTTTTCGGGATTTTTCCTGATAGTTGATTTTCTGCACAAAAAGTAGACACCAATGCAATTCTGCTGAAAACAGCGTCAGTCCATGTTAGTTGCATCCAAATCACACAAGTTTAGAGGAGAAACAATAGCAAAAGTGTTCAGGAAAGTAGATACGTTTTGGACGTATCAACTCCCCCCAAGCTTAGCTTATTGCTTGTCCTCAAGCAATTCAGTTGAAAACTGAGTGCGATAAAAACACTTTCACAAACACATTTGCTTCATATGATGTATATATTCTCAGCATGTGATCAACTACTTAGACAATTCATAATAAGGAGTATGCAACTAAGTTTACTTAATAGGCATTGAAAGCTATGAAGAGATTCCAACTCAAAAATAATAAGTAGCATGAAGCATAAACATAAGCAACATTACAATGCTCATAAAAAGGTATGATAGAGTGGTATCTCGCTTGCCTTTGATCTAAGGCACCTCTGAAGTTCGGGTGAAGACTAGAAGTAAAGATATCAAAGATACAAGCATCGAAGTCATAACACAAATAGTCAAGTTTTGAGACAAGCACAAAGAATGACAACTATGCTCTCAAGAAGGTGCTTAAAGAATATGTGGAGACTCAACAAGTAAAGGAAAAGGTTTTGAATAGTTTGAAAGGCTTCCAAATGCTGAAAGTATGGTACTCGTTAGCTTTGAGATCTCATTGCCCCTATCATAAGCATCTTTAAATGGTTAAGGTTAAAGTGACACAACTAAGAGGATATGCTTGACAAGTTATAAATCAAAGTATCATGCCCCTTACTTACGAAGACCGATCCTCATGCTACTCAACTTCAGTCACGAGTAAGATCTTGTCATTGTAAGTATATACGTATCATAGAGAACCGCCAATGGGGTACCCCTTGCACATGATACATGAGTTATCCCATAATCAAAATGACAAGGCAAGCAGACAATGAGCACCTCTGCGATCTTTTTATTTACTATGTGCATAGATTTTTATTGAGGATGCTTCATAGAATGCTCATTATGGTTATGCTGCAAGTTTCCACCATGATTATGCATGGCTTAGGCTAGCAGCCCAGGCGTTTCTCTAACATACATACAAACTCCATGATCTTACAAGTTCCACTTTTATTTCACACCGCCGGGATCCATAAGCAAAAGAACATGATATCAGCGAGGTACTAAGTACCAATGCAATGTTGAAAGCGTTCCCCATGATACATGGTTCTGCTAACTTCAACTTATAAAGTATAAGCATATACACAACAAAGAAGGACGCAATGGTTCAGGTTTATTAAATGCAAGAAAATAAAGTGTGCCATCAAGTTCATGAGAGCTTTACTAACTAACTTTCTCATAACAAGCAAACATTTTATTCGGAAGAAAACAAGGCATATTGAATATGCACGGAAGTAGCAAATGATGCTAATAGGTAGATATGGTGGACACTTTGGAAATATTTGGTTTAGGGAGTTGGAAACTTGAGTAAAACATACTCAGTGTAAGTGAAGGCTAGCAATAGTAAGGGAGCGACAAACGAGAGAGCAATAGCTGTCATAATCATGCTTGCAACAAAACAACACTAAACATGGCATGAAAGTGATTCAAGATCCTCAAGGCAAAATAATTCATTGAGGCTTAACTGATTATTTCAGTCATATGCATGCGTGAGCATGTGCCAAGTCAATTCAAATGAAACAATCAGAGGAGGATACCACGGTGTCATACCAAGTTATGAATAGATTAATGCAAGCAAACATTTATAAGACATGCTACAAACTATTAGCAAGCTGGAACTAATCATACGAAAGCAACAACTACTAAGCATCCAAAGATAACATACACCTTACACGAATAGACTAAGCATGTCCACAGTGATGAGTATATGTACAGAAATGAAAACAAATAGAGTTCCTTACCAGCCTCTTACCACGCCTCAAGTTGTCATTAATCCTCATTATTGATCTTCACTTGTGTGGCTTGAATAATAATATGAAACCAATATCCACTCAGGACTGCTGAACCCTATAGCAAACTCACAAAACCAAAGAAGAACGACAAATATTTTTGTTGTTTTCAATTTTTAAAACAAGAACCAAAAAGGAAAAACAAGCAAAGCAAAATCTTTTTGGGTTTTTCGAATAATTCAAACAAAGCAAAAAGGGAAAAATAAACCAAGGCAAAAAGAAAAAGAAGCAAACCAAAGAGAAACAACAGAAATATTTTTGGTCTTTTTGTGTTTAAGAAAGCAAAAGCAAAGAAAGAATGAAAACTAGAAAGAGAACGAAACATGAATATACAAAGTACCGACGCAACATGATAAGGAGATGAGTGCAATGCCGGCGTACCCCCCCCCCCCCCCCAAGCTTAGGCTTTTGGCCTAAGTGGGTATCAATCAAAAGCCGGCCAGGATGACGTGTCACCGTAGTATGATGAGGAGGTACCCTCGTCCTGGTGCGAGCTCGAGTACTTCCCTTCGTAGTGTGCGGAGTAATCGTAGGAGGGTACATCCTCCTGGTGCTGCTCGTGGAAACCCAGCAAGCAAAGCTGCTCGTCCACCTCCTCCTTAGAGCACGACCACGGTCTCCTGTGAAGACTAAACAAAGAAGACTACGGCAAAGGGATCTCCCTCTCGTCCCCGTCAGTAAACAACATCCTATATACTAGACTGTCCAAATCAGAAGCAGCAGTGACAAAGTGATGAGTTTTCATAGCAACAAGGTCAAGCCTTTGTGGTGCCAATACAGTATCAATGGGGTCCACTGAAAGACCTAATGCATTGACCATACGCGAGGCAATGATGCCGCCATAGATAGCCCCCCTAGCAGCTAGGCGGCGAGCAATAAGCGAGCCAAGATTGTACCGAGTGTCATTGTTGAGCGCAGCAGCAAGGAAAGCTAAATGATAGTTGGAGATATTACTTGTGTTCTCCCTACCAAGTATGCTAGTAGCAAGATAACATGCAAAGTATCTAAGATCAGGGAGTTGGATGTTTCTTATCTTTCTGCGTTGTGCCACGCGGTCATCATCATAGGTCACTGATGGCTCAATGCACGGCGCCTAGAAAAATGCTTGATGGCGGTGTTGATGTAGAGCTCGTTGGGAACCCCAAGAGGAAGGTATGATGAGCACAGCAACAAGTTTCCCTCAGTTATAAAACCAAGGTTTAATCGAATCAGTAGGAGCAAGGAAACACCCCAAAGGTGTTACTAGCTGAGCTTTGGCAGGCGCACTACCGGTGCTAGTAGCAACGTGGAGACCTGCACAACACAACCACAGAACTTTGTCCCCAACTTGCGATGAGGTTGTCAATCTCACCGTGTTTTGCAGAAAACAAAGGATTAAACGTATCGAATGGAAAGAAGTAATTGTTTGCAGAAAGTAAACACAAAGCAGTAATAGATTGTAGATTGTATGTAAAGTAAAGGACCGGGATCCATAGTTCATTAGAGGTGGCTCTCCTTAAGATAGATAACATGCTGGGTGAACAAATTACAGCGGGGCAATTGACAAACATCGAGAAAGCAATACATGCATATACTAATCATCTTGACTCCTTTGAGACTTGATTGGGCATTACAACATAATACATGACCGCCATCCAAATGCATCTATGACTAATAATCCACCTTCAGGTTATCATCCGAACCCCCTCTAGTATTAAGTTGCAAGCAACAGATTATTGCTTTATGAACTGCGTGTAAAGTAAACAATACGATTGTTCTATGAACAAAGGATTGTTGTTTTCTCCCTAGTAGCAATAGCACATCTAGTACCTTAGAGATTTCTGTCACTTCCCTAGATTACTAGAGGCATGAACCCACTATCGAGCAAAAATACTAACTCTTGGAGTTGCTAGCATCTACTTGGCCAAGATAGCTACTAACAACGGAAAGCATGCAAGATCTCAAATAACAAAGACATGATAGAATCAATAATCAATCTGAAATAGCATCTCAATATCCATCGGATCCCCGCAAACACAACATGCAGAATTACAAATAGATGATCTTGATCATGAACGGAGCTCACAAGATCTAGACATGAAAGCACAAAGGAGGAGAACCATCCATCTAGCTACTACATGAATCCGTAGTCCAAGGATGAACTACTCACGCATCACACCGGAGGCTTGCATGATGATGAAGAAGGCCTCCAGGGTGAATTCCCCTCTTCAGCAGGGTGCCGGGAAGAGCTTCAGATCCCTCCCAATCTAGGGATGGAGATGACGGCGGCTACAGACTCTTTCGTGGATTTTTGATCAGGCACTTAGGGTTTTCGTCCCGAGGGCATCTTATAGTCAGAAGAGGAGGCCGAGGGGGTGCCTGGGCTGGCCACACCACCCCCTGGCGCAGGCTAGGCCTGGCCACGCAGCCAGGTGGTGTGGCCGCCCTCTGGCCCCTCTCCGTCTCGTATTCTGGCACTTGATGGCATCCGGAAAAATAGGCACTTTGGCTTTTGTCCCGTCCAATTCCGAGAATATTCATTTTCTGACTTTCCTGGAACCAAAAACAGCAGAAAACAGGGAGCTGGCACTGTGGCTCTTGTTAACAGGTTAGTCCAAGAAATCATATGAAAAATACTCCAAAGTTGGAACAAAACACAAGAAAGTGGATAAAACCAAGCATGGAACATCAAAAATTATAGATACATTTGCAATGTACCAGTCACCCCTCTGTAAAGCTCCAGCAAATTAGCGGGTCGTCCTTGAATTTTTTTCACGGTACCTGTCATGCTTACACCTACAATACTGCAAAATCTTTCCAATGGCATGGTAAAGGGCAGATTATAAATTTTGAAAGAGACAGCTGACTGATAGGGCGTGTTAGTAAACGTGAAGCTCTCAACAAAGGTTTTGGTGAGCATAGCGTATTGCTCACTCTCATCTTGCATATATGAGGTGAAACCAACCCTCCCAATCAGTAGCAAGAAATCATCAAGAATCCCTGTAGCTTGTAAGAAAGTAAAACAAGGAAAAGTAGATGGGTGAGCATCCCCATCGTCCCTTTCATTACCAATACGAGTTGCAATGAGATCTTCGTTGTATGATGGCCTAAACTGAGAGGCTGGTCTTGAGGGCCTTGACCTCCTAGGTGCATCCCTCTCAAATATCTCTCCAAAGGTATGGTTGTTCATGCTTGGTATTCTGAAATTTAAACTCCTATTAAACAAGTGATTGCAAAGTGAATATAATGAAGGATTCTACTCATAGGGACTTGTAAGAGGCCTAAACATGCATCAAAACTATATCTCTAAGCATCAAACAATCTTACAAGCTCTCATAACCTATCACCTATAGCAGCAAAATACTCAAGATATAATCCACTAAACACAAATCTACTTGGACAAGGGGAGGAGTCACATACCAGAGAACAAGTGCTCCAAATTTCAGCAACAAAGATGGGCTGAGCAAGGAGATCGAAAAACTCGAGAGCAAGCACAGCAAGAACGCGATTTTGAGCAATGAACTGGAGCTTACTCGGGAGAGAGAAGAAAGTGGCAGGTGAGAGAGTTAGTGGAGGGCCAGCGGTGGCCCACACCATGGCATGGCGCCACCCAGGGCAGGCCGCGCCACCAGGTGGTGGGCCTGCCGGGTGGGTCCCCCTGGTACCTCCCAGGCACTCCTCTGCCCCTTTTTCACGTAAAAATTTAATATGAATTTTCTGGAATTTTTCCAGACACTTTATTTTTCGGCATTTTTCAGGTATAGATGAATGAATTTCGGCAGACAAATTTTTTTTTTTGGAATGATGCAAGGACAAAACAAAGCTACAACTATAGAAGTTCTAAGACACTCTAACAAGCAAGCAACTAACAACAAAAAGAAAACTAAATGAAAGCAAAAACTAAAATGGATAGAATAGAAGTACACGGAAATAATCATAGTGAAAACATTGTTTTGTTCAATGAAATCCTTTTGTTAACAAGGTTGATCAGGTCTTGTTACCAAAACAATTCCATATGAGACAAAACTTTGTATTCCACTAATGATTATGTTACCTCAACCTTGATAGCAATGGTCCCAATCATAATAGTTTCAAATTTTTCTCTTGGTATGGGACAATATATTTCTCCAACTTGAATGCCCTCAACATGTTCAATTGAATTCAAACCATAAGTCCTTTCAATCTTCTTGGGGAAATAGACAGTATGTTCCTTGTCATTAACATTGAAAGTCACCTTTCCTTGATTACAATTAAAAACAGCTCCTGCAATATTAAGAAAAGGTCTCCCAAGAATAATGGACATATTATCATATTCAGGCATTTCAAGCACAACAAAATCAGTTAATATCAAGCAATTATGAGCCACTTGAACAGGTACATCCTCACATATACCAACATGAATAGTGGTAGATTTATCAGCCATTTGCAAATATATATCAGTTGGTATTAGTTTTTCTAGTTGAAGCTTCTTATAGAGAGAGAAAGGCATAACACTAACTCTAGC
The DNA here is from genome assembly GCA_910589775.1 of Avena eriantha. Lineage (NCBI taxonomy): Eukaryota > Viridiplantae > Streptophyta > Magnoliopsida > Poales > Poaceae > Avena > Avena eriantha. Next base: position 491,170,050 of record OU342742.1, read on the forward strand.
TCCCAAATCACACAAAGCAGTTCTAACATAACTGTTCTTAATAGAGCAAGGGATAGTTGGAATCCCTAGATCTCCAAGTTTCTTTGGAACCTTACCATTAAGGGAATAATTAGCAAGCAAAGTAGAGATTTCTTCATTAGGGGTCTTCCTTTTATTCGAGACAATATCCTTCATATACTTTGAGTAAGGAGGCAATTTAATAGCATCAGTCAAAGGAATTTGCAGGAATAAAGGTTTCATCCACTCACAAAACTTATTATAGTGTTCATCTTCCTTTGACTTGTGTTTCTTATGAGGGAAAGGCATAGGTTTTTTTGGACCCAAGGCTCTCTTTCACAAAACTTATTATAGTGTTCATCTTCCTTTGACTTGTGTTTCTTATCAGGGAAAGGCATAGCTTTTCAGGTTCTTCTTCAAATTTTTCTTCATCAGGAGCTTCATTTTCTTCATTACCACTTTCAGTTTCAGCATCAGAGATAGATATACTATTAGGATCTATAGCAGGTTCAGAGGGTTCTACAACAGTTTTATGTTTCTTTTTCCTTTTCTTACGAGTAGAGCCACTATTTTCAGCTTGTTGAGAATCCTGCTCAATTCTTTTGGGATGCCCCTCAGGATATAGAGGATCCTGGGTAGCAGCACCACTTCTAGTTCTAATTTCATAAGCATGTTTTTCTTTAGCAGCATTAACTAGCAAGTCTTTTTGCACTTTAATGAGTTGATCTATTTGAGTTTGAACCATTTGAAAGTTTAACAATCATTTTAACATCATTAGAGGTTCTTTCCACATATCTTTCAACTCAACAGTAGCTCTAGTGTTTTCCATTGGATGATTTTGCACCCTTTTAATAAAATTATCTTGCTTAACAATAAAGATATCAAATTCTTCTAAGCATTGATCAGGAGGTTTAGAGTAAGGGATATCACCTTCATCAAAGTGTTGGAGAGAGTGTACCTCAATAGTGGATGGGTAGGGAATAGGCTTACATAATTCTTCTATAGGAGGTAAATTCTTGACATCTGCAGCTTTAATTCCCTTCTCCTTAAGACATTTCTTAGCTTCCTTCATCACTTCATCATTTAATTCAATAGATCCCCTCTTCTTTGATGTTGGAATAGGCATTGGTATCATAGGTTCAGGTACAATTACTTCAGGTATAGCTTGTTCAGGAGGAGTCCAATCTTCATAGTTCTTACTTATTTTAGCCATTAATTCCTCAGCTTCCTTAGGAGTCCTATTCTTGAAAACACAATCAGCACAACTATCTAGGTATGTCCTAGATTCTTCGGTTAGTCCATTATAAAATATAACAAGAAGCTCATTCTTAGGTAATGGACTTCCAGCCTGTGCATGAATCAAAGCACAAAACCTTGCCCAAGATTTGGGTGATATCTCTTTTTCTCCTTGTTTAAAATCAAAAAGTTCCTGCAAAATAGCATGTCTAGCACTAGGAGGAAAATATTTCTATAGGAAAGTACTAAGCAAGCGATCAGGGCTATCAATAGATCTAGGAGGTAAATTACTAAACCAAGTTTTAGCTTCTCCTTTCAGTGAGAAAGGGAAAATCTTAGCAACAAAGTAACTACGCATCTTAATATCATCAGAAAACAAGCCACTCATGGTAGAAAGTTCATTCATATGTGCTACCGCACTTCCATTTTTAGTCCCACAAAAAGGTTCTTTCTCAAAAATAGCAATGTAAGATAGATCAAGAGAGAAATCATAATCTTTATCTTTAATATTTATGGGAGAAGCACCAAACTTAGCAATAGGAGACAATTTGGGTCTAATAGTACGCCTTTCAAGGAGACTCTTAGCAGCACTCCTATCATGGGTGTTTTTACATTCTTTAAGAAATTCATCGGTCATCTCAACATAACCATCTTCAATATCATAAATCTCACTAGCCTCAGAAGAACTAACAAGTGTGGTAGTGTCTTCATTAGGAGTTTCAGTATTTCCAGCTATAGTTCTTGCAATCGTAGCATCTAGGAAAGGACCTAATGAACCACTCTTATCAAGCACAGTATAAGCAGCATCAGAAGTTTCAGATGCAGGAGTAGTAGCAGTGTGTGTAACATGTGTATGTGGTGGTGTAACGAGCTTACTAATAACAGATGGTGAATCAAGAGCAACAGAGGTGTTGAGAACCGTACCTCTTCTTGTAGTGGATGGTAAAATAGGAACCTTGCCATCACGAGACTTACCCATGATGGATGGATAGCAGCGAACAATAGAAAATCCAAGTGAACTTGATAAATAAAGCTATGCTCCCCGGCAACGGTGCCAGAAAATAGTCTTGATGACCCACAAGTATAGGGGGTGTATCGCAGTATTTTCGAGGGAAGTGAAACCTAATTTATTGATTCGACACAAGGGGAGCCAAAGAATATTTATAAGCCTTAACAACTGAGTTGTCAATTCAGCTGCACCTGGAAACAATCTTGCTCACAGCAGTTTATCGGTAGCAACAGTTTTGTGGTAGGAATAGTAAAGTAGCAGCAGTAGTAAAGTAGAGACAGCGGTAACAATAGCAGTAAACAGTTGGATTCGAGTGCTGTAGGCATAGGGATGGATGGACGGGCGTTGCATGGACAAGACAATTGACATAGCAATCAGAACATAGGGCAATTGCAGATAAATAAGATAAAGCATCCAACTACTAGATAATCCTAGGCATGTGTTCCATATATAGTCATACATGCTCACAATGAGAACTTGCACAACATCTTTTGTCAAGGGAACTACTGATAATTAAGGTGCTCCTTTTAATAGAGCACCGGAGCAAAGCATTAACACTCCGTGAACACATGTGATCCTCACATCAAAGCCATTCCCTCCGGTTATCCCGATTTCTGTCACTTCGGGGCCATTGGTTCCGGACAACAACGTGTGTATACAACTTGCAGATAAGACCATAAACAATACTATCATAATGAATCAATAACATGTTCAGATCTGAAATCATGGCACTCAGGCCCTAGTGACAAGCATTAAGCATAACAAGTCGCAACAAAGTCATAAAGCACTAATAAAAGATACTAGGCACCATGCCCTAACAATCTGATGCCATTACATGAACGATCTCATCCAATCCCTACCATCCCCATAGCCTACAGTGGGGGATTACTCACTCGTAGATGGGGGAAACATGGATGGTCGATGGAGAAGCAATGGTGATGATGATGGCGATGATCTCCTGCAATTCCCTGTCCCGGCAGGATGCCAGAACGAAGTTTCTGGTGCTGTTTCGTGGAATCTGGTGGTGGCGGCGGAGCGGAACTCCTTCTAGAAAAACGTCGAACCCTCCTGAGTTTTTAGGTCAGAAGGCAACTTATAGGCGAAGAGGGAGACCGAGGGGGAGTCTAGGGCGGCCAGGCCACCCCCTGGCGCGGCCAGGGCTTGCCCGCGCGGCCAAGTGGTGTGGCCTGGCCCCAGCCCCCCTCCGTCTCGTATTCTGGCTCCGGGAGTCTTCTGGTGAAATAGGATTTTTGGCATATTTTCCGGGATTTTTCCTGATAGTTGATTTTCTGCACAAAAAGTAGACACAAATACAATTCTGCTGAAAACGGCGTCAGTCCGCGTTAGTTGCATCCAAATCACACAAGTTTAGAAGAGAAACAATAGCAAAAGTGTTTGGGAAAGTAGATACGTTTTGGACGTATCAAGGCGCGGTCTGGGCGAGCTGGTCGGGCGCGGCTGATGACCCACAAGTATAGGGGGTGTATCGTTGTATTTTCGAGGGAAGTGAAACCCAATTTATTGATTCCACACAAGGGGAGCCAAAGAATATTTATAAGCCTTAACAACTAAGTTGTCAATTCAGCTGCACCTAGAAACAAACTTGCTCAATAGCAACAGTTTCGCAGTAGGAATAGTGAAATAACAGCAGTAGTAAAGTAAAGACAGTAGTAACAATAGCAGTAAACAGTAGGATTTGAGTGCGGTAGACATAGGGATGGATGGACGGGCGTTGCATGGACAAGACAATTCACATAGCAATCAGAACATAGGGCAATTGCAGATAAATAAGATAAAGCATCCAAGTACTAGATAATTCTAGGCATGTGTTCCATATATAGTCATACGTGCTCGCAATGAGAACTTGCACAACATCTTTTGTCCTGGCAGCCCGTTTGTAGTGGGGCCTCAAGGGAACTACTGGCAATTAAGGTGCTCCTGTTAATAGAGAACCGGAGCAAAGCATTAACACTCCGTGACATGGGTATACCCTACAGGTACTCGAGCTTGGTATATACGGTCCAAATACGAACAGGCCCACGGTGTCGCCAAGGCCCGGATGAAAGGACTCGAGTAACCTACGGACTCTCCATTGCTTGAAGAACAAGAAGAAGCTAAAGATAGAAAGTTTGAAGGGGAAAACCCTAAGTTGTAACCGAATCGACCTGCTATCCGAGACCTAGCCTATCTATATAAAGGCTAGGAGGGGGATGCGAGGACGACACACGCAACCCTAGTTTCCACAACCCTCGCCAGATTGCATCTGCGCACCATTGTAACTTTCGACTCCTTCGATAATTCCACGAGCAGACAAGCAGGAGTAGGGACCTCTACGAGGCCTGAACCTGGATAAATCTTTGTCCCCTGTGTGCTTGTTTGCTAGCCGATAGATGTCTCCACCGCTCCCTCCTTCTCCAAAACCCAAGTCCATAACAATGGACATTGATGAGTTAAACCATCGTCAATTGGCGCCGTCTGTGGGAAGTGGGAGTGCTGATGTTGCGGCTTCTTCGGCCCCATCAACTGCGATCTACAACTCCACAACAGCGGAGATTCACCAGCTCTTCGGCGCCTTCGACTTCACCGTCCACATGCCAGCCACCCGCCCGGCCTTCGAGTCCGTGGGCGATGGAATCAGCCTGGCGATTGCAAGCTTCCGCTTCCAAGTTGGTCAGATCGGCACGCTTCGCATGCCTGATCAGCCGACAGCACCGGTGATTGCCCCAGCGTCATGGTTCCCTCCATCGAGCGGCACCCTCAGCGAGCTCAACGCCCCGACAGCAGTCGAAAATACGGTCAGCGACAGCAGTCGCGACTCCGATCTGAGCGATCTCGCCACTGAAGATGGAACCTACGGTTCCGGATTGGAAAGTTGTGGAAGCAACAGCTTCCCCAATCACTTCATGTGCACCGTCATCAACACATGCGACATCTCCGCCAATCGCGACAATGGTGGCAACACTAGTAATGGCACAGATCCACCCAACACTGGCAACAGTGGCAACGGCGGTAACGGCGGCAATCGTGCTCCCGTCAACAATGGAGGAGCAGTCGAACCTCCCAGCATAATCAATGAGCAAACCGGCGAACGCGTCGTAATCAGGCTCAACGAGCAAGAGTGGGATCGCTGCCGCGAGGCCTTACGGGGTACACCTCTACCCTTTGGGTCCCCGCAGGAACTGCTGATGGGCTATCACTGGCTCCTGAAAGAAGAATTCAAGCGCCAACTAAAAACAATTGCGCAACTTGAGGCGCGTAAAAAGGCAGCGGACGAATCGAGCCTTCGTCGCGCCGGGCTCTCCTCCTACGGAGGATCCTCCTCAAGAGGCAACGAGTACCTCGCCAAGAAGAGGCAATCGTGGATGGCTCATCTTACCAAACAAGAGCGCATAGAAGCCGCGAAAGTCCTCGACTTTGGCTCTATGACAGTCGACACGAGAGGCAACGTGGTCCCCAGGACGCCGCAGGCTGTGGTGACAACAGCCACCATGTACCTCCTCAATAACCAGCCGCCAGCTGGAGATCCCCGAACTGCCATGCACCGATCTACGATCGCGGGTTTGGGATTAATCGAGGCCGCCCTCGACAAGGAGCCAACACCAGACCCAAAAAAGGGCAAAGCGCTAGCAAAGCGCCACTCCTCGCCCTCATCCAGCGATGACAGTCACGACCTGTCTCGGCGCCGCCGCTCATGGCGATACGACCATGACTACGATGCGCGTGACGACCTCACGCAGCGCAAGATCGACAAATCAAGGGCACGACGTGCTCGGTCGACTGACATGGAAGAAGAAGATGGGGAGCTCTGCGGTGCAAGATGCTTCAGCAGATCAATTAGGCAAAAGCGAATGCCTAAAGGGTTTAAACTCCCATCGGAGAACCCGAAATTTGACGGTCTACAGGACCCCAAGATCTGGCTGGAAGACCACATCTCCTCCGTTAGACTCCACAGAGGCAGTCAAAGCACTGCCATGCAATGCTTGCAGCTACAGCTGTAGGGCGCCGCTCAGGCATGGCTGAATAACCTCCCACGCGGATCCATTCGCAATTGGGATGAGCTGGTTTACAGCTTCGTGTGCAACTTTAAGGGCACATACAAATGGCCCGCATCAATCGAAGAGCTGAGATGCTGCCAGCAAAGATCTGGCGAATCGCTGCGCTCCTACATCCAAAGGTGGTCCATCATCAAGAACTCCGCGGAAAACATCTCGGAAGACCGCGCGATAGATGCATTCAACGGTGGTGTCCGCCGCCTAGAGCTCAGGGAGGAGCTGGGCCGCTCAAAGCCCCAGACCATCGACCACCTGATGGAGATCGTGAATCGGTGGGCCGATGGAGAAGATTCGGTGAAGAATCGCGCTCACTCCAATGAGGAGGCAGAACTCGAACGCAGACGCGACCGCCGAGGCAAGCGCCGCATGCGCTTCTACGATGACCGCGACGACGTCAACATGGTCGCAGCCGGCTACGCCGATAGACGCGATGATAACCGCAATAGCGGATACCGTAGTGGCGGATACCGTGACTCCGGGAAAACCACGCAAGTATGGCAACGTCGCACTCGCGATGAGGCACTGGCGACCTCCATCGAGGACAAATTGTCCGGGCCATGCATGGTACACTTCTACATCGACAAGCATGATGGCAAGAGAAAATCCAGCCACCTCCTCAAGGACTGCCGCGAGTTCCTCAAGCTACACGAGGGATTGGTTCGGATGAACCGCAATGCAGTTGAAAGAGGCTACGGAGCCGCTCCAGGCACCGTGGCACATGGCGCACCACCACCACCACCTGGGCCACCCCCGAACGGAGCCGCACTGGACCAGCACCACGGAGGAGAACCGTACCCACGGGCCATGGGTACCATGATGATCCAAAAAGGACGCCCCTCCAACAGGGTGCAGAAGGCCATCACTCGCCAAGTCAACTTGGCCACGCATTCGCCACCATCCACCACTGAGTACCTCAGTGGAAGCGAGTCGTGCATCACCTTCGACAAACGCGACCACCCGCCTCAGATACCTCGTCCAGGTCATTGCCCCCTCGTACTCGAGGCGCAAATTGGAGGCTTCGACATGAGTCGCGTCTTCATGGATGGCGGAAGCGGCATCAACCTCATATTCACGAGTACCTTGCGAGCGATGAGGATCCCTCTAACCTGCCTGGAGGCATCGGACACAACGTTCCACGGCATCGTCCCAGGGAAAGGCGTATACCCCCTGGGAAAAATCAACCTCGACGTCATCTTCGGCACGCCGAAGAACTTCCGGCGCGAACACATCGACTTTGAGGTTGTCGACTGGCCCTCACAATACCACTGCATCCTCGGGCACGTCGCGTTCGCTAGGTTCATGGAAGTACCCCACTACACCTATCTACAGATGAAAATGCCAGGTCCCAATGGCGTCATAATGATCAACGGGAGCTTTGAGCGATCTGATAGTTGCGACAGGAAGTTCAACGCAGGAGGAACTCGCAAGATTGAAAGAGACGACAGACAATAGTCTGCCTCCCCTGAGTAGGCCAAGCTCACCTGATCTCTCTTTCGACTCATCGGTGCACACAAAGAAAGTGCAGGTCCACCCATCGGATCCGGCCAAGACGGCCCTCATCGCCAAGAACTTGAGTCCTGCATAGGAACTTGCGCTCGTCGAATTCCTCCGTGAGCACTGGGAAATCTTTGCCTGGTGTCCTGCGGAAATGCCAGGAGTTCCCAGGGAATTCGCCGAGCACGCACTCAACGTCAATCCCGACGCAAGGCCAGTCAAGCAAACAATCAGGCGGCTGTCTGAGCCACGGGCGTAGGCAGTTGGAATGGAGATAAACAGACTCCTCGAGGCCAAGTCCATACGCGAGATCAAGGAAAGCACTTGGCTCGCCAATACGGTGCTGGTACCAAAAAAGGACATGGATATCCTACGGATGTGCGTGGACTTCACTTCTTTAAACAAGCACTGCCCAAAAGATCACTTCCCGCTGCCACGGATCGACCAGATCATCGACTCCACCGCGGGATGCGAGCGCCTCTGCTTCCTCGACGCCTACTCAGGCTATAATCAAATTCGAATGAAGGAGGAAGATCAAGAGAAAACAGCATTGACAACGCCCTTCGGTGTGTTCTGCTACAACACAATGCCCTTCGGGCTAAAAAACACGGGAGCCACCTACCAGCGGTGCATGCAGGCTTGCCTCAAGGAACAACTGGGTCGCAACATCCAAGTCTATGTCGACGACATAGTAATCAGGACCAAGGAGGAAGCCTCTCTAATCGACGATTTGCGCGAAACCTTCGCCAACCTCGATTGCTACCGGATTAAGCTCAATCCAGACAAATGTGCCTTCGGCGTACCATCTGGGCAGCTACTCGGGTATCTCATCTCCGCGAGGGGGATCGAGGCAAACCCGAAAAAAATAAAAGCCATACTGGCCATGGAAAAGCCGAAGAACATAAGAGGCGTCCAACAACTGGCCGGACGAATCGCGGCCCTCAGTCCATTTATCAGTCGGATGGGTGAAAAGGCACTGCCCTCTACCAGCTCCTCTGCAAAGCTGAAAAATTTGAGTGGACCAATGAAGCGCAAGAAGCATTCGAAGATCTCAAGCGCCTGATATCCACCTCGCCAGTGTTGGTGACTCCACGAGAAAGGGAGCCACTGTTGATGTACATCTCCGCCACCAACCAGGTGGTCAGCACAGTGCTCGTCGTCGAGCGAGCTGAGGAAAACAAGGTCCACAGCGTACAATGCCCGGTATACTACCTCAGCGAGGTCCTGACGCCAACAAAACAGCGGTACCCGCACTACCAGAAGCTGGCGTACGACGTCTTTATGATCGCCCGACGACTGCCCCACTACTTCCAGGAACACCCAATCGTGGTAGTCAATGACGCCCCGTTGGGACATATCCTTAATAACCCCGACGCCACGGGACGAGTCGCGCTTTGGGGAATAGAGCTATCTCCACGAGACAACACATACGAAAAGCGCGACGCAATTAAGTCGCAAGTTCTCCCTGACTTCCTCGTGCACTGGATGGAGAGCCAACACTCGGACAAGCCAGATATGTCCTACCTTTGGACAATGCACTTCGATGGGTCCAAGCGGAAAGACGGAGCAGGCGCAGGTGTCATACTGACATCACCTCAAGGGGACAAGCTGAAGTATATCCTGCGAATGCAGTTTACAGCCTCAAACAACGAGGCTGAATACGAGGCCCTATTGCACGGGATGAGGATGGCAAAAGCTTGCGGCGCCAAGAGGCTCATCATATATGGCGACTCCAAGTTGGTCGTCAACCAAACAATGCATGAGTGTGACGCACGGAACGACAACATGATCGCGTACCGCGACCTCTATGATACACTCGAGGGAGACTTCGACGGTTGCGAGCTGCGACACATAGGTCGCGCAAGCAACGAAGAGGCGGATGCACTCGCCAACATAGGCTCTACCTGTGCCCCCATACCACCTGGGGTATTTCTCGAGCGCATATGCGAACGCTCCATCAAGCCAAAGGCCACAGAGAAGAAAACAAGCGCAGCAACGGACTCAGGGGCTGCGCCACCCAATGAGCCAATGGCACTCGATGACGTGGAGCTTGACACAGGACTCGAGGGACCAATGAGTGTCATGATGATAGAGCAATCCTGGACGCAACCGTACATTACGTACCTCCTCAGCAAGAAACTACCGGACGATCCGACAGATGCACGGCACATCGCGCGGTGATCCAAGACATTCGCCGTTATCAACAGCAAACTGTATAAACGTAGCATCACAGGAGTACTCCAGCGATGCATCTCCCTAGCTGATGGAAAAGCAGTTCTCCTTGATATCCATGAAGGGACCTGCGGGCACCACGCCGATAGTCGCGCCCTCGTTGCCAAAGCTCTGTGAGCTGAATTCTACTGGCCTACGGCCATGCGCAACACAAAGAACATCATCCAAAAATGCAACGCTTGCTAGCGATTCACGGACAAGCCGCACGCACCGGGCGTAGAGCTATGGCCAATCCCATTGGCCTGGCCCTTCGCACAATGGGGGCTCGACATGGTCGGAAAGCTACCAAGGTCCTCACGAGGAGGCTACGTCTACCTCTTAGTCGCAGTCAACAAATTCACCAAGTGGATTGAGGCCATGCCAGTGACCAACCAATCAGGGCACAACGCAGTCAAGTTCTTCGAGTCCATCGTCTACCGCTTCGGAGTGCCACACAAAATCATCACCGACAACGGGACGAACTTCACATCCAAGGAGTTCCAAAAATTCTGCGAGAACCTGGGGATCAACATCAGCTACGCCTCAGTGGCGCATCCACAGACCAATGGTCAGGTGGAAAAAGCAAACGGGCTCATCTGCAGCGGCATCAAAAAGCGACTCCTCCGACCACTCGAACAAGCCGCGGGTTGCTGGCCGGATGAACTGCAATCCATACTCCGGAGCCTACGTACAACTCCAAACAGCGCCACGGGCTACATGCCATTCTTTATGGTGCACGGAGCAGAGGCAGTGCTACCCGCCGAAGTACGATACAAGGCGCCACGCGTGGTTGCCTACAACGAGCAGGAGTCATCCCTCGCACTCGAAGACTCCATCGACCTTCTTGACGAAGCAAGAGAAATCGCCGCAGAAAGATCCACGATTTATCAGCAGAACCTGCGCAACTACCACCGTAGGAGGCTTCGCCCCAGATCCTTCGTTGAAGGTGACCTGGTCCTGCGACTGAAGCAGCAGGGGCATCTCAAGCTCGAGTCCCCCTGGGAGGGACTATACGTGATTACAGAAGTAATCCCAGGTGGCGCCTGTCGCCTTCAATATTTAGAGATAGGAGTCGCATACTCCAACCCTTGGAACGTCGCACAACTGCGACGCTTCTACCCCTAGTCGATTTTTACTTTTACATCGCAAATAAGGCTACTCAGCCAAGGCTACTTAGCCGCACATTGTACCTCGCACTGTTCTTCGAATAATAAAAGCTAAGTGCCCCAAAACTCTGTGCTCTCCTTTACTTTCCCAATTTATATACTCGGGGGCTGCGCCACCCTGTACACATCTGTTCTCCGAACCAAAACGCGATAACCTGAGTAGCTGGTACATCAATCGAAAACCTTAACACAACATCAACCCAGCTGCCACGCACCTGACAGGTTGACAAGGGACTGAGATATAAACATGACCAGGCTAACGAAAAGGACTCGAATAGTGCCACGCACTTCATACTGGAAAAGCTCCTTATACGCATTCAACAAATAAATTATCTACAACATTTATACGAACTTTACAACACAAGTACATTTATGTGCAGGATACAAACTAAGCTACTACTGCAGCAGAAGAACGTTGGTTTGTTCCTCGAAGAAGTCGACGATCTCTTCTGCTGGGCAGTCCACCGCCTGATAGTGCGGCACCATATTCTAGGTAGAACCTGCTGGCGGTGCTAGCGGCGCAGACGCAATGGCGGCAACATCTACATCAGGCCTGTGCAATCGCACCATTGAGAGAGTAGCCTTGGCACCAGCCACCAACTGTTGCCTCACGCACTCGCGAACCGCGGACAGATCTTGAAATTTGGCAAGGAGAGCCAGCAGGCTTGATGGAGTGTCATCCAGCGGGAACATCGCCCGATAAATGTTCTTCAAGCACGACTGCGACTTCTTCAGAAAGAGCAGCACCCGCGATGCAGGATCCTGCAGGGTCGCCAGCACAGTCGCACGATCATGATCTACCCAGAAGTATCCACTCTCTTGAAGTTGCTCTTGGGTGAGATCATGTAGGCGAATGGCAATTCTATCCTTCTCCTCCTGCGGATGGCGCGCGCTAACAACTACACGAAGCAGCACTAATAGCATGAGTACAACGTACCACTGCGAGTGACTACAAAGGAAAAGATGAGAATAAGCAAACTAACACTTGAACTGGTCGCCCAGCTGCGTCACCTCGCCAAGCAGATATTGCTCATGGGCGGCGGCTTTTTCCGCCTTCGACTTCCACACGTCTGCGCTACCACGGAGCACGGGCAACTCACGCTCCAGCTGCTTCACGCGATCACGAAGTCGCGAAAGCAAGGATAGCTCCTCTACCCTGGAGCACGGCGGTGCCACGGTATCATCAAGAGATGGCGAGTCCTGGGTTCCCCTCACAGGATCACTTGATGTACCCTACCACAAGTCAAGATAGAAGAAAATAAGACGACCAAATCAACACAAAGACAAAAGGAACAGATGCATTCAAGACCAACATAAGTATCAACAGACACACTTGCTAGCAGGCATGTTCTTAAACAAAAGGACAATTAAGCAAGTATTACAAAAGCTAACTACAGAGCAGCTGGCTTCTTCGACTTCGACGGCTTCGGGGGCTTCATCAAGTCCGTGGCAGTGTCAAACGCCACTGACTTTCCGCCGGCCCCTGAGGCCGAAGCTTTCGCCGCCTTCTTGGCTCGTTGGAGCTCCTCCGAGTACTTCGCAACAATATTTATCAAGTGATGCCCATATTTGCCACAGGCAGTCGCGAAAGGAGCGAAGACTACCTGCTGACCATCCACGCCAACAGGCATCGCCTTTGACACCGCGGAAGGATCGATCTCGACTCCGTGGGCCTGCACCATGGCGAGTGACATGGACGCGCCAGCCGTGCGGAGGGAGTTCTTGTAGGTGGAAGGCACACCCCCGGCGAGTGACTCCACCAGCTCGTCCATACTATCGATCAGCTCCGCCTTCGGCATCAACTCCTCCCGGAGGCGACTGAGGGTGACCTTGGCCTTGGAAAGTGTATCTTGGACGGCGGCGCTACGGTCCTCGACTGCAGACACCGCACCTGCCAGAGCGTCATCGCGACGAAGGGCCTGCGGGTCAAAGCTCAAATCGCTAGCATCTGTACATGAAACCACCCATGGATCAAAACTTCAGCGCCACTAGCAAAAACATTAGATGCAGAGAAGGAAAACAATATCCACAAGCAAAGGTACCTGAGAGAGCCTTGGCGATTGAGAATAGTTGTTCTTCGAACAACTTTTCCCTGGCCGCAAAGGAAGCACACAGATCCTCTTCACGCTTTTGTGCCTTGTCACGCGCTTCGATTTCCTTGTCGCGACCCTTCACAGCCGCGACAAGTGTCTTCTCCAAGGTGGCGACGTTGCGCAATAAGGTGTTATGTCCAGCTACACGGCAATCAAAAGTTGATTATCAGTCGACTATATCAAAAAGAAAAGACGAAGAAGAATAAGTGTAGAACACTCACTTTCAACCACGCGGTGACGCGTCTCTAGCATTGCATGCTGACGGCCCATTGCCATCACTTGCTCTGCCAAGTGTGTGGCTTCCTTTACAAGGAGTTTTCGCACAAACAAGGAATCAGCAGAGGCAACAGATAACATCGACTACAACACTGGAAAAAAAGCTATACTTACATGGTCCTACAATGACTCCGAAGATGTTTGATGTACCGTCATCCGAGCAACCATTCGACGCTCCCCTGCGTGAGGAGAGCTGGAAGAATTGTGCCTGGAGTGGGCCGCCACTGGAGGGGAAGGAGCGCGCTCGATCTCTTTCTTGGCCATTGAGGTCGCGACTCCAGATTCCTTCAAAAATTCGACGTCGCCAGAAGATGACGATGCCTCTTGACTACAAGACAAAACCCACCTTGAGAAAGGGAAAACTCTAGGGCAAGCCAACAAGAGGAAAACAAAGAAGAACAAACGAACTCAAAAACTTACCAGTCAAACTTGTCAAAATCAAACGTGGCCTCCGCCGACTCCGACGAAGACTCCTTAGGCAATCGCATCTTCTTGCGAAAAGACGGTGCCATAGCCCTCACAGGGACGGCAGGAATTGGCGACTCCACGCCAACGACCGTACCTTCTGGAGTCGAAGGAGACGACGCGTCAGAATCCTCGCTGTGCGAACGCTTGCGAGTGTCCGGACTCTCGGACTCGGGGGCTTCCTCCTCCACATCAGAAGGGACAGTCGACTCAGCCTCATCCTCTTCCAAGGCTTCGCGAGGAATAACCCCCTCAGGGAGAGGAGGCATACAAGGCGACACCGCCCAATCCTGCATACAGACAACAAAAATCAGCAAAAATCAAGTAAGCAACAGAAAAGCAATCGACAAAATAAGCTACAGCATATCACAACTATACCTCAGGAGGAGGATTCGAAGCATCAAAGGGAGGAACAACTGGCTCACTAGGAAGCACATCCTTGCCAGTGTACTTCGTGACCAGTCGAACCTCTTGTCCACCTCACTCGCGGACATGCCATCGGTAGACACGCGAGTGGCATCATCAGCGCCAGCTGATACATTGCAAATGTATCTATAATTTTTGATGTTCCATGCTTGGTTTTATCCACTTTCTTGTGTTTTGTTCCAACTTTGGAGTACTTTTATTATGATTTCTTGGACTAACCTATTAACAAGAGCCACAGTGCCAGCTGCCTGTTTTCTGTTGTTTTTGGTTCCAGAAAAGTCAGAAAATGAATATTCTTGGAATTGGACGGGACAAAAGCCAAACTGTCTATTTTTCCGGAAGGGATCAAGTGCCAGAATAGGAGACCGAGAAGGGCTGGGGCCCGGCCACACTACCTGGCCGGGCGGCCAGGCCTGGCCCGTGCCAGGGGGTGGTCTAGATGCCCCCAGCACCCCCTCGGCCTCTCCTTCCGCCTATAAGTTGCCCTCGGGACAAAAACCCTAAGTACCCGATCAAAAATCCACGAAAGAGTCTGTAGCCGCCGTCGTCTCTGTCCCTAGATCGGGGGATCTGAAGCTCTTCCCGGCACCCTGCCGGAGAGGGGAATTCACCTTGGAGGCCTTCTTCATCACCATGCAAGCCTCCGGTGTGATGCGTGAGTAGTTCATCCTTGGACTACGGATCCATGTAGTAGCTAGATGGCTGGTTTCTCCTCCTTTGTGCTTTCATGTTTAGATCTTGTGAGCTCCGTTCATGATCAAGATCATCTATTTGTAATTCATACATGTTGTGTTTGCGGGGATCCGATGGATATTGAGATGCTATTTCAGATTGATTATTGATTCTATCATGTCTTTGTTATTTGAGATCTTGCATGCTTTCCGTTGTTAGTAGCTATCTTGGCCAAGTAGATGCTAGCAACTCCAAGAGTTAGTATTTATGCTCGATAGTGGGTTCATGCCTCTGGTAATCTGGGGAAGTGACAGAAATCTCTAAGGTACTAGATGTGTTGTTGCTACTAGGGAGAAAACAACAATCTTTTGTTCATAGAACAATCGTATTGTTTTCTTTACACGCAGTTCGTAAAGCAATAATCTGTTGCTTGCAACTTAATACTGGAGGGGGTTTGGATGATAACCTGAAGGTGGATTATTAGTCATAGATGCAGTTGGATGGCGGTCTATGTATTATGTTGTAATGCCCAATCAAGTCTCAAAGGAGTCAAGATGATTAGTATATGCATGTATTGCTTTCTCGGTGTTTGTCAATTGCCCCGCTATAATTTGTTCACCCAGCATGTTATCTATCTAAGGAGAGCCACCTCTAGTGAACTATGGATCCCGGTCCTTTTTCTTTACATACAATCTACAATCTTTTACTGTTTTGTGCTTACTTTCTGCAAACTTTTACTTCTTTCCATTCGATACGTTTAACCCTTTGTTTTCCGCAAAACACGGTGAGATTGACAACCTCATCACAAGTTGGGGACAAAGTTCTGTGGTTGTGTTGTGCAGGTCTCCACGTTGCTACTAGCACCGGTAGTGCGCCCTGCCAAAGCTCAGCTAGTAACACCTTTGAGGTGTTTCCTTGCTCCTACTGGTTCGATTAAACCTTGGTTTCATAACTGAGGGAAACTTGCTGATGTGCTCATCATACCTTCCTCTTGGGGTTTCCAACGAGCTCTACATCAACACCGCCAACAAGCAATTTTCTGGGGGCCGTGCATTGAGCCATCAAGCATTTTTCTAGCGCCGTTGCCGGGGAGTCAAGGACATCTTCACAAGGGGAGTCCCTCATAACCAATCTCTTTACTTTGTTGTTTTTGTTTTGCTTAGTTTATTTTTTGCTTTGTTTGCTTGCTTTGTTCTTCAAAAACACAAAAAAATTAGTTTTACTTGTTTTGCTTTCTTATTTGAAAACCCAAAAAAAATGACTACTCTTGAAAACACTAAGTTGTGTGACTTTACTAGCACCAACAACAATGATTTTATGAGCACACCTATTGCTCCACCTATGGCTGAAAATACTTTCTTTGAGATAAAACCTGCTTTGCTCAATCTTGTTATGAGAGAGCAATTTTTTGGTATTGGTAATGAAGATGCTGCTTCCCATCTAAATAACTTTGTTGAACTTTGTGAGATGCAAAAGCATAAGGATATAGATGGTGATATTATTAAATTGAAATTGTTTCCTTTCTCTTTGAGAGGAAAAGCTAAAGAGTGGTTGAATTCCTTGACTAGGAATAGTATTGATTCTTGGACTAAGTGCAACGATGCTTTTATTGGAAAATACTATCCTCCTGCTAAGATTATGTCCATGAGAAGTGAAATAATGAAGTTTAAACAACTCGATAATGAGCATGTTGCTCAAGCTTGGGAAAGAATGAAATCTTTGGTAAAGAATTGTCCCACTCATGGACTGACTGCTTGGATGATCATCCAAACTTTTTATGCAGGATTGAACTATTCTTCAAGGAACCTATTGGATTCAGCTGCTGGAGGTACTTTTACGACCATCACTTTGGGTGCTGCAACAAAACTTTTGGACAATATGATGGTTAATTATTCTGAATGGCATACTGAGAGAGCTCCACAAGGTAAGAAGGTAAATTCTGTTGAGGAAACCTCCTCCTTGAGTGATAAAATTGATATAATTATGTCTATGCTTGTTAATGGGAAAGCCCATATTGATCCAAATAATGTTCCTCTAGCTTCTTTGGTTGCTCAAGAAGAGCAAGTTGATGTGAACTTCATAAGAAATAACAACTTTGGCAACAATGCTTATGGCAATAATGCTTATAGGAACAATTTTGGTAACAACAATTATAAGCCATATCCTCCCAACAATGGTAATGCTTATGGAAATTCTTACAACAATAATAAGAGTGCTCCCTCTGAACTTGAAGTTCTCCTTAAAGAGTTTATTAGTAAACAAACTACTTTCAATAAAACTATTGAGGAAAAACTCTCTAATGCTGAAAGGAATAGAGCATCTTTGGCTAAAGCTCAATCTACTTTGAATAAAATGGCTGCTAAACCTAAAACTAATGAGAATCCCTTTGTAGCTACTAATGCTATACAAGTAAGAATTGATAAAAATGTTAGACTATTAGCTGAATTACATGCTAAGTGGGAAAGAGAAGATGAAATTGCTAGAAACATTAGTGTTTCTACTATTACCACCACTAGTGTTGAGGCTAGTAATAGTTCTACTACTTTAGATGATAAAGTTGATTTTGATCTTGATGGTTGCAATATCTCTGAAGTTATTAAGTTCCTACAAAAGCTTGCTAAAAGTCCTAATGCTAGTGCTATGAACATGGCTTTTACAAAACACATTACTGATGCTCTCATAAAGATTAAAGAAGAAAAGATGAAACATAAAGCTTCTATTCCTATAAAGCAAGAAGATGGTTGGGAACCCATCATTAATATGAAAGTGAATGACTTTGATTTCAAAGCTTTGTGTGATCTTGATAGTAGTGTTTCTATTATGCCTAGAAGGATTTATGATATGCTTGATTTGCCTCCTCTTGAAGATTGCTATTTGAATGTCCCACTTGATGATAATGTTAAAAAGAAACTCATGGGGAGTCTTAATGATGTCCTTATTATGGTTAATGATTCCTATGTCCCCGTTGATTTCTATGTTTTGGATGTTGAATACAATGATTTTTATCCTATTACTTTGGGAAGACCTTTTCTTAGAACTGTTGGGGCCATCATTGATATGAAACAAGGCACCATTAAATATCAACTCCCACTCAAGAAAGGTATAGAACACTTCCCTAAAAAGAGAGAAAATATTTCTTTTGCTTCTCCTATGAAAACAAAATTTGGTCTCAATGCTTCTTCATTTGAGAACACTTGATTCTTTCTTTGCTTCTTATGCCTAACTTAAAGGCATTAAAGAAAAGTACTTGTTGGGAGATAACCCAAGAGTTTTAGATGAGTATTGGAAGTTATTACCTCAGTAATAACCTCTCCTTATACTTTTTATTTGCTTTTTGTGCCAAGAGTTACCTCTAATGAGAGTGAAGTAATGAATGGGAAAGTTGTTGTCCCGAAACAGATTTCTGTGCTTCACCGTAAAAATTGCTGAGAGAGATCTGTACGTCGGATTGAGCTGTAATGTTTTGTGCTTCTGCCCCAGGTAGTTATCTAACTTTCGTTAGTTCAACACTTTTTTATTTGAGTAACAGAAGGTCTTCGAAAAAATTCGTCTTTACCTGTTGGTCTGTTTTGACAGATTTCTGCCATTTTTCTGCATTTGCTTCTTGTTAGTTCCTTCTTGAGTTCCTTTCGGGAATTGAGCTTTTTGAGGGAAGTGCTACAGTATCAAGTGTTCTAATTGAAGTTTATTTGGTGTTAGAACTGAACCTTGAGACTTATTTATCTTAACTGCACTAATGTTGCAAATGAGATTGTGTGAAGTTTTGTATGAAGGAAAATTTTCAGGTGTATGGAAGGAATGAGTAATGAGATGAAGGATGGACTAAATCTCAAGCTTGGGGATGCCACGCGTGTCACCCCAAGAAATATCCAAGAAGTACAAGCGTCAAAACTTGGGGATGCCCAAGGAATCCCTTTCTTCATCAATAAAAATTCCAGGTTTCTTCCAAACGCTTCATTTTTATTGTTTCGTGCACAGTTGTGTTTCTCTTGGAGCGTCTTCTTTTAGTTTTGGTTTTGGTTTTTAGTTTGCTTCGTTTGTTTAGTTTTCTGAATAAGTTGGTTGTACCCCCTCTTTCACACTTTGGTTTAAATAGTTTGGTTTGGTTTGGAAAAGAGTAGGAAAGTTCATGCTTATGTGGTAAAAAGAGCTCGTTTTTGACTGTGGCCTATGCTTTGTCATGCCATGCTTGATATTGTATTGGCTTTATGCTTAGTATTCTTTGCGGTAGCATGACTTGTTATAAACAATTGAGATTGCTTAATGTGCCTTGGATGAATCATGCGTTGTTTTAGCATATTAAAGCATAGTATAGTGGTATTCTCCTTTGATGCTTTATTTGGGTTGACTTGGTGCATGCTCACACCATGTTATGACTATCTCAAGTCACCATAGCCTTCATGATCCTTTAGTTTTCAACTTGTACTATCACTTTATGCTTTGATCAATGATATTTTGTCGCTTTACATAATTATGGCCATTATTGCTCTCTTAGTTTGTCGCTCCCAGTCTTTTGCTAGCCTCCACAACAAAGTATGAGTTCCACTCATGCATCCAACTCCCTAAACCAAGTTTTTCCAAAGATTCCATCATACCTACCTACTAGCTTATGCTATTCCAAGTATATTCATGCTTTTGTTTACCTTCCACTTGTTATGAGAAAACTAGTGATTAAAGCTCTCACGAACTTGATGGCACACTTTACTTTATTGCCTCTAATAAACTTGAACCATTGGGTCCTTCTTTGTTGTGTATATTCTTGCGCTTTATAAGTTGAAATTAGTAGAACCATGTTTCATGGGGAACGCTTTCAACATTGCACTTGTACTTTGTACCCCGTTGATATTATGTTCTTTTGCTTACGGATCCCGGCATTGTGAAATAAAAGTGGAACTTGTAAGATCATGGAGTTTGTATGTGTGTTAGAGAAACGCCTGGGCCGCTAGCCTAAGCCATGCCTAATCATGGTGGAAACTTGTAGCATCACCATAATGAGCACTCTATGAAGCATCCTCAATAAAAACCTATGCAAATAGCAAATAAAAAGATCGCCGAGAGGCTCATTGTCTGCTTGCCTTGTCATTTAGATTATGGGAAAGCTCACGTATCATGTGCAAGGGGTACCCTGTTGGCGGTTCTTAATGATACACATATACTTACAATGACAAGAGCTTACTCGTGACTAAAGGTGAGTAGCATGAGGATCGGTCTTCGTAAGTAAGGGGCATGAGATTTCGGTTTATAACTTGTCAAGCATATCCTCTTAGTTGTGTCACTTTAACCTTAATCACCTTCAAGATGCTTATGATAGGGGCAATGAGAGCTGAAAGCTTTAAGTATCATAATTTTTGGAAGCTCTTTATGAGACTTGAATCCCTACTTCCCTTTTACAAAAGGCCTTTCTTCCACCATTATATTGAGTCTCCACCTTCTATCTTTATGCACTACTTTGAGAGCATAGTGGCCATTCTTAGTTCTATGTGCATTGTCCCAAGACTAGTTGATTGATGCATAACTTGTTATTGCTTGTTTTAAACTATTGTATCTAGTCACTCTTATGAACTTTGAAGGTGTCATGTGCATTTATATTTGATACTCTATGAGGGACAAACTAAATACTATTATGCTATGTTTTCTTTATGTGAAACAAACAAACGTCTTGCAAAGCATTGTTATTCATGAATCTTTTGTTTGTGCCTTTTCATGTTGCATCATAGTTTCTTTGCTTATTGCTAGAACTTTGTGTTTTATGTTATGATTGAAGTACTATGATCCCAGCTTTGAATGTTTTGCAAATACTTTGATCAAGTCTTTGATGGTGCATGTCACCTCAAAAATTATTTCTTTTTATCACTTCCTACTCGAGGACGAGCAGGAGTTAAGCTTGGGGATGTTGATACATTGCAAATGTATCTATAATTTTTGATGTTCCATGCTTGGTTTTATCCACTTTCTTGTGTTTTGTTCCAACTTTGGAGTACTTTTATTATGATTTCTTGGACTAACCTATTAACAAGAGCCATAGTGCTAGCTGCCTGTTTTCTGTTGTTTTTGGTTCCAGAAAAGTAAGAAAATGAATATCCTTGGAATTGGACGGGACAAAAGCCAAAGTGCCTATTTTTCCGGAAGGGATCAAGTGCCAGAATACGAGACGGAGAAGGGCTGGGGCCCGCCCACACCACCTGGCCGTGCGGCCAGGCCTGGGCCGCGCCAGGGGGTGGTCTGGCCGCCCCCAGCACCCCCTCGGCCTCTCCTTCCCCCTATAAGTTGCTCTCGAGACGAAAACCCTAAGTACCCGATCAAAAATCCACGAGAGTCTGTAGCTGCCGTCGTCTCTGTCCCTAGATCGGGGGGATCTGAAGCTCTTCCCGGCACCCTGCCGGAGAGGGGAATTCACCCTGGAGGCCTTCTTCATCACCATGCAAGCCTCCGGTGTGATGCGTGAGTAGTTCATCCTTGGACTAGGGATCCATGTAGTAGCTAGATGGCTGGTTTCTCCTCCTTTGTGCGTTCATGTTTAGCAAATTGAGTTTCACTTGTAGGTTTGTCCATTGGCATCGCTTGGACCATGTGTTGGTTTCAAGGATGAAAAAGAAGAAGCATCGTCCAAGGGCTTTGTGCCTATTGGAATCAAGTAGAAGAAGAAGATCAAGTATGTTTTGAAGAAGAAGAAGAAGATGGAGTTCCTCATGGCTTTCTTCAAGACAGCATCATCAAGATTTGATGTGCAAGCTCACGGTGCGCCATCTCGAGAAGATATCATGCTTGGAGCTTGCCATCCTCGGCGTTCATGGAGTGATGAAGACAAGGTCAAAGAAGAGGTTTGCCCATGGATTATGGGGGAGCCATTCGCAAGTCTTCATCAAGCAAGAGCAAGCACGAGCAATCAAGAAAGGTGTTCCATCTTGAAGGTGACAAGATCGTCTTCATCAAGCTCAAGTGGGATGCTCAAGGCAAAGGTATGATATTGATAGGATTTCTATTTTATCGGTCTCGTGTAGTGTTGGGAGACCGGGTTTAGGATAGATAACCGTACTATCAAGAGGGTCTCTCGAGTGGGTGACTCGTTCATATCTTTCGAAGAGAGCTCAAACCTTTGCATTCATAGCATCATCTTTCTTGGTTGTTGTTTAGGTTTTGTCCATGTGAGGTTCTAGAGCTTGTGGTTATCTTCGTAACAAGCTCTAGTTCATCAAAAACGGATTTCCCTTGCATATCTTAGTGTGTTTTTGATCTTGCGGGTTTTCCGGCTCTACACCTTGGGAGGTATCTCACATATATATTCATGGTATTTTCTCCCTTGGTGATACCCAATATTTCGAACAAAATTGGTTTCATCTCGTTTGGAGTTCGGATGCAAAAGTTGTGGCAGTTCTGGTTCTGAAGTTTTTGCCTGACCGGTAGTTCCGGTGGGCCACCGGTAGTACCGGCCAGACGCCGGAAGTACCGCTCGGGTAGAAATGTCGCCGGTAGTACCGGTGTTAATTCCGGCCCAACTTCTGGCAACCCAAATTTTGGTTCAGTACCCTCTCTTCCTTGTTTGCGCTATTTGACGGAACTTGGATCGGATTTTCAGGCGGTAGTACCGCTAGGATCCTTGGGATCTAGATCTTGGAGAGTTTCGTGTTCTCCTCTTGTGTTCTTCCTCCCTTATTCCCCCAATAGCTTTTGTAGCTTTGGTGGAATTTGAGAGTGAAGGACTTGCCTCTTGCATTTGGTGCATAGGTTTGAGTTCTCCTCGGAGATTCGGTGAGTTCAATCCCTTGGGATTGTTTCTCTTGGGTTCTTGGAACCCTAGACGGTTGTGGTTGGATAGTTGATCTTTTGTGGTCTTGTAGCCTTTTGTGGCATTGTTGCCTTTTGTGGCTTTGTAGCCTTTGTGGCATTGTTCTTGGGGCTCCAATTGAGTTGTGGAGGTTCCCCAAGCTTGTAGGCCTTTTGTGGCATTGTGGAGCCTTTGTGGCATTTCTTGGGAGCCCTCCAATTGAGTCGTGGAGATTGCCCCAAGCCTTGTACGGGTTCTGTGACCTCCCTCAAGTGTCCCATAGTGGAACATGAGTAGGCCTTTGTGGCGAGCTCACGGGAGAATAGGGTGAGACTTTTGTGGCGTCGGTGAGTTGTGTGGCTTCGCATCCTTGGTGAGGCCTTGTGTGGCATTGGGTGAGCATCGAGCCACCACACCTCGAGGTGAGCCATTTGTGGCGTTCGAAGTTCATTGCGCCCCCGCACCTCTCCAACGGAGACGTAGCTTCTTTGGAAGTGAACTTCAGGAAACAAATCATCGTCTCCACGTCCATCGGTTATCTCTCAACAGAGCTCTTTACCTATGCAATTTACATTGTGATAGCCTTCGTGCTTGAAGTACTATATCTTGCTATCACCTTGTTGCTTCTCTTGCTTAGCATAGGTTGTTGGTGCACTTAGTGAAACTAGTGGATATAGGTTTTGGCTTGATAAATTAAACGTTAAGTTTTATTCCGCATTTATTATAGCCTAAACCGTAATATTTTTAAAACGCCTATTCACCCCCCCCCCTCTAGGCGACGTCCATTTCCTTTTCAATTGGTATCAGAGCAAGGTCTCTCGCTTCTTTGGCTTCACCGCCTCGAGAGTAAGGATGTCTCCTAGGAGTTTAGTGCACTCTCACACATTTACTTTTGATGGCACAAATTATGATGTTTGGCGTATTCGCATGCTTAGTCATTTCCGGGTCAAAAGCCCTAAGTACCCGATCAAAAATCCACGAAAGAGTCTGTAGCCGCCGTCGTCTCTGTCCCTAGATCGGGGGGATCTGAAGCTCTTCCCGGCACCCTGCCGGAGAGGGGAATTCACCCTGGAGGCCTTCTTCATCACCATGCAAGCCTCCGGTGTGATGCGTGAGTAGTTCATCCTTGGACTACGGATCCATGTAGTAGCTAGATGGCTGGTTTCTCCTCCTTTGTGCTTTCATGTTTAGATCTTGTGAGCTCCGTTCATGATCAAGATCATCTATTTGTAATTCATACATGTTGTGTTTGCGGGGATCCGATGGATATTGAGATTCTATTTCAGATTGATTATTGATTCTATCATGTCTTTGTTATTTGAGATCTTGCATGCTTTCCGTTGTTAGTAGCTATCTTGGCCAAGTAGATGCTAGCAACTCCAAGAGTTAGTATTTATGCTCGATAGTGGGTTCATGCCTCTGGTAATCTGGGGAAGTGACAGAAATCTCTAAGGTACTAGAGGTGTTATTGCTACTAGGGAGAAAACAACAATCTTTTGTTCATAGAACAATCGTATTGTTTACTTTACACACAGTTCATAAAGCAATAATCTGTTGCTTGCAACTTAATACTGGAGGGGGTTCGGATGATAACCTGAAGGTGGATTATTAGTCATAGATGTAGTTGGATGGCGGTCTATGTATTATGTTGTAATACCCAATCAAGTCTCAAAGGAGTCAAGATGATTAGTATATGCATGTATTGCTTTTATCGGTGTTTGTCAATTGCCCCGCTATAATTTGTTCATCCAGCATGTTATCTATCTAAGGAGAGCCACCTCTAGTGAACTATGGATCCCGGTCCTTTTTCTTTACATACAATCTACAATCTTTTACTGTTTTGTGTTTACTTTCTGCAAACTTTTACTTCTTTCCATTCAATACATTTAATCCTTTGTTTTCCGCAAAACACGGTGAGATTGACAACCTCATCGCAAGTTGGGGACAAAGTTCTGTGGTTGTGCTGTGCAGGTTTCCACGTTGCTACTAGCACCGGTAGTGCGCCCTGCCAAAGCTCAGCTAGTAACACCTTTGAGGTGTTTCCTTGCTCCTACTGGTTCGATTAAACCTTGGTTTTATAACTGAGGGAAACTTGTTGTTGTGCTCATCATACCTTCCTCTTGGGATTCCCAACGAGCTCTACATCAACACCGCCAACAAGCAATTTTCTAGGCGCCGTGCATTGAGCCATCACCAGCCCATTGAAACATTGGGTGGACTCTGGCCTACAGGGGCTGGACGCGACGGCGCAGCCAAGTTCGGATGAGAGCACAACCTCCCTCTTCTTTGCCTATGTGACTCTCGAGGGCACAAACGCGTTGATACGGCATGTCTGTCTCCGTGAGTTCGCTAGGCATAACTACGTTCTTCCAGGAGCGCATCTTCTTGCATGGAGTCGCGGGATCGAAGGGCACGAGTCCAAAGTGCTCATCTTTGGCCTTCTGATCACGGACATAGAACCATTTGTCCCTCCACCCTTGGACGAACTTCGTGAGCTTGATGTCGAAGTAGGTGGCGGATGGGTCGGCGTGGATTCCGCAACCACCTACGTCGTAAACTAAAGAGCCAGATGCAGACTAGCACTTCAATTTGAAGATGCGTTTGAAAAGGCCGAAGTGTGGCTCGATTCCAAGCCAGCACTCGCAAAGAGTAATGAAGCAAGAGATATGGAGGATCGAATTTGGGGACAACTGATGGAGCTGGAGCCCGTAGAAACAAAGAATACCCCTAAAAAAGGGGTGAAGAGGCAAGGAAAGACCGCGAATGATGAATGCAAGAAACATCACTCGAAAACTAGCGGGAGGAGCAAGAATGGTCTCACCACCGGGGACGCGTGCATCGGCGACTGCCGCGGACAGCACTTCGTCTTGGCGAATATGACGGAGATCAGATGCCTTGATAATGGAGGGGCGCCACGCACCATTCGTGACGCGGGTGCCCGCGACCTTCTTCTTCCCGCCGGCGGCGGTGCTGGTGCCCGCAGTAGCGGAGCCGCCCTTCTTCGCCGCGGCCACAGTGGCCGCAGAATCAGCGGCAGCGCCTCCCCTTTTCTTCCCCATTGCACGACGGCGATGTGACCGAAGAAAGTAGCTCAGGAACGAGCGGAGCTGGTCCAGCGTCGTGGAGAAAACGGGCGCAGGAAAAAGCAGAGGAGCAGCAGCAATGGCGATGGCAGCGAGGAAGAATGAGCACAAATGGGAAACTTACCGCTGTAGCGTCGCTACTTAACCCCTGGAAGATGCAATCCAATGGCTCAGAAAAACCCTATTGGACGTGTGGCACACATCGTGTTGGACACGTGGAGAAGCGGAAGCGCGAACCGTCCCTCCACTACTCCCATTACGCACGGAAATCGAGGAGGCGTAGTTAAAATAAAGATCACGCACGCCCAGTCAAATCAAAGTCAGGAAGTGGGACCCACTGCTTGTCACGTCCCGTCAAACTCGCTCACGCGGGCAACTGAGGTCATACAAGTGTCAGCACTGACGTCATCAAAGTTACGCAGCGGAAAACTTCGACTACTTTAGTACCTGCTGGAGTCTTCGACTCCACCAAGCACTCGGGGGCTACTCCCATAGGGAGCGCTAGTCGCGCACCCTACGATTTTCTTTTCTTTTTGCAGGAACAAGGACAATCAAAAGCAAAAACCCAAACCATTCGAAATACAATTCGACTATAGACATGGGTTACTCCCATAGGGAGCGCTGGAAACAAATTCGACTGAAACAAGCAACAAAAGACGACAGCAGTCGCAAAAGTTATTTAGTCCCTGCCTGAGTCTTCGACTCAACCAGGCACTCGGGGGCTACTCCCATAGGGAGCGCTGGTCGCGCACCCTATGATTTATTTATACAGAAAATTGTGTGTTGATAACATCCGCACTCAACGCTCATGGCGACACCACCTCATAATTTTCCCTACAAAGAGACTGCGTCTCCTGGGTCACCCGAATCGTCTCCACGATGATAAAATTCGGATGCCGCGCTTACAGCGTGAAGGTAAGACCTGAATAAGGCCTGGCAACGCATTTAGCTGCGCACTACCAGAAATATATCCGTGCCTACAGGCACGATGAACACGCCTTGACGGACGCGTCGAGTGCTCACACCCATATAACTGGAATTCGACTCATGTAAGACCTCCGCGGCCTGAGTCGAATTACACCAGCACTTTTCCGGATTCGAGTCCGAGGACTCGAGTTCGAGTAGATTGCGTTGTTTCACCCTAAGGTGGTTAACTGATACCGATACTTCGGTTATATCAAGCACGTATATCAACAATCCCTATGACACAAATAAAGCAGTCAAATGTACTCATTCAGGCACTCGAAGACTTCAAAAAAGTCCCCAGTCGAATCTGCGATTCCACTGGACACTCGGGGGCTACTGACATGGGTATACCCTACCGGTACTCGAGCTTGGTATATACGGTCCAAATACGAACAGGCCCATGGTGTCGCCAAGGCCCATATGAAAGGACTCGAGTAACCTGCGGACTCTCGATTGCTTGAAGAACAAGAAGAAGCTAAAGATAGAAAGTTTGAAGGGGAAAACCCTAACTTGTAACCGACTCGACCTGCTACTCGAGACCTAGCCTATCTATATAAAGGCTAGGAGGGGGCAGCGAGGACGACACACGCAACCCTAGTTTCCACAACCCTCGCCAGATTGCATCTACGCACCATTGTAACTTTCGACTCCTTCGATAATTCTACGAGCAGACAAGCAGGAGTAGGGACCTCTACGAGGCCTGAACCTGGGTAAATCTTTGTCCCCTGTGTGCTTGTTTGCAAGCGGATAGATGTCTCCAGCGCTCCCTCCTTCTCCAAAACCCAAGTCCACAACAATGGGCATTGATGAGTTAAACCCTCGTCACTCCATGAACACATGTGATCCTCACATCAAAGCCATTCCCTCCGGTTATCCCGATTTATGTCACTACGGGGCCATTGGTTCCAGACAACAACGTGTGTATACAACTTGAAGATAAGACCAAAAACAATACTATCATAATGAATCAATAACATGTTCAGATCTGAAAACATGGCACTCAGGCCCTAGTGACAAGAATTAAGCATAACAAGTCGCAACAAAGTCATAAAGCACGAATAAAAGATACTAGGCACCATGCCCTAACAATCTGATGCCATTACATGAATGATATCATCCAATCCCTACCATCCTCATAGCCTATAGCGAGGGATTACTCACTCATAGATGGGGGAAACATGGATGGTCGATGGAGAAGCGATGGTGATGATGATGGCGATGATCTCCTCCACTTCCCCGTCCCTGCAGGGTGCCATAACGGAGTTTCTGGTGCTGTTTCATGGAATCTGGTGGTGGTGGCGGAGCGGAACTCCTTCTGGAAAAACGTCAAATGCCCCTGACTTTTTAGGTCAGAAGGCAACTTATAGGCGAAGAGGGAGACCGAGGGGGTGTCTGGGGGCGGCCAGACCACCCCCTGGCGCGGCCAGGCCCAGCCCGCGCGGCCAGGTGGTGTGGCTAGGCCCCAGCCCCACTCCGTCTCATATTCTAGCTCCGGGAGTCTTCTGGTGAAATAGGATTTTTGGCTTTTGTCCCGTCCAATTCTGAGAATATTCATTTTCTGACTTTCCTCGAACCAAAAACAGCAGAAGACAGGCAGCTGGCATTGTGGCTCTTGTTAATAGGTTAGTCCAAGAAATCATATGAAAAGTACTCCAAAGTGTGGACAAAACACAAGAAAGTAGATAAAACCAAGCATGGACCAACAAAAATTATAGATACATTTGCAATGTATCAACATCCCCAAGCTTAACTCCTACTCGTCCTCGAGTAGGTAAGTGATAAAAAGAAAGAATAATTTTTGAGGTGACATGCACCATCATAAACCTTTTCAAAGTATTTGTAAAACATTCAAAGCTGGGATCATAGTACTTCAATCATAACATGAAAGACAAAGTTCTAGCAATAAGACATAGCAACTATGTTGCAACATGAAAAGGCACAAACAAAAGATTCATGAATAACAATGCTTTGCAAGACGTTTGTTTGTTTCACATAAAGAAAACTTAGCATAGTGGCATTCAGCTTGTCCCTCATAGAGTAGCAAACATAAATGCATAGGACACCTTCAAAGTTCACAAGAGTGACTAGATACAAATAGTTTAAAACAAGCAATATCAAGGTATGCATCAATCAACAAGTCTTGGGACAATGCACATAGAACTAAGAATGACCACTATGCGCTCAAGAAAGTGCTCACAGAATGTGTGGAGCCTAAACAAGGAAATGAACATGTTTTGAAAATTTTGATAGGCTTCCAAATGCTGAAAGTATGGTACTCATTAGCTTTGAGCTCTCATTGCCCCTATCATAAGCATCTTTAAATGGTTAAGGTTAAAGTGACACAACTAAGAGGATATGCTTGACAAGTTATAAATCGAAGTCTCATGCCCCTTACTTACGAAGACCGATCCTCATGAAGATATTCCAACTCAAGTATAATAAGTAGCATGAAGCACGAACATAAGCAACATTACAATGCTCATAAAAAGGTATGATAGACTGGTATCTCGCTTGCCTTTGATTATGAATGCGAAGGCACCTCTGAAGTTCAAGTGATGACTAGAAGTAAAGATATCAAGGATACAAGCATCAAAGTCATAACACAAATAATCAAGTAATGGAACAAACATAAAGAATGACAACTATGCTCTCAAGAAGGTGCTCAAAGAATATGTGGAGACTCAACAAGTAGAAGAAAAAGGTTTTGAATAATTTGAAAGGCTTCCAAATGCTGAAAGTATGGTACTCGTTAGCTTTGAGCTATCATTGCCCCTATCATAAGCATCTTTAATGTGGTTAAGGTGAAAGTGACACAACTAAGAGGATATGCTTGACAAGTTATAAATCGAAGCCTCATGCCCCTTACTTACGAAGACCGATCCTCATGCTACTCAACTTTAGTCACAAGTAAGATCTTGTCATTGTAAGTATATACGTATCATAGAGAACCGCCAACGGGGTACCCCTTGCACATGACACGGGAGCTATCCCATAATCAAAATACAAGGCAAGCAGACAATGAGCATCTCGGCGATCTTTTTATTTACTATGTGCATATATTTTTATTGAGGATGCTTCATAGAATTCTCATTATGGTTATGCTGCAAGTTTCCACCATGATTAGGCATGGCTTAGGCTAGCGGCCCAGGCGTTTCTCTAACATACATACAAACTCGATGATCTTACAAGTTCCACTTTTATTTCACACCGCCGGGATCCATAAGCAAAAGAACATGATATAAACGAGGTACTAAGTACCAATGAAATGTTGAAAACGTTCCCCATGATACATTGTTCTGCTAACTTCAACTTATAAAGCGCAAGCATATACGCAACAAAGAAGGACGCAATGGTTCAGGTTTATTAAATGCAATAAAATAAAGTGTGCCATCAAGTTCGTGAGAGCTTTACTAACTAACTTTCTCATAACAATCAAACATTTTATTCGGAAGAAAACAAGGCATATTGAATATGCACGGAAGTAGCAAATGATGCTAATAGGTAGGTATGGTGGACACTTTGGAAATATTTGGTTTAGGGAGTTGGAAACTTGAGTAAAACATACTCAGTGTAAGTGAAGGCTAGCAGTAGTACGGGAGCGACAAACGAGAGAGCAATAATGGCCATAATCATGTAGAGCGACAAAACATCATTGATCAAAGCATAGAGTGATACTACAAGTTGAAAACTAAAATATCATAAAGGCTTATGGTGACTTGAGATAGTCATAACATGGTGTGAGCATGCGCCAAGTCAACCCAAATAAAGCATCAAAGGAGAATACCACTATACTATGCATTAATATGCTAAAACAACGCATGATTCATCCAAGGCACATTAAGCAATCTCAATTGTTTATAAAAAGTCATGCTACAGCAAAGAATACTAAGCATAAAGCCAAAACAATATCAAGCATGGCATGACAAAGCATAGGCCATAGTCAAAAACAAGCTCTCCTTACCACTTAAGCATGAACTTTCCTACTCTTTTCCAATCCAAACCAAACTATTTGAAAACCAATGCATGAAAGAGGAGGTCCAACCAATTTATTCAGCAAACTAAGCAAACCACGCAAACTAAAAACCAAAACGGAAACAAAAAAGAAGACGCTCCAAGAACAACACAACCATGCATGAAACAATAAAAATGAAGCGTTTGGAAGAAACCTGGGATTTTTATTGATGAAGAAGGGGTTGCCTTGGGCATCCCCAAGCTTTGACGCTTGTACTTCTTGGATATTTCTTGGGGTGACACGTGTGGCATCCCCAAGCTTGAGCTTTAGTCTATCCTTCATCTCATTACTCATTCCTTCCATACACCTGAAACTTTTCCTTCATACAAAACTTTACAGAATCTTTATTAGCAACATTAGTGCACTCAAGATAATAGGTCTTAAGGTTCAGTTCTAACACCAAATAAACTTCCATTAGAACACTAGCTGCTGAAGTACTTCCCTCAAAAAGCTCAATTCCCCAGAAGAACTCAAAAAGGAACCAACAAGAAGCAAATGCAGAAAATGGCAGAAATATGTCAAAACAGACCAGCAGGTAAAGACGAATTTTTTCAAAGACCTTCTGTTCCTCAAATCAAAAAGTGTTGAACTAAATAAAGTTAGATAACAACCTGGGGCAGAAGAATTCACGCCTCAAAAAGGCGTTCAGAGATTTTACACGAATTTTTACGGTGAAGCACAGAAATCTGTTTCGGGACATGAACTTTCCCAATCATTACTTCTCTCTCATTAGAGGTTACTCTTGGCACAAAAAGCAAATAAAAAGGATAAGGAGCGGTTATTACTGAAGTAATAACTTCCAAGACTCATCTAAAACTTTTGGGTTATCTCCCAATAAGTACTTTTCTTTAACGCCTTTAAGTTAGGCATAAGGAAAAACTAAAATGGATAGAATAGAAGTAAGCGGAGATAATCATGGTGAAAACATTGTTTTGTTCAAGGAAATCCTTTTGTTAACAAGGTTGATCAGGTCTTGTTACCAAAACAATTCCATATGAGACAAAACTTTGTATTCCACTAATGATTATGTTACCTCAACCTTGATAGCAATGGTCCCAATCATAATAGTTTCAAATTTTTCTCTTGGTATGGGATAATATATTTCTCCAACTTGAATGCCATCAACATGTTCAATTGAATTCAAACTATAATTCCTTTCAATCTTCTTGGGGAAATAGACAGTATGTTCCTTGTCATTAACATTGAAAGTCACCTTTCCTTGATTACAATTAATAACAGCTCCTGCAGTATTAAGAAAAGGTCTCCCAAGAATAATAGACATATTATCATCATCAGGCATTTCAAGCACAACAAAATCAGTTAATATCAAGCAATTATGAGCCACTTGAATAGGTACATCCTCACATATACCCACAGGAATAGTGGTAGATTTATCAGCCATTTGCAAAGATATATCAGTTGGTATTAATTTTTCTAGTTGAAGACTCTTATAGAGAGAGAAAGGCATAACACTAACTCCAGCTCCCAAATCACACAAAGCAGTTCTAACATAACTGTTCTTAATAGAGCAAGGGATAGTTGGAATCCCTAGGTCTCCAAGTTTCTTAGGAACCTTACCATTAAAGGAATAATTAGCAAGCAAAGTAGAAATTTCTTCATTAGGGATCTTCCTTTTATTCGAGACAATATCCTTCATATACTTTGAGTAAGGAGGCAATTTAATAGCATCAGTCAAAGGAATTTGTAGGAATAAAGGTTTCATCCACTCACAAAACTTATTATAGTGTTCATCTTCCTTTGACTTGTGTTTCTTATCAGGGAAAGGCATAGGTTTTTGGACCCAAGGTTCTCTTTCACTACCATGTTTCTTAGCAATAAAATCTTCTTTAGTGTATTTAGTATTCTTAGTGTGGTCTTCGGGTTCTTCTTCAACTTTTCTTCATTAGGAACTTCATTTTCTTCATTACCACTTTCAGTTTCAGCATCAGAGATAGATATATTATTAGGATCTATAGCAGGTTCGGAGGGTTCCACAACAGTTTTATGTTTCTTTTTCCTTTTCTTACGAGTAGAGCCACTATTTTCAGCTTGTTGAGAATCCTGATCAATTCTTTTGGGATGCCCCTCAGGATAAAGAGGATCCTAGGTAGCAGCACCACTTCTAGTTCTAATTTCATAAGCATGTTTTTCTTTAGAAGCATTAACTAGCAAGTCTTTTTGCACTTTAACGAGTTGATCTATTTGAGTTTGAACCGTTTGAAAGTGTTTAACAATCATTTTAACATCATTAGAGGTTCTTTCCACAATATCTTTCAACTCAACAATAGCTCTAGTGTTTTTTATTAGATGATTTTGCACCCTTTTATTAAAATTATCTTGCTTAACAATAAAGATATCGAATTCTTCTAAGCATTGATCAGGCGGTTTAGAGTAAGGGATATCACATTCATCAAAGTGTTGGAGAGAGTGCACCTCGATAGTGGATGAGTAGGGAATAGGCTTACATAATTCTTCTATAGGAGGTAAATTCTTGACATCTGCAGCTTTAATTCCCTTCTCCTTAAGACATTTCTTAGCTTCCTTCATCACTTCATCATTTAATTCAATAACTCCCCTCTTCTTTGATGTTGGAATAGGCACTGGTATAGTAGGTTTAGGTACAATTACTTCAGGTATAGCTGGTTCAGGAGGAGTCCAATCTTCATAGTCTTGCTTATTTTAGCCATTAATTCTTCGACTTCCTTTGGAGTCCTATTCCTGAAAACACAATCAGCACAACTATCTAGGTATGTCCTAGATACTTCGGTTAGTCCATTATAAAATATATCAAGAAGCTCATTCTTAGGTAATGGACTTCCAGCTTGTGCATGAATCAAAGCACAAAACCGTTCCCAAGATTCAGGCAATACCTCTTTTTCTCCCTGTTTAAAATCAAAAAGTTGCTGCAAAATAGCATGTCTAGCACTAGGAGGAAAATATTTCTGTAGGAAAGTACTAATCAAGCAATCAGGGCTATCAATAGATCTAGGAGGTAAATTACTAAACCAAGTTTTAGCTTCTCCTTTTAGTGAAAAGGGGAAAATCTTAGCAACAAAGTAAGTACGCATCTTAATATCATCATAAAACAAGCCACTCATGGTAGAAAGTTCATTCATATGTGCTACCGCACTTTCATTATTAGTCGCACAAAAAGGTTCTTTCTCGACAATAGCTATGTAAGATAGACCAAGAGAGAAATCATAATCTTCATCTATAATGTTTATGGGAGAAGCAGCAAACTTAGCAACAAGAGACAATTTGGGTCTAATAGTACGCCTCTCAAGGAGACTCTTAGCAGCGCTCCTATCATGGGTGTTTTTACATTCTTTAATAAATTCATCGGTCATCTCAACATAACTATCTTCAATGTCATAACTCTCACTAGACTCAGGTGAACTAACAGGTGTAGTAGTGTCTTCATTAGGAGTTTCAGTATTTCCAGCTATAGTTCTAGCAATCGTAGCATCTAGGAAAGGACCTAATGAACCACTCTTATCAAGCACAGTAGAAGTAGCATCATAAGCATCAGAAGTTTTAGATTCAGTAGTAGTAACAGTGTGTGTAGCATGTGTATATGGTGGGAGTAACGAGCTTACTCATAACAGACGGTGAATCAAGAGCAATAGAGGTGTTAAGAACCGTACCTCTTCTTGTAGTGGATGGTAAAATAGGAACCTTGCCATCACGAGACTTACCCATGATGGATGGATAGCAGCGAACAATAGAGAATCCAAGTGAACTTGATAAATAAAGCTATGCTCCCCGGCAACGGCGCTAGAAAATAGTCTTGATGACCCACAAGTATAAGGGGTGTATCGCAGTATTTTCGAGGGAAGTGAAACCCAATTTATTGATTCAACACAAGGGGAGCCAAAGAATATTTATAAGCCTTAACAACTTAGTTGTCAATTCAGCTGCACCTGGAAACAATCTTGCTCACAGCAGTTTATCAATAGCAACAGTTTTGTAGTAGGAATAGTGAAATAACAGCAGTAGTAAAGTAAAGACAGTAGTAACAATAGCAGTAAACAGTAGGATTCGAGTGCGGTAGGCATAGGGATGGATGGACGGGCGTTGCATGGACAAGACAATTCACATAGCAATCAGAACATACGGCAATTGCAGAAAAATAAGATAAAGCATCCAAGTACTAGATAATCCTAGGCATGTGTTCCATATATAGTCATACGTGATCGCAATGAGAGCTTGCACAACATCTTTTGTCCTGCCAGCCTGTTTGCAGCGGGGCCTCAAGGGAACTACTGGAAATTAAGGTGCTCCTTTTAATAGAGCACCAGAGCAAAGCATTAAGATTCCGTGAACACAGGTGATCCTCACATCAAAGCCATTCCCTCCGGTTATCCCGATTTCTGTCACTTCGGGGCCATTGGTTCCGGACAACAACGTGTGTATACAACTTGAAGATAAGACCAAAACCAATACTATCATAATGAATCAATAACATGTTCAGATCTGAAATCATGGCACTCAGGCCCTAGTGACAAGAATTAAGCATAACAACTCGCAACAAAGTCATAAAGCACTAATAAAAGATACTAGGCACCATGCCCTAACAATCTGATGCCATTACAAGAACGATCTCATCCAATCCGTACCATCCCCATAGCCTACAACGGGGGATTACTCACTCATAGATGGGGGAAACATGGATGGTCGATGGAGAAGCAATGGTGATGATGATGGCGATGATCTCCTCCACTTCCCGATCCCGACAGGGTGCCAAAACGGAGTTTCTGGTGCTGTTTTGTGGAATCTGGTGGTGGCAACGGAGCGGAACTCCTTCTGGAAAAACATCGACCCCTTGAGTTTTTAGGTCAGAAGGCAACTTATAGGCGAAGAGGGAGACCGAGGGGGTGTCTGGGGGCGGCCAGACCACCCCTGGCGCGGCCAGGCCCAGCCCGCATGGCCAGGTGGTGTGCCTGGGCCCGAGCCCTACTCTGTCTCATATTCTGGCTCCGGGAGTCTTCTGGTGAAATAGGATTTTTGGCTTTTGTCCCATCCAATTCCGAGAATATTCATTTTCTAACTTTCCTGGAACCAAAAACAGCAGAAGACAGGCAGCTGGCACTGTGGCTCTTGTTAATAGGTTAGTCCAAGAAATCATATGAAAAGTACTCCAAAGTGTGGACAAAACACAAGAAAGTAGATAAAACCAAGCATGGAACAGCAAAAATTATAGATACATTTGCAATGTATCAGCGGCGAGCTGGCACGCTCTAGACATGGTGAGAGGCACGGTGCATGACGTAGCTAGGGTGGTCCAGGGCTTGGCTGGGGCCGAGGCTTGGACAAGGGGTGGCGGTGGAGTGTGGCGTGCTTCCTGGACATCATGGTTGGCTGTAGCGGTGTCTGCTGTGAGCTGGCCATGGTTGGCCGGCGATGACCAAAATCGGGCGGTGCTCCACTGTGCAAACGACAAAGGGGGACTTGGTCTGGGTGCTGGCTATGCACAGGGGAGACATGGGAGTGAAGTCGAGACCAAATGGTCGACTAATTACTATGGAAATAGTAAAGTTGGGCAGGTGGTTAAATTAGTGTAAGCAAGGTGTTTGTGAACATGGCTGCATGAAACTTGCTTTGGAAATTTTGATTCAAATTTTTTGAGTGATCTTAAGTTAAGCTTGAGAGTCTATGTTTGCTTGGAGAGGTCAAGGGGAATTGATTTTATAGGTTTTTGCAAAAGTGGGATCTTAACATTGAACTAGATTTAATTTTCAACTGTCCATTAAATTGATTTGAAAGATGTTTTTGTAAGTTTGTAAAGTGTGCCTTGATACACTTTTACTTGGTCTAGCAAGGGGTGAAAAGAAGTAGAAATGTTTCTGTTAGAAATCTTCTTCTAGGAACATACAAAGTGGCCTAGGGGTTTACTTTTGTCAAAATGCCATTTGCTTTATTTATTCATATTTGGTTTCTTTTTCTTTTGATTTTGTTTGTAATTGGTCTAGATGATGTAGTATTCACATTTAAACCATTTCACATCATTTGTAGCAATCAAGCACGACATTTTCAATCAATCACACATTAAGGAAAAACTAACATGCATTCATAAACAAAAGTTTTTGTTAACCCTAACTTTGGGTGATTAGAACTTGATAAGCTTGATTAGAAGTTTTGGGATGTTACAGAATTGCTCGCTCAATTATGGGCCGCGCATCTTTTTCATTCTCTTATGCCTCCTTCGATATGGTCGGAATTGGAATGAGGTCCCCTATTGGATAATTGGAGGACGCGTTGCATTGTCTGGTTTCTAGTAGAGTACCTCAGTTCCCAAGTCGCCTACTCATCTCCTCTCTTTTAATCTTCATGTTCTTATGTTCTGATACATGCTATTTGTTCATGCTCATGTTTGTGAACCTAGGTAGTGTTTTTTACACATAATAAAGAGAAGAATAGTTTTGATGAAAGTATCAGAGGTTTTCTTTCAGATTCATATGATATATATTTTTTGATAAAAAGAATTCACCATGCTTCATTAGTGAAACATTGTTTGATTACATAGATGCCAAAATAATGCGACATTTCAGTCAAAAGTTAGATTAGGAGCTCTAAAGTTGCATTGGCAATATAACTTATTTTAGTAAATGTATTATAGATACCATTTACTCTTGTGGAGATTTGATGACCTAATACACTTAGTGACATTGTAGAAATCCCCATGAACTATACTCTCACCCCTCTCGCTAGTTCGCTACCTTTCATCTTCCTAATAACATAACATGAACTAATGTATGAATTAACTCTCACAGTGTCACCCCATTTCCCTCTTTTGTTCATATGAATAGGAAGAAAAACCCTAGCTCCACTTTTAGATCCCCTCTTCCTTTCGAGTCAAATTTCTTGTTGATGTCCTACAGAATTGCTCGCTCAAGTATGGGTATATCGTCTTTTTTATTAACTTGTGCCCCCATCGATATGGTGGGAATTGGAATGAGGTCCTTTATTAGACAATTAGAGGATTGATGAGCCACAAGTATAGGGGTGTATCGCAGTATTTTCGATAAGTAAGAGTGTCGAACCCAACGAGGAGCAGAAGGTGCTGGCTAGTGGTATGGATCAGGAATTTTCTGCAAATACTTAGCAAACAGATTTTTAGGGGTTTTTGATAAAGCAAGTAAACGAAGTACGAGTAAATAAAAGACAGTAGGAATAAATGCAGCAAGTGGCCCAATCCTTTATGCAGCAAAGGACAAGCCGGTTGTATTACTTAAGATGACCAAATGTTCTCGAGGACACATGGGAAGACTGTCAAGTGCTTTTGCTTCATATAGTTGATTAATCTTCTTTAGCTTGCTAAGTGTTGTGTGGGTGAACCTGTGCTAATGTACCGACCTTCCTAGGACTAATACATACTTGTGATTATACCCCTTGCAAACATCTGTAAGTACAAGAAAGTAATTAAGGTAGAAACCTAACCCCAACTTTAAACTCTAAGACCCTTACGTCCCTTGTGCAATGGTTTCCTAACGAGGGTTTAGGTTTCTATCACTCCGGCAACCCCTACGATTAGTAGCCAAATACACAATGCATTCCCCTAGGCCCATATAGGTGAAGTGTCATGTAGTCGACGTTCACATGACAACACTAGAAGAAGTACACCACAACTTAAATATCAAACCATTGAATCTTTCTCAACACAATTCCACTACTAACAACATGACTTATCCCATGTCCTCAAGAACAAAACGAACTACTCACAAGACATCATATGGATCAAGATCAGAGATGGAATAATGATGTATAACAATCTGAACATAAACAATAATTCAATGGTTCCACTCAATAGCATCAACTACAAAGAGTAATCAAAACCGGGAAAGTTTCCCCTATGAACTATGCAAGATTCCACGCAATTGTTATAGCAATATGGAGATGGTGATGAGGGTGCTGATGGTGATGATGATGGTGATGATGATGATGATGATCCCGATGAAGTCCAGCTTGATGGTGGTGTTGATGGCGACGATCTCCCCTCTCCGAGAAGGAATTCCCCCGGCAGAAATCTGTCTACCGGAGAGATCTTTCTCTCTCGGTGTTTTCCACCACGCAGAGGCGGCAGAATCTTTCTGTGGTCCCTCCCTGAGTCTTAGGGTTTCGAGAGCATAATATACGCCAGAGGGGAGTGCCAGGGGTGGACCAGGGTGGCCACACCACCTGGTGGCGCGGCCCAGGGTGGCCTGCGCCAGAGGGTGGTGTGGGCCCCCCTGTGGCCCATCTCCAGCCCCCCTTCTGGCTTCCTTCGTCTTCTGGAAAAATAGGATTTTCCATGTATTTTCCCGGATTTTCTGATCTTCGCGAATTTTTCCTCCAAACAACATCTTTTCCATCAGAATCCTGACTGCAGCGGTCCACGCTCCAAAAGTCATCAACCATGCAAAAACAGATGAAATAACATAAGTATCACCTCTCAATACGAAATATATCAATGAATAACAGTGAATTATGACATAGAATAGTGATGCAAAATGGACGTATCAACTCCCCCAAGCTTAGACTTCGCTTGTCCCCAAGCGAAACTAAGCTCAATAAACATGGCCTCGGGTTTATGGAGTGAAGAGTCGATAAAAGATTACGGACAAGAAGCATCACATTCATCAAATACATAGATCATAATAGAAGACAACTCACTATTATATAACTCAACTTGCAATAAGTAAAGGAAACACAATAAAGATACATAAAGTGAATCATAATTGGTAATGGCAAACTTAGCTCTTGGTCGAAGAATAGTTGATAATTTGCTGGAGCTCACAAATAACTGGTTTTCAAGGATAGCTTTCAAAGTAGTAAACATCAAGATAAGAGCAATGTGCAAAACAAGGAACATAATAAACATGATTGAATAAATCATCATATGAATGAATGAAACACAACAACTCAAAATACTTGCTGAGATAGAAAGGAGTAGGTTTGCTGACTCTACTACAAAGTAAAAGAAAGGCCCTTCAAAGAGGGAAGCAGGGATTGCAAGTCTCATAAAGAGCTCCCAAAAATTATGATACTTACTAGCTTTCAGCTCTCATTGCCCCTATCATAGGCATCTTTAGGTGATTAAGGTTAAAGTGATCAAATATGAGGATATGCATTGACAAGTTGTAAATTGAGAATCTCATGTCCCTTGAATACGAGGGCCG
The DNA here is from genome assembly GCA_910589775.1 of Avena eriantha. NCBI lineage: Eukaryota > Viridiplantae > Streptophyta > Magnoliopsida > Poales > Poaceae > Avena > Avena eriantha. The sequence continues at coordinate 491,210,128 of OU342742.1, forward strand.
CTCCTCATGCTACTCAAGTTTAGTCACCGGTAAGTTCTTGTCATCGTAAGAATATGTGTATCATAGAGAACCCCCAATGGGGTACCCCTTGCCCGATGATACGGAAGAATCCCCATATCAAAATGACAAGGCAAGCAGACAAAAAGCATCTCAGCAATCTTCTTATTTACCATGGGAATATGGTGCTTTTTCTCTCTTTCCTCTTTTCATAAGCTCTTTTTTTCTTTTTCTCTATTTTCTCAATATCGGACTCTTTTTTTATAAGAAGAATGCTTCATATATACTCGTTATGGTGACGCTGCAGGTTTCCACCATGTCAGCATGGATTAGACCAACGGCCCAGGCGTTTCTCTAACACACATGCATAACTCCATGGACTTACAAGCTCCCCTTTCATTTCACACCGACGACATCCATAGACAAAAGAACATGATATCAACTAGGTACAAAGTACCAGTGCAATGTTGAAAGCGTTCCCCATGACAACATGGTTCTGCTAATTCACAACTTACAAAGCGCAAACATATACGCAACATAGGTGAACACAATGGTTCAAGTTTATTAAGTGCAAGAAAGTAAAGTGTGCCATCAAGTTCGTGAGAGCTTTAATCACTACTATTCACATAACAAGTTTAATTTGGGAGGTAGATAAAACAAGAATTTACTTGGAATAGCAATAATGCTAATAGGTAGGTATGGTGGACACAAATGGCATGGGTTTTGGTTTAAAGGAGTGGATGCACGAGAAGAATTCCCTCTCAGTACAGGTTTTTGGCTAGCAAGGCTGGGTAGCAAGTATAAGAGTTGAAGGAAACAAACAAACATACAAGTGATAAAGACAAACATGCAATCTTCCTTGGAAGCACAAAAGATCTTAACTAGATAATACTAGACTTATAAGCAAATCAAGAAAGAAAGATGTTGAAATTATATTTCTTTAGAGTACTTCTGTCTTTTTCATTCAACTCTCAAAAATAGTGTTGCTACTGACCGAGCCAGGTTTGCCAAAACCAACTAAATTAACTCAATGATCCCAAAGTGATACCAATACTAACAACAAGATCAATCATATAACCACGAATTGAAAACTAATATAAGTTATGCAAAAGAGTAAATGATAGAACTTCTCATTAATATTCCATAATGGCAACTCACACCAAGGGATACATATCTAACGAGAGAGGGGACACTTCCATAATGCAAACCATCCTACATAATAACTTCTCTATTCATGATATGACTCTACTAATAAGGTAAAAAGATAGAAGATAGTGATATGATACCGCGACACTCCCCCAAGCTTGGAACAAACCAAGGGGATGCCAAACCTGATGACGAATTACTCCTTCGGTGGTGGTGGTATCCTCTTGATGAGCTCTTTGATAAGTTTCCCCAAGTCCTCAATCTCGAAGGTGAGATTACGAATCAGCTGTGAGTTTTTCTCAATGCGGCTCATGATCATGTCGGGTTGAGAATTCCAGCTCTTGCTATTCTTTCCCCACTCTTCCTCCTTGAAGTCTTCTTTTCCTGCATGGCTAGAACGAGGCAAATACCAGTTGGAGGGTAATTTCTCCTTGCGCATATTCTGGTATTGATGCTCATGGATAAGGGTATGGAAAGGATTCTTTGTGCGTGGAGGAAGTGACCAGGGATCTGAATGGTGATGCGGAGGCTTCCCTCCAATTGACATAGCCCTGGCAGGGTTTTCCACCACTCCAATGCTTGCAATGGTAGTGTCGGTGTGCTTTGCCTCCTCTTCACCTTCACTCTTGATCTCCTTCTCCATCCCGGGGTATTGGAGGTCTTCCTCCATAGGCTCCTTCCCTTTATCCTTGGCGGACACCATTGTGCTTCTAAACTTTCAAAGAGTATTGCCTGGCAGAAACAGATCGAAACAAAAACACGACGAGAACACGATATACAAACCTCGGGGTATCCGGGGGATTATATATTACGAAGTTTCATATCAAAAGGAAGGTACTGGGAAAAAACGAGTCAGAGTCGGAGTCCGGGGTGGACTCACCACCTGGTGGCGCGGCCAGGGGAGGGCCCGCGCCACAGGGTGGTGTGAGCCACCCTAGCTCCATTTCCGTCCCTCTTTTGCTTTGTAGCTTTCCCTATTGACTGAAAACTGAAGGAAATATGCCCTGAGAGGCAATAATAAAGTTGTTATTATGTATTCCTTATATATGATAGATGTTTATTTTGCATGCTAGAATTGTATTGATCGAAAACATCAATACATGTGTGTTTAATAAACAAAAAGGGTTCCTAGCTATGCCTCTCTTATAGACTAGCTTTTTGATTAACAAGATGATCAAGGTTTCCTGATCATGGACATTGGATGTTGTTAATAACAAGGTCACAACATTTGTGAAATGATGTGATGAACATTCATCCGAAGTATAGCATTACGATCAAGTCATTATGTTTATATTGCTATAACATCATACGAAGTAATCTTTATCCTTACACCATGAGATCATGTTAATTGCTAACACCGGAAGAGTATCTTGATAACATCAAACGTCACACCGTAACAGGGTGACTATAAAGATGGGTTTAGTACTACGAAGGTGTTATGTTGAGGCTCATGGATCAAGAGTGGAATTTGTCAATCCTGGTGACGGATAGATATACTCTGGGCCCTCTCGGTGATATCACATTAAGGTAGCTTGCAAGCAAGTGATGTGATCACTAGAATGTTATATCACGGGAACGAGAAAAGAGTGCATGTCGGTAACGAGATCAAACTAGGTATTTGGATACCGATGATCGAATCTCGGACATGTATTATATCAAGAGACAAAGGGATTAAATTACAAGCGTTAAAGGTTCTCACGATCACATAAGTCATCGTTGAATATGCAGGAGTCAGTATGGATCTCTAGGTCCCGCTTCTGATTATTGATCTGAGAGGAGTCTCAATCATGTCTGCATTATTCGCGAACCGTAGGGTGACACATTTAAGAGTTACCGGACACCATTTTGGAGCACATATGTTTCAGACGAAAGAATTGTAAAGCGCAGGAATTGTTTCGATAGAAACCAGAAATTGTTTCGGGTGAAATTGCAGAAAGTGGTTCTGCATGTGATATTGAAATATTGCAAGGGGTTATATGTGAATGTTTGTTAATTAAAGTAATTAACAAAATTCTGAATAAATTTAATAAAAGAGTTTTATTAAATGAGAGAGCATTAAACCTGGAGAATTTTAATGCATTTAAAGTGGGGAGTTTAAAAAGGAATGTGAAGAGGCATTTTAATGTGGAGGGGTTACCACCACATGAATGGGGGAGGTGACGGGTCACCCCCCATGCGCCGGCCACTGGGAAGGGGGTACCCCCCCTCCTCCTATAAAAGGCCACCCTCTCCCTCCTTCCACACACCTCCTTGTGAAGGATCTCTCTCCCCCTCTAGAATTATTCCCCCATGGTCTCGGATTAGCGAGATACATGTGCCCAGTGGCATTTCGTTTGGAAGGAGTTGCTGCTTCCGCTGGATCGCTGGAGCGAGGAGGTGGAGGTTGTCTAGTGGCTTGAACGTCTGTGCGACTACGGATGCGCTGTTGAGTTGCGGCGCTCATACTTCCTCACGATCTTGAGATCGGCAAGTGTACGACTACATCAACCACGAGTTCCTACTCGTTAACAAAACTCGTTGTCTTCGAGGGTAAGTTCTTGATGGATGTATGTCCACCGGTTGCTTTGTACCTAGTAGATAGATCTTGGCGTGTAGTTCTCATCGTAGGATTTTTTTTGTTTTCTATGCTGTGGACCCAACAGTGGTATCAGAGCCTGATCTATGCGTAGGTGCTTTGCACGGGTAGTACACATATGTTTATCTGTGGGCGATGATGATCATGTTATTGCATCTTCTATGTATTGTGGATATTGGAGGCATAGTGGGATGAAGCGGCCCGGACCAACCTTACATGTCATCGTACATGAGACCGGTTCCACAACTGACATGCAACTAGTTTTGCATAAGTGGCTGGCGGGTGTTTGTCACTCCTACTATAGTCAATATCTGATTTACAACGAGTTGCTAATAACTTGGTTATCCTCGTTGTGGTTCATGTTCGTAGGTAAGAACGATTCTATCTCCAAAAGCCCTAAGCCACGTAAAACTTTCAATTGATAAATTAGAGGCGTCTAGTTTAGATCGTTGCTGGGCTAGTGTCTTGATATGGTATTGTTGTAAGTAGATGTATGATAGATACTCTTACAACTCACTCAACGTGTAAGTTCCATAGACCTTGGCCTTACACACAAAGGAATGATAGAGATCATACCACGATGCAAATGATAGAGATCAAATGCATGGACCATATCATCTCACTTTACACATTAGATGTTAGCATTTTATACTGCTAGTTTGGCGCTTTCTGTAGCATTGTAAGATGATCCCTCATTTAGATATCAAGATAAAAATGTGTTCTTCCTTAATTATGCACCGTTCTGTGAATCGTGTTTCGAGACATCACGTGATGATCGGGTGTACTCGAATCTACGCTTTCATAGGAACGGGTGTAAGACAGTTTTACACACGCGAATACTAAGGTTCTTACTTAGCGAGCCTAGCATGTACAGACATGGCCTCGGAACACGGACCGAAAGGTTAAGCATGAGTCATATAGTTGATATGATGCCCGTATAGATGCTCGCCTTTGAAGCTACATCAACTCACGTGATGATCGGACTTGGTGTAGTGGATTTGGTTCATGTAATCACCAAAAGGACACGAGGGATGTCGTTTTTGAGTGGGAGTTCATTAGTAATTTGGATTAGTTGAACTCACTCTATCATAAACTTACTCTAAATAAACTTTACAAATTCTTTTGTAGATGGCACCACCTGCTTTTAATTTCAATGTGTCCATGGAGAAAGAGAAACTTGTTGCGAATGGTAGCAACTTCACCAACTAGGCTATGAATTTGAGGATTCTCCTCACTGCTGCACTAAAGCAATATGTGCTAGATGCGCCGCTAGGCCCCCCACCAGCTCTTGATGCCCCTGACGAGGAAAAGAATGTCTATGTGACCCGTCAGGAGGACCACAACTTAGTTCATTGCGACATACTGTATGGGCTAGAGCAAGAACTTCAAAAGAATTTCGAACACGGTAATGCCCTTGATACCATGGGAGAATTGAAAATGATTTTCGATACCCATGCTGCCGTAGAGAGTTATAATGCTACTGAAAAGTTCTTTAGCTGCATGATGGAGGAGAACAACTCCGTTAGTGAGCATGTACTCAAAATGTCTGGGTACGCCGATAAGCTTGTGTCCTTGGGAATAACTATTCCCATTGACTTAGGCATACATCGTGTTCTCCAATCTCTGCCACCTAGCTACAAGAGCTTCGTGATGAACTATAATATGTAGGGCATGAAGAAGTCTCTTCCCGAGATTCTGTCAATGCTTAAGACTGCAGAAGTGGAGATTAGGAAAGAACATCAAGTGTTGATGATCAATAGGACCACCGGTTTCAAGAAGGACAAGAAAGGCAAGCACAAGGGAAAGAAGGGTGGCAAATCTGTTGCCACACCTGAAAAGAAACCCCAAGCTGGCCCTAAGTCTGACACCGAGTGTTACTATTGCAAGGGGACTGGCCATTAGAAGCGCAATTGCCCCAAGTATTTGGTGGACAAGAAGTCCGGCAAGGCAAACAAAGGTATATGTGATATACATGTTATTGATGTGTACTTGACTAGTACTCGCAGTAGCACCTGGGTATTTGATACGGATCGGTTGCTAATATATGTAACTCGATTCAGGGGCTGTGGAACAAGCGACAACTAGCAAGGGAGGAGGTCAGGATGCGGGTCGGCAATGGATCAAGAGTTGATGTGATCGTCGTCGGGACGCTACCTCTCCATATGCCATCGAGATTAGTTATAAACCTAAATAATTTTTATTTGGTGCCTGCACTGAGCATGAACATTGTATCCGGATCGTGTTTGATGCAAAGTGGTTATTCCTTTAAATCTGAAAACAATGGTTGTTCGATTTATAAGAATGATATCTTTTATGGTCATGCACCTGTGTTGAATGGTTTATTTCTGTTGGATCTCGATAGTAATATTACGCATATTCATAATGTTAATGCTAAAAATATTAAACTTGATAATGATATATCTACATATATGTGGCACTGCCGTCTAGGTCATATTGGTGTTAAACGCATGAAGAAACTCCATTCTGATGGACTTTTGGAATCACTTGATTTTGAATCATTTGATACATGTGAGCCATGCCTTATGGGCAAGATGACTAGAACGCCGTTTTATGGTTCAATGGAACGGGCGACAGATCTATTGGAAATCATACATACTGATGTGTGTGGACCATTGAGTGTGTTGGCGTGAGGTGGATATCGTTATTTCGTTACTTTCACGGATGATTTGAGTAGATTCGGGTATATCTATTTGATGAAACACAAGTCTGAAACCTTTGAAAAGTTCAAAGAATTTCAGAATGAAGTGGAAAATCATCGTAACAGAAAGATCAAATTTCTGCGATCCGGCCGTGGAGGTGAGTATCTAAGTTACGAGTTTAGCACACACATGAAAGAGTGTGGAATAGTTTCAGAACTCACGCCTGCTGGAACACCACAACGTAATGGTGTGTGGGAACGTCATAATCGTACTTTATTGGATATGGTTCGATCTATGATGTCTCTGACTGACTTGCCACTGTCATTTTGGGGTTATGCACTGGAAACAGCTGCTTTCACTTTAAATTGGGCACCATCTAAATCCGTTGAAACGACACCGTATGAATTATGGTTTGGAAACAAACCTAAGTTGTCATTTCTTAAAGTTTGGGGATGCGATGTTTATGTGAAGAAACTTCAGCCGGGTAAACTCCAACCCAAAGCGGAAAATGCGTCTTCATAGGATACCCTAAGGAAACTATTGGGTATACCTTCTATCACAGATCCGAGGGCAAGGTTTTTGTTGCCAAGAATGGATCCTTTCTTGAGAAGGAGTTTCTCGTGAAAGGTGTGAGTAGTCAGAAGGTAGAATTCAAAGAGGTTATTGAATCTTCTCTTCATGAAATGGCGAGTAGCACAGCATCGGAAATTGTTTCGGAGTTGACTTCACCTAATGAAGAGAGAGCTAATGATATTGATCATGAAACTCCAAAAGAGGACACTACCGAACCTCGCAGGTCAAGTAGGACACGTGCAGCTCCTTAACTGTATGGAAATCCTGTTGTGAATTTCATGGTTGATGAAATGGATGACCCTGCGACGTATGAAGAAGCGATGATGAGCCCGGATCCCAACAAATGGATAGAAGCCATGAAATCCAAGATGGAATCCATGTACGAGAACCAAGTTTGGACCTTGGTGGACTTACCTCACAATCGAAAGGCCGTTGAGAATAAATGGATTTTCAAAAGAAAAACTGATGCTGATGGTAATGTGACCATCCATAAGGCTCGACTTGTCGCAAGGGGTTTTTGACAAATTCAAGGAGTTGACTACGATGAGACTTTCTCTCCCGTAGCGATGCTTAAGTCGGTTAGGATTATGTTAGCAATTGCTGCATATTTCGATTATGAAATATGGCAGATGGATGTCAAAACCGCGTTCCTCAATGGTAATATTGAAGAAGAGTTGTATATGATACAACCTAAGGGTTTTTTTCGATCCTAAGGATGCTAATAAGGTATGCAAACTTCAGCGATCCATCTATGGACTGAAGCAAGCATCCCGGAGTTGGAATCTCCGCTTTGATGAGGTGATCAAAGAGTTTGGATTTGTCCATACTTATGGAGAGGCTTGTATTTACAAGAAAGTGAGTGGGAGCAATGTGGCATTTCTGATATTATATGTGGATGACATATTATTGATTGGAAATGATATAGATCTTTTAAACAGTGTTAAAAGTTATCTAAACAGCAAATTTTCGATGAAAGACCTTGGTGAAGCGTCATATATATTAGGCATTAAAATCTATAGAGATAGATCAAGGTGCCTAATTGGGCTATCGCAGAGTACATACCTTGATAAGATATTAAAGAAGTTTAATATGGACGAAAGTAAGAAGGGGTTCTTACCTATGTTGCAAGGAAAGACATTGAGTAAGACTCAAAGTCCGGCTACGACGGAAGAAAGAGAGATGATGGATAAGATCCCCTATGCCTCGGCCATAGGCTCTATTATGTATGCCATGCTATGGACAAGACCGGATGTGGCACATGCTATTAGTTTGACTATTAGGTACCAATCTGATCCAGGTTCGGAACACTGGATAGCGGTCAAGAACATCCTCAAGTACTTGAGAAGAACTAGGGATATGTTTCTTATATACGGAAGTGAAGAAGAGCTAGTCGCTAAGTGGTATGTCGATGCTAGCTTTGACACTGATCCGGATGACTCTAAGTCTCAATCTGGATACATATTTCTCTTGAACGGAAAAGCAGTTAGCTAGAGGAGTTCCAAACAGCCTGTGGTGGCTGGATCAATGACGGAGGCGGAATATGTTGCTGCTTCAGAAGCGGCGCAGGAAGCGGTTTGGATGAAAGAGTTCATTACGGAACTAGGTGTGGTTCCTAGTGCATTGGAACCAATGGTGATCTATTGTGACAACAATGGATCCATAGCCAATGCCAAGGAATCGAGGTCTCACAAGAATTCCAAGCATATTAAGCGTCGGTTTCACTCCATCCGCGAGCATGTCAAGGATGGAGATATAAAGATTTGTAAAGTATACACGGACCTAAATGTAGCAGATCCGTTGACTAAAGCTCTCTCTAGGGCAAAACATGATCAACACCAGAACTCCATGGGTGTTAGATTTATCACTATGTGAAACTAGATTATTGTCTCTAGTGCAAGTGGGAGACTGAAAGAAAATTTGCCCTGAGAGGCAATAATAAAGTTGTTATTATGTATTCCTTATATATGATAGATGTTTATTTTGCATGCTAGAATTATATTGATCAGAAACATCAATACATGTGTGTTTAATAAACAAAAAGGGTTACTAGTTATGCCTCTCTTATAGACTAGCTTGTTGATTAACAAGATGATCAAGGTTTCCTGATCATGGACATTGGATGTTATTAATAACAAGGTCACAACATTTGTGAAATGATGTGATGAACATTCATCCGAAGTATAGCATTACGATCAAGTCATTATGTTTATATTTCTATAACATCATACAAAGTAATCTTTATCCTTAGACCATGAGATCATGTTAATTGCTAACACCGGAAGAGTATCTTGATAACATCAAATGTCACACCATAACAGGGTGACTATAAAGATGGGTTCAGTACTACGAAGGTGTTATGTTGAGGCTCATGGATCTAGAGTGGAATTTGTCAATCCCGATGACGGATAGATATACTCTAGGCCCTCTCGGTGATATCACATTAAGGTAGCTTGCAAGCAAGTGATGTGATCACTAGAATGTTATATCACGTGAACGAGAAAAGAGTGCATGTCGGTAACGAGATCAAACTAGGTATTTGGATACCGATGATCGAATCTTGGACATGTATTATATCAAGAGACAAGGGGATTAAATTACAAGCGTTAAAGGTTCTCACGATCATAGAAGTTATCGTTGAATATGCAGGAGTCAGTATGGATCTCCAGGTCCTGCTTCTAATTATTGATCTGAGAGGAGTCTCAATCATGTCTGCATTATTCGCGAACCATAGGGTGACACACTTAAGAGTTACCGGACACCATTTTGGAGCACATATGTTTCAGACGAAATAATTGCAAAGCGCAGGAATTGTTTTGATAGAAACCGACAATTGTTTTGGGTGAAATTGCAGAAAGTGGTTCTGCATGTGATATTGAAATATTGCAAGGGGTTATATGTGAATGTTTGTTAATTAAAGTAATTAACAAAATTCTGAATAAATTTAATAAAAGAGTTTTATTAAATGAGAGAGCATTAAACTTGGAGAATTTAAATGCATTTAAAGTGGGGACTTTAAAAGGTAATGTGAAGAGGAATTTTAATGTGGAGGGGTTACCACCACATGAATGGGGGAGGTGAGGGGTCACCCTCCCATGCGCTGGCCATGGGGAAGGGGGTACCCCCCTCCTCCTATAAAATTCCACCCTCTCCCTCCTTCTTCCACACACCTCCTTGTGAAGGATCTCTCTCCCCCTCTAGAATTATTCCCTAATGGTCTCGGATTAGCGAGATACATGTTCCCGATGGCATTTTGTCTGGAAGGAGTTGCTTCTTCCGCTGGATCGCTGGAGCGAGGAGGTGGAGGTTGTCCGGTGGCTTGAACGTGTGTGTGAGTACGGATGCGCTGCTGAGTTGCGGCGCTCGGACTTCCTCTCGATCTTGAGATCGGCAAGTGTACGACTACATCAACCTCGAGTTCCTACTCATTAACAAAACTCGTTGTCTTCGAGGGTAAGTTCTCGATGGATGTATGTCCACCCGTTGCTTTGTACCTAGTAGATAGATCTTGGCGTGTAGTTCTCAACGTAGGAATTTTTTTGTTTTCTATGCTGCGGACCCAACAAAAACTGTGAAAATATAGTTGGATAGTATTTTCACGGAACTTTTCTTTTTCCAGAGCCGTTACCTATTTGAAAGCGGACTCTGCAGGTCTATGAATTTGGTCCTTGATAAATCTTTTCGGAGTTATAACTTGAAAGGCATCAACATCTTCATTATAAGAATCTCCAGCAATATAGTGTTTGAGTCGCTGCCCATTCACTACTTGTGTAGTGTTGTCTTTTAAAGAATAAATTTTTATTGCTCCTGAACGGTATACTTCTTCAATAATGAAAGGTCCTTCCCATTTTGACAGTAGTTTTCCTGCAAAAAATCTAAGATGAGACCTATACAATAGAACCTTCTCACCAACATGAAATTCTCTCTTAAGTATTCGCTTGTCATGCCATCTTTTAACTTTTTCCTTAAAGAGCTTAGCATTTTCATAGGCTTCACTCCTCCATTCATCTAAAGAACTAAAGTCAAATAATCTTTTCTCACCAGTGAGCTTACAATATCTATTTAGTTCTTTAACTACCTAGTAAGCTTTATGTTCTAATTCTAAAGGTAGGTGACAAGCTTTCCCATAAACCATTTTATAAGGAGACATCCCCATAGGATTTTTGTAGGCAGTTCTATAAGCCCATAAAGCATCATTCAACTTTTTAGCCCAATTTTTTCTTGATCTATTAATAGTCTTTTGCAAGATGGATTTAATTTCTCTATTTAATAACTCTACTAGCCCGCTAGTTTGGGGGTGATAGGCTAAAGAAATTCTATGATTAACATCATATTTAGCAAGGGTCTTTCTAAAACCACCATGAATGAAATGAGAACCCCATCAGTCATGAGATACCTAGGCACTCCAAACCTAGGAAAGATAACATCCTTAAGCATTTTTAGAGAAGTTTCCCCGTCAGCACTCTTCGTAGGAATGGCTTCTACCCACTTAGTAACATAATCAACGACAACAAGAATATGAGTATAACCTTTCGAGGGAGGGAAAGGACCCATAAAGTCAAATCCCTAGCAATCAAAAGGTTCAATAACTAGAGAGTAGTTCATATGCATTTCATTGCGTCTAGAAATATTACCAACACGCTGACATTCATCACAAGATAAAACAAATTTTCTTGCATCTTTAAAAAGGGTAGGCCAGTAGAAACCTGATTGTAGCACCTTTTGTGCAGTTCTATCTCCTGCATGATGTCCTCTATAAGCACTACCATGACATTTACGCAATATCTCCTTTTATTCATATTCTGGAACACATCTTCGCATAATACCATCCACTCCTTCTTTGTATAAGTGTGGGTCATCCCAAAAATAATGCCTCAAATCATAAAAGAACTTCCTTCTTTGCTGAGCTATAAAAGTTGGAGGCAAATACTTGGAGACAATAAAGTTAGCATAATCAGCGTACCAAGGGCTCCCTCGCGAGCTTACCCCTACTGCGGCTAACTGCTCATTTGGGAAACTACATTAACAGGCATAGGGACAAAAGAGATGTTTTCCAATCGAGATAAATTATCAGCTACAGGGTTTTCAGCACCTTTCCTATCTACTATATGTAGATCAAATTCTTGTAAAAGCAGCACCCATCTAATAATCCTAGGCTTAGCGTCTTTCTTTGTCATAAGGTATTTAATAGCAGCACGATCAGTATGAATGGTGACTTTTGACTCTACAATATAGGGTCTAAACTTATCACAAGCAAAAACGACAGCTAGAAATTCTTTTTCAGTAGTAGCATAATTCCTTTGAGCAGCATCTAAAGTCTTACTAGCATAATGAACAACGTTTAACTTTTTATCAATTCGTTGCCCAAGGACAGCACCTACAGCAAAATCACTATCATCACACATTATTTTGAAGGGTAAACTCCAATCAGGTGGTTGAACAATAGGGGCTGTAGTTAAAGCCTTCTTAAGAGTTTCAAAAGCTCCCTTATAATCATCATAAAAAACGAAGGGTATATCTTTTTGAAGAAGATTAGTGAGGGGTTTTGATATCCTAGAAAAGTCTTTAATAAACCTTCTATAGAAACCAGCATGACCAAGGATACTACGAATACCTTTGATGTCTCTTGGGCATGGCATCTTCTCAATTGCCTCAACCTTCGCTCTATCAACTTCTATACCTCTTTTAGAAACTTTATGCCCGAGGACAATCCCTTCATTAACCATGAAGTGGCATTTCTCCCAATTAAGAATAAGATTAGTTTCTTCACATCTTTGCAAAACTTTATCAAGGTTGTGCAGTGTAGCATCCCAATTGTCTAACAATTGTAATGCTACTTGGTCTAGTAAGATATTGGCTACTTCCTATATATAATTGTTGCATCATAATCATATCATGCTCATGTCATCATGCCACCTTGCATTTGAGCATCATATAAAACCCTTCTTCTTTTGGCTCTTCTCTCATATGCATTATTAATTGTATTTGCCCCTTGATATTGTATTTGGTTATTGATATATTTTTAAAATGCCCAAGTTGAGTTGGGGGCATATCCTTTATTTCAATTCCACCACCTTTCTTTGTCACCACCTTATAATTCCACCACCCTATTATCCATGAGCTTATAATTCTTTTTCTTTTGCTTTTAATCTAGCTCATGTGGGTGGGGTGGATCTAGTCTAACATTTCTTTGTTGGGCCTTTTTCTCCACTTCTTGGGAATGCATTAGAATAATGCCATATCATTATTTTTGTTCTCACAAAATAAATCATGGCATTTATTATTGTGCATGGGCCATGCAACCTTCATCACCATCTTTCATCTCATTGACTTTCCTTTTGTTATATTGGATATTTTCTTTGTGGATCATCTCCATCCTTCCACCATCTCCATATTCCCATCCACATCATTTTCTTTTATTTTTTATTTCTCAATACATGATCCAAATGAGGCCTCTTCCCATAAATCTTTTCCTCCTCTTTTCCTTGATTACTTTTGCACCTCATCTTAGCCTAAATCCAAGCCCTCTCCTCACTCCCTAGTTAGCCATGTTCCATTATTCAAATATGCAAAAACTCCCAAAAAGATTATTTCTTGGGCTGGTTTAAATCTGCAACAAATCAAAATATAAATCAAAACAGATAATAAAACAAAAAGAAATAAAAAGGAGAAAGACCTTACCTGCAGCCCAGAGCAGCAGCCTCACCTGTTCGCGGCCCATCTCCTGGCCCATTTCCCCAGCCCGTACCGCTTCAGCACCGTCGCCAAATACCCCTGTTCCTCTTCTCTCTGCCTCTGACACCGTCTCGCTCGCCCCCTCTCAGCCGCAGACAGAAAGCAGTCGCGGGCAGGTGGCCGTCCTCCGCCGTCAGTCCGCGCCGCCCGCACGCCAGCCCCTCCTCCTTATCCTCGCGCCGAGCCGCCTTTTCCTAACCCTAGCTCTGCTCCGTTCCCCTCTCCCTCTTCTCCGCGTGTCCGCCGCTAGTCATAGCTCCGCGCCTCCGCTGCCGTCCTCGCCGGTGACCGGGAATTGGCCGGGAAGCGTCGCCGCAGACCGTGGAGTCGATCCCGCCCGCTGGGAGACGCCAAGCTTGCCGTGGCCGCCCCCTCGCCGACGAGCAGCACACCACCGCAGTAGCCCCGCCGTCCCCCTCCGCTCTGACTACCTCCTGCCCCGATTCCAGTGGGAATCGATCAAGGTGTGCCCCCTCGTTCCCTTCCATTTCCCCCCCCCCCCCCTCTCCAAGTGCCTAGCGCCGCCCGTAATTGGCCCCGCCGGTGAGCCGCCCCGCCAACGCGTAGTCCCAGCCTGGAGCCCCCCTCTATTCCCCGACGTGCCCCGTCCAGCACAGCCCGCCACCGCCAAACCTTCCTAAACGAGATCGGTAGCCGAAGCCTCCCTCTGCAATTTCCGTTTTGGCGGCCAGAGCTATCTCGCTGCAGATGCGACGCCACTCTCGCCGGAAGTCCGCACCGTCGTCAGGTGTCGCCGCCGATTTAGAGAAGAGACGCCGGATTCAGTACAGAGCCCGCGTGGCATTTTCGCGAAAAGCCCCCCCTAACTCCGGTCGATCACGCCTAGGTCCCTCGCCGCCCAGTGCCCCACCTGTCAGCCGCCTGGCAGCTTGCAGAAACCCCCCAGCTTACCCGGCTCTCAACCCGCACTCCGTCCCCGCTGCGTGACGGGCTTCACCCATGCCCCCTCGCTGTCACGTGGGGCCAGCGTCACCGTCGGACCCGCATGTCAGAGCCTGGGCTGGCTAAGCCGCGGTAGCAAAAGATTTTTCTCGCGCGCGTGGCCCCAGTCCACTATGGCCCACCCGTCAGCGTCTGGACTAGGGTTGCCTGAGGTGTAAAAATGTTTCTTTGTCTATTTTAATTAAACTTTTCCAAATTGATTTAAATTCAAATTCAATTCAGATTTAAATAACTTTTCAAATATAAATCCAAATAATACAAGTAATATATGTTTTGGAATCAGAAAAATGTGAGGAATTCAAATATGCCATTCAAAATATCATTTGAACACTTTGAAATTTCGAGATGATTAAAATTACATTAAAATGCCCTTTTCCTTAATTAATTAATAACTTTATTTCTAGAACTCCAAATTTGACAAATAATATGTCTAAATCGATCAGCGCGACGAGCCCGTTCTATTTATGCAGTCCTTGTTCTAAATTGAAGCATGCATCATGTCATTATTATAAATCTGAACTATTTATGACAATAAAACTTGGTTAAACAAATAGTAAAATGCCTTATTTCTTGTATCCACACCTCACCTTTGCCATGCTACTTTAATGCCATGTAAATTGTGCACCATTCATCATGACATGCTTGTTTGTTTGTCGCATTTTAATTCATATGCTTGTGCACTTTATTTATGTTGGCCCTTGTTTGTTTGGTTCTTCTTCGAATAGACGCCCAGTAGGAGAATTACCAGGAATCCCAGGAGTACTACCCAGATCCATCTGTCGCTTCAACTGAGCTACCAGGCAAGCACTACCACATGCTTGCATACATACAGTACCTATTGCCTCCATCTTATTCTTGCATCATTGAGTCGCGATTGCATTAAATTGAATCCCATGTACTGCATAGCCTTTAGTTTTAAACCCCACCAAAGCTTGCTCCTCCATCCCATGAGCCATTACTACAGGAGTTGTTTGAGCCATGCGAGTCGTAGAAAAGCATGAGTAGGGTATGTGAGTGTCTGATGAATAACGAGGTACCTAAACAACTTAACCTGAGTAGTAATGGGATAACTAATGAAAGTGGCACCGGTGAGCAATATCTGCTATTTGGTTTTTCATGCTCACTTGTGTCCCGTAGGACCTCGAGTACTTGATTCCTGTTCCTTGTTTATTCGCACTATCCACATCCGGGAGGCCTTATGGACCCCCCTGAGCCAGAGCTTGATTCATTCTTATTTCTTGGGGCCACAAAGTAGTTTGGGGCTTTATTACTATCCTGTACTTATGCCATGTTACTGTTTTATTAAGATTGTGTGAGGAGCACCTGTACTGTTTAAGAATTGCGGAGTGTTTTCGCTGTATCGACAAGCCCAGTCACATTTTCGGGTTCCCAGTCGTTTACCGCCGTCCACAAAAACCTTGGGTCCGTCTCGGAGCCGGCCAACTTCGTTGCGGGTAGCTTAATGGGGTGGCCCCCTGAAATATTTTTGAATCCTGTGATTGCTTTGTCGTTAATGCCTCGTTGGGTTCTGTTTTGGTTTTTCCGAGGTTGATCGAGTGTGTGTTGCTATTCGTGCACCCCTGCAGGGTAAATCTTTCTGAAAGCCGTGTCCGCGGTTATGGACGACTTGGAGCACAGTTTCTCGATCATAGATAAGTATAACTAAAGTACCGCTTTTAATTTGACTAAGAACTTGACTAGTAAATAGTGCAATACTCATGGAATGGTTAATAAAACTGCCAATGGATGATGGGGGTAGTTCGTCCGCTTCCTCGTTGGTAAGCGAGGAGGAGGATGGATCTGTTAATTATACTGTTATAACTGTTGTTCTTAATTCACGGACATCCGTCTATCATTGGTCAGGCGGATGGTTAGCGGGTATCTATATACTTGTTAGTTATTATATTTTGCTGCAATTGCGTCACCCCAGGTTGTGTCCCCTTTAGAGGCATTAAGACTTGCTGAGTACCCCTAGGGTCTCACACGATAAATTGTTTGATTCAGATGAACAGGTGTATTCGCAAGATGGATACTGGGTGGAAGAGACAGATGATGTTGGCAACGATCATTCGGTGTAGAGATTCCGGGAACGGGGATCCGTGAGATCTATGGGCGGGATGTGTTTATTTATGGGGCATCTTATGCCGATTTGCTTCTTATCCGTACTCGGATCTTGTTTTCCGCTTCCGCCTGATACTCTGATGTGTGATGTATGAGGAGCTATCCTAAATTATTATATCTATCTAGGACATTTGAATCTTGCTGTATGGCGTTGCAATATTTCTATTTCTTTTAGATGGAATGGCTCTGAGGATTGTTGTATGTGGCTTGCATACATACTCATTTGTGTATGTAGTTGATCCGTTCGCCTGCCGATTATGCCGCTCGTTCTTGTCCCGATGTCTGGAAGTGGTTAGGACGGCCGAAAGGTCTACCGTGAGTGGCCCTGGGCCCCACCGTACTATTTTAACCACTTTCGTTCATCCAGGCATGTAACTAAGAGCGTAATTCACCGAGGTAGTTACAATTGGTATCAGAGCCATCCCGCCCTTCAGGGTCTCAGCCAAAATGGTCGTTGTAAGTCTAGCAAATATTTTGGTAGTTATGTATACTAGGGAAAAACAAAACGTGAGAGTAGGACTGCTTACATTTTTCTTCTTACCCACCCACCCACCCTTTTCTGGTAAGGAAGTGTAACGTTTTCAATCCTCTTCTAAAAATTCAAACTAGGATTCACGTGTTCTGGGTTCCGTAGTACCATAGGTTGTGTGTGTGTGTGTGCGAATTCCTTATCTATCTGTTGCATCCAAATGTTATCACTATCTGCCTTTTGATTATCAACTGTTGGTACATTCCATACCAACAGGCCTTTTTAAACCGACGCGATCTATTATGATTCGTTGTATACCAATGCAATCTATCTTACTCTTTGTTATCCGTCGTTATCTTGTTGGGGTGTTCTTTTTCGTAGTTACCAATCTTTAGGTTCATCTTAAGAAGAAGGTGTTGGGATATGTGTTTTACTGATTCATGTGCGGAGTAATGATTTGAGTGCGGGATGGAGTCGCGACCATACCACTACTTTTATCATTTGCTTTTGTATATTGAACTAGTAGAGTTACTAATCTTGATTCGTGAAGTGGTTTTGCGCATATAGTGGTATTTTAATGCCGAAATTTGCGGAAAATTTTTATTTGTTAGTTGTGTACCACACTCCTTGTTTAGTCGTGTGTGGTATGCTTATTATCTTCTAGTTGCCTTGAACTTTGTTGATATTTTAATATCATCTCAGTGAATTGCATCCATTAATCTTGGTTAATTCCATTTTGGTACTATTTTGGATTATTATCATTCTCCATTATAGTACTGACTTGTGTTTTATATCAATCACAGGATGGCACCACCACGCCGTTCTGAGGAGGACATACCACCTGAACTTGGGGCTGCTTTGGAAAGTATTGCAAATGCTTTGGGCACTATGCAGCAGAACCAGCAGCGCTTCGAGGAAAGTGTCAGGAGGAATGAGTTTGCTCCGTTACCTCCACCTCCCAAGCGAGGAGACATCAAGAGTTTTCTCAAGTTCAACCCACGCCAATTTGAGGTGTCTGATCAGCCACTTGATGCGGATGATTGGCTTCATGAAGTGTCAAGGTTGCTGATGACTGCGGATGTTCCCGAGCAAGAATGGGTCAAGTGTGCTACTCACCTTCTGAAGGGAGATGCAGCTCTCTGGTGGGAAAATTACCTCAAGGCAGATCTTTCTGGTTTTCAGCCTACTTGGGAGCGGTTCACTGCTGCTTTCAAAGAGCAATATCTGTCAGAAATTGTCATGGAAGGATGAAGGAAGTGTTTCTCAACCTCAAGCAGGGCACTGACAATGTCAACACCTACATCAGAAACTTCATGAACCTTTCTCGTTATGGTGGCGATGAGATCTCTAATGACAAGAAGAAGCAAAAGAGGTTTCGGCAAGGCCTCAATGCTTCCAACAAATATGCTATCACTCATGCAAGGCCGGCGTCTTTCCTGGAACTCCAACACACAGCTCTGCAGGAAGAAGCAAGTAGGCAAGTGTTTGAGGAGTCAAAGAAACACAGCCGTGATACAGCAAGCTCTTCTGCTATGGCAGCTCCTTCTAAGCTTTGTGTCTGGGTTCCTAACACCCCATCGTCGCTCCCTGCTCCACCAAGACCGTCAAGCTACGCACCAAGGCCACCAAACTCCTTCACTGCGGCTCCCAGGGGCTACAACCACAACTACCCTAGAGCGCCTGGCGGAGTCCCTGGCTACGTTGCTCCACGTCCACCTGGTGCTTGCTATACTTGTGGAAACACTGGGCATCAGCACTGGAATTGTCCAATGAACAACAAAGCTCTTCCACCACCACCGCCAAGACCTGCGGCAAGTGCTCCTATGATTCGTGCACCTCCACCTCGGGCTCTCAACATCAACACTAAGCCGGGGTCTACGGTTGCTCGTGCCAACTGTGTGAACGTCGCTCAAGCTGAGCATGCACCTGGAGTTGTCATGGGTATGCTTCCTGTTAACTCAGTTTCTGCACGAGTGTTGTTTGATTCTGGTGCATCGCATTCTTTTGTCTCTACGAGTTTTGCTGATAGGAATGGGTTATCTATGGATCCTCTCCCCAAGCGTTTAATGGTTCTTTCTCCTGGAGCAACAATGGCATCTTCTAAAATCAGCCATAACAATCAAATTGAGATTGGTGGTTCTTCGTTTCCGACTTCCTTAATTATTCTGGGCAATTCTGATATTGATGCTATCTTGGGCATGGATTGGTTGACAGCAAATGCAGCTGTGATTGATTGTGCTGAACGTTCGGTTTCTCTGAAAATTCCTGAAGGCCATATAGTCTATTCTCCAAGTCTGACTCCTGCAATTCAGCTTTATTCTTTGGCAGCTCTGAATGATGATGCTATGGAAGGTATTCAGACTGTCCCTGTAGTCTGTGAGTTCCCAGATGTCTTTCCTGAAGAGTTGCCAGGTATGCCTCCGGATCGTGAGGTTGAGTTTGAGATTGAGCTTGAACCTGGTACCGCTCCTATCTCCAAGCGGCCTTATAAAATGGGCCCTGCTGAGTTGGCTGAACTTAAGCGTCAGTTGGATGAACAAGAGAAGTTGGGTTTCATTCAGCACAGTACTTCTTCTTGGGGTAGCCCAACCATCTTGTGAAGAAGTGAGACAAGACTGATAGACTTTGTGTTGACTATCGGGCACTCAATGCTAAAACCATCAAGAATAAATATCCCCTTCCACGGATTAATGATCTCTTCGATCAGCTAGCTGGAGCTGTGGTATTCTCTAAGCTTGATTTGAGAAGTGGTTACCATCAAATCAAGATTCGCAAGGAAGATGTTCCCAAAACAGCCTTCACCACCCGCTATGGTCTGTATGAGTACATGGTCATGTCTTTCGGTCTCACCAATGCACCTGCCACCTTCTCGAGGCTTATGAACTCGGTTTTCATGGAATATCTTGATAAGTTCGTTGTGGTCTATCTGGATGACATTCTAGTATATTCTAAGTCAAAGGAAGAATATGAAGAACACCTTCGGTGTGTCCTAAACAATCTTCGTGAGAACCGCCTGTATGCAAAGTTCTCCAAGTGTGAATTCTGGCTGCCTCAAGTCACCTACCTTGGTCACGTCATCTCTGCCAAGGGCATTGCCGTCAACCCAAAAACTATTAAGACAATTATGGACTGGCTTCCACCCATAAATGTCAAAGAAGTCCAGAGTTTCCTTGGCTTGGCTAGTTACTCAAGAAGTGCTTCAAGGATCCCGGTAGGACCGTGGACCATGAACTCATCAATCTCCAAGAAGATCTGTCTTATCAATAACACCCCACAAAAATTCTTGAAGTCGCAGAAACAAGGACTCGCAACAAGTCCATCAAGTTCTGCAAGGTGCAGTGGTCGCACCATTCCGTTGATGAAGCCACCTGGGAACGTGAAGATGAGCTCCGTGTCAAGTATCCTACCCTCTTTGACTCTTCTTCTTCCTAGAATCTCGGGGCGAGATTCCTATTTAGTGGGGGAGAGTTGTAGCATCCCAATTGTCTAACAATTGTAATGCTACTTGGTCTAGTAAGATATTGGCTACTTCCTATATATAATTGTTGCATCATAATCATATCATGCTCATGTCATCATGCCACCTTGCATTTGAGCATCATATAAAACCTTCTTCTTTTGGCTCTTCTCTCATATGCATTATTAATTGTATTTGCCCCTTAATATTGTATTTGGTTATTGATATATTGTTAAAATGCCCAAGTTGAGTTGGGGGCATATCCTTTATTTCAATTCCACCACCTTTCTTTGTCACCACCTTATAATTCCACCACCCTATTATCCATGAGCTTATAATTCTTTTTCTTTTGATTTTAATCTAGCTCATGTGGGTGAGGTGGATCTAGTCTAACATTTATTTGCTGGGCCTTTTTCTTCACTTCTTGGGAATGCATTAGAATAATGCCATATCATTATTTTTGTTCTCACAAAATAAATCATGGCATTTATTATTGTGCATGGGCCATGCAACCTTCATCACCATATTTCATCTCATTGACTTTCCTTTTGTTATATTGGATCTTTTCTTTGTGGATCATCTCCATCCTTCCACCATCCCCATATTCCCATCCACATCATTTTCTTTTATTTTTTATTTCTCCATACATGATCCAAATGAGGCCTCTTCCCATAAATATTTTCCTCCTCTTTTCCTTGATTACTTTTGCACCTCATCTTAGCCTAAATCCAAGCCCTCTCCTCACTCCCTAGTTAGCCCTGTTCCATTATTCAAATATGCAAAAACTCCCAAAAAGATTATTTCTTGGGCTGGTTTAAATCTGCAACAAATCAAAATATAAATCAAAACAGATAATAAAACAAAAGAAATAAAAAGGAGAAAGACCTTACCTGCAGCCCAGAGCAGCAGCCTCACCCGTTCGCGGCCCATCTCCCGGCCCATTTCCCCAGCCCGTACCGCTTCAGCGCCGTCGCCACATACCCCTGTTCCTCTTCTCTCTGCCTCTGACGCCGTCTCGCTCGCCCCCTCTCAGCCGCAGACAGAAAGCAGTCGCGGGCAGGTGGCCGTCCTCCGCCGTCAGTCCGCGCCGCCCGCACGCCAGCCCCTCCTCCTTATCCTCGCGTCGAGCCGCCTTTTCCTAACCCTAGCTCTGCTCTGTTCCCCTCTCCCTCTTCTCCGCGTGTCCGCCGCCAGTCATAGCTCCGCGCCTCCGCTGCCGTCCTCGCCGGTGACCGGGAACACGCCGGGAAGCGTCGCCGCAGACCGTGGAGTCGATCCTGCCCGCTGGGAGACGCCAAGCTCGCCGTGGCCGCCCCCCTCGCCGACGAGCACACCACCGCAGCAGCCCCGCCGTCCCCCTCCGCTCCAACTACCTCCTGCCCCGATTCCAGTGGGAATCGATCAAGGTGCGCCCCCGCGTTCCCTTCCGTTTCCCCCCCTCTCCAAGTGCTCTGTTCCCCGACGTGCCCCGTCCAGCACAGCCCGCCACCGCCAAACCTTCCTAAACGAGATCGGTAGCCGAAGCCTCCCTCTACAATTTCCGTTTTGGCGGCCAGAGCTATCTCGCCGCGGATGCGACGCCACTCTCGCCGGAAGTCCGCGCCATCGTCAGGTGTCGCCACCGATTCAGAGAAGAGACGCCGGATTCAGTTCAGAGCCCGCGTGGCATTTTCGCGAAAAGCCCCCCTAACTCCGGTCGATCACGCCTAGGTCCCTCGCCGCCCCAGTGCCCCACCTGTCAGCCGCCTGGCAGCTTGCAGAAAACCCCCCAGCTTACCCGGCTCTCAACCCGCACTCCATCCCTGCTGCGCGACGGGCTTCACCCATGCCCCCTCGCTGTCACGTTGGGCCAGCGTCACCGTCGGACCTGCATGTCAGCGCCTGGGCTGGCTAAGCCGCGATAGCAAAAGATTTTTCTCGCGCACGTGGCCCAAGTCCGCAGTGGCCCACCCGTCAGCGTCTGGACTAGGGTTGCCTGAGGTGTAAAAATGTTTCTGTTTGTCTGTTTTAATTAAACCTTTTCCAAATTGATTTAAATTCAAATTCAATTCAGATTTAAATAACTTTTCAAATATAAATCCAAATAATACAAGTAATATATGTTTTGGAATCAGAAAAATGAGAGGAATTCAAATATGCCATTCAAAATATCATTTGAACACTTTGAAATTTCGAGATGCTTAAAATTACATTAAAATGCCCTTTTTCTTAATTAATTAATAACTTTATTTCTACAACTCCAAATTTGACAAATAATATGTCTAAGTCGATCAGCGCGACGAGCCCGTTCTATTTATGCAGTCCTTGTTCTAAATTGAAGCATGCATCATGTCATTATTATAAATCTGAACTGTTTATGACAATAAAACTTGGTTAAACAAATAGTAAAATGCCTTATTTCTTGTATCCACACCTCACCTTTGCCATGCTACTTTAATGCCATGTAAATTGTGCACCATTCATCATGGCATGCTTGTTTGATTGTCGCATTTTAATTCATATGCTTGTGCACTTTATTTATGTTGGCCCTTGTTTGTTTGGTTCTTCTTTGAATAAACGCCCAGCAGGAGAATTACCAGGAATCCCAGGAGTACTACCCAGATCCATCTCTCGCTTCAACTGAGCTGCCAGGCAAGCACTACCACATGCTTGCATACATACAGTACCTATTGCCTCCATCTTATTCTTGCATCATTGAGTCGCGATTGCATTAAATTGAATCCCATGTACTGCATAGCCTTTAGTTTTAAACCCCACCAAAGCTTGCTCCTCCATCCCATGAGCCATTACTACAGGAGTTGTTTGAGCCATGCGAGTCGTAGAAAAGCATGAGTAGGGTATGTG
Source organism: Avena eriantha (assembly GCA_910589775.1). NCBI lineage: Eukaryota > Viridiplantae > Streptophyta > Magnoliopsida > Poales > Poaceae > Avena > Avena eriantha. The sequence continues at coordinate 491,233,665 of OU342742.1, forward strand.
AGTGACTGATGAATAACGAGGTACCTAAACAACTTAACCTGAGTAGTAATGGGATAACTAATGAAAGAGGCACCGGTGAGCAATATCTGCTATTTGGTTTTTCATGCTCACTTGTGTCCCGTAGGACCCCGAGTACTTGATTCCTGTTCCTTGTTTATTCGCACTATCCACATCCGGGAGGCCTTATGGACCCTCCTGAGCCAGAGCTTGATTCATTCTTATTTCTTGGGGCCACAAAGTAGTTTGGGGCTTTATTACTATCCTGTACTTATGCCATGTTACTGTTTTATTAAGATTGTGCGAGGAGCACCTGTACTGTTTAAGAATTGCGGAGTGTTTTCGCGGTATCGACAAGCCCAGTCACATTTTCGGGTTCCCAGTCGTTTACAGCCATTGGCGCAAACCTTGGGTCCGTCTCAGAGCCGGCCAACTTCGTTGTGGGTAGCTTAATGGGGTGGCCCCCTGAAATATTTCTGAATCCTGTGATTGCTTTGTCGTGAATGCCTCGTTGGGTTTTGATTTGGTTTTTCCGAGGTTGATCGAGTGTGTGTTGCTATTCGTGCATCCCTGCAGGGTAAATCTTTCTGAAAGCCGTGTCCGCGGTTATGGACGACTTGGAGCACAGTTTCTCGATCATAGACAAGTATAACTAAAGTACCGCTCTCAATTTGACTAAGTACTTGACTAGTAAATAGTGCAATACTCATGGAATGGTTAATAAAACTGCCAACGGATGATGGGGGATGTTCGTCCGCTTCCTTGTTGGTAAGCGAGGAGGAGGATGGATCTGTTAATTATACTATTATAACTGTTTTTCTTAATTCACGGACTTTCGTCTATCTTTGGTTAGGCGGAAGGTTAGCGAGTATCTGTAGAATTGTTAGGTATTATCTTTTGCTGCAATTGCGTCACCCTAGGTTGTGTCCCCTTTAGCGGCATAAAGACTTGCTGAGTACCCCTAGGGTCTCACACGATAAATTGTTTGATTTAGATGAACAGGTGTACCCGCAAGATGGATACTGGGTGGAAGAGACAGATGATGTTGGCAACGATCGTTCGGTGTAGAGATTCCGGGATCGGGGATCCGTGAGATCTGTGGGCGGGATGTGTTTATTTATGGGGCATCTTATGCCGATTTGCTTCTTATCCGTACTCAGATCTTGTTTTCCCCTTCCGCCTGATACTCTGATGTGTGATGTATGAGGAGCTATCCTAAATTATTATATCTATCTAGGACATTTGAATCTTGCCGTATGGCGTTGCAATATTTCTATTTCTTTTAGATGGAATGGCTCTGAGGACTGTTGTATGTGGCTTGCATACATACTCATTTGTGTATGTAGTTGATCCCTTCGCCTGCCGATTACGCCGCTCGTTCTTGTCCCAATGTCTGGAAGTGGTTAGGATGGCCGAAAGGTCTACTGTGAGTGGCCCTGGGCCCCACCGTACTATTTTAACCACTTTCGTTGATCCAGGCATGTAACTAAGAGCGTAATTCACCGAGGTAGTTACATGCAGACAATTATCAAAAGAAGTTCCATAGACAGAAAAGTCATCCATGAACACTTCTACAATTTACTCACAAAAACCATGAAAGATAGCAGACATGCACCTTTGAAAAGTAGAAGGAGCATTACATAAACCAAAAGGCATACGTCTATAAGCATAAGTTCCGTAAGGGCAAGTAAAAGTAGTTTTTTCTTGATCTTGTTGTTTAACAGCAATTTGAGAGAAACCAGAATAACCATCAAGAAAAAAAATGGGTCTTTTTAGACAACCTTTCCAACATTTGATCAATAAAAGGAAGCGGGTAGTGATCTTTCTTAGTAACTTTATTGACTTCTCAAAAATCAATGCACATCCTATAGCCTACTACTATTATTTGAGGAATAAGCTCATCATTATCATTAGGAACAACAGTAATACCTCCTTTTTTAGGACCACAATGAACAGGACTAACCCATTCACTGTTAGCAATAGGGTAAATAATACCGGCATCAAGGAGTTTCAATACCTCATTCCTTACCACTTCCTTCATCCTAGGATTTAAACGTCGTTGGTGCTCTACTACTGGCTTTGCATCTGGTTCTATGTTGATAGAATGCTGACATATAGTAGGTGAAATCCCTTTTTAATCATCCAGAGTATAGCCCATAGCTCCTCGGTGTTTCCTCAAAACCTCCAATAACCTTCTTCTTCCTTTCCTGAAAGTTTAGAGCTAATAATAACAGGATATATCTTTTTATCATCAATATAAGCATATTTAAGATCATCAGGGAGAGGTTTTAGATCGAAGACCGGATCCTTTTTAGGTGGCAACGTGGTACCCAAGTCTTCTACACGCAAGTCATGCTTTAGCATCTTGGGTTGACGACGGAGGATCTCGTCAATCTCATTCCTTTCTTCCATGATGATCTCACTTTCGTGATCTTCCATAAATTGCTGCAAAGCATTGTTAGGAGCAAGAGAGATAGAAGCAAGTTGTTCAACTCTAAAATCCTCATTATGGGTTTCCTCTTCACAAGGTTCTTTAGTAAATTTCAAAAAATTAAACTCATAAGATTCCCCATCAAACTTAGTCAAGATTTTCTCCCTCTTGCAATCTATAATAGCTCCACAAGTACTCAAGAAAGGTCTACCAAAAATGATAGGATAAGTTTTACTAGCAGCTGAACCAAGTACTAGAAAATCAGCAGGATACTTAATCTTACCACAAAGAACTTCCACATCTCGTACAATGCCAATTGGAGAGATGGTCTCTCTATTAGCAAGGTGAATAACCACATCAATCTCTTCCAATTTGCAGGGACTGATTTCGTGCATAATTTCTCTGTAAAGCTCATAAGGAATAGCACTGGAACTTGCACCAATATCACATAAACCATAATAGCAATGATCACAATTCTAACGGAAAGCACAGGGACACTAGCTTTTTTAGCTCTATTAGGATGTGAAACAATATTAGAAGCATCCTCACAAAAAACTATGTGCCCATCTTCTATGATTTTAGTGGCAAGGTCTTTCACAATTGCTACCACAGGTTCAACATTTATTTGTTCATCAGGTTTTACAGTTCTCTTTTCACTTTTAGTGATTACATTAGTTATCATAGGATGATCCTTTACCTTATCTAGGAAGGGAATCTTCTCTATATAAGGCTCAGGTAAGATGTGATCAATAGTGCAACACTCAGTGCTCCCAACAGGAACACAGTCAACAATATCTTTATAAGGTGCATGGTACTTATTCCATCCCCTTTTTGGAATTTCAATATAAGAAGCAAAAGCACTAAAGCAATTCGTAATAACTTGCAAATCAAGACCATAAGCATTACTAATATTTTGAAAGTCATCAGTTCCCATAAAAGATTCAATGCATTGATAATCATAATTTATACCTGACTTTCTACCTTTGTCATTCTCCTAAGCTTCAGCATTGTCTTGAATACGGTCCAGAAGATCCCATTTAGCTTCTTCTTCCATGCGAGTGAATGATCCAGCATAGGAAGCATCCAATAAATCTTTATCATGTAGAGGGAGCCTTGCATAAAAGTTATTGATAATAATATTGTTGGAGAGCTCATGAATGGGACATTTGAGTATTAGTAACTTCAATCTCCCCCAAGCTTGAGTTATACTCTCTCCATCAAGGGGCCAAAAGTTATATATTTGATTCCGATCTTTATGAATCTCACTAGGAGGATAAAACTTTGAATAAAAGAGAGGCACTATTTCCTCCCATTCTAGAGCTTGACCATTCTTCAGCAGCTTATACCATTCCTCAGCTCTTCCTTTCAGCGACAATGAGAATAACTTCTTCTTAACTTGATCTATAGTAATACCTGCACACTTGAACAACCCGCATAATTCATGTATAAAAAGCAAATGATCACCGGGATGGACAGTTCCATCCCCAACATAGTAGGTATCCATAACACGATCAATAATTCTTGTAGGTATTTTAAAAACATCATTCTCAGCAGGTGGTGGCTTATCTACTACCTTAGCAGTGGTAGTAGCATTACCAAATAAGAAACTCAGCGAATTGTCCATAACGAAAATAAAGCAACTAGCAGAAATAAACAATACTCACAGTAGAAGTTTCCTTTACTAGTTCCACTCTCCAATAGCGCTTCACTCCCCGGCAACGGCGCCAGAAAATAGTCTTGATGACCCATAAGTATAGGGGGTGTATCGCAGTATTTTCGATAAGTAAGAGCGTCGAACCCGACGAGGAGAAGAAGGTGCTGGCTAGTGGTATGGATCGGGAATTCTCTGCAAATACTTAGCAAACGGATTTTTAGGGGTTTTTGATAAAGCAAGTAAACGAAGTACGAGTAAATAAAAGATAGTAGGAATAAATGCAGCAAGTGGCCCAATCCTTTATGCAGCAAAGGACAAGCCGGTTGTATTACTTAAGATGACCAAACGTTCTTGAGGACACATGGGCAGACTGTCAAGTGCTTTCGCTTCATATAGTTGATTAATCTTCTTTAGCTTGCTAAATGTTGTGTGGGTGAACCTGTGCTAATGTACCGACCTTCCTAAGACTAATACATACTTGTGATTATACCTCTTGCAAACATCCGTAAGTACAAGAAAGTAATTAAGGTAGAAACCTAACCACAGCTTTAAACTCTAAGACCCTTACGTCCCTTGTGCAATGGTTTCCTAACGGGGGTTCAGGTTTCTGTCACTCCGGCAACCCCTATGATTAGTAGCCAAATACACAATGCATTCCCCTGGGCCCATATAGGTGAAGCGTCATGTAGTCGACGTTCACATGACACCACTAGAAGAAGTGCACCACAACTTAAATACCAAACCATTGAATCTTTCTCAACACAATTCCACTACTAACAACATGACTTCTCCCATGTCCTCAAGAACAAAACGAACTACTCACAAGACATCATATGTATCATGATCAGAGATGGAACAATGAGGTATAACAATCTGAACATAAACAATAATTCAATGGTTCCAATCAATAGCATCAACTACAAAGAGTAATCAACACCGGGAAAGTTTCCCCTATGAACTATGCAAGATTCAACGCAATTGTTACAGCAATATGGAGATGGTGATGAGGGTGCTCATGGTGATCATGATGATGATGATGATCCCGATGAAGTCCAGCTTGATGGTGGTGTTGATGGTGATGATCTCCCCTCTCCGGGAAGGAATTCCCCCGGCAGAAATCTGTCTGCCAGAGAGATCTTTCTCTCTCGGTGTTTTCCGCCCTACAGAGGCGGCGGAATATTTCTATGGTCCCTCCCCGAGTCTTAGGGTTTCGGGAGGATAATATACACCAGAGGGGAGTGCCAGGGGTGGACCAGGGTGGCCACACCACCTGGTGGCGCGGCCTAGGGTGGCCCGCGCCAGGGATGGTGCGGGCCCCCTGTGGCCCATCTCTAACCCCCCTTCTGGCTTCCTTCGTCTTCTGGAAAAATAGGATTTTCCATGTATTTTCCCGGATTTTCTGATCTTCGCAAATTTTGCCTCCAAACAGCACCTTTTCCATCAGAGTCCTGACTGCAGCGGTCCATGCTCCAAAAGTCATCAACCATCCAAAAATAGATGAAATAACATAAGTATCACCTCTCAATACGAAATATATCAATGAATAACAGTGAATTATGACATAGAATAGTGATGCAAAATGGACGTATCAAGGATGCGCTACATTGCCTGGTTTCTAGCAGAGTACCTTAGTTCCCAAGTCGCCTACTCATCTCCTCTCTTTTAATCTTCATGTTCTTATGTTCTGATACATGCTATTTGTTCATGCTCATGTCTGTGAAACTAGGTAGTGTTTTTTACACATAAGAAAGAGAAGAATAGTTTTGATGAAAGTATCATAGGTTTTCTTTCAGATTCATATCATAATTTTTTTGTGATAAAAAGGAATTCACCATGCTTCATTAGTGAAACATTGTTTGATTACATATATGCCAAAAGAATATGACATTTCACTCAGAAGTTAGATTAGAAGATCTAAAGTTGCATTGGCAAGATGACTTATTTTAGTAAATGTATTATAGATACCATTTACTCTTGTGGAGATTTGACGACCTAATACACTTAGTGACACTGTGGAAATCCCCATGAACTATACTCTCATCCCCTCTCACTAGTTCCCTACCTTTCATCTTCTTAATAACAAGACGTGAACTAATGTATGAGTTGACTCTCACGGTGTCACCCCATTTCCCTCTTTTATTCATACGAATAGGAAGGAAAAAACCCTAGATCCACTCTCAGATCCCCCTCTTCCTTCCGAGTCAAATTTCTTGTTGATCTCCTATGGAATTGCTCTCTCAAGTATGGGTCTCTTGTCTTTTTCATTCTCTTGTGCCGCCGTCGATATAGTGGGAATTGGAATGAGGGCCCCTATTGGACTATTGGAGGACGTGTTGGATTGCCTGGTTTCCAGCAGGAGTACCTCAGTTCCCAAGTCGCCTACTCATCTCCTCTCTATTAATCTTCATTTTCTTATGTTTTGATACATACATAAGAAAGAGAAGAATAGTTTTGATGAAATTATCATAGGTTTTCTTTCAGATTCGTATCATAGATTTTTTTTTGATAAAAAGGAATTCACCATGCTTCATTAGTAAAACATTGTTTGATTACATAGATGCCAAAAGATTGCGACATTTTAGTTAGAAGATAGATTAGGAGCTCTTAAATTGCATTGGCAAGATGACTTATTTTAGTAAATATTTTATGCTCATTTTTATTGAACGGAATGGGCCCGAAGGCCTCGGAAGCTTCCATTAAACCAAGCGGTGATACAAACTTATAGCCAGATCCCTAAGTATAGGATAATACAGAGATAAGGCTAGCCCTTTTACAAATAAAACCTTGGAATAAAAATCTGAAGTGTAATCCGATCCTTGGTCTTCTACACCGCAACAGAGTGACCAGCAAGCACAAGGGTCAACATCACTGCCGGGGAACATGACACTTGGGGTGACCTTGGCCATGGATCCCGTGTCGAGGTCGGAGAAGATCCTCCGAAACTGGAGGAAGGATCTTAGACTATGATTGCTTCCGAGCCTGGAGCGGCTTCTTGCGCCATAGATAGCGGCGACGGAATTATTTGGTCATCGCTAAAAACTCTAGAGATCGTAGCTTCCAGGGTGAAGCTCGCCGTTGCAACCAGGAGAGCAGATAGCACCGGCCCTCTTGCCGGCGAGATGACACTCTTGGGGAACCTCGAGCCTTCGACCCCAACCATGACCTGCCTCACCCTAGCAGCAGCAGCAGGGCCTCTTCCCTCTCCCTTGCCGCCACAATTGGCCGAGAGGAGGGAGACCCACACCGAATCACTAGGAGGGGGAAGGGATGAAGAAGACGCTTATTGGAAAAGGGCCTCGCCTTGAAAAACCACTCGAACGTCCACCACGATGGGGGCATCACCAAGTGACTAGAGGGTGGTTGCCTTGCGCCGCGCCAGAGCACACGAGCGGCATAGCAGCCCGGCCACCCCGCTATTCGCCTCCCCCCGCCACCACAGCCTGCCAGAACGAGTAAGAGCAGCAGTAAAGCAGAGCTGACAGTAGAGAGGCAGAACCTGGCTTTATTGACAGGGATGCAGGTGGTGGAGAGCCTTGCCGACTACTCCGTCCCCCGGAGTTCTTCACTAACCAGCCACCACCACAAGATCCGCAGGATCTGGCCAGGAGGGACCTGTGATCTACTCCAAACTACTGGCAGAGAGCCAAAATACCTAGATCTATAGTCTACATCAACACCGGCGCCTTTCCCTCACCATCTCCGGCTGGCAAAGCCGCCAGAGAAGGGTTAGGGTTGTCCCAAAAGCACGTGGTCAATGAACACTCGAGAAGGGAGCTAGGGGAGGAGTCGTGTCGGGGAAGGAGAGCGTCGCCAACGAGTTGTAAAAATATAAGATATTTTAGCTTTTCTAGATACACTTCTTTCACAAAGCTAAAACATCTTATATTTTAACGGAATTTCTATTTTTGTGCCCTCGGTTCGTTCTTGTACTCAGTTTTTCCTAGCCACTTAGTTTTTTCTCACTTTTGCCCATCTTCTTGTACGAAACTCTCACATGGTCTGACACTCGCCGTCCGTCAGCCTTGTCGTTACGTGCTGACAAGTGGGGTCGCATTCAGTCGGGTCCTGTAGTGGACCCTCGCCGTTACGTGCTGACGAGTAGGACCGTGTTATGTCGGGTCCCATAGTGTACTCTTGCCATTACATGCTGACAAGTGGGGCCATATTCAGTCGATTCCTGTAGTGGACACCTCTCTCAACTTATCCAGATCAGCATCGGACCCACAGCTTATCCACGTAAGCGCCAGACCCATAGCTTATCCACGTGAGCATCGGACCCGCAGCTTACCCAGGTTGGCGTTGCAAGATGGGACCCCGAGCCAGCCCCGTGCCCGCGCCCGTGCTGTTGCTTCATTTTCATATAGTGAAATATAATGCATGTACGAAAATTATACACCTTTGAACTCTTTTAAATCACACTTAGGACATGATAATGTTGTGCTAATAAAATCCTGATCATTTATCATTTCCGTGGAGTGAAAATATAATGCATAAACTTGTGTATACAAAAATTTTAAACCTTTGAACACTGTGAAATCACACTTATTACGTGATAATGTTGTGTTAAGAAAATCTTGATGGATTATCATTTTCATAGAGTGGAATGTAATGCACAAACTTGTATATTTGAAAATTATAAACCTTTGAAGACTTTTAAATCACACTTAATATGTGATAATGATGTGCTAACAAAATTTTGAGAGATTATTATTTTCTCCTCCATTTTCATAGACTGGAATGTAATGCATAAACTTGCATATACGAAGTTTATACACCTTTGAACTCTTTGAAATCGCACATAATTCGTGATAATGTTGTGCTAAGAAAATCTTGAGAGATTATTATTTTCGTAGAGTGGAATGTAATGCATAAATTTGCATATACAAAAATTATACACCTTTGAACTCTTTGAAATCGCACTTAATATGTGATAATGTTGTACTAAGAAAATCTTGAGAGATTATCATTTTCATATAGTGGAATGTAATGCATAAACTGGCATATACGAAAATTATACACCTTTGGACTCTTTGAAATCGCACTTAGGTCATGATAGTTTTGTGCTAATAAAATCTAGATCATTTATCATTTCCATGGAGTGAAAGATAATGTATAAACTTGCGTATACGAAAATTTTAAACCTTTGAACACTATAAAATCGCACTTAATAACGAGATAATGATGTGCTAGCAAAATTTTAAGAGATTATCATTTTCTCCCCCATTTTCATAGAGTGGAATGTAATGTATAAACTTGCATATACGAAAATTATACACATTTGAACTCTTTGAAATCACACTTAATACGTGATAATATTATGCTAAGAAAATCTTGATAGATTATCATTTTCATAGAGTCAAATGTAATACACAAATTATACACCTTCGAACATGTTTCCTTCAAATTATATTCAAGTTCATTTGTTTATGGAGTTAAAGTATCGGTGGCAAACTCGTTATTTTGCATGGATATCCTGTCCGCTAGATCGCAGAGTATCAATGGTTGGTGGGCATGATCCGTATGACAACTACCAATCAGAGCGTAGTAGCGAAGATGAGCACATGTGCGAGAGATTCATACTAAGAGAGGGGAAAACTGAGTAACACTTAAAAACCAAGGGCAAAACTGAGTAGAACTTAAAAACGAAGGGCAAGACTAACAAAGGGATTCAAACAGAAAATAGAAAAAGATTTTAAAAATGGAAAATGCATCTTTTATATAATAAAATATATCTTGGCATACATCAAACTATTTGCAACTGAAATATACACCGGTTTGACAATTATTGTTTCATTCAGACAAACTATGTTTTGGAGGGGGGGTGTTTTGAGAAGAGGCTTGAGTAGAAAGCCATGAACCTTCATAGATAGTAGGTCATTTGAGAAGTGGTGATTTAGGTTAAAACTTGGTTTATATACATTTGTTATGGTGGCAGGTCACATAACGAGACTCCCTGGATAGATGCCACTATGTTTGCTCTTTTTGAATTTGTTGTGCACAAAATGACTCAATTAGCTAGCTAAAACCTATTTGTTGAATCTCCGTTGACCAGCCACCAGAGGGTAAAACTGAGTATATTGCACACGACAGTGTTAGTACTGGAGGGCAAAACTGAGTACAACCAAACTGCCAGTGTTATACTCAAGGGCAAAACTGAGTACAACTGAGTCTCCAGGGTTAGACACGAGGGAAAAAACGTGACTCACGATACGTGTGTGCGGTGCACGGGGCGGTAGCGGACACGTGTGGCCGTGCACGGTGCAGTAGCGTATGCGGTTACACGATGCACGATAGTGCAACAAAACTTCACTTCCCTTCTTTAATAAAGGCCTCCCCACTCTCACTCATCACTCACTCGCTCACTCAACCGTCTCCACTGTCCCATCACCTTCTGCAAACCCCCAAGAAAACCTCAACCACGTCGGCGATGGAGAAGAACAGTGCGGTGTCCATCATCACCTCCAAGGCCACCGGCGAGGAGGCCCCCGTCCCCGTACAGACCCCCGTCTCCGTCCCCGCATCCTCCGTAGCCGCTAGCGAGGAGCCCCCCGCCGGTCTCGGGCAGATCCCACTCGGCTGGGACCCCTACGAGGAGGTTGATTACATAAGGCCGGAGAACCCCTACGACACCAGCATCGCCGACCCATGGTCGGAGGTAACCAGGGTTTTGTCCCCTCCCTTGTTCTTCCCCCGTTCCCATCGTTGGATGCTAGATCGTATATTATTAGGGCTCGGTTGTTTGTATTTTTATAGTAGCTAATCCTCTTGTGTTAGATCTCGTATTTCGATAAATCCCCCTGTTCGTATTTGAACCCCCTGTTCATAGTTGGGATCGGTATTCGATTTGGTTTGAGATTTGGAGAATAATCAGGAGATCTCAATCGGTTAATTTATGAATCAATCCCGATAGTCAAAATATCTCAATCATGTCCTTATTGCACTCTACTGTTTTTTTCAACAGGAGGATAGCAGCGACGTCTGCAGCAATGATGAGTCCAAGGACACCAAGTCTTGTCATGTGTTGAGGAGGCTGAAGTCCGGCCAGTACAACAACTTCTTCGCCGGTGACGTGTACAGGTGCCCCTTCTGCCCCACCAGGAGGCTCCGCGTCACAGACTTCAACTCCCTTGTGAAGCATGCCAAGGACGTGAGGACCTGCGGCAAGTCTGTGAACGTCCATGGCTTCATAGCCAAGCACCAGGCGCTCGGTCTTCACCTCCGCAACCTCTAGAAGGTGGCTATCGAGAAGGGTCGCATGCTCCCGATGAAGCCCAATGCGCCCAAGGTCAAGGGAGTGGGCAGCAAGAAGTGGAGGAGACGCCAGAGGGAGGAGGCGGAGGCCCTCCTGGAAGAGGCCATGAGGGACCACTAATCAGCTGCTGCTGTAAGTAGCTTCTTTGGTCTTGTCTGTGTTAAACTTGTTCGATGTTGCTGCTGAGCAGCCTAATTGTCGAACATCGTTAAGTACCGTACTATATAACCTATATTAGCTGTTTTATCTACATCTGCTTTGTTTACTGAATTTATTTATGGTACTGTTTAGTTTTGCTGCTCTAGATTTGCTATCAGATTGAGAAAAAACGAGGGCAAAAGGAACAATGAATGAAGAGAGAAGCTGCTCTAGATTCGCTATTTTTTTTGGCAAAAAAACACAACTATTAGCGAGAGAGGGGGGAAAAGACGCTCTTAAAAAGGGCAATCATAAAAATAACAAAAAAGAAAACTTCCAATTTAGGCGATAGAGCGCACGTAACCACCAAACACGTCCCATATGGTCCCACACCATGTCCCCATATCAGCGAGAGATGGATGGCTGGTCCGCTGTGTATCCTGGTCCCACCTGTCAGCATATAACAGTCGAGGAGACGTAATGTAACGCTCAACGCACGACCCGTCCAACGCGGTCCCACCGGTCAAGCTTTTGACCTAACGGCGTCCCCGTCCGAGCGCATGTGACGGGTTTAACTGATTATAGAGGTATGAAAATAGAAATCCCTATTTTAAAACAGAGGAAGTACTCAGTAATTTTTATTATAGTCATTTGAACGCGGGCTCAACCGAGCTTGTTTTCTAGGCCACTCGTTCCCGTTGAGGTTGGTTACACAATGCTATAGTCGGCTTCTTATGCCTATTATTTACCGTGCAACCTGCAGCTACCTGGTCCGCACCTGTTCATTTTTTTTGACCGTCTCACCACAGTTCAACCATTAATGCAGCCAGATCCCAGCTCCGAACGAACGGTCCACAAAAGGAGCTCATGTGTGTGAGCCCGTGTGGAAAATCACCATACCTGTAATTTTTTCAACATAAAGTTCTCTAGTTGATTAAAAGTGTTATAAACTAGTGCCTATTTCTAGGTTTTCGCACGTGGCCTCCATTTTTCAGATACGGCCCTGTATTGGGGCACCTGAATTTTTGCTCCCCATTTGTTTTGGATGGCCTCTCACACGGAAAAATGCGAGGGGCAAATGGATAGTCCACTTGAAGATGCACTAAGCTAACAGGCATCCCATAAGCTCTAAACTTCTAAAAGAACATACAATAATCATCCAAAAAGCTAGTTTCTTGTTGGCGTCACCCCTCTTGTCATCATGAGAGTCAAACGATGTTGTAGTACGTACATCAGAGATGATGAGCCGGAGATAAAAAAAATAGAGAGACGATGAGCCGATGATCCGAACAGCTAATTATGACTTGAGCACCACGGGTCCACGGCGGCATAATACACTACCGAACAACAACAACGAGCTCAAGTGCTCAACTGCTTGTTTAACAAACTAGACGTTTCTAATCAACACAAAGTTTTCCGATCTCCTTAATTCCCCGAGCCAGACAACGTCAGCAAATTCGAACCGTAGCTTGAGAAGGAATCTTCGAGGGTAATGGGCACACAGCCGTCAGGCTCACAAGGTATTGTTTATTGACCTGGTGTAGGCGGTTTGACTTGGAATCATCTCGTTTGGTCTTCAACCTCTGCCCTGTTTCTATTGCTGTTCGCGTCTTCCTCCCCATTTCCATCCGGTACTACTACTGGTTTTAGTTTACACATTCTTTTTGTGGCGGCATCGCCTCAGCTCAACGTATAAAGGTCGGTCGACGGGAGGTGGAAGTCAGAACTCAGAAGTGCACCAAACAAGCAAATTCTCTCAAGAAAAAAGAAGCAAGTAATAAGCAAGTGACTCGATCGTTGAGCTTGGATTGATTCGATGGCGCGCGGGAAGGTAGCAGAGTGGATACGGAAGCGGACGATGCCGAGGAAGTCTTCGACTTCGTCGTCCCGGCGCCGGAGCGGTACTCCCAGTGCGGCGTCGGAGGAGCCGATACTAAGAGATGTGGCGCCAGAGAGCTGGAGCGCGGCGCCGACAAAGGTCCGGTCGAGCGGATTATCGGCCATGCGGCGGTGGCGACCGCGCGTGAACGTGGTGGCCAAGCTGTACGAGAAGGTGGTGTACCACCTGATGTGGCTGGTAGAGTCCGTGGTGGTGGTGGGAAGGCTGGTCTTCTTCCTCGTGCGCTTCGGCTTCAAGCAGCTCTGAGTTCTACCAGTCTGGCCGCCGCTGGCTCTCAGTGATTCTTTGGTTTTATTTGTTCGTCATTTTTCAGCGGCTTTCTGACCGCAAGAAGTTGTAAATTCCCTCGGCCCATTTTGTGTGCAGTATATAAAAGAGATACCTCTCTTAATCCCAAGTGGAAATGTCTAGCCCAACTCATTTCGGGAAAATACTTCTATGAGATCTGGTCTACAAAATCACTCATCTGGATCGACTTCTGTGATTGACACTCCGCGGTAAGCAGTCCATTTTTTTTAAACAAAATATTTTTAGTGGAGGACGATGTTTCGTCGATAGCGAGGCAACTGTGATGACTTCGTTAAGCTTAAGACCCATCGAACTAGTCTCAAGACTTAGTATTTCAAAAGTACTCATAGGCTTAGAGTATGCGTCCGTGCATTCATAAGAGCGAGTGTATGTGCATACCTGTGAGCGTGTGGGGATTGGACCGTGCGTTTTTCCAACATGTGACAAGTTGCTGAACCAAATTTGACTGCCCTAATCAGGTAAAAAAAAATGACTGCCTAATCCGGCATCGTTGCTATGACTAGTCTACTGTTTTTTTTTTTTTTGGAGAACAATCCGGCATCGTTGCTACGACTAGTCTACTAGTAGGTGGAAGGCAGTCGCTCTCCGTTCCACACGGCTAGCCGTGTACGTGGAGTGCGGCACAAGACCACGCCTCGTGCCCCCAAAGGTTGCTCTGCTCGCCACTCGCGCGCCGATGGGTCCATGGGTTGATCGCCTAGCAAGCTCCAATCCTTGATCTTCAAAGGCACCGCAGCTGATCCAGTGGGCAGCGTTACGTGACGCCTACCAGCTCGTAGTGGCTCTGATGATTGATGCCTAATTGCCTATGATGGAGCAGGGGCATTGTTCGCGCTGGATAGCCTTCATGCAATGATCCTTGTCTGTATATAAAGCGCCCCCGGTAATCTGTTCAACGGCCTGCTCTGAGGTCTCTCTTAAATTGGAACCGCCTCTTCCAAGAGCAGGTCAGTACTCTGTCTCCAATTTGCCAAATGGTTCTCCAATTCGAGCATTTTACTCTCTCGGTGTGTTAGACTAGAATAGAAGTATCATAGGTAGTATCATGCATGCCATGTTGGCAAAATTCTGACATGATATGCTAATTAATGATAAAAAAGAGGTAGTGTTGGTATATGGTATCATAGCACGTAGTACTAAGGCCTTTCACAATGAACCGTTTCTTAAGGCGCTATCATAGGCAGTGTCATATTTTAAGAAACGGTATCTACAATGGGCTGTTTTTTAAGGATGTATCTTATGAGTTCATGCATTTAATGATTTGGGGTTCATGCATGCATAGGATTGGACTAGCCAATTTTTCTGCCTATGGTTGCGTGCAGGAGGTATAGCTTAGTTAAGATACAACACCACTGTCTTTCATCATTAACTATAGTGCCACGTAAGCAAATTGCCTAGGATATAGAATACACCTATTGTGAGACCTAAGACTATGATACTACTATATGATACTATACATTGTGGAGGTGGTATCATATACTAGTATCATACTACTATATGATACTCCTCATTGTGACTAATTTTATGTAGTACATGACTGCGTTAGAAGGATATCTGCACATATAAGATGGACGACTAGTGGTCGTTAGCTACTGGAGTTTTTCTTGCTGTACATTGCTGGTTTTCTTTTCTGAGAATTACTTTCCCCTTTCACTTTTGTGCTAGACTGCTTCCATTTTGGGCTCAGGGTGCTCCATGTCTACCCATACAATATGGGCACTTTAGGTGCCCAATACCATTTCTGAAAGAAAGAAAAAATGCTCATACAATTCAGACCCAACTCACGTATTTGGTGGTGCGATTTCACACCATTTCTCTAGTATTCAGGCCAATTTATCCTGGGTTTGGCTCCTTAGAGTGGACCCCCAGACAATTTGGAACCGTTCCCCTCCTCGTCGCTCCCGTGGGCGACGGGAGGGCCCCCTAGCCGCTGCCTCTAGGGCCTCTCCTCCTCTCCCTCCCTCTCCTCGCCACCGCCGGAGGGCGTCGCCGGGCACTGGCGGCGGCGGGGCCCCATCTCCCCCTCGTGCGGGGCTCGGGTGCGGGCCTGCAGCTTCGGCCTGGGCGGCGCGCTGGCCTAGGGGTGCGTCGGCGCGGCTCCCCGGTGGCGGCGTGGCGACCTATGGTGGCGGGGCGGATCCCTGTCCGCGGGTTCTGGAGGCGACTGGTGGCGGTGGTGAGGCCTGCGGCGGGGCTCGGGGAGGAGCTGGCGGCCAGGGTGGTGCGGCCCAGATCTGGGCCCATCCGGGCCCGATCTAGTCCTGTCCTGCCTCGGCCTGCCTCCTGGGAGGGCCTACGTCGACGGAGGGCAAGCCAGCGCGGCGACGCGGACATGGGCGGCAGGGCAGCGCGGCGCATCCGTGGCAGGCAGCGCTAGGGGCGGACACGGCCATGGCCGCCTAGATCGGGCTCTTCTGGGCCTTGATCTGGGTTAGGCGGGTCGGTTGGCTTTGCGTCATCTGTGCTGCAGATCTTGGCGGGCTAGGGTGGATGGGGATCTCGGCGTCCTCGGTCGGCCTGTTGCAGCGCGGTGGTGGACTTTACGGGCTTGTCAGGGCCCGGCCGGACCGCCATGGGACTGGTTTGCCTCCGTCGAGGCTTTACGGGCCTGCTGGGCCCGGCCGGACCTATGGCGGACTGGTTTGTCTGCGGCCGCGTCCGGTCGACTATCGCCTCCGGCGGTGGAGGAAGTGCCCTCGCGCGCGGCCGTGGTACTGAGGGACCGTTTCATTTCTAGCTGCGCCGCGATGTTGTAGACCTCGCGTTGGCTTGCTCGGTGAGACGATGATGACGAAGTCGGAACCGGAGTGGCGCATGCTTGTGGACGGCAAGTTTGGGTGGTGGTGAGGCCTCGCCCTCACGGGTCTCCTATGCGCCAGCTCGTCCGGGGGTTATGGATAGGGTCTCGGGAGAAATCCTTGTCGGCTCGACCGACACCGACGCGATGCCGCCCGCGGGTGGCATCTTCCTTCCTGGAGGGCGTCGTGGCTTCCCTTCATCCATTCCCCTCCGTGTGCCGGGTGAAACCCTAGGACCAGTCTCTGGTCCGGGCAGCAGCGGTCGCTTTCCCTCTTGAGGTTGCTGCTTGGTGCTTGGCGAGCCGGGGCTAGGAGCGTGGTGGACATTCTTCGGTGCTTGGCGAGCCGGGGCTAGGAGCGTGGTGGACATTCCATTTTGTTTTTCCATGTTTGTTCGGGCGTGTGTGTGCTGCTGCCCCAGCATCCTGTATCGTGTTGTGTCTCTGTCTTTAGGCGTTGTGCTGTCTGGGCCAGCAGCGATCTCACTTATGTGCTTCATTTATAAAGCTGGGCGTAGAGCCTGTTTCGAGGTTTGGCTCCTTATTTCCCTACTTGGTATCTGAATTTCTTATCAGAATGGGGCGTCATAGAACATGTGGGGTCTGTATCATTCTCTCCACCATCTTCGTGTCGAGTATGCTCGTATCTGCTGGCGACGATGGGCTCATCCGTATTGCCTTAAAGAAGAAACCAGTAACAAGAAGCATCTATAATGAGATCAGGCCAAAGAGTTCAACGGAGAACAAAGCCACACTTGGCTACGCTAGCGTCAGGCCGAACAGCGCGTCAGGGAGAAAGGTCGATCCAGTAAGAGAAGCAGTCAACCAAGTTCGTGCCAATGAACAAAGAATGTTCATGGAGGCAACGGCCATGGAACAGCGGCGCAAGCGTTACCGGAGTAGCAGAGGGGTCAGAGAAGATCAAAGCGTGCGTGACGGTGATCAGGGGACAGTTATCGAGCTGAAGAACTACGTGAACGCTCAATATGTTGGGCAGATTGGAGTCGGCAACCCGCCACAGAATTTCACGGTGGTCTTTGACACGGGGAGCTCAAACCTCTGGGTACCTTCTGCCAATTGCTACTTTTCGGTGAGAATCAGTTCAGGTTGATTTTGTCTTTTTTACCGTGGGATACTTTGCTTGGTTACTGACTCTAGATAGCGTGGGAATTACAGCTTGCTTGCTACTTCCATCCCAAGTATGTATCAGGACGGTCCAGCACTTACAAAGAAAACGGTATGCCTTGTTTATGCCTAGAGTATCCCAATTTCGCTTGATATATATTGGGAAACCCTCTGAATTTGCATGTTCTCACAGGGAAAAAAATCAGAACCACCTCTCCTTTACTTAAACATCATGCCTAGACGGTGCTCTGACCTCTCCCTTCTTGCTGCTGTCCAGGAACACCTGCTGCCATGCACTATGGAATAGGAGCAATTTTTGGCTTTTACAGTGAAGACCAAGTTACTATTGGTGATCTCGTTGTAAAAAATCAGGTGTTTTTTCTACCAGCTCCTTACTATTGAATTTTATCTGACCAATCGATTGCCAAATGCTGATGCTACTGAACTCAATTGTGCTGTCAGGAATTCATTGAAGCTACTTATGAGCATGGGTTTACATTTTTAGCAGCAAAATTTGATGGCATCCTTGGACTTGGATTTAAGGAAATTTCAGTTGAAGGCTCAGTTCCAGTCTGGTATTATGATTTCATTGTTAATCTAGTTATTGTGGTTCTGAAGCTTCGTAGATTAAGGAGCAGCTGGTTGTTATTGTTCTGATCCTGAGTAGTGCTTATATATCATTCCCTTTTCATCCTAGATTTTTTTTTGTCATAGATTCATTTATAGCATGCACTAGATGCAGGAATGTGTTGTGAGGCAAGTAAACAATATTTTTTTGGTCAGTAGATAGTTGTCAATGGCACTTTGTTGCTCATTAAGTGTGAATGTCATCACAGAGCATGTCATACGTTGCTTTTAACTGGTCACATGAGGGCAATGCTTTCAGTGGTATTTGACATCTTCATCTATCTACCAGGTACAATATGGTTGCACAAGGTCTTGTGAAAAACCAAACTTTCTCCTTTTGGTTAAATCGAAATGCAAATGATGGGGAAGGAGGTGAAATTGTTTTCGGAGGCGATGACCCCAAACATTACAAAGGAAGTCATACATACACCCGAGTGACCCGAAAAGCATTTTGGCAGGTAGTTATTGTAGTTTCAATCTGTATAAACTAGAGTATGGTTAGACTGGTTCTGAAATTGCTTTGTTTCTTCTGTTTGTACAATTGGTACCTGCAGTTTGAAATGGGAGACATTCTTATTGGTGGGAGGAGCACTGGTAATGTTCTATGCCTATGTCTTGCTTAAACAGGCAAGTCTACTAGCTGCAACAATTCCTTTCCTTGATCCATGATCTTTAATGTAATGTATCTCATGGCAGGAATTTGTGTCGATGGTTGTGCGGCAATAGCACACTCGGGAATTTCGTTGATTGCTGGTCCAACAGTAAGCAATCCATAGTCTTGGACAAAATTTATGCAATCTTTTCGTGTTTGTAAGTGGAAAATGTTCACTTTTGTATGCCCAACTATTGGCAAAGTGTAATTGTGACCCTCAAAAACAATACTAGACATCGTAGGTCCCCCTACCGTCAAAACCACCTAGAATTGATCTCCTGCATCACCAAAGTAGTTCTGACGATGACATGGTGCCATGGCAGCAGTTTCATGTGGTCGCCAGTCATCACAAAAATTGGGGAAAAATTACTGGAAATTCCACGAAATGAAGACCCTTTATATTCATTGAATTTTATGTTTTTCTCCCCAAAAAATTGAATGTTATGCACTTTACTAAAGTTGCTAGATTCTTCACAAATATTTATTTTTCCCTTTATGTTATGCATCTATTGTATTCCTGATAAAAAAAATGATCCTAACAAGCGTAGCAGTACATTCCTACGAGGTTTTCACACTTTGGTATTCTTTTGTATTGTTTAGTGTGCCGTTGCCCAGATCCATGAACAGATTGGAGCTACTGGAGTGGCTAACGAAGAGTGCAAACAAGTGGTCGCTGGGTATGGGGAAGAAATGATAGAATTGCTGAAATCTAAGGTTTGATGATCTCTATCGTTGTCAGAACCTGTTTTTGTTCTCCTAGTCCAGTCGCCTTACGATTCAAGTCTTGTGGTTAATTGCAGACACCAGCAGCACAAGTATGTTCCAGGATTGGACTCTGCACATCTGGTGGAGTTAGGTGTGTGCAATGGTCAAGAAAGCGTGCTTGTATCTCTGAGATTCTGAAGTTTATTACTCCAACAGATCCTCCCGTTTTTCCGTGCTTAATTTGGATTTCCCTCATAGCCTCGTGTGCTTCCTTTGTGTTCGCGCAGTGCTGGTCTCGCGAGTGTAGTGGGAGAGGCAGAGACATCATCATCTGCAGATGGCCTGTCTGACGCTACATGTAACGCGTGCGAGATGGCAGTTACGTGGATGCAGAGCGAATTCGCTCAGAACCGTAGCAAGGAGGGCACGCTGGAGCATGTCAATCGGGTGAGACTATCTTGATTCTTGAATCACTAAGCATAGTACGTATCCATATTCGTGTACTAGTAGTACATCAAACCTGTCTTACTATTAGTTGGTTTAAACTCGACAGCTCTGCCACCATATGCCCAGTCCCGGTGGATCATATGTGGACTGCAGACGCATCGATTCCCTGCCAAGCATCTCATTCAGCATAGGTGGACGGATGTTCGAGCTCAAACCAGAACAGGTACTAGTACTTTCTTTAGCTAGAGAATTTATACCATGATTACATTATCTGTATTTGCTTTACTGCTTGTGGAGCTTGTAGAAATCTTAACATTTCCAGAGTATACGTTATCTGGAATGCAATCATGACCGTTTTGAACTAATTTCAACCGTGTTCCTGCCGATCGAGCAGTATATTCTCAAGGTTGGCCAAGGGTTCATGACTCGGTGTATCAGCGGATTCACGGCCTTGGAAATTCCCCCTCCAGTAGGCCCTTTCTGGTAAGAATAAGAGGGACACACAAACTTGGACTAGTGCTGTTGGTCAATTCTTTCCAGCTCGTGCTCTGAATTTCATTCCCTCTGTTGTTTGATGCAGGATACTAGGTGAGGTCTTCATGGGAGCGTACCACACCATCTTTGACTACGGCAAGATGAAGGTTGGTTTCGCAGATTCGGCGTGACACGAGCATTTCACTGTTAAGAACGAGCAAAACATGGTCATTTCTACACACACACGGGCGGGAAGAGGCCATAAAGCGCTCCCAGATGCGTCTGACGGAGAACACATACACCATACTCCTGTCGGTCTCCAGGCTGCAAAGATGACATAACATCTGCCAAGTGCTTTGCCTCTGCCTTGTACACTACGTACTAATAAAGGTGTATGGTTTCTAATTTTTATTTACTCCTGGTTATATATACAGTTGTAAAGATGAAAAACATGTCAATTTATGTCATCAGTTCTGGTCATGTTTTTCTTTTATAAATGGTGCTTTATTATTTGTGGGGATTTAGAAAGTATTAGATCATATCTCCATATTAGAAAAGTCTGAATTATATCTTCTATTAAAGGTACGAGATGATCTTGCATTAATAAGGAGATACCATATCTAGCAAAAGTGGAAGGTAATGATCCTGATTTGATCTAGGTGATCAATACCTGCCATAAAGGAGGGGGAGTCGCCATGTGGGGCAACCCTGGTCGTCGGCCACCATGGGGAAGCCCTAGGGCGCCCAGGCCCTCCCGTCCTCCTATATAAACCCCCAAGGACTCTCCTCTAGAGACACAACATAGCTCTACCTTGGTGGCTAGTTCTCTCTCTCTCCCTCGCAGAGCTTCTCCACAATACACATCAAAGATGTTGCGAGACAATACACATGCTAGAGGCTGCGATATTATCACCGTAGGCACGATACTCTGGACGGCGGGACGCTGCACGGATTGGGAGGTTGGATGCATTCAACATGCAGAGGGATCATACCGTCGATCCTCCATCGAGTGGAGATTCTTCTTGCTGCTAGGAGGGATGCACATAACTACGAGGATCGACGTGGTTGTCATCAACGTAACTACACTGAGTATCTTACACTGTATACGTTGGTGAGTTCGTCTGGATCTAGATCTGTTTTATTAGATCTATATCTTCTATTCTTGCATAGTCGATCTTGGTGTGTCCGTAGTACCCAAAATATTAATCCCCTATGCGAAATTCCAACATTTATTATATCAAATGATGCAAATATAAGGTTTTGGGAGATACTTTGTGTGACTGGGTTGTGAAGACAGTTAGAGAGGGAGAGTATCTTTTGAAGTAAATGACCAAATTGACCCCTACTTTCCCACTTATTATGGGGTGAGACGGGGTGATCCCTTTGTTAGGTTGACCTCTCCTCTCGTACGAACCCAATGGTTCAATGAACCCTTGCTCGCGCCCTGATCGGGGGCGTACAACCACTTCAAGGTTGGTGGGCCCGTGTGGAAGCGCTATAAAGAGGAGGTAGGGGTCGGGCCACACGTTACGAGGTTCACCTGACGTTGCCGCCGTTCCCCACCGACATCCCTACCGATCTAGGGTTTCCTAGCGCTAGCCACGGGAAGCTCCGCCACCGGAGCCGCCTAGGTCCCCTAGCCTCGCTCTCGCCGTCGACCACCATGGCCAATGGGTCATCACGCTCGTCCACCGGAGATGGTACGTCCCCCCTCCCCGTCTCTCACTCTCCGACCTAGATACCTAAAGCCCCATAGTCCCTACCGAGAGTTTTAAGAGCCAACAATGGTATCAGAGCATTTGGCTTCGGTAGAAAGCAAAGCAAAGAAACTAAACCCTAACCCTACAGTGCGCCGCCGCGAGGCCGCGCCATCCCACTCGATCCCTATGCGCATCGGCAAGCCGGTGCATAGGGAAGAAGGACCAACCCCCTTGCAGGGCAAAGAATTGTAAAGGAAAAGCCCCAAATCCCATGCTCGAAATAGAGAGAAAATCCCCGATTTTTTTAGAGAAAAAGAACCCCAAAAAGGCAAAGAAAATTCCCAAATTCATACAGAGAAAACAAAAGGTGACCGCCGGCAGCCGCCATGCACCGACAGAGGGCGCCGCCACTGCGCCGCTTGACAGCGGTGCGACCACCCGCGCATGGACGCACAGCCGGCAAGGGGGGTAGGGGACGCCACCAGTCTTGCCGTCGTCTTCTCTCTGCATCTTGTGGAGGGGAGGTAGTACGGGGCAGAACATAGTGAAGGGGAGAGGGGCAGGACATGGATAAGGGTCGACGTCGCCGCCTCTTCCCATCGCTGGTGCAACACCGCTAGAGAGAACCACTTGAGGGCTCGCGCGGGGAGTGGGACAGAATGGGGCTAGGGTGTAACACCCTCGAATCGGCCCTATGCAAGTTTTAGCCCTTTCTGCCAAACCCGCATAGAAACGATTCAAGGACGCCCACCAAGCACTTTCGTGCGGTGGAAAACGAAGTAATACCATTACACAACAGTCCTCGAAGGGACCCACATAACATATATATATACAACATGACTCCAAGAGTCAAGATTACAGATATACACTACAAAGATCCAAATCACCTTGAAAACGATACAGCGTTCGAGTACGGATAAGACGCAAATGGGGCTAAGAGCCCTGAAGAATAACCAATGGCGTCCATAACCCTGCCCAGGCCAAGCCGAAAGGGTAACCCTGCTAACGACGTCGATCTCAAACCTGCTAAAACAAAAGAGGTGCCGAAAAAGGGCAAAGGAAAAAGAGGAGCGTCAGTACTGAGGCCAGTACACGGCGAGGCTAGAATTCGGCGGTCCTCGCCTACATAGGTATGGTGGACTGAAGCGGCAGCGCAGCATGCACTAAACAACCTATAGAGACTCGATTAACTGTCGGCTATTAGAGAGAGATAAGAAAGACCTATTCGGAACCAACCTTATACTAACACCAATCATACCCATCCTGGTATTCCCCCTCGAGACCAAACGAGGAAGTCAAACCGAGGAGTCACGCAGTTGGCAGTTTTATTCATTCCGTTATAGTTTAAGCTCTTACTAATCAGATATAGATAGCATGAGTCATCCTGATAGCATAAATAGTGGGCAGTTTTTATCACCATTCCGTTGTAGTTGGAACATTTACTAGTCAGATATAATTATCCTGGGGAATCCCAAAACCCAGCAATTGTTGGTATTTTTATCACATTCCATTGGAGTTGCAATACTTACTAGACAGGTACAGCATGTCACAAAACAACCCCAGATCCACCAGTTGTTGGCATTTTAATATCCATTCTGTGATAGTTGAATCTGATTACTAGTCATATATTAAGTCAAGTTTATAGCACTACTTTAGTTATGCTTGTCTATGATCGAGATACTGTGCTCCAAGTCGTCCATAACCGCGGACACGGCTTTCGGAAAGATTTACCCTGCAGGGGTGCACAAATAGCAACACACACGATCAACCTCGGAAAAACCAACTCAAAACCCAACGAGGCTTTCACGACAAAGCAATCATAGGATTCATAAATTATTTCAGGGGGCCACCCCATTAAGCTACCCGCAACGAAGTTGGCCGGCTCTGAGACGGACCCAAGGTTTGTGTGGACGGCTGTAAACGACTGGGAACCCGAAAGTGTGACTGGGCTTGTGGATACAGCAAAAACGTGTCACGATCCTAAACAGTACAGGTGCTCCACGCACAATCGTAAATAAAGCAATAAAGCATGGCATAGGTACAGGATAGTAATAAAGCCCCAAACTAGTTTGTGGCCCCAAGAAATAAGAAAAGAATCAAGCTCTGGCTAAGGGGGATTCATAGAGTCTCCCGTATGTGGATAGTGCGAATAGTCAAGGAACAGGTATCAAGTACTCGGGGCCTACGGGACACAAGTGGGCATAAAAACCAAATAGCAGATATTGCCCACCGATGCCTCTTTCATTAGTTGTCCTAGCAATTTAATAGTTGTATTTAAAGTCATGATCCTCTCCACCATTAAGCATCTCCACCATAAATATCTGCCAGCATTCCAACAACTGTGGTACTCGACAACACGAGATCGCACCTGAGCAAGCAACTACGACTCACAAGGCTAGCTATCTACGAAACAACAGGTATTAGGAGGTGTCCATGGCAATATAGAGGCTGCACGGGAGATAACTGGTGCACGGAAACTAAAGCATCGTGACACAGATAGCAATAGATCAACAGGAGGAAATAAAGACTATAAATGCAAAATAGGTAGAAGGGGGGAGAATGCTCGCCTGGGAAACACTGCCGAAGGATCATATCCGGAGAACTTGTTGATACTCGCATCAACTCATCGGCCTAATCCGCGAAGAAGCAAACACTAGAAGAAACACCGGATGCAATATTTAATACTACGGCAGAAGATCCGACATGATCATGATATGATGCATGACATGGCACATATGCGGTGCAATTAGGCAATATTAAGCGGAACCGGGGTCCCAACAATTAATTAATAGGTTCCAGTTATTTAGATACCCCGCAATTTAAATGTTGTCTTAACAAGGCAAAACATGGTATCGGTTTGCTACACAATTTTAAATGGAGTTCATATAAGACTAGAATAGCCCACATATGGTTTCCATATTTAATTTAGGTGAATCGACTATTTAACCCAACCCACCAGATGACATGTATGCAAGCATGATGATTTAATGATGCGACAGGTATATGTCATATTATAAAAATAGAGGCTTAGGGTCACACATCTGGGTTCAGAAGATCTTGGGTTCCGGGGGTCTGGGGTTTGGTCTCAGGGTTCGACGGGGACGACGAGGTTCGGATACAAGATGGAGAACTTGTCGTGTCGTGATGGAGAACTTGGGTACCAAGCGGTCGATCTTGCCGTCGATGGCGAACTTGAATGGATCGGGTACCGGTGGTCTTCAGGTCCGTGTAGGAGATCTTGACACCTATGACGAAGAACTCGGGTTCGGACGGAGGTCTTGGCGTTCTGATGGATCGGTCTTCGGGGTTGAAAACTTGGCGCGCCAGGGTTCGGTCTTCGGATCCGAGTAGAAGAACTTGGCGTTCCGATGTAGACGATCTTCGGGTTCCGGCGTCATTGGCGATCTCGGACTGGTACCGGAGTCTTCGGAAGATCTTGTCGTATCTCCACCTCACGGTTACATAGCGCTTCGCTGAAGATCTTGTCGCTCGGATGGGGTTCGGGTCTTCGGGGTCCATGTAGAAGACCTTCGAGTTCCATGGTGAAGGTCGTCGAGTCGGATCCGTGAAGAAGATCTTGAGGTTCCAACTTCAAAGATCTTGGGTCTCGGTCATCGGATATGTTAGGCTTCAATTGCCGATGGTCTTCAGGAGATCTTGACAAAAACGCAACATCACCACATGGGCATCATACCATCACCACAACACCACTTCACTGGTGCCCCTTGCATCACCGCAACATTTCTGGCTCAAACATCGGGGTCCTCACTTGACACAACAGGAGATGCCTTGTCTCCACAAGTGGCAGAAACATGGAACATGGTCGTTGTTGGAGTTACAGCCAGCGGCAGCCTGCAGGGGCCTGAGGTGACGACCTTGCAAGAGGCAGCGGAGGCTAGGTCGATGTAGAGCCGGGATCCGCGCAGAACGGGGACTGGAGTGCGCATGCTTGAGCTGCTGTAGAGGAGAACAGGGCCTTGCAGCGGTGCAGAGGCACGACGGTGGCGGAGATGACACGTGGGTGGGAAAGGTCACCGGCGAGCTCGAGCAGCGGCGTCGGCGCTTGTGCGTAGGGTCCCGCGAGGCGGTGTCGACCTGCAGCAAGGCAGAGAGGGGGTGGCATGGCAGGACGGTGGGATGGTGCAGACAACAGGGAGGCAGACGAGGCTCGACGAGGGCGGTGCACGCGGGCTCGCTGGAGCTGTTGCAGAGGAGGACCGGCCCCGTGGCGGTTGCCGGCGACGAAGGAGGGGTCGAGGCAGCAGGAGTAGGGCACCGGGTGAGGTCACTCACTGGCGACGGTGGAGCTCGAGCTGGGGCTCACGGAAGGTGAGGCGGCAGGGTGACGGTGAGGAGGATGCGCGAGATCGAGGGGGCTCGGGCGGAGCAGCGAACTCGACAGGGAGACGGGCCAAGGTCGACCGGGTCAGCGGCGGCGGCGTGTGCAGGAAGGGGCGGCTCGAGCGGGGGGGGGGGGAAGAGGAGAGAGCGGATCGGGTGGCGTGATGGGAGCGGGCGACGCTCGCTGGGGTCGGGGCTCGCGCGCGCTGGCGACGCGGTGGGATGGTGGGCCAGGGTGAGCGCGACGTGGGCGGATGGTTTACGGTGCAACGCATGAAGGGAGGTTTGCGACCGATGTGGGTCGCACGGACCGTGCAGCGCGCCATGGGGTGGTGGGCCAGGCGGGGAGTGGGGCGATTTGGCGCGACACGGTCTGGGGCACGCGCTGGGTGGGTCGCGTGTACCGCGTAGGTGGGCGCGAGCGCGACACGGGTGGACACGGTCATGCGCGGTGGGTCTGCGTGCGGTTCGGGCGCCTGGGAGCATGTCGATGGGGTGTGGCGGCTGCGCGGGGTAGGACTAGGTGGCGTCTGGGCCCGGTTTTGGTTAGGGTTTGACTAGGTTAGGTTTAGGGCAGGTTAGGGTTAGGTACATGGGGTTGTAGGCTGCTGCCAGCCGGGCCTTTGGGCCTGGCCAGTGGCGGCCTCCCCTAAAACATTTGTATCTATTTATTTTATTTTTAAAAGATTTCTGCAAATAGATTTTAGACAAATAAAATATTCAGGAAGACCTAGTTTTATGATTTGAAATTAAAGGAGGGCTAATTAGAAAACAAAATAGGGTTTTTGCAAAGTACTTTTATGAACAAACATGCATGATGATGTCATGATGATGCACAAAGTAGAAACATCGAGCGATTTTCTAGTAGTGGTTTTATCGGGGTGCTACATAGGGTTAGGACGGGGGTCAGGGGTGGAGTTTTGTTCTAGATAGAAGGGTGATACGTTGCTAACGTATCTAAAAAAATTCATGTTCCATGCTTGATTTTATCTACTTTCTTATGTTTTCTCCATACTTTTGAGTACTTTTCATGATTTCTTGGACTAACCTATTAACAAGATGCCACAGTGCCAGTTGCCTGTTTTCTGCTGTTTTTGGTTTCAGGAAAGTCAGAAAATCAATATTCTTGGAATTGGACCGGACAAAAGCCAAAGTCGATATTTTACCGGAAGACTCACGGAGCCAGAAGACGAGACGAAGAGGGGCCACAGGGTGGCCAC
Source organism: Avena eriantha (assembly GCA_910589775.1). Lineage (NCBI taxonomy): Eukaryota > Viridiplantae > Streptophyta > Magnoliopsida > Poales > Poaceae > Avena > Avena eriantha. The sequence goes on from OU342742.1 coordinate 491,261,434, forward strand.
ACCATGTGGTGGCGCGGACTAGCCCTGGCCGCACCACCAGGTGGTGTGGGCCCCCTGGCCACCCACCAACCTTGCCTCTTCTCCTATAAGATGCCTCCCGATGCAAAAACCATAAATCGTCAAGCCTCGAGCCACGAAAAGTTCAACAGCGCTGTCGCCACCAAAGGGGAGATTCGGGGGACAGAAAGTCTCTATTCCGGCACCATGCCGGGACGGGGAAGTGCCCCCGGAGCCATCCCCATCGATCTCCACCGCCATCTCCATCACCATTGCTGATTCCCATGATGAGGAGGGAGTAGTTCTCCTTTGAGGCTAAGGGTTCTACCGGTAGCTATGTGTTCATCTCTCTCTATCCATGATCATATTGTGATCATGAGCTTTGAATCAAGTAGATCTACTTTGCTACTCAAGTGCTTTAATAGATCTCTGCTCTCCCCATGTGTGTGAAAGTGACAGCGTGCACACCATGGTGGCACTTAGGCTAGAGATTACAAATACTTGTTATGAGTTATATTTGGAGTTGGATGTCTCTATAAAATTGTGGTGTTTGTTGGAACCATCTAGTACTCAAGGTGACAGTGTGGGGTTATCTAGATAGGAAAGACTTACTTTGAGGAGTGTTGTTATAGCCCTACCATCGATTAGAGTGTCCAACCGGAGAGTAGTTAAGAGTAGTATCAAGAAGAGAAGATATTTATATGAGAGTGTTCACTAGCGAAAGTATGATCCCTAGGCCTTGTTTCTAAGAACTGAAACATCGTTTGCTATTAGATCTATTATATGTTTTCTTGCTTCTATCTTTATTTCAGTTTTCCTTTAGTCTTTTCCATGCCATCAACCTATTTTCTAGCATCGTTACCACTTATAATTATCCATACCACTTCTCTTCGCCGAACTAGTGTACCTATACACCTGACAAGTGTATTGGGTGTGTTGGGGACACAAGAGACTTCTTGTATCTTGATTGCAGGGTTGCTTGAGAGGGAATACCTTTGACCACTTCCTTCCCGAGTTTGATAAACCTAGGGTGATCCACTTAAGAAAAACTTGCTGCTGTTCTCAAACTTCTGCACTTGGAGCCCAACAACTGTCTACAAGAATAGAAGTGCGTATACATCAAGCTATTTTCTGGCGCCGTTGCCGGGGATGTAAGGTAAAAGGTACTCACATCCTCCGGTGTGAGTGCTCGAAGTTATTTCCTTTAGATTCTGCAATTTTGTCTTTTTGTTTTTTGTTTTCACTAGTTAGGCTTAATGGAAAACAGCAACAAAATTAGAGAGCTTTATAGTATTTATCTTGAGTTAGGACATGAAGTGTTTGAAGAGAAAATTAAAAAACCTATGGAACTTTATTTGCATGCTATGTTTTACTCCTAGAGTTAATTACGTAGAACTCCTGAAGCTATGAATGTTTGGACATGAATTATGTGGAACTCACATCCTCTCATAAGAATGACTATTTTGTTTAAAACATTTGACTAGGGGTTCCGCGTATAAAAACAATAAATTTTACTCTACGCCCCTGAACCCCTGAAGCTGCCAGGACCTATCTATTAGTAATACAGTAACGGGAGGGGCTTTTCACGAACTTACCCTCGAAGACCGAAAAGCGTTGTCAACGCTCAGGAGAGCGTGGTTGATGTAGACGAGCTGAAGCCGACCTCAAGGTCGTGATCAAGTCCTTGCGCTCCTTCTGGCTCCAACGACTTGAGTTCCTCAAGTGTGACACCTCGTGGGAGTTACACACGTCCGGTGCCTGACGATGACTCCGGCTTCCCCGATCCTTTAGCAGTTGCGGAAGTAGAGCTCCTGGATCCGAATCTCACAGCGCGACGGTGCTCCGCGGTGAAGATGTCTCTCGCTCGCGCAGTCCAGACTTGGGACCACGGTCATGAGAGAGAGAGGGGGAGAGAGAAAATATCAATTGGAGGTCCTCCCAAAAGTGGGGAGACCTTTATTGATTATTGGGTGTATTTTCTAGGCCAAATACCCCACCTTATATAGGGGGAGGGGAGGTACTACCTCCCCTCAAGTCTCGGGGTGGGCTAAAGGAGAGGAGGGGGAGGGGAGGCCGCCTGCCAGCCCCTAGTGGGCCCCGCGCGGGGGGCTAGGCCCAGCCGGCCAGCCCCCTTGCCCCTTCTCCCTCTCTCCTTTCCCTAACGGGCCTTCTCCCTCCGGAAATTGGCCCATTAAGCCTTTTGACCTTTTAATTGATTTTCTCTTTATTAAATAATTATGAATAAATGATTAAATCAATATTTAACATTCATTCACACATTATCTAATCTCTGTGGCGATGGAACACCTTCCACCTCCACTCTGGACATCCTCCGGATTTACCGAAACCCTTCCGGTTTTCTCCCTTCTTTTCTTCGGTGATTCTACCAATCCTATAAACACTCTCTAAGCATCATCAAGCCCTTAAGCGTGATACCCTACGGTTCGGGAACACTCCAGACATGGTCGGGACACTCCCGCACCAATGATCAACAGAGGGACCTGGATGGCCATGTGACCCCTGTGCATTCCACGAAGATCTTTCGTCCTTTGAACCGGGACAGTCGTGTCTTATTCCCTTTGTCATTCAATACTTGCATTGCCCGACACCTCATCAGTGACATCTTCATGTCGAGTTCAATCTCGTTACTGAACAACGCTATTTGACTCGTTCCGACAAGTGATATCCCCGTGATCTAACCACACGCTGCGCAACTATTGGATATAACTTCTCCGAGTGGGCCCTTGAGTATCTTCCCGTCACACGGACGGACAAATCCCGCTCTTGACATATATTGCCTCTACGGTTTCCTCCGAATACCTAGACACACCTTTATAACCACCGTTTTACCAGATGGCGTTTGATGCTATCTAAGCACTCTCGGGAGACAGTGATCGATATAGCCTCACGGTCTAAGGAATAGTCTACGAGGATCCATTTCTTATCATCATAACTTGAACTTCATGACATGATCGAATCACGATGTTTAGGTTGGGTATTGGTTCATCATCTCATTCTCATAATGAGATGACCTCATTTCCAACTGGCATAAATGCCACATGATCAGGAAACTTGATCATCTGTTGACCAATGAACCAGTGACTAGAGTTTCACTGGGAACCCCTGGTTTGTTTGTATATCACACGTGTATTGATGTTCCACTCAATACAGTTATAGCATGATATAAAACTTAATCATAAACTATATGAAATATGATAATAGTCCTTACTACTATTTGTCTCTAGGGCATATTTCCAACAGTCTCCCACTTGCACTAGAGTACAAATACACTAGCTACAGTTGTTCTTAATTATTGGTACCATATAACCGGTACCTAGAACATGCTTGTTCATGGAAGAGGTTGAGTCTTGGTTCTATACTTTACAGTCCCAGATCCTTCGCAACTTACTAATGTCACTTTGATTGACACTAATATCCTATCATCACATGACAGCATCTGTGTGTATGCATCTTTGCTATGGTAGCAGAACGAGGCCTGATTCCAGGAGCCTACAGTGACGTTAGATCAACCTCGAGGGCTTTCTCATGGGCACTGTGCCCTGGGACACATCATTCTACATTAAAAGCGAATTAGCCCCGCCATAACATTATACAACACTTTAGATGGTACCCTTATCTATTATTATAAATGTATTCATCGAAACACTAGTGCACTTTGTGCAACTTTCGATGTTTTTGTTCACCTCGCTTCCTACTTGACTTTAATTGGTATCTACAGGATTTTCCAACATATTCCCTTATAACATAACTCTTTATGCTTTAAGATATGTCATCCTTTATGGATTTGGAAAATATGTCAACAGTTCTCTACTAGACACTGCGGACAAAAACTCAGCTCAACGTTATGTGATTCGAACTTGATCACTTTCAAACATTCCTTATTTGGATCACATATTATGCTAAGTTTATCATCATGGTTTCTAAGATAGAACCTATGTCTTAACATAGTGGATGACGATCATCATTTTCTTTCTTTCAACCATTGATATTAAACTTAATGATATTCCTAATTTGAGTTATCAAGGACTAGTTCCTTAATTAACTTCTATCCCAAAACACTTTTTCAAAATCCCTTAAGGAATACTACATAATATCATAATACATCTATCATCAACTTCTACATCTTTATAAATCATTATTTATAAGTATTTGCGCTTTCATCCTTAACTTACTTTAAGAATTACTCCTATAAGCTCCCACTCAAACTATGTCCCTACATATTTGAATTTGAGTCTTATGTTGCTCCCACTTAAAAATATGTCAATCACATATTGTTTAAGGAAGACTTTCATAGCTCCCGCTCAATTTTATGCAAATTGTGTATCTCCCACTATTTTGAATACCTTCAAAATCTTTTGATCAAATATCAAACTTGGAGATTTACTATGAGATACTAGTACTTTACTAGTTTCAAATCCACTAGACATTTAGCACACATGAATCAAATTCGTTTGAATTCAAAAATATTTGACGAATTTGTGCTTTTGTCATTCACCCCCTTTTTCCTACTATGGCTTTGCAGTCATTTGGGAAAATTCCAAGTAACTCCTTTTACTTGTGAGATTCAGCAATGAATTGCTTTCTAATCTCAAGGGAATTTTGCTATTAGGATTTCTCATAATTCTAGTTTACCATCATTTCCTTTGTAGTTCGTAGGTATGTCATATTTCAAAAATCATGACAAGTGGTTCACAAATGTCTCCATACAAGATATGGATTTACATTTTGAATCCTACTTCATGTAGTGAAAAACAATAGTGGAGGGGAAAAGCACAATGATCAAAATCATTGATTCTTTCCTTCCGTGAAGAGAATCGTTCAGGACGCTGTCCGTTGCGCTTCTCAACACTCTAATGCAGGGTTGTGAATCTTCATCGTGTTTCACACTGTTTTCCATTTGCTCATAATTGAGAAACATCACTAGAAGTGAGCTTTCTCAAGAATGCACCAAAATCCAAGCAATACAAATCTTGCTTTCCTTTTGGTTTGAGCTATGGGTTTCGTATTCAAAGTTTCCAATGAATATACTACAAGGACTTATTCGCTATTGTTTTGGTTATATTGAATAACCCCAAAACTTTCACGAATTCAAATGGTTCACTAATTCTAATTCAGTGCTAACTATTTCTAAGCTAATGGTCTCTACATCTACACTACAACGATCTATTTGGTGCCTTCTATTCAACCCCCTTTTATATCTAATATCATATTGTGATGCTTTGTATTTTGACGTTTCAAAACACTTTGCATTTCACAATTTATTTTATGCCATTCTTATAAATTTGAACTTTATTACTATTGATCAAATCATAGTAATTGGATTCTCTTTTGTACTTATACCCTTTGTTGATGAAACACTTTGATCAAATCAAATAGTTTCATATTCATGTTTCCTCTGGTAAACTGATTTACACATTTAAACAATCATTTAATGATAATTACCATTTTCGTTAAAACCCAATACATCGGATATGTATTAACTTCTAACAATTCATTAAACACTTTGTATTCAAGTAATACACGGTGTTCAGGTTATTTTTCCGAACTTAGGCATGATTTATATGTGAGAAGAAATCGAATGACTTTCACTTATTATCACATAACTTTGAATTCAAACAATGGTTTCATTCATTAATGAAATATCATTAAATTGGGTATTTTAAACAAGGCATTTTAATGTTTTACAAATGTTCATACATTATCAATTAGTTTCAAACAATAAGGATAATTCAGACATGATCAAACAAGATATGAAAACGAATAGAAATCATTCATAAAAGTGGAACAACTGTTTGTTACAAACTCATATGAATAACCGTCTCACGAAGTGTGAGACAAACTAAAGAAGTTCACAATCTTTTGATTACAAAAATCATCCTAAAACATAAACTAAATGATAAATGTCGAGGGAGAGTGTCGTCGGCTGTCATCAGCATGCTCGCCATCAACACGCAACGTCACCTCCTCTCCAGCAAGCACCTCTCATGCAGAAGGACCTGTTTTCAGTAAAACAGAACAAGTATCAGATATACTTAACACTGCAATGTGTTTGCAAGATTATAACATTTATAAAACTGTATACAAATATATACCGTGGTCATCGATGACCTCTCCGGCGATTGGTTCAACCTTTACATTCTGAAAACGTAATATGAACTCATGGAAATCCAATGCTTCCGTATCACCACTCATGATGCTACTATGGACATGTCCTTTGTAGCTGGGAGGCAATGACCGAAGCAGTACGTGTATCGCAAATGGATCAGCCATCCAGTAATCCACGAAGTGAACCAGTCTTGTGTGTGCATCAAGCATGCGCTCCAAGTGACTCTTTAGACATGTATGCTCCTCCACCTGTATGGAAAAGAACTCTCCAAGCAACTCGTGCTTCCACATGCGCACATGGCCTATGAACTCTGCTCTCACCTGATCCACCATCGAATATGCGTCAAGATCACCCATGAGCGGATGTAGTTCATCCACCATCCTGTAACGCATTATTATCTGAATGTAGGTGGACATCTCTTGGCGATAGTAGCGGTCTGCCAGCTCTTGTGGGGTCTCATAGTAGTCTGGCTCAGTCAAATCCATCGTGCGGCGTATGTAGTCTACCACATGATTCCTAGTAAGGAGATCATCTAGGCACACAAGCCAGCTAGGGAAGTTGGATCCATCAAGTCTAAGTTTCTCACCCTTTACCCAATCCTCAATCTCAAAGTAAGCTTCACGGTGAGCCATCTACATTTATAATTGCAAAAGGAATTTAGACTAAGTTTATAATTAAATGAGTTAATAATAACTCTACTCAGAAACACCTATCCCTAGTGAGGGTTCCTAGTGATAACATGACCCCTATCAGCCACATCTCCCCCGATCGTCACGGCCATCAATGTGGGTTCAAGGGTGGACGCTAAACATCGGTCACATCATTCATGCGAGTCGTGCTCGGTCTTTCGACCATCCGCGTTCCGAGGCCACGCTTCTCTAGCGTGCTAGGCTCGCCAACTCAACCTTAGTGTATTCGTTGTGCAACATGGCTTACACCCATTGTATGTGAACGTAGATATGTATGACACCCAGGCCTATCACCCTGGATCGCCTCATACCGAAGAACTTTCTTGGTGGTGCACACTAAGGGGGAACACAATCGTTGGTTATTTTAACAAGGATCATCTTATTAGGCTACCGTCGAGTATCTAATACTAGCACACAATAATACATACAAACAATAACATTGAATGTAAATGCTATGTGATATGGTCCTTCACGTCGTGATCTCCATCTGTCGTCACCGGGTTCTGGCGCCAGGGTTCTGGCGCCGTAGACACCAGGGTACCAGTGTCATTCCGGCGTGGTAGTTCGTCACCCTCGTGACTATCTACTACTACGTAACAAAAGGTAATCACTTTAACTTTGCCACAACCATATCACAAAGCAACGCCCTCTGCAAAACAAAGTTAGACGCCTCTACTTTATCTTTGCATGTTTTACGTGGCTGAATGGGCTTTTGCACAAGAACCCTTCTTACCTACGAACTTCCAGCACAACACTAATCAAGTAGTTGTCTCTACTACACCCCTTTCAGGGCCCTCCGTTGCAAATGGTATACCAACTAATGTGAGAGAGACAGACACCCCCCTAAGCCACTTTATACGGTACAAGCCGTATGTCAAGCGTGGACCAGTCTCGCGAATGAACGCGTAAAGTCGGTTGGGGGCCGCTTCATCAAGCATTGCTGCGGTATACACAAGTACACGTGGGAGGGTAATAACTAAAAGATCAACGCCCACACGCTACATCTCGTGTGTTCTACCCGTACTAGTATTACTACGCATAGACCTGGCTCTAATACCACTGTAGGGGTTCCGCGTATAAAAACAATAAATTTTACTCTACGCCCCTAAACCCATGAAGCTGCCAGGACCTATAGTAACGGGAGGGGCTTTTCACGAACTTACCCTCGAATGCCGAAAAGCGTTGTCAACGCTCAGGAGAGCGTGGTTGATGTAGACGAGCCGAAGCCGACCTCAAGGTCGTGATGAAGTCCTTGCGCTCCCTCTAGCTCCAACGACTTGAGTGCCTCAATTGTGACACCTCGTGGGAGTTACACGTCCGGTGCCTGACGATGACTCCCGCTTCCCCGATCCAGCAGCAGTTGCGGGAGTAGAGCTCCTGGATCCGAATCCCGCAGCGCGACGGCGCTCCGCGGTGAAGATGTCTCTCGCTCGCGCAGTCCCGACTTGGGACCACGGTCACGAGAGAGAGAGAGAGGGGGAGAGAGAAAATATCAATTGGAGGTCCTCCCAAAAGTGGGGAGACCTTTATTGATTATTGGATGTATTTTCTAGGCCAAATACCCCACCTTATATAGGGGACAAGTCCCGGGGTGGGACTAAAGGAGAGGAGGGGGAGGGGAGGCCGCCGGCCAGCCCCTAGTGGGCCCCGCGCGGGGGGCTAGTCCCATCCGGCCAGCCCCCTTGCCCCTTCTCCCTCTCTCCTTTCCCTAATGGGCCTTCTCCCTCCAGAAATTGGCCCATTAAGCCTTTTGACCTTTTAATTGATTTTCTCTTTATTAAATAATTATGAATAAATGATTAAATCAATATTTAACATTCATTCACACATTATCTAATCTCTATGGCCATGGAACACCTTCCACCTCCACTCCGGACATCCTCCGGATTTACCGAAACCCTTTCGGTTTTCTCCCTTCTTTTCTTCGGTGATTCTATCGATCCTATAAACACTCTCTAAGCATCATCAAGCCCTTAAGCGTGATACCCTACGGTTCGGGAACACTCCAGACATGGTCGGGACACTCCCGCACCAATGATCAACAGAGGGACATGGATGCCCATGTGACCCCTGTGCATTCCACGAAGATCTTTCGTCGTTTGAACCGGGACAATCGTGTCTTATTCCCTTTGTCATTCGATACTTGCATTGCCCGAGACCTGATCAATGACATCTTCATGTCGAGTTCAATCTCGTTACTGAACAACGCTATTTGACTCGTTCGGACAAGTGATATCCCCGTGATCTAATCACACGCTACGCAGCTATTGGATATAACTTCTCTGAGTGGGCCCTTGAGTATCTTCCCGTCACACGGACGGAAAAATCCCGCTCTTGACATATATTGCTTCTACGGTTTCCTCCGAATACCTGAACACACCTTTATAACCACCGTTTTACCAGATGGCGTTTGATGCTATCTAAGCACTCTCGGGAGACAGTGATTGATATAGCCTCACGGTCTAAGGAATAGTCTACGAGGATCCATTTCTAATCATCATAACTTGAACTTCGTGACATGATCGAATCACGATGTTTCGGTTGGGTACTGGTTCATCATCTCATTCTCAGAATGAGATGACCTCATTTCCAACTAGCATAAATGCCACATGATCAGGAAACTTGATCATATGTTGACCAATGAACCAGTGACTAGAGTTTCACTGGGAACCCCTGGTTTGTTTGTATATCACACGTGTATTGATGTTTCCACTCAATACAGTTATAGCATGATATAAAACTTAATCATAAACTATATGAAATATGATAATAGTCCTTACTACTATTTGTCTCTAGGGCATATTTCCAACAGATTCTTCTGTATCATCGGGCAAGGGGTACCCCGTTGGCGGTTCTCTATGATACACATGTACTTACTATGACAAGAACTTACCGGTAACTAAACTTGAGTAGCATGAGGAGCGGCCCTCGTATTCAAGGGACATGAGATTTCCAACTTATACTTCGTCAAGCATATACACCATAGTTTGTTCACTTTAACCTTAATCACTTCAAGATGCTTATGATAGGGGTAATGAGAGATGAAAGCTAATAAGTACCATAATTTTCGGAAGCTCTTTATAAAACTTGAATCTCTGCTTCCTTCTATGAAGGCCTTTCTTCCACTTTTATATTGAGTCTCCACCTTCTATCTTTATGCACCTACTTTGAGAGCATAGTGGCAATTCTTAGTTCTATGTGCATTGTCCCAAGACTTGTTGATTGATGCATAACTTTGATATTGCTTGTTTTAAACTATTTGTATCTAGTCACTCTTATGAACTTTGAAGGTGTCCTATGCATTTATATTTGCTACTCTATGAGGGACAAGCTGAATGCCATTATGCTATGTTTTCTTTATGTGAAACAAACAGACGTATTACAAAGCATTGTTATTCATGAATCTTTTGTTTGTTCCTTTTCATGTTGCAACTTAGTTGCGTTGTCTTATTGCTAGAACTTTGTCTTTCATGTTATGATTGAAGTACTATGATCCCAGCTATCAATGTTTTACAAATACTTTGATCAAGTTTATGATGGTGCATGTCACCTCAAAAATTATTCTTTCTTTTTATCACTTACCTACTCAAGGACGAGCATGAGTTAAGCTTGCGGATGTTGATACGTTGCTAACGTATCCATAATTTTTGATGTTCCATGCTTGGTTTTATCTACTTTCTTATATTTTGTCCACACTTTGGAGTACTTTTCATATGATTTCTTGGACTAACCTATTAACAAGATGCCAAAGTGCCAGTTGCCTGTTTTCTGCTGTTTTTGGTTCCAGGAAAGTCAGAAAATCAATATTCTCGGAATTGGACCGGACAAAAGCCAAAGTTGATATTTTACCGGAAGACTCTCGGAGCCAGAAGACGAGACGAAGAGGGGACACAGGGTGGCCACACCATGTGGTGGCGCGAGCTAGCCCTGGCCGCGCCACCAAGTGGTGTGAGCCCCCTGGACGCCCACCGACCTTGTCTCTTCGCCTATAAGATGCCTCCCGATGCAAAAACCCTAAATCGTCAAGCCTCCAGCCACGAAAAGTTCAACAGCGCCGCCGCCACCGAAGGGGAGATTCGGGGGACAGAAAGTCTCTATTCCGGCACCCTTCCGGGACAGGGAAGTGCCCCCGGAGCCATCTTCATCGATCTTCACCGCCATCTCCATCACCATTGCTGATTCCCATGATGAGGAGGGAGTAGTTCTCCTTCGAGGCTAAGGGTTCTACCAGTAGCTATGTGTTCATCTCTCTCTATGCATGATCATATTGTGATCATGAGCTTTGTAATCAAGTAGATCTACTTTGCTACTCAAGTGCTTTAATAGATCTCTGCTCTCCCCATGTGTGTGAAAGTGACAGCGTGCACACCATGGTGGCACTTAGGCTAGAGATTACAAATACTTGTTATGAGTTATATTTGGAGTTGGATGTCTCTATGAAATTGTGGTGTTTGTTGGAACCATCTAGTGCTCAAGGTGATAGTGTGGGGTTATCTAGATGGGAAAGACTTACTTTGAGGAGTGCTATTATAGCCCTACCATCGATTAGAGTGTCCAACCGGAGAGTAGTTAAGAGTAGTATCAAGAAGAGAAGATATTTATATGAGAGTGTTCACTAGCGAAAGTATGGTCCCTAGGCCTTGTTTCTAAGCACTGAAACACCGTTTGCTATTAGATCTATTATATGTTTGCTTGCTTCTATATTTATTTCAGTTTTCCTTTAGACTTTTCCACGCCATCAACCTATTTTCTAGCACCGTTACCACTTATAATTATCCATACCACTTGTATTTTACTATCTCTTCACCGAACTAGTGCACCTATACACCTGACAAGTGTATTGGGTGTGTTGGGGACACAAGAGACTTCTTGTATCTTGATTGCAGGGTTGCTTGAGAGGGAATACCTTTGACCACTTTCTTCCTAAGTTCGATAAATGTTGGGTGATCCACTTAAGGGAAAACTTGTTGCTGTTCTACAAACCTCTGCACTTGGAGGCCCAACAACTGTCTACAAGAATAGAAGTGTGTAGACATCGAAGGGCGCACGTTCGTCCGATCATGACGGATGGCCGAGATCGAGCGGTGTGCCACTGGCAGGCCGCAGCTGGGTCGTGTGTACCACCCCAGCATTAGAGCTTAAAAATAAGCTGAGATGAGGTGTGTGCATTGCATCCATGCATAGAAAGTCCGGATAATTTTCGCGCTTTTAAATGAAACTTGTCAAAGTGATTGAAACTTCTCTTCACTTGGTGGAACTGAAGTAGATAATCAAGTTGATTGCGATAAGTTTCAATGTGACCTTTGCTAGAACCTTAGCTTTGGGCAATGTAATTTGATCTAAGGGTAGATCAAATGTAATAAAACTAAGTCACAACACACAACTTAATAAGGAGTATTAGATTTTCTAGAGATCATGATATGGCATTCCATACAACAACTCATGAATGAACACTTAATATTCTAGAAATGATATTAAGGTATTATCTATCACAAACCTGAATACTCAATCAAGTATAAAACTCCAAGTAAAGAAACCCATAACTAAATCTTGAAACCCTTGTTTGCCATAGTTTTATCTACCCTGGGTATCATGGTCGATCTTAAATATTAGCTCTTATCACAAATAGTGTAGGAAGGGAATTCAAGCTAAGACCATCCATTACATAATCTTAATGTCATGTTAATAAATGACAACCCTATGTAACCAAGTCCTAGTGTCCAGTGATCAACAATGTGTGTGATCAATTCATGACCTAGCATTTATTTATTCTTAGCTTTGACCTATTATATTGACCTTCCAAAGACCTTAAGTAAGTTACTAAGAAGAGAGAACTAGATATGGTAGAGTGTGCTATCATCCATGGAATGATATCCTTAGTGGTGATCAAACCATTGGATGATGGAAGGGTTAACTCACTCTTGAGTTAACTAGAAGAAGTATTTAAATCTAAGAATTAAGTTAGTAATTGTAAATCTATGAGAAAGCTAGTAGCACTAGAGTATCAAATGATAATCTTGTTAAGCCAAGTAGGTATAAAATTAAAGTAGGCTTCCTTAACAAGATAAGTTTTATAGAGGGACTAGTAAAAGTCTACTACTTGTTAGTTATAGATCTTGGTCAAACAACTAGAAGTCTAAGTTTTGCTTGATGGAAGGTTGGGGTGATTATTCCCAAATCAGTTGAGAACAGATGACCAGCTGATAGAGAAGAGTTGTGAGTATACCAAATTAGGTAAAGCCTAGTAAGTTGAATCATCTAGTTTGATCATGAGGGATCAAGTTGGGGTATGATAAAATAAGTGATACCATTTATATGGAGTATTTGTAGGCAAAGTAGCTTAACCAAGCTAATAACAAGAACAAACTTGTATTGAAAAGAGAAGTATCCTCACCATCCTAGGGGTTTGATATCACCAGTGGTATAAAGAGAATGGTAGCCATGCAAACCTTAGAAATAAATACAAGGCTAATGTACTAGCAGAATGAAGGAATATTGTAGAAGAGACATGATCATGTCATCGTATGTTGATGGCTATGGTGGAGCCAGATGACTAGATCAGTTAGACAGAAGAGATCTTAGTAAAGCAGAGGAGAAAATTAAATAAAGTATATTTAGGAAAGGAATTCCTTAACAAGAACCCAAACTTAGAACTGACGGGGAGTCCAACTTGACGGCCGTTAGCCTGATATTTTATATTAAAACGTAAAGTTTAATTCGTGCCGAAAAAGAACCTCTGAGTATCTGTCACACCAACTATGATCATCGCGGCTGATTACAGACAACTTGAATACCGCGTTGCCTGAACGCCTCAACTTTCGGGCCGCAAAATAATATTTTTCTCTCGGCGTACATGCCTTTAATCCGACGACATGTACCGACGGTGTGCTTCAGGATTACCGTGGACGGTTCTTTGTTGGTAGCACACGCAGCAGGGCGTTGGAGACGCTTGTAAAAGTAAAAGAAAACTTGGATCCATCCTCGAGCAAAGAAGGTAGTTACTTATCCAAATCCTAGTACTAGCAGCGAGATAGACGTGCACATAGGGTGTTGGAACTGTACGCAAGACCAATTTTTACCTTTGTCTGGCATTACTAGCAGCACAGCTAGCTTGGCGTGCGAGGTCGCCGGGATGTATACGGCGGGTAACATTTTTTTTTAACGGGAATGGGCCTGAAGACCCGAGTAGCTGCTTAATTAAGATAGCGGTGGGTACATATTACAAGCAGGCCCCTATAAAAGGGGAACAGTGAAAGCAGTATTGGAACTTTTGCAAAGAACACCCTAGAACTAAAAGTAGAAAAGCAATCAGGTCCTCCGGTTCTTTCCCCACCGCAGACGAGCACCTTCCGCCGGCCGCCAGAGCACAGCCGGGGACGAACCACTTGGCCACACTCAGGGGAAGCTCCGGCGAGGTACTCAGATCAGGGCCTCCGCACTGGAGGTTGAAGATTGCGCAATCACGGCGCAAATCGGCCGCCTTTCGACCAGCACAGGCAGCAGCTCCGCGACAGTTGCCGTCTTCGATGAGCCACTGTGAATGGACATCAGGGGGAGCAGCTGAAGGAGAGGACGAAGGGAGCCGACGCTGCCTCGCCGCCCGCCAGGAAACACCACCACGGTGTAACCATCTTGACAGCTTGACCGCCAACCGCTCACAGCACTTCTCCAAGGAGACGACCTTCCCAACGGACAAGGTCGGGATCCACCACGAGGAGGAAGAAAGGGTCGGCCCATGAACGCAGTCCCTGTCCTCGCCGCCACGACCGGCCACAGGGAAACCCGCATCCACAACCTTCCAGGTGCCGCACCGCTCCCCCTCGCCGCCATGACCGGCTAGGAGCACCACAACACCCTCTTCTTCTCCGCACAGATGGAGCAAACGGCTTTATTGTTGAAGAAGACCTTCACACCGCTCCTCGCAGCATCTGACTCCGACCACCGGAGTACCACCACGAGGAACAGAGGGAGGACACAGATCCAGATCCAGCCGAAAAGATCTGGGAGCTTCTTCTCCCGGGCATATCGCCCATACCCGGCATAGAGCCAAACCCTACAACTACGACTTCTACTGGAACCTAAAGCTATGCCGGCGCCATCCTCCCGCCGCCACTCACCGGCTAGCCCGGCGAGGGAGGCGAGGGAGAGGCCCGGAAAAGAGAAGGGGACTCTCAAGGTGCCTCTCGATTCGTGCGGCTATTCGGGGGCTGGTCTTGTACTTTTGTTTCTCGAAAAGAATAGTATGTCCGGCGGGTAAGATGATGTGACAAAAAAACGTAAGGTTGATGGCTATGGCTCTCCCTGCACACGTGTCGCTCCGTCGGCCTTCGACCCCCTTTTTTTTAACATGATAAGGGTCAAAAGACCCTCGTAGCTTCATTCAACACGGTGGGTACAATTTATAGCAAAATCCCTAAGAGATAGGGAAACTATTAATAAGCCTAACTCTTTTACTAAAAAGACCCTAGGGACAAAAATTAAAACGTAATCGGGTCCCTGGTCTTCTCCACCGTCAACGAGCAACCTCCCGTCGCCGGAGCCACCACTGCTGCCGGGAAACAAGCCACTTGGAGCAGGGACGGCCTTGGATCCAGCGCCGTGGTCGAGGAAGATCCTCCCGTACGGTTCATGGCCAGGAGGAATAAGGTCGGCCATCACCTGGCCGTGGAGAGCCGTCGCACGGCTATTAGAGGCAGAGGCAAGACGAACATCACCGCCGCAGGAAGTCCTCTGCGATCAGACTCCACAAGAAGAAGCTTCGCCATATCCTTCTCCCCGGCCATCTCCACACCGAGTACCGCGTAGATCCTTCTTCTCCCTGCCCCCACGGCTGGCCAGATTGGATCGAAGCAGGAGTGGCACAAATCCGTCGGGGCTCGCGATTATTGGGGGAACCTGAACCCAGGCAAGCGATCACCTTCCACCATGGAAGCTGCTTTAGCTCACCCGCTGACGACCTCGCTGTAGACCGTGGCACTAGCAGCGAGGGAAGGCTCCAGACACCGCCACCACTCCACGCACCAACCTTCTTCCACCCCGAGTCCCTCGCCGCCACAGTCGGCCGACAAGGGGAGAGGAAGAAAAGGGGCACCAAAAGGAGAGGTAGCTCAGGCTTTATTCAAGGAGTCGCCATAGCTAGCCTCCTCCCTCGACTCCGGCTGCCGGAGCGCAAGTAGAAAGCACAGCAGGCAGGGAAGAAGCACCGCCCAGATCCGCTTCCTCCCTCTCCCGGCATAACGCCAAATTGCGGCACTAGGCCACAAACAACACCTAAAAAACCTACAGCTAGCTCCAGCACCCCTCCAAACCCCCCTCCGACCGGCTCTTCCGGCGGAGGTGGCGGAGAGGGCCGGTCGACGATGGCCGACTCTCAAAGCGAGAGGATAAGGTCAGGAGGAGAGAGAGGGGAGGGGGTTGGGTGTTGGTTGGAGCTAGAAGGCTTGGGGAGTTCAAATTTTTTCGACCCATTTGGTTGGCGCTACTTAATTGAAGACGATGACGAGACAAGCCAAGCGGCGAGGTATACTCGCACGCACATGATGAGGTGCCTGACCCCACTTGTCTCACGTAACGTGTAAGAGCAACTCTAGAAGATCCTAAAACGTTGATCTGTAAAACATGAGTACATGGCACTGTACTTGTATTTTTCAGTTTTGAAAACGTCCGCACATAACAGATACGGTAAAATCAGACATGTACTGTATAGGGCCCACCTCATGCCTATTTTTTTCTTTTTTTCTAGCTTTCTTCTTCCTTTGACAAGTCCCACCGCCGCCCACATCCACCACCACCGACTCGCGTCCACCAACGCCGCCCGCCGCCGGGCTGCCTCCCCAGCGCCACCCGTGCGTCGCCCCCCCCCCCCCCCCCCCCACGCGCCCGCCCGCAGCCAGCCCTCCGTGCGAGCTCGCCCACAACAGCCCCCAGCGCGAGCTCGCCCGCGGGAGCTCGCCGTCTCATCGGCGACTGGTGGTTGCGCCGCCCGCTAAGGTCTGTGCGCCTGCACGACCTGGCCATGGCGTGGCCGCGCCGGCGGAGCCCAGCACGGAGGTCCAATTTTGCCAAACCATAGAGAATTTTGCGACTAGAGCAACCGTGTACGGCTGACTGCCGGCAGACATGCGCGGTGGAGGACTCAGTTTTCCACCTGTATCCACCTAACTGAGCGCTACATATAATGGCCAAGCGATTGGGTTCTCAGGGCACACTAAAAAAATTTACGGGCGGTTTTACGGGATCTGCTAGCTCGATAAAATTGCGACAAATGGTAAAGTCGCTGGAATTTTAAGGGTTTGGGCTGTTTCATAGATCCGCTAGAGTTGCTCTAAGCGAGTGCCGCGCACGCAGTTTGGCAAAGTGATTTCTGCACCTAGCGTAGCGCTGCTCGCTGGTCCAAGTTGTTTAGGAGACGGTCGGTGCTTGAGGCCACGAAATCAGGCGCTAACTTACCTGCTGACTGTTGTCTCACCCTCGGATGAGATCAAACGCTGAATTCAGATTAACTAAGCAAGCGTGGGAAGTTGCAATGAAGCGAGAGGATGCTTAGGCTTTTGAAGTCGAAGGTTTTAGTAGTAGCAGTAGTAGCACTTTACATCAGACAGGAATAGCTCGTCAAACCATATATTCTTTACCTCCCACCAGATGGCAAATGCAGGTAGGAACATGGTTCCTTTATACTTTCTCTCAAGTCCTAAATTTAGAACCAGCAGATCCGTGACAGTTGACAAATCTGCTGGCTCGTGTATGAAATGAACCAAAACGGCTTTCTCTTTCTTTTTGTTGTTGTTGCGGGTAACAATTAATTAAACTAAACTCAAGCAAAGCGGTGGTTCTAAAGGTTGCGTAGCCTTGTGTGTGTGTGAGGTGTGCCTGTTTTCCAGGGGATCTGCGGAAAAAGGTCATATAGGAAACAAATTAGTAACAAACTCGAGCCTCCTTCCGCACTACCTAGCAGTAAAGAACACGGCACGGATATTAACAAAAAGCGAAGATTAGGTATAGTACACGCCTGAGACACGACGGGCAGGGCCGCCGAATACCGCAGCCGTCTAATTAAACAAGGGAGAACGCATGATCCTATAGCTTACCGATTGTGATTGGCTCGTGATAGCCTCTTTGACTCTCCACAAAGGTTTTTCTTTTCGCGGGGAGACTCTCCACAAAGGTTGCAGATACTATACTACTACTGCAAGGACAGCTTTTACTAGTTAGTCGCTGATTCCAAGACCAGAATGGTGGTGATTGTTGATGCTAGCACTAGTTTGGTCATGTCGGGTTAGAGTAATCGTTGTTAGGTCTTGTTAGGGTCTAGATCTAGCGAGTACTAGACTTGTACTTAGGAAAAGATGAATTTGCTAGTGGGATCTAGATGAGAACGACTAGGAGAAGAGAGATAGCATACCGTCGGTCTTCATTGTCGAGGATGAGGTCGACATGGGGCGACGGAGTGGTGGCAGCGGTGTGGTGGTACTTCCCGCCGCTACAGCGCTAGCCCAATCGGAGGCTCTAGGGTTTGGGGTGTTCGGTGGAGTGAGTGGGTACGACGAACCTTGGCGTCCGTGCCCCCCGGCCCCCACCTCTTTTATGTGCGCTGCGCGACGGGGGCCTACCAACGACGGCAACGTTGGGTGCCCCCGATTAGGGCACGAGACCGAGTCGGTCTTCCGTTGGGACGACCGTGGAGATCAATCTAACATTCTCCCCCTTGATCTCATCTTCCATTCAACTTATACTTTTGTACCCATTTCATCACAGATCAGCATACATGGCATGTCTCATCATAATGGTCAGTTACGCACCATAGATTCAACGGCCACTATACGCCTCTCTATTTTGAAACGGACTCTTGTTCTTGGCCCTTAATATCCAGGTATCATAGGCTTTCCCGTAAACCCATGCCGGCTAAGTGTTCTCTGAACACACTGGGTGGTAAGCCTTTTGTGAGCGGATCGCGAGCATTTCTTTTGTACTTATATGCTCTAAACTTATGGTATGATCTTGGATTCTTTCTTTCACAACATAAAACTTAGTATTAATGTGTTTGGCAGCAACACTTGACTTATTGTTGTGAGCATAGAATACTGCTGGCTCATTGTCACAGTACATTTTGAGTGGTCTTTGAATGCTGTCCACCACTCTTAACCCGGGTACAAACTTCTTTAACCAGTTTGCCTGCCCCGTGGCCTCATAACATGCTACATACTCAGCTACCATCGTGGACGATGCCGTGATGGTTTGCTTGGAGCTTTTCCACGATATAGCTCCACCTGTGAGAGTAAATATGTATCCTGGCGTGGATTTTCTTTCATCTATATCTCCCGCATAGTCTGCATCTGAATACCCTTCTATCTCAAGGGAATCAGTTCTTCTATATGTTAACATGAGGTCTTTTGTGCCTTTTGCATAGCGCAATGCCTTCTTTACCATTTTCATGGTCTATTCCAGGATTACTCTGAAATCTGCCAAGTACCCCGGTAACAAAAGCTAAGTCAGGGCGTGTACATACTTGAGCATACATCAAGCTTCCAACATCAGAAGCATATGGAACCGCTTTCATTTGATCGATCTCATATTGGTTCCTGGGACATTGGAAATTCCCAAATCTATCGCCCTTGACTATAGGAGCAGGCGTAGGATTACTCGCATGCATACTATACTTCTTCAGAATCTTCTCTAAGTATGCCTTCTGCGATAGCCCTAAGACCCCTTTTTCTCTATCTCGGAGAATCTCAATTCCTAGAACGAATGAAGCTTCACCGAGATCTTTCATATCAAAGTTCGAGGACAAAAACTTCTTTGTTTCCAATAGTAGACTAACATCACTACTGGCAAGTAGAATGTCATCCACATACAGGATAAGGAAAATGAATTTCCCATTCTTGAACTTTGCATATACGCAATTGTCCTCTTCATTCTCATCGAAACCAAACTTTCTTATTGTTTCATGGAACTTTAAGTACCATTGCCTGGAGGCCTGTTTTAATCCATAAATGGATTTCTTCTGACGACATCACATACGTTCTTTTCCTTCCACAACAAAACCCTTGGGTTGTGCCATGTAAACTTTTTCTTCTAGGTCTCCATTTAGGAAAGCCGTCTTCACATTCATCTGATGCAATTCTAAATCATAGTGTGCCACTAAAGCCATTACGATCCTAAAGGAATCCTTACTTGAGACTGGAGAAAATGTCTCATTGTAATCTATTCCCTCTCTTTGGGTGAATCCTTTAGCAACAAGTCGTGCTTTATATCTTTCAATATTCCCTCTAGAGTCACATTTTGTTTTGTAGATCCATTTACAGCCTACTGTTTTGGCTCCTTTAGGAATTTCTTCTAAATCCCAGACTTTGTTACTACTCATGGATCTCATTTCATCTTCCATGGCTTCAAGCCACTTCGATGAGTGAGCACCTTTGATGGCTTCTTCAAATGTGGTGGGATCACCCTCCATTTGAATTTCTTCATTAACATAGACTTCAAAATCGTTGGGAATAGCTAGCTTTCTAGTTCTTTGAGACCTTCTAAGGGTCTCGCCTTCTGGAACATTCTCTGTTTGGAGCTGTTCCAGCTCCCCCTCTTGTGTGACAACAGGGTCTTCATTTTCATTCATTGTTGCCACAGGAGAACTAACAACAGGTGGCACATTGACATTTTCATGTGTCGATGCAGCAGTAGGTATCAAGAAAAACGGTTCCTGGATCATCGGAGTGGGTGCATGCACTCGCTTCTCCTCAAGGTTGATTTCTCGCGATATCGTGCTCCCCCTGATCATCTGATCTTCCAGAAATGCATCGTGTCTCGTTTCCACAAACTTAGTAAATCTGTCTGGACAGTAGAAACGATAACCTTTTAACTTGTCTGGATAGCCAATGAAATGGCAACTTACTGTTTTAGGATCTAACTTTCCAAGGTTTGGGTTGAAGAGCTTAGCCTCAGCTGGACAGCCCCACACTCGCAAATAATTGAGTGAGGGTTCGCGACTAGTCCATAACTCATATGGTGTTTTAGACACCGACTTACTAGGAACTCGGTTAAGTATGTGAATGGCGGTTTTTAACGCCTCCATCCACAAACCAACCGGTAAGGTGGAGTAACTTAACATGCTTCTTACCATATCCATCAAGGTACGATTACATCTTTCAGCTACTCCATTCTGCTGAGGCTCGCCCGGTGTTGAATACTGGGCTACTATACCATGTTCCTGTAGGAACCTTGCAAAAGGTCTAGGAACCTGGCCATATGGGGTGTGCCGACAGTAGTATTCGCCTCCACGATCGGACCTTAGTACTTTAATTTTTAAACTATGCTGATTCTCAACTTCAACCTTAAATATCTTAAATTTATCCAATGCTTCAGAACGCTCTCTAATTGGATAAATATAACCATAACGCGAATAATCATCCGTGAATGTTATGAAAGAATCATATCCATCCACAGATGTCACAGGAAACGGACCGTATATATCCGTATGAATTATTTCTAAGACTCCTGTGCTTCTTTTGGCGCCCTTTTTAATGTCCTTTACGAACTTTCCTTTAATGCAATCGATGCATTGCTCTAAATTTGAAAATTCTAAAGGCGGTAGAATTGATTCTTTTACTAAGCGTTCTATTCTCCCCCTCGAAATATGGCCTAAACGACAGTGCCATAATTTCGAAGAGACATCATCAATTCTTTTCCTTTTATTCTTTCCATTCAGGGATGAGGAGGCATTCTCATTCTCAGCGCTTAATGCAAACACATTCTCACAAAGTGATAACAAATAAAGCTTGTCTTGTCTGAAGGCAAGACCAACAATCTCATTATTACACTTGATTTTACATTGTTCATCACCAAAATGGCAAGCAAAACCATCATCTTCTAAGCGCGATACACTCGATGCAAAGAGAGTACATAAAGTATATTTACTAGTAAAAGTACAAAGCCATTTGATAATTCTAATGGGAGATCTCCAATAGCTTCGACTTCAGCTTGGACGCCATTTGCCACCTTAATTCTTCTTTCTCCTCTTTGCAGGGTCCTTCTCATACGGAATCCCTATAATGAATTTGCAACGTGGACAGTTGCACCTGAGTCAATCCACCAAGTAGATTTTGCATAACTTAAAAATAGTGATTCATCAACAAAAGTAATTAAATCCTCACCTTTCTTGCACAGATGCTTTAGGAAGCTCACACAGTCACTCATGTAGTGGCCCTTTTCCTTACACCACCTGCAGGTGTCCTTGTCCACTTCCTGCTGTCGGTGATCATCATCCTTTCCATGAGGCTTAGAAGGAGGGGGAGGCCCCTGAGGTTTCCCTTGTGGCCTCCCTTGTGGCCTGGAACCCTGAAAGTTCCTCTTCTTGGTTGGGCTCAGGTAGTTCACAGAATCACCAGATTGCCCCTTGAGCCTCTCTTCTTCTTGTACACACATGGTCATCATCTTCTCAATGCCCCACTTTTCTGGCTGTGCGTTGTAGTTCACAGCAAAAGTCTCAAATTGGTTTGGTAGTGAGGCAAAGATCAGGTGAATGATGAACTCGACTGGGAGCTCCATGCCCATGGGCTTCAGCTTGGAAGACATGTTGCTCATTCGCAATATGTGGTCCCTTACTCCACCACCAGTGTACCTTGTAGTAACAAGTTTCTTAATGAGAGAGCTCGCATAGGCCTCTGAAGACCCAGTAAACTGACTCTCTACCTTCTTCAGGTACTCTGTGGCAGTGCTACATTATGGGATTGCTCCCCTTATTGCTTCCATAATGGAGCTCTTAATGACCATCAAGCACTTTCTGTTGGATGAGTCCCACTTTGCACGATCAAGGTCGTACTTCATTCTTATTGGTCCATGGTCATGGACCCTTTTGTTGAAGTCATCTTCACTTTCTTTTTCGCCCCTCACGGGGTCCTCAGGTTCTTTGGGACAGGGCTCAATCAGTGCCATGTCGAGGTCAAGCAAAGCAAGCCCCATCTCAACCTTCTCTCGCCATGAGCCATAGTTCTCTCCATTGAGGGGCTCAATAGCCGAGATAAAACTCATAGGATTGCCTGAAAACAAAATATCATCGAAATGCGTTAATTCAACGTTGGTCAAATTAAAACACGAAACTTCTCAATATTAATTCCACATCACCGTTGGGCAGAAATAGAACTAATAGTGATAAAACTTACTATCTATAGTGAAAATCTTATTAACAACTTGGTCATCAAATAAAATCTTCACTTTATTGCAATTAAGCAAATACTTTTAACTATTTGCAACGGAAAATTATGAATAAAATTCATCAAACTTTACATTTTACAGAAACTCTACTATTACTTTAGTATTTTCTAGACAAAAATATCGTTGGATAATATTGTGTAGAAAATTCTGTGTAAAAATTATCAAAACAGATAATTAAAACTAAAAAAAAACTTTTGTAAAAAAAATGCACTGGGCGGAAGATAACCGGCCCACAGAGCCTTGGCGATGCGTACTGCAGCCCCAGCACGCGTGGCGGCCCGCCTTCGGCCCACTTACCAACCGCGTGCTGCGGCGGCCCACGGCCTGGCGGCGAGCCAGCGACCGCCCGATCGCGACCGTTCATCGGTCACTGACCTAGATCGGACAGCTCTGCGTGACCCTCGCGAGAACAAAACCATCCGGCCCCCTCTGAGCTGGAAACCCTAGCTCATTCGCCCCCTTCTCACCCACTCCCTCTGTGTGACCCGCTCTCTGGCGGCGCAAGCGGCGAGGTGGCCCCGCCGTCCGGCGTCTCGCCGGCGACGAGCCCCTCCCCTTCGACCCTCTTCCTCTCCTCTCTGTCTCACCGCCGCACGCGCTACCGTGCCGCCGGAGGAAAAAACCCTCGACGAGCGTTGGCGGGCCGGAGCGAGCAGAGAGTGGCGGCGCTGTTGCCGGTCCCTTCGCTGGTCGCGTGTTCTCCTTGCGGTGAGCGCGCCGCCGTCGAATGGTCTGGCCGCGGTGCCCTTTGCCGGCGCACGACGGCGGCCGATGGGGGCCTTCCCCTTTTTTTGTTTCTTATTCGGGGAGGGTGAAAGGAAGACGTGGCTTTCTCTATGGGATTTTGTTTTCCTTTTCTTCTTCCCTTTCCCCTTTTCTTTTGGTTCTTCCCGAATGGATTCGGTTGTTCTTGGGGTTAGGGGATGCGGGCTAGGGTTTGGGTTCTTCTTCCCGATGCCTCGGCTTGCCGATGCGCATCAGGATCGAGAGGAAAGGCGCGGCCTTGTGGCGGCGCTTTGTGTAAACTCTAGCCCCTTTCTTTTCTTGTACTACCTCGACTAGATCGACAACTCTAGGTGGCTCTGATACCATTGTTAGGGTCTCTAGGTGTAGATCTAGCGAGTACTAGGCTTGTACTTAGGAAAAGATGAATTTGCTAGTGGGATCTAGATAAGAACGACTAGGAGAAGAGAGATAGCATACCGTCGGTCTTCATTGTCGAGGATGAGGTCGACATGGGGCGACGGAGTGGTGGCAGTGGTGTGGTGGTACTTCCCGCCGCTACAACGCTAGCCCAATCGGAGGCTCTAGAGTTTGGGGTGTTCGGTGGAGTGAGTGGGCACGACGAACCTTGGCGTTCGTGCCCCCCGGCCCCCACCTCTTTTATGTGCGCTGCGCGACGGGGGCCCACCAACGACGGTAACGTTGGACGCCCCCGATTAGGGCGCGAGACCGAGTCGGTCTTCCGTTGGGACGACCGTGGAGATCAAGCTAACAATCGTGTCGGCCAGCAAGGTGATATGGCTACAGTACAAGATAACGTCTTTAACAATTAATCTCGTGTCTTCGTACTGACACGAGCCAGCCTAGGTAGGTTCTGTAGCTTTTCGCGATCTGGCTCTCATTTTGGCTAGGGTTCTCCCAATCCTATACTCTGATGCTTTGATCTGACAAGATTACCGGACTTTAAGTTCAATTGACGGCATCAATGTTCAGTGCAATCAGAGAGAACATACAAAATCAAACAGGAGACCCAAACAATCGTAGTAAGGTGGCGCAGTAAATTCAAAAAAATATGACTAGAAAAACCAAGATGCAAAATCAAGCAGGAGACCCAAAAAATCGTTAGTAAAGGGGCGCAGTAGTAGATAGAAAAAAATTAAGATGCAAAATCAAAAATAAATATCGCGCCAGGTAGGGGTCGAACCTACGACCTTCCGCTTAGGAAACGGACGCTCTATCCACTGAGCTACAGGCGCTTTGTTGAGAAGTGAACAATTTTATTTTATCTGTCTGCACTATCTCGAGACCATATGTATATAACACACGTCAAAGGAGTAGATAATTGAGATCTTTAAATAATTTGCGCGAAGACAAGACAGTGCCATGCGTGCGTGTGGCCATAGGAAGCAGATGAGGGTTTTCAATAATTGGAGGAACCTATTCCACTTGTACTGCTCGATTTGCCCGAGCTGTCTTCGACTTCCGAGGTCTTGATCTGACAATCACCACTATAGGACGTACTATCCACCACATTCAGCCCTTCACCTAGGATTAGAATGTTGGAAACCCCTTGTAAGGTGCACTACAATAGCAGTACAGGTATTTTCCGTGACCATCCTGCATTTTGACAAGTTGATGATGTATGGCGCCTGTCGAAATACTCCATCTTTTTAGGGCTTTTTACAGCATTCCTAACTCCTAGAGGATAAGAGTAGCAAAATGCAATCTAACCGTTGATTACACATTTACTCTGGCAGACCTTTGATTATAGTAGCTCTGTTAGTTCTGTGCCTCAGACCCGATTCAGGCAGTGTCAGAAATGAACAAATCAAACATCACCTTGTGGAGTGTTCGAACTGGTGCTGTATAGTGCATGGGAGGCTCAAAATGGTACACCATTTATCCTGTCTAGCTAGTTCTGCATGAATATACACAACATAAGTAACATCGTGCTTCGAACCTCCGCATCGCTGTTGACGTTGTCTAAGTTGGCATCGGAGGATAATCGACGAGGATTGCTTTTCTGTCGTGTGGTTGCGTTAGTGGAAGCTTAGAAAAATGCCGGTGGTAAAGGTAGTAAGGATTGGAACACCTGACTTACGTTGTCTTATTGATCTCATTTAATGAAATCGGGGGCATGGCCCCTCAAGTCGAAAAAAAAAAACATCGTGGCAACTAGCAAGGGTAACAAGAGAGGTCCTGTAGGTCAAGATCCAAGGTTCAGGGGTGTTGTTTTACGCTTGATGGGTTGTGCCCCATGTTTTCGGATTGCAGTCTGCAAGCTTAGCTTACGAGTACACTACTCCCTGCGTTCAGAAATTTAAGACATTTTAGGTCTCTGATATCTAGACGTTATTTAATGTACAGTTTCACTCCAAACCTCTACAAACCTATACACTAAAGACGTCTAGATATATTCGATTAACAAAGCTAAAACGTCTTATATTTCCGAACGGAGAGAGTATACTGCTAGGCTGTGCAAAGGCCAAAGAATCAGGTTCTGGAAAAATGCATATCCGTAGACATACGGAACGTGTAAATTTCCATTTGGCTGAATTCAGCGGAATAAAATTTGGAAACCGGACGCCAAGTTCTACACCAAGCTCCACGACTCGAAACTACCACTCGGATCATGAAGCAGACATGTACCTTAGATGCAAACTAAATGTGCATCCACCCCATTCTGCATCTGTATCATGTTCATATCAAGGGTAGGTGTTGAGAGGAAGCAGAAGGTCGACACATACTGGGACTAGAGGTCGTTGCGAACATTACTCGAACACCTCGAGGACAATGCAAATGCAGCGCCCCGTTTGCCAAATCCATCAACCGTACGCGTGGTACAAGTGGGGAATCAAGCCAAGCAAACTACGCATAATAGTAGTACTACTCCCTCCAATGCAAATTAATTGACTTAAATTTGTCTAGATTCGGATGTATCTAGACATATTGTATTACTAGATACGTCCAAATTTAGATAAGTCGAAGTCAATTAATTTGTATATCGGAGGGAGTAGTATAATTGAAGTTCGGGAATCAACAGCAAGAGAACCGCGGCAGGACGACGAGTTGGGAAGAGAGGCAGAGCCATCATTTGCGGGTCTCGTCGTCCACTGGCTCGAACTCCGGGTCGCCGTTGGGGTGCATCTCCAGCCACTGCTCCTTGGTCCAGTACTCCTTGACGTGCCCCCACTTCTTGCGGAACTTCTCGATCTGGCTGTCCATGACGACCAGCGCCGAGGAGTCGCCGACGTAGTAGGGGTGGTTCCCCGACCACACGTCCACCGAGTACTCCGGCTTCGTGCCCCCCGTCACCAGCACCAGCTCACCGTTGCAGTACACCTTTGCGTCCTCGAAGATCTCCGGGTGCAGCCCCTTCTTCCGCATCGAGCACCTCATCCTCTGCACGCGCGCACAGGGCACAGGTTACAGATTAAAAACCAACTCCACCAATTCCAGAGCCTCAATATGGAGCTCTAAGTATGTAGCGGGTACCTGGGACGGGACGAGGGAGCGGAGAGTGCGGGTGGTCGTTCTTGCGGCGGCGGCGGCCGGGGTCGGGAGGAAGGAGGTGGAGAGGGAGAGCGCCATGGCTGACGACTTGTTGCCTTCCTTGCCTGTGTTTTTCGGAACGCCTCTTATCCTCTTGTGGCGATGACGATTTCTCAATGTTGAGGCTATTCTGTTCTGTGACCTCTGGACTCTGGTGGCATCTTGCAGGGCCTGGCCAGAGTGGCTGGGCTCTGGAATTTGGTTCTGGGGCTTATGGTATGGTCTTTTGGGCTGGTACACGTCGACAGTTTAAACGGTCCGCGAAACATCGCAATTTGCAACCCTTCTTAATTTGTCTCACTCTTTCATACTCCCTCCATATAGAAATAATGACTTGCATTTATCTACGTTCGCATGTATCTAACCGCGTTTTAGTATATAGATATATGCGTATCTAGACAAACCACATGTATCTAGCCGCGTTTTACTATATAGATACATGTGGATTTAGACAAACCTAAGTCACTTTTTTCTGGACGGAGGAAATAATTAATTCATGCAATTCCTTCATATTTAGCACTTTTCTAGATGTTTTTTCTCTGAGTAATATCTGCCATAAATTCTATAGAAAACACTACAAGCATATAAAATCGCCAATAAGAAATAAAGAACGCCTCTAAAGCATATACAAGCGTATCGGACCATCAACTTTCACAAGAGTACACCGGAGCCAATGCACGTCTCTGAAACAGATCTCCAGGACATCACTGCCGCTCTTGTCTGTCGTGTCGAAGGTTTTCCACAAACATACCTTGCTCTGCCTCTCTCTGCTCACAAGCTCCGCCTACAGGATTTTTGTCCACTTATTTCTAAAATGGACTAGTACATGTCAGGATGGACGACGATCTTGCTCTCTTCTAGGGGCGTCCCATGCTCCTCGATGCAGTGGACGCAATATCGGTTTCCACGATGGGAGCGCTCGACCTACCACCGGCTCTGCTGCAAGCAATCGAGGGGATGCATCGGGCTTTTCTATGGAACGTCGGCGATCGTTACCTGGGAAC
The DNA here is from genome assembly GCA_910589775.1 of Avena eriantha. Lineage (NCBI taxonomy): Eukaryota > Viridiplantae > Streptophyta > Magnoliopsida > Poales > Poaceae > Avena > Avena eriantha. The sequence goes on from OU342742.1 coordinate 491,289,729, forward strand.
CAAATGCATGGTGGCCTAGTATGTTGTCCGCCGCCCAAAGAATGAAGGTGGTCTTGGCCTAAAACATCTCGCTATCAAGAAATCCTGCATATGTAGCTGTTGCGCACAAGCTTCACGCCGCCTCAGAGGTGCCATGGCCTAAGTGGGTTTGGAGTTTCACGTCTGACCTTGCCACCGGTGGTTAGCATCTGAGTCGCCTGGCTAGGCTCCTGCCAACCTATAGGGCCATCTCGTCAAACATGATTAGTGACGGGCGTCGCAACGCTTTTTGGCTTGACAACTAGATCAACGTGGAACCGATGACCGCACGAGCACAAGTTGTATGTATCTAGTTTCAAAGTAAGAGTATTGAACCACATAGAGCTACTAGTACCGGTATTTATGCCCCTCATTACTATTCATCAAAGAGTACTTGTCAGATGTCTTTTGTTCCAAGAAAGAGTGTTTTGAGAGTGTTTATGAGCAAAGAAAATTTTAAACTAATGAATGCAAACAAAGAGAATCATGATATAAGTAATAAGTATGAAACTGCAATAAGGCTAAAACGTTTGCAAAGAGTGTTGGATCCACCACTAGCAATTGGATTAATCATGATTATAATATATATGTCTTTCTTTATGTTTATGTATGGGAAGAGATCCAAATAATATGATCACAAATAATCATCTGTTATTTCATCCCTCACAACGTGATAGGCCAGTCACCCTAAACCACTAGCAAAAGGGTTTTCCCATGGTCATGGACATACGTTTTGTGACTCCCCTCTTATCCCCATTGACCACGTGAATGATAATCCGATGTGACATGTCACTTAACGCTTTCACACCACCAATAACCAATGGTAGTTCCATCTCAAGTCCCAAAGAGAAAATATTATGTGGCCGACATTCACATAATATCAAAAGAGTTAACTAATACATACTCATAAACTAAGGTCATATATCATCTTTATTTCAATTCATAATATTGCTAGGGTTTCTCCATCTCCCTATGAACAAGGGAAACTACTCACACATGGAGGCAATATCAACATAATCATGATAATATGAATGAACTACAAATGGATACATGACTACTTGTTGAAATCCACAATAGGCTTTAGGAATTACAACAAGATGAATGTAAGTGTGATGTAGGGGATGTTGGTGATGATAGAGATGCATCAGTTGATGATGAGGATGATGCTTAGGCCTCCAACAATCTTCGTAGTGGTGAGGATGAATGCCATTCTGATCCCTTTCGAAAGTGAGGTTTCTACAAGTTGTGGTGTGTCTGAATGTTAGGTCTCAGATCCATCTGTACGGGTTGGATGTATTTGATATGGAAGCTTCGATGACACATGGTACGTCTGGGTGGTATGGTCGAGACTCCATCAAACTGCTTCAGAATGCCTCCTTCAAATAGTTTTCTTCTTGGATTTCCCCCCAAGTGCGTGAATAATTGTTTGGAAGGATTTATTGGCTTGTGATTAGCATATTTGTGTCCAAAAATGATTGCTCAAGTTGATCTGTCCATCAACTCTTTTAATTCTAGGATCCCGGTGAAACAAGCATGAAAGGCACGCGCGCAAGTGTGGTAAAATACAAAAATCCTTTCACTACTCATGCAAAAAACATAAAGTAAACATGCTGCAAAAATTCACTCATCAAACCAATGTGCTCAGTGTTTGTTCCCCTGTTCTCGCACACCAAAAATCCTGAAGCATATGTTGCTCATGTGCTCTCTCATGGTGTTTTAGACACTTTCTGATGGGTTCATGCATGGAAAACATCTATGATACATTGAAATGTATCTATAATTTTTGATGTTCCATGCTTGGTTTTATCTACTTTCTTATGTTTTGTCCATACTTTGGAGTACTTTTCATATGATTTCTTGGACTAACCTATTAACAAGAGACACAGTGCCAGCTGCCTATTTTCTGGTGTTTTTGGTTTCAGGAAAGTCAGAAAATCAATATTCTCGGAATTGGACTAGACAAAAGCCAAAGTCGATATTTTGCCGGAAGACTCACAGAGCCAGAAGACGAGACGGAGAGGGGCCAGGGGCTGGCCACACCACCTAGTGGCGCGTGCCAGGCTAGGCTGCGCCAGGGGGTGGTGTGGGCCCCTCCGGCACCCCCTCGGTCTCCCCTCTCGCCTATAAGAGCCTCCCGATGCATAAACCCTAAATAGTCAATCAGAAATCCACGAAAAGTTCTGCAACACCGCTGCCACCGAAGGGGAGATTTGGGGGACAGAAAGTCTCTGTTCCGGCACCCTGCCGGGACGGGGAAGTGCCACTGGAGCCATTTCCATCGATCTCCACCACCATCTCCATCACCATTGCTGATTCCCATGATGATGAGGGAGTAGTTCTCTCTCGAGGCTAAGGGTTCTACCGGTAGCTATGTGTTCATCTCTCTCTCTCTATGCATGATCATATTGTGATCATGAGCTTTGTAATCAAGTAGATATACCTTGCTACTCAAGTGCTTTAATAGATCTCTGCTCTCCCCATGTGTGTGAAAGTGACAGCGTGCACACCATGGTGGCACTTAGGCTAGAGGTTACAAATACTTGTTATGAGTTATATTTGGAGTTGGATGTCTTTATGAAATTGTGGTGTTTGTTGGAACCATCTAGTGCTCAAGGTGACAGTGTGGGGTTTTCTAGATGGGAAATGCTTACTTTGAGGTGTGTTGTTATAGCCCTACCATGGATTAGAGTGTCCAACCGGAGAGTAGTTAAGAGTAGTATCATAAAGAGAAGATATTTATATGAGAGTGTTCACTAGTGAAAGTATGATCCCTAGGCCTTGTTTCTAAGCATTGAAACACCATTTGCTACTAGATATGTTACATGTTTGCTTGCTTCCATCTTTATTTCAGTTTTACTTTAGTCTTTTCCACGCAATCAAGCTATTTTCTATCACCTTTACCACTTATAATTATCTTTAACACTTGTATTTTACTATCTCTTCGCCGAACTAGTGCACCTATACACCTGACAAGTGTATTGGGTGTGTTGGGGACACAAGAGACTTCTTGTATCTTGATTGCAGGGTTGCTTGAGAGGGGATACCTTTGACCACTTCCTCCCTGAGTTCGATAAACCTTGGGTGATCCACTTAAGGGAAAATTTGCTGCTGTTCTACAAACCTCTGCACTTGGAGGCTGAATAACTGTCTACAAGAATAAAAGTGCGTAGACATCAAGCTACAGAATAGCAAAAGAGAACCTCACAAGATCTAATCTACTAGATGCAAGTAACAAGTAGAATATATATAATCTAATTAACCTCGAAGAACGTGAGTTTTTAATGATCTATAAATCATGGATGATGTAGTTGATCACTTGTGTCAGTTCAAACTGATGTAGATCTTGACCTTCAAGATTATCGTATCGAACGGATGGCACCTCCGCAGTATCCACATGTTCTGCTCTAGTCATGTTTCCTCCTTCTTGATCCCGCAAGTGATAGAGAATATCTCCGTGAGAATCCGACAGCGCAATAGTAGCACTACTATGGTGGTGGATAGATTTTGTAGGACTTCATCGTGCGTCAACAGATGAGAGGGAGAGAGTATGGGAGAGAGAGGGAGGTGCCAGGAGGAAGGGGTTACCTGTGAGATCCAAGCACATGGATTAATAGGATACTCATACCAACAACTTGCAATTTCTTTTTCGGAAGCTCATCTGAAAAGAACTCTAAGGTTAAGCGTGCTTGGCCTAGAGCAATTCTAGGATGGGTGACCGACCGGGAAGTGAGTATCAGATGCGCATGAGTGAGGACAAAGTGCGCAGAAAAGACTAGTGTTGGTATATAGGGCCAGTCTAGATATCCTATTAAGCTGCCAGGAGTGACACCCCGGGGATCAGGTGACGGGGTGTTACAAGTGGTATCAGAGCCGATCCTCGCGGTTACACGGGCGTATGCGGGTCAGTGGCAGGACATGTGGAGCATGGGCGTGTGGCCTAGAGTGGATACAACATGGCACATATGCTGGCACTGGATGCAAAAATGTGTACCAAGAGGGGACGTTCCTGGCCTGTTCTTGATCGATGGGGCCATCGATCTTCTAAGGGTGGGTGTATGTGAGATCCAAACACATGGCTTAATATGATTGATAGGATACTCATACCAACAAGTTGCAACTTATTTTCTAGAAGCTCATCTGAAAAGAACTCTAAGGTTAAGCGTGCTTGTCCTAGAGCAATTCTAGGATGGGTTACCAACCGGGAAGTGGGTACCGGGTGCGCACGAGTGAGGACAAAGTGCACAGAAAAGACTAGTGTTGGTCTGTGGGGCCAGTCTAGATATCCTATTAAGCTGCCAGGAGTGACACCCCGGGGCCTAGTGGACGGGGTGTTACATTACCCGACCCTTGCCCCCGCCCCTCCTTATATAGGGGATGTGGGGAAGGACAACCCCTTGCCCCTCCTTCAAAAGGGGGAGGCGGCGGCCAAGGGGGAACCCCCTCCACCCTAGTTATATTTTCCCCTCTCTTGTTATCCTAGCCGCATGGGCCTAAAGGGGTTGTGGCGCCCTTGCCCATCTAGGGCCGAGGTTCCCCCTCTCGGGACCATGTGGAACATCTGGGTAGGTCAGGCCCACTGGTGGCCCCTGGAACCCTTCTAGAACCTTCAAGTACTATACTGGAAAATCCTAAACTTTTTCGGATCCTCTGAAATAACTTTCCCATATACAATTCCTAATCTCTGTACCATTCTGGAGCTCATCATGATGTCTAGGATGACCCCTCTTGGTACCATGTGGCCTCTTTGGGTAGGCGAGTGAAAGAACATTTCATGTTTTCCTATGTTTTGTGTGTTAGATAACAATACTGTGGAAATTATTCATGTGTGCTAAGTGTGTAGGAAGCTTTGAGGGGGGTGGATAATCCGCCCCACCAAGGGCCAGATAATCCGGCCTACCTCATTGCTCAAAGAGAGCCAAGGTGCGTCGCTCGGTATCCGGTCGGATTTTCTCCCGGAAAATCCGAACTGGGCGGTTTTTCCTCCCCAGGCCGGATAATCCGGCTGTCGCATGGGCCTGAATCCGGCCCCAGTTTTCGAGCAAAAGGAGCCAAGGCGCGTCGCTCGGTATCCGGTCGGATTTTCTCCCGGAAAATCCGAACTGGGGCGGTTTTTCCTCCCCAGGTCGGATAATCTGGCCCTCGCATAGGACTGGATAATCCGGCCCCTAGAAGTTGATCAAGGGCAAGCTCGGCACGACGCTCTGAGAGGGGGTAGATTATCTGCCGGATATTCCGAGTCTGGGGCGGTGTTTTCCCCAGACCGGATAATCCGTCCCTCACTTGGGACGAATAATCCGGCCCCCAAAGTGTGCAACGGCTGGTTTCTGAAGGGGGTATAAATACCCCTTCTTCCCCAACGTTCAGAACACTTGATTCATTCGAAATTGCCCAGACATTGTGTAAGAGCTCTCATTCTCGATCTCCCATTTCAACCACCCGAAGGTCTTGATCTTTAAGGGATTGAAGGAGGAGAAGTTCATCATAATCATCAAGAATCAAGCACTTCAACTCCTCTCCATTCACTTGGAGAAATCCCTGATCTAGTATTCTTGTCAATACCTAGATCTTGTTTATTGTATTTGATAACTTTGTTCTTGTGGCAGCTTATTGTCATTTCAAGAGCCTCCAAGTTGTTGTGGAGTTGTTGCCCCGCTAGTTGTGTAAAGGCGCCGGTGCCCACCTCGAAGGGTACCTATAGTGGAAAGGTGGATCAGGCCTGTTGTGGCGAGATCCATCGGAGAACAGGGTGAGGCCTTTTGTGGCGTGGTGGTCTTAGTACCGCCCACCCCTCCAACGCAGACGTACTTCCCTTAACAAGGAAGGAACTACGGTCAAACAAATCCTGTGTCTCCACGTGCTTCACTTCGGTTTACCCGTTCCTCTTCCACTCGCTCTTTACTCGCTAGTAGATGGGGTTGCATATAGGGAAATTCCACCTAATAGTTTATCTAGAGAATTTGCCCTTTGTGCTAAGCCTAAAATTGAAAAAGAATTAAAAATTGGTGTAGCACCTATTCACCCCCCCTCTAGGTGCCCATACGATCCATTTCAATTGGTATCAGAGCCCCGACTCTTAATTCGGGCTTAACCGCCTAAGAGTAGTATGGGTACCAAGGATGATGGAAATGAGGCTGTGGATAAGGTCACAATGGATGATCTCAAGTTGTTGGAGGCCAAGATGGAGGAGATGAATCAAATGATTGCTCGCCTTACATCATCCATATCCCCATCTCCATCCTCCTCTGAGGCTGCCACACCATCATTTAAGGAAAAGGGTAACACCGGATCCAAGGATGATGATGTGGAAGGTGAAAAACTTAATGGTTCCACCTCCAAGAAGGGAAGTGGTAAGGAGGAATATAGTGAGGTTCGCCACGTATATTCCCCCGACCCACCTATCCCTCATCCTCATATAAACAATAGGGGTGATCCACCCAAGCTCACTGCATCCTCCTTTAATCAATGGCAATTCCTAATGAAATCTCATGTTTGCAGCTCCTCTATTGAATTGTGGAGGATTATTGAAGAGGGTCTTCATATTGGAGATCAAACCAACCTAACGAGAAGAGAAGTTGTGGATATCCAGTTGAATTCCACCGCTCTCCACATGATACAGCTGGGTGTGGGTCCCAAGGACATGCCACACATCGAACATCTCAACACAGCTAAAGAGGCTTGGGATGCTCTTACGGATCTCTTCGTTGGAAATGAAAGCATGAGAAGAAACATGTATGATGCCCTTAGTAATGAAGCTGAGGGATTCTACATGTTGGATGGTGAAAACCATGAGGACATGTATAGAAGACTCAAGGGCATCGCAACAACATTTCGAAAGCATGGGGCCACTCACATTGATGATGCATGGATAAAAAGAAAATATGTGAGTGCCTTAATGCCTTTCGAGCCAACGGATTTGAAGAGTCTGTAAGGTAGACATAACTATCATCAAATGACATCCAATGAAGTATGCAAGAAATGGCGTCATTCAAAGTGGCAGCAAAGAATGCTGAAGATGCCCGTGCTCGGGCCATTGGAATGCAAAAGGGTGTAAATGTGGCCCTCAAAGCCAATGTTGTTGAGCAAGAGGAAGATGAAGGAGCTTTTGAGGGGGTATCCATGGACTGTCCCGATGAATTCAAACGTGCTCATGGTGAGTACATGGCATTTTATGCAAGGAACTTTTGGAAGGACCCTGCCAAAGCCAAGTCTGAACTTGAGCGCAAGAACGGGTCAAATGGAAGAAGAGAAAGTGGCCCAAGATTGAGAACTTGCTTCAACTGTGGAGATAGAATGCACTTTGTAGCCGAGTGTCCTTATCAAAATAGAGAAGACAATGGTGGTAGGCTCATTCTTAAAGAGAAATCTAAAGCACCTAAGAAGAAGCCATTTATTAAGAAGAATGGCCCTTTCAAGAAGCAACCCAAGATTGTCTTGGTATCTCAAGAGGAATACTCCTCCGCAAGTGAAGATGAAGAGGATGATGATAGTTCCCGCGAGGTGGCTGCTATAGCCACCACATCGACTCCCTCATCTCTCTTCGACTCGTCGAACGAGAACGCCATCAACAACAACGCCACTTGACTAATGGCAAGAGGGTCCGATGTATCAACTTCTAGCTCTTCATTTCCTAAGACTAACATAATTTTGGATATGGATGATCATGACAGTCTTAAAATGAAAGAAGAAGTTATTGCCTTGGATACTTTTTTCACTAACCTACAAGGTGAGCACAAACTCCATTTTGATGCTCTTATGAGTCAACTTGCTCAAGCTGAAGATCTTCTTGAAGAAAAGGGCAGAATTGAAAGAGAAGATGCCTTGGAGATAGCTTATTTGAAGAATGCCTTGGGAGAGGAAGATGAAGCTCGAGTATCTTTGGAAGAAAGACTCGAATCCCTTGAGGAGTCACAAGAAGAATCTGTAGCTCAACTCATTAAAGAACGTGACCATGCTCTTGCCAAGGTAAAGAAACTAAAGAAAGAAAAGACTGACTTTGGGGTTGTTCATGCTAGACTTTTGGAGAAGTTTGATAATCTTGAAAGTGCTCACAAGGCATTGAAGAGTGATCATTCTACTTTAAATGAGTCTCATGACCAGCTCCAAACTCAATTGAAACGGTATGATGTGCCAAGTACCTCCACTTCATCCTCTGGAAAAGAAGACCTTGCAAGAAGTTCTCAACACAAGGGTAAAGGGGTTATTGATGAGATACTGAGCAGGCAAAGGACAAACAATAGTAAAGAAGGTCTTGGTTACATACCCAAGACAAAGAGCAAGAAAAACAAGAAGAAGAAGAAGAATAAGACTGCTCAACCAAAGACTAGCAACATTACCAATGACAAGACTAATTATGATGGTTTTGCAGGGATCAACAATCCTAACTTTGAACTATATTGTGATTATTATGGTGATGTGTATGCTAGTTATGTAGGCCCTTATGATTGTTTTACATTCCTTGGTCTATTTGGGTTCCCAAGACCCTTGTTACTAACATGAGAGGACCCATTGAAAAATGGGTACCTAAAACCAAGAAGTAATTTTCTTGTAGGGATATGCTTCCGGTGGTTCCAAATGGGTACTCGATAGAGGTTGCATGAGTCATATGACCGGAAGCAAGGAGATCATCACGGAGATGCGGCCAAACCTTGATCACATAACCATCTCCTATGGTGACAAATCAAAATCTGAGGTATTGGGTCTCGGCAATGTTGTGGTGGCTCACGATATCTCTCTCGTGGATGTCATGCTTGTTGAGACCCTCGGGTACAACTTACTTTCAGTTCGCGCCCTTGGTAAGATGGGCTTTGCAGTTTATATTGATGCTGATTTGGTGGTACTCTTGTGGAGCAAGTCTCTAAAAGTCGCTTTCGTGGGATATGTCGAAAACGACCTGTATGTGGTGGACTTTTCAGGAAAAACCACTACAGGCCCGATGTGTCTTTTTGGAAAGGCTGACACGGGTTGGCTATGGCATCACTGACTAGCCCACATCAATATAAGAACTTTGCAAAGTCTCCACAAGGGTGGACACATTCTTGGACTAAAAGAAAATGTCTCATTTGCCAAAGATCGTGTGTGTAGGGCGTGTGTTGAAGGGAAAATGCATGACTCACCTCATCGAAGGAAAACCATTATCTCTTCAAAAAGGATTTTGGAGCTCCTTCATGTGGACCTCTTCGGACCTCCATCTCATGCAAGCTCGGTGGGAAGAAGTATTGTCTAGTGATTGTTGATGATTACTCAAGATACACTTGGGTTTATTTCTTCAAGTTGAAGAGTGAAACTCAACAAACTGCCATCGACTTCGCCAACGAGGTTCAACGTCAACACAACGTCCCCATTCTGGCTATAAGGAGTGATAACGGCTCTGAGTTCAAGAACTACACCTTAAATGAGTTCCTAAGTGAAGAGGGGATAATACATCAATATTTCGCTGCGTACACCCCTCAACAAAATGGTGTAGCCGAGAGGAAGAATCGAACTCTAATGGATATGGCAAGATCAATGTTAGCCGAATTTAAATCTCCATATAACTTCTCGGCTGAGCTGCTTGTCATTCATCCAACCGATTATACCTCCGTAAGATCTTGGACAAGACTCCGTATGAAATACTTACCGGTAACAAGCCAAACATCTCATACTTTCGGGTATTCGGGTGTAAGTGTTTCTTTCTTATTAAAGGAGTTCGTTTATCTAAGTTTGAATCTAAGGCTTTAGAACGTATTTTTGTTGGTTATGGTGCCGAATCCCACACTTATAGAGTCTACAATAAGCTCTCCGGAACTGTTGTAGAATCTTGTAGTGTGGTGTTCGAGGAAAATGACGGTTCCCGTGCGGAGCAAGTTGGTGTTTGTGATGCAGATGTTGAAATACCCCAAGATGCCATAAGAAGAATGGGCGTGGGATTTTTCCGCCCCATTGAGGAACCCCTTGTGGCGGACCGGGAAGGACAATGCTCTACTCATATAGAGCCCTCATCTACACATACTCAACATGTTCCAACCATGGGGGCTACTTCTACACCATCTCCATCAACTGCTGAAGGTCAAGATGTTCCAGAAAGCTCCAGGCCGGATTTTTCGGTTGACACCGGATTATCCGGCCACCCCGTTCTAGCTGACCATTTTGCTCCGGGTGGTGAAGATATCAACACAAGCTCCAGGCCGGATTTTCTGGCTAGCCCCGGATTATCCGGCCCCTCGCCAGTTCAAGCAAGTCCCAGGCTTCCTGATGAAGCTGCTTCAAATACTCCCAGGCCAGATTATCCGGCCTCTCCATCGGCCGGATTATCCGGCCCTAACTCCCCAGTTCTGCAGCCTCCTATTACGGCTACGGACTCACCTCAAGGGCACGCGTCTCCACCACCTGCTACTGATATTCCAGTTCCTGATCAAGGTCGAGAAAATGCTTCCAATGAAGACTCAAGTGATGAATCTCCTCCTCCAAGAGACAACAAACTTATTGAACTTCGTCGCAAGGCTCGGGCTGATCGAAACCTTGAGTTGAGGGGTCACACTCTCGACAAGGTTGTTGGTGATCTTCGACGAAGGGTTTCTACAAGAAGAGAATTGGCCAGTTTTGGTGAGCATCAAGCTCATATCTCTATGGTGGAACCTAAGAAGATCTTTGAAGCTCTTGAAGACCCAGACTGGGTCGTTGCTATGCATGAAGAATTGAATAATTTCGAGCGCAATAAAGTCTGGAAACTCGTGGAGAAACCCAAAGAGTGCCGCAATGTTATCGGCACCAAGTGGATTTTCAAGAACAAGCAAGATGAGAATGGAATTGTAGTGAGGAACAAGGCAAGACTTGTGGCACAAGGTTACTCCCAAGTTGAGGGCATCGACTTCGGCGAGACCTATGCTCTAGTGGCTCGCCTTGAGTCCATCTGTATCCTTCTTGCTTATGCTGCACATAACAATTTTAAGTTGCAGCAAATGGACGTCAAGAGTGCCTTCCTTAACGGTCATCTACATGAGTTGGTATACGTAAAGCAACCCTCAGGGTTTGAGGATCCTAACTTTCCGAACCATGTCTACAAACTCGATAAGGCACTCTATGGCCTTAAACAAGCCACACGTGCATGGTATGAGCACCTTAAAGAGCTTTTGTTAGATCGTGGCTTCAAAGTTGGGCAAATCGATCCCACTCTTTTTACTAAGAAGGTTAAGGGGGAGCTCTTCGTATGCCAACTATATGTAGACGATATCATCTTTGGTTCTACTAATAAAGCTTTTAATGATGAATTTTCAAAGCTTATGACTAAAAGGTTTGAGATGTCTATGATGGGGGAATTACGGTTCTTTCTTGGATTCAAGATCAAGCAACTTAGAGAAGGAACCTTTATTAATCAAGCAAAGTACATCCAAGACATGCTCAAGAGATTCAAGATGACAGATCTAAATGGTGTCGCCACTCTGATGCAAACAAAATGTCATCTTGAACTTAACCCACATGGTAAAGGTGTGGACCAAAAGGTATACCGGTCCATGATCGGCTCTCTTCTTTACCTCTGCGCATCTAGACCCGATATTGTGTTGAGTGTGGGAGTGTGTGCAAGGTATCAAGCAGCTCCTAAAGAAAGCCACTTAGTGGCGGTCAAGAGGATCTTTCGATATTTGGTTCATTCCCCTAACTTTGGTCTGTGGTATCCCAAGGGCTCCAATTTCTCTTTATGTGGTTATACTGACTCAGATTGGGCTGGTGATAAGGATGATCAGAAATCCACTTCTGGAGCTTGTCAATTCTTGGGAAGATCTCTTGTATGTTGGTCCTCCAAAAAGCAGAATTGTATATCTCTCTCCACCGCCGAAGCTGAATATGTTGCTGCTGCCAGCGCTTGTACTCAATTATTGTGGATGAGGCAGACTTTAAAGGAATACGGTGTCAATTGTGACAATGTGCCTCTTTTATGTGATAATGAAAGTGCAATCAAAATTGCGTACAATCCTGTTCAACACACAAGGACGAAGCATGTTGAGATTCGGAATCATTTTATTCGAGACCATGTTGCTCGCGGCGATATTGATCTATCCTTTGTGAGCACGAAGAACCAACTTGCGGATATTTTTACAAAGCCACTTGATGAAGCAAGATTCTGCTACTTGAGGAATGAGCTAAATATCATTGATTCCAGGAGCTCGTCTTGATTACCCATGCACTCACTCGTACATCTCAATCCTTCTTTGGTCTAGGTGTGGGCATGGATATAGGGGGAGTGTGGTCCTAACTCATTGGGCTAACTCTCCCCCCATAATGCCAATAGCAAGATAAATCATTTCTCTTAATATCATGTTGTGATATGTGAGCTTATTGATGAGTATTGGTCGTGAACCCAAGATATATCTTCGCGGTGTCACACCATACACTCCAACAAGGTGGCTTCGGCCACCGCCCTCTCCCTTGAGGAGAATTGGATCTTTTTAGATGTTATTTGCTCTCTCATGTTCTTATGGGAATCACACTCAATCTTGGCTTTTATTTGATTTGGATTTTGCAATTTTGAGTGTCTAGTACCATCTCAGTTTGGCTCTCTTAATCCTAAGCCTTTCCCTACCGCTAAGCCATCTATTCTAGCACACAAGTCCCTTGTACACCTTGTGGGGGTGTTGTTAGGGGACGCGCGGGCATCGCTCTTCTCCCTTATTGGTGTCTCGATGCCAAAGGGGGAGAAGTAGTTCTATTAGGATGTCCGTGGATTTGCACGGGTCGGGCATAAGCACTTGCATTTTTCTATTCGTCGTTTTCTTGCTTATGCCCATTTAGCGTTGAACTTTAAATTTGTTATTTGTGGTTGTTTGAGACTCTATGTGGTTGTCTGGATTATGCCTATGGATTTCATATCATGGATTGTGTTTATGGATCTATCGTATCATATCTTATTGCTGGAGGTTTATCACGGAAGGCGCGCTCATAATGGTTATCCGGTAATAATTGTGACTTATGTCAAGGATGCATACTCTCTACTTCGGTGGTATGTTTTTATTGCTCATATGTCTAGAATAGATTCACCTATTTGTGTGCATTTGTATTCCAATGCAAAACTCTATTATGCACACATTAAGGGGGAGTCTCTTTCATAGTTTTCACTGTTTGTCTTGTGTCTTTCTCCTGCAAATCCTGGTATTGTCATCTAACACCAAAAAGGGGGAGATTGAAAGAACATTTCATGTTTTCCTATGTTTTGCGTGTTAGATAACAATACTGTGGAAACTATTCATGTGCACTAAGTGTGCATGAAGCTTTGAGGGGGGCCGGATAATCTGCCCCACCAAGGGCCGGATAATCCGGCCTACCTCATTGATCAAAGAGAGCCGAGGCGCGTCGCTCGGTATCCGGTCGGATTTTCTCCCGAAAAATCCGAACTGGGCGGTTTTTCCTCCCTAGGCTGGATAATCCGGTTGTCGCATGGGCCGGATAATCCGACCCCCAGTTTTCGAGCAAAAGGAGCCAAGGCGCGTCGCTCGGTATCAGGTCGGATTTTCTCCCGGAAAATCCGAACTGGGGCAGTTCCTCCCCAGGCTAGATAATCCGGCCCTCGCATAGGACCAGATAATCCGGCCCCCAGAAGTTGATCAAGGGCAAGCTCGGCGCGACGCTCTGAGAGGGGGCGGATTATCTGCCGGATATTCTGAGTCTAGGGCGGTGTTTTCCCCAGACCGGATAATCCGGCCCTCACTTGGGCCAGATAATCCAGCCCCCAAAGTGTGCAATGGCTGGTTTTTGAAGGGGGTATAAATACCCCGTCCCCAACGTTCAGAACACTTGATTCATTCGAAATTGTCCAGACATTGTGCAAGAGCTCTCATTCTCGATCTCCCACTTCCACCACCCAGAGGTCTTGATCTTTGGGGTAATTGAAGGAGGAGAAGTTCATCATCATCATCAAGAATCAAGCGCTTCAACTCCTCTCCATTCACTTGGACAAATCCCTGATCTAGTATTCTTGTCAATACCTAGATCTTGTTTATTGTATTTGATAACTTTGTTCTTGTGACAGCTTGTTGTCATTTCGGGAGCCTCCAAGTTGTTGTGGAGTTGTTGCCCCGCTAGTTGTGTAAAGGCGTCGGTGCCCGCCTCAAAGGGTACCTATAGTGGAAAGGTGGATCAGGCCTGTTGTGGCGAGATCCATCGGAGAACAGGGTGAGGCCTTTTGTGGCGTGGTGGTCTTAGTACCGCCCACCCCTCCAACACAGACGTACTTCCCTTAACAAGGAAGGAACTGTGGTCAAACAAATCTTGTGTATCCGCGTGCTTCACTTCGGTTTACCCGTTCCTCTTCCACTCGCTCTTTACTCGCTAGTAGATAGGGTTGCATATAGGGAAATTCCACCTAATAGTTTATCTAGAGAATTTACCCTTTGTGCTAAGCCTAAAATTGAAAAAGAATTAAAAATTGGTGTAGCACCAATTCACCCCCCTCTAGGTGCCCATACGACCATTTCAGTGGGTCCCATTGGTGGCCATTTGGAACCCATCTATAACCTTTCGATACTATACCAAAAAATCTTGAACTTTTTTGGATCCTCATAAGTAATGTTCCCATATATAATTCTTAATCTCCGGACCATCCCGAAGCTCCTCAAGATGTCTAAAATCTCATATGAGACTTCTAATAACATTTGATTACACCATACATATTCTCAGCAAAGACTAGCGACACCGAAGGTTAAGTGTGTGACCCGACGGGTTCGAGAACATGCAAACACGTTCAAGACACCTCTCTAATCATTAACCATTAGCGGGACCATTATGCCCATAGTAGTTCCTACACATTCAATGAATTTATTTTCGGTTGAACCACAATGTCAGAGATTCAAACAATCCAGAATACAATTAATTTTTTTTATCACAATATATTACTTGCCCGATATTCGATCAACGGTATCAGTATACCTAGTTCAATATCATTACCGACAAGTTCTCTTTACACGTATTGTGGTATAGGATCCCCGTGACCAAACACATTAGTCACTAAGCTCATGGATGCTATACTACCGAGACTAGGAGAGGGCCCAAAGATATGCCACACTCCATCACATGTAGGAACAAATCCCAGTCTTGATTCACGCATCCCAACAGACACCATCGGAGATACCCGAAAGACACCTTTATGATCACTTAGTTATGAAGTGAGTTTTTATGTCCACAAGGTATTCTTCAGATGCTCGAGAGTAACATGGTCTCATGGTCCGAGGGAACTATAATTGACATATTCAGAAAGCGATAGCAAACAAACTAAATGACGCGATCATAAGCTATGCTTATTATTTGGTTTTGTCCATCACATCATTCTCCTAATGACATGATCCTGTTATCAAGTGACAATCATGTCCATGGTTAGAAAACCTTAACCATCACTTGACTAATGAACTAGCATGAAGAGTCTTACTAGGGACTCTGTGTTGTTTACTTATCCATACATGTATTGAGTTTCCAATACATATAGCTATAGCATGGACAATAAATATTAATCATTGATGGCATGCAAGTGCACAGGTTCGTCAGAGAATGTTTTCGAGGAAGTATTAATTCTAGTTTTTATATCTATCACAACGAGGAGCCTAGGAAAGTGTTTTTATGCGGTGTTTCTGTCGCACCCAAGGTGTCACAGGTCTTGAGTGAATTGACTACAAAATTTGACGGTGGAAGTGGTGTGTAAAAGATAGAGGAACTTGCTTAGGAAATAAGTAAATGGCATAAAAGTAAAGATGCAAAAGGTGTGTAAAGGTCTTGCAGATGAGAACTTAGGCGCGGAGAGAATCAGTTCATGGTGATAGTAAAAGTGCCAAATGGAATAAGCGGAATAAGTGATAGTGATATTTCTTATTTATAAGTGAGTAGGCAAGTAACCCATATACTGACTAGGAGTCCTCATGGCCAATTCTTCCCAATCCCAATGATCCATGTGCATGTCACCATGGCCATGGTCAGCGCATTAATTAAGGTCTTGCGACCAGATCAAGGCTTTAATCTTGATGGTTCCTTGTTGTCCTCGAGTAGTGCTAGCTCTTCTTTGATATCGGTCGTGTCACTCGGGGGTCGCCGAATTACTAGCATACAAGTTCATACCTATGAGATCTTTGGATCATGTTACCTAGGCCCTTAAATTAGATAACACGCATTAGGCAAACATAGATATTCATTCTCACTATTTAAATAAACATTACAACGATCACAAATGGATGGAATTAAAGGAGGCACATCACATCTCACCAATCCCCTACATCTCCCGTGCCTATGGGTATTTAATCAGACATGAGAGGAAGACAAATCAAAGACATAATTGTATTCCAAATAGAAATCATCTCAAAGTTATTGTAGCAAGCCATAATAGCGTTTAAAGATCTAATCAAATACAAATCGTAGGTAGATCAAAGTATCAAACCCTAATCTTACAAGTGCCAAATATATATCTCTCTCTCTAAGTAATGATGGTATGGTGGTGGAGTGTGTGGTTTAGAGGTTGGAGATCGTCGATGAATGAGGTGAAGTTCTTCTCCTCTTTCAGATCTTATTTTCCCCTCTCAGATGGTTTGGGGCTGCTGTAACTTATGTTCTGTGGTTCTTCTCATCTCTCCTCTTTTACGAGAGTTGCTTGTATTGATATAAGGAAGGTGTCGTTAGTACGGGTGGGCGGTATAGGCGTGCCCTGACCATACCAGTGGTTGTTAAGCATTTAGGACCTCCAATGAAAGTTGCTCCAATTAGGGATTTGCTTATTCTAGTGTAATTAGCCCATAAATGCTATTAGATCTTCAATAAATGTTCATTGCCTAAAAACCATCACAAGAAACCAAGGATTCACTAACTATGACATTAACATTAGTGGAAATGGGCAATCTTCAGTGAAATCCGGTAATAAACAAGAGGAAAACCAATGGTAAAAAGTAATAAAATTTGGAGCTATCAACATCCCCAAGCTTAGTGGTTACTCGCCCTTGAGTGACAAAGTTATAATGAATAACAGCAAAGAATTGAATCTAGATGAAAACTTACAATTTTGATGTTGTATCATATTCCATCATCTCAAATCCTGCAACCTTGAACATGAGCATAATATATCTGAACAGTTGCACTTAAGCTTAATTCCTAGACGCAAGTAATTCGTTAGCTAATAGTTATTATAACTCAAATGAGATTGTTAAAAATTTAGCGAGGCTTTGCAAATTAATTTCTTTCAGCGCCTCTCTTGTTATGAGAGTGAAATTTTTTTAAGCGAGATCGCTTGAGTCAAAATTAAGGGTGCACATGTGGATGTCAAAAGAATGATAAACTTAGAGCTTTTTCATTAATCACCCACTTCGATAATCGTGGCTATCAAATACCTCTTCTTTTCCTTGCCTATCAAGAACTCTAATTGCACATTTTAGGTAGTGAGGTGATGCCAACAATTAAAAGTATCGAAAGTGTCTCAGCTCGTATTTTGATAATGGATCTTTTTTCATTTTCCTTCTCAAGGATCAATGAATATTTATTTTCTAAACTCCTACACAACCTATTGGGAATACCAATAATTTTGCCCATATAGCGACACGTATGCCACTCATGCCATTAAGTCATAGCTGAAGTTTGGGGTTATACCATAGATCGTTCAGAACCTAGCGGAGTTGTTGGCATCCCAAAGGTTTGTATTTGAAACAAAGTACTTTCTTTATTTTTTTATTTTTCTCCCTTTCGTTTTTTTACAGTAGGTCAATACAAGTTTTGGCATCGCTCTCTCCTACTCTAGAAAGTTCATTCTATCAAGCAATTCTTTTTCAGAAGGTATTATCAAGTCAGTGATAAGCATGTGGGGTTGAGCACTACTCAGATTAAGCCCTTAAGACAAAAACATGGCACCAAAGTTGTCGATGGACACTTTCTCTTATTATAAAAAGTTTGGAATTGAATCCCAAGAGTGATTTTTCAAACTGATATTAATTGTCGAAAGTCTTAACTAAAGAGGTGACAAAAACCTTTGAGCTTAAATTCTAAGAGATAACGAACTAAGCATGGAGTCGAACTCAAGTGCAACCGAACGGACATAAAATGTTCATGAATAAGCTTATAGGAAGAAGGAAAATAGGAATGTGGTACCTCCTCTTACTTGTTCGTCTTCTACTTGAGCCAACTCTTTGTGTTCGTCTCCATAGCTCGATCACTAGAAGTGAGCAACCTGCAGAAAGAATCAAAAAGAGCCGAGAGAAATTTGCACAAATAAAGCTAGAGACTAGTCTAATATTTTTGGGTTTTCTTTTATCAAATGCAAAAATGAAAGTGAACATGCATTGAAACAAAAACAAACAAATAAAATGAAGAAAGAAAAATATGAATGCAAAAAGGTGGGAGGAATTTAACCTCCCCAAGCTTAGGCTTTTGCCTAACTAGAATCAGTTGTCGCTGCCGTCAGGTGGCAGCTACTGATATGGGAAGTTCAGGTAGCGGTTTGGAAAGTCAGTCATAAAAGATGTGAAGTCTTGCGAGAGGTTGACTATGTTGGTGTTCACATCATACAACGTGTTTTCTATGTTGTCAATGAGATGCACCACCTGTTCAAAATCACTCCTCGGGACATAGTCGAATCTCGGCTGTGGTGGAGGCATACCTTGTTGTTGGTGTTGGTGGAAGGGTTGTTGGTGATGGTGTTGCTGGTCGTAGTCATCCCATCCTGCACCATGCCAGCCTTCTTCTCCTTGATCTTGTTGTTGTTGGCCAGCTGCTGTGTTTTTCCAGTTGGGATGGCCACCTGGTGGCACAGTCCTTCCTGAGAGGATCAGTGCATGCTATAACTCCTCATTAGTGAGGACCCATGTCTGTTTACCTATCAAACCAAAAGCTTGGACAAAAGGAAGCAAGATTTGGTGGAGATCACCATTAGGTTCAAAATAAAACTGGTAAGCACAGAGGGCACACTCTAGCCTATAACCCCCCATGAACTTGGTGCTAGCCCTATGGATGTCATCCAGGGCCTTACTGCCATCCACAACTCTTTCCTGTGGTAAGACAAGTTCATGTGCATAGGCGATCTGTGTGATCAACCCACCACAATGAATGTCCCCCGCGGAAGCTGACCTTTGCGGCAGAAGTGCTGGATGAGCAAAGCACCCAAGTTTACCTTGCGTACCATATCTGGATGCAAGGCCATATGAATCACACTCATTTCGGGGCCTTCCATTGCCCCAACATCACCTTTTTCGAATAAAGAATTAACAAGAAAGGTATGAAAATAACGTATAGTAGGATTTTGGATAGTGGCGCTCTTCTTGCACAAGTAATCAATGTTCTCGTGGACAGAATTTACCCCAAGATTGCATTGCCTCTATGTGCACATTGTCATTAATATCAAGTTCTCCCTCATGGGAGAATCCGAAACTATAACAAAATTCATAGAAGGTCAGGTTGTGGAGTTGCCCATTGATACGTCGTAAACGTATCTATAATTTTTGATACTCTCCATGCTTGTTTTATATCAACTTTCTTATGTTTTGTTTACACTTTGAGGCATTTTTATACATTTTATGGAACTAACCTATTGACAAGATCCACAGTGTCAGTTGCCTGTTTTCTGCTATTTTTGGTTTCATAAAATCTAGTAAAGAAATATTCTTGGAATTGGACGAAACAAAAGCCAAAGTTTCTATTTTACCAGAAGACTCACAGAGCCAGAAGTCGATACGGAGAGGCGTCATGAGGTGCCCACACCGCCTGGTGGTGCGGGCCAGGCCAGGCCACGCCAGGGTATGGTGTGGCCGCCTAGATCTCCGCCTAGACCTCTCTTTTCGCCTATATACCCCCCTGGGAAGAAAACCCTAAGAACAGGATCAGAATTCCATGAAAAGTTTTGCAGCGCCGCCGCCACCGAAGAGGGGATTTGGGGGGCAGAAGTCTCTATTCCTGTACCCTACCAGGACGGGGAAGAGCCCCCGGAGCCATCTCCATCGCCGTTGCTGACTCCCATGATAAGGAGGGAGTAGTTCTCTCTCGAGGCTAAGGGCTCTACCGTGTGGCATCCCGCAAAAACCACTACTAGAAAATCGCGTGTTATTTTTATTTTATGCATCATCATGACATCATACATATTTTTCTTGCATTTTTCTGAGCATAAGGTTTATTTTATTAAACACCGTATTTTGTTTGCTAAATTGCTATACATAAAGTTGAAACTAAACAAAATAATATTACCAGTCGTTATAAGACTGTAAAAGAGTTTTTCTTATTTTACTAATAATAAAAGTAGACAAAAGCCCGTCTAAGGTTTTAGCCCAAAACTAGCCCTATCTAGTCTACTTTGGACAAGATAAATATCTCAATCTCCATCTGTCTCCCCAAACCATAGCCTAAAATCTAAGATCTAAATCTGTCCAACGTCCTCTACCTTTTCCCTTTTCTTTCTCCTCAAAATTTCCATTCCAAATCTCGTAGCAGGGCGTTCCTTCTTGATTCAATTTCTCGTGCCCAGCGAACAGCTCACTACTTTCATGAAAATCAATCGAGCCACATGGTAGCTTGTCCAAGCAAATCGATCAGGTTCTCGATCTGTTCAACTAGATATTTGTGCGTGGGATGACCAGAGTCCAGAGGCACCCTTTGCCTTGTACGCCGTGTACCACCTGCCCCTTGCCTCCTGTCGAGAGCTCCACATCGCCACCAGATCCCCACCCTGTAGCGGCATGCAGCCGACCAGCAGCCGACATGCTCGCTCCACCCCGCCTTGGGTTGCGCGTGAGCGCCTCTTCCGCCTCCAGCTCATGCGAGCGCAGCACAAGCCAGTTCCTGCCGACCCCTTTTCTCTCAGGTGAACCTGCCGTTCGTCGGTGTCGTCTCCCGAACCCCTGCATGTACGCGCCCGAGCAGCTCTCGCAATTCGTCCAATTTATTCTGATTGACCGTCGTTATTTGCAGGTTCTGGCTTTAGTATTCTGTGTCAGGGAATCAGCTAATTTGCTTCTTTTCTGTCGTGCACAGCATCCTTGGCCAGCCCAGTTCGTCTGCAACATGTTCGACCAATTATCCTCAAGAGCTCCGATTTGGCTTAACATGCCTATTTCATTCCGTTGCCGACCAATTCTATTTCATCATGTTTTCCTTAGTTTCATTAGACCGCACCAACAACTGTTGCTTGACCTCGCCATCCCTTCCACCATGATCTGTTCTCCGGTGTCTGCTATTTGGACTCCTTCCATGATCATAGACTTCTTTTGCTGCTCCAACTTCAACTCAAAGACCAGTCCCTTCGCCTCTCCAATCCGAATTGTGAGACCTCAATCATAGCCTTATTTTATATAAATGTCATATATCTTGTTGCATGAAATCATTCATCTCGCATACATATCTTTGTTGTTTGGGGTATTCATGCGATTCACCTAAATTAATATGGGGACTATATGTGGGCTTTTCTAGTCATATATTGGCCCCATTTAATTTTGCGTAGCGAACCGATGCCATGTTTCGCCCTGTTAAGACAACATTTAAATTGCGGGGTTTCTAAACAACATGAACCCATTAATTAATTGTCGGGACCCCGGTTCCGCTTAATATTGCCTAACTGCACCGCATCTGTGTCTTGCCATGCATCATATCATAATCATGCCGGATCTTCTGCCATAGTATTAAATAGTGCATCCGGTATTTCTTTTAGTGCTTTGGTTCTTCGTGGATTAGCCGATGAGTGGATGCGAGTATCGACAAGTTCTCCGGATATGAACCTTCGGCAGTGTTTCCCAGGCGAGCATCTCTCCCCCTTCTACCTATTTTGCATTTATAGTCTTTATTTCCTCATGTTGATCTATTGCTAGCCGTGTCGCGATGCTGTAGTTTCCATGCACCAGTTATATCCCGTGCAGCCTCTATATTGCCTTGGACACCTCCTATTACCTGTGTTTGGTAGATAGCTGGTCTTGCGAGTCGTAGTTGCTTGCTCAGGTGCGATCTGGTGTTGTCAAGTACCACAGTTGTTGGAATGCTGGAGATGCTTATTGGTGGAGATGATCATGACTTTAAATACAACTATTAAAAATGCTAGATATAACTAATGCAGAGGCATCGGTGGGCAATAGATGTTATTTGGTTCTTCCACGCTCACTTGTGTCCCGTAGGACCCCGAGTACTTGATACCTATTCCTTGATTTTTCGCACTATCCACATCCGGGAGGCCGTGGACCCCCCTGAGCCAGAGCTTGATTCATTTCTATTTCTTGGGGCCACAAACTAGTTTGGGGTTTTATTACTATCATGTACTTATGCCATGCTTTACTGCTTTATTTACGATTGTGCGTGGGGCACCTGTACTATTTGGGATCGTGACACGTTTTCGCTCTATCGACAAGCCCAGTCACACTTTCGGGTTCCCAGTCGTTTACAGCCGTCCACACAAACCCTGGGTCCGTTCCGAAGCCGGCCAACTTCGTTGCGGGTAGCTTAGTGGGGTGCCCCCTGAAATATTTATGAATCCTGTGATTGCTTTGTCGTGAATGCCTCGTTGGGTTTTGAGTTGGTTTTTTCGAGGTTGATCGAGTGTGTGTTGCTATTTGTGCACCCCTGCAGGGTAAAACTTTCTGAAAGCCGTGTCCGCGGTTATGGACGACTTGGAGCACAGTATCTCGATCATAGACAAGCATAACTAAAGTAGTGCTATAAATTTGACTTAATATGTGACTAGTAATCAGAAGCAACTATAACGGAATGGATATTAAAAATGCCAACCACTGGTGGATCTGGGTTGTTTCGTGACATGCTGTACCTGCCTAGTAAGTATTGCAACTCTAATGGAATGTGATAAAAGTGCCAACAACTGCTAGGTTTTGGGATTCCTCGGGACAATTTATATCTGACTAGTAAATGTTCCAACTACAACGGAATGGTAATTAAAGCTGCCCACTACTTATGCTATCAGGATGACTCATGCTATCTATATCTGATTAGTAATTGCTGCAACTATAATGGAACGAGTAAAATTGCCAACTGTGTGAGTTCCTTGGTCTGACTTCCTCGTTTGGTCTCGAGGGGGGAAATGCCAGGATGGGTTTGTTTGCTGTTAGCTTCAGGTCGAAGCCAAATAGGTCTTTCTTATCCCTCTCTGATAACCGCCGGTTGTATCAAGTCTCTATAGGTTGTTTAGTGCCGCTGCGCTACCGCTTCAGCCCACCATACCTATGTAGGCGAGAGCCGCCGAATTCTAGCATCACCGTGTACTAGCATCAGTACTGACGCTCCTCTTTTTCCTTTGCCCTTTGTCAACACCCCTTTTGTTGTAGCAGGTTTGAGATCGACGTCGTTAGCAGGGTTACCCTTCTGGCTTGGCCTGGGCAGGGTTATGGATGCCATTGGTTATTCTTCAAGGCTCTTAGCCCCATTTGCATCTTGTCCGTAGTGGGACGCTCTATCGTTTTGAAGGTGATTTGGATCCTTGTATTGTATATCTGTATTCTTGACTCGTTGAGTCACTGTTGTATATATATATATATATATCTGTTCGACGGGTCCCATCGTGGACTGTTGTGTAATGGTATTACTTCGTTTTCCACCCGCACGAAAGTGCCTGGTGGGCGTCCTTGAATCGTTTCTATGCGGGTTTGGCGGAAAGGGCTAAAACTTGCATAAGGCCGATTTGAGGGTGTTACAGAGTGGTATCAGAGCTCAGCAGTTGCGATACCCCACAAGTCCAGCATGTAGGATAACCTAGCTAACGGCCGAAGTAGAGTGTCAAAACTATTTTGCAAAATCGGTTGGATATATCTGATTAGGTCTGTTTTACTCCTTACCCCTCTTCTATTCTCCTCTTACCTCCGCGCTTTTTGATTCTACTCTCTTATCTTTTCTTTGAGTCCAGGATTTCTCGTGGTTGGGTTTCCGTCGCACCTTCAGGGTTTCGCTTCCTCCTTTGGTAACGGTGCTTCTACATCCGGTCTTCGTGCTATCTGAGCGATCCTTTATCTGTGGTACCATTCTTGGTCCCTTGTTTGTGTCTTCCGGTGTTTTCCGACGCAACGACATCATCTAC
Organism: Avena eriantha; assembly: GCA_910589775.1. Taxonomy (NCBI): domain Eukaryota; kingdom Viridiplantae; phylum Streptophyta; class Magnoliopsida; order Poales; family Poaceae; genus Avena; species Avena eriantha. The sequence goes on from OU342742.1 coordinate 491,313,727, forward strand.
GCTAGATCCGATGCCGAGTCTGCATCATTCCTTTGTTTCCGAACCTCGCTATTCGAGTTCTTCAGTCTAATTCCGAGAGTTGGTTACATAATTCTCCTATTCATGTACGGAGTAACGGTTTGGGTGCGCGATGGACTGATCACCATCCGACTACTCTTATCATTCGCTTTTTTATATTGAATCTGTGGATCCAGCAATTTTACTCCATCCACGGAAGCTAGAGGTGGCTTTATTTGTTGATACCTCTACCTTCACCCTGTGTTCCCGGAGTGTTCTCCCGACAATCGTGGACAACGACCTCTTGTTAGTGGTGTCGCGAGGATCTACACGAAGCGAGACGATTCAGATCGCCGACCTTCTCCATGGTACCACGAGGCGGATCTCGAGGGCGAGATCCATTGTTAGTGGTGTCGAATTGTGGCATCCCGCAAAAACCACTACTAGAAAATCGCGTGTTATTTTTATTTTATGCATCATCATGACATCATACATATTTTTTTGCATTTTTCTGAGCATAAGGTTTATTTTATTAAACACCGTATTTTGTTTGCTAAATTGCTATACATAAAGTTGAAACTAAACAAAATAATATTACCAGTCGTTATAAGACTGTAAAAGAGTTTTTCTTATTTTACTAATAATAAAAGTAGACAAAAGCCCGTCTAAGGTTTTAGCCCAAAACTAGCCCTATCTAGTCTACTTTGGACTAGATAAATATCTCAATCTCCATCTGTCTCCCCAAACCATAGCCTAAAATCTGAGATCTAAATCTGTCCAACGTCCTCTACCTTTTCTCTTTTCTTTCTCCTCAAAATTTCCATTCCAAATCTCATAGCAGGGCGTTCCTTCTTGATTCAATTTCTCGTGCCCAGCAAACAGCTCACTACTTTCATGAAAATCAATCGAGCCACATGGTAGCTTGTCCGAGCAAATCGATCAGGTTCTCGATCTGTTCAACTAGATCTTTGTGCGTGGGATGACCAGAGTCCAGAGGCACCCTTTGCCTTGTACGCCGTGTACCACCTGCCCCTTGCCTCCTGTCGAGAGCTCCACATCGCCACCAGATCCCCACCCTGTAGCGGCATGCAGCCAACCAGCAGCCGGCATGCTCGCTCCACCCCGCCTTGGGTTGCGCGTGAGCGCCTCTTCCGCCTCCAGCTCATGCGAGCGCAGCACAAGCCAGTTCCTGCCGACCCCTTTTCTCTCAGGTGAACCTGCCGTTCGTCGGTGTCGTCTCCCGACCCCCTGCATGTACGCGCCCGAGCAGCTCTCGCAATTCCTCCAATTTATTCTGATTGACCGTCGTTATTTGTAGGTTCTGGCTTTAGTATTCTGTGTCAGGGAATCAGCTAATTTGCTTCTTTTATGTCGTGCACAGCAGCCTTGGCCAGCCCAGTTCGTCTGCAACATGTTCGACCAATTATCCTCAAGATCTCGATTTGGCTTAACATGCCTATTTCATTCCGTTGCCGACCAATTCTATTTCATCAAGTTTTCCTTAGTTTCATTAGACCGCACCAACAACTGTTGCTTGACCTCGCCATCCCTTCCACCATGATCTGTTCTCCGGTGTCTGCTATTTGGACTCCTTCCATGATCATAGACTTCTTTTGCTGCTCCAACTTCAACTCGAAGACCAGTCCCTTCGCCTCTCCAATCCGAATTGTGAGACCTCAATCATAGCCTTATTTTATATAAATGTCATATATCTTGTTACATGAAATCATTCATCTCGCATACATATCTTTGTTGTTTGGGGTATTCATGCGATTCACCTAAATTAATATGGGGACTATATGTGGGCTTTTCTAGTCTTATATTGGCCCCATTTAATTTTGCGTAGCGAACCGATGCCATGTTTCGCCCTGTTAAGACAACATTTAAATTGCGGGGTTTCTAAACAACATGAACCCATTAATTAATTGTTGGGACCCCGGCTCCGCTTAATATTGCCTAACTGCACCGCATCTGTGTCATGCCATGCATCATATCATAATCATGCCGGATCTTCTGCCATAGTATTAAATAGTGCATCCGGTATTTCTTTTAGTGCTTTGGTTCTTCGTGGATTAGCCGATGAGTGGATGCGAGTATCGACAAGTTCTCCGGATATGAACCTTCGGCAGTGTTTCCCAGGCGAGCATCTCTCCCCCTTCTACCTATTTTGCATTTATAGTCTTTATTTCCTCATGTTGATCTATTGCTAGCCGTGTCGCGATGCTGTAGTTTCCATGCACCAGTTATATCCCGTGCAGCCTCTATATTGCCTTGGACACCTCCTATTACCTGTGTTTGGTAGATAGCTGGTCTTGCGAGTCGTAGTTGCTTGCTCAGGTGCGATCTGGTGTTGTCAAGTACCACAGTTGTTGGAATGCTGGAGATGCTTATTGGTGGAGATGATCATGACTTTAAATACAACTATTAAAAATGCTAGATATAACTAATGCAGAGGCATCGGTGGGCAATAGATGTTATTTGGTTCTTCCACGCTCACTTGTGTCCCGTAGGACCCCGAGTACTTGATACCTATTCCTTGATTTTTCGCACTATCCACATCCGGGAGGCCGTGGACCCCCCTGAGCCAGAGCTTGATTCATTTCTATTTCTTGGGGCCACAAACTAGTTTGGGGTTTTATTACTATCATGTACTTATGCCATGCTTTACTGCTTTATTTACGATTGTGCGTGGGGCACCTGTACTATTTGGGATCGTGACACGTTTTCGCTCTATCGACAAGCCCAGTCACACTTTCGGGTTCCCAGTCGTTTACAGCCGTCCACACAAACCCTGGGTCCGTTCCGAAGCCGGCCAACTTCGTTGCGGGTAGCTTAGTGGGGTGCCCCCCTGAAATATTTATGAATCCTGTGATTGCTTTGTCGTGAATGCCTCGTTGGGTTTTGAGTTGGTTTTTTCGAGGTTGATCGAGTGTGTGTTGCTATTTGTGCACCCCTGCAGGGTAAAACTTTCTGAAAGCCGTGTCCGCGGTTATGGACGACTTGGAGCACAGTATCTCGATCATAGACAAGCATAACTAAAGTAGTGCTATAAATTTGACTTAATATGTGACTAGTAATCAGAAGCAACTATAACGGAATGGATATTAAAAATGCCAACCACTGGTGGATCTGGGTTGTTTCGTGACATGCTGTACCTGCCTAGTAAGTATTGCAACTCTAATGGAATGTGATAAAAGTGCCAACAACTGCTAGGTTTTGGGATTCCTCGGGACAATTTATATCTGACTAGTAAATGTTCCAACTACAACGGAATGGTAATTAAAGCTGCCCACTACTTATGCTATCAGGATGACTCATGCTATCTATATCTGATTAGTAATTGCTGCAACTATAATGGAACGAGTAAAATTGCCAACTGTGTGAGTTCCTTGGTCTGACTTCCTCGTTTGGTCTCGAGGGGGGAAATGCCAGGATGGGTTTGTTTGCTGTTAGCTTCAGGTCGAAGCCAAATAGGTCTTTCTTATCCCTCTCTGATAACCGCCGGTTGTATCAAGTCTCTATAGGTTGTTTAGTGCCGCTGCGCTACCGCTTCAGCCCACCATACCTATGTAGGCGAGAGCCGCCGAATTCTAGCATCACCGTGTACTAGCATCAGTACTGACGCTCCTCTTTTTCCTTTGCCCTTTGTCAACACCCCTTTTGTTGTAGCAGGTTTGAGATCGACGTCGTTAGCAGGGTTACCCTTCTGGCTTGGCCTGGGCAGGGTTATGGACGCCATTGGTTATTCTTCAAGGCTCTTAGCCCCATTTGCATCTTGTCTGTAGTGGGACGCTCTATCGTTTTGAAGGTGATTTGGATCCTTGTATTGTATATCTGTATTCTTGACTCGTTGAGTCACTATTGTATATATATATCTGTTCTGCGGGTCCCATCGAGGACTTTTGTGTAATGGTATTACTTCGTTTTCCACCCGCACGAAAGTGCCTGGTGGGCGTCCTTGAATCGTTTCTATGCGGGTTTGGCGGAAAGGGCTAAAACTTGCATAGGGCCGATTTGAGGGTGTTACATACCAGTATCTATGTGTTCATCTCTCTCTATGCGTGATCTTATTGAGATCATGAGCTTTGTAATAGATCTATTCTACTACTCAAGTGCTTTAATTAATCTCTGCTTATCCCCACGTGTGTGAAGTTGATAGTGTGCACACCGTGTGGCACTTAGGCTTAGGTTACAGAAATACTTATCATGAGTATAATTTGAGTTGGATGTCTATATGAGATTGTGGTGTTTGTTGGAACCATCTAGTGCTCAAGGTGACAGCGAGGGGTTATCTAGATGGGGAATGCGAACTTTAAGGTGTGTTGTTATAGCCCTACATCGTCCAACCGGAGAGTAGTTCAGGGTAGCATAATGAAGAGAGAATATTTATATGAGAGTGTCCACTAGTGAAAGTATGATCCCTAGGCCTTGTTTCTAAGAATTGAAACACCATTTACAATTAGTCCTATTACATGTTTGCCTGCTGCCATTCTTATTTTAGATTGCAATTACCACTTATAATCATCCATATTGCTTGTATTTCACTATCTCTTCGCCGAACTAGTGCACCTATACACCTGACAAGTGTATTGGGTGTGTTGGGGACACAAGAGACTTCTTGTATCTTGATTGCAGGGTTTCTTGAGAGGGACACCTTTGACCACTTCCTCCCTGAGTTCGATAAACCTTGGGTGATCCACTTAAGGGAAACTTGCTGCTGTTCTACAAACCTCTGCACTTGGAGGCCCAACACTGTCTACAAGAATAGAAGAATGCATAGACATCAAGCTATTTTTAGCATCATTGCTGGGGAGCTAAGGTAAAAGGTACTCACATCCTCTGGCTACTAAGCCATCTTCTAGTACTATTGCTGGTGTGTGAGTGCTCGAAGTTATTTCCTTTAGATTCTGCAATTATATCTTTTTGTTTCTTGTTTTTTATTTTCACTAGTTAGGCTTAATGGAAATCTACAACAAAATTAGAGAGCTTTTTAGTATTTTTCCTGAGGTAGAACATGAATGGTTTGAAAAGAAAATTAAAAAACCCATGGAACTTTCTTTGCATGCTAATATCAATGTTATTAGTATGAATTTTTTGAACACCTTTGTTACTAATGCTATGGAAACGTCTAAGCTTGGGGAAGTTAGTTTTTATGAAAATGATCTTTTTAGTTCCCCAACTTTAGAGGAGAAAATTTGCTCTGGTGATACTTTATCTCCCATATGTGGTAATTCTAATGATACTTATGATATTTTAAATCCACATACTGAAAGCGTCCCTTTTAAAATACCTATGGAAATTGTTGAACGTGTTATGAATAACTGTTATTTTGGAGATGGAACTATCCATCCTGGTGATCATTTACTCTGTATACATGAATTATGCGAGTTGTTCAAGTGTGCATGTATTTCAATGAACCAAGTTAAGAGGAAGCTATTCTGTTTATCACTTAAGGGCAAAGCAAGGGAGTGGTATGAGCTACTAGACGATCCTCATCATTCAGAGTGGAAGGAACTTAAATCTCTCTTTTACTCTAAATTTCATCCTCCTCATGAAATTCATAAAGATAGGAATTATATTTATAATTTTTATCCTCATGATGGAGAAAGTATTTCCCAAGCATGGGGATATTGAAGTCACTAATGCTCAAATGTCCCACTCATGAGCTCCCCAGTCATATTGTTATTAATAATTTTTATGCAAGGCTTTCAGGACATAAAGACACTTGCATGAAAAATGAAATTGTTATTAATGATAGCAATAAACATGCTCGAACCTCTAAAAGTACTATTTCTTATAAGCATGTTAATTTTTGTGGAGTACATAGACCTTGTGAAATGAATCAAATTGAAGAAGAATATTGTATCACCCACAGGAATGAAAAAACTAGAACGTGGTATAGGGCTCTAAATGATCTTGGTAAAAAGTTTGTGCCCTCTATCCTTTTATTTGCGAACTTTTCTTTGAAGTGGATCATTTCAATTTTCAAAGCTCAGGCCATAATAATAGCCCTTCTAATCCAATGAGTAGTGCAAGTTTGTATTGTGATAACATGATCACTCCTAATCAGCATGATGAACTTACATTATTTTTGGGGTGTGAAGAGTTATCAAGAAAAACTTCTTTGGTAGATATGAGTGCTTTTGATATGCATAGCGTCCTGCATGGTTGTCATCTTTATTGTGTTGATAACTGCCACACAAATACTTACATACAAAATATTATAAAGATGAGATTTTACCAAAATATGACAGGACTAATATGTGTTTTGTTCTTATTAATGAAAAGGAGGAATCTTCCAAAGTTTCTTCTATTGTCTCTAACAATAAACCAGGGTATATGGAGAAGCTTCATTTCAAGCCTCTCCCTCCTAAAGAGAAGAATAAAGAGAAGAAGAGGAGGAGTAAAAGGAGGGAGGAAACAGTATTTTCCCCTAAGCATGTTGCTCCTGTTATAGTTTTTGATGAGTCTGAACTCGATGATGTTCCTATGCCTATTACCTATAGTAGTGGTCATGATTGGGAAAAGCACACTACTTTTGATATTGAAAATCTCTTCGGTACCAATTCCGAAAATGATGATGTTAATAATTGATGTACTATTAGTACTATCCATGTTCCTTCTAATGATGATGTGTTTACAAATGAACACACTTCGGAAGATAATTATTCTATTGCTTATGATGATACTATACCTCCAATATATGATGATTACAATGATGAATATGATATTTTCAGTCCACCTACCATTGAGGAGAAAATTAATTATGATTACAATATGCCTCCTATATTTGATGATTATGGTGATGAGAATAATAATGATAACTATTTTGTTGAATTTGCTCCCACTACGATTAATAAGAATGACTATGCTTATAGGGAGAGTAATAATTATTTTATGCATGTGGCTCATGATAAGAATGTTTTATGTGATATTTATATTGTTAATTTAATTCATGATGCTACTGAAAGTTATTATGAGAGAGGGAAACATGGTTTTATGTATATCAACAATATTAAGTTTCCCCTCTTTATGTTGAAATTTTTGAAGTTGCACTTGTTTTGCTTTTCTATGCTTGTTGCTTTGTGCTTTCATGACTTGTTTCTTTACAAGATTATTTTTCATAGGAAGTGAGTTAGACTTAACTGTGTTCCATATTTGCTTCTTGATGCTCTCTTTTACTTCAATTCATATTTCCTATGTGAACATCATCGAAATTATCATGTCTATCTTAATGGCTTTAAAGAAAGAGCTTTTGGGAGACAACCCATTATATTTTTACTTTCAGTTTATTTTTGTTTTGTTGAGTATTGGAAGTTATTGCCTCTGTAATAACCTCTCCTTATCCTTTTTATTTGCTTTTTGTGCAAAGAATAACCTCTAATGAGAGGGAAGTAAGATATGGGGAAGTTGCTGCCCGAAACAGATTTCTGTGCGTTATTGTAAAAAATCATGAAAAATCTCAGTACGTCAGGTTGAGGTGTAATTCTTTGTGCTTATGCCCCAGGTTATTACCCAACTTTCAATAGTTTTGCACTTTTCGATTTGAGAAATAAAAGATTTTCGAAAAAATCGGTCTGTACCTGCTGGTCTGTTTTGATAGATTTCTGCCATTATTTGCATTTGCCTCTTAATCGGTTTCTTTTTGGGTTTTCTTGGATCACTTGAGCATTTAAAAGAAATTGCTACAGTAGCTTATGTTTTAGTGGATGATTTACTTGAGTTGAAACTGAACCCAAAGGATTATTATTTTGAATACACTAATGTTGCTAATGAAGATTGTGTGAAGTTTTGTATGAAGGAAATTTTCAAGTGTAGGAAAGAATAATGTGATGAGAGGAAGTATGGATAAAAGCTCAAGCTTGGGGATACCACCCGTGTAGCCCCAATAAATATTCAAGAGGTACAAGCGTCAAAGCTTAGGGATGCCCAAGGCATCCCCTTCTTCATCAATAAAAATCTCAGGTTTTCTTCCAAAATACTTCATTTTTATTGTTTCATGCACAATTTTGTTGTTCTTGGAGCATCTCTGTTTTTGTTTTTAGTTTTATTTTGTTATGTTTGCTTAAATAAGTTGGTTGGATCCCAACACACTTCTTTTGGTGAGAGGCACACCCCGTTATTCATTGCCTAGAACACTCTAGTTTTCACTCTTATTGTTCTGTGAGTGTTCACCTTGGCTAGCACTGCATTTAGCTTTACTTTTCTTATTCTTTTGGCTTAGAACTCTTTATTTCTTCTTTGTAGATGGGTGATACATGCTCTCTGGTCTTTATTGATTATTATCTTTGAGAGGTGTTTCAAATAAGTCAATTGGTGTTGGAAAAGAGTATGAAGTTTCATGCTTACAGTGGTACAAAAGGAAACTTGTTTTGACTGTGACTTAGACTTTATCATGTCATGCTAGATATTGCTTTGACCATATGCTTAGTGATTATTGTTGTAGCACGACTTGCTTCAAACAATTGAGTTTGCTTAATGTGCCTTGAAAGAATCATGCGTTGTTTTAGCATACAAAAGCATAGTATTATGGTATTCTCCTTTGATGCTTTATTTGCGTTGACTTGGCACATGCTTACACCGTGTTAAGACTATGAACCAATCACCATAGCCTCTATGATCATTTAGTTTTTGACTTGCAATATCACTTTATGCTTTAATTAATAATGTTTTGTCGCTTTGCATGATTATGGCCATTATTGCTCTCTTAGTTAGTCGCTCCCAGTCTTTTGCTAGCCTCCACCTTTTCTGAGTATGAGTTCTACTCATGCATCCAACTCCCAAGAAACCAAGTTATTCCAAAGAGTCCACTATAAATTCATATGCATGGTGTCTTACACCATTCCAAGCATATTCATGTTTTTATGTATCTTCCAAATTAAACTTGTTATATGAAAATTAGTGATTAAAGCTCTCACAAACTTGATGGCACACTTTATTTTCTTGCACTTAATAAACTTGAACCATTGTGTCCATCTATGTTGCTTATATGCTTGCACTTTATAAGTTGTGAATTAGCAGAACCATGTTACCATGGGGAACGCTTTCAACATTGTACTTATTATTCAGTTGATATCATGATCTTTTGTTTATGGATCCCGATGGTGCGAAATAAAAGGGGAGCTTGTAAGCTCATGCAGTTTGTATGTGTGTTAGAGAAACGCCTGGGTGGCTAGCCTAAGCCATGCCTAATTGTCGTGGTATTGCCGACGAGTATGCCATGGAGGGGTCCTCACAGTGCGTGTTTAGATACGTGGGGTAAGGCGGAGAGTTGGCAGGTACGACGTAACACAGCTTACCCAGGTTCAAGTCCCACAACGGTGGTGGAACTCTACTCCTGCTATAAATCACTATAATGGCAATGCGCCAAGTTATAGAGATAGGTTCGCTATGCGAGGTGTTGCGCGTTGTACGCTACAATCTGAGAAGTTGTGTTACCTCGTACGAGTACGCCATGGAGGGGTCCTCACAGTGCGTGTTTAGAGACATGGGGTAGGCGGAGAGTTGGCGGGTATGAGGTAACACAAGGTAACACAGCTTACCCAGGTTCAAGTCCCACAACGGTGGCGAAACTCTACTCCTGCTATAAATCACTATAATGGCAATACGCCGAGTTACAGAGATAGGTTCGCTGTGCGAGGTGTTGCGTGTTGTACGCTGCAATATGAGAAGTTGTGCCCTAAAGGCTTCGACATGACGGCTTATAAAGGCGCCAAGACCTAGGGTTTACAGGGAAAGGTCCTTGCCGGACAAGGTAAAGAGTCTTAGACTAATACGAACTAGTCTTCCATGTCTTGTACTCCAAGGCTCCGAGTATGTCGGTGACTCCTGCATAACCTTCCTTTATCTGGCATGGGCCCCACTTCAGGATCCGTCTAACTGGGCCGCCCAGCAGGCCATAGGCCTTGCTACCAACTATGGGCCACCCGAGTTAGGCGGATTGGTGACATGTTATAAGGATACACATATAGCATATCCCCAACAGTAGTCCCCAGAGGACTTTGAAATCTTGCACCGTCTTGCTCATTGATCTTCGAATATCCCATCTAAGTGATGCCGAAAATCCATCACAATATCTCAAAGGTCTCCCAAAGAACCCTGCAATCCTCTCCGGCTTCGCAATGTAGCCGGATATTCCTTGAGTCTTCGTTTCTAGAGTCGGATGATATCCGGGCATGACACTTCACTGCAACTGTCAGGAGGATGACGTAGGGTACAGCCTATGCTACCTCGAAACTCACAGAAGCAGAGAATTAATCATCGGCTATTTTCACCTCCACCACCGTTGTGGGTCTCTCAAGTCCCACAACTGTCGTGGTATTGCCAACGAGTACGCCATGGAGGGTTCCTCACAGTGTGTGTTTAGAGATGTGGGGAAGGTGGAGAGTTGGCAGGTACGAGGTAACACAGCTTACCCAGGTTCAAGTCCCACAACGGTGGTAGAACTCTACTCCTGCTATGAATCACTATAATGGCAATACACCGAGTTACAGAGATAGGTTTGATGCACGAGGTGTTGCGTGTTGTACGCTGCAATCTGAGAAGTTGTGCCCTAAAGGCTCCCGCAGGCCGGCTTATAAAGGCGCCAAGACCTAGGGTTTATAGGGAAAGGTCCTTGCTAGACAAGGTAAAGAGTCCTAGACTAATACGAACTAGTCTTCCTTGTCTTGTACCAAGGCTTCGAGTATGTCGGTGACTCCTGCATAGCCTTCCTTTATCCGGCATGGGCCTCCCTTCAGTATCCGTCTAACTGGGCTGCCCAGCAGGCCATTGGCCTTGCTACCAACTATGGGCCACCCGGGTTAGGCGGATTGGTGACATGCTATGAGGATACCCATATAGCATATCCCCAATAGTAGCCCCCGGAGGACTTTTGTAGCATCCCAATTGTCTAACAATTGTAATGCTACTTGGTCTAGAAATATAATGGCTACTTCCTATATATATTTGTTGCATCATAATTATATCATGCTCATGTCATCATGCCACCTTGCATTTGAGCATCATATAAACCCCTTTTTCTTTGGTTCTTCTCTCATATGCATTAGTAATTGTGTTTGCCTCTTGATATTTTATTTGGTTATTGATATATTGTTTAATGCCCAAGTTGAGTTGGGGGCATATCTTTTATTCAAATCCATCACCTTTCTTTTCACCACCTTATAATTCCACCACCCTACTTATCCATGGGCTTTTATTTTATTCTTGCCACTTAATTTAGCTCATGTGGTTTATTGTGGATCCAATCCCTTTTTCTTTTGCTTGGCCTTTTTTCCACATGTTGGTAATGCATGGGATCATGCCATGTTATAATATTATTGTTTTCACAAGAATAAAACATGGCATTAATTATTTTGCACAGGCCATGCAAGAGTACCACCACCTTTAGCCATTTGCTTTTCTCTTGGTTTAAGTGGTTCTTTCTTTATGGAATCATCACCATCTCTCTCCACCATCCCCATGATCTCATCAACACCATTAATTTTCTTCATGCATGATCATATGAGAAACTATCCACATTGCTTTTCTTATCTCCTTTAGACTTGCCCATGTCATGATCATGCATTTTTTTAATCCCTACACTCCCTCACCCCTTCATCTTGACTTGATCTATAAGCATGTGTTAAAAACCTAAAAATTCTAAACCAAACCCTAACACCTACCCTCTCTCCTCAAACCCTAATCTTTCTTAACTAAACCCTAGCCCTTAACCTCACTCACCTCTCTCTCTCTCCCCTCTCTTCCATGCTGGCCCCACCTAGCCACCCTCTTTCCCTGGTCCCACACCTCAGCTACCCACCTACCCCAACCCTAACAAAACCCTAACCGAGCCTCTACCTAGCTCGCCTCCCCTCCCCTCTCCTCTCTCTTTCTCTCTCTGCCGAGCTAGCCCCACCCCGAGCTCCTCTCTGCTGTCCCACCTGCTAGGCCCTACCTGCCCCTGCCTGGTTTCTCACGTCGAGCACGTGATCGAGGAGGAGGAAAGTGGCCGAAGCCACTTTATCTCTGCCGCTCCCACACGGCACCCTCCTCCCTCTCCCTCGCTTTGTCCTCCCCCCACACGCCTCCTCTGCCTCTCCCAGATCCCCAGGAGCCCTGCCCTCTCCTTTTCTTCTTCTTCTCTGACACCATCTTCTCTCGCCGGTCGTCGCCAGTACCGCCGTCCACTCCGTTCCTGCCGGCGTGCGCGACGTGGAAGTGGTCGAGGAGATCGAGGAGGATCCCCAGCTTCGCCCCGTACACGCCAGCGAGGAGGAGAAGCCCCACGCCCGCCGCAGTACCGCGACATCGCTGAAACCCTAATCTCGCCGGCCGCCAGCCTCGCCGACTCCCTGCTGCGCCTCGTCCCGATCCGCCACCGGCAACCTCCCCGCGGTGAGTCCCTCTACCGCCTAGACATTCTCCGCCTCGCCGTAAAACCCTAGCCGCGGCCAGCGTTTCACCGAGCACTCTCAGTGTGCCGTGGACGCGCGCGTCTGCACGTCGCCGCGACGCACCACGACCTATCTAGCCGCCCTTCCCCCTCCTAACAACATCCTCCGCCTGTCCCAGTGGCTACCGCCCCCCAACGCACGCCCAGATCCCCGGTTCGATCCCCCGCTCCTCACCGCCTCTGCCACGCGCGGATCTGGTCGTCAGACCGAGAGGAAGATCCACAGTGCGCTTTCCCTTTTTGCACTTACCCCCTGTTTCTTTTACCGCTCAACCCGCGGTACGCCGGGCCCACCAGCCAGCCTCTGTGAGCCTTTTTGCAAAAAGCACCCCGGCTTTCGCAGTCTCAATCCGCGCTCCAGCACACCCCCCACCTGTCAGTCTCTGCGAGTTCGGCCTCTGGCACATGGGCCCTAGTCCGCTGGCCCACCTGTCAACCGCAGCAGCTAGGCTAACCCGCGGTGTAAAAAGATTTTTTGCGCGCTGCGTCGCCAGTCAGACCAGCCCCACCCGTCAGCGTCTGGGGCTGGAGAAGGGCTGGGTAACAAAAGTAATTCCGTTTATCTGTTTTAATAAAACAAATTCAAAATGTTTAAATTCAAATTCAAATCAGATTTTAAATAACTTTTAAATTATAAATCCAAATAATACATATAATATATGTTTTTGAATCAGAAAAATATGAGGAATTCAAATATGCTATTCAAAATAATGTTTGACCACTTTAAAATTTCGAGATAAATAAAATTACAATAAAATGCCCTTTTCCTTAATAAATTAATAACTTTAATTCTATAACTCCAAATTTGTCAAATAATATGTCTAAATCGATCAGCGCGACGAGCCTGTTCTATCTATGCAGTCCTTGTTCTGAATTGAAGCATGCATCATGTCATTATTAAAAATCTGAACTGTTTATGGCCATAAAACTTGACTCAACAAATAATAAAATGCTTTATTCTTGTATTCCACACCTCACCATGCCATGCTACTTTAATGCCATGTAAATTGTGCATCATTCATCATGGCATGCTTGTTTGCTTGTCGCATTTTATTTCCTATGCTTGTGCACTTTGTTTATGTTGGCCCTTGTTTGTTTGGTTCTTCTTCGAATAGACGCCCAACAGGAGAATTACCAGGAATCACAGGAGTATTACCCAGATCCATCTCTCGCTTCAACTGAGCTGCCAGGAAAGCACTACCACATGCTTGCATACATATAGTACCTATTGATTCTACCTTATTCTTGCATCATTGAGTCGCGATTTCATTAAATTGAATCCCAAGTACTGCATCGCCTTTATTTTTAAACCCCACCGAAGCTTGTTCCTCCATCCCATGAGCCATTACTACAGGAGTTGTTTGAGCCATGCGAGTCGTAGAAAAGCATGTGTAGGGTATGTGAGTGTCTGATGAATAACGAGGTACCTAAACAACATAACCGGAGTAGTAATGGGATAACTAATGAAAGAGGCACCGGTGAGCTATATCTGCTATTTGGTTTTTCATGCTCACTTGTGTCCCGTAGGACCCCGAGTACTTGATTCCTATTCCTTGACTATTCGCACTATCCACATCCGGGAGGCCTTATGGACCCCCCTGAGCCAGAGCTTGATTCATTCTTATTTCTTGGGGCCACAATTAGTTTAGGGCTTTATTACTATCCTGTACTTATGGCATGTTACTGTTTTAATAAGATTGTGCGTGGAGCACCTGTACTGTTTTGGATCGTGACACGTTTTCGCTGTATCGACAAGCCCAGTCACATTTTCGGGTTCCCAGTCATTTACCGCCGTCCACTAAAACCTTGGGTCCGTCTCGGAGCCGGCCAACTTCGTTGCGGGTAGCTTAATGGGGTGGCCCCCTGAAATATTTCTGAATCCTGTGATTGCTTTGTCGTTAATGCCTCGTTGGGTTCTGTTTTGGTTTTTCCGAGGTTGATCGAGTGTGTGTTGCTATTCGTGCACCCCTGCAGGGTAAATCTTTCTGAAAGCCGTGTCCGCGGTTATGGACGACTTGGAGCACAGTTTCTCGATCATAGATAAGTATAACTAAAGTACCGCTTTTAATTTGACTAAGAACTTGACTAGTAAATAGTGCAATACTCATGGAATGGTTAATAAAACTGCCAATGGATGATGGGGGTTGTTCGTCCGCTTCCTCGTTGGTAAGCGAGGAGGAGGATGGATCTGTTAATTATACTGTTATAACTGTTTTTCTTAATTCACGGACATCCGTCTATCATTGGTTAGGCGGATGGTTAGCGGGTATCTATAGACTTGTTAGTTATTATCTTTTGCTGCAATTGCGTCACCCCAGGTTGTGTCCCCTTTAGAGGCATTAAGACTTGCTGAGTACCCCTAGGGTCTCACACGATAAATTGTTTGATTCAGATGAACAGGTGTATTCGCAAGATGGATACTGGGTGGAAGAGACAGATGATGTTGGCAACGATCATTCGGTGTAGAGATTCCGGGAACGGGGATCCGTGAGATCTGTGGGCGGGATGTGTTTATTTATGTGGCATCTTATGCCGATTTACTTCTTATCCGTACTCAGATCTTGTTTTCTGCTTCCGCCTGATACTCTGATGTTTGTTGTATGAGGAGCTATCCTAAATTATTATCTCTATCTAGGATATTTGAATCTTGCCGTATGGCGTTGCAATATTCTATTTCTTTTAGATGGAATGGCTCTGAGGACTGTTGTATGTGGCTTGCATACATACTCATTTGTGTATGTAGTTGATCCCTTCGCCTGCCGATTAGGCCGCTCGTTCTTGTCCCGATGATCTGAAAGTGGTTAGGACGGCCGAAAGGTCTACCGTGAGTGACCCTGGGCCCCACCGTACTATTTTAACCACTTTCGTTCATCTAGGCATGTAACTAAGAGCGTAATTCACCGAGGTAGTTACAATTGGTATTAGAGCCATCCTGCCCTTCAGGGTCTCAGCCAAAATGGTCGTTGTCAGTCTAGCAAATATTTTTGGTAGTTATGTATACTAGGGAAAAACAAACGTGAGAGTAAGACTGCTTCCATTTTTCTTCTTACCCACCCACCCACCTTTTTCTGGTAAGGAAGTGTAACGTTTTCAATCCTCTTCTAAAATTCAAACTAGGATTCACGTGTTCTGGGTTCCGTAGTACCATAGGCTGTGTGTCTGTGTGTGTGTGTGTGAATTCCTTGTCTATCTGTTGCATCCAAATGTTATCACTATCTGCCTTTTGGTTGTCAACTGTTGGTACATTCCATACCAACAGGCCTTTGTAAACCGACGCGATCTATTCTGATTCGTTGTATACCAATGCGATCTATCTTACTCTTTGTTATCCGTCGTTATCTTGTTGGGGTGTTCTTTTTCGTAGTTACCAATCTTTAGGTTCATCTTAAGAAGAAGGTGTTGGGATATGTGTTTTACTGATTCATGTGCGGAGTAATGATTTGAGTGCGGGATGGAGTCGCGACCATACCACTACTTTTATCATTTGCTTTTGTATATTGAACTAGTAGAGTTACTAACTTGATTCGTGAAGTGGTTTTGCGCATATAGTGGTATTTTAATGCCAAAATTTGCGGAAATTTTTTCTTTGTTAGTTGTGTACCACACTCCTTGTTCAGTCGTGTGCGTTATGCTTAATATCTTCTAGTTGCCTTGAACTTTGTTGATATTTTAATATCATCTTAGTGAATTGCATCCTTTAATCTTGGTTAATTCCATTTTGGTACTATTTTGGATTATTATCATTCTCCATTATAGTACTGACTTGTGTTTTATATCAATCACAGGATGGCACCACCACGCCGTTCTGAGGAGGACATACAACTTGAACTTGGGGCTGCTTTGGCAAGTATTGCAAATGCTTTGGGCACTATGCAGCAAAACCAGCAGCGCTTCGAGGAAAGCGTGAGGAGGAATGAGTTTGTTCCGCTACCTCCACCTCCCAAGCGAGGAGACATCAAGAGTTTTCTCAAGTTCAACCCACGCCAATTTGAGGTGTCTGATCAGCCACTTGATGCGGATGATTGGCTTCGTGAAGTGTCAAGGTTGCTGATGACTGCGGATGTTCCCGAGAAAGAATGGGTCAAATGTGCCACTCACCTTCTGAAGGGAGATGCAGCTCTGTGGTGGGAAAATTACCTCAAGGCAGATCTGTCTGGTTTTCAGCCAACTTGGGAGCAATTCACTACTGCATTCAAAGAGCAATATCTGTCAAAAATTGTCATGGAAAGGATGAAGGAAGTGTTTCTCAACCTGAAGCAGGGCAATGACAATGTCAATACCTACATCAGAAACTTCATGAACCTTTCTCGTTATGGTGGTGATGAGATCTCTGATGACAAGAAAAAGCAAAAGAGGTTTAGGCAAGGCCTCAATGCTTCCATCAAATATGCAATCACTCATGCAAGGCCAGCGTCTTTTCTGGAACTCCAACACACTGCTCTGCAGGAAGAAGCAAGTAGGCAAGTGTTTGAGGAGTCAAAGAAACACAGCCGCGATACAACAAGTTCTTCTGCTATGAAAGCTCCTTCTAAGCGTCGTGTATGGGTTGCTAACACCCCACCGTCGCTCCCTGCTCCACCAAGACCGTCAAGCTATGCGGCAAGGCCACCAAACTCCTTCACTGCGGCTCCCAGGGGCTACAACCACAACTACCCTGGAGCGCCTGGAGAAGTCCCTGGCTACGTTGCTCCACGTCCACCTGGTGCTTGCTATACTTGTGGAAACATTGGGCATCAGCACTGGAATTGTCCTATGAAGAACAAAGCTCTTCCACCACCACCTCCAAGACCTGCGACAAGTGCTCCTATGATTCGTGCACCTCCACCTTGGGCTCTCAACATCAACACCAAGCCTGGGTCTACGGTTGCTCGTGCCAATTGTGTCAACGCCGCTCAAGCTGAGCATGCTCCTGGAATTGTGATGGGTATGCTTCCTGTTAACTCAGTCCCTTCACGAGTTTTGTTTGATTCTGGTGCTTCGCATTCTTTTGTTTCTCACAAGTTTGCGCATGAGCAAGACCTGGCTATGGTTCCTTTATTGCATCGTCTTGTGGTACAATCTCCTAGGTCAAACATGAGGGTTGCTCATATCAGCCATGGCAATCAAATTGATATTGATGGCTCTTCATTTCCGGCTTCCTTAATTATTCTGGGCAATTCTGATATTGATGTTATCTTGGGCATGGATTGGTTAACAGCAAATGCAGCTGTGATTGATTGTGCTGAATGTTCGATTTCTCTGAAAATTCCTGAAGGCCATATAGTCTATTCTCCAAGTCTGACTCCTGCAATTCAGCTTTACTCTTTGACGGCTCTGAATGATGATGCGATGGAAGGTATTCAGAGTGTTCCTGTAGTCTGTGAGTTTCCAGATGTCTTTCCTAAAGAGTTGCCAGGTAGGCCTCCGGATCGTGAGGTCGAGTTTGTCATTGAACTTGAACCTGGTACCGCTCCTATCTCCAAGCGGCCTTATAAAATGGGTCCTGCTGAGTTGGCTAAACTCAAACGTCAGCTGGATGAACAAGAGAAGTTGGGTTTCATTCAGCATAGTACTTCTTCTTGGGGTAGTCCAACCATCTTTGTGAAGAAGCGAGACAAGACTGATAGACTTTGTGTTGACTATCGGGCACTCAATGCTAAAACAATCGAGAATAAATATCCCCTTCCGCGGATTAATGATCTCTTCGATCAGCTAGCTGGACCTGTGGTATTCTCTAAGCTGGATTTGAGAAGTGGTTATCATCAAATCAAGATCCGCAAGGAAGATGTTCCCGAAACAGCTTTCACCACTCGCTATGGCCTGTATGAGTACACGGTCATGTCTTTCGGTCTCACCAATGCACCTGCCACCTTCTCGAGGCTTATGAACTCGGTTTTCATGGAGTATCTTGATAAGTTCGTTGTGGTCTATCTGGATGACATTCTAGTATATTCTAAGTCAAAGGAAGAACATGAAGAACACCTTCGGTGTGTCCTAAACAAGCTTCGTGAGAACCGCTTGTATGCAAAGTTCTCCAAGTGTGAGTTTTGGCTGCCTCAAGTCACCTACCTTGGTCACGTCATCTCTGCCAAGGGCATTGCCGTCAACCCAGAAACTATTAAGACAATTATGGACTGGCTTCCACCCATAAATGTCAAAGAAGTCCGGAGTTTCCTTGGTTTGGCCAGTTACTGTCGTCGCTTCGTTCAAAACTTCTCAAAGATTGCGAAGCCTCTTACCGATCTCCTCAAGAAAGGCAAGAAATACCTTTGGACTCCTGCATGTCAAGTAAGCTTTGAAACACTCAAAGAGAAGCTCACTTCCACACCAGTCTTGGTTCCTCCAGATACATCAAAGCCTTTCCAGATATTCTGTGACGCATCATTGCAAGGATTGGGTGCGGTCCTTATGCAAGAAAAACAAGTTATTGCTTATGCCTCTCGACAGTTGAAGATGCATGAGATCAACTATCCTACACATGACCTTGAACTCGCAGTAGTTGTCTTTGCTTTGAAAGTATGGAGGCATTACTTGCTTGGCAACCGTTGTGAGATCTTTTCTGATCACAAGAGTCTGAAGTATATCTTCACACAGCCTGATCTCAACCTTCGTCAGAGGAGGTGGATTGAAACAATCAATGATTTCAATTTGACCATCAACTACACTCCGGGCAAAGCTAATGTAATGGCCGATGCTCTCAGCCGAAAAGCTTATGTTAACAACCTCATGGTGGAAGAACAACAGCCTCTCTTGTGCGAGGAATTCTGCAAGCTAAACCTTGAAATTGTGGATCAAGGGTATCTTCTAAACCTTCTAGCAACACCGCTTTTGGAAGAAAAAGTTCGCTCCATTCAGCTTGGAGATCCTTATACTAAAAGTTCGCTCCATTCAGCTTGAAGATAAATTGTTTGATTCAGATGAACAGGTGTATTCGCAAGATGGATACTGGGTGGAAGAGACAGATGATGTTGGCAACGATCATTCGGTGTAGAGATTCCGGGAACGGGGATCCGTGAGATCTGTGGGCGGGATGCGTTTATTTATGTGGCATGTTATGCCGATTTGCTTCTTATCCGTACTCGGATCTTGTTTTCCGCTTCCGCCTGATACTCTGATGTTTGTTGTACGAGGAGCTATCCTAAATTATTATCTCTATCTAGGATATTTGAATCTTGCCGTATGGCGTTGCAATATTCTATTTCTTTTAGATGGAATGGCTCTGAGGACTGTTGTATGTGGCTTGCATACATACTCATTTGTGTATGTAGTTGATCCCTTCTCCTACCGATTACGCCGCTCGTTCTTGTCTCGATGATCTGAAAGTGGTTAGGACGGCCGAAAGGTCTACGGTGAGTGGCCCTGGGCCCCACCGTACTATTTTAACCACTTTCGTTCATCCAGGCATGTAACTAAGAGCGTAATTCACCGAGGTAGTTACAACTTTGAAATTTTGCGCTGTCTTGCTCGTTGATCTCCGAATATCCCATCAAAGTGATGCCGGCAATCCATCAAGCAATATCTCAAAGGTCTCCCAAAAGAACCCTGCAATCCTCTCCGGCTTCACAATGTAGCCGGAGATTCCTTGAGTCTTTGTTTCCAGAGTCAGATGATCACCGTCTTCAATGGAATCTTCGGACATGACTCTTCACTGCAACTTTCAGGAGGATGACGTAGGGTACATCCTATCCTACCTCGAAACTCACATAAGTAGAGAATTAATCATCAGCTATTTTCACGCGCGTGAAATCCAAAACGGTGGAGCGGTGATGTCTACGCACTTCTATTATTGTAGACAGTTGTTGGGCCTCCAAGTGTAGAGGTTTGTAGAACAACAGCAAGTTTTCCCTTAAGTGGATCACCCAAGGTTTATCGTACTCAGGGAGGAAGTGTTCAAAGGTATCCCCTCTCAAGCAACCCTGCAATCAAGATACAAGAAGTCTCTTGTGTCCCCAACACACCCAATACACTTATCAGGTGTATAGGTGCACTAGTTCGGCGAAGAGATAGTGAAATACAAGTGGTATAGATAATTATAAGTGGTAACAGTGCCAGAAAATAGCTTGCTGGCATGGAAGAGACTAAAGGCAAACTGAAATAAAGATGGAAGCAAGCAAACATGTAACAAATCTAATTGCAAACGGTGTATCCATGCTTAGAAACAAGGCCTAGGGATCATACCTTCACTAGCGAAGACTCTCATATAAATATCTTCTCTTTATGATACTACTCTTAACTACTCTCCGGTTGGACACTCTAATCGATGGTAGGGCTATAGCAGCACTCCTCAAAGCTCATCTTTCCCATCTAGAAAACCCCACACTGTCACCTTGAGCACTAGATGGTTCCAACAAACACCAAAATTTCATAAAGACATCCAACTCCAAATATAACTCATAACAAGTATTTGTAATCTCTAGCCTAAGTGCCACCATGGTGTGCATGCTGTCACTTTCACACACATAGGGAGAGCAGAGATCTATTAAAGCACTTGAGTAGCAAGGTAGATCTACTTGATTACAAAGCTCATGATCACAATATGATCATGCATAGAGAGAGAGGTGAACACATAGCTACCGGTAGAACCCTTAGCCTCGAGAGAGAACTACTCCCTTCTCATCATGGGAATCAGCAACGATGATGGAGATGGTGGTGGAGATCGATGGAGATGGCTCCGAGGGCACTTCCCCGTCCCGGCAGGGTGCCGGAACAGAGACTTTCTGTCCCCCGAATCTCCCCTTCTGTGGCGGCAGCGCTGCGGAACTTTTCGTGGATTTCTGATTGACTCCTTAGGGTTTTTGCATTGGCAGGCATCTTATAGGCGAAGAGGCAAGGTCGGTGGGCGGCCAGGGGGCCCACACCATGCCCTGGCACGACCTGGGGGGACCTACGCCTAGGGGTGGTTTGGCCACCCTGTGGCCCCTCTCCGGCTCTCCTTCTGGCTCTGTGAGTCTTCCGGTAAAATATCGACTTTGGCTTTTCTCCGGTCCAATTCCGATAATATTGATTTTCTGACTTTCCTGGAACCAAAAACAGCAGAAAACAGGCAACTGACACTGTGGAATCTTGTTAATAGGTTAGTCCAAGAAAGTCTATGAAAAGTACTCCAAAGTGTGGACAAAACACAAGAAAGTATATAAAACCAAGCATGGAACATCAAAAATTATAGATACATTTGCAATGTATCAAGCGGCAAAAGATGGAGGACATGGCGAAATTACTGCGCACGTTCACTTCCACGTCGGCAACGTTCCATCCATCAGATCTTTTTGCACAAATCTTTACGCGAGGCTTATATATTTCCACCACGGTCAATTTATTTCTTTTTACCCGCATTCGCTTCCCAGTCTTTGTCTTCCTCCAGCCGCACGACCGTTCGAGCTCTTTTGTGAAAACCCTAACCAGAGCCCTTTCTTCCTCCACACTCTCCTCGCCACAATGGCCTCCAGCAGCTCTGCCTCTTCGACGGCGGCGATTCTCAAGGCTACGACGGAGCCATCCCAAGGAGCGATCGTTCCACCGAAGGGGGTGGTCGTTCCGGTCTCCGCCGTGATGGAATCTGCCGGCGATGACCAAGAACGAGCGGCGCCCGAAGCCGCTAAAGAAGAAAGTGATTCCCATAAGGGAATGTGGAGAGGCTCTGATCTCTCTGTTGAAGATCTACAAGAGCTGGTTGACGAGGGGTATCTCCCCGTGGCGGAGAAGTTAGTCTTACGGGCGGCGCCGGCCGGCGAGGTGGTCCCTTCTCCCCAACCCGGAGAGAAGGTGTACCTCAAATCTCAGCTGGTACGTGGCGTAAGCCTGGCAGTCTCCAACTTTTTCTTGGTACTCCCCCACAACCTCTCTCCCAACAACATTCTAGTCCTTAGCAACTTTGTAGTTTTGTGCGAAGGATATCTAGGGATCAAGCCGAGATTAGATCTGTTCGTATATTTCTTCACCATCAAGAGAGAGTCTGTAGAGTCCAAGGATGAATTGTGGAGCTACGGAACCATTAGCTTTAAGATCCGGCCTAGCTGGCCCTTCCCCGACATTGTAGGGCACGATTCTTTCAAGAACTAGGAGCGCACGTATTTCTACGGGCTAGATATCCCTCTGCCAGACCGCCTTGAGACCTACCCCGACTTCATCGATGGAGCTACCACTGAAGTGCCCGCATGGCAGACCCTAGCCTCTCTTCCTTCCGACGATGAAGCCAATCGTGCCGTAAGGCGGATCGAATGGATCGTAGATAGAGGTCTGATGGGCTTGGACCTTGCCATGTGCTGGTACGTTAGGCGGATCCATCCTATGCAGCACTACGCCGAGCTGATGTGCAAGTATAGCTAAGACAGGAGGGATCCCATGCGAATTTCGCGGGATAACTTCTCTACTGACTCCATCAAGCTCTGGCAAAAGGACATCGTTAGGGCGAGGGACAAGAAGCGGGGCTTCAAGATCACCTATGACATGTTCGACTGTGTTACATGCCCAGAGGTAGCTTTTGTTTCCTTTGTTGTTCGTTATATGCTCTAAGGCTTCTCCGACTTGAAGTTTTCCATCTGACACTCCTTTGTATCCCAGCTGGCGACCTTGGCGGCGGATCAAATGGCCTCCCAGGTATATGATCCAAAGCTGAAGGATATCCATGTGGTATCCGATGATGACACCACCAAGGATCAACCAGCTCCGGCAGCGCGAAAGCGGAAGAGCTCCACCTCTAACGCTGATGCCGAGGCCAATAAGAAGAAATTGGAGAGTGGAGTCTCCAAACGTTCCACTGCCACCTTAGAGGCGGATAAGAAGAAGAAGTCCACCGGCATTCCCATCACCAAGGCTCCTGTCGTGGAGTAAGTACTTTCATTCTCTGGCTTGTATTTTTTAGCTCACACCTTTTTTCAACTCTTGTACTTATACTTTGTAAGTACTTTGCTGTGGAGGAAAGCCGGTGTTAGTTTGAAGAGATCCTCCAAAGATGTTGGAGGGTCAAAAAACATTCACGATATGCTGACCAAGGGTCCGTCCGCCAAGCCCTCTCCTGCCACCGCTCCCCCTACTCCTGCCACCAAACCTTCTTCTGGTCCTGCTGGGTCGTCATCCCTGAGACCTCCACCATGGAGACAGATATCAATCCAATTCTCGATGTCTCAGACTCTGTCGAGGAAACGTTGCTCCTAGCGGCCAGGCAACACAGGAGAGCACCTCCTCTAGGATGCCACCGAGAAAGGGAAGGAAGTGGTGGAAGAGGTGGACGTGGAAGCAACGATTGAGGCGGGGGCCTCTGAGCCAGGAGGCAGCTAGGGCTTGTTCCATGCCTCCGGCTTCGACCTCTCCATTGGCTGCGACTCCTCTGACATTGAGCCTGGATGATCTCATCAAGCAGGCCGACGCAATCTATAAGAATGCCTGGACCTTCCATGATTCCTATGCTCATCTGGCCAACAATCTCAGGATCATTGCCATCGTAAGTTTTTTGAACTTCACTTGCTTTACTTTGTGTAGTATATCCCACTGTAGCCCCTAATCTCTTAGGCAGATAATCCAATAGTAATTGGCCCGAGTGCTCCAAAGAACTAAGTGCAGAAATTGTCCGTGTAGCCCCCGAGCGTTTAGTTGAAACTAGAAAGTTCCGACTAGATGGTCTAGAGAAACTAGTTTACTTTAAAATCATGTATTGTAGCCCCCGAGCATTTAGTTGAAACTAAATAGTTTCGACTAGATGCTCTAGAGAAACTAAGCATGTTTACATCTTATGTAGAATGAGAATAAACGGAGGATAGCCGCCAATGAGAGATTTGCTGCTCTTCGGAAGGAAATGGACAATTCCTGAAGGAACAGATCAAAAATAGCCAGAGTCTGTTTCCTACAATAGCTCCTTGCTTTTCTCATTGAATCATTTCTTCCGTCTTCTGATAGCACTTTCTGATTTCCGTCTTACATAAGCCATTGCCAAGGTCAAGAGCATCGTCAAGCAATCCAAGCATATTCAAGAGCTCGATGATGAAAACAAAATTCTGAAGAAGGACTTGGCCGAGGCCGTTAAGGGCCATGAGGTGACGATGAAGGCTATGCAAGAGTCTACGGACATCGAGATGCAGGGCCTGAAGGATGAGATTGCATAGCTCAAAGACCAGAACCAAGCTGCCAAAGATCAGAATGCTAGGAGTCTTGAGATGTTCAAGTCAGTCCAGAAGGAGCGAGGTGACTTGGTGGAGACATACAAGCAAGCGGAAACGAGCATCTTCGGTAACCTTTCTTTGTCTTGGTATTTTTATGTAAGTTGGATATCCATTTGACTTGTTTGTACTCATGGTCCTTGTATGTTTCTGCAAACCCTAGCTCCCATTGGCGTAGCCAACTTGGGTGAGGGTGCTCCAAATCCCAAGGAACGCATGATTCTTGCCGGAAACTTCGTCAGCACCGCCATCACCCAAGCCAAGGAGATAGCTCAACCTCTGGGCATCAATATCAAGGCGACAGACTCAGCGGCCAAGTATGCGGAAATCCTGCACCGAGCCCCTAAGAAAATCAAGGACTAGAAATCCTCTTGCATCCGGGATGGTTCTGGGATGACCCTGTCCTTGGTCAAGGCTCACTATGACAATGCCGACATCGACTTGGTGACCTACGGCCTGCCCAAGCTAGTCAAGGAAGGACAAGAGATTAATAGCGATGCTATTTGGAACTCTCTTGCCAGCTTTGATACCAGGGTTTCCAAGATGGTCAAGGCTGATGTCTTCGTGTCTGCCGAGATCATGGATGACGATATGGCCTCGTCTGAGTCTAGCCCTTCTCCTTCAGAGTTTGACGAGCTCTCCCGACCTGGCTCTCCTGATGATGCCACCATGAAGCCCCCTGCAGCAGAGCCATGAAGAACAATGTCTGTATTAAATGTATCTCTGCAAAATGTATGCGGAAAAAACTTATGTTTGTCTAAGCTGGAAAAACTTGTAATCAAGCTTCCTACAACTTATCTGCTTCCAGCATGTGTATATATTTTTTAAGCAAGTGCTGGCTTATCCATTATTCTGGTTCGTATGCTTGACCTTTCGTGAGACGGAAGACTCGCAACACAGAATTACGCTCTCAGGCGATGATGCTTAATAGCACCGTCAAGAACCTAAGAACAAAATCGCCGGCTTTGAGTGCCGAAAAGTCACTACTCCGGAATTTACATAAAAACTTCAAAAAACGTGTAGACCAGAAAACTTAAGCTAACGCCCGTAGGCGGAATTTTCACAAGGGAAAATGCAACCTTGCGCATGAAGGGTTTATATGATCCAAAAATGAACAACTAAAGGAGGTAAAAGACCCAGAGAATATGAGTGAACCAAATTCTTTGCTTCATTGATCATATAAAAAACTTATTACATAATATAAATGTGCTAAGTGTAAAAGGGACATAGCTATGCTATGTTCCATGGTCGATCTGTCTCCGAGTAATCATCATCGGAGTCACGTTGCTTGCGCTTGCGATTTTTTGGCCTATCTTTTAACTCGCGAATATTGACGAGGTATTAGGAACGATTGAGCAATGCTTTGCTTATGACGAATGGTCCTTCCCAAGGCAGGGATAATCCGTGTTATTTCTCCTGCTTGAGTCTAAGCACCATATCACCTTCTTTAAACGAGCGATGGTTTACACGGTGACTATGGTAGCCGCGCAGCTTCTACTGGTAGACGGTAGATCTCTGGCATGCCAACACGTGCTCTTCTTCAAGTAGGTCCATAGATGGTCGTCTGGATTCTTCAGCGTCATCCTCCTTGTAGGCGGAAACTCTTGGTGCATCGTGGAGGATGTCGGACCGGAGAACTGCTTCTGCTCCATAAACCATGAAGAAAGGAGTCAAGCTAGTGGATTTGTTGGGTGTTGTTCGTAAATTCCATAAGACAGATGGTAGTTCCTTCGCCCAGGCTCTAGCTGCTCTACGTAGCGGTGCCTCTAAGCGTGGCTTGATCCCGTGCAGAATTAGTCCATTGGCCCTTTCAACTTGCCCATTTGACTGTGGATGTGCCACAGATGCTAGGTCAAGGCGGATGCCTTTCTCATGACAGTACTCCTCAACTTCTCCGAGAGATAGATTTCTACCATTGTCGGTGATGATGCTATGTGGGAGACCAAATCTCACCACTATATCCTGGACAAACTTTAGGGCTGTTGCCCCATCAAGCTTTCTAATGGGTTTAGCTTCAATCCATTTCATGAATTTGTCCACTTCTACTAGCAAGTGTCTGAATCCATGGGGTGCTGTCTACAAAGGTCCCACCATGTCCAGCCCCCAGACTGCAAACGGCCAGGTTATTGGTATTGTTCACAATTCTTTTGCTGGAACACATGGTTGTCTTGCATAAAACTGACACCTAAGGCATGTTTTTACCAACTTTTCGGCGTCCGCCTTGGCAGTTATCCAGTAGAATCCTTGTCGGAAGGCCTTGGTCACCAACGATCAGGGAGCGGCGTGATGCCCGCAATCTCCGAGATGTATTTCTCTAAGGATTTCAATACCTTGTTGTTGGGAGACACACCGTAGGAAGACTCATGTGGTACTTCTTTTGTATAGCTGGCTGTCAATGATGACGTAGCATTTTTCGCTACGTACTATTTGCCGGCTTTCGACTTCGTCGGTAGGCAAAGTTCCGTCTTGTAGATAATCCATGAACGGCTTCGTCCAAGCTGGAGAGGTCACTGTTACTATGTTAACAAATGAGTCTACTCTATTCGGGTTGTCGGGGTCCGCTCCTTTCATGGATGGAGTATGTAAATGCTCCAGGAAAACGCCTGGCAGAATTGGTCGACGAGCTGATCCAAGCATTGACAGCAGATCTACCGCCTCATTATCCTCCCTTTTGACATACTTGACTTTGTAGCCGTCGAAGCACTTGGCTATTTCGTCTACTTTGTCTCGATACACCGCCATCATAGGGTTCCGCGCGTTTCAGGTGCCAGCTACTTGCTGGGCAACCAAGTTGGAATCTCCACAGCGAACTATGCACTTGATGCCAATATCCTTGGCTACGCGAAGTCCGTGAATGACGGCCTCATACTCTGCCATGTTATTTGTAGCATTGAAGTGGATCTGCAGGACGTATTGCAACTTCTCTCCTATTGGTGGTTGCAATAATACACCAGCCCCGAGCCATTGAGTAACTTTGATCCGTCAAAGTGCATGGCCCAATACTCTGGCTCCAGTACAGGAGTGTCTTCTGGCAGTTATGTCCAATCTGCAAGAAAATCTGCCAATGCTTGTGATTTGATAGTGTCGCGTCGCTTGTAGGTGATGTCGAAGGCGGCAAGTTCAATGCCCCATGTTGCCACTCTCCCTATAGCATCACTGTTGTTGATGATGTCGGAGAGTTGAGCTTTGCTCACTACTGTGATGGGGTGTTCCTGGAAAATGCAGTGGAGCTTTGCTCACTACTGTGATGGGGTGCTCCTGGAAAATGCCTTAGCTTACGTGAAGCAAGGAAAACTCAATTAGCTATCTTCTGGTACTGCGGGTAATGTTGCTTTGATTCCGTCAAGACCTCGCTTACATAGTAAACAGGTCACTGAACTACGTATTCGTGCATTGGTTCCTTGCGCTCCATGATACATTGCAAATGTATCTATAATTTTTGATGTTCCATGCTTTGTTTTATCCAATTTCTTGTGTTTTGTTCCAACTTTGGAGTACTTTTATTATGATTTCTTGGACTAACCTATTAACAAGAGCCACAGTGCCAGTTGCCTGTTTTCTGTTGTTTTTGGTTCGAGAAAAGTCAGAAATTGAATATTCTCGGAATTGGACGGGACAAAAGCCAAAGTGCCTATTTTTCCGGAAGGGATCAAGTGCCAGAATACGAGACGGAGAAGGGCTGGGGGCCGGTTGATGGGTTCGTAGCATGGAAAACAAAAACTTTCTACCGCAAGAACGAACAAAACCCAGATCTAATCTAGATAAAAGCCAAGATCTAATCTATTAGACATGTGCAACGAGATAGATAGGAACTAACCCTCGTAGATCCGAAAGCGTTAACGAGATTAGATCTCGTGGTTGATGTAGTCGATCACTTGCCGATCTCAAGATCGTGTGGACGATCCTTCCGGCGCCGCGTTCCGGCAGCGCTTCCGCAGTCGGTCACACGTGCGGAGTCGAAGCAGACCTTCATCTCCTCGTTCCAGCGAGCAGCGGAGGTAGTAGATCTTCTCCACGGAATCCCAGCAGCACGACGGCGTGGTGGTGGTGGTGGAGTAGAGAATTCTGCAGGGCTTCGCCTATGCTTGTGCAGAAGAAAGGAGGAGGAGAGAGGCGGTGGAGATTGGGAGTTATGGAGGAGGGGCAAGGGGTGGCGCCTCCCCCTTCTATTTAAAGGAGGGAGGGCGCCTGGGGAGGGGGAGTCCTAGTAGGACTCCCCACCTCCTAGGGCCGGCGGATTGGGGAGGGGGGAGGAGTCCTCCTCCCCCACGACTCCTTGTCTTGACCCACCAGGACTCCTTGACCCCTTCCTTGGTTTTCAAGCAAACTCCAAGAAATCTTCTAGAACCTTCCGGAACATTCCGAAACCTTCTAGAATCCTCATACAAACACTCCGGAACATTTCCTAACTCAGAAAATGATCCCCAATATATGAATCTTATTCTCCAGACAATTCCGGATCTCCTCGTGATGTCCCGGATCCATTCCGAGACTCCGAACAACATTCGGTCTCCAACGCACATTCCATATCTACTTAAAACAACTTCGAACCTTAAGTGTGTCACCCTACGGTTCGTGAATATGTAGACATGATAGAGACACATCTCCTATCAATAACCATCAGCGGGACCTGGAGATCCATAATGGCTCCCACATACTCAACGATGACTTCGTGATCGATTGAACCATTTACATATGAAACCAATACCCTTTGTCACCCGATACTATACTTATCCGAGGCTTGATCATCAGCATCTCCATACCTAGTTCTACCTCGTTACTGATAAGTACTCTTTACTCGTTCCGTGATATGTCATCCCTTGTGACCCAGTCACATGCTTGCAAGCTAACTAGATGACATTCCACCGAGAGGGCCCAGAGCATATCTATCCGTCATATGGATGGACAAATCCCAATCTTGGTGCATGCGCTTCAACACATACTTTCAGAATACCCAATGACACCTTTATGACCACCCAGTTACGAAGCGGTGTTTGATGTCATCAAAGTACCCATCCGGTCATGGTGATTAACACAACCTCATGGTCGAAGGATTAGGTTACTATGCATTTAAAAGCTTACAGCAATACGAACTTAATGACTTGATCTTATGCTACGCTTACTATGGGTGTGTGTGTCCATCACATCATTCTCCTAATGATATAACCTTGTTATTAATCACATCCTAATGTCCATGATCAGGAAACCATGATCATCAATTAATCAACAAGCTAGTTCAACAAGAGGCTTACTAGGGACTCTCTTATGTTTACAAAACACACATGTATTAGTGTTTCCTAATAATACAATTATAGCATGGGATGTAAACATTCATCATAAACACAAAGATATAATAATAACCACTTTTATTATTGCCTCTTGGGCATATCTCCAACACTGGCCACACCACCTGGCCGCGCGGCCAGGCCTGGCCCACGCTAGGGGGTGGTCAGGCCAACCCCAGCACCCCCTCGGCCTCTCCTTCCGCCTATAAGTTGCCCTTGGGACAAAAACCCTAAGTACCCGATCAAAAATCCACGAAAGAGTCTGTAGCCACAATCATCTCCATCCCTAGATCAGGGGGGGATCTAAAGCTCTTCCCGGCACCCTGCCAGAGAGGGGAATTCACCCTGGAGGCCATCTTCATCACCATGCAAGCCTCCGGTGTGATGCGTGAGTAGTTCATCCTTGGACTACGGATCCATGTAGTAGCTAGATGGATGGTTTCTCCTCCTTTGTGCTTTCATGTTTAGATCTTGTGAGCTCCGTTCATGATCAAGATCATCTATTTGTAATCCATACATGTTGTGTTTGCGGGGATGCGATGGATATTGAGATGCTATTTCAGATTGATTATTGATTCTATCATGTCTTTGTTATTTGAGATCTTGCATGCTTTCCGTTGTTAGTAGCTATATTGGCCAAGTAGATGCTAGCAACTCCAAGAGTTAGTATTTATGCTCGATAGTGGGTTCATGCCTCTGGTAATCTGGGGAAGTGACAGAAATCTCTAAGGTACTAGATGTGCTGTTGCTACTAGGGAGAAAACAACGATCCTTTGTTCATAGAACAATTGTATTGTTTACTTTACACGCAGTTCGTAAAGCAATAATCTGTTGCTTGCAACTTAATACTGGAGGGGGTTCGGATGATAACCTGAAGGTGGATTATTAGTCATAGATGCAGTTGGATGGCGGTCTATGTATTATGTTGTAATGCCCAATCAAGTCTCAAAGGAGTCAAGATGATTAGTATATGCATGTATTGCTTTCTCGGTGTTTGTCAATTGCCCCGCTGTAATTTGTTCACCTAGCATGTTATCTATCTAAGGAGAGCCACCTCTAGTGAACTATGGATCCCGGTCCTTTAATTTACATACAATCTATAAACTGTTTCTTCTTTGTGTTTTCTTTCTGCAAACTTTTACTTCTTTCCATTCGATACGTTTAATCCTTTGTTTTCCGCAAAACACGGTGAGATTGACAACCTCATCGCAAGTTGGGGACAAAGTTCTGTGGTTGTGTTGTGCAGGTCTCCATGTTGCTACTAGCACCGGTAGTGCGCCCTGCCAAAGCTCAGCTAGTAACACCTTTGTGGTGTTTCCTTGCTCCTTCTGGTTCGATTAAACCTTGGTTTCATAACTGAGGGAAACTTGCTGCTGTGCTCATCATACCTTCCTCTTGGGGTTCCCAATGAGCTCTACATCAACACCGCCATCAAGCATTTTTCTGGGCGTCGTGCATTGAGCCATCAAGCATTTTTCTGGCGCTGTTGCCGGGGAATAAAGAAGA
The DNA here is from genome assembly GCA_910589775.1 of Avena eriantha. NCBI lineage: Eukaryota > Viridiplantae > Streptophyta > Magnoliopsida > Poales > Poaceae > Avena > Avena eriantha. Next base: position 491,345,079 of record OU342742.1, read on the forward strand.
AGAAACTCCCACGTCAACTACACGCCATTAAAGATTTTTCTGGCGCCGTTGCCGGGGAGTCAAGGAAATCTTCACAAGGGGAGTCCCTCATAACCAATCTCTTTACTTTGTTGTTTTTGTTTTGCTTAGTTTCTTTTTGCTTTGTTTGCTTGTTTTGTTCTTCAAAAAACACAAAAAAAATAGTTCCTTTCTTAAGTTGCCTTTATGATAGCTCTGCTCTAATCACTATTTCATTATGGATAGCTCACTCAGTTTCCTATTTGGGAACAGTTTTATGACTGCTAAGGTAATAGATGAACCACCGCCTGCTAGAACCTCCATGGAAGAAGAAATTGCTGAACCTGAAAGCTCATTATATGAAAAAGAGGAGGAGAGTGATGGACAAAAGGAGGAAGAATGGATCTACCCATGCCTACCTTCTAATGAGAGTAACTCTTTATCCCTTACATTATTTGATTGTCCCCCATGCTTATCAAAGGAGGGTGAATGTTATGTTCCCGAGGATTCTTTTGAAAACGTTTATGATAAAGCTCTAGTGCTTGTAGATCATGAAAAGCATGCTTTATGTGATAGTTATATTGTTGAGTTTATTCATGAGGCTACTGAAAATTATTATGGGAGAGGAAAATATGGTTGTAGAAGTTTTTTTGGTAATGAAACACCTCTCTATGTGCTGAAAGTTTTGAAGTTACTTTTGTTTTACCTTCCTATGCCTGTCACTTTGTTCTTTGTGCATTTATTTGCATACAAGATTCATATGCATAGGAAGTGGGTTAGACTTAAATGTGTTTTGAATTTGCTTCTTGATGCTCTCTTTTACTTCAATTCGTATTCTCTAGGAGAGCATCTTCTCAAATTTTCATGTCTAACTTAAAGGCATTAAAGAAAAGTACTTGTTGGGAGATAACCCAAGATTTTTAGTTGAGTCTTGGAAGTTATTACCTCTGTAATAACCTCTCCTTATCCTTTTTATTTCATTTTTGTGCCAAGAGTAACCTCTAATGAGAGAGAAGTAATGATTGAGAAAGTTGCTGTCCCGAAACAGATTTATGTGCTTCACCGTAAAAATTCCTGAGAGAGCTCTGTACGTCGGATTGAGCTGTAATTTTTTCTTCTTCTGCCCCAGGTTGTTATCTAACTTTAATTAGTTCAACACTTGTTGATTTGAGCAACAGAAGGTCTTCGAAAAAATTCTTCTTTACCTGCTGGTCTGTTTTGACAGATTTCTGCCATTTTCTGCATTTGCTTCTTGTTAGTTACTTCTTGAGTTCCTTTGGGGAATTGAGCTTTTTGAGGGAAGTGCTACAGTATCTAGTGTTCTAATGGAAGTTTATTTGGTGTTATAACTGAACCTTGAGACTTATTTATCTTAAGTGCACTAATGTTGCTAATGAGATTGTGTGAATTTTTGTATGAAGGAAAATTTTCAGGTGTATGGAAGGAATGAGTAACGAGATGAAGGATGGTCTAAATCTCAAGCTTGGGGATGCCAGGCATGTCACCCCAAGAAATATCCAAGAAGTACAAGCGTCAAAGCTTGGGGATGCCCAAGGCATCCCCTTCTTCATCAATAAAAATTCCAGGTTTCTTCCAAACGCTTCATTTTTATTGTTTCGTGCACAATTGTGTTTCTCTTGGAGCGTCTTCGTTTTCGTTTTGTTTTTTTAGTTTGCTTGGTTTGCTTAGTTTTCTGAATAAGTTGGTTGGACCCCCTCTTTCACACTTTGGTTTACAAATAGTTTGGTTTGGTTTGGAAAAGAGTAGGAAAGTTTATGCTTATGTGGTAAAAAGAGCTCGTTTTTGACTATGGCCGATGCTTTGCATGCCATGCTCGATATTGTTTTGGCTTTATGCTTAGTATTATTTGTTGTAGCATGACTTGTTATAAACAATTGATATTTCTTAATGTGCCTTGGATGAATCATGCGTTGTTTTAGCATATTAAAGCATAGTATAGTGGTATTCTCCTTTGATGCTTTATTTGGGTTGACTTGGCGCATGCTCACACCATGTTATGACTATCTCAAGTCACCATAGCCTTTATGATCCTTTAGTTTTCAACTTGTAGTATCACTTTATGCTTTGATCAATGATGTTTTGTCGCTCTGCATGATTATGGCCATTATTGCTCTCTTAGTTTGTCGCTCCCAGTCTTTTGCTAGCCTCCACAACAAAGTATGAGTTCCACTCGTGCATCCAACTCCCTAAACCAAGTTATTCCAAAGAGTCCACCATACCTACCTACTATCTTATGCTATTCCAAGTATATTCATGCTTTTGTTTACCTTTCACTTGTTATGAGAAAACTAGTGATTAAAGCTCTCACGAACTTGATGGCACACTTTACTTTTTGCCTTTAATAAACTTGAACCATTGGGTCCTTCTTTGTTGCGTATATGCTTGCGCTTTATAAGTTGAAATTAGCAGAACCATGTTTCATGGGGAACGCTTTCAACATTGCACTTGTACTTTGTACCCCGTTGATATCATGTTCTTTTGCTTACGGATCCCGGCGGTGTGAAATAAATGTGGAACTTGTAAGATCATGGAGTTTGTATATGTGTTAGAGAAACGCCTGGGCCGCTAGCCTAAGCCATGCCTAATCATGGTGGAAACTTGCAGCATCACCATAATGAGCACTCTATGAAGCATCCTCAATAAAAACCTACGCAAATAGCAAATAAAAAGATCGCTGAGATGCTCATTGTCTGCTTGCCTTGTCATTTTGGTTATGGGAAAGCTCCCGTATCATGTGCAAGGGGTACCCCGTTGGCGGTTCTTAATGATACACATATACTTACATTGACAAGAGCTTACTCGTGACTGAAGTTGAGTAGCATGAGGATCGGTCTTCATAAGTAAGGGGCATGAGATTTCGGTTTATAACTTGTCAAGCATATCCTCTTATTTGTGTCACTTTAACCTTAATCACCTTCAAGATTCTTATGATAGGGGCAATTAGAGCTGAAAGATATAAGTACCATAATTTTTGGAAGCTCCTTATGAGACTTGAATCCCTACTTCCTTTTACAAAAAGGCTTTTCTTCCACCATTATATTTAGTCTCCACCTTCTATCTTTATGCACTACTTTGAGAGCATAGTGGCCATTCTTAGTTCTATGTGCATTGTCCCAAGACTAGTTGATTGATGCATAACTTGTTATTGCTTGTTTGAAACTATTGTATCTAGTCACTCTTATGAACTTTGAAGGTGTCCTATGCATTTATATTTGCTACTCTATTGAGGGACAAGCTGAATACTATTATGCTATGTTTTCTTTATGTGAAACAAACAAACGTCTTGCAAAGCATGTTATTCATGAATCTTTTGTTTATGCCTTTTCATGTTGTATCATAGTTTCTTTGCTTATTGCTAGAACTTTGTCTTCATGTTATGATTGAAGTACTATGATCGCAGCTTTGAGTTTTGCAAATACTTTGATCAAGTTTTGATGGTGCATGTCACCTCAAAAATTATTTCTTTTTATCACTTACCTACTAGAGGACGAGCAGGAGTTAAGCTTGGGGATGTTGATACATTGCAAATGTATCTATAATTTTTGATGTTCCATGCTTGGTTTTATCCACTTTCTTGTGTTTTGTTCCAACTTTGGAGTACTTTTATTATGATTTCTTGGACTAACCTATTAACAAGAGCCACAGTGCCAGCTGCCTGTTTTCTGTTGTTTTTGGTTCCAGAAAAGTCAGAAAATGAATATTCTCGGAATTGGACGGGACAAAAGACAAAGTGCCTATTTTTTCTGAAGGGATCAAGTGCCAGAATACGAGACGGAGAAGGGCTGGGGGCCGGCCACACCACCTGGCCGCGCGGCCAGGCCTGGCCCACGCTAGGGGGTGGTCAGGCCAACCCCAGCACCCCCTCGGCCTCTCCTTCCGCCTATAAGTTGCCCTTGGGACAAAAACCCTAAGTACCCGATCAAAAATCCACGAAAGAGTCTGTAGCCACAATCATCTCCATCCCTAGATCAGGGGGGATCTAAAGCTCTTCCCGGCACCCTGCCGGAGAGGGGAATTCACCCTGGAGGCCATCTTCATCACCATGCAAGCCTCCGGTGTGATGCGTGAGTAGTTCATCCTTGGACTACGAATCCATGTAGTAGCTAGATGGCTGGTTTCTCCTCCTTTGTGCTTTCATGTTTAGATCTTGTGAGCTCCGTTCATGATCAAGATCATCTATTTGTAATCCATACATGTTGTGTTTGCGGGGATGCGATGGATATTGAGATGCTATTTCAGATTGATTATTGATTCTATCATGTCTTTGTTATTTGAGATCTTGCATGCTTTCCGTTGTTAGTAGCTATCTTGGCCAAGTAGATGCTAGCAACTCCAAGAGTTAGTATTTATGCTCGATAGTGGGTTCATGCCTCTGGTAATCTGGGGAAGTGACAGAAATCTCTAAGGTACTAGATGTGCTGTTGCTACTAGGGAGAAAACAACGATCCTTTGTTCACAGAACAATTGTATTGTTTACTTTACACGTAGTTCGTAAAGCAATAATCTGTTGCTTGCAACTTAATACTGGAGGGGGTTCGGATGATAACCTGAAGGTAGATTATTAGTCATAGATGCAGTTGGATGGCGGTCTATGTATTATGTTGTAATGCCCAATCAAGTCTCAAAGGAGTCAAGATGATTAGTATATGCATGTATTGCTTTCTCGGTGTTTGTCAATTGCCCCGCTGTAATTTGTTCACCTAGCATGTTATCTATCTAAGGAGAGCCACCTCTAGTGAACTATGGATCCCGGTCCTTTACTTTACATACAATCTATAAACTGTTTCTGCTTTGTGTTTTCTTTCTGCAAACTTTTACTTCTTTCCATTCGATACGTTTAATCCTTTGTTTTCCGCAAAACACGGTGAGATTGACAACCTCATCGCAAGTTGGGGACAAAGTTCTGTGGTTGTGTTGTGCAGGTCTCCACGTTGCTACTAGCACCGGTAGTGCGCCCTGCCAAAGCTCAGCTAGTAACACCTTTGTGGTGTTTCCTTGCTCCTTCTGGTTCGATTAAACCTTGGTTTCATAACTGAGGGAAACTTTCTGCTGTGCTCATCATACCTTCCTCTTGGGGTTCCCAACGAGCTCTACATCAACACCGCCATCAAGCATTTTTCTGGGCGCCATGCATTGAGCCATCACTCCACCACGATGATGATGTTGATTACTTGGTTGGTCGTCGCCATGTACACTAGCATAGGCTCCCTTGGCACCGGTGCTGCAAGTATAGGTGGGAAGGAGAGTATTCTCTTCAACTCCTGAAGTGCTGCGTCACCTTTGCCCGTCCATGAGAATTTGTACGCCTTCTTGAGTAGCTTGTTGAGCGGCATAGCCTTCTCACCAAGTCGGCTAATGAACTAGCTTATTGCTACAACACAACCTATGAGCCTTTATATGTCCTTCAAGCATGTCAAGCGTTTGATGTTGAGGATGGCCTTGATTTTCCCCGGGTTCACCTCGATTCCGCGATGCGAAACGATGAAGCCCAACAGTTTGCCGGATGGTACCCCGAAGACGCACTTCTTTGGGTTCAGCATCATGTTGTATTTCCGGAGATTGTCGAAGGTTTCCTGCAAGTCAGCAATAAGATCATTTGATTTCTTTGACATTACCGCGATGTTGTCCACGTAAGCGTGTACGTTGCGACCTATTTGGTCGTGTAGGCAATGTTGCATCGTCTGTTGGTACGTAGCACCAGTGTTTTTCAACCCAAAGGGCATCGTGACGTAGCAATATGTGTCATAGGGTGTGGTGAACGAAGTAGCCAATTGGTCCGACTTTCGCATCCGGATCTGGTGGTATCCTGAATAAGCATCGAGAAAACACAGAAGTTCCGAGCCAGCCGTCGAAACAATGACTTGGTCAATGCGAGGCAAAGCAAACGGATCATTCGGACATGCTTTGTGCAAGCCGGTGTAATCAACGCACATTCTTAATTCATTGGTTCCCTTTTTGGGGGCAAGTACAGGATTTGCCACCCATCGGGTGTGAATAACTTCTCGGATAAAGCCAACATTAAGTAACCTAGATATTTCTTTGCCTATAGCCCTTCGTCTTTCATCACCAAAGCATCATAGAGGTTGTTTCACCGGTTTGGCATTAGGATCAATATTCAAGTTGTGCTCAGCAAGTTCCCTCGGTACACCTTTCATGTCGGCAGGTTGCCAGGCAAAGATGTGCCTATTCTCACGGAGGAACTTGACGAGCCTGCTTTCCTATTTGGGATCTAGGTCTGCGCCAATGGCGGTGGTCTTGGAGGAATCACCTTCGACAAGCTCCACCTGCTTGGTCTTGATGGCGGCCTTGAAGGCGGGTTCGGCAGCAGTGATCTGCTTCTTCGAAGCCGGCATCTCCGAGGCATCGACTTGGTTCCAGATCTCCTTGAACTCCTCACCGTAGAGGATTGCTTTAGCGAAGGCGGCTTCGCTAAGCTCGCACTCCCGTGCCTTAGTGAAGCTTCCGTCATAGATGATGACGCCATTTGGTCCGGGAATCTTGAGTTTGTTGTAGACAAAGCATGGCCTTGCGAGGAAGGAGTGGAAGATGTCGCGTCCGAAGATGACGTGGTACACACTCTTGAAGGGCACCACTTTAAAGGTCATGTGTTCTTGGCGGTAATTGTTTACATCACCAAAAGCGACCGGAAGGGTGCTGCAGCCTAGGGAATTTGCTTGTCGGCCAGGGACAACCCCATGGAACACGGTGTTGCTCTTCCTTAGCTGGGTCTCCATAAAGTTCATCTTGTGCAGTGTATCCAGGTACATGATATTGATGTTGCTTCCACTGTCCATGAGGCATATGGTGAACTCCGTGTCGTTAATCAAAGGGTTGATAACCATGGCATACTAGTTCTCCATTGGGATGAGTTCTGGGTGATCTTTCCTATCCCAAGTAATTGGAACTTTCGACCACCTGACATACTGGGGAACCAGAGGGAGGGTAGCCATCAGTATCCTCAGAGAGGTTTTCTGGGCCCAGAAGATTGGGGTGCCAAGGAAGGTGTGGTAACATGGAGCCTTCTTTTCGAAGGGATTTTTCCCTTTATCCTCTCCCTTGTCAGAAGATTTTGGGTCCATGTCTTCATCCATATCACTTGATTCCTTGGGTTCTTCCTCCTTCTTCTTCCCTTTGCCCTTTCCGCGGGGTCTGTTTTCCCGACTTCGCTTGTAGCCGGACTCAGGGTCCTCCTTGAGATCATTGACAAACTTGCATTGGCAATTGGTGTCGGTGGATTTGCCATTGGCATCAAGATGGATGAAACATGGCATATCGCGGTACTCTTCGTATGTTTGGGGAATGCTGGGTGCTGATGATGTAGCGTCACTCCTGTGTTGGCCACTGCTAGATCCCCGACCACATCCATGTTGTCCGCCATTGCCTCTGCCAGTGAATGTTGCGGCGACCATGTCGGCTACTTGCTTCTCTTCGGGCGGATTCTTCCGCTTGTTATTGTTGTTCTTCTGGCCTGCGTAGGGATTGCTATCGCCATCAACGATCCCTGCGCGTCATCATAAGCAGCGGCGAACTCGCTAGCCATGGCGATCATTGCATTGCGGTTGAGGTCATTGTCATCTTGCTTGCGCTTCAACGTATGCTAGAGCAAAGTTCCCTTCTCCAGACCATCAATGAAGCTGGCCATAGCAGTCTGTTCGTGCACCCCTACGCTTGAATTTTTCATATCCAGCCAACGAGAGAGGTAGGCACAGGAGGTTTCATCCTTTTCTTGCACACACCGCTGTAGGTCTCCGACAGTGCATGGATGTTTGTACGTACCCTCGAAATTCTTGGTGAACGCTTCATGCATGTCCAACCAATTGCATATTGATTTCTCCGGTATGTCGTCGATCCATTGTCTGGCGGTGTCAGCCAACATGAGTGGGAGGTACTTGACGGTGACATTGGGGTTTCCCCCTGCGATGTGGGACACGTCGTTGTAGTCCTACAACCACGTTGCTGGCCTGGCGGTGCCGTTGTATGGCTTGATGGTCTTGTCTATCCGGAGGCCCTTGGGGTAGGTTGTGGCCCGTATGACTGGTCCAAAACAACATGGCCAAAGGTATGGGAGCTCCCGAGCTTCTTGGATATTTTCCAGCCGTGTACGTGCATCGTATGGCTCTGGCTGCTTCCCTTTTCCGTCATAGGGAGGTGAATTGTGGCGTGATCTATGAGATCCACCGTGTCCTCCGCCATGATGGCTGCTAGGTGGTGATGGCGGCGGTGGAGGCGGTGCGTTAGCTCTCTTGATGTGCCCCTCCTGCGATTCCTCACGCCTATCGTGGTTTCTTGTCAGACGTGGTGGTTCCTTGTGGGACCTGCTTCTGTGTCCGTCATGGCCGCTGTGCTCTCCGGCATGCCGAGGCTGTTCGCCCTGATCGCGTATAACGACAGCGGGCTGGGACTGCCTTGGAGGTGGTATGCTTGTGCGGTGGCGCGGCTTTGGTTCCTCGTGATGTCGAGATGGTGGTGGAGGTGGCGAGCAGCGGGGACGAGCCTTTTCTCCGTGGTCGGAGGATATGGGGATAGCGTCAGTCTTGTTGCGTGCCTCTCTCCGTCTTCGCTCTGTAGAGCCTGTGTGTGATCCTTCGTAACGGGGAGATTTTGGCCTTCTGCGGCTGTTCAGGGTTAACTGACAAAGCTCCGGGTTGGAGTCAAGCTTCTGCGAGGTGGCCTTTTCCTGTTGCTTACATGCCTTAGCGACGAGGTCGTACACCTGAGCAACTGCTTCTGGCGACCTTTCCTGCTCCAGGACGGTCTTGGCGATGGCAATGTTGAGAGCAAAAGTTGGCATGACCTGCCTTCCCTCTGAATCTATGTAAGGGATGGCTTTTGTCAGCTTAGACCCGTCAAATCCCAAGCCTCGCCAAATGTCGGGATCTTGGACGATGTGAGATGGTACCTTCTTTGTTTTATGCTTTAACAACAATTGCTTGTATTCGGCCTCCATAGCTCTTGCCGCCTTGATTGACTGTTGCGCCTTAGCCATGTCTTCGTCCAGCTTAGCGCCTTGCTCCGCGATGCACTTGGCCTCCGCCAAGATATCCGCACGCTTCTCATCAAGCTTCGTAACGCTCTGGATACGGGCAACGGTGATTGGTTCAATGAGAAGTGCGATGTAGATTGCTTTGTCGGCGGGAGTGGCTAGTGGGTTGCCAGCTGCATACATTGATGGTGGCATTGGCGGCTGATTCGATTGTCGGGCCGTATTAGGGGCCGTGGTAAGTTCCTGCGCCGGTGGCGAGCGGGTTACCGGAGGAGGAAGAGCCTTGGTCGGAGCTGGAGGCTCGGCGGCCTTTTTAGCTGCTGCTGCTCTAGTGACCGCTGACATGGGCGGAGCTCTCTCATGTTCCCGTTCCTGTCTGTCTTCTTCCATCACGCTCCGAATGGTGACTAGCACCTGGTGGGAAGTGTTGGTCTTCTCGGCGCGCCCCTCCTTCTCGATCTCCTGCTCGATCTCCCTCATGATAGCATCGTATTCCCCCGGGTTAACATCCGAGCCGCCGGTATCCAAATTGATGTCGGCGTAAAGCGCGTCGAGGACGGAGTCGGAGTTGGCGATGGCGGATGTGGAGGGTGATGAAGGTGGGACGTTGTTGTTGTTTCCTTCTCCGGCTATGACGGTGATTGCCACCATGGCCTCTTCATTGGCATCCGCGTATTCGTTGGCTATGGCAACCATATCACTAGGGGTGATAGGGCATGCGTCCTGCGGTCTTCGGAGGTGATACGTTGCAAACGGATCTATAATTTTTGATGTTCCATGCTTGTTTTATATCTACTTTCTTATGTTTTGTCCACACTTTGGAGTATTTTTACACATTTTCTGAAACTAACCTATTAACAAGATGCCACAGTGCCAGTTGCCTGTTTTCTGTTGTTTTTGGTTCCAGAAAATGAATATTCTCGGAATTGGACGGGACAAAAGCCAAACTCAGTATTTTACCATAGGGAACACGGAGATAGAAGACGAGATGGAGAAGGGCCTTGAGGGGGCCACACCCCCTAGCCACGGGGCTAGGCCTCACCCGCGCCTGGGGGGTGCAGCCGCCTCGGGCACCCCCTCGGTCTCCCCTTTCGCCTATAAGAAGCCTCCGATATAGAAACCCTAAGTACCCGATCAAAATTCCACGAAAGAGTCTGTAGCCACCGTCATCTCCATCCCTAGATCAGGAGGGATCTGTAGCTCTTCCTGGCACCCTGCCGGAGGGGAGAGATCACCCTGGAGGCCTTCTTCATCACCATGCCTGCCTCCAGTGTGATGCGTGAGTTGTTCATCCCTAGACTACGAGTCCATGTAGTAGCTAGATGGTTGATTCTTCTCCTTTGTGCTACCATGTTTAGATCTTGTGAGCTCCGTTCATGATCAATATCATCTATTTGTAATCCTACATGTTGTGTTTGTGGGGATCCGATGGATATTGAGATGCTATTTCAGATTGATTATTGATTCTATCTTGTCTTTGTTATTTGTGATCTTGCATGCTCTCCATTGTTAGTAGCTATCTTGGCCAAGTAGATGCTAGCAACTCCAAGAGGGAGTATTTATGCTCGATAGTGGGTTCATGCCTCTAGTAATCTAGGGAAGTGACATAAATCTCTAAGGTACTAGATGTGCTGTTGCTACTAGAGATAAAACAACAATGCTTTGTTCATAGAACAATCATATTGTTTACTTCACACACTTTGCTTAATGTAATTATCTGTTGCTTGCAACTTAATACTGGAGGGGGTTCGGATGATAACCTAAAGGTGGATTATTAGTCATAGATGTAGTTGGATTATGGTCTATGTATAATGTTGTAATGCCTAATCAAATCTCATAGGAGTCAAGATGATTAGTATATGCATGTATGCTTTCTCGATGTTTGTCAATTTCCCCACTGTAATTTGTTCACCCAACATGTCATCTATCTTATGGAGAATCACCACTAGTGAACTATGGACCCCGATCCATTCTTTTACCATCAATCTATAATCTATTTATTGTTTTCTCTTTACTTTCTGCAAAGCTATTACTATCTTCCACACAATACGTTTAATCCTTTGTTTTCAGCAAAACCGGTGAGATTGACAACCTCACTGTAAGTTGGGGACAAAGTCCTGTGGTTGTGCAGGATTCCAAGTTGGAAACAACACCTTGGAGTTGTTTCCTTGCTCCTACTGGTTCGATAACCTTGGTTTCATAACTTAGGGAAAACTTGTTGCTACACTCATCATACCTTCCTCTTGCAGTTCCCCAACGAGCTCAACATATTGAGTAAGCAATACTTTTTCTAGCGCCGTTGCCGGGGAGTCAAGGACATCTTCACAAGGGGAGTCCCTCATAACCAATTTCTTTACTTTGTTTTATTTGTTTTGCTCAGTTTATTTCTACTTTGTTTGCTTGCTTCCTTATCAAAAACACACAAAAAATAGTTGTACTAGTTTGCTTATTTATATGAAAAACAAAAAAAAATTCTCTTTCTATAGTTGTTACCTAGGTCCTGGCTCACCATGTTGATCACTAAGTTCACACTGAAAGACCTTTCAATAGGTAGTGGCTCTGTAATTAGGAAAGATAATATTGAAGAAATTCTTTAATCATGTTAGTAAGCATGAGGATATTGAGGATAGATCCCTAGCAGAACTTGCTCCAAATTATGAAATTGCTGCTGCTTCTTTAGTTCACATGCTGGAAGCTAGGTTTGTTAACCTTAACCCCATAATGTAAGTAATGTTTCTTAAACTTAAAGAAATTGAGGACCCTGAAATGAGAGATTTTATTCTGGAAACATTGCTTAAAGAATTCTATGATGTTGCTAAGGAAGCTAGAAAAGTCTTTGATCGTTTTAATATGCTAGGCTCATGTGTAGATGTTATTGGTACACGAGAAAAATTGACCAAACTAAACCTAATGGGGAGGAAATTAAGATACCAATACCTTTTAAACTTGTAGGAATGCATGGAGCCTTAGAAAAGAATTTTGATTGGATTGTTCCTGAAAACCCATTTAATGAAAATAGTGAACCCAAGAGCATTGAGAGAGGATCCTCTAGAACTTATTTGGAGGAGATACCTTGCCTTGTTGAAGATATTTCTGGTATCAATCTTAATGCTTCTTCATTTGAGATTACTTGATTCTTTTCTTGCTTCTTATGCCTAACTTAAAGGTGTTAAAAAAAGTACTTATTGGGAGATAACCCAAAAGTTTTAGTTGGGTCTTAGAAGTTATTTCCTCTGTAATAACCTCTCCTTATCATTTTTGTGTGGTTTTTGTGCCAAGAGTAATCTCTAATGAGAGAGAAGTAATGCTTGGGAAAGTTGCTGTTCCGAAACAGATTTTTGTGCTTCGCTGTAAAACTTCGTGAAACATCTCTGTAAATCGGTTTGAGCTGTAATGTTTTGTGCTTCTGCCCCACGTTCTTATCCAACTTTGGTTAGTTCAACACTTTTCGATTTGAGCAACATAAGGTCTTCGAAAAAATTGGTTTTTACCTGCTGGTCTGTTTTGACAGATTTCTGCCATTATTTGCATTTGCCTCTTAATCTCTTTCTCTTTGAGTTCTCTTTGATCATTTGAACTTTTTAAAGGAAGTGCTACAGTAGCTTTTGTTTTAATGGAAGTTTACTTGTGTTTAAACTGAACCAAAAGGCTTATTATCTTGAGTGCACTAATGTTGCTAATGAAGATTGTGTGAAGTTTTATATGAAGGAATTTTTCAGGTGTAGGGAGAGAATGATGTAATGAGATGAAGAATGGACTAAAGCTCAAGCTTGGGGATTCCACCCGTGTCACCCCAACAAATATCCAAGAAGTACAAGTGTCAAAGCTTGGGAATGCCCAAGGCATCCCCTTCTTCATCAATAAAAATCTCAGGTTTCTTCCAAACACTTCATTTTTATTGTTTCATGCACAGTTTTGTTGTTCTTGGAGCGTCTTCGTTTTTTGTGTTTGGTTTTCCTTTGCTTAGTTTGATTAGTTTGCTTGAATAAATTGGTTGGACCCCCTCATTTATACATTAGTTTTCAAATAAGATTGGTTTGGATAGGAAAAGAGTAGGAAAAGTTCATGCTTAAGTGGTAAAAAGGAGCTTGTTTTTGACTGTGGCCTATGCTTTGTCATGTCATGCTTGATATTGTTTTGGCTTTATTCTTAGTGATTTTTGTTGTAGCATGACATGTTACAAACAATTGAGATTGCTTAATGTGCCTTGAAAGAATCATGAGTTGTTTTAGCATATTAAAGCATAGTATTGTGGTATTCTCCTTTGATGCTTTATTTGGGTTGACATGGCGCATGCTCACACCATGCTAAGACTATCCCAAGTCACCATAGCCTCTATGATCCTTTAGTTTTCGACTTGTAATATCACTTTATGCTTTAATTGATGATGTTTTGTCGCTTTGCATGATTATGGCCATTATTGCTCTCTTAGTTGGTCGCTCCCAGTCTTTTGCTAGCCTCCATACCAAGTATGAGTTCCTCTCATGAATCCAACTCCAAACAAAACCAAGTTATTCCAAAGAGTCTACCATACCTACCTATTAGCATTTGCTACTCCAAGTATATTCATGTTTTTATCTACCTTCTGAATTAAACTTGTTATGTGAAAATTAGTGATTAAAGCTCTCACAAACTTGATGGCACACTTTACTTTTGTCAACACCTGGATTTTAAATCCCAGATGCCTGTTATTCCATACCTCGCAATCCCAGGATTACCATTTTTGCGAGAGATGACATATTGGATATCACAGTACATCATCCATTACAAACCATAATTGGGTTTTACACAAATAAAGGATCTCATGATCCGGTCTTAATACAAATCAAGCAGCAGAAACGAAACATAGTAGAGGTGTTGGAGATATGCCCAAGAGGCAATAATAAAGTGGTTATTCTTATTATATCTTTATGTTTATGATAAATGTTTACATACCATGCTATAATTGTATTAACCGAAAACATTAATACTTGTGTGTTTTGTAAACATAAAAGAGTCCCTAGTAAGCCTCTTGTTAAACTAGCTTGTTGATTAATGGATGATCATGGTTTCCTGATCATGGACATTGGATGTCGTTAATAACAAGATCATATCATTAGGAGAATGATGTGATGGACACACACCCGTAGTAAGCATAGCATAAGATCAAGTCATTAAGTTCGTTTGCTATAAGCTTTTCAAATGCATAGTAACCTAATCCTTCGACCATGAGGTTATGTTAATCACCATCACCGGATGGGTACTTTGATGACATCAAACGCCGCTTCGTAACTGGGTGGTTATAAAGGTGACATTGGGTATTCTGAAAGTATGTGTTGAAGCGCATGGACCAAGATTGGGATTTGTCCATCCATATGACGGATATATATGCTCTGGGCCCTCTCGGTGGAATGTCATCTAGTTAGCTTGCAAGCATGTGACTAGGTCACAAGGGATGACATATCATGGAACGAGTAAAGAGTACTTATCAGTAACAAGGTAGAACTAGGTATGGAGATACCGACGATCAAACCTCGGATAAGTAGAGTATCGCGTGACAAAGGGAATTGGTTTCGTATGTTAATGGTTCTATCGATCACGAAGTCATCGTTGAGTATGTGGGAGCCGTTATGGATCTCCAGATCCCGCTGATGGTTATTGATCGGAGAGGTGTCTCCATCATGTCTGCATATTCACGAACCGTAGGGTGACACACTTAAGGTTCAAAGTTGTTTTAAGTAGATATGGAATGTGCGTTGGAGACCGAATGTTGTTCGGAGTCTCGGATTGGATTCGGGACGTCACGAGGAGCTCCGGAATTGTCCGGAGAATAAGATTCATATATTGGGGATCATTTTCTAAGTTAGGAAATGTTCCGGAGTATTTGTATGGGGATTCTAGAAGGTTTCGGAATGTTCCGGAAGGTTCTGGAAGATTTCTTGGAGTTTGCTTGAAAACCAAGAAAGGATCAAGGAATCCTTGTGGGGTATGACAAGGATTCGTGGGGGAGTGGGACTCTCCCCCCACCTCCTTGATCCGCCGGCCAAGGGAGAGGGGTGTCTGTCTCTCTGTAGCATCCCAATTGTCTAACAATTGTAATGCTACTTGTCCTAGTTAGATATTGGCTACTTCATAGATATTATTGTTGCATCATAATTATATCATGCTCATGTCATCATGCCACCTTGCATTTGAGCATCATATAAAACCCTTTTGTTTTTGGTTCTTCTCTCACATGCATTATTAATTGTATTTGCCTCTTGATATTGTATTTGGTTATTAATATATAGTTCAATGCCCAAGTTGAGTTGGGGGCATATCTTTTATTTCCATTCCACCACCTTTCTTTTCCACCACTTTATAATTCCACCATCCCTTTAACAATGAGCTTGTATTTCTTTTCCTTTGATATTTTAATTCTAGCTCTTGTAATTTGGGGTGGATTAAATCCTCTAAATTCCTTTGCTTGGCTTTATTCCATTTCTTGGAAATGCATAAGAATAATGCCATCATATTATCATTGTTGTCACAAAATAAATAATGGCATTATTATTTTGCATGGGCCATGTACAATTCTTCACCACCTTTTTCCTCCATGGGTTTTTCTTTGGATTTGTTGGATTCTACCTAAGGAAAACCATCTACCACCATTACACCATCCTCATAATCTCACCATCTCTTTTTCCTCTTATCTTTCAATCATCCATGCATGCTCCATATGTGACCCTTTTCCACCTATTTCTTTTCTTCCTCTTTCTCTAGTTTCTCCTCCACCTTATCTCAAGCAAGATCAAGCTTCCTTTTCTTCTTCTTGGTTTGGCCTCATAAACTAAATCAAAATATAAACACCTAATAAAATTCAAACCTAGATTTTCTCTGTATAATTCCTTTACACCTAAATTTTTTCTCCTAAACCCTAAGTCTCTCTCTCTAGCATGGCCTCCATGTCAAGCCCCTCTCTCCCTGGCCCACACCCAGCCACCCTAGCCTAGACAAAACCCTAACCCGAGCCATGCCCATCTAACCCTAGCCTAGCTAACCCCTCTCCTCTCTCTCTCTTCTTCTACCGCCAGGCTAGCCCCACCCTGCCCTCTCTCGTCCTCGGCCCCACTTGTAGCCTCCCCTGCAGCCCCAGGTCTAGCCCTAGCCGGCCGAGCACGTGCTCGAGGAGGAGAAGGAAAAGGTGGCACGAGGCCACCTTATCTCTGCCGTGCCCCAGCTGCCTCCTCCCTCTCTTCCTCCTTTTTCCTCCCTCCACACGTCTCTCTGGCCTCTCCCAGATCTGGTCCGAGCCGCCTCTTCTTCTCCTTCTTCCTCTCCGACCAACCACGCCCGACGCCGGTCGCCGCCAGTACTACCTCGCCCCCGACGTTCCAGCCGGCGAGCTTGTCCTGGAGGTGGCCTGGAAGCTCGTGGACGTTCCTCTATGATGCCCTATCCACGCCAGCGCGAAGGAGCAAGCCCCAGCACCGCCAGATCCTCGCCGTCCTCCGAAACCCTAGCCCGCC
This sequence comes from Avena eriantha, assembly GCA_910589775.1. Lineage (NCBI taxonomy): Eukaryota > Viridiplantae > Streptophyta > Magnoliopsida > Poales > Poaceae > Avena > Avena eriantha. The sequence goes on from OU342742.1 coordinate 491,361,567, forward strand.
GGAGCGTCTGCGTCGTCGATGATCCGCCCGTCCAATCCAACCACACCAGGCAAACCGCGGTGAGCCCCTCCCTCACCCTGACAACCTCCTCTTCTTCGTCGCCGTCTAGCACCACCGACCGTTTTGTCGAGCGCTCTCAGTGCGCGCCGCTCGCCGGCATCTGCAGCCTTCCCGCGCCGCGCCACACCCCATCTAGGCCCCAGCCCCTCATTTGCCAGCTCCCCTAGCCCGCCGCAGTGGCTCCGCTTCCTCAGCGCGCTCCCCGCGGCCCGGGATCGAATCCCCGCTCCGCGCCGCGCACGCACTTGCCGTCAGAACGCGAGGAAGAAAAACAGTAAACCGGGCCTGTGGTAAATTTGCAAAAAGCCCCCCACCTTTTTGATTCCTGCGACCCGCGCTCCTAACGACCCCACCTGTCAGCCGCGCTAGCCCTTTTGCAGAAAACCCCTCGACTTTTCCCGACCGCAACCCACGCTCCAACCCCAGCCCCACCTGTCAGCCCCTGTCTCCCTCGACGCTGTCACGTGGGCCTGCGCCAGTTGGCCCACCCCGCAGCCTCAGTGGCTAGCCGAGCCCGCGGTGACAAAAGGTTTTCCCCCGCGCGTGGCCCAGTCAGCGCCAGGCCCACCCGTCAGTGACTGTGTCTGGATCTGACTGGGTAAGAAAAGTATTTTTTTCCCTTTGCCTGTTTTAATTAAATCTTTTCCAAATTGATTTAAATTCAAATTCAAATCAGATTTAAATAATTCTTAAAATACAAATCCAAATAATACATATAATATATGTTTTGGAATCAGAAAAATGTGAGGAATTCAAATATGCCCTTCAAAATATGTTTTGAACACTTTAAATTTTCGAGATGATTAAAATTACAAGAAAATGCCCTTTTCCTTATTTAAATAATAACTTTTGTTTTATAACTCCAAATTTGACAAATAATATGTCTAAATCGATCAGCACGACGAGCCCGTTCTATTTACGCAGTCCTTGTTCTGAATTGAATCATGCATCATGTTGTCATTTAAAATCTGAACTGTTTATGACAATAAAACGTGGTCAAATGAATAATAAAATGCTTTATTTCTTGTATCCACACCTCACCTTTGCCATGCTACTTTAATGCCATGAAATTGTGCATCATTCATCATGGCATGCTTGTTTGCTTGTTGCATTTCAATTCATATGCTTGCACACTTTATTTATGTTGGCCCTTGTTTGTTTGGTTCTTCTTCAAATAGACGCCCAGCAGGAGAATTACCAGGAATCACAGGAGTATTACCCAGATCCATCTCTCGCTTCAACTGAGCTGCCAGGCAAGCACTATCACATGCTTGCATACATACAGTACCTATTGCCTCTATCTTATTCTTGCATCATCGAGTCGCGATTGCATTAAATTGAATCCCAAGTACTGCATAGCCTTTACTTTTAAACCCCACCGAAGCTTGTTCCTCCATCCCATGAGCCATTACTACAGGAGTTGTTTGAGCCATGCGAGTCGTAGAAAAGCATGTGTAGGGTATGTGAGTTTCTGATGAATAACGAGGTACTAAACAACTTAACCTGAGTAGTAATGGGATAACTAATGAAAGAGGCACCGGTGAGCAATATCTGCTATTTGGTTTTTCATGCTCACTCGTGTCCCGTAGGACCCCGAGTACTTGATTCCTGTTCCTTGACTATTCGCACTATCCACATCCGGGAGGCCTTATGGACCCCCCTGAGCCAGAGCTTGATTCATTCTTATTTCTTGGGGCCACAATTAGTTTGGGGCTTTATTACTATTCTGTACTTATGCCATGTTACTGCTTTATTTAAGATTGTGCGAGGAGCACCTGTACTGTTTTGGATCGTGACACGTTTTCGCTGTATCGACAAGCCCAGTCATATTTTCGGGTTCCCAGTCGTTTACCGCCGTCCACACAAACCTTGGGTCCGTCTCGGAGCCGGCCAACTTCGTTGCGGGTAGCTTAATGGGGTGGCCCCCTGAAATGTTTCTGAATCCTGTGATTGCTTTGTCGTGAATGCCTCGTTGGGTTTTGATTTGGTTTTTCCGAGGTTGATCGAGTGTGTGTTGCTATTTGTGCACCCCTGCAGGGTAAATCTTTCTGAAAGCCGTGTCCGCGGTTATGGACGACTTGGAGCACAGTTTCTCGATCATAGACAAGTATAACTAAAGTGCCACTCTTAACTTGACTAAGTACTTGACTAGTAAATAGTGCAATACTCATGGAATGGTTAATAAAACTGCCAACAGATGATGGGTGTTGTTCGTCCGCTTCCTCGTTGGTAAGCGAGGAGGAGGATGGATCTGTTAATTATACTGTTATAACTGTTGTTCTTAATTCACGGACTTCCGTCTATCATTGGTTAGGCGGAAGGTTAGCGAGTCTCTATAGAATTCTTAGGTATTATCTTTTGCTGCAATTGCGTCTCCCCAGGTTGTGTCCCCTTTAGCGGCATAAAGACTTGCTGAGTACCCCTAGGGTCTCACACGATAAATTGTTTGATTCAGATGAACAGGTGTACCCGCAAGATGGATACTGGGTGGAAGAGACAGATGATGGTGGCAACGATCATTCGGTGTAGAGATTCCGAGAACGGGGATCCGTGTGATCTGTGGGCGGGATGTGTTTATTGATGGGGCATCTTATGCCAATTTGCTTCTTATCCGTACTCGGATCTTGTTTTCCGCTTCCGCCTGATACTCTGATGTGTGATGTATGAGGAGCTATCCTAAATTATTATATCTATCTAGGACATTTGGATCTTGCAGTATGGCGTTGCAATATTTCTATTTCTTTTAGATGGAATGGCTCTGAGGACTGTTGTGTGTGGCTTGCATACATACTCACTTGTGTATGTAGTTGATCCCTTCGCCTGCCGATTACACCGCTCGTTCTTGTCCTGTTGTTTGAAAGTGGTTAGGACGGCCGAAAAGTCTACCGTGAGTGGCCCTGGGCCCCACCGTACTATTTTAACCACTTTTGTTCATCTAGGCATTAACTAAGAGCGTAATTCACCGAGGTAGTTACAATTGGTATCAGAGCCATCCCGCCCTCCAGGGTCTCAGCCAAAATGGTCGTTGTCAGTCTAGCAAATATTTTGGTAGTTATGTATACTAGGGAAAAACAAACGTGAGAGTAGGACTGCTTCCATTTTTCTTCTTACCCACCCACCCACCCTTTTCTGGTAAGGAAGTGTAACGTTTTCAATCCTCTTCTAAAATTCAAACTAGGATTCACGTGTTCTGGGTTCCGTAGTACCATAGGTTGTGTTTGTGTTTGTGTGTGTGTGTGTGTGAATTCTTTGTCTATCTGTTGCATCCAAATGTTATCACTATCTGCCTTTTGGTTATCAATTGTGGGTACATTCCCTACCGACAGTCCTTTGTAAACCGACGCGATCTATTCTGATTCGTTGTACACCAATGCGATCTATCTTACTCTTTGTTATCCGATGTTATCTTGTTGGGGTGTTCTTTTCCGTAGTTAACAATCTTTAGGTTCATCTTAAGAAAAAGGTGTTGGGATATGTGTTTTACTGATTCATGTGCGGAGTAATGATTTGAGTGCGGGATGGAGTCGCGACCATACCACTACTTTTGTCATTTGCTTTTGTATATTGAACTAGTAGAGTTACTAATCTTGATTCGTTAAGTGGTTTTGCGCATATAGTGGTATTTTAATGCCAAAATTTGCGGAAATTTTTTCTTTTTTAGTTTGTATACCACACTCCTTGTTCAGTCGTGTGTGTTATGCTTAATATCTTCTAGTTGCCTTGAACTTTGTTGATATTTTAATATCACCTCAGTGAATTGCATTCTTTAATCTTGATTAATTCCATTTTGGTACTATTTTGGATTATTATCATTCTCCATTATAGTACTGACTTGTGTTTTATATCAATCACAGGATGGCACCACGCCGTTCTGAGGAGGATATACCACCTGAACTCGGGGCTGCTTTGGCAAGTATTGCAAATGCTTTGGGCACTATGCAGCAGAACCAGCAGCGCTTCGAGGAAAGTGTGAGGAGGAATGAGTTTGCTCCGCTACCTCCACCTCCCAAGCGAGAAGACATCAAGAGTTTTCTCAAGTTCAACCCACGTCAATTCGAAGTGTCTGATCAACCACTTGATGCGGATGATTGGCTTCGTGAAGTGTCAAGGTTGCTGATGACTGCGAATGTTCCCGAGCAAGAATGGGTCAAGTGTGCTACTCACCTTCTGAAGGGAGATGCAGCTCTCTGGTGGGAAAATTATCTCAAGGCAGATCTTTCTGGTTTTCAGCCTACTTGGGAGCGGTTCACTACTGCTTTTAAAGAGCAATATCTGTCAGAAATTGTCATGGAAAGGATGAAGGAAGTGTTTCTCAACCTTAAGCAGGGCACTGACAATGTCAACACCTACATCAGAAACTTTATGAACCTGTCTCGTTATGGTGGCGATGAGATCTCTGATGACAAGAAGAAGCAAAAGAGGTTTCGGCAAGGCCTTAATGCTTCCATCAAATATGCAATCACTCATGCAAGGCCAGCATCTTTTCTAGAACTTCAGCACACAGCTCTACAGGAAGAAGCAAGTAGGCAAGTGTTTGAGGAGTCAAAGAAACACAGCCGTGATACAGCAAGCTCTTCTGCTATGACAGCTCCTTCTAAGCGTCGTGTCTGGGTTCCTAACACCCCACCGTCGCTCTCTGCTCCACCAAGACCGTCAAGCTACGCACCAAGGCCACCAAACTCCTTCACTGCGGCTCCCAGGGGCTACAACCACAACTACCCTGGAGCGCCTGGCGGAGTCCCTGGCTACGTTGCTCCACGTCCACCTGGTGCTTGCTATACTTGTGGAAACACTGGGCATCGGCACTGGAATTGTCCAATGAACAACAAAGCTCTTCCACCACCACCTCCAAGACCTGCAGCAAGTGCTCCTATGATTCGTGCACCTCCACCTCGGGCTCTCAACATCAACACTAAACCGGGGTCTACGGTTACTCGTGCCAACTGTGTCAACGCCGCTCAAGCTGAGCATGCACCTGGAGTTGTCATGGGTATGCTTCCTGTTAACTCAGTTCCTGCACGAGTTTTGTTTGATTCTGGTGCTTCGCATTCTTTTGTTTCTCACAAGTTTGCTCATGAGCAAGATTTGGCTATGGTTCCTTTATTACACCGTCTTGTGGTACAATCTCCAGGGTCAAACATGAGGGCTGCTCATATCAGCCATGGGAATCAAATTGAGATTGGTGGCTCTTCGTTTCTGGCTTCCTTAATTATTCTGGGCAATTCTGATATTGATGTTATCTTGGGCATGGATTGGTTGACAGCAAATGCAGCTGTGATTGATTATGCTGAACGTTCGATTTCTCTGAAAATTCCTGAAGGCCATATAGTCTATTCTCCAAGTCTGATTCCTGCAATTCAGCTTTATTCTTTGGCGGCTCTGAATGATGATGTTATGGAAGGTATTCAGAGTGTTCCTGTAGTTTGTGAGTTTCCAGATGTCTTTCCTGAAGAGTTGCCAGGTATGCCTCACGATCGTGAGGTTGAGTTTGTCATTGAACTTGAACCTGGTACAGCTCCTATCTCCAAGCGACCTTATAAAATGGGTCCTGCTGAGTTGGCTGAACTTAAGCGTCAGTTGGATGAACAAGAGAAGTTGGGTTTCATTCAGCACAGTACTTCGTCTTGGGGTAGTCCAACCATCTTTGTGAAGAAGCGAGACAAGACTGATAGACTTTGTGTTGACTATCGGGCACTCAATGCTAAAACCATCAAGAATAAATATCCCCTTCCGCGGATTAATGATCTCTTCGATCAGCTAGCTGGAGCTGTGGTATTCTCTAAGCTTGATTTGGGAAGTGGTTACCATCAAATCAAGATTCGCAAGGAAGATGTTCCCAAAACATCTTTCACCACCCGCTATGGCCTGTATGAGTACACGGTCATGTCTTTCGGTCTCACCAATGCTCCTGCCACCTTCTCGAGGCTTATGAACTCGGTTTTCATGGAATACCTTGATAAGTTCGTTGTGGTCTATCTGGATGACATTCTAGTCTATTCTAAGTCTAAGGAAGAGCATGAAGAACACCTTCGTTGTGTCCTAAGCAAGCTTCGTGAGAACCGCCTGTATGCAAAGTTCTCCAAGTGTGAGTTTTGGCTGCCTCAAGTCACCTACCTTGGTCACGTCATCTCTGCCAAGGGCATTGCCGTCAACCCAGAAACTATTAAGACAATTATGGACTGGCTTCCACCCATAAATGTCAAAGAAGTCCGGAGTTTCCTTGGTTTGGCCAGTTACTGTCGGCGATTTGTTCAAAATTTCTCAAAGATTGCGAAGCCGCTTACCGATCTCCTCAAGAAAGGCAAGAAATACCTTTGGACTCCTGCATGTCAAGCAAGCTTTGAAACACTCAAAGAGATGCTCACTTCCACACCAGTCTTGGTTCCTCCAGATACATCAAAGCCTTTCCAAATATTCTGTGATGCTTCATTGCAAGGATTGGGTGCGGTCCTTATGCAAGAAAAGCAAGTTGTTGCTTATGCATCTCGTCAGTTGAAGACACATGAGATCAACTATCCTACACATGAACTCGAACTCGCATCAGTTGTCTTTGCTTTGAAATTATGGAGGCATTACTTTCTTGGCAACCGTCGTGAGATCTTTTCTGATCACAAGAGCCTGAAGTATATATTCACACAGCCTGATCTCAACCTTCGTCAGAGGAGGTGGATTGAAACAATCAATGATTTCGATTTTACCATCAACTACACCCCGGGCAAAGCTAATGTCATGGCAGATGCTCTCAGCCGAAAAGCTTATGTTAACAATCTCATGGTGGAAGAACAACAACCTCTCTTGTGCGAGGAATTCCGCAAGCTCAACCTTGAAATTGTGGATCAAGGTTACCTTCTGAACCTTCTAGCAACACCTCTCTTGGAAGAAAAGGTCCGTTCCATTCAGCTTGGGGATCCTTACACTAAAAAGATCATCTCCAACATTCAACTTCCGAAGTATGAGTCTTTCCACGTAGATGACCAAGGTACTCTTTTCTTTGAAAACCGGATGTTTGTTCCGAACTACCCAGGTTTAAGAGAGCAAGTTCTCAAGGAGGCGCATGATTCTGTTCTTTCTATCCACCCTGGCAGCACTAAGATGTACATGGACTTGAAAACACAATATTGGTGGCCTGGTTTGAAATGATATTGTGCCAAGTATGTCTCAGAGTGCGATGTTTGTCGCAGAGTTAAAGCTGTTCATCAGAAACCTTCCGGTCTTCTACAGCCATTGAAGCCTCTGGAATGGAAATGGGAGAAAGTAGAGATGGACTTCATCACTGGTTTTCCAAGGTCGCAGAAAGGCAACAATGCAATCTTTGTTGTCATTGACAGGCTTTCCAAAGTAGCTCACTTCTTTCCAGTCAAGGAAACAATTTCTGCAATTCAGTTGGCTGAACTCTATATCAACAGAATTGTCTCTCTATATGGAGTTCCTCTTGAGATCAGTTCAGACCTTGGAAGCATCTTCACTTCCAAGTTCTGGGGAAGTTTCCAAAATGCTTTGGGAACAAAAATAAACTTCAGCACAGCTTACCACCCTCAGTCGCAAGGACAAGTTGAAAGGATCAATCAGATTCTAGAAGATATGCTCCGTGCTTGCGTTATCTCTTTCGGCATGAAGTGGGAAGAATGTCTTCCTTATGCTGAATTCTCTTACAACAACAGCTTCCAGAAAAGTCTAAAGATGGCACCATTTGAGGCTCTGTATGGTCGCAAATGCAGAACTCCGATTGGTTGGTCGGGCGTAGGTGAAAGAATATTGTTTGGCCCCGACATTGTAACTCAAGCGGAGGAGAAAGTTCACATCATTCTTGAAAACCTGAAGATTGCTCAAAGTCGCCAGAAGAGCAATTATGATAGAAAGCACACAGACATGGAGTATGTCCCTGGTGATCTCGTTTATCTTCGTGTCACTCCCATGAGAGGTACGCATCGCTTTGGTATCAAGGGAAAGCTGGCTCCTAGATACATCGGTCCTTTCAAAATTCGTGGAAGAAGAGGAGAAGTTTCTTATGCTCTTGAGCTCCCTGAACAACTCAAAGTCCATGATGTTTTTCACATCTCTCAACTCAAGAAGTGCTTCAAGGATCCCGGCAGGACCGTGGACCATGAACTCATTAATCTCCAAGAAGATCTGTCTTATCAAGAACACCCCACAAAAATTCTTGAAGTCGCAGAAAGAAGGACTCGCGACAAGTCCATCAAGTTCTGCAAGGTGCAGTGGTCACACCATTCCGTTGATGAAGCCACCTGGGAACGTGAAGATGAGCTCCGTGCCAAGTATCCTACCCTCTTAGAGTCTTCTTCTTCCTAGAATCTCGGGGCGAGATTCCTGTTTAGTGGGGGAGAGTTGTAGCATCCCAATTGTCTAACAATTGTAATGCTACTTGTACTAGTTAGATATTGGCTACTTCATAGATATTATTGTTGCATCATAATTATATCATGCTCATGTCATCATGCCACCTTGCATTTGAGCATCATATAAAACCCTTTTGTTTTTGGTTCTTCTCTCACATGCATTATTAATTGTATTTGCCTCTTGATATTGTATTTGGTTATTAATATATAGTTCAATGCCCAAGTTGAGTTGGGGGCATATCTTTTATTTCCATTCCACCACCTTTCTTTTCCACCACTTTATAATTCCACCATCCCTTTAACAATGAGCTTGTATTTCTTTTCCTTTGATATTTTAATTCTAGCTCTTGTAATTTGGGGTGGATTAAATCCTCTAAATTCCTTTGCTTGGCTTTATTCCATTTCTTGGAAATGCATAAGAATAATGCCATCATATTATCATTGTTGTCACAAAATAAATAATGGCATTATTATTTTGCATGGGCCATGTACAATTCTTCACCACCTTTTTCCTCCATGGGTTTTTCTTTGGATTTGTTGGATTCTACCTAAGGAAAACCATCTACCACCATTACACCATCCTCATAATCTCACCATCTCTTTTTCCTCTTATCTTTCAATCATCCATGCATGCTCCATATGTGACCCTTTTCCACCTATTTCTTTTCTTCCTCTTTCTCTAGTTTCTCCTCCACCTTATCTCAAGCAAGATCAAGCTTCCTTTTCTTCTTCTTGGTTTGGCCTCATAAACTAAATCAAAATATAAACACCTAATAAAATTCAAACCTAGATTTTCTCTGTATAATTCCTTTACACCTAAATTTTTTCTCCTAAACCCTAAGTCTCTCTCTCTAGCATGGCCTCCATGTCAAGCCCCTCTCTCCCTGGCCCACACCCAGCCACCCTAGCCTAGACAAAACCCTAACCCGAGCCATGCCCATCTAACCCTAGCCTAGCTAACCCCTCTCCTCTCTCTCTCTTCTTCTACCGCCAGGCTAGCCCCACCCTGCCCTCTCTCGTCCTCGGCCCCACTTGTAGCCTCCCCTGCAGCCCCAGGTCTAGCCCTAGCCGGCCGAGCACGTGCTCGAGGAGGAGAAGGAAAAGGTGGCACGAGGCCACCTTATCTCTGCCGTGCCCCAGCTGCCTCCTCCCTCTCTTCCTCCTTTTTCCTCCCTCCACACGTCTCTCTGGCCTCTCCCAGATCTGGTCCGAGCCGCCTCTTCTTCTCCTTCTTCCTCTCCGACCAACCACGCCCGACGCCGGTCGCCGCCAGTACTACCTCGCCCCCGACGTTCCAGCCGGCGAGCTTGTCCTGGAGGTGGCCTGGAAGCTCGTGGACGTTCCTCTACGATGCCCTATCCACGCCAGCGCGAAGGAGCAAGCCCCAGCACCGCCAGATCCTCGCCGTCCTCCGAAACCCTAGCCCGCCGGAGCGTCTGCGTCGTCGATGATCCGCCCGTCCAATCCAACCACACCAGGCAAACCGCGGTGAGCCCCTCCCTCACCCTGACAACCTCCTCTTCTCCGTCGCCGTCTAGCACCACCGACCGTTTTGTCGAGCGCTCTCAGTGCGCGCCGCTCGCCGGCATCTGCAGCCTTCCCGCGCCGCGCCACACCCCATCTAGGCCCCAGCCACTCATCTGCCAGCTCCCCTAGCCCGCCGCAGTGGCTCCGCTTCCTCAGCGCGCTCCCCGCGGCCCGGGATCGAATCCCCGCTCCGCGCCGCGCACGCACTTGCCGTCAGAAAGCGAGGAAGAAAAACAGTAAACCGGGCCTGTGGTAAATTTGCAAAAAGCCCCCCACCTTTTTGATTCCTGCGACCCGCGCTCCTAACGACCCCACCTGTCAGCCGCGCTAGCCCTTTTGCAGAAAACCCCTCGACTTTTCCCGACCGCAACCCACGCTCCAACCCCAGCCCCACCTGTCAGCCCCTGTCTCCCTCGACGCTGTCACGTGGGCCTGCGCTAGTTGGCCCACCCCGCAGCCTCAGTGGCTAGCCGAGCCCGCGGTGACAAAAGGTTTTCCCGCGCGCGTGGCCCAGTCAGGGCCAGGCCCACCCATCAGTGACTGTGTCTGGATCTGACTGGGTAAGAAAAGTATTTTTTCCCTTTGCCTGTTTTAATTAAATCTTTTCCAAATTGATTTAAATTCAAATTCAAATCAGATTTAAATAATTCTTAAAATACAAATCCAAATAATACATATAATATATGTTTTGGAATCAGAAAAATGTGGGGAATTCAAATATGCCCTTCAAAATATGTTTTGAACACTTTAAATTTTCGAGATGATTAAAATTACAAGAAAATGCCCTTTTCCTTATTTAAATAATAACTTTTGTTTTATAACTCCAAATTTGACAAATAATATGTCTAAATCGATCAGCGCGACGAGCCCGTTCTATTTACGCAGTCCTTGTTCTGAATTGAAGCATGCATCATGTTGTCATTTAAAATCTGAACTGTTTATGACAATAAAACGTGGTCAAATGAATAAGAAAATGCTTTATTTCTTATATCCACACCTCACCTTTGCCATGCTACTTTAACGCATCATTCATCATGGCATGCTTGGTTGCTTGTTGCATTTCAATTCATATGCTTGCGCACTTTATTTATGTTGGTCCTTGTTTGTTTGGTTCTTCTTCGAATAGACGCCCAGCAGGAGAATTACCAGGAATCACAGGAGTATTACCCAGATCCATCTCTCGCTTCAACTGAGCTGCCAGGCAAGCACTATCACATGCTTGCATACATACAGTACCTATTGCCTCTATCTTATTCTTGCATCATCGAGTTGCGATTGCATTAAATTGAATCCCAAGTACTGCATAGCCTTTACTTTTAAACCCCACCGAAGCTTGTTCCTCCATCCCATGAGCCATTACTACAGGAGTTGTTTGAGCCATGCGAGTCGTAGAAAAGCATGTGTAGGGTATGTGAGTGTCTGATGAATAACGAGGTACTAAACAACTTAACCTGAGTAGTAATGGGATAACTAATGAAAGAGGCACCGGTGAGCAATATCTGCTATTTGGTTTTTCATGCTCACTCGTGTCCCGTAGGACCCCGAGTACTTGATTCCTGTTCCTTGACTATTCGCACTATCCACATCCGGGAGGCCTTATGGACCCCCCTGAGCCAGAGCTTGATTCATTCTTATTTCTTGGGGCCACAATTAGTTTGGGGCTTTATTACTATTCTGTACTTATGCCATGTTACTGCTTTATTTAAGATTGTGCGAGGAGCACCTGTACTGTTTTGGATCGTGACACGTTTTCGCTGTATCGACAAGCCCAGTCATATTTTCGGGTTCCCAGTCGTTTACCGCCGTCCACACAAACCTTGGGTCCGTCTCGGAGCCGGCCAACTTCGTTGCGGGTAGCTTAATGGGGTGGCCCCCTGAAATGTTTCTGAATCCTGTGATTGCTTTGTCGTGAATGCCTCGTTGGGTTTTGATTTGGTTTTTCCGAGGTTGATCGAGTGTGTGTTGCTATTCGTGCACCCCTGCAGGGTAAATCTTTCTGAAAGCCGTGTCCGCGGTTATGGACGACTTGGAGCACAGTTTCTTGATCATAGACAAGTATAACTAAAGTGCCACTCTTAACTTGACTAAGTACTTGACTAGTAAATAGTGCAATACTCATGGAATGGTTAATAAAACTGCCAACGGATGATGGGGGTTGTTCGTCCGCTTCCTCGTTGGTATGCGAGGAGGAGGATGGATCTGTTAATTATACTGTTATAACAGTTGTTCTTAATTCACGGACTTCCGTCTATCATTGGTTAGGCGGAAGGTTAGCGAGTCTCTATAGAATTCTTAGGTATTATCTTTTGCTGCAATTGCGTCTCCCCAGGTTGTGTCCCCTTTAGCGGCATAAAGACTTGCTGAGTACCCCTAGGGTCTCACACGATAAATTGTTTGATTCAGATGAACAGGTGTACCCGCAAGATGGATACTGGGTGGAAGAGACAGATGATGGTGGCAACGATCATTCGGTGTAGAGATTCCGAGAACGGGGATCCGTGTGATCTGTGGGCGGGATGTGTTTATTGATGGGGCATCTTATGCCAATTTGCTTCTTATCCGTACTCGGATCTTGTTTTCCGCTTCCGCCTGATACTCTGATGTGTGATGTATGAGGAGCTATCCTAAATTATTATATCTATCTAGGACATTTGGATCTTGCAGTATGGCGTTGCAATATTTCTATTTCTTTTAGATGGAATGGCTCTGAGGACTGTTGTATGTGGCTTGCATACATACTCACTTGTGTATGTAGTTGATCCCTTCGCCTGCCGATTACGCCGCTCGTTGTTGTCCCGTTGTTTGAAAGTGGTTAGGACGACCGAAAAGTCTACCGTGAGTGGCCCTGGGCCCCACCGTACTATTTTAACCACTTTCGTTCATCCAGGCATTAACTAAGAGTGTAATTCACCGAGGTAGATACACTCTCCCACCATAGTATAGATCCAATCTACACTTTGCATTTGATAGAACTTGTATCAACGTTGTGGTTCATGTTCATAGGTAAGATCCGTTCTTATTCGAAAGCCCCAAGCCACGTAAAATACGCAAAGAAGATTAGAGGCGTCTAACTCGTTTTTGCAGGGGTTTTGTGATGTGATATGGCCATTATGTGATTTTTATTATATGTGATGTATGCAATGATCCTTATTGTAATATGGCAACCGGCAGGAGCCTAATGGTTGTCTTTAAATTTTGTTTAAGACCTGCGTGTCTATTCATCATGTAATAGCTTTATTCCAAGTAGTTGTAATAGTTGCTGTTGGTGATGGACAACCATGAAGCGGCGCCACGGACCTTGACGCCACGCTGGTGATGATGGAGATCATGTCCATGCTTTAGAGATGGAGATCAAAGGCACAAGAAGAAAGGCCATATCATATCACATATTATGAATTGCCTGTGATGTTAATCCTTTATGCATCTTGTATTGCTTAGATCGCGACGGTAGCATTATCAGATGATCCCTCTCACTAAATATCAAGTAATAAAGTGTTCGTCCTTAGTTGGCACCATTGCTAAGACTCGTCGTTTCGAAGCATCTCGTGATGATCGAATGTGATAGATTCTACGTGTGCATACAACGGGTGCAAGCCAGATTTGCACATGCGGAAACTAAGGTTAACCTTGACGAGCCTAGTATGTACAGACATGGTCTCGGAACACGGAATACCGAAAGGTAAAGCATGAGTCATATGGATGATATGATGAACATGTTGATTGTTCGCCTTTAAAGCTACATCATCTCACGTGATGATCGGACTTGGTGTAGTGGATTTGGTTCGTGTAATCACTAAAACAACTCGAGGAATGTTGTTTTGAGTGGGAGTTCATTTGTAATTTGGATTAGTTGAACTCAATTTATCATAAACACAATCAAAGTGAATTTACATAGTTTGTTGTAGTCATTGGCATCCGTTCACCACCTTACGCTTAGTTATAGTTGAGATAGTGGAACTATAGAAATTCTGGATATTTACTTTACGAACTGGTATCGTATTGTTTTGAATGTCAATTTAAAGTTTATAAGTCCTATTGCAAACTTTCAGCAAACTCTATTTACTCCATGAAGTTTAATAAATAGTATTAAATCAAGAGTAACAATTCCAGTATGAGTATCTAATGTATCATGTTTGCCTCCATGATTCTTGATACTCAAAAGATTGTTTTTTTTAATATCAAGTTTATCTAAGAGCTGAAAGCATTGTTTCAGAAACCATCATATGTGAAAGGTATTGCGATATCTAAAACAATGTGTTGGTTACAACATGATAGAGTATACGTCCTCATATTTGATGAAAATTTGTGAAGGTTGGAGACGCTAGTCGTCCTAATCCTCCAAAAGGTTTTGAAAAAGAAACATTATACTCACAATTCACCTTTATAAGCTATAGCAGCTTGATCATGAAAGTTGTCATGATAAGGATGAATAGAAGATGTAAGTAAAATTTTTACTACACTAAAAGATTACTAAAGAATGGAATTTTGAAAGAATGCCAAACATTTGATGAAGGTGATCCACTTTAAAGTGCAAGTCCAAAGGTATTGGTATTTGACTATACACACTTTGTACTATGTGTCATGTGAATGACACCACTATTGATGTTGATAGATTCTTTTAAAAGAAAAGGAATTGTTGAAAGAGAATCTATAAAATATTTGGCAGAAAAGAAAAGATTGGAGATATCCAACTTAGGTATATAGAAGATACATGTTATGGCTGTATTCCTTGGTTGTTAAACAATGTGGTTCTGCGGTATTGGATACCGAATTGGCTGGTATGAAGTGTCATACAGGACAACACAATTCATGAACTGCAATGGCCTAAGTAACTAGCAAGAGAATATGTGATGATGTTCATCGAAAACAAACAAAGGGTTGTTGTGTTGCTCGTTAACATCAAAGCTTGCCTTCAAGATTTGTTTCAATAATTGTTATTTTGATCAGGTATTATGACGACAAAAGGTTGTTCAAATAATTACCGTATTCCATAATAGATGGATAATATACAAGTCTGGTAGGAGAAATAACGACCATAAAACTAATGCTAAAATGTCGCAAGACAAATGATTGAAAGATCACTTGCAAAGTGACATCACCGTTTAAATTATATTGAAAGGATATATGAAGAAACTCCATGTTGATGGATTTTTGGAGTCTTTGATTTGGATCAAATGACGCTTGTGATACTTTCCTGGAGATAATTAAAACTCCGTTCGTAGGCCAAAAGAGGAACGGACGACTAACTGATTGGAATTTGTACATATTGATGTATATAGCCCATTATGTGTAGTCGTGGGCGATGGATTTCAACTTCATATGCTTTCTCTGAAGATTTGAGTGAGTATATGTATGTACTTACTCAATAAGGAAGAAGTATGAAACATTTGAAAAATGTTCA
Organism: Avena eriantha; assembly: GCA_910589775.1. NCBI lineage: Eukaryota > Viridiplantae > Streptophyta > Magnoliopsida > Poales > Poaceae > Avena > Avena eriantha. Next base: position 491,376,912 of record OU342742.1, read on the forward strand.
AAGACTTTCAAGATGAAGTGGAAAATCATTGTAACAAGAAAATAAAAGAGTTTATGATTGGATCATAAAGAAAGATGTTTGAGTTACAAGTTTAGCAAAACACCTAAGATTTGAGGAATCGTTCCATGGATTTGCATTTCCCAAAACACCATAGGAGTATGGAGTGTTCAAGATATGTAATGAAACCTTGTTTGACATGGTAAGATCAAAAGGTGTCATTTATAAAACTGCCATTATATATTAAAGATTAAAGCTTTAGTGACTACCGCTTTTACACTGAAAAGAGCTCCATCGTGATCCGTTGAAATGACACCATATGAATTATGGTTTGGGATAAAACCCGAATTGTCTTTTCTTAAATTTTGGTATGCTATGCATAAGTAAAATGTTTACAACCAAAGTCGGATAAGCACGTCTTTGTAGGTTGTTCCAAAGAATTTGTTGGGAATTTCTCCATAACGCCGAGGACAAAAGAGTTTGTCACTTGGAACGTCAAGTTTCTTGAGAAGGAATTTTTCGTGAAAAGTTAAGTGGGAGGATAATAGAACTTTGATAAGGTTGTTGAACCTTAGCTATATGTGCTAAGTAGCGCAGCGCCGGAAAGTGTCCTGGTGGCGGCCACAATGCTCATGGATCTCGTGATTACAAAAGGTGTGATCTTGGAGATTAGAGTTCCTATAGAACCGTGTGGGTTGGTAAGAATCAAATAGTAAGATTTGATAAGCAAGTCGTTATTGTTTTGACAATGATGAACCGACTGCATGCAAAGAAGCGATGATGGGCCCTGACTCCATAAAATGACTAGAAGTCATGGAATCCGTGACAGTATCCATACACGAGAAATCAAGTTTCTAAACTTAGAAGACCCTCCGGAAAGGCGTGAAGCCTATCGGTCGTGTTTGGATCTATAAAGAAATAGACATGGATGTTCCAAATCTATGAAATAGTCGACATGTCGGAAAGAGTTTACGACAATGTTTAAGGAATTGACTATGATAAGATTTGATCTTTCATAGCGATATTTAGTCTGAACGGATTAATGTAGCAACCACTACATATATTTTGGTATATGGTAGTTGAACATACAAAACAAGTTCTTCTAATAGAATGGTTACCTAGGACGTGTACATGACACGATCCAAAGGGTTTGGTTAATTCAAAGGATGCTAAAAGAGTATGCAAAACTTCAATGGTTGAAGTGAGCATCGCGAAGTTGGAATCTTCAGAGACGATGAAGATGTTTGCATTTTGCAAGAAATTAAGTGGGAGCGCTAAGACATATTTCTAATACATTATGTGAAAGACATATTGTTGATTAGAAATAATGTAACTTTTATTGACACAGGTTAAGAATTTCATTTCGATGAAAGACTTAGGCATAACTCAAGAATTAGGCATCAATGTCTATATGGATAGATTGAGGCGCCAATATGGTTTTGCCAAATGTACATAGATAAGATGTTGAATGAGTTAAATATGGAAACAACAAGAAAGGTTCTTGATGCACAGAAAGGACTAAATCAAGATTCAAGTGTGTTGACACGAGATTAAAGTGTTTTGACACTTGGTGAAATCACAAGAATATTTTGATCAATCATTCTTTGAGATGTACACATCCAGATATGTCCTATGCTCTAAATGTTATGAGCATATACCCGAATGATTCATAAGATGATCATTGGACAATGGTAAAGATATTCTTATGAGCTTTTGAAGAACTAAGAATATATCATGTATAAGTGACAAATAGTTAAAGGTAGTTCATTGTAAAGTGTTACATTGATACTAGTTTTGTCACAAGATACAAATTAAATTTATCTCAATTTAGACTATGGGTGGCACAATATAATGGAAAGGATGTTCCATGATGGATTTGGATGAGTTCCAAAGTTGAGATATTGTGACGGATACTACAACAAAAGGCTAAGTATATAACTGCTATAGTAGAAGCAAAGGAGGGCATTTGTGTTAAGTAATTTGTTATCAAACTAGGCGTGGTTCATAGCGGGATAATACTATGAAGATACATTGTACGACAATTGTATCAACATGATTTAATCCCAAGGAACTAAAGGTCTCACCAAAGGACCAAATTTATACAATGCCATCTCATTGGAGAATGAGTAATGCGTAGAGACGCAAGGACATGCAAATACACACGGACCTGGAAGTGTCAGATCCGAAGATTATGTTTACCACTCGCAATAGTGTCTATACAACACCAGAAAGCCATAGGTGCTGAATGCACAAGTTTTTAAACTAGATTATTGACTCTAGTGCAAGTGGGAGACTGTTGGAGATATGCCCAAGAGGCAATAATAAAGTGGTTATTATTATTATATCTTTATGTTTATGATAAATGTTTACATCCCATGCTATAATTGTATTAACCGGAAACATTAATACTTGTGTGTTTTGTAAACATAAAAGAGTCCCTAGTAAGCCTCTTGTTAAACTAGCTTGTTGATTAATGGATGATCATGGTTTCCTGATCATGGACATTGGGTGTCGTTAATAACAAGATCATATCATTAGGAGAATGATGTGATGGACACACACCTGTAGTAAGCATAGCATAAGATCAAGTCATTAAGTTCGTTTGCTATAAGCTTTTCAAATGCATAGTAACCTAATCCTTCGACCATGAGGTTATGTTAATCACCATCACCGGATGGGTACTTTGATGACATCAAACGCCGCTTCGTAACTGGGTGGTTATAAAGGTGACATTGGGTATTCTGAAAGTATGTGTTGAAGCGCATGGACCAAGATTGGGATTTGTCCATCCATATGACGGATATATATGCTCTGGGCCCTCTTGGTGGAATGTCATCTAGTTAGCTTGCAAGCATGTGACTAGGTTACAAGGGATGACATATCATGGAACGAGTAAAGAGTACTTATCAGTAACAAGGTAGAACTAGGTATGGAGATACCGACGATCAAACCTCAGATAAGTAGAGTATCGCGTGACAAAGGGAATTGGTTTCGTATGTTAATGGTTCTATCGATCACGAAGTCATCATTGAGTATGTGGGAGCCGTTATGGATCTCTAGATCCCGCTGATGGTTATTGATCGGAGAGGTGTCTCCATCATGTCTGCATATTCACGAACCGTAGGGTGACACACTTAAGGTTCGAAGTTGTTTTAAGTAGATATGGAATGTGCGTTGGAGAATGAATGTTGTTCGGAGTCTTGGATTGGATTCGGGACGTCACGAGGAGCTCCGGAATTGTCCGGAGAATAAGATTCATATATTGGGGATCATTTTCTAAGTTAGGAAATGTTCCGGAGTATTTGTATGGGGATTCTAGAAGGTTTCGAAATGTTCCGGAAGGTTCTGGAAGATTTCTTGGAGTTTGCTTGAAAACCAAGAAAGGATCAAGGAATCCTTGTCGGGTAAGACAAGGATTCGTGGGGGAGTGGGACTCTCCCCTCACCTCCTTGATCCGCCGGCCAAGGGAGAGGGGAGTCCTACAAGGACTCCACCTCCCCATGGCGCCTCCCTCCCATAAATAGAGGGGGTGGAGGCGCCACCCCCTGGCCCCCTTCCACTCCAAACCCTAGTCGCCTCTCTCCTCCTCCTTTCTTCTGCTCAGGCTTAGGCGAAGCCCTGCAGAATTCTCTACTCCACCACCACCACCACCATGCCGTCGTGCTGCTGGGATTCCGTGGAGAAGATCTACTACCTCCGCTGTTCGCTGGAACGAGGAGAGGAAGGTCTGCTTAGACTCCGCACGTGTGACCGACTGCAGAAGCGCTGCCGGAACGCGGCGCCGGAAGGATCGTCTACTCGATCTTGAGATCGGCAAGTGATCGACTACATCAACCACGAGATCCGAATCTCGTAACGCTTTCGGATCTACAAGGGTTAGTACAGATCTATCTCGTTGCACATGTCTAATAGATTAGATCTTGGCTTTTATCTAGATTAGATCTGGGTTTTGTTCGTTCTTGCGGTAGAAATTTTTTGTTTTCCATGCTATGAACCCATCAAGAGGCTCCATCTTCAGAGTCACGGGCAATGTTGACGATGGGAGATGATCCTAGTTGTCGTAGACCTCCTATTGTCCATCATCCTGGTAGTCCTCCTCATAGTCTGGCCACGGGAATAGCCAGGGACAAAGCCATGAGTACTCTTTAAGTACTCGTAAACTATCACTAACAAGTAAGGTAGTTCTAGTAGGAATCTTAAGCTCTAGGTTTATTTGCAAAAAGCGAGGTTTATCTAAACTGAGTTTAGAAGTAAATAAAACTAATTTAATGTTCTAAATCACTTAAGTGGGAACCTAGTTTTCATATTCACAACCTTGTTGTGGTCAAGTCAAAATCATAGTTCAATTCACAAGTCATTTTGAAAACGTCTGATGACGGAACAGTATGGCCACTCCAACTGTCCATGGCCGCGGACGCGGCTATTCGGATAGTTTGACACTCTGAGGAGGTGGTACACTTTCACCACAAAATTTGATACATCTGTCAGGAATAACCCTAAATCAATCATACTTAGTATGCGGATAATCAATCATAACCTTTCAATTACACACTCTAGTATAGGCACCTCCCCTATGAGTTTGGCCTCCCAGCGATGGCCATCTGCCATCCTGTGCACTGCATAGGTGGACATTCACACTCACGAGGTAGCCTCAGCTCAAACCACTTCCGTGAGGGAACCCATACTAAGGCATATAAACTTCTAGCTAAGCCCTACCGAATTCGGGTATTGTGGTTGTACAGTAAAATTGGAATGGTATCGCATCCGAACCCAACCATCAGTTTTTATAAAAGGGCTAAGGCTCATGCCTCAATATTTTAATCATCAAATCCTTTGGTGTTTCTCAACACATGTCAAAACATTTCAATAGAATGAATCATCATTACAAGGTTATCATAATCATTTTCACCAAGTAATCCCATCTAAAGTGATCAACTTTTATGCTTAGCACTAGCCACTAAAGTTAAGAGTGTTCACTAACGAGGGGTGCTAATCTCCAATCTCATGCCATGGAATGACATCTAAGTATAACTAGTTAGGCCTAGTTTTATACTCTTTATTCCATCTATCCTATTTTTCCAATACTCACAAAGCACTAACTAAAAGTAAAGAACTTTGGTAAAGTAAAAAGAATAAAGCTTGCAAGTAAAAGTTGGGATTGGTATATATCAAAGGTATATAACCAAGCATGCCTAATGCATCTTGCTTAGGTTATCTTGCAATTAGTGATGGCTTGCATAGGTATGAGACTTGCAAGTGTTAGCTTGCCTTGAGTAGAGCAGTGGTTGAAGTTTTCTTCTTCTTCTTGGTAGTACTCCTCCTCCTCGTATCCTGGGTCGGTACCATCGTCTATAAATGAATAAGGGGTACACAATCACCAAACAATACTTAACTATTTCTATTTAGCAAACTAAGGCTCACACTTGATGATCTAGCATCATCACAATCATCACATGAATTAAAGACTTAATCTTATTTATCTTATATTAGAAAAGTAATTTCTATTCATTGAAAATAATTAAGATTTAATATTCTCCAATTAAAATATGGGATCATGTTGAGACATGTCATCACCACAAATTCTAATACATGGGAATGTGATTTAAAGTGTTGATCATATTTTATAAAGTTTAAGATTATCATTTAATAGAATTAAAGTGACTACAAATTCCTATATAGCATTGTTTTGGTACTAGTCCAATTTCACTGCATGCAAACCTAAATATTTTTACATATTCAGATAGATCTTGTCAAATGTGATTTTTGAGAGTTGGAATCAACTCAAAAGCATTTATGGTTGATTTTTGAAAAATGTTTGAAGGGAAAAATGTCTCTGTATTGTTATTTTTACTATAAGTGATCTCTAACTCCAAATGATTTAAATCCAACGGGCTTGGAGATAATTTAAATATCTTTCTAACAAAATTGGAATCATGCAATTTGGTTTAGTGAATCTCTCTGAATTTATTTTTAAATCTATGGACAGAAACTAATTTTAACTAAACTAGAAAATCCTTATTTGAATTCACAGGCCTACGCGGGAAACTAAACGGGCCGGCCCAATCTGCACAGCACAGCGCAGAGGGCTGCTGACAGAGGGGGTCCACCAGTAAGTGACTTAAACTAACCGAAACAATATCTTTGAATCTAGGCCCTACGATTAAAAGACGATCCAACGGTGGCAGGTCATCCTCGACGACGAACAACTCCGGCGAGGAATTAAACCTAACGCGGCGGTGGGGGTCTAGTGAGGCTCACCTGCTCCAGCTAGGGTCTGCGATGGGGGCGAACGACGTGGTCAACAACGGCGGTTCGAACGGTGGTCGCGGCAGCTCCTGGGGCGGCTCCAATCGACGGCGCCCTTCTCCTTCTACACCGGCGAGCTCCGACCAAATTCCGGCGAAGCAGTGCTCGCCTTGCTCAGGGAAAGGGTGTGGGAGTCTCAGTGAGGAGTGGGGAGTGTGTTGGTGTGGAGAATGGAGGCGGAGGGGGTCTCTATTTATACAACGGCGAGGGGACTGAGCAACATTGGCTCGGGCTTTTCGGTGACGACGATACAGGCGGCTAGCGGCGTGGCTGAGGGTAGGGGGCGGTGTGGTATTCCCTGGTGGTCATCACTAGCTTAATGGCGAGGCACGGGGCGGTCTACGTTGGTCAGGCGTGTGCGATGCTCTGCGCGGGAGCGGCGGTGTTCAAGACGGTGCACGGGAGCTACGAGCCGCGCGACACCGAACGGGGGTGTCTCGGTGGTGGCTGTGATCATGGCGAGTGTGCGCGTGTGCGGAGAGAGCGAGGCGCAGTCTGTGCGATCTGGTTGTGTGTGACGCTCTTGCGCGTTCTCGGCACGGCGCAGAGAAACTGGGCGTGGTGCTCCTAGGGTGGTCCAGGGCTCTCCTGTGGTCGTGGCTTGGACAGGACGTAGCGGTGGACGGTGGCGTGTCTGGTGCGCATCGTGGGAGAGGGCGGTGTGGTCTCTGTCGCTCTATCCATGGTCGGCCGACGAGTGTGTCTTCGGGCGGCGACGCATTGGTGCAAAATGGCTAAGGGTGAGCGTGTCTGGTGCGGCTAGACACTGGGGGAGACAGGGGGAGTGTAATGGGGAATTTTGTCTAGTGATCAATGCCCCAAACAGTGAAGTTAGGCAGGATTAGATTAGTGTCTGCAAGGTGTTTGTCTTAATGGCTGCAAGAAAATTAGTTTGAAATTTTTGAATGAATTTTGGTGAGTGATCTTAACTTATGCTTGGTTATCTATGGTTGCTTGGAAAAGTCAAGTGGGATTGATTTGGATGGTTTTTGCAAAAGTGTGATCTTACCATATGAACTAGATTCAAATTTGAACAGTCCTTTAAATAGATTTAAAAATAGTTTTTGTGAGTTTGTAAAGTGGGCTTGGGTTCACTTTTACTTGGTCTAGCAAGGGGTGAAAACAAGTAGAAATGTTTCTGTTAGAATTTCTCTTCTAGGAACACTCAAGGCCTAGTGGTTAACTTTGGTCAAAATGACCATTTGCTTAATTAATTTATATTTGATTTCTTTTTCTTTTAAATTTGTTTGTAATTGGCCTAGATGATGTCCATCGGTTTGCGGGTGATAAGCTATGCTAAAATTCAACTTGGTTCCTAATCCTTCTTGGACTTTCTGCCAAAATCTTGAGGTAAATTGGGTTCCTCGATCTGACACTATGGCCTTAGGGGTTCCATGCAAACTGACGATTCTAGCAATGTACAGCTCTGCTAGCTTCGAACTCTGGTAGGTGTTCTTGACAGGTATAAAATGGTCTACCTTGGATAGTCTATTATCTATGACCCAAATAGAGTCATTTCCCCTACTGTAAGTAGGGAAACCGGTGATAAAGTCCATTCCAATAGAATCCCATTTCCATTCCGGAATCTGCAATGGTTGCAAAAGTCCTATGGGTCTCTGATGTTCCGCTTTGATTCTCTGACAGATATCACACTTGCCTATGTAGCTTCTGATTTCTCTCTTCATCTTGTGCCACCAAAATTGCTCTTTCAAATCCGGATACATCTCCATTCCTCCGGGGTGGATAGAATAAAGAGTATCATGAGCTTCCTGCATGATAACTTGCTTCAGCTCGGAATCTGCTGGCACACAGATATGTCCTTTGTACCACAAAACTCCTTCTTCATCTTCGGTGAATCCAGGTACCTTCCATGTACCGATACGACGCTTAATTCCGTCGATACTCGCATTTCCTTTCTGTGCCTCCTTGATCTGACTGATCAAAGTGGGTTGAAGTTCAATGCTATCTAAAAATCCTTTGCTAACTAGCTCTGATCTAAACTGCTCCAACTCTTCATGCAAACTTGGCTAGGCTTCTTTGATCATGGTGTTTAATATACACGGCAATCTGCTAAGAGCATCTGCTACCACGTTGGCTTTGCCAGGGTGATAGTGAATGTCAGGGTCATAATCCCTGATTAACTCTATCCATCTCCTTCGCCTCATATTCAGCTCCTTCTGGGTGAAAATATACTTCAAACTCTTGTGATCCGAATAAATCTCACAGTGGTGACCCATCAGGTAATAACGCCATGTCTTCAAGGCTAAAACTAAGGCTGCTAGTTCAAGGTCATGGGTAGGGCAGTTTTGCTCATGTTGCTTCAGTTGTCGGGACAGATATGCTATGACTTTGCCTTCTTGTATCAACATACATCCGAGACCAATCTTGGATGCATCACAATACACATCAAAAGGCTTCTTAATATCTGGCATAATCAGAATTGGGGCTGAAATCAATCTCTTCTTGAGCTCTTGACAGCTTGCTTCACATTTATCCGTCCATTCGAACTTCTCATCTTTCTTCAACAATTGGGTCGTCGGTCTTGCGATGCTCGAAAATCCTTCAACAAACTTGCGGTAGTATCCCGCTAATCCGAGAAATGCGCGGACTTGGGTTTGAGTGGTTGGGGCTTTCCATTCTTCAACATCTTTGATCTTGGCTGGATTGACAGCGACTCCTCCTGCCGATACAATATGTCCTAGGAATCCTACTTCCTTCAACCAGAACTCACATTTGCTAAACTTGGCATACAACTGATGTTCTCTAAGGGTTTCAAGGATGGTTCTCAGGTGTAGCTCATGATCTTCTGACTTGGTATAGATTAGAATATCGTCGATAAAAACAACGACAAACTTATCCAGGAAGTTCATAAAAATCTTATTCATGAGATTCATGAAATAAGCGGGGGCATTGGTTAATCCAAAAGACATGACCGTATACTCATACAATCCATATCTAGTGGTAAAGGCAGTCATTGGAATATCCGTTGCACGAATCTTGAGTTGATGATAACCAGTTCTAAGATCAATCTTAGAAAACACTCTAGCACCAGTCAACTGATCAAACAGATCCTCTATCTTTGGCAGTGGGTACTTGTTCTTGATGGTGACATCATTCAGCTTGTGGTAATCCGTGCACAAACGGTTACCTCCATCTTTCTTATCCACAAACAATACAGGCGATCTCCATGGCGATACGATTGGTTGAATCAGACCTTTCTCCAGCATAGGATAAAGTTGCTTCTTTAGCTCCACTAATTCAGATGGGTTCGTGCTATAAGGTCTCTGAGATATGGGTCTAGTTCTAGAAATTAGTTCAATGATGAACTTGATATCCCGATCTAGGGGCATACCGGGCAATTCATCTGGGAATATGTCGGGGTATTCACAGACTACCCTGACTTGGTCTCGGGTTGGTTGGGTTAGAATCTTGTTGCATTTGAATTGATGGGGTAAGGTCTCAAATATATGCTCTACTGATACTCCAGAGCTACTGGTCATGGTTATGACTTTCTTGGCACATTCGATCAATCCTTTATGTTTCGACATCCAATCCATTCCTAGTACTACTTCCAAACCTTTGGTTCCAAGTACTATTAGATTGGCATAAAAATCTATCCCATGGATTTGAAGGGAATATGCCCGAGAGGCAATAATAAAATGGTTATTATCTTATTCCATGTTTATGATAAATGTTTATTTTGCATGTTATAATTGTATTAATTGGAAACATTAATACATGTGTGTTTAATAAACAAAATACAAAGTTCCTAGTACTGCCTCTCAGATAAACTAGCTTGTTGATTAACAAGATGATCAAGGTTTCCTCATCATGGACATTGTATGTTGTTAATAACGAGGTCACAACATTGGTGGAATGATGTGATGTACATTCATTTGAAGTATATCATTACGATCAAAGTCATTATGTTTATATTGCTAAAACATCATACGAAGTAATCTTAGTCCTTAGACCATGAGATCATGTTAATTGCTGACACCGTAAGAGTATCTTGATAACATCAAACGTCACACCGTAACAGGGTGACTATAAAGGTGGGTTCAGTGCTACAAAGGTGTTATGTTGAGGCTCATGGATCAAGAGTGGGATTTGTCCATCCCGATGACGGATAGATATACTCTGGGCCCTCTCGGTGATATCACATTAAGATAGCTTGCAAGCAAGTGATGTGATCACTAGAATGTTATATCACGGGAACGAGAAAAGAGTGCATGTCGGCAACGAGATCAAACTAGGTATGGAGATACCGATGATCGAATCTCGGACATGTAATATATCACGAGACAAAGGGATTTAGTTACTAGCGTTAAAGGTTCTCACGATCACAGAAGTCATCGTTGAATGTGTAGGAGTCAGTATGGATCTCTAGGTCCCGCTTCTAATTATTGATCTGAGAGGGGTCTCGATCATGTCTGCATTATTCACAAACCGTAGGGTGACACACTTAAGGGATACCGACACCATTTGGAGCAAATATGTTTCAGATAAAGATTTAAGAAAGCGCTGGCATTATTTCAATAGACACCGAAACTGTTTCGGGTGAAATTGCTGAAATTGGTTCCGCATGTAATATTGAAATGTTGTAGGGGGTTTTATGTGAATGTTTGTTAATTAAAGTAATTAACAAAATTCTGAATAAATTTAATAAAAGAGTTTTATTAAATGAGAGAGCATTAAATTTGGAGAAATTTAATGCATTTAAAGTGGAGACTTTAAAAGAGAATGTGAAGGGGCATTTTAATGTGGAGGGGGTTACCCCCACATGAATGGGGGAGGTGAAGGGTCACGTCCATGGGCGCCGGCCATGGGAGGGGTACCCTCCCCTCCTCCTATAAAAGGCCCCCCTCTCACTCCTTCTTCCTCACACCTCCTCGTGAAGGATCTCTCTCCCCTCTAGTATTATTCCCCATGGTCTTGGATTAGCGAGATACATGTTCCCGGTGGCTTTATCTGGAAAGGAGTTGCTGCTTCCGCTGCTTTGCTGGAGCGAGGGACGGAGGTTGTCGGGGTATCGGACGTGTGTGCGATCACGGATGCATCGCTGCTTTGCGGTGCTGGACTTGGTGGTGATGGGCTTGCTGGAGCTGGATCTGATGGACGTGCTGGAGCCGGACCTGCTGGACTTCATCACGATCTTGAGATCGGCAAGTGTACGACTACATCATCCACGAGTTCCATCTCGTTAACAAAGCTTTGTTCACTTCGAGGGTAAGTTCTCTATGGATGTATATCCACCCATTGCTTGTATCTAGTAGATAGATCTTGGCGTATAGTTCCCATCGTAGGAAATTTTTTGTTTTCTATGTTGCGAACCCAACATTGGTATCAGAGCCTGATCTATGCGTAGATGCTTTACACGGGTAGTACACATATGTTTATATGTGGGCGATGATGATCATGTTATTGCATGTTTCATGTATTTCGGACCAACCTTACATGTCATCGCACATGAGACCGGTTCCACGACTGACAGGCAACTAGTTTTGCGTAAGTGGCTGGCGGGTGTCTGTCTCTCCTACTATAGTCAATATCCTATTTACAACGAGTTGATAATAACTTGGTTATCCTTGTTGTGGTTCCATGTTCGTAGGTAAGACCGGTTCTATCTCCGAAAGCCCTAAGCCACGTAAAAACTTGCAATGGATAAATTAGAGGCGTCTAGTTTAGATCGTTGCTGGGCTAGTGTCATGATATGGTAATGTTGTAAGTAGATGTATGATAGATACTCTTAAAACACACTTAACGTGTAAGTTCCATAGACCTTGGCCTTACACACAAAGGAATGATAGAGATCATACCATGATGCAAATGATAGAGATCAAATGCATGGACCATATCATCTCACTTTACACATTAGATGTTTGCATCTTATACTGCTAGTTTGGCGCTGTTAGTAGCATTGTAAGATGGTCCCTCATTTAGATATCAAGATAAAATGTGTTCTCCCTTGAGTATGCACCGTTCTATGGATTGTGTTTCGAGACATCACGTGATGATCGGGTGTACTCGACTCCACGCTTTCATACAACGGGTGTAAGACAGTTTTACACACGCGAGTACAGACATGGCCTCGGAACACGGACCGAAAGGTTAAGCATGAGTCATATAGTTGATATGATGCCCATATAGATGCTCGCCTTTGAAGCTACACCGACTCACGTGATGATCGGACTTGGTGTAGTGGATTGGGTTCATGTAATCACCAAAAAGGCACGAGGGATGTCGTTTTTGAGTGGGAGTTCAATTTGTCATAAACTAAATCGAAGTGAATTTGCATAATATGTTGTAGTCATTGGCATCTGTTCACTACCTTATGTTAGTTTTAATTAAGATAATAGAACTATAGAATTCTGGATATTTACTTTACGAACTGGTATCGTATTGTTTTGAATGTCAATTTAAAGTTAAAAAGTCCTATTGCAAACTTTTAGCAAACTTTATTTACTCCATGAAGTTTAATAAGTAGTATTAAATCAAGAGTAAGAATTCCAATGTTAGTATCTAAAGTATCATGTTTGCCTCCATGATTATTGATATTCAAAAGTTGTTTTAATATCAAGATTATCTAGGAGCTGAAAAATTGTTTCAAAAACTATCATGTGTGGAAGATATTGTGATATCTGAAACAATGTTTTTGGTTGCATTATGATAGAGTATAATTTAGCAAAATACATGTTCTCATATTGTATGAGAATTTGTGAAGGATGGAGATGCTAGGCATCCGAATCTCCCAAAAGGTTTTGGGAACTAAAATTATACTCGTCATTCTTCCTTATAGGCTATAGTAGCTTGATCATGAAAGTTGTCATGATAAGGATTAATAGAAGATGTAAGTAAAATGTTTACTACACTAAAATATTACTAAAGAATGGATTTTTGAAAGAATGCCAAACATTTGATGATGGTGATCCACTTCAAAGTGCAAGTCCAAAGGTATTAGTATTTGACTATATACAAGCTTTGTACTATGTGTCATGTGAATGACACCACTATTGATGTTGATAGATTCTTTTAAAATAAAAGGAATTGCCGAAAGAGAATCTATAAAATATTTGGTAGAAAATAAAAGGTTGGAGATGTCCAACTTAGGTATATAGAAGATATACATGTTATGGCTCTATTCCTTGCTTGTTAAACAATGTGGTTCTTAGGTATTGGATACCGGTATTGGATACCGAATTGGTTGGTATGAAGTATCATACAGAACAAAACAATTCATGAACTGCAATAGCCTAAGTAACTTGCATGAGAATAAGTGATGATGTTCATCGAAAACAAATAAAGTGTTATTGTGTTTTTCGTTGTTGTCAAACCTAGCCTTCAAGATTTGTTTTAATAATTGTTATTTTGTTCCGGTATTACGAGAACAATGGTTGTTCAAATAATTACCGTATTCCATAAAGGATGGATGAACTTTTACAAGTCTAGTGGGAGAAATCACATCCATAAACACTATTGCTAAAATGTCGCAAGACAAATGATTGAAAGATCACTTATGAAGTGACATCGCTGTTTAAATTATATTGGAAAGAAAACATGAAGAAAATCTATGTTGATGGATTTTTGGAGTCTTTGATTTTGATCAATTGACGCTTGTGAGACTTTCCTCGAGATAATTGAAACTCCGTTCATAGGCCAAAAAGGAACGAATGACTAGCTTATTGGAAATTGTGCATGCTGATGTGCATAGTCCATTATGTGTAGCCATATGCGATGGATCTTTTTGCTTCATATGCTTTCTCTAGAAATTTGAGTGAATATATCTATATATTTACTTAATAAGGAAGAAGTATGAAACATTTGAAAATTGTTCAAAGACTTTCAAGAGGAAGTGAAAAATCATTGTAATAAGAAAATAAAGAGTTTATGATTCGATCATAAAGGAAGATATTTGAGTTACATGTTTAGCAAAACACCTAAGATTTGAGGAATTGTTCCATGATTTGTGTTTCCCGATAAACAATAGGAGTATGGCATATTCGAGAGATGAAATCAAACCATGTTTGACATGGTAAGATCAAAGGTATCATTTATAAAACTGCCATTATGTTTTAAGGATTAAAGCTTTAGAGACTACCGCTTTTACACTGAAAAGAGCACCATCGTGATCCGTTAAAATGACACCATATAAGTTATGGTTTGGGATAAAACCCGAATTGTCTTTTATTAAATTTTGGTATGCTATGCATAAGTAAAAGGTTTACAACCAAAGTCGGATAAGCATGTCTTTGTAGGTTATCCCAAAGAATCTGTTGGGAATTTCTCCATAACACCGAGGACAAAAGAGTTTATTACTTGGAATGTCAAGTTTCTTGAGAAGGAATTTTTCGCGAAAAGTTAAGTGGGAGGACAATAGAACTTTGATAAGGTTGTTGAACCTTAGTTATATGTGCTAAGTAGCGCAACACCGGGAAGTGTCCCGGTGGCGGCCACAATGTTCATGGCTCCCATGATTACAAAGGTTGTGATCTCGGAGATTAGAGTTCCTATTGAACCGTGTGGGTCGGTAAGAATCAAATAGTAAGATTTGATAAACAAGTCGTTATTGTTTTGACAATGATGAACCGACTACATGCAAAGAACTGATGATGGGCCCTGACTCCATAAAATGACTAGAAGTCATAGAATCCGTGATAGTATCCATACACGAGAAATCAAGTTTCTGAACTTGGAAGACCCTCCAGAAAGGCGTGAAGCCTATCAGTTGTGTTTGGATCTATAAAGAAATAGACATGGATGTTTAACATCTATGAAATAGTCGACATGTCGGATAGAAGTTTACGGCAATGTTCAAGGAGTTTACTATGACAAGATTTGATCTTTCATAGAGATATTTAGTCTTGACGGATTAATGTAGCAACCACTACATATAATTTGGTATATGGTATTTGAATAAACAAAACAAGGTTCTTTTAATAGAATGGTTACCTAGGACATGTAGATGACACGGTCCGAAGGGTTTTGTTAATTCAAAGGGTGCTAAAAGGGCATGCAAACTTCAATAGTTGAAGTGAGCATAGCGGAGTTGGAATCTTCACCATGATGAAAATGTTAAAGGATTTTAATTTCATCGGAGATGATGAAGATGCTTGCATTTGCAAGAAATTAAGTGGGAACGCTGAGACAAATTTCCAATACATTATGTAGAGTACATATTGTTGATTGGAAATGATGTATCTTTTATTGACACAAGTTAAGAATTTCATTAAAATAGGACTTCGATGAAAGACTTGGGCAAAACCGAAATATTTGGCATCAATGTCTATATGGATATATTGAGGCGCTAATATGGTTATGCCAGACATACATATATGAGATATTGAAAGGGTTCAATATGAAAACAACAAGAAAGGTTCTTGCTGCATGGAAATGATTGTATCAAGATTCAAGTGTTTCAACACTTGGTGAGGAAAATCACATGAATATTTTGATCGATTATACCGTGATATGTGTATATCCAGATATGTCCTATGCTCTAAATGTTATGAGCACATACCAGAATGATTCATAAGATGATCATTTGACGATAGTAAAGATATTCTTATGAGCTTTGGAAGAATTAAGAATATATCATGTGTAAGTGTCAAATAGTTAAAGGTAGTTCATTGTAAAGTGATACATTGATACTAGTTTTGTCACAAGATACAAATTAAATTTATCTCAATTTAGACTATGGTTGGCACAATGTAATGGAAATGATGTTCCATGATGGATTTGGATAAGTTCCAAAGTTGAAACATTGTGATGGATACTACAACAAAAGGCTAATTATATGACTGCTATAGTAGCAGCAAAGGAGGGCATTTGTGTTAAGAAGTTTGTTATCAAACTAGGTGTGGTTCAAAGTGGGCTAATACTATGAAGATATATTGTATGACAATAATATCAACATATTTTAACCCGAACGAACTAAAGGTCTCACCAAAGGACCAAATTTATACAATGCCATCTCATTTGAGAATGAGTGATGCATAGAGACGCGAAGACATGCAAATACACACGGACCTGCAAATGCCAGATCCGGAGATTATGCTAACCACTAGCAAACGCGTATATTCAACACCTAGATGTTGTATATACAAGTTTACAAACTACATTATTGACTCTAGTACAAGTGGGAGACTGAAGGGAATATGCCCAAGAGGCAATAATAAAGTGGTTATTATCTTATTCCATGTTTATGATAAATATTTATTTTGCATGCTATAATTGTATTAATTGGAAACATTAATACATGTGTGTTTAATAAACAAAATACAAAGTTCCTAGTACTGCGTCTCATATAAACTAGCTTGTTGATTAACAAGATGATCAAGGTTTCCTGATCATGGACATTGGATGTTGTTAATAACGAGGTCACAAAATTGGTGAAATGATGTGATGAACATTCATCTGAAGTATAGCATTATGATCAAAGTCATTATGTTTATATTGCTATAACATCATACGAAGTAATCTTAGTCCTTAGACCATGAGATCATGTTAATTGCTGACACCGGAAGAGTATCTTGATAACATCAAACGTCACACCATAACAGGGTGACTATAAAGGTGGGTTCAGTGCTACAAAGGTGTTATGTTGAGGCTCATGGATCAAGAGTGGGATTTGTCCATCCCGATGACGGATAGATATACTCTGGGCCCTCTCGGTGATATCACATTAAGATAGCTTGCAAGCAAGTGATGTGATCACTAGAATGTTATATCACGGGAACGAGAAAAGAGTGCATGTCGGCAACAAGATCAAACTAGGTATGGAGATACCGATGATCAAATCTCGGACATGTAATATATCGGAGATAGGGATTTAGTTACTAGCGTTAAAGGTTCTCACAATCACAGAAGTCATCGTTGAATGTGTAGGAGTCAGTATGGATCTCTAGGTCCCACTTCTTATTATTGATCTGAGAGGGGTCTCGATCATGTCTGCATTATTCGCGAACCGTAGGGTGACACACTTAAGGGATACCGACACCATTTGGATCAAATATGTTTCAGATAAAGATTTAAGAAAGCGCTAGAATTATTTCAATAGACACCGAAACTATTTCGGGTGAAATTGCTGAAATTGGTTCTGCATGAAATATTGAAATGTTGCAGGGGGTTTTATGTATATGTTTGTTAATTAAAGTAATTAACTAAATTCTGAATAAATTTAATAAAAGAGTTTTATTAAATGAGAGAGCATTAAATTTGGAGAAATTTAATGCATTTAAAGTGGAGACTTTAAAAGAGAATGTGAAGGGGCATTTTAATGTGGAGGGGGTTACCACCACATGAATGGGGGATGTGAAGGGTCATGTTGGGGATATACTTTCCGGGTATCCTCAACGTTCCTCAATGACCAGGGTGGCCCACTTCGGGTTAGAGCTTTGCTTCACGGGTGGCCCAGTTAGAGAGAGAAGACGGAGTCCCATCTGGCTACGGGAAGGCCCAGAAGACTTACCGACTTAGGCCCATAATGTTACTTGCAGTTCAAGATGTACTCTGTAACCAACTCTTATTCGTAGTCGGATTGATCTCTCCTGTAAACCCTAGGCCAGATATCTATATAAGCCGTCCTAGGGAGAGCCTTTAGGGCAACACTAGACGACCAATAGTCTACAATCTCAACTCGCACAGGCGAAACCCTTGTAACCCATATTCCGGCTTTGCCGTATTACTAGATTGATAGCAGGAGTAGGGTCCGTCCAAAGCCGGCAGATTCGAACCTGGGTAAACTTGTGTGCTCACTATCTCGGAACACTGTACGTCTCACACCCCTCTCTTCCGCACGCCTCGAGGACCCCCACATGGCGTACTTGTCATCAATCCGACGACAGTTGGCGCCCACCGTGGGGCAAGTGAGCTTCGGATCTACGTTCCAAGCGGAATCTGCAAGAATCGGAATCGGCGAGACCATCGCCATCGGTCGCATCCTCTACGCCAGCGACGTCCCTCTCATCGTTCTCGACGAGACTTGGATTCCGGCTAGGGAGGCCGTGACTGCTTATACAATCATGTCTTTTGGCGAGATCGATGTTTACATCGGTTTCGCTGAACCTGCCCAACCCACCCCAGCGGTGATGATAGAGGCAGAAGAAACTTCTGGGTCCCCTTTGTCCGCGGAGGCGGCAGAGTTCTGGATCTCAGAAAACCCTAATCCCACCGAGCCCGCACCAGTTGCGGAGATAGTGGAGAAATCCGAACCTGAAGAAAACCTCGCGGACCAAGTCGAATCTGGAGTGGATCTCCCTGGAGAAGCCGGATCCCAGATCGACCCACCCGTGGAAGTCGAAATCCAGGAGGAGCATATCAACGGCACTAATTCCGGCTCTGACGATGTCGGGACAGACAGGCCTTTCCTCAGGTACCTCAGGAAGCACGCATCGCACTTCGTTGGATACGTTGGATTCGGATCCGGCTCTGCCGATGCTGGAGAAAACACCGACTCGGTGCTGGAGGCAATTGGAACAAACGCCGATGTTCCCGCATCCTCGGATGAGTCCATGACGTCGGCAGATTTCCGAAAGTTCTCCGCGGAATATGATGAGGAGTACAACTCCAAAGCTGCAGAATACGGAGAAGCCATGGACGAAGGATCCGGGGAACACTCTCCCAAAGTGCGGGATGATATGGAGGTCGGAGATAATCCCGAACTCCAGATGTCCGAAAGTACCGCTCAGAGCTTAACTCCGGGAAACGGACCCAAAGCCGTCTTTGCTACCGGCGCTGCCAAGAGGGAAAAGAAGAAGAACAAGAAGAACAAGACCCCGGCAAAAGACCCTTTGACAGAGGAAGTGATTGCCGAGGAATACGAGGAAGACTCGGATGGAGCACTTATCCCAGACGAGCCGAAAAAAGAAGCATCGGTGGATGGGCACGTGATCACTGAAGGTGCGCGCAAACTCATCGATGCCACATTAACCACACCTATCCCTACAGCTGCAGAACTTACCACAGATGAGCTAGACGAAAGGGCCCAAGCCCTAGAAGCATGTCGTCAGCAACTCCTTGATGAAGCCAAAAACATCGAGGTGGAGAAGAAGCGCATGTCAAACAAGGAGTACATGTCCCGTCTGCATCATAAGACACGGAAGCGTCACGTAGATGAAAACCAATTCCCACGTGTCCGTGCCATCCTTTTTGGAGATGAGATGGGAAAGCCACGGAAGGACAGCAATGGAGATCGGGTTTACCCAACACCAGTGCAAAATACTGTGGCAGCTCGTGAAATTCTATCAGCTAATCCAGGACCAGAAGAGATACGTTTGGGTATCAAGCTACTCAACAAGGGACTAGAGCAGCAAAAGGTCGCCCTGTCGGGAAGCCAAAAGCTGGTCTCGGATTCTGACCAATGTCGCACAGATCCGGCATGGGCTGGCGTAAGATCCCACTATGTTCGGGCCCAGTATCATAACCCCGAACGGAGGGAAGACAATTATTCAAGCCGGATCGACGGGGCAGCACCGCAGAGCTACACATAACTGGAGCAACGTCGCTCCAGTAGCCGAGAAAGACGCAATCGCTGCACTCAATCCGAGGAATCCTTCCCGAAAGGGAGAAGATAAAGAAAAACGTCGGGAGGAGGATCGTCAGAAAATGCCACCTCCTAGACATGAAAACCGTCCGGCTGAACCTTACCATGGTGGGAACGACGGACGAAGGAACGACCGAAACCATGCTGGTACAAGCCGGCAGGGGGCTCATCACAGTCAAGAACCTCCCCGGAACCGGAATAATGACGCTCCGGACGGAGGCCAGCGACCAGCCGGAAACAACCCAGCTGCACCACCCTTTCCACATCACAGTTATCACAACGGCCCCCAAGGAGGTCAAGGAGGACGACATGACGGAGGAGGTGGTGGCAGAAGCCGAAGTCCAGCTCCAAGGCACCGCAGCCACAGCCGATATTCGGGACGATCCCTATCCCCGAACGACGCAAGGCACAGGATCAACTCCAACATAGAGGCTCGGCGCTACGAAAACGATGACGTGTACGTGGGCCCAAAGTGCTTCGGACCAAGCATCAGAGCTACAAAATTCCCGAAAGGATTTCCTATCTCAAGACATATTCAAGCCTACGACGGCATTGCTCGGCCAGACACCTGGTTACAGGACTTCTTCCAAGCTTGCTGCATCGCTAAAGGCGGAAACAACATGGTCGCAACCCGATATCTCCCACTTATGTTGCGGAAGACGGGGCGATCATGGCTCAATGAACTTCCGGCAAACACCATCCACAACTGGTATGACTTACAAAGCGTGTTCTTTCGGAATTTCGAAGGCACATATCGGAGGCCCTGTACGGTTGGAGACCTACAGCGTTGCACCCAGAAAGCCGGAGAAACTTGCCGAGATTATCTCGGATGATGGATTGACACCAAGAACTCCTGCGAGCGAGTAAATGATCAAACTGCAATTGAAGCTTTTATTTCAGGTCTCCCAATTGGATTACTGCACCATCGCTTGAAGTGTGACAAGGTTACTGATCTGGGAGAGATGATAGAAACAGCGAGCAAGTATGCAGATGCTGACGACAATGCAGAGGGATTACTTAACGTCCTGGCTGTACAACAGTCAGCAAGGACAAAGCAACAGGCTCAGAAACGCAAAAACACCTCGGAAGCAAAACCCAACGCGGAGACAGCGGTAGTCACTACTTTTTCCGGGACTGGAAGACAAGGAGGACGTGGTGGAGGCCACGGGCATGGTCGTGGGACATCAAGGGTCCAAGGTAGAGGAGAGCAACAACCAGGCAAAACCTACACTTGGGCTGACATTGCCAATAACCCATGTGTGCATCACTTAGATGCCAATGGGGGCTCATCCCACACCAACGCTGAATGTCGTTTTAACGATGACATCAAAAGAGATGATACCGCGGGCTACAAAGCTAAGCGGAAGAAGGGAAAGAAAAATCCTGAAAAAGAAAAAGAGACCAAGGAAGATTCCGACATGGAGGAAGCCGACGCTTCAAATCCCAAATCGGAAGGCAAGAAAACGTTTCCTACCAAGAAGGACACTTACGTCACCTTCCTCAGATATCAACCAGCAAAGGTCAAGAAAGCAGTTCTCCACGAGCTCAACGCAATAGTTCCGGCTGTCCCTCAGTATTTGGACTGGTCGGAGGTGGCAATCACATTTGACCGCGCTGATCATCCGCCTATTGCATAGGCGAGGAAAATATGCCTTAATCATCAATCCACTTATTGACGGTTATGGTTTCTCCAAGACCCTCATGGACGGTGGTAGTAGCATCAATATTCTCTATGTAGAAACGCTACGCCGGATGAAGATCTCGGAAACACAGCTTAACCATAGCTCTGTGATTTTCACGGGGTTGTACCAGGAAGATAAGCTAATTACCTAGGAGAGATCACTTTGGATGTTACTTTTGGAACACCAAAAAATTATCGAACGGAGGCACTTTCCTTCGAAGTGGTCCCGTTCAAGAGCGTATACCACGCTATATTCGGACGTCCGGCTTACTGGGCTTTTATGGCTCGTCCGTGTTACATTTACAATATGATGAAAATTCCAGGTCCCAACGGCGTGATCACCATCAGGGGAGACCCGAAGAAAGCGCGAGAGTGCGAGGATGGAAATGCCGCCTTTGCCAAAGCCGTGTTGCACGCCCAGGAGTACCAGGAGATCAACAAGAGCATAGATCCGTCCGAGATGCCCGCGACAAAGAAGGAGGTGACAAAACCAAATCCGGAGTTCAAGGCATCAGAAGAGACGAAGACGACGCCATTGAAGGATGATGACCCCTCCAAGGTGATGGGTTCGTAGCATGGAAAACAAAAAATTTCTACCGCAAGAACGAACAAAACCTAGATCTAATCTAGATAAAAGCCAAGATCTAATCTATTAGACATGAGCAATGAGATAGATGGGAACTAACCCTCGTAGATCCGAAAGCGTTAACGAGATTAGATCTCGTGGTTGATGTAGTCAATCACTTGCCGATCTCAAGATCGTGTGGACGATCCTTCCGGCGACGCGTTCCAGCAGCGCTTCCACCCTCGGTCAAGTAAACGATCCTTCTGGCGTCGCGTTCCAGCAGCGCTTCCGCCCTTGGTCAAGTAGACGATCCTTCCGGCGCCGCGATTCGGCAGCGCTTCCGCAGTCGGTCACACGTGCGGAGTCAAAGCAGACCTTCCTCTCCCCGTTCCAGCGAGCAGCGGAGGTAGTAGATCTTCTCCACGGAATCCCAGCAGCACGACGGCGTGGTGGTGGTGGTGGAGTAGAGAATTCTGCAGGGCTTCGCCTATGCCTGTGCAGAAGAAGGTGGAGGAGAGAGGCGGCAGAGATTGGACGTTATGAGAGCCGGGGAGGAGGGGGCGCCCCTGCCCCTCTATTTAAAGAGGGGAGGCGCCTAGGGAGGGCGAGTCCTTGTAGGACTCCCCTCCCCTTGTAGGCCGGCGGATTGGAGGTGGGGGGAGGAGTCCTCCTCCCCCACGACTCCGTATCTTGACCCACCAGGACTCCTTGATCCCTATCTTGATTTTCAAACAAACTCCAAGATATCTTCTAGAACCTTCCGGAACATTCCGAAACCTTCTAGAATCCTCATACAAACACTCCGGAACATTTCCTAACTCATAAAATGATCTCCTATATATGAATCTTATTCTCCGGACCATTCTGGATCTCCTCGTGATGTCCCGAATCCAATCCGAGACTCCGAACAACATTCGGTCTCCAACGCACATTCCATATCTACTTAAAACAACTTCGAACCTTAAGTGTGTCACCCTACGGTTCGTGAATATGTAGACATGATAGAGACACATCTCCTATCAATAACCATCAGCGGGACCTGGAGATCCATAATGGCTCCCACATACTCAACGATGACTTTGCGATCGATTGAACCACTTACATACGAAACTAATTCCCTTTGTCTCGCGATACTATACTTATCCGAGGTTTGATCGTCGGTATCTCCATACCTAGTTCTACCTCGTTACTGATAGGTACTCTTTACTCGTTCCGTGATATGTCATCCCTTGTGACCCAGTCACATGCTTGCAAGCTAACTAGATGACATTCCACCGAGAGGGCCCAGAGCATATCTATCCGTCATATGGATGCACAATTCCCAATCTTGGTTCATGCGCTTCAACACATACTTTCAGAATACCCAATGACACTTTTATAACCACCCAGTTACGAAGCGGCGTTTGATGTCATCAAAGTATCCATCTGGTGATGGTGATTAACATAACCTCATGGTCGAAGGAATAGGTTACTATGTATTTGAAAGCTTACAGCAATATGAACTTAATGACTTGATCTTATGCTACGCTTACTATGGGTGTGTGTCCATCACATCATTCTCCTAATGATATAACCTTGTTATTAATCACATCCTAATGTCCATGATCAGGAAACAATGATCATCAATTAATCAACAAGCTAGTTTAACAAGAGGCTTACTAGGGACTCTTATATGTTTACAAAACACACATGTATTAGTGTTTCCTAATAATACAATTATAGCATGTGATGTAAACATTCATCATAAACACAAATATATAATAATAATCACTTTTATTATTGCCTCTTGGGCATATCTCCAACACAAGGTGACCCAGATAGGCGCAGGCCTAAGTAGCGCATAGGAAGGCGCGCTCGTCAAGTTCCTCCGGGAAAATCAAGATATCTTCGCATGGCAGCCATCTGACATGACCGGAGTACCTAGGGAACTTGCCGAGCACTCTCTAAATGAAAACCCGAACGCTAAACCCGTCAAACAGTCCTTACGACGGTTTGGTGACGAAAAGCGTAAGGCAATAGCTAAGGAACTAGCGCGGCTCGAGTTAGCCGGATTCATAGAAGAGGTCATCCATACTGAATTGTCCTCCAACCCTGTACTGGTCCCTAAAAAGGACACTACTGATTTAAGGATGTGTGTTGATTATACACTGCCTTGAACAAGGCTTGTCCAAAAGATCCGTTCGCTCTGCCTAGAATTGATCAAGTTATCCATTCTACGGCAGGCTCGGAACTCCTCTGTTTTCTCGACGCATATTCCGGTTATCACCAAATCCGGATGAAGGAATCTGACAAAATCAAGACTTCGTTCATAACCCCTTTCGGAACCTTCTGTTATGTTACGATGCCCTTTGGGCTGAAGAACGCAGGAGCTACGTACCAGCGCACGATGCAGCGTTGCCTCCATGATCAACTTGGGCGCAATGTACATGCATACGTGGATGATATTGCGGTCATGTCCAAAAAGAAGGAAACATTGGTTTCCGACTTAGAGGAGACGTTCGCCAATTTACGAAAATACAACATCATGCTTAACCCGAAGAAATGCTTCTTTGGAATACCAGCCGGAAAATTGTTAGGTTTTATTGTGTCTCAACGAGGCATAGAGGTGAACCGTGACAAGATCAAGGCTATTCTCAATATTTCCAGGCCAACTCGCCTGAAGGATGTACAAAGATTAACTGGTTGCATCGCCGCGGTCAGTCGATTTGTAAGCCAGCTTGGTGAAAGAGCCGCACCATTATACAAACTCCTGAAGAAAACCAAGGATTTTGTCTGGACTGACAAAGCCGAAGCTGCACTACAAGACCTGAAGAAAGTACTCTCATCTGCTCCTATCCTTGCAGCACCGGAACCTCAGGAACCGATGTTGCTTTATATTGCTGCGACAAATAGGGTTGTCAGTATAGTTATGGTGGTGGAGAGACCGGAAGAAAATCAGGAGCACCTGGTGCAGCGTCCGACGTACTTTGTCAGCGAGGTCCTGACAGAATCAAAACAGCGATATCCGCACTATCAAAAGTTGGCTTACGGTGTTTTTCTGGCATCTCGTAAGTTACGGCACTATTTTTAGGAGCACCCAATTACCGTGGTGAGCAAAGCTCCCATGAGAGATATAATCAATAACAGCGATGCTACAGGACGCGTCGCCAAATGGGGCATAGAGCTTGCAGCTTTCGATATTGAGTACAAACCCCGGACAGCAATCAAATCCCAGATCCTTGCCGACTTTGTCGCTGATTGGACAGAGACCAAGGAAAACATGGTCCTCCTAGAGTTGGAATATGGGACCCTCTTTTTTGACGGATCTAAGGCTAGGGGAGGCTCGGGGGCTGGCGTAGTGCTCAAATCACCCCAAGGAGATAAACTTTTATATGTGCTGCAGATCCACTTCACAGTGACAAACAACATTGCCGAGTATGAAGCACTGCTGCATGGAATCCGGATTGCTAAGGATATTGGCATCCGGCGTTTGATGTGTTATGGAGATTTGGATCTTGTTGCTCAGCAAGTGTCAGATATTTGTAATGGAAATAAGCACATGGCAGCATATAAAGCTGTCGTGGATGATCTATCTAAATTGTTCGAGGGATTTGAAGTTCAACACATCCCTCGAGCAGAAAACGAGGAAGCAGATGCACTATCTCGAATAGGTTCTGCGCGGAAAGAGGTTCCGGATGGCGCATTTTTAGAGCACCTCAAAGTTCCCTCGATAAAGGGAGTAGATGAGGAGTATCCGACCAAATCCGACTCACCTTTAATATCAGTTCTGGCTGTAATTCCCAGCTGGACTCAACCCTACCTTGATTACTTGGTTGATGGCAAATTATCCGAAGACGAGGTGTTGAGCCGGCAGGTTATCCGACGAGCAAAAGCCTATACTATTGTTAAAGGTGAGCTCCATAAACGGAGTGTTTCTGGGGTTTTTCAGCGCTGTGTATCTCCGGAAGAAGGAGTGGAAATCTTAAGAGAAATCCACGAAGGCGAGTGTGGTCACCACGCTGCAGCCAAATCTTTAGTGGCAAAAGATTTTCGACATGGTTTTTTCTAGCTTACAGCTCAGGCAGATGCCGAACGATTAGAAAAGACATGCAAAGGCTGCCAAAAGTACGCCAAGCAAGCTCATGTTCCGGCTGATCAGCTGCGAATAATACCTATAACATGGCCTTTTGCGGTCTGGGGGCTTGATATGGTAGGACCTTTTAAACGAGCTCCAAGTGGATTTACTCACCTCTTAGTGATGGTGGATAAATTCACGAAATGGATCGAGGCTAAACCTGTCACTAGTTGTGATGGAGCAACAGCCAAAAGATTTGTCGAGAATGTTATAATTTAAGATCGAGGCTAAACCCGGCTCATGAAAGGGACGAGGCGGAAAGCCAGATAAACGATAAGTAGAGGCAGAAAATTCCAAGTGCTTATGCAAACATTTCAGGCACACAAATAATTTAAGACAAAAGTGCTGAATAGATAAAAAAACTTGGCACCAACAAAAGTCATAGTACTTAATATTTACAAAACGCATCAGGTTTTTTTTCAGAATAATACATAAATTTCCTGGTCTATGATGCAGGAGGAGATGAAGGATCTGCCGGCTCACTGGCTACTCCGCCTTGGTATCTTGCCGAGATGTCCGGATCCGAGATGGTCTGTTCATCGTCGGAAACTTCTTCGGCATCTTCTGGAGGACGTGGTGGAGTATCCACGCGGGTGAAGAAGGGCGTCTCGTAGCTGGTCAGATCAGCCACACGACACCCATATCCACCGCAGGAGTGCATGATAGCTTGAAGGTCTTGCTCCTGGCCGTCTTCGTCTACTTTGCAGTACCCTCTGGTCACTTGCCATATCTCCATGTTTCCATGGTGGCTCATGACCATGGTGAGAGCGTTCTGCGCAGCGGTCCGCGCGTAGGACATGTTCCAGTCCCGAACAAGCTGTGGCATTTCCTTGGCCCTCTCCCGCACTTGGAAGTCCGACATGCTTGGCATGTCCGGAATCCTAAGAGATTCGCCAATGTCCTCAAGGGACTGGCGATAGTCATGAATGAGATGACCGACTTGAGTAAGCCGGTGAGTGCGGGGTTCGGACGAGGAGGAGTCCGTCAAGTTCAGAGGACCTACAAACAAAACAAGTCAATGAAAATTCGACATTGATGAAAGTCGAAGAAAGAATAAATCAGATAGATGGAACATACCAAGAATGATGTCGTCAATCTTGGCTTTCTCTTCCCGAAGACTCTGGAGTTCAGCCCGGAGCGCCTGGGAGATATCCTTCTCTCTGCTAACCTCATTCTTGAGGTCCGAGATAACCTTATCTTGAGCAGCAATCTTGAGATCGCGCTCTTCAGTGGCCATGGAGGAGGACTCGAGAACTTGAGCTATGCTCCTTTCATGATCCGCCTTGAGCTTATCCAGCTCTTGGCGAAGTCCCTTGTTCTCCACCACTAAGGTTTTGAGGTTCTCGGCCTTTTCAATCATAGCGATGGATTGTTTCACCAACGCTGTAAGTCAAAAAGAACAACAGTTCAGAAAAATTCGATATTGGAAAAATAAAAGACAAGGTTTGAATCTCGAAATGTTACCTTCGGCTTCATCCTTGGCTAGCTTGAGCTCAGCATTTTTAAGCCGGAGAGCTTTGATTTCTCTCCGCTTATCACGGACATTTTTTAGCAATTCCTGGATATAGGAATACACTTTCTGTAAGTTAGAATACCCAAAGTCATAAAGCTACTTAAGACTCGGGCTAATATTTTTTGCTAAATATCAGCACGAGCCTTGGGGGCTACACTAGCTCGTTCTTTAGCATCCTAATGAAAGCATAAACTCGGATTTCTATATCCTACTTCATGCTTGGGGGCTAGAGGATATGATATAACATAAAGTAAAAAACAAGAGTTGAAATTCCGACTTACATATTGCTCGCGGGTGAGTTTGTCTAAACCCGCGTTCACCTCAACTGCCACCTTCTCGGCGAGAGTAAGAGGAATTACTGGGGCTGTTGGAAGCTCTCCAGTCCTGATCCTCTCGTCGCAAAGGCGGACTTGGGCGAGAAGGTCAGAGAACTTGACGTCCTCTACTTCTTGCGCTTCCTCTTCGGGGGATAGATGGCTTTTGTCTAGGACTTGCCTGGCCAGCCGCTAGATCTCCTCTGCAGATTTCCGGGATAAGCCAAACTTGGCAAGTCCGGGGTTGCTGAGGAGGTTATCGGCGAAGACTTCAGCCGAGGGATCATTACCCGAAGAGGGTTCACCCTTATCTTGAGCTGACGCACCCACGGTGACGTTAGTGTGCGATCCAAGGATCACAGGCGCCGTTGGAGGAGCTGGATCTTCTGCAACAACCGGAGAAGGAGTAATCGCCGGTGTTGCAGAAAGTTGAGGGGCAGGAGTCGAAGGAGCCATGGCAGGGGAAGCTATGGTAAGCTTCGCCTGTCGCAGGGGCTTTGCAGGAATCCCCTTCCCCTTACCCTTGATGAGAGGCTTTGCTCTGAGAGTGTAATAAAGTCGGAAACATTACATCTCAGAAAGAACTTCGAGAAAGGTACAAAGGCGGAAATTGTGAATGAAAGTTACCTCTTCACAACGGGCACTTCCTTTGTGCCTACTGCCACTGTCGGAGCTTTGCGCTTCCTGAGCACAAGGTCCGGCAATGGGACCACTTCAGCTTCCTGAGAAAAATCAGGAGGATATCCTTCAAGTGGAGCAATCTCCGACTCGGGGAGTTCGGCAAGCTGAAAACAAGAAAACATATCAGCATTGCAATGTATGGCTTAAAAGATTGAAACACGTAAAAGGTGTAATGATGGAAGCTTACCGCTACCACGGGGTTTTCCGCCGTGTGCATGTCCAGAGAGATCTCTGAAATTTTTCTCTCGATCCGCTCTTTAATCAGCCATTTGATCTGGCTTATATAGCCTTGGCTGGTGTAGGCCTTGGGGCTGATGCGGAGAGAATCTCTTTTGGAAGACGTGATGGAGTGGATCAGTCTATCCCCGTGGTACTGAAGTGGCTGGATCCGACGTGCGACCCAGCACTGAACTAAGTCGGATCCCCTTAGGCCCTTGTGCTTGATAAGATATTCGATCCACCTCTTAGCGAGGATCAGATCGTCCGTAAGAGCCGGAGAAGCCTCATCCCAGGAAGGCTGGGCTGTGGCGGCTCCGTCGACAAAAGCCGGCAAAGCAGTAGCTTTGCCGGGAGCCGGAATATCCCTATGATAGAAAAAGGTGGCTGACCATTGTTTGACCGAGTCACTGGCAGCAATTTTGGGATAGGACCGGTCTCGTCTAACAGAAAAGCTAATAGTACCGGTGATATAAGGAACACCGGCGGTAATAGAATTTCTCCGGACATGGAAGTAATACCGGAAAAGAAGCAAACTCGGCCTAATGCCGAGAAAGCCCTCGCAAAGCGCAGCAAACGCGCTCATCTCTAGAAGGGAGTTGGGAGGAAGATTATGGAGTTGAACTCCATAATGGTCAATCACCTCGGAGAAGAACTCCGAGGGAGGAAAAGACAAACCTCGGTCCAGACGGGTGCCGAAGTGGACGCGCTCGCCCTCGCGCGGATTGGGGATGGTTTTGCCGGAGCCGCTCCGCCAGTCACCGGCGGCAAGAAGCCCCTCCTTCTCCACGTTCTTGAGCGCCGCCTCGTCGAGGGCGCAAGGGATCCAGATTCCCCAAAAACTTTCTTTTTCTACAGCTGCTTCTGCCGACGCTGCCGCCGCCGCCAGAGAGGAAGAAGAGGATGAAGCCATTTTCTCTCCGGTGGAAAGGGGTGACCCTAAAGTGGCGGCGCTAGGAGCTCTGTGCGGGGAAAATGAAAGGGCTCTGGGCGCGCTGGAGATTTGGGAAGAAAGGAACGGCGAAAGGCGGGTGGAGAGGAGAAGAAAAAATCTAGACCCCTTATATCTACCTACCTGCACCAAGATTCGTGCAAATGCTATAGTGTAACCGCCACGTGTCGTGGAAAGAACTGGGAAGGGCCCGCGTGATGATTGCGTCGCCTCGATCTCCACGCACGCATTGAAACAGCACCTCGGTTCCGCGAACTGCGAACCCACCAACGGTCGTGCTGACGGAACGCCTATCAGATGACGTGACTTGACCATGCTTGTGTCAGGTGGCGTTAGAGACCAAGTTCCGGCTTAGTTTAAAAGCGAGCTGGAAAATCCGACTAACTAATTGAAAGGTCCGACTTACTTTTGAAGACCCGGATCGTACTTTTTGTTATAAAGTTTCAGGAACCCTTCAAGATTCTGCAAGCCGAAGATCAAGCTAGACGATGATAAAATCCGACTTTGGATCTTGGAGGCCTCCGGGGGCTACTGTTGGGGATATACTTTCTGGGTATCCTCAACGTTCCTCAATGACCAGGGTGGCCCACTTCGGGTTAGAGCTTTGCTTCACGGGCGGCCCAGTTAGAGAGAGAAGACGGAGTCCCATCCGGCTACGGGAAGGCCCAGAAGACTTACCGACTTAGGCCCATAATGTTACTTGTAGTTCAAGATGTACTCTGTAACCAACTCTTATTCGTAGCCGGATTGATCTCTCCTGTAAACCCTAGGCCGGATATCTATATAAGTCGTCCTAGGGAGAGCCTTTAGGGCAACACTAGACGACCAATAGTCTACAATCTCAACTCGCACAGGTGAAACCCTTGTAACCCATATTTCGGCTTTGCCGTATTACTGGATTGATAGTAGGAGTAGGGTCCGTCCAAAGCCGGCGGATTCGAACCTGGGTAAACTTGTGTGCTCACCGTCTCAGAACACCGTACGTCTCACACCCCTGTCTTCCGCACGCCTCGAGGACCCCCTCATGGCGTACTTGTCATCAATCCGACGACAGGTCACCTCCATGGGGCGTCGGCCATGGGAGGGGTACCCTCCCCTCCTCCTATAAAAGGCCCCCCTGTCACTCCTTCTTCCTCACACCTCCTCATGAAGGATCTCTCTCCCCCTCTAGTATTATTCCCCATGGTCTCGGATTAGCGAGATACATGTTCCTGGTGGCTTTATCTGGAAAGGAGTTGTTGCTTTCGATGCTTTGCTGGAGCGAGGGGCGGAGGTTGTCGGGGTACCGGACGTGTGTGCGATGACGGATGCACCGTTGCTTTGTGGTGCTGGACTTGGTGGTGATGGACTTGCTGGAGCTAGATTTGATGGAATTGCTGGAGCCGGACCCGCTGGACATCATCACGACCTTGAGATCAGCAAGTGTACGACTACATCATCCACGAGTTCCATCTCGTTAACAAAGCTTTGTTGTATTCGAGGGTAAGTTCTCTATGGATGTATATCCACCCGTCGCTTGTATCTAGTAGATAGATCTTGGCGTATAGTTCCCATCGTAGGAATTTTTTTGTTTTCTATGCTACGAACCCAACAGGTTTCTGATAGGTACAACCTTGCAAATTTTTCTAGGTTTGGTGGTTGAACCAGGTATTTGAACTATCATAACATGCTTCAATTTTGTTGGTTGAATCTTACTAGTGCAGCAAATTCTTCTGTAACAAACGAGTGCGATGCTCTAGAATCAAACAACACTCTTGCAAGTACCGAGTTAACAGAAAACATACCCAGCACGACATCTGGCGCTTCCTGAGCTTCTTCAGCATTCATGTGGAACAGATGGCCGTTACGGTTGAGCGAGTTCCCTGGGGCAAATCTCCTTCCAGGCTAAAGACGGCGTTGCTGCTGAGCGGGTGCATTCACATTGGTGGCTGCTACAAGATTCTTGGGGCACTCATTGGAGTAGTGACCCTTGACTCCACATTCAAAAGCAAGTAATCTGGGACTTGTCTTTTGCTGCAACAGGCACGGCATTACTTCCAGTCCTTGGGGTTGTTGTTGTTGGACTTGGGCGGTGCATGGTTGAATTTATTGGAGTTGCCGGGGTTGTTGTTGTGGTTTCCTTCAGACTTCAAGTTTCCTCCGCTACGATTGGGGTAGCTTGGATAGGACATAGGGGGTCTGTTGTTTCTTGGGGCATATCCCGCAAACGGGTTGGGGCGATACTTCTAGGTATTGTGGATCCAGTCTGGTGCATCATGCGACGCTTGCGGTTGTCATTGGCTTGGTTGATCTTTCCTTCCATCTGGATGGCAGAGTCTACTAGCTCTTCTAGATCTCCAAAACGGATGTTGACTAACACAGTCAGCATCTCATCATGCAATCCATTTAGGAAGATTTCCTTCTTTTTGGCTTCATTGTTAATCTCATAAGGGGCATATCTAGCTAGGGACAGAAATTTGTCATGGTACTCAACTACCGTCATCCTGCCTTGCTTCAGTTCCCTGAACTCATCTCTCAGCCTGGTGACCAAACCTTGGGGCACATGGGTGCGGCTGAACTTGATCTTGAATGCTTCCCAAGTCATCATCTGACCGTCGTTCATGGTACGGCTGCTATTCCACCAGGCTCTTGCATCTCCTTCCAGATAATGGGTGTCAAACAGTACTTTCTCATTGGCTTCAACTCCTGCGACCTCTAGATTGTTCTCCATGGTTTGCAGACAGTCATCAGCATCTAAGGGATCATAAGACTTATTAAAGATAGGTGGGTTGGTATTCTGAAATTTTTTGAGCTTGGATCCATGGTGATCCTGGTTTCCGTGTGAAGGAGATATGCCCTAGAGGCAAATAAGAAATAGGTTTTTATTATCATATCTCAATTAGTTTATAATAGTTTCATATTGTGCTATAACTGTGCCAAGTAGAAACATTGGTACATGTGTGGTATGAAACAACCAAGTCCCATAGCCTCTATTCATACTAGTTCGTTGGTCACGAAGATGATCTGGGTTTCAAGATCATGGGCATTTATGCCGACTGACAACGAGATCATATCATTGGAGAATGATGTGATTGGACATTCCTCAAAGGATTGCAACACGATCAAGTCATATGGTTCATTGTTGCAACAGCTATATCTAGACTCCTTCTCCTTAGACCGTGAGCTCATATTACTCACTGTTTCCCTAGGCTGCTTAGACTGCATCAACCGTCATCTGGTAATACGGTGGCCATAAAGGTGTATGTTGGGTATTCCGAAGGAACAGTAGATGACATGTGACTGCAAGACCGGGATTTGGTCACCCACATGACGGGTAAAGATACATACGGCCGGCTTGGTGAGATTACATCTATAAATGTTGCAACATGTGACTAGGTCACGAGGATGTAATATCACGGTAACAAGAAAACAGAACTTGTTGTGAACGAGATTGAACAAAGGTATGGGATACCAATGATCGGATCTCAGACAAGTTGTATCAAGAAACAAAAGGAAGAGGATGCTACATTTAGACGGTTCAAACGACATTGTCATCAGGAATGCATAGGGGTCACATGGACATCCCTGGTCCCTCTGTTGATCATGAGACAGATCATGTCTAGAGCATTCCTAAGCCGTGAGAGGATACACTTAAGGGTACGATGAGAGCGATCATTCGTTAGACGGAATCACGGTAGAGAAAGAGAGAAAGCCGGAATCGTTCCGTAGAGAGATCCGAAGTTGTTCGGAGAAAGAATAAAGGACCGGAATCATTCCGAGAAAGATCTGAAGTCGTTCGGAGGAAATCGAAAGGAAACCGAAAGGTGTTTCGGGTCAAGATGGATTTTGTAATATGTATTTACATATTAATTAATGTAATTAATATTAAATATAATATTAAAATCTAATTTGAAGAGTTATTCCACTAATGGGCCAAACTTCCTAAGGGAAAAGGGCCCATGAGGGAAAATCGGAGGAGGGAAGGGCCAAGGCCCAGGCGCCTCAAGGGGGCCCACCCGGCCAGCCTAGGGCTGTGCGTGGGGTGGGGCCCACCCCTGGCCGGCGGCCTATGAAGGCCCATGTGCCTCCCCTCTCTCTCCCTTGTTTAGTCCCACATGGGAAACCCAAAGGGGAGGGCACACCCCCTCCCCCCATATAAAGGGGTGCCCATGGGTGGGATTGAAAACACAACTTGAGAAGTCCTTTGGTTGACTTTCTCCCTCCCTCTCTCTATACCTTGTGACCATGGCCCCAAGTTTGGGCTGTGCGATCAAGGCACACCTGCAGTACGTCGTTGCACTGCAGGGATTCCTAGCCGGATATCAACTTCCGCACTCCCGGCGGGATCGGGGAGCCGGAGGTCTCATCGTGCACCGGATGTGTACGAAGACACGAGGCGCAACACTTGGGGCGCTTGAATGTCGTGAGCCGGAGCTGTTGCACGATGAAGATAACGAAGGAGCAAGGGGTGACCTGCGAGGAGCTTCGCGACCTTGAGGTCGGCTGCGAGTACGACTACTTCAACCACGTTCCCCGCGGAACGTTAACCGCGTACGGTCTACAAGGGTATGTATTCTCTATGCTCCGGCTGTTACCGCATTACTACATAGATAGATCCTAGGAAAGTTTTGGGGTTACATCATAGGGAACTTTTTGTTTTCCGCACTGATCCTCAACAGTGGTATCAGAGCTGATCTATGCGTAGGAGTGTTGTACGGCAGTACGCACAAGTATTGTGCGAGCATTTATCCCTTAGTTGTTACCCTGTAACGTGTACTTGTTTATATCGCGGTATTGTTTGATGAAGCGGCCCGGACCGACCTTACGCGTATGCATACGCGAGACTGGTTCCACGCTCAACATACGGCTTGTACCGTATAAGTGGCTAGCGGGTGTCTGTCTCTTATTCGATATTTGATATAGCATTTACAACGGAGGTCCCCAAAAGGGGTGTAATAGAGACAACTGTCGGATCCATGTTGTGGTTGGAAAGTTCGTAGTTTAGAAACGGTTCTAGTGCGAAAGCCCTAACAACCACGTAAAACTTGCAATAGATAATTTAGAGGCGTCTAACTTTATTTTGCAGGGGGCATGTGATTATGATATGACATTGGTTGTTACGAAGGTAAAGTAGTTTACTTTTCTGTTACTAAGTAGTATAGTAATAGTCATCGTTCCGATGGACGACCTAGTGGAGGCGTCGTGGACTTGGCGTCAAACCAAGGGCAAGATGGAGATCATGTCGGAGCGCTCGATGGAGATCAAGGCGCAAGAAAGACCATATCATATCACATTATACATATGATGTTGATACCAGCTTTTACATCTTATTGTGTGCTAGTATTTAGATACTCAACGGTAGCAAATAAGATAATCTCTATTTAATTCCAATGTTCCGTGTTCCCCTTGTGTGTGCACGACCAAGAAAGTTCTTTGGTATGAGGCGATCCAGGGTTACAGGCCTGGGTGTCAGACATATCTATGTTCGCATACAGTGGGTGTAAGCCATGTTGCACAGCGAATACACACAAGTTAGATTTGGCGAGCCTAGCACGTTAGAGAAGCGTGGCCTCAGAACACAAGAGATCGAAAGATCAAGCATGAGTCACATGGATGATGTGATTGGCATTAATGAATGTCTACCTTTGATAATGCACTGATGGTTGTGACGATCGGGGGAGGTGCAGAGGATAGGGATCATGCGATCACTAAAATCGTCCAGGGGATGACAATTTTAGTGGAGACCAATTATAAATTGATTTGTTATTATAAACTTAGTCTAGATGTCTGTTTGCAAATATCTTAGTAGATTTTGGCCTATCCCATTGAGGTCCTTTGCGACTATGCGAATATATTGCTTAATATGGAACTTAGCAGAAGGGTCCAACTTCATAGATTAATACCCATGCCTGAGGGATATCCTCGTAAAAGGTGATCTTCTCTTCTTGATACAATAACCATTAGGAGATAATCTGATGACTCCGGAATGTTTGTGTTTTCCTCATAATCATCCAATAAGCCATTCTCCATTTGATGGAGGTTGGGCTACATTTTGTATTATGCAGAATAAGGCACATAGAGTATGAGCTGTTGGATGGGTTTTCCTCCATCATGGATGAAAAGAGAATGTTTGGAAAAACACTTAGCAATCTTGCATTAGAGTTGAGAACTCTTAGAAGGACTTGATTGCAGATGGAGGTCATGGATGAAAAAGGTATATGTTAGATATACAAATTATAAATGTGATTCTTGCAAAACTCGTTGTAGTTTGCAAAGTATTTGATACTTGTCCCGTTTTGTGAAAACATGATGATCTGCTTGAGAATTGTTGGATTTGAGGCAACGTGACTTGATGATGGCAAGCAAAATAGTTGATGGTCAACATCACCTATTTCCTCAAAGTTTATCATTTGGATTAGTGGACTTGAATATAAATTTGTAATCCATGTTTGTGTGTCTTGCTTATTGCGAGACGATTGTTCATATGAACAAGTTACAAACCAGTTTGTACTATTCTTATGAACAATACCTTATGGTCACATTGCGATTATAAATAAGTTATTATCATCACTATGTTAATGATAATAGTTTAAACATTTATAAAGGATCAGAATGCTAGAAGATATCCAAAGTTTAATAATGAAAATACACTACAGTTTAAGTCATTTTGGTTATTGCAGGTTCTTTATGAAAGATCGGGGTCCTAGATGCTTAATCTAGATACTTTGCAAAACCATGCCTCTTGGGCAGAATGACTAAAACTCCGTATTCTGGTAAAACGGTGATATGCGAAGAAATGTTGAAACTTATACATAATGATGTATCGTATTTTCAACAAGTAGTGGAAATCATTAATTGTAGACTTAAGTGAATAAGTGTATTTACTTAATAAAACATGAAGTTTGAAACAATTTGAATTGTTCAAATAAGTTCAACAACAAATAGGATATTAAATTAACTGAATTAACAAGTCTCTTCGATTTGATCGACATGACTAAAGTATTCAAGTTAAGTTTAGTATAAAAAAAGGGGACTTGTGAAAGATGTTTCACAAATTATGATAATTGGATGCATTCAAACCATGTTGGAATATCTAAACATCATAATCATCATGTATTAAGATACATATGGTATAATATTATCTCTTATAGGGGTTATAGCTATCGTTTAGAGTTAAAGATCGAAATAAGCAAACACTCATTTGAAATACAAATGAACATCTAAGGATTCGTGGAAACAACACCATAAGTGTTATGGCACATTCGAGTTTCTGGAGATTCCGATAAGTCAAAGTCGTGGCGAATAAACAAGTCTTTGTAGAGCATTCTTAGGAAGCTATGAATGCATCTTCCACAAGGGGCAAACTTGCTGTTGTCCTAAATTGATGTGTCTTGATGAAGATACAGGTGGAAGAAAGTAAAAGATCAAAACAAGGTATTTGACCTTGCCTCTGAATTGTTGAGTGGCGCAGCGGAATTTGTTTCATGAATCCAAACTCTACAAATAGAGGAGAAACCATTGATAATGATCATAAAGTTTCAAGTAAATACTTTTACTTAAAGAAAGTAGGATTCAACTATATATTCTAACAAGTTTGTGGAATTATATTGTTGATTCACTTGTCATGTTTTGAACAAGACATACCTACAAATTACAAAGAAGCGTGATGGACCTAAGTGCGAGAAATGACAAGGAGTCATAAAATCCTATATTAAGTTACATTTAAGATTGTAAAGTAACATGTTACTTGATCTTGTTAAAGTAAAGAAGTTTACTTGATATTTCTGATTGATTGCAAAGTCATAAGGAGGAAATGAAACTTAATGAATGACAAAAAGCTCGATTTGTCACAAGTTTGGACAAATTCAAGGAGTTGACTACAATAGTAGTGATGCTTAAGTCTTTTGGATTTACACTAGAAATATATGGATATTAAAGTCTCGTAATTGGAATTCTCAAATTGATAATGATCAAGGAATTTTGGAATGTCCAAGATTATCGAGAGGACCTAGTTTTGAGTGGGAGCTAAGTGAAATCCCTAGATCTCAAACATGAATGTCATAATTGAGTGGGAGCAAAGTGAAATCCCTGGATCTCAAACATGAATGTCATATTTGAGTGGGAGCGTGAAATAATTCTGGAATATGTAGACGACATATGTGAATGATGTGATTGGTGTTAATAATATTTTAGTTAGATAAATACAGATGAAGTTGAAGTTATTAAACAATAAGATCTATCGAGATAGATTGGTGAGTTTAATAAACACTAAGTGTCGAATGCTTCCTAGACTTGATTCTAAAAAATGTTCATAATGTCCTAAGCAAGATTCTGAAGTAACTCAGAATGGACCAAGGTAAGAAAGAAGTTCTTACTGTATGAAGCATTGAGTACTGCAACTATGGTTGAAAGAAAGAGATGCATTGCATCTCCTATGCCTCAGTCATAGGTTCTTCCATAAAACCATGTTGTATACTCGACATAATGTCACCCAAGGTTCTGGTTGCAAGGACTAGCTCTTAACTGTAAGAACATGTCTTTAAGTGATTCCTGAGTTGATCACTGAACAAAAATTAAGTTTGTACTTAAGTAGCAAGAAGCAATGTAAGTGGCATAGTTGCATTTCATGCACTAGGATCTACATAGATATAGAAGTATAAAAGCTCCATCTGATGTGATATATAATGTTGTGACGGGGCTAGTTCGCTTTTAACGTAGAATGATGTGTCCCAAGGCCTAGTGCCCATGAGAAAGCCCTCGAGGTTGATCTAAAGTCACTGTAAGCTCCTGGAATCCGGCCTCGTTCTGCTGCCATAACTATAGTATATACACAAAGGATAGCAAAGTGTGTTTCGAAGTTTAGATGACAACGGTGAAAACGACCATCATCATAAACGCTAGAAACAAAAGTCTTGCTTTGTTGCCAAACAAATACTTCGACCCATCATAAGATAATGGTGTGAATGTCACATGAGGAAGACATTAACGATTTGCAAAAGACATAATGATCTGGT
The DNA here is from genome assembly GCA_910589775.1 of Avena eriantha. NCBI lineage: Eukaryota > Viridiplantae > Streptophyta > Magnoliopsida > Poales > Poaceae > Avena > Avena eriantha. The sequence continues at coordinate 491,415,784 of OU342742.1, forward strand.
AAAACAGAACATGGACATGATGTTTCCCATGAGCATGCATGATCTGTAAACGCATATGGCATATGGTTTATATGAGTAAAATACGAACTAGTTTATTTGTACTCTAGTGCAAGTGGGAGACTGAAGGAGATATGCCCTAGAGGCAAATAAGAAATAGGTTTTTATTATGATATCTCAATTAGTTTACAATAGTTTCATATTGTGCTATAACTGTGCCAAGTAGAAACATTGGTACAGGTGTGGTATGAAACAACCAAGTCCCTAGTAGCCTCTATTCATACTAGTTCGTTGGTCACGAAGATGATCTGGGTTTCAAGATCATGGGCATTTATGCCGACTAACAACGAGATCATATCATTGGAGAATGATGTGATTGGACATTCCTCGAAGGATTGCAATACGATCAATTCATATGGTTCATTGTTGCAATAGCTATATCTAGACTCCTTCTCCTTAGACCGTGAGCTCATATTACTCACTGTTTCCCTAGGCTGCTTAGACTGCATCAACCGTCATCTGGTAATACGGTGGCCATAAAGGTGTATGTTGGGTATTCCGAATGAACAGCAGATGACATGTGACTGCAAGACCGGGATTTGTTCACACACATGATGGGTAAAGATACATACAGCCGGCTTGGTGAGATTACATCTATAAATGTTGCAACATGTGACTAGGTCACGCAGATGTAATATCACGGTAACAAGAAAACAGAACTTGTTGTGAACGAGATTGAACAAAGGTATGGGATACCAATGATCGGATCTCAGACAAGTTGTATCGAGAAACAAATGGAAGAGGATGCTACATTTAGACGGTTCAAACGACATTGTCATCAGGAATGCATAGGGGTCACATGGACATCCCTGGTCCCTCTATTGATCATGATACAGATCATGTCTAGAGCATTCCTGAGCCGTAAGAGGATACACTTAAGGGTACGATGAGAGCGATCATTCATAAGACGGAATCACGGTAGAGAAAGAGAGAAAGCCGAAATCGTTCCGTAGAGAGATCCGAAGTTGTTCGGAGAAAGAATAAAGGACCGGAATCATTCCGGGAAAGATCTGAAGTCGTTCGGAGGAAATCAAAAGGAAACCGAAAGGTGTTTCGGGTCAAGACAGATTTTGTAATATGTATTTACATATTAATTAATGTAATTAATATTAAATATAATATTAAAATCTAATTTGAAGAGTTATTCCACTAATGGGCCAAACTTCCTAAGGGAAAAGGGCCCATGAGAGAAAATCGGAGGAGGGAAGGGCCAAGGCCCAGGCGCCTCAAGGGGCCCACCCGGCCAGCCTAGGGCTGTGCGCGGGGTGGGACCCACCCCTGGCCGGCGGCCCATGAAGGCCCATGCGCCTCCGCCCTCTCTCCCTTGTTTAGTCCCACATGGGAAACCCAAAGGGGAGGGCACACCACCTCCCCCTATATAAAGAGGTGCCCATGGGTGGGATTGAAAACACAACTTGAGAAGTCCTTTGGTTGACTTTCCCCCTCCCTCTCTCTATACCTTGTGACCATGGCCCCAAGTTTGGGCTGTGCGATCAAGGCACAGCTGCAGTACGTCGTTGCACTGCAGGGATTCCTAGCAAGATATCAACTTCCGCACTCCCGGCGGGATCGGGGAGCCGGAAGTCTCATCGTGCACCAGATGTGTACAAAGACACGAGGCGCAACACTTGGGGCACTTGAATGTCGTGAGCCGGAGCTGTTGCACGATGAAGATGACGAAGGAGCAAGGGGTGACCTGCGAGGAGCTTCGCAACCTTGAGGTCAGCTGCGAGTACGACTACTTCAACCACATTCCCCGCGGAACGTTAACCGCGTACGGTCTACAAGGGTATGTATTCTCTATGCTCCGGCTGTTACCGCATTACTATATAGATAGATCCTAGGCAAGTTTTGGGGTTACATCGTAGGAAAATTTTTGTTTTCCGCACCGAACCCCAACACCGTGACCTTGGTTGCTGTGGGCCATCTGAGCTATCTGTTGAAGAGTGGCTAGATTGGCTTGGCGTTCGGCTCTACTAGCTTCACGGTCAGAAACTAGCATTTGTAGAATCTGCAGCATCGGGTCCTGAGATGAGCTGCTTCCTCCAAGGTTTCCACGAGTCATCTAAAGATTGAGATAGATAATGAGATAAGAGGGAAATTTCTAAGGTTCATGGTTTTGTTTCAAAAGCTTTAAACTTTGAGTTTGACTCAGATTTCGCAAACTAACAACTTCCTCTCATTCATTCATTCAAAGCACACCAATACAAATACACACCACAACACAAATAGAAAACAGATGGTTTTAAGAACCATTCGGTGAAACTACGATACAATGGGACCGGTACAACTCATTCCTATGGTGGTGATTAGGTGCATCTAATCATCATCAATGAAGTCGGAATCATCATCATCAGTGTGGAACTCCATGGAATCATCCTCCAAGTAGTCGTTGTCATCACTGAGGTAAGAGTAAGATCTCCCTAGATATCTTCACCTTCCTCCTCCTCCTTTGCTTCAAGCAGGACTTCCTGTTCACGGATGGTCTTCTCGAGAGCGGCCACCTTCTTGCGAAGACGATCGATGGTGCGATCCTTCTTGTCGCACTGACGAAGAAGTGATTGGCGCTCCTTGGCGAGAATGGCGAGAGTCTAGTCCTTCTTGACGGCAATGGAAAGGTTGTGGTTGGCGTAGGTTCAGGCGTTGGCCAACTCCTTCTGCCTATCATACAACATGAAGTCAAGGTAGTCCACCTGGTGCTTCAGCTCTGGGTATCCTGGCATCTCCAAGGGAATTCCCATAGAATCACGCCTTGCAAAGTGAGCAAAGCGGGTTCCCTGGATCAAGTTGATGTTTTGCCCACACAGACGGGCAAGGGCTTCATGCATAGCCCTGGCTAATCCATCTAGCCATGTGTTCTCACGCAAGGTGAATTGGATCTTCTCCGAAGTGGGTGCTTCCATCTTGCCTCTGAGATCTGAAACTATCAGCCATTGTAGATCTCCTCCTATGTGATCGTTGAGTTGTGCCCCGAAGAATTCCGAGTGCGGGCGCTCAAGATACTCTGACAGTGCATCTAGATCCCTCTCGAAGATCAGTTGGCCTCCGTTGCCCAACTAGTAGAACTTGCAATACTGTACTTCCATCTATAAGAATTTAGGATGAGTAAGTTAGTGAGGTGATCAAGTGTGTCAAATTTTATGTAGGAATGTAAGAATTTTTGAGGAACCTGATTTTTTTTTGAAAGAATCTAGGATAAGAGTGGGAATAGATTTTCATCAATACTCACTTCTTTTGTTTTGAAACTAAGTTTTTGTTCGGACGTCTATTCTAACTAGGGTCTCCTATGGTTAGGATGGCTCTGATACCAACTTGTCAACACCCAGATTTTGAATCCCAGATGCATGTTATGCCATACCTCGCAATCCCAGGATTACCATTTTTGCGAGACATCACAGATTGGATATCACAGTACATCATCCATTACAAATCATAATAGGGTTTTAAACAAATAAAGGATCTCATGATCCAGTCTTAATACAAATCAAGCAGTAGAAAAGAAACGTAGTAGAGGCTCCATCCTCAGAGTCACAGGAAATGCTGACGATGGGAGATGATCCTAGTTGTCGTAGACCTCCTGTTGTCCACCATCCTGGTAGTCCTCCTCATAGTCTGGCCACGGGAATAGCCAGGGACAAAGCCATGAGTACTCTTTAAGTACTCGTAAACTATCACTAACAAGTAAGGTAGTTCTAGTAGGAATCTTAAGCTCTAGGTTTATTTGCAAAAAGCGAGGTTTATCTAAACTGAGTTTAGAAGTAAATAAAACTAATTTAATGTTCTAAATCACTTAAGTGGGAACCTAGTTTTCATATTCACAACCTTGTTGTGGTCAAGTCAAAATCATAGTTCAATTCACAAGTCATTTTGAAAACGTCTGACGACGGAACAGTATGGCCACTCCAACTGTCCATGACCGCGGACGCGGCTATTCGGATAGTTTGACACTCTGAGGAGGTGGTACACTTTCACCACAAAATTTGAGACATCTCTCAGGAATAACCCTGAATCAATCATACTTAGTATGCGGATAATCAATCATAACCTTTCAATTACACACTCTAGTATAGGCACCTCCCCTATGAGTTTGGCCTCCCAGCCATGGCCATCTGCCATCCTGTGCACTGCATAGGTGGACATTCACACTCACGAGGTAGCCTCAGCCCAAACCTCTTCTGCGAGAGAACCCATAATAAGGCATATAAACTTCTAGCTAAGCCCTACCGAATTCGGGTATTGTGGTTGTACAGTAAAATTGGAATGGTATCGCATCCGAGCCCAACCATCAGTTTTTATAAAAGGGCTAAGGCTCATGCCTCAACATTTTCATCATCAAATCCTTTGGTGTTTATCAACACATGTAAAAACATTTCAATAGAATAAATCATCATTCCAAGGTTATCATAATCATTTTCACCAAGTAATCCCATCTAAAGTGATCAACTTTTATGCTTAGCACTAGCCACTAAAGTTAAGAGTGTTCACTAACGAGGGGTGCTAATCTCCAATCTCATGCCATGGAATGACATCTAAGTATAACTAGTTAGGCCTAGTTTTATACTCTTTATGCCATCTATCCTATTTTTCCAATACTCACAAAGTACTAACTAAAAGTAAAGAACTTTGGTAAAGTAAAAAGAATAAAGCTTGCAAGTAAAACTTGGGATTGGTATAAATCAAAGGTATATAACCAAGCATGCCTAATGCATATTGCTTAGGTTATCTTTCAATTGGTGATGGCTTGCATAGGTATGAGACTTGCAAGTGTTAGCTTGCCTTGAGTAGAGCAGTGGTTGAAGTTTTCTTCTTCTTGGTAGTACTCCTCGTCCTCGTATCCCCGGTCAATACTATCGTCTATAAATGAATACGGCACCAAACAATACTTAACTATTTCTATTTAGCACACTAAGGCTCACACTTGATGATCTAGCATCATCACAATCATCACATGAATTAAAGACTTAATCTTATTTATCTTATTTTAGAAATGTAATTTCTACTCATTGAAAATAATTAAGATTTAATATTCTCCAATTAAAATATGGGATCATGTTGACACATGTCATCACCACATATTCTAATACATGGGAATGTGATTTAAAGTGTTGATCATATTTTATAAAGTTTAAGATTATCATTTAATAGAATTAAAGTGACTAGAAATGCCTATATAGATTTATTTTGGTACTAGTCTAATGTCACTGCATGCAAACCTAAATATTTTTAAATATTCAGATAGATCTTGTCAAATGTGATTTTTGAGAGTTGGAATCAACTCAAAAGCATTTATGTTTCATTTTTGAAAAATGTTTGAAGGGGAAAAGTCTATGTCTTGTTATTTTTACTATAGGTGATCTCTAACTCCAAATGATTTAAATCCAACGGGCTTGGATAGATAATTTAAATATCTTTCTAAAAAAATTGGAATCATGCAATTTGGTTTAGTGAATCTCTCTGAATTTATTTTTAAATCAATGGACAGGAACTAGTTTAACTAAATTGGAAAATCCTTATTTGAATTCACAGGCCTGCGCGGGAAACTAAACGGGCCGGCCCAATCTGCACAGCACATCGCAGAGGGCTGCTGACAGAGGGGGTCCACCAGCCAGCGACTTAAACTAACCGAAATGGTATATTTGAATCTAGGCCCTACGATTAAAAGATGATCCAACGACGGCAGTTCATCAGAAACGACGAACAACTCCGGCGAGGAATTAAACCTAACACGGTGGTGGGGGTCTGGTGAGGCTCACCTGGGCTCCAGCTAGGTTCTGTGATGAGGGCGAACGACGTGGTCGACGACGGCGATTCGGACGGTGGTCGCGACAGCTCCTCGGGTGGCTCCAATCGATAGTTCCCTTCTCCTTCTACAGCGGTGGGCTCCGGCCAAATTCTGGCGAAGCGGCACTCACCTTGCTCCGGGGAAGGGTGTGGGAGTCTCAGTGAGGAGTGGGGAGTGTGTTGGTGTGGAGAATGGAGGCGAAGGGGGTCCCTATTTATACAACGGCGAGGGGACTGAGCAGCATGGGCTCGGGCTCGTCGGTGACGACGATACAGGCGGCTAGCGGCGTGGCTGGGGGTAGGGGCGGTGCGGTGTTCCCTGGCGGTCGTCATTGGCTTAATGGCGAGGCACGGGGCGGTCTAGGTTGGTCGGGCGCGTACGATGCTCTGCGCGGGAGCGGCGGTGTTTGAGACGGTGCACGGGAGCTACGGGTCGCGGGGCGGCAAACGGCGGTGTCTGGGAGGTGGCTATGATCATGGTGAGTGTGCACGTGCGCGGAGAGAGCGAGGCGCGGTCTGTCCGATCCAGTCGGGTGCGGCGCTCTGGCGCGTTCTCAGCACCACGCAGAGAAACTGGGCACGGTGCTGCTACGGTGGTCCAGGGCTCTCCTGTGGTTGTGGCTTGGACAAGGGGTGGCGGTCGACGGTGGCGTGTCTGGTGCACGTCATGGGAGAGGGCGGCGTGGTCTCTGTAGCTCTATCCATGGTCGTCCGGCGAGTGTGTCTTCGGGCGGCAATGCACTAGTGTAAAATGGCTAAGGGTGAGCGTGTCTGGTCCGGCTAGACACTAGGGGAGATAGGGGAGTGTAATGGGGGCATTTGGTCTAGTTATCAATGCCCCAAAAAGTGAAGTTAGGCAGCATTAGATTAGTTTTTGCAAGGTGTTTGTCTTAATGGCCGCAAGAAAATTAGTTTGAAATTTTTGAATGAATTTTGGTGAGTGATCTTAACTTATGCTTGGTTATCTATGGTTGCTTGGAAAATTCAAGTGGAATTGATTTGGATGGTTTTTGCAAAAGTGTGATCTTACCTTATGAACTAGATTCAAATTTGAACTGTCCTTTATATAGATTTAAAAATAATTTCTATCAGTTTGTAAAGTGGGGTTGGGTTCACTTTTACTTGGTCTAGCAAGGGGTGAAAAGAAGTAGAAATGTTTCTATTAAAAATTCTCTTCTAGGAACACTCAAAGTGGCCTAGTGGTTAACTTTCGTCAAAATTAGAGAGCTTTATAGTATTTATCTTGAGTTAGGACATGAAGTGTTTGAAGAGAAAATTAAAAAACCTATGGAACTCTATTTGCATGCTAATAGCAATGTTGTTAGTATGAATTATTTGGACACCATTATTGCTAATGCTATGGAAAAGTCTAAGCTTGGGGAAGCTAGTTTTTATGAAAATGATCTTATTAGTTCCCCAGCTTTGGAAGATAGCTATTCTATTGCTTATGATGATACCAAACCTACAATATATGATGATTACAATGATGAGTATGATATTTTCAGTCCACCTACTATTGAGGAGGAAATTAATTATGACTACAATATGCCTCCTATATTTGATGATTATGGTGATGAGAATAATAATGATAGCTATTTTGTTGAATTTGCTCCCACTACGATCAATAAGAAGCACTATGCTTATGTGGAGAGTAATAATGATTATATGCATGTGGCTCATGATAAGAATGTTTATTGTGATAGTTATATTCTCAATTTTATTCATGATGCTACTGAAAGTAATTATGAGAGAGGGAAATCTGGTTTTATGCATCACAACAATTTTAAGTTTCCCCTCTTTATGTTGAAAGTCTTGAAGTTGCACTTGTTTTGCTTTCCTATGCTTATTGCTTTGTGCTTTCATGACTTGTTTCTTTACAAGATTCCTATGCATAGGAAGTGGGTTAGACTTAAATGTGTTTTGAATTTGCTTCTTGATTCTCTCTTTTACTTCAATTCATATTTCTTATGTGAGCATCTTCTCAAACTATCATGCCTAACTTAAAGGCGTTAAAGAAAAGTACTTATTGGGAGATAGCCCAAAGGTTTTAGATGATTTTTGGAAGTTATTATTTCTGTAATAACCGCTCCTTATCCTTTTTATTTGTTTTTTGTGCCAAGAGTAACCTCTAATGAGAGAGAAGTAATGCTTGGGAAAGTTGCTGTCCCGAAACAGATTTTTGTGCTTCACCGTGAAAATTTGTGTAAAATATCTGAACGTCTTTTTGAGGCGTGATTTTTTGTGCTTATGCCCCAGGTTGTTATATAACTTTCGTTAGTTCAACACTTTTTGATTTGAGAAACAGAAGGTCTTCGACAAAATTCGTCTTTACCTGCTGGTCTGTTTTGACAGATTTTTGCCATTTTCTGCATTTGCTTCTTGTTGGTTCCTTCTTGAGTTCTTTTGGGGAATTGAGCTTTTTGAGGGAAGTGCTACAGTACCTAGTATTCTAATGGAAGTTTACTTGGTGTTAGAACTGAACCTTAAGACCTATTATCTTGAGTGCACTAATGTTGCTAATAAAGATTGTGTGAAGTTTTGTATGAAGGAAAAATTTCAGGTGTATGGAAGGAATGAGTAATGAGATGAAGGATGGACTAAAGCTCAAGCTTGGGTATGCCACGTGTGTCACCCCAAGAAATATCCAAGAAGTACAAGCGTCAAAGCTTGGGGATGCCCAAGGCATCCCCTTCTTCATCAATAAAAATCTCAGGTTTCTTCCAAACGCTTCATTTTTATTGTTTCATACACAGTTGTGTTGTTCTTGGAGCGTCTTCTTTTTCGTTTTCGTTTAGGTTTTTCGTTTTCTTGGTTTTCTTAGTTTTCTGAATAAATTGGTTGGACCCCCTCTTTCATGCATTGGTTTGCAAATAGTTTGGTTTGGTTTGTAAAAGAGTAGGAAAGTTCATGCTTAAGTGGTAAAGAAAGCTTGTTTTTAACTGTGGCCTATGCTTTTTCATGCCATGCTTGATATTGTTTTGGATCTATGCTTAGTATTCTTTTCTGTAGCATGACTTGTTATAAACAATTGAGATTGCTTAATGTGCCTTGGATGAATCATGCGTTATTTTAGCATATTAAAGCATAGTATAGTGGTATTCTCCTTTGATGCTTTATTTGGGGTTGACCTGGCACATGCTCACACCATGTTATGACTATCTCAAGTCACCGTAGCCTTTATGATCCTTTAGTTTTCAACTTGTAGTATCACTTTATGCTTTGATCAATGATGTTTTGTCGCTTTGCATGATTATGGCCATTATTGCTCTCTTAGTTTCTCGCTCCCAGTCTTTTGCTAGCCTCCACAACCAAGTATGAGTTCCACTCATGCATCCAACTCCCTAAACCAAGTTATTCCAAAGATTCCACCATACCTACCTTCTATCTTATGCTATTCCAAGTATATTCATGCTTTTGTTTACCTTCCAAATTAAACTTGTTATGAGAAAACTAGTGATTAAAGCTCTCACGAACTTGATGGCACACTTTACTTTTTTGCATCTAATAAACTTGAACCATTGGGTACTTCTTTGTTGCGTATATGCTTGCCCTTTATAAGTTGAAATTAGCAGAACCATGTATCGTGGGGAATGCTTTCAACATTGCACTTGTACTTTGTATCCTGTTGATATCATGTTATTTTGCTTATGGATCCCAGTGGTGTGAAATAAAAGTGGAACTTGTAAGATCATGGAGTTTGTATGTGTGTTAGAGAAACGCCTGGGCCGCTAGCCTAAGCCATGCCTAATCATGGTGGAAACTTGCAGCATCACCATAATGAGCACTCCATGAAGAATCCTCAATAAAAACCTATGCAAATAGCAAATAAAAAGATCGCTGAGATGCTCATTGTCTGCTTGCCTTGTCATTTTGATTATGGGATAGCTCATGTATCATGCGCAAGGGGTACCCCGTTGGCAGTTCTTTATGATACATATGTACTTACAATGACAAGACCTTACTCGTGACTAAAGTTGAGTAGCATGAGGTTCGGTCTTCGTAAGTAAGGGGCATGAGATTTCGGCTTATAACTTGTCAAGCATATCCTCTTAGTTGTGTCACTTTAACCTTAATCACCTTCGAGATGCTTATGATAGGGGCAATGAGAGCTGAAAGCTATGAACTACCATAATTATTGGAAGCTCTTTATGAGACTTGAATCCCTACTTCCTTCTATGAAGGCCCTTCTTCACCATTATATTGAGTCTCCACCTTCTACTTTTATGCACCTACTTTGAGAGCATAGTGGCCATTCTTAGTTCTATGTGCATTGTCCCGAGACTAGTTGATTGATGCATAACTTGATATTTCTTATTTTAAACTATTGTATCTAGTCACTCTTATGAACTTTGAAGGTGTCCTATGCATTTATATTTGCTACTCTATTGAGGGACAAGCTGAATACTACTATGCTATGTTTTCTTTACGTGAAACAAACAAACGTCTTGCAAAGCATTGTTATTCATGAATGTTTTGTTTGTGCCTTTTCATGTTGCATCATAGATCCTTTGCTTATTGCTAGAACTTTGTCTTTCATTTTATGATTGAAGTACTATGATCACAGCTTTGAATGTTTTGCAAATACTTTGATCAAGTCTTTGATGGTGCATGTCACCTCAAAAATTATTCTTTCTTTTTATCACTTACCTACTCGAGGACGAGCAGGAGTTAAGCTTGGGGATGTTGAGATGTTGCAAACGTATCTATAATTTTTGATGTTCCATGCTTGTTTTATATCTACTTTCTTATGTTTTGTCCACACTTTGGAGTATTTTTACACATTTTCTGGAACTAACCTATTAACAAGATGCCACAGTGCCAGTTGCATGTTTTCTGCTGTTTTGGTTCCAGGAAAGTTAGAAAATGAATATTCTCGGAATTGGACGGGACAAAAGCCAAAGTCAATATTTTACCATGGAGAACACGGAGCTAGAAGACAAGACGGAGAAGGGCCTCAAGGGGGCCACACACCCTGGCCACGCGGCCAGGCCTGGCCCGCGCCTAGGGGGTGCAGCCGCCTCGGGCACCCCCTCGGTCTCCCCTTTCGCCTATAAGAAGCCTTCGATACAGAAACCCTAAGTACCCGATCAAAATTCCATGAAAGAGTCGATAGCCGCCATCATCTCCATCCCTAGATCGGGAGGGATCTGAAGCTCTTCCCGGCACCCTGTCGGATGGGAGAGATCACCCTGGAGGCCTTCTTCATCACCATGCCTGCCTCCGGTGTGATGCGTGAGTAGTTCATCCCTGGACTACGGGTCCATGTAGTAGCTAGATGGTTGGTTCTTCTCCTTTGTGCTACCATGTTTAGATCGTGTGAGCTCCGTTCATGATCAAGATCATCTATTTGTAATCCTACATGTTGTGTTTGCGGGGATCCGATGGATATTGAGATGCTATTTCAGATTGATTATTGATTCTATCATGTCTTTGTTATTTGTGATCTTGCATGCTCTCCGTTCTTAGTAGCTATCTTGGCCAAGTAGATGCTAGTAACTCCAAGAGGGAGTATTTATGCTCAATAGTGGGTTCATGCCTCTAGTAATCTGGGGAAGTGACAGAAATCTCTAAGGTACTAGATGTGTTGTTGCTACTAGGGATTAAACATCAATCCTTTGTTCATAGAACAATCGTATTGTTTACTTTACACACTTTTCTTAATGCAATTATCTGTTGCTTGCAACTTAATACGGGAGGAGGTTCAGATGATAACCTGAAGGTGGATTATTAGTCATAGATGCAGTTGGATTACAGTCTATGTATAATGTTGTAATTCCCAATCAAATCTCATAGGAGTCAAGATGTAATAGTATATGCATCTATGCTTTCTCGATGTTTGTGAATTGCCCCACTGTAATTTGTTCACCCAACATGTCATCTATCTTAAGGAGAATCACCACTAGTGAACTATGGACCCCGTTCCATTCTTTTACCATCAATCTACAATCTATTTTATGTTTTCTGTTTACTTTCTGCAAAGCTATTACTATCTTCCACACAATAAGTTTAATCCTTTGTTTTTAGCAAAACCGGTGAGATTGACAACCTCACTGTAAGTTGGGGACAAAGTTCTGTGGTTGTGTTGTGCATGATTCCAAGTTGGAAACAACACCTTGGAGGTGTTTCCTTGCTCCTACTGGTTCGATAACCTTGGTTTCATAACTGAGGGAAAACTTGTTGCTATACTCATCATACCTTCCTCTTGGGTTCCCCAACGAGCTCAAGATACTGAGTAAGCAGGAGGGTATGTCGGAGGAGTGTTCCAGGCGTGAGCCCTTCCACGAAGTGGTACACGAGCTCGTCGGCGCGGTCGCCCTCTAGGGTTTCCCTCACCCTCATCCATTTTAGCAAGGTATTCGCGGGGAGGTTCTCCATCCCTTTGAACGCATCTGGCCAGATCGAAGATGGTGACGACGCTGACAAAGTGTGACCTGCGCATCTCTAATGCTCGGGGAAGCCAAGCGGATTTGCGGGGTCCTTCCACCTTTACATCCTGCACAGGGGCGGTTTGGGTGGGCCTTGAAATTTCCTGATCCGATCCACCATACTCCAAACAGAGGTATGGTCCAGATCCTTCCGCGAACGTGTCCTGCTCATAGGCGGTCCATGCAGGGCTTGACGAGTTTCCGACTTCCTGGGAGCTAGGACCCAAGTCAGTTTAACTGATGACGATGTGGATGTCTCCAAAGGGATGCCGGAGCAACGCGTGGGGTTCGTCTTAGCTGGCACTCAAAACTCATCTGGAGGGACGATCGAGACGTTGCCAGAGAAGAGAATGTGACCGATGGCTACGGTATCGCTAATTCCAGCGAAGAGATTGGACCTCGCCCGGTGTAGAGCTCGAAGCACCTCTTGCCCCACGGTGGGCGCCAGCTGTCGCGGTATTGCCGACGAGTACGCCATGAAGGGGTCCTCATAGTGCGTGTTTAGAGACGTGGGGTAAGGCGGAGAGTTGGCGGGTACAAGGTAACACAGCTTACCCAGGTTCAAGTCCCACAACGGTGGCGGAACTCTACTCCTGCTATAAATCACTATAATGGCAATACGCCGAGTTACAGAGATAGGTTCACTGTGCGAGGTGTTGCGCGTTGTATGCTGCAATCTGAGAAGTTGTGCCCTAAAGGCTCCCGCAGGCCAGCTTATAAAGGCGCTAAGACCTAGGGTTTATAGGGAAATGTCCTTGCCGGACAAGGTAAAGAGTCCTAGACTAATACGAACTAGTCTTTCGTGTCTTGTACTCCAAGGCTCCGAGTATGTCGGTGACTCCTGCGTAGCCTTCCTTTATCCGGCATGCCCCCCTTCAGGATCCGTCTAACTGGGCCGCCCAGCACGCCATAGGCCTTGCTACCAACTATGGGCCACCCGGGTTAGGCGGATTGGTGACATGCTATGAGGATACCCATATAGCATATCCCCAACACTAATCATGGTGGAAACTTGCAGCATAACCATAGTGAGCATTCTGTGAAGCATCCTCAGTAAAAACCTATGCACATAGCAAATAAACAGATCACTGAGATGCTCATTGTCTGTTGCCTTGTCATTTTGATATGGGAAAGCTCCTGTGTCATGGGGCAAGGGGTACCCTGTTGGCGGTTCTCCATGATACACATGTACTTACAATGACAAGAACTTACTTGTGACTAAAGTTGAGTAGCATGAGGTTCGGTAATCGTAAGCAAGGGGCATGAGATTTTCAACTTATAACTTGTCAAGCATATCCTCTTATTTGTGTCACTTTAACCTTAATCACCTCAAGATGCTTATGATAGGGGCAATGAGAGCTGAAAGCTAATAAGTACCACAATTTTTGAAAGCTCTTTATGAAACTTGAAATCCCTGCTTCCCTCTGTGAAGGGGCTTTCTTTTTACTTTTATGTTGAGTCTTTATCTTCTATCTTTATGCACCAAACAAGAGAGCATACTGGTCATTCTTAGTTTAATGTGCATTGTCCCAAAACTTTTTGATTGATTCATAACTTTGACATTGCTTGTTCTTAAATTATTTGTATCTAGTCACCCTTATGAACTCTGAAGGTGTCTTATGCATTTATGTTTTGCTATACAATGAGGGACAAGCTGAATACCACTATTATTATGTTTTATATACGTGAAACAAACAAACATCTTTAAAATGCATTGTTATTCATGATATTTTGTTTGTACCTTTTCTTGTTACAACATAGTTGCTATGTCTTATTGTTAGAACTCTATCTTTCATGCTCATGTTTAGAGTACTTTGATCCCAACTATCTATGCTTTGCAAATACCTTGATCAAGATTGTGATGCCTCAAAAATTATTCTTTTTATCACTTACCTACTCGAGGACGAGCAGGAGTTAAGCTTTGGGCTTCTTGATACGTCGTAAATGTATCTATAATTTTTTATGCTCCATTCTTGTTGTGTGTCAACTATCTTATGTTTTGTCTACACTTTGAGGCATTTTTATACATTTTCTAGAACTAACCTATTGACAAGATGCCGAAGTGCCAGTTGCCTGTTTTCTGCTGTTTTTGTTTTCAGAAAAGCTAGTAAAGAAATATTCTTGGAATTAGACAAAACAAAAGCCGAAGTTCCTATTTTTCCCGACACGACACGGAAGTCCAAAGCAGAGACGGAGGAGAGCCACGAGACAGCCACACCATAGGGTGGCGCGGCCCCCCTAGTCGCGCCAGGCCCTGGTGTGGGCCCCTCGAGCGGCCACTGACCTTGCCTCTTTGCCTATAGAAACCCCCCGAGACGAAAACCCTAAGGAGAGGATCAGAATTCCACGAAAAGTTCTGCAGCGCCACCGCCACCGAAGAGGAGATTCAGGGGACAGAAGTCTCTGTTCCGACACCCTGCCGGGACAGGGAAGTGCCCCCGAAGCCATCTCCATCGAATCCACCACCATCTCCATCACCATTGCTGACTCCCATGATGAGGAGGGAGTAGTTCTCTCTCGAGGCTAAGGGCTCTACATGTAGCTATGTGTTCATCTCTCTCTCTCTCTATGCGTGATCTTATTGAGATCGTGAGCTTTGTAATCTAGTTGAATAAGTAGATCTATTTGGCTACTCAAGTGCTTTAATTAATCTCTGCTTATCCCCACGTGTGTGAAGTTGACAGTGTGCACACCGTGTGGCACTTAGGATAAGGTTACAAAAATACTTATCATGAGTATAATTTGAGTTGGATGTCTCTATGAGATTGTGGTGTTTGTTGGAACCACCTAGTGCTCAAGGTGATAGTGAGGGGTTATCTAGATGGGGAATGCGAACTTTAAGGTGTGCTGTTATAGCCCTACATCGTCCAACTGGAGAGTAGTTCAGGGTAGCATAATGAAGAGAAGATATTTATATGAGAGTGTCCACTAGTGAAAGTATGATCCCTAGACCTTGTTTCTAAGCATGGAAAAACCGTTTACAATTAGTCCGGTTACATGTTTGCTTGCTGCCACTCTTATTTCAGATTGCAATTACCACATATAATCATCCATATTACTTGTATTTCACTATCTCTTCGCCGAACTAGTGCACCTATACACCTGACAAGTGTATTGGGTGTATTGGGGACACAAGAGACTTCTTGTATCTTGATTGCAGGGTTGCTTGAGAGGGATACCTTTGACCACTTCCTCCCTAACTTCGATAAACCTTGGGTGATCCACTTAAGGGAAACTTGCTGCTGTTCTACAAACCTCTGCACTTGGAGGCCCAACACTGTCTACAAGAATAGAAGCATGCGTAGACATCAGCTGGCGTCGGGGACCCAATAGCCATACCATACGCAACTGCAGCGAGCAACATTGGGAAGGTCAAAATAACGCACGTGATCAAAAAAAGTCCAACATACACATGGCTTCTGTACATAGGAGGCTGACATCTGGGACCCAAATAAACGGCTGCTGCATCGAGAAACGATGCCAAGGTCAAAACGGCGGTCTCGGCCCCAAAAAATAGTCCAACATATACATGTTTCTTTCAAAGATAGGCTAACATCTAGGACCCAGCATACAAACCTTAAAAGGTTGCTGCATCGAGCAACGTTGCCAAAGTGTCAAAATAGCGGGCGCGACCGAAAAAAAGTCCATCATACACACACTTCATTTAAATAGAGACTGACATGTGGGACCTAGTAGTGTGACCAAATGGCAGATGCGTCGAGGAACGTTATGGAGTTTGAATGAGGGAAGCGCAAGAGAAAAAATTCCATCATACACATGTTTCTTCTAATGAAAGGCTGGCATGTGGGACCCATCAGCTTGACTAAACGGTAGATGCATCGAGCATCACTATCAAGTTCGGAACAGGGTAGTGCAAGCGATGAAAAAAAATCCATCATACATACATTTCTTCTAAGGAGATGTTGAAATGTGGGACCTAACATTCTGACTAAATGGCCGATACATCGAGCATCGCTATCAAGTGTGGAACAGGGTAGCGAAACCATAGAAAAAATTCCATCATACACACTATTCTTCTAATGAGATACTGACATGCGAGACGTAGCAGCCTGACTAAATGGTAGATGCATTGAGCAAAGTTATCAAGTTCAAATCAGGGAGGCACGACCAAAAAGTATGGTCCGCTAGATACACTAACATCCGGAACCTGCACGCCTCAAAAGATTTTGGTGAGTCAACATCATGCGAGGAACCGGAAATCTTACTTCTGGCACGCGTCGGCCGAGCTTCATCCATGTTATTAGCGGTTTTGTCATAGTAGAGGGCCACGAAACCAAAAAAAATTCCATCAGCCACAGTCGAGCGAACAAAATCATCGCAGAAGACGCGCCTTCTACGATGACCGACGGGCCAAATCGCTGCGGATGGAAACATTTCCTGTAGTGTTTGATGAGGTAATCAAAGAGTTTGGATTTGTCCAAACTAGTGGAGAATCTTGTATTTACAAGAAAGTGAGTGGGAGCTCTATTGTGTTTCTAATACTGTATGTAGATGACATATTGTTGATTGGAAACAACATATAACCACTCGAAAGTGTTAAGGCTTATTTGAATAAAAGTTTTTTGATGAAAGACCTTGGTGGAGCTACATACATATTCAACACTAAGCTCTGTAGAGATAGATCAAGATGTCTGATAGGGATATTGCAGGGTACATATTTGGACAAAGTTTTGAAGATGTTCAAAATGGATAACTCAAAGGAGGGGTTCTTGTAGGGGAACACACTACAGAAAACAAAAATATTCTAGCGTATAACCAATATCCAATGAAAGGGTAAGGTAATGGAACATACCCTCATTGATTGAACTAGCGGAAGTTTGTCGATGATGAGGTTGATCGTGCGTCGATCCCTGCAAGAAGACTTATCGAGTCGCGAGGAGATGTATTATCCCACGGACGGCTCTGAAGAACTAGTGCTCCAAGTATCGCACCTCCACAGGTATCCACACATGCAATAAGGACGTCGTTCTATCGAGGTGAGATCAAGAACTCACGGACGAAGCGGGAACATGTCGATGAAGATCCGACATCACTCCATCATCCATCTAGATTAGTTCTAGACGGGGTAGAAGAAGGAGATCCTGCAAGCATTGGTGAAGATCTCCTCCATGCGACAAAGAGGACAACGCGAGGAAGAGGAAGAGGACCGGGCCGAGGCGGCGGTGGCCAGTGGTAGAGCGGCACGACGGCGGGCGGCGGTCGAGGCGATGGCGAGTGGTGGTGATGGCTAGCAGCGACGGTGGATTGGGCTAGGGCGTGGATTAGTGTGTCTTGCCCTTGGCCCTTTCCCCTTAATATATAGGCGGATTCCCTTCTCCAAAGAGGAGAGTAGGACTAGGATTCGTATCCTACAAGGACTCCTCTTTTTAATTTCTTCCACCAACGAGAGAGAGAGAGAGAGGAAATCCATATCCAATACGGAGTCCTTCCCAAAACCAACTTGGGGGGCAAGTTCGAGACTGGGGAGGACTCCTCCCCTCCCCCCACACGGCCTTGCCCCTCCCCACCACCTCCACCCGTCGGCCATAGGGAAGGCCTTGACCGATTCGGCCAGTGTTCCCTCCTCCCGCACGTGTGTGGGCCCAGTGGACCCATGCGGCCCTTCGGCCCTCGAACCCACTAGGATATTAATAAATAATAATTTCTTATTTATTAACCCACTCGTATATTAATAAATAATAATTTATTATTTATTATTAATATAAATATTTATTTGAAAGCTTTCCGGATTAATTCGAAACCTTCCTAAAATATTCCCAACATCCTCTTCTAATGTTCGGAATGATTCTGTCCATTCTCGGTGATATCCCAGACTCCTATGGAATATTCAGAGACATTCTAAAACTTTCTTTCAGAATTACTTCGTCCAACTATCTCATTCGTACTCACATTCTAAATGACGTAGACGTCGTAAGTGTGTGACCCGGTAGGTTCGGATATTTGCGGACATGTCTAGAACTCATTCCGATGACAATGATTACTATTAGTGTCTTGATACAAGTAGTAACCCCCACAAATAACACAAAGTTCTTTATCGTGTAAACCGTAGTATTGGTTCTAGTACACATCGTATTGATTCGTCGATACTTTATATTTCCCGAGATGAAACACTAGGTTATTATCATTACCTGGAATATACTCTTTACTCATACCATACTATTGATGTTCCTGTGTTTAGCCTGTGTTCAACAGCTTCATCATGTGTCCGGCCAGACGATGAAGAAATCATAGTACATGAGCGGGCCAAAGTGTATATCTCCATCGTCAGGAGTATAAATTCCTATAAGCACATCATGTGAATGATCGGTGAACCATATGGTACGAACAAGCATCAACTTTATAGTCACTTTGTTAAGAGCAACGTTTGGAGAATCTTGCCACGTCCATATTGTTTCCAAGTTCATGTATGTCTCGTGGTCAAACGATTTCTAGTGAAGACAATAAAAGAATTATGAGATTAAAACGATAACTTTACTGATGATGTGTTTCACGGTATCTCATGTTTGGGTCTCTTCATCGTCGTTGTTCTCCAACAACTCCGATCACATATGTCACTAGAAACTCCACAATCACATTGTCACTTTGCCCATAGTTAGGAAACCGAAACTATCATTGACATACATACTAGTCATAGATGCATGAACAAGGATATCTTTTATATGGTGTTTATCATCCCACACATGTATTAGGGTTTTCCTCCAAATACACATTATTTGGAACTAATACAATTATAGCAGAAAATGATAAACTTAATTATGAAACAGAAATATGAATAATAACGCATTTATTATTTCCTCTAGGGCATATTTCCATCAGATCTCCCACTTGTACTAGAGTCAATAATCTAGTTTACATTTAGCATTCTAACACCTATGGCATCCCGGTGTTGTTCATGGTTTGCAAGCGTGAGTAACTTTGTTCACAGATCTTCCTCATTCAGATCTGTATGAATTTTGCACATCTTGATGTCACCATCATGCACAAACTGGCGTATGAGATGAAATCGATATTGTACATGCTTGTTCTTCTAGTGGGACCTTGGTTCCTTTGTTTGAGCGATGGCACCATTGTTGTCACAATGAATCTCCATTGGCTCTAGCGCACTTGGAACTACACCAAGCTCTGAGACGAAGTTCTTCATCCAGACACCCTCCTTTGCAGCATATGATGTTGCTATGTACTCCGCCTCTATTGTAGAATTCGCAAATGTATCTTTCTAATAACTTTTCCAGCTCACCGCTCCCCCCTCAAAGTGAACACATAACTAGACTGAGATCTAAAATCATCAGGATCAGTGACAAAGCCTGCATCAGTGTAACCCCTTGCAACGAGCTCTTTGTCACCTCCATATAAGAGAAACATATCCTTAGTCCTTATCAAGTATCTAAGTATGTTTTTCACTGCTATCTAGTGATTCACACCTAGATCAATTTGGTATCTTCTCGTAACACTTAGAGCATATGATACATCTGGTCTTGTACATATCATGGCATACATGATTGAACCAATTGTTGATGCATATGGAACTTCACTCATGTCATTTCGCTCAGCATCTATCATAGGACATTGCTTCTTGCTTAGTGGCTTGCCATGTACCATTGGAAGCGACCCCTTCTTGGATTCTTCCATTTTAAACCTCTTCAAAACTTTGTATAGATATGCATCTTGAGTAAGCCCTGTAAAGTGTTGCGGTCTATCTCTATACATCCTTATGCCCAATATGTAAGTTGCTTCACCCAAATCTTTCATTGAAAAACTTTTCTTCAATGATTCCTTTATAGTGTTAAGAAATGTTTTATCATTTCCAATCAACAATATGCCATACACATACAGTATTAGAAATGCTATCGAGCTCCCACTTTCCTTCTTGTATACACAAGACTCTTGTCCATTCTTGATGAAGCTGAAACTCTTTACTATTTCATCAAAACAAAGATTCCAACTTCGTGATGCTTGCTTCAGTCCATAGATTGATCTCTGAAGTTTGCACACCTTTCTAGCATCTTTACGATCAACAAAACCCTCGGGTTGTACCATGTACACATCCTAGGTTAGCTTCCCATTCAGGAACACTGTTTTTACATCCATCTGCCATATTTCGTAATCATAATATGCAGCTATTGCTAGAAGAATCCGAACAGACTTAAGCATCGCTACAGGAGAGAAAGTCTCGCGACAAGTTGTTCTTAATGAACGGTAATATTACTGTCCGTGTCTGTTTCTTCTTATAGATCCATTTACATTCTATAGGCTTTACACCTTTAGGAGGATCCATCAAGTTCCAAACTTGATTCGCGTGCATGGATTCTATCTCGGATTTCATGGCTTCTTGCCATTTGATGGAGTCAGGGCCCATCATAGCTTCTTTGTTTGTAGCTGGTTCATCGTTGTCCAACAACAAAACTTCATCTTCAAATCTTACGACTAGAAGACGAACTTTACCAGATCTATGCGGTTCAATAGGAGCATTAATTTCTGGGACTACAACTTTTGTAGGCGCGGTAGCATTTGATGGAGCCATAGGCATTTACAAAATTGTTTCTAGTTCTGCTCTACTCTACCCATCTTGCTCTGGTTCAATAACCTCATTAAGCTCTATTTTTCTCCCACTCAAACTTTTAGTGAGAAATTCCTTCTCAAGAAATGTTCCTCCTCGCGCGACAAAAATCGTGCCTTTAGTTCTGTGGTAGAAGGAATACCGAACAGTTTCCTTAGGGTAACCTACAAATATGCATTTTTCCGACTTAGGATCAAGCTTATTTGCCTGCAAATGTTCTACATAAGCTTTGCAACCCCAAATTTTAGGAAATAATAAATTGGGTTTCTTGCCAAACCACAACTCATATGGTGTTGTTTCAACAGACTTTGATGGCGCTCTATTGAGTGTAAAAGCCGCAGTCTCTAAAGAATAGACCCAAAATGACAAAGAGAGATCGGCTAAATACATCATAGATCTCACCATGTCCAACAAAGTTTGATTACACTGTTCCGACACTCCATTACGTTGGGGTGTTCTCTGTGGCGCCCCGCTAAAACCACTACTAGAAAATCGCTGTGTTTTTGTGCATCGCATCATCATGACTGCATGCTCATGTCATCATGCCACATTGCATTTAAGCATTGTCATGTCATCATGCATTTGTTTGCATAAAAATATTTTCCAAAAGTCTATATTTGTTTTCTAAATACCTCTGTCTTTATTTCAAATCAAAACACCGGACCCTTCCGGATATTTTGATTGTCTAAAAAATATTTACAAAATGTTTAAATAAAAATAAATAAATTACTTTTTACCGGGTAGGCAGTCTAACTGGCCAGGCCAGTGGCCCAACCAGTCAGACCGCCTACTACCCGACCCCGCCCAAGCTAGACCGACCAAACCCTAGACTAGATCTAACCTAAACCCTAACCCTAGACTCAAACCACACACACACCCGGTCCAACCCAGGCTGCAACAGCCGCCCAGCGCCACACCAACCTCCCCGTGGTAGACCCACATAGCGACCCACCCCACCCCTCTGCATCCCACCAACCAAACCATGTACACGCCTGGGAGCCCCAGCCCGACACGCTGCCTGTCCCCTGGCCACACCCCGCGAACACGTGTGTCATGCATGCAAGGCGTCGCCTTCCTGGCCCACTACCCATCGCGAGCGACGCGACCCCCACCTCCTCTTGATCCCCACCCCATGAAGCACGCACGCGCCCGCGCGCACAACGCCACTCCACGACACGACACGCTTCCCACCTACCGCCGCCTGGCCCCACCACGCGACGCCGTCCTCCTCGAGTCCACCTACCCCGCGCCCCTCTCTGCAGCGAGCCTCGCTCCTCTCTGCCCGAGGCATGTGTCGCCGCCGTCGGCTTCGCCACCGTCTCCCCTACAGCGAGCCCTGCCGCCAGCGGGCGCTCTCCTCATCGGATGCCGCCTCGCCGCCCTCTGCGCCCCGTCATTGGCCGCCGGATCCCGAGCCTCGTCCGCCGCCGAGCTTCCTCTCTGCCTCCGGTTCCCCTTTGTCGTCGGTGCCTCGCAGGCGCCCCGTTCCGCAGCGGCTGCGCCGCTAGGAGCTCCACCGGCCCCGCGCGAGTCCCACCGTCCGCCTCCCCACACTGAGCCATGGCCGTTTGCCTCCCTCAGGCACCGCCATCGCCGCCACTCCCAACACCGCGCGTGTACCGCCACCGGCGAACTCGTCGTCTTCCACCACCTCGACCTGGGCGCTGCCCCTCACCCTAAGCCCCATCCTCGACCCTGCCTCCTCTGCTCGAGCCCTGCTCGCCCTCGATGCCAGTAGGCGGGGTGCCACGCGCAGCGTCCGTGCCACTCGATCGTCCTCGCAACGCTAGCTGCCGCTGCCTCTCGCCAGCCTCCCGCGTCGTTCCCGCGACTGCCTCGCCCTGTCCGCCGGCCCCCATCTCGACCTGTCATGCCCAGTGCTGTGCCGTCCCAAGCTCACCAGGTCGTTCTGCCCCAGGTGCCCTCAAGTTGTTTGACGCAGTGCTCTTTTGGTCTCTTTGCTGTGACCGTTCTACCCCAAGCAACCCGTGTTTTCCCTGTAGTTCAGCCAAGATGGAGAAAAGCACTACCGATTGAGTGCTGGACAACCACTGACGTCTGTGAAGTACCAGGAATCGAAGCAGTCACCAACATTACCCAAGCATAGTGGTTAACCGAAGCACTGACAAGGCGCATCAAGATCTCCATCGAAAACCGCAATACCTCCTTCCCAAACCCCGAAGACCATGGATGCGACAAGTACTCCTTCCCGGATGCGATGCCCGAGAACCTCAACAAATGACGCCAAGATCTCCCACGCGGACATCGAGTACGCCGACATGGAACCTGGAACCATAGAACGCCGAGCACCAAGATCTTCTCGACCCCGAAGATCGTACCCCGTGGATCGACATGATCTTCTTCATGGACGCCGAGAACCCGGACGCCAAGGTCGCCGATGCCAAACCAAGTCCTTCTTCCCAGAACGCCAAGCTCTCTTTCCGTTGTCCGAGAACGATCCCGTCGAACCGCTCCCCCCGGCGAACCCTAAGACCTAGACCCGAACCCCCGGAACCCAAGATCTTCCGAACCCAGATGTGTGCCCCTAAGCCCCTATTTTTATAATATGACATTATCAACTGTCGCATATTAAATTGATCATGCTTGCATACATGTTTGTGGTTTGGGGGCATTATGCCGATTCACCTCATAATTAAATATGGAGTGTTTATGCGGGATATCTTTGTCTTATTCTGGACTCCATTTAAATTGGTGTAGCGAACCGATGCCATGTTTTGCCTTGTTAATACAACATTTAAATTGCGGGTAGCTAAACAACATGAACCTCTTAATTAATTATCGGGACCTCAGGTCCGCTTAATATTTCCTAATCGCACTGCATCTTGCCATGCCATGCATCATATCATGAACATGCTGACTCTTGCTGTATTATTAAATAGTGCATCCGGTGTTTCTTTTAGTGCTTTGCTTCTTCGCGGATTAGGCCGTTGAGTGGATGCGAGTATCGACAAGTTCTTCGTATAATGTACCTTCGGCAGTGTTTCCCAGGTGAGCATCTCTCCCCCTTCTACCTATTTTGCATTTATAGTCTTTATTTCCTCATGTTGATCTATTGCTATCCGTTTCGTGATGCTTTAGTTTCCGTGCACCAGTTATATCCCGTGCAGCCTCTATATTGCCGTGGACACCTCCTATTACTTGTGTTTGGTAGATAGCTGGCCTTACGAGTCGTAGTTGCTTGCTCAGGTGCGATATCGTGTTGTCAAGTACCACATTTGTTGGAATGCTGGCAGATGTTTATGGTGGAGATGATCATGACTTTAAATACAACTATTAAATTGCTGTGATAACTAATGAAAGAGGCACCGGTGGGCAATATATGCTATTTGGTTTTTATGCCCACTTGTGTCCCGTAGGCCCCGAGTACTTGATACCTGTTCCTTGACTATTCGCACTATCCACATACGAGAGACTCTATGAATCCCCCTTAGCCAGAGCTTGTTCATTTCTTATTTCTTGGGGCCACAAACTAGTTTGGGATTTTATTACTATCATGTACTTATGCCATGCTTTACTTCTTTATTAAGATTGTGCGTGGAGCACCTGTACTGTTTTGGACCGTGCCACGTTTTCGCGGTATCGACAAGCCCAGTCACACTTTCGGGTTCCCAGTCATTTACAGCCGTCGTCACAAACCCTGGGTCCGTTCCGGAGCCGGCCAACTTCGTTGCGGGTAGCATAGTAGGGTGGCCCCCTGGAATATTTTATGAATCCTGTGATTGCTTTGTCGTGAAAGCCTCGTTGGGTTTTGATTTGGTTTTTCCGAGGTCGATCGTGTGTGTGTTGCTATTTGTGCACCCCTGCAGGGTAAATCTTTCTGAAAGCCGTGTCCGCGGTTATGGACGACTTGGAGCACAGTATCTCAATCATAGACAAGCATAACTAAAGTAGTGCTATAAACTTGACTTAATATATGACTAGTAATCAGATTCAACTATCACGGAATGGATATTAAAATGCCAACAACTGGTGGATCTGGGGTTGTTTTGTGACATGCTGGACCTGCCTACTAAGTATTGCAACTCCAATGGAATGTGATAAAAGTGCCAACAACTGGTGGGTTTTGGGATTCCTCAGGACAATTATATCTGACTAGTAAATGTTCCAACTACAACGGAATGTTAACTAAAACTGCCCACTAATTATGCTATCAGGATGACTCATGCTATCTATATCTAACTAGTAAGTGCTTCAACTATAATGAAATGAATAAAACTACCAACTGTGTGAGTTCCTCGGTTTGACTTCCTCGTTTGGTCTCGAGGGGGAACACCAGGATGGGTATGTTTGGTGTTGCTATCAGGTAGGATCCGGATAGGTCTTTCTTATCCCTCTCTAATAGCCGTCGGTTTTACTGAGTCTCTATAGGTTGTTTAGTGCTGTTGCGCTGCAGCTTCAGTCCACCATACCTATGTAGGCGAGAGCCGCCAAATTCTAGCCTCTCCGTGTACTGGTCTCAGTACTGATGCTCCTCTTTTTCCTTTGCCCTTTGTCGGCACCCCTTTTGTTTTAGCAGGTTTGAGATCGACGTCGTTAGCAGGGTTACCCTTCTGGCTTGGCCTGGGCAGGGTTATGGACGCCATTGGTTATTCTTCAGGGCTCTTAGCCCCATTTGCATCTTGTCCGTACTCGGACGCTGTAACGTTTTCAAGGTGATTTGGATCTTTGTACTGTATATCTGTATTCTTGGCTCGTTGAGTCGCTGTTGTATATATATTTGTTCTGTGGGTCCCATCGAGGACTGTTGTGTAATGGTATTACTTCGTTTTCCACCCGCACGAAAGTGCCTGGTGGGCGTCCTTGAATCGTTTCTATGCGGGTTTGGCAGAAAGGGCTAAAACTTGCATAGAGCCGATTCGAGGGTGTTACATTCTCGGAGGCGTAAGTTGTGAAACAATTCCACGAGCTCTAAGATGTTCGCTAAACTCATGACTCAAATATTTTCCTCCATGATCCAACCGCACAAACTTTTTTTCTTGCCATGTTGATTCTCTACTTCGTTCTGAAGTTATTTGAACTTTTCAAATATTTTAGACTTATGCTTCATAAGATAAATATAACCATAGCGACTCAAGTCATCAGTAAAGGTTATAAAGTAGAGGAATCCACCATGTGCAGGTATACTCATTGGACCGCATACATCAATATGTATTATTTCTAGTAAGTCACTTGCTCATTCAACATATCTGTTAAACGATGATTTGGCCATCTTTCCCATCAAACATGTTTCACATGTATCAAAAGATTCAAAATCTAGTGAACTCAAAATTCCATCACAATGGAGCTTCTTCATGCGTTTATGTCGAATGTGACCCAATATGTAGTGCCACAGATATGTGGTATTCAATTCATTTGTCTTTCGACGTTTAGCCTCAGTGTTATGGATGTGTGTATCATAGTCAAGATCAATCATAAACAACCTACTCTTCACGTGAGCATGTTCATAGAAGACATTATTCATATAAAACGAGTAGTCATTATTCTCTGATTTAAACGAATAACCATCTTGTAAGATACACTATCCTGATATTATATTCTTACATAATGCAGGCACAAAGTAACAATTACTAAGTTCTAATATTAATCCTGACGGTAGATGTAGAGGTTTTGTGCCGACCGCAATCACTGCAACGCTTGCTTCATTCCCGGTGTGCATCGTCACCTCATTCTTGCCAAGCTTCCTAGGGTCCCGTAGCTCCTATATCGAATTGCAAATATTAGCAACCGATCCGATATTAAATACCCAAGAGTTACTCTTAGGACCTTCCAAGTAAACATCAATAACATGTATATCAGATATACCCGAGCTGGGCAATCCAGTCTTCTTTTTCTCCACTAAGTACTTTGGACAGTTCCTCTTCCAGTGACCCTTCTTCTTGCAGAAGAAACACTCAACATATGGGGTTGTACCTAGCTTAGGTGTGCCTTTGTTAGAGGCGCGACACACATCCGCCTTCTTCTTTTCACCCCCTAGAGCACTTCTTCTTGAAATGAGTGTTTTTCTTCACCATCATCACACGATTGGTGTTCTTGTTCATCCCATGCATGTTGAAGTTCATGACAACCCCAGTGATTTCAGGATTATGTCGGTCCCCAGTTAGAAGGAAAGGGAACATCTAGCGCTTTCAACCTTTGAACATACCCATGCAACTTGAGTACATGAGCACTAACCGAGCCTCCTTCCACCATCTTGCAATCCAGAAGATCTTGAGAGATCTCATATCTTTCTGCTCGGGCTTGTTTCTCAAACATGCCCCTTAATTCCATGATCGTTTCATATGGACCCTAGTTTTCAAACCTCCTCTGAAGATCTGGTTCCATCGATGCAAGTATAGCACATTGGACATTGATGTAGTCATCACTACGTTGCTGAAAGACATCTTCCATAGCCTGAGTTATATTTTCACTAGGAGCATCACCACGAGTTGCTTCCAAGACATAGTCTTTCTTAGCACCTTTCAGTACTATCCTTATGTTGCGGAACCAATCCACAAAATTCGTACCAGATTCATGCAGTTTCTCTTTCTCTAATATGCCAGCTAAAGGGAAGTTGGTGTTGTGCCATTGATCTACAAACAATTGAAAATTCATTTAGACATTGTTTAATAATTAATGAACTACGTAAAATTAACAACTTTAATCCAGTGTGTAGCTCCCACTATAATCAATATCTCTCATGATTGATACTTAGTGATTCAAGATCCACGAACTTATTTTCCTAGTACCAATGTTACATCACACACCAGGGAATAAGACTGGTAGGTAATCATACTAATCATATCTCCATATGACTCTTGTTAATCTTTCAATTCTTGTGTTCCATACTCTAGACGTTCTAGGTAGTATGTCAAGTGAACCTTAGTTTACCAGTGGTGCGACAGTTTTGCACCCACATTATGAACGTTGCTAGGTGTACCCATGTTACATGACCCACACCAGTTCAAAGCCCATGTTATGTGGTGCCTAACTTAAGGGTAACACATCATTACTTGATATTTTGAAGTGAGAGATCACCTTATTTATTACGACTACCACACAACAAACAAAGTTCATAAAAGGATTAACATCACATGCAGTTCATATAGTGATATGGTATAGCACTTTGCATCAACAATCTCCATCATCAATGTCTTCTGGCATCATGTACTCCTCCATGTGCCTTGGGTATAGCATCGAGGTCCACCATTTCTTGATTGTCATCGCCAATCCTTGCTTTTACAACTATTGCTACTCTAGCTAATAAAGTAAAAACAATTATGGATATTACAATAATATTATGACAATCATCATAGCTCCTGCCACTCATGCCCTACGATATTACAACATAATACATCTCATACATCACATTGTAAACATCATATTGCTATACCACATCACTTCCCTGCAAAAACAAGTTAGACGCCTCTAACACGCTTTGCTAACTTACGGGGCTCTATGGTTGCGTAGAGATCTGTTTATTACCTACGTGGTAAGTAAGCATCATCATCAATCGACTTGCTTTTTGAATTATTCGAGGTGTGTCCCCATTGCACTATAAATAGTACAATAGCTTCACTAGACTTCGTCTACATGTGACCCCCATGTGAACTTCACCAAATTCACATAAGCCCAATGTGAAAATTTTCTCTCGACTATTACAGAAAAACAGGCACCCGACAAAGTTATTTTATGCACCCGAAGTACACTGCACAAACCAGTCTCAATCCTAAGATCGTAAAGTCGGTTCGGGCCGCTAATCACACAATACCGCCAAGATCCAAATTGACACAATTGGGTAGCAAGAACGAGATTAACAATGTCTAAATTCAACGATTCCTCTATATGTACCTATGCCTATGCATAGACCGCTCTAATACCACTGTTGGGGAATGTGCTACGGAAAACAAAATTTCTAGTGCATAACCAAGATCGAATGCAAGGGTAAGGTAACAGAACATACCCTCGTTGATCAAACTAGCAGAAGTTTGTCGATGATGAGGTTGATCGTGCGTCGATCCTCGCAACAAGCCATAGCGAGTTGTGAGGAGATGTATTATCCCATGGATGGCTCCAAAGAACTAGTGCTCCAAGTGTCACACCTTCACCGGTATCCACACGTGCAACGAGGGTGGCACCGTGTCGAGGCGAGATCAAGAAATCATGGACGAAGCGAGAACGTGTCGATGAAGATCCAGCAACACTCCATAGTCTGTCAAGATTAGATCTGGACGGGGTAGTAGAAGGAGCTGTTTCAGGCATTGGTGAAGATCTTCTGCACGCGACGAAGATGAAAACGCGAGGAAGAAGACCAGGCCAAGGCGGCGGCAACAGCGAGCGGCAGTCCCTCTCCCCTCAATATATAGGCGGATTCCCTCCTCCATAGAGGAGAGTAGGACTAGGATTCGTATCCTACAAGGACTCCTCCTTTTCCTTTCTTCCACCAATGAGAGAGGGAGGAAATCCGTACCAATACGGAGTCCTTCCCAAAACCAATTAGGGGGAAATTTGAGACCGGGGGAGGACTCCTCCCCCCACACGACCTTGCCCCTCCCATCTCCTCCACCCACCGGCCATAGGGGAGGCCCTGGCCGATTCAGCCAGGGTTCCCTCCCCCTACATGCGCGTGTGGGCCTAGTGGGCCCATGCGGCCCTTCGGCCCATGGGACCCACTGGGATATTAATAAATAATAATTTCTTATTTATTATTAATATAAATATTTATTCCGAAGCTTTCTGAATTAACTTCTGGACACCTCCGGATTAATTCGAAACCTTCCTAAAATATTCCCAGTGTCCTCTTTTAATGTTTGAAACGATTCCATCCACTCTCGGTGATATCCCGGACTCCTCTGGAATATTTTGAGACATTCCAAAACTTCCTTTCAGAACTACTTCATCCAACTATCTCATTCGTACTCACATTCTAAATGTCGTAGACGTCTTAAGTGTGTGACCTGGTTGGTTCGGATATTTGCGGACATGTCCGGAACTCATTCCGATGAAAATGATTACTATCACTTTCTTGATACAAGTAGTAACTGATGTGCTCGATGTTCGACATAGAGCTCGTTGGGAACCCCAAGAGGAAGGTCCGATGAGCACAGCAGCAAGTTCTCCCTCAGTTATGAAACCAAGGTTTAATCGAACCAGTAGGAGCAAGGAAACACCCCAAAGGTGTTACTAGCTGAGCTTTGGCAGGGCACACTACCGGTGCTAGTAGAAACGTGGAGACCTGCACAACACAACCACAGAACTTTGTCCCCAACTTGCGATGAGGTTGTCAATCTCACCGTGTTTTGCGGAAAACAAAGGATTAAACATATCGAATGGAAAGAAGTAAAAGTTTGCAGAAAGTAAACACAAAGCAGTAAAAGATTGTAGATTGTATGTAAAGACAAAGGACCGGGATCCATAGTTCACTAGAGGTGGCTCTCCTTAAGATAGATAACATGCTGGGTGAACAAATTACAGCGGGGCAATTGACAAACACCGAGAAAGCAATACATGCATATACTAATCATCTTGACTCCTTTGAGACTTGATTGGGCATTACAACATAATACATAGACCGCCATCCAACTACATCTATGACTAATAATCCACCTTCAGGTTATCATCCGAACCCCCTCCAGTATTAAGTTGCAAGCAACTGATTATTGCTTTACGAACTCCGTGTAAAGTAAACAATACGATTGTTCTATGAACAAAGGATTGTTGTTTTCTCCCTAGTAGCAACAGCACATCTAGTACCTTAGAGATTTCTGTCACTTCCCCAGATTACCAGAGGCATGAACCCACTATCGAGCATAAATACTAACTCTTGGAGGTGCTAGCATCTACTTGGCCAAGATAGCTACTAACAACGGAAAGCATGCAAGATCACAAATAACAAAGACATGATAAAATCAATAATCAATCTGAAATAGCATCTCAATATCCATCGGATCCCCACAAACACAACATGCATAATTACAAATAGATGATCTTGATCATGAACAGAGCTCACAAGATCTAAACATGAAAGCACAAAGGAGGAGAACCAGCCATCTAGCTACTACATGGATCTGTAGTCCAAGGATGAACTACTCACGCATCACACCGGAGGCTTGCATGGTGATGAAGAAGGCCTCCAGGGTGAATTCCCCTCTCCGGCAGGGTACCGGGAAGAGCTTCAGATCCCTCCCGGTCTAGGGATGGAGATGACGGCGGCTACAGACTCTTTCGTGGATTTTTGATCGGGTACTTAGGGTTTTCGTCCCGAGGGAAATATATAGGCGGAAGGAGAGACCGAGGGGTGCCGTGAGCGGCCACACCACCCCCTGGCGCGGGCCAGGCCTGGCCGCGCGGCCAGGTGGTGTGGTGGCTCCCTAACCCTTCTCCGTCTCGTATTCTGGCACTTGATCACTTCTGGAAAAATAGGCACTTTGGCTTTTGTCCCGTCCAATTCCGAGAATATTCATTTTCTAACTTTCCTGGAACCAAAAACAGCAGAAAACAGGCAGCTGGCACTGTGGCTCTTGTTAATAGGTTAGTCCAAGAAATCATATGAAAAGTACTCCAAAGTTGAAACAAAACACAAGAAATTGGATAAAACCAAGCATGGAACATCAAAAATTATAGATACATTTGCAATGTATCAACATCCCCAAGCTTAACTCCTGCTCGTCCTCGAGTAGGTAAGTGATAAAAAGAAAGAATAATTTTGGAGGTGACATGCACCATCAAAGACTTGATCAAAGTATTTGTAAAACATTCAAAGCTGGGATCATAGTACTTCAATCATAACATGAAAGACAAAGTTCTAGCAATAAGCAAAGAAACTATGATGCAACATGAAAAGGCACAAACAAAAGATTCATGAATAACAATGCTTTGCAAGACGTTTGTTTGTTTCACATAAAGAAAACATAGCATAATAGTATTCAGCTTGTCCCTCAATAGAGTAGCAAATATAAATGCATAGGACACCTTCAATGTTCATAAGAGTGACTAGATACAATAGTTTAAAACAAACAATAACAAGTTATGCATCAATCAACTAGTCTTGGGACAATGCACATAGAACTAAGAATGGCCACTATGCTCTCAAAGTAGGTGCATAAAGATAGAAGGTGGAGACTCAATATAATGGTGGAAGAAAAGCCTTTTGTAAAAGGAAGTAGGGATTCAAGTCTCATAAAGAGCTTCCAAAAATTATGGTACTTATAGCTTTCAGCTCTCATTGCCCCTATCATAAGCATCTTGAAGTGATTAAGGTTAAAGTGAACAAACTATGGTGTACATGCTTGACGAAGTATAAGTCAGAAATCTCATGTCCCTTGTATATGAGGGCCGCTCCTCATGCTACTCAAGTTTAGTCACCGGTAAATTCTTGTCATCGTAAGTACATGTGTATCATAGAGAACCGCCAACGGGGTACCCCTTGCCCGATGATACGGAAGAATCCCCATATCAAAATGACAAGGCAAGCAGACAACGAGCATCTCAGCATTCTTCTTATTTACCATGGGAATATGGTGCTTTTTTCTCTCTTTCCTCTTTTCATAGTATCTTTTTCTTTCTTTTCTCTTTTTTTCTCAATATAGGACTCTTTTTTTTATAAGAAGAATGCCTTCATAGACAGCTCATTACGGTTACGCTGCAGGTTTCCACCATGTCAGCATGGATTAGACCAGCGGCCCAGGCGTTTCTCTAACACATATACATAACTCCATGGACTTACAAGCTCCACTTTCATTTCACACCGACGACATCCATATACAAAAGAGCATGATATCAACTAGGTACAAGTACCACGTGCAATGTTGAAAGCGTTCCCCATGAAAGCATGGTTTTGCTAATTCCCAACAAATAAGTGCAAGCATATACAACATAGAAGACACAATGGTTCAAGTTTATTAAGGGCAAGTAAAGTAAAGTGTGCCATCAAGTTCGTGAGAGATTTAATCACTAGTTTTCTCATAACAAGTGGGAGGTAAACAAAAGCATGAATGTACTTGTAATAGCATAAGCTAGTAGGTAGGTATGGTGGACTATTTGGAATAACTTGGTTTAGGGAGCTGGATGCATGAGTGGAACTCATACTTGTTGTGGAGGCTAGCAAAAGACTGAGAGCGACAAACTAAGAGAGCAATAATGGCCATAATCATGCAGAGCGACAAAACATCATTGATCAAAGCATAAAGTGATACTACAAGTACAAAACTAAAGGATCATAAAGGCTATGGTGACTTTGGATAGTCATAACATGGTTTGAGCATGCGCCAAGTCAACCCAAATAAAGCATCAAAGGAGAATATCACTATACTATGCTTTAATATGCTAAAACAACGCATGATTCATCCAAGGCACATTAAGTAATATCAATTGTTTATAACAAGTCATGCTACAGAAAGGAATACTAAGCATAAAGCTAAAACAATATCAAGCATGGCATGACAAAGCATAGGCCACAGTCAAAAACAAGCTATTTTTACCATATAAGTATGAACTTTCCTACTCTTTTCCAAACCAAACCAAACTATTTGCAAACCAATGTATGAAAGAGGGGGTCTAACCAATTTATTCAACAAACTAAGCAAACCAAGGCAAACGAAAACGAAAACGAAAAAGAAAACGAAAAATAAGATGCTCCAAGAAAAACACAAATGTGCATGAAACAATAAAAATGAAGCGTTTGGAAGAAACCTGAGATTTTTATTGATGAAGAAGGGGATGCCTTGGGCATCCCCAAGATTTGACACTTGTACTTCTTGGATATTTCTTGGGGTGACACGCGTGGCATCCCCAAGCTTGAGATTTAGTCCATCCTTCATCTTATTACTCGTTCCCTCCATACACCTGAAATTTTTCCTTCATACAAAACTTCACACAATCTTTATTAGCAACATTAGTGCACTTAAGATAAATAAGTCTCAAGGTTCAGTTCTAACACCAAATAAATTTCCATTAGAACACTAGATACTGTAGCACTTCCCTCAAAAAGCTCAATTCCCCAAAAGAACTCAAAAAGGAACCCACGAGAAGCAAATGCAGAAAATGGCAGAAATCTGTCAAAACAGACCAGCAGGTAAATACGAATTTTTTCGAAGACCTTATGTTGCTCAACTCAAAAAGTATTGAACTAACGGAAGTTAGATAAGAACCTGGGTCAAAAGCACAAACAATTACAGCTCAATCCGACATACAGAGCTCTCTCACGAATTTTTATGGTGAAGCACAAAAATCTGTTTCGGAACAACAACTTTTCCAATCATTACTTCACTCTCATTAGAGGTTACTCTTGGCACAAAAAGCAAATAAAAAGGATAGGAGAGGTTATTATAGAGGTAATAACTTCTAAGACTCATCTAAAACTTTTGGGTTATCTCCTAATAAGTACTTTTCTTTAACGCCTTTAAGTTAGGCATAAGAAGCAAAGAAAGAATCAAGTGTTCTCAAATGAAGAAGCATTAAGACCAAATTTTGTGTTCATACGAGAAGCAAAAGAAATCTTTTCTCTCTTTTTAGGGAAGTGTTCTATACTTTCTTGAGTGGGAGTTGATATTTAATGGTGCCTTCTTTCATATCAATGATGGCACCAACAGTTCTAAGAAAAGGTCTTCCCAAAGTAATAGGACAAGAAGCATTGTATTCAACATCCAAAACATAGAAATCAACGGGGACATAGGAATCGTTAACCATAATAAGAACATCATTAATACTCCCCATGAGTTTCTTTTTAGCATTAGCATCAAGTGGGACATTCAAATAACAAGCTTCAAGAGGAGGCAAATCAAGCATATCATAAATCCTTCTATGCATAATAGAAACACTACTATCAAGATCACACAAAGCTTTGAAATCAAAGTCATTCACTTTCATATTAATGATGGGTTCCCAACCATCCTCTTGTTTTATAGGAATAGAAGCTTTATGTTTCATCTTTTCTTCTTTAATCTTTATGAGAGCATCAGTAATGTGTTTTGTAAAAGCCATGTTCATAGCACTAGCATTAGGACTTTTAGCAAGCTTTTGTAGGAACTTAATAACTTCATAGATATTGCAACCATCAAGATCAAAATCAACTTTATCATCTAAAGTAGTAGAACTATTACTAGCCTCAACACTAGTGGTGGTAATAGTAGAAACACTAATGTTTCTAGCAATTTCATCTTCTCTTTCCCACTTAGCATTTAATTCAGCTAATAGTCTAACATTTTCATCAATTCTTACTTGTATGGCATTAGTAGCTGCAAAGGGATTCTCATTAGTTTCAGGTTTAGCAGCCATTTTATTCAAAGTAGATTGAGCTTCAGCCAAAGATGCTATATTTCTTTCAGCATTAGAGAGTTTTTCCTCAATAGTTTTATTGAAAGCAGTTTGTTTACTAATAAACTCTTTAAGCATAACTTCAAGTTCAAAGGGAGCACTCTTATTATTGTTGTAAGAATTTCCATAAGCATTACCATTGTTGGTAGGATATGGCTTATAATTGTTGTTACCAAAATTGTTCCTATAAGCATTATTACCATAAGCATTGTTGCCAAAGTTGTCATTTCTTATGAAGTTCACATCAACTTGCTCTTCTTGAGCAACCAAAGAGGCTAAAGGAACATTATTTGGATCAATATGGGCTTTCCCATTAACAAGCATAGACATAATAATATCAATTTTATCACTCAAGGAGGAGGTTTCCTCAACAGAATTTACCTTCTTACCTTGTGGAGCTCTCTCAGTATGCCATTCAGAATAATTAACAATCATATTGTCCAGAAGTTTTGTTGCAGCACCCAAAGTAATGGTCATAAAGGTACCTCCAGCAGCTGAATCCAATAGGTTCCTTGAAGAATAGTTCAATCCTGCATAAAAAGTTTGGATGATCATCCAAGCAGTTAGTCCATGAGTGGGACAATTCTTTACCAAAGATTTCATTCTTTCCCAAGCTTGACCAACATGCTCATTATCAAGTTGTTTAAACTTTATTATTTCACTTCTCATGGATATAATCTTAGCAGGAGGATAATATTTTCCAATAAAAGCATCTTTGCACTTAGTCCAAGAATCAATACTATTCCTAGTTAAGGAATTCAACCATTCTTTAGCTTTTCCTCTCAAAGAGAAAGGAAACAATTTCAGTTTAATAATATCACCATCTATATCCCTATGCTTTTGCATCTCACAAAATTCAACAAAGTTATTTAGATGGGAAGTAGCATCTTCATTACCAATACCAGAAAATTGCTCTCTCATAACAAGATTGAGTAAAGCAGGTTTTATGTCAAAGAAAGTATTTTCAGCCACATGTGGAGCAATAGGTGTGCTCATAAAATCATTGTTGTTGGTGCTAGTGAAGTCACACAACTTAGTGTTTTCAAGAGTAGTCATTTTTTGGGGTTTTCAAATAAGAAAGCAAACTTGCAAAACTATTTTTTGTGTGTTTTTTAAGAACAAAACAAGCAAACAAAGCAAAAAGAAAACTAAGCAAAACAAAAATAACAAAGTAAAGAGATTGGTTATGAGGGACTCCCCTTGTGAAGATGTCCTTGACTCCCCGGCAACGGCGCTAGAAAAATCTTTGATGTGCTCGACGTTCGACATAGAGCTCGTTGGGAACCCCAAGAGGAAAGTACAATGAGCACAGCAGTAAGTTTTCCCTCAGTTATGAAACCAAGGTTTAATCGAACCAGTAGGATCAAGGAAACACCCCAAAGGTGTTACTAGCTGAGCTTTGGCAGGGCGCACTACCGGTGCTAGTAGCAACGTGGAGACCTGCACAACACAACCACAGAACTTTGTCCCCAACTTGCGATGAGGTTGTCAATCTCACCGTGTTTTGCGGAAAACAAAGGATTAAACGTATCGAATGGAAAGAAGTAAAAGTTTGTAGAAAGTAAACACAAAGCAGTAAAATATTATAGATTGTATGTAAAGACAAAGGACCGGGATCCATAGTTCACTAGAGGTGGCTCTCCTTAAGATAGATAACATGTTGGGTGAACAAATTACAGCGGGGCAATTGACAAACACCGAGAAAGCAATACATGCATATACTAATCATCTTGACTCCTTTGAGACTTGATTGGGCATTACAACATAATACATAGACCGCCATCCAACTGCATCTATGGCTAATAATCCACCTTCAGGTTATCATCCGAACCCCCTCCAGTATTAAGTTGCAAGCAACTGATTATTGCTTTACGAACTCCGTGTAAAGTAAACAATACGATTGTTCTATGAACAAAGGATTGTTGTTTTCTCCCTAGTAGCAACAGCACATCTAGTACCTTAGAGATTTCTGTCACTTCCCCAGATTACCAGAGGCATGAACCCACTATCGAGCATAAATACTAACTCTTGGAGGTGCTAGCATCTACTTGGCCAAGATAGCTACTAACAACGGAAAGCATGCAAGATCACAAATAACAAAGACATGATAAAATCAATAATCAATCTGAAATAGCATCTCAATATCCATTGGATCCCCACAAACACAACATGCAGAATTACAAATAGATGATCTTGATCATGAACAGAGCTCACAAGATCTAAACATGAAAGCACAAAGGAGGAGAACCAGCCATCTAGCTACTACATGGATCCGTTGTCCAAGGATGAACTACTCACGCATCACACCGGAGGCTTGCATGGTGATGAAGAAGGCCTCCAGGGTGAATTCCCCTCTCCGGCAGGGTACCGGGAAGAGCTTCAGATCCCTCCCGGTCTAGGGATGGAGATGACGGGGGCTACAGACTCTTTCGTGGATTTTTGATCGGGTACTTAGGGTTTTCGTCCCGAGGGCAATATATAGGCGGAAGGAGAGACCGAGGGGTGCCGTGAGCGGCCACACCACCCCCTGGCGCGGGCCAGGCCTGGCCGCGCGGCCAGGTGGTGTGGTGGCTCCCTGAACCTTCTCCGTCTCGTATTCTGGCACTTGATCACTTCTGGAAAAATAGGCACTTTGGCTTTTGTCCCGTCCAATTCCGAGAATATTCATTTTCTGACTTTCCTGGAACCAAAAACAGCAGAAAATAGGCAGCTGGCATTGTGGCTCTTGTTAATAGGTTAGTCCAAGAAATCATATGAAAAGTACTCCAAAGTTGGAACAAAACACAAGAAAGTGGATAAAACCAAGCATGGAACATCAAAAATTATAGATACATTTGCAATGTATCAGTAACCCCTGCAAATAACACGGAGTTCTTTATCGTGTGAACCATAGTATTGAGTCTAGTCGTATTGATTTGTACATACTTTACATTGCCCGAGATGAAACACTAGTAGGTTATTCTCGTTACCTGCTATGTACTCTTTACTCATATCGTACTATCGATATTCCTATGTTCAACAACTTGATCACATGTCCAGCCAGACGATGACAAACATCATAGTACATGAGCAGGCCTAGAGTGTATCTCTCCATCTTCAGGAGTATCAATTCCCATAAGAACATCATGTGAATGATCGGTGAACCATCCGATATGAACAAGCATCAACTTTATAGTCACTCTATTAAGAGCAACATTTAGAGAATCTTACCACATCCATATTGTTCCCAAGTTCACATATGTCTCGTGGTCAAATGATTTCTAGTAAAGGCAATACAAAGTCTTATGAGATTAAAACGATAACTTTACTGATGATGCATTTCACGGTATCTCATGTTTGGGTCTATTCATCGTCGTTTTTCTCCAATAACTCCGATCACATATGTTACTGGAAACTCCACAATCACATTGTCACTTTGCCCATAGTTAGGAAACCGAAACTATCATTGACATACATAGTAGTCATAGAGGCATGACCAGGGATATATTTTATATGGTGTTTATCATCCCACACATGTATTAGGGTTTTCCTACAAATACACATTATTCGGCACTAATGCAATTATAACACAAAACGATAAACTTAATTATGAAACAAAAATATGAATAATAACACATTTATTATTGCCTCTAGGGCATATTTCCATCAGATCTTACCAATGTTGTCAGATAAGATTTTGGGTAAGACTCAAGGTCCATCTATGACAAAAGATAGAGAAAAGATGAACAATTTTCCCTATGCCTCATCCATAGGTTCAATCATGTATGCCATGTTGTGTACATGACCAGATGTGTGCCATGTTGTTAGTTTAACCAGCGGGTACCAAAGTGATCAAGAAATGGAACATTGGACAACAATAAAAAATATCCTTAAGTACTTGAGAAGAACTAAGGATATGTTTCTCATTTATGGAGGTGACCTATAGCTCGTTGTAAAGAGTTATGTCGATGCTAGTTGGGATACTAACCAAGATGACTCTAAGTCTTAGTCTAGATACATGTTTATTTTGAATGGAGGAGTAGTGAGCTGATCTTCGTGTGAAACAGAATATATTGCTGCTTCAGAAGCAACAAGGAAAATAGTATGGATGAAGGAATTCCTCTCTAAAATGGGAGTGGTTCTAGTGCATGGGGCCGCTGACCATGTACTATGACAACACATGTGCCATTTCCGTTGAGTAGGAGCCACATCCTCACAAGAATACCAAACACATCAAGTGCCACCTTTTATATCAGATGTGAGCATGTCCAAGAAGGGGACATAGATATTTGCAAGATACACATGGATCTGAATGACGCAGACCCATTGACCAAGGCGCTTCCACGAGCGAAGCATGATCAACACTAATACTCGATGGGTGTTAGATACATACCGAATATAAACTAGATTATTGACTCTAGTGCAAGTGGAATACTATTGGAAATATGCACTGGAAGCAATAATAAAGTTGTTAATATTCATATTTCCTTGTTCATGATAATATTAATTATCCATGCTATAACTGTATGTATTGGAAACTGGATACACATGTGTATAAGTAAACATCATAGAGTCCCTATTAAGCATCTCACTACTAGTTCGTTAGTCAAGCGATGGTTAAGGTTTTATAACCATGGACATGATGTCACTTGATAACGTGATCACATAATTAGAAGAATGGTGTGATGGACAGACCCAAATAATAAGCATAGCTTCTGATCACATTGTTTAGTTTGTTTGCTATCACTTCCTGAATATGTCAAGTATAGTTTCGTCATACCATGAGATCATGTCACTCTGAGACATCGGAGGAATACCTTGTGGACATCAAATGTCACTCCGTAACTAGGTGATTATAAAGATGGCTTTCAAATATCTCTGATAGTGTCTATTGGGTTGCGTGAATCAAGATTGGGTTTTGTTCCTTCATATGACAAAGTGTAAGATATCTTTAGGCTTTCTCGGTAGTATAGCATCCAAGAGATCAGTGACTAATATGGTTAGTCACTGAGACCGTATTCCATAGTACGAGTTAATAGAACTTGCTAGTAATGAGATCGAACTAGATATAGTGATACCAACGATCGAATCTCGGGCAAGTAACATATCACAATACAAAACGAATCATATACCGGATTATTTGAATCTTTGACATTGTGGTTTAACTAAAAAGAACTTTGTTGAATATGTAGGAACCTCTATAGGCATCCTGATCCCCCTAATGGTTATTGATCGGAGAGCTGTCTCGATCATGTTTACATATACTTGAACCTGTCGGGTCACACACTTAACCTAAAGTGTTGCTAGTCTTCGTTGATAATATGTATGGTGTAAATAAAATGTTGTTTTGGAGTCTTAGATGAGATTCTTGATATCACGAGGAGCTTCAGAATGGTTCGAAGGTAGAGATTTACATATGGGAAAATTATTTATGAGGATCCGAGGGCCCGGAATGGTCCGTTGTTTTCCGAGGGAAAGAACCAAATATGTGTGGCCTTCTCCAAGCCTGCAAGAGTGATGCCCATCTATGGCGGGTTTTTCTACCACAGGAACATCAAACGGATGCATACGCCTGTCTTATTAGCCAGGGTCTCGGCGGCGACTAACGTTCCATGTAATCTTTTTCTCCCTTCCTCTTCCCTGTAAACATCTAACCATTTGGGTTTGCTGATATAGAAAATCCAGGTGGGGATCCTCTCCCTGGTGACCATTATAAAATGAAGAACTCTATAACATAAAAATAAATACAACTAGGTCCCTATGGTATTTTCCTCCCTATTGAGATCACAATTGACTTTTTTCATTGAAAATGTGTTTGGAGATACAAAAAATATCGGAAGTACCTTGTAACCACATATGGTGTCCCGAGTCAAGACCTGACGCTAGATGATTCTCTAAGGGCATGGCCAATGCTCTAGGTTGGACAACTGCCTTAGCCCTCCACCTAGGCTCGGGTGGTCCAATGCTGTTTTGCCTGCCGCCTACAGAGGAAAGCCGTTGCCTGTAGAGGAGGCCGCCTCCTCGTTGCAAAAATCAAGCTTTATACGGTGTAAAGCATGCACAGATGACCGCATGCATGCCACATAGGAAAGAAGACATCTAAGAGTAAGAATCAGACGAGAAAAGGCTACAAACACATGTTCCAAAAGAGTGATACTCCTGTTGGAGGGTTTTGCCTTCGGTGTATGCTCCACCTGAATCTTTTCTTATTTGATGCATGGGGCAGTGGCATGCTTATGCCCCCATAATTCATGCCTAAAATTCTACTCTCGCAAAGTGGCCTTCTCTAGCCCAGATTGATATCCTTCCCACTTTCACATGATCTGGCAAAATCAAACACTTTGTTAAGATAGGGGAGATGTCATATGGGTTGCTCCTCTACCGAACAAATTAGTATTCTCTTGTTAATTGGGCCAACTAGGGGCTTTGGGTGCAGGGAGAACCATAAATGTAATATTATTAATAATAAAATAGAGCACATGCCCTTTTATTCAAAAGTAAAGGACATCTACACTATAGAAAAAATTTAAGTTAGATGGGAATTATTTATTTCAACATTCAAAAAATGCTTATAGTAATTATGACAGTTAGCTAAAAATGTTATATTGATAGCACTGCTAATGCCTTTTAACCTATACCATTTATTTCTCCTATTTCTACTATTTAAATGCGTTCCATACCCAGACAATTATTTGCGTGTCCCAGCATGCTCTTTCATCATTCCGTTGAAATGCTATTTATAAGCAAAAAAAAAGTATAAAAAAATTGCCACTTAAGGTAAATATATGCCTCCACACGTGTTGTAAAGGTAAAATGATTTTATTACGATGTATATTAGTCGTATGTATGACTTGGTTTAAGTTTGCCAACCAAGAACCGACAGAAGAACCATGCATTCTTCTCTGAGCACAGACAACGTCAGGACATGACATTGCCACTTAAGGTAAAGATATGCTAAATCAGCATGACCCCTCCCGGGCTCGGACCCCCTCCGCGCGAAATAAGATTTGTAAAGCGATATCATATCATAGTGGAGTAATTGTTTTGGTTGAACATTTACACTCGTGAAAGAGTCCACGAGGAATGTGCACGTATTCTTTACCAGCCAGCCAGTACTACTCCTACGTAAGACTAACGATACGCGATTCCCTCCTGGTCTGCCGGTCGCTTTTTCCCTTTCTCGGTTTCCTGCCCCTCCTGTCACATCCGATCCCCTCCGCCCAGTAGAGGAAAACTGAAGACGGCGGCTGGCCAGTGAGGCAGTGAGCTCCGAGCGACGGCAGATTCACATCCGTCCTCCCTCCGCCGCCCCGTCCTCACGCCGCCGCCGGTTCCCTCCTGCATGCGCGACATCAAGGATTCAAGGTCAAGTTACTCAGATACTCACTTCCTCGCTGACACTACCGGGTAGGAAAAACATCAGGTCCAATAGATCCTGCGCTGCCGCCCCCTGAGGTACTCTCGGCCAATCTGCTATCGCTCACTTGCAAGTATTCGTCCTAGTAGTAACTTTGGTGGTTTTTGCTGGGTACTGGCTAGGTGCCATGTGTCTTGCTCTGTGACCTAATACTCGGTCTTATCTTCGCTGCATTATACTCTGCTCACTTGCCTGTATTCTATGATCCCTTCGATTCGATCTGTTTTGTTTTCTTAGAAAAAGTGGATAAACCCCGGCCTCTGCATCAGTTGGTGCACATGGCTTAGATCTGTTGTGTTGCTGACACTTTAACCTGATCTCCTTTATTTGGCATCGACTAGCTTAGTTTATTCATTTTTCCTGTATTTGTTGTAAGGTTTATCTGATTGCATTTGAAGTTCGATTGGGTTTTGTAGAAATTTGAGGGCGTAATTTTTTTTTTTATCAATAATAGTTTTTTCTGTACAGGATAGCTTTAGTTGTGTCTCATATAGTTTGCAACTTCTAAACAGCTTGCTGTTATCCTGATATCCTTGTTGTCATTCCACAATATTGACTGACATAACAAA
The DNA here is from genome assembly GCA_910589775.1 of Avena eriantha. Lineage (NCBI taxonomy): Eukaryota > Viridiplantae > Streptophyta > Magnoliopsida > Poales > Poaceae > Avena > Avena eriantha. The sequence goes on from OU342742.1 coordinate 491,458,900, forward strand.
ATACACTAACTTATTCTGTTTTTGGTGTTTGTTCCTGTCTAGGATATCAAAATCTTCCTTCCTTTTGGAAATGGGATATTCTTCAGAGGAAGATTCAGAAATTAGTGATTCTGAGATCGACGAGTATGAGGGAAAATTTTATGAACGCCTGGTTTCAGGAGATTTCAAGATTAGGAATGGTGAGAGTTACAGCTGCCCATTCTGTACTGGCAAGAAGAAGAAAGATTATAATCTACACAGTCTTCTCCAGCATGCCTCTGGAGTAGGTGCAGCACCTAATCGACCGGCAAAAGATAAGGCATCACACCGTGCCCTTGCCAAGCATTTGAAGAATGGCCCTGCTAACCCTCCAAAGCAACAGCCACAGCCACAGCCACAACAACAACCACAGCCACAGCCACAGGTAATTGCTGCTGTAGAGCCGCAACCTCTTCCAAACAGATATGAGAAGTTTGTGTGGCCCTGGATGGGTGTTCTAGTTAATGTTCCTACTGAATGGAAGGATGGGCGTCAAGTTGGAGAAAGTGGAAATCGTTTGAAGGAGCAACTATCACGCTTTTGCCCACTCAAGGTTATTCCTCTATGGAATTTTAGAGGTCATACAGGGAATGCTATTGTCGAGTTTGCAAAAGACTGGAATGGTTTCAGAAATGCACTTGCATTTGAAAATTACTTTGAGGCAGAAGGTTATGGCAGAAGAGACTGGAAGCAAAAACAGAATCAAAGGTCAAAGCTTTTTGGATGGGTTGCAAGGGCTGAAGATCATAACTTTCCAGGGTTAATTGGAGACCACTTGAGAAAAAATGGTGACTTGAAAACTATCGATGATCTTGAGAATGAAAGAACACGTAAAAATGACAAACTTGAAGCTAATTTAGCTGAGGAAATTGAGTTCAAGAATAAGCACTTACAGGAGCTTGAATGTAGATACAATGAGACGACTGCATCACTAGAGAAGGTGATGGGGCAAAGGGAACAACTTCTTCAAAAATATAATGAAGGTTTGTGTTCGTTTTTACTACTTATTCATTCCATATGGTATACTTGTTAGGATGCATGCATTTCTGTCATCAGCATCGCCATGTCTTCAACTGTCAAATAACTAATCACATAAACTTAATCACTGCCAGAAATTCGGAAGATGCAGCAGCTAGCTCACAGGCATTCTCAAAAGATCATTGACGAGAACCAAAATCTGCGTTCAGAACTAGACTCAAAGTTGAGTGAACTTAATGTGAGATCCAAGCAACTTGATGACCTTGCTGCCAAAAGTGGTTACGACAGAAACAACCTTGATCAGGAGAAACAGAAGGTGCGTGATTTGTTGGTGTCTTGCACCTCATCTCCTTTGCTCCGTCGAACTATTGTTTTGCTTTACTGATTCTCGTTTTCTTGTTCTCTGTTTTAAATGCTGTTTCATGTTTATTTTGAGTAAATTGCACCATGGGCACAACAAGATGCAAGGTGGGCGCGAATAGGTCATAAAACTTCACTGTTCAGGAGCAGGCCCACCTGGCTCCATGGATATTCACCCTCTTTTGGTTGCAATAAGGCCAATATAAAGTCGGTATACTATGTATATATAGTGGTAACTTGGCCAAATGCTCCATATTTGTACCCTCGTAGAATGGGTGAACAATACTTGAATGATTTTTTTCTTAAATACGCACCTAAGTTGGCGTCATTTAGCATTGAAAGAAAGCACTGAGAAGGCGCGAGTCCGACAAACAAGCACACAAACCGGAAAAGAAAAAAACGAAAGCTAGGAACAAAAGGCTACAGAAACACAACCGAAAAGGCAAAAAAAAGTAAATTGTACAGCTACCTACCATGCTTAAACGGGCCAGTCAGGGGGGCTGAGCCTGTGTGGCAGCCAGTGTAGAGCCTTCATGCCAGCAGGCGTCCAGGGTTTCGCTTCGTTGATAATGGAGTCGATCAAAGGCTGGATCTCAAGGGAAGCATTGTCGAAGATGCAATCGCGCAGCCTCCAAAGATGCCACATTGCAAGGATGATCAGAGTTTGAGATCTCTTCTCCTTGCCCACGCAGGGGCGGCTTGCGGCCTCTTCGAGCTAGCTGTTGAAGTGGTCACCGGGCTGCCAATAGACAGATTTGAGGGAGAACTGACGCAACACCTGTGGCAGACTTGGAGGGCAAAGACACGGTCTGTGAGTATGTGGGAGATTGTTTCAATGGACTGGTTGCAGAGAGGGTAGTCCAGCATCGATTTTCTGCCGCCAGCCACGCAATGATTTTGCACTCTAAAGATGCCCATCTGTCCCAGATCGCACACCCAAAATACTTAAATGAATGATTTTCTATATTCTTGAGCAAGATATATTTTTGCAAGTTAAATACGAGAACATCATATCTGTTAAGGAGTATTAGTATTGGTCTAGGAGTCCGTTTTTCCCCAAGTCTGTGTACTAGTATATATTTGCCCCTTAGGCTATGCAATAGAGATAAGTTGCATCCATAATAGTATGAGACCAGATGTCTTGGGTTCAAGTCTCGCCTTTCACAATTTGTATAAAATAGTCTCTTTCCCAAATAAGCCCAAGTTCCCAAAGATCCATCATTACCTCCCAACTTTTGAGGTTACCCTAAGTTTGCTGGCCGGGAGAGGAAGGCAAGGTTTAGTTCAAGGCTCGAGACTAGTCACTGTCACATATCCGTGGAAACGCTACAATGTGCATTCTTACCTTCCTTGTACTTAAACAAGTTCTCTGTTTCATTTGGGCAATTATGATGTTCTGTGTCTAATTTGGGCAATGGTCGAGTCCTGTGACCTAGGAGCACACACCCTAGAAGTGTTTGTACCTGTCGTGTCTTGTTTATTTGGTATTGGCAACTTTTTTTTATTATGAAACAATGATGACTTGCATGCATTTATTGGTTTGGTATTTACATACTGTGCTAAGTTTCTAGAGTGCAGAATGTTTTGTCCTGAGACCCTGGCACTTGTAAACATTCATGCAACTTACAGTATGTAACTTGGTTGTTGCTTGAATCAGAATGCTATTAAATCAAGCCACCTTAAGTTGGCAACAGTGGAGCAACAGAGAGTTGATGAGGATGTGATGAAACTTGTGAGAGTACACAAGGTATGTGTCCTGGATCCTTTCGTGCAAGATGATACTTTGGTTATTTAACAATACATGTGTTATATGCAAGTATTACTATGTGGAATCTGCAGAGAGAAAAACAAGCAGCTTTAAACAAGATTCTGAAGTTAGAACAACAGTTGGAGGCAAAACAGACGCTTGAATTAGAAATACAGCAGCTGAAGGGAAAATTGGAAGTGATGAAGTGTATGCCAGGTCATGAAGACTCAGAGTCAAAGAACAAAATCAATGAACTAAGCGACGAGCTGCAAGAAAAAATTGATGAACTGGATTCGATGGAGTCACTTAACCAAACTCTTGTCATCAAAGAAAGCCAAAGTAATATTGAAATGCAAGAAGCTAGGAAAGAGCTGGAAAATGTATGTACCTTCTTAATAAGTCGGTCCAGTTTTGCGATGCTTTAAAATAAGTTGTTTCACTTTCTCATCGGATCTTATGGCCATTCATCTTTCCATCTTCTGCATATTCCACAGGGCTTGCTTGATCTTCCAGGTGGCCGAGCACATATTGGATTCAGGAGGATGGGTGAGCTTGATCTGCAAGCAATTTCAAATGCCTGCAGAAAGCTGTCGAAAGAGGACGCTGAAGTCACTGCTGCCATTATCTGTTCGAAGTGGGAAGCTGAGATTAAAAATCCAGACTGGCACCCATTTAGGGTTGTCATGGTTGATGGGAAGGAGACGGTATGAATCTTCATTTGTTACCACGGCTTCTGAATACCTCCACAGTCTAGAACTATTGAGCTAAACATTTTCTACTTACTACATTTTTCAATTTTCTTTTTAAAATGCCGAGATATCTTCTCTTGCATATGTTTCACAGCTGCACTATTTTTTGTGGAGTGCTTTATCATGAGTACAGTTTTACGTCTTGGATACTGTTATTGAGAATGATTTTGCTGACAATCATTACCTGGCTTACCTTATCTGATATCCGTTGGTGCATCCTATGCCTTAGGAAATAATTGATGCTGATGACGCCAAGCTTCAAGGATTAAAGGAAGAGCATGGTGAAGAAATATACTCATTGGTGACAAAGGCGCTGTGTGAAATTAACGAGTATAACGCTGGCGCCAGGTATCCAGTTGGAGAGCTGTGGAACTTCAGAGAAGAACGGAAGGCGTCTCTGAAGGAAGCTGTTCAGTTCGTCATGAGACAGTGGCGAATGAACAGGAGGAAGCGTTAAGCCTGATTATTGGCGGCTCCATTACTTGTTGCTCTGTGGTATTCTTCTAGCAGTGTCACCATTCATATTTGTAATAAGTCGAATAATCCATTTGCAGTATCAGCGTCACCATTAGTGTTTCGAGAGCACTATTAATATTTGTAATAAGTCGAATAATCCATTTGTAGTAACAGTGTAACCATTAGTGTTTAGAGAGCACTATTAATATTTGTAATAAGTCGAATTATCCATTTGCAGTAGCAGTGTCACCATTAGTGTTTAGAGAGCACTATTAATATTTGTAATAAGTCGAATAATCCATTTGCAGTAGCAGTGTCGCCATTAGTGTTTAGAGAGCACTATTCATAACATTTGTAATAAGTCGAATAACCCATTTGCAGTAGCAGTGTCACCGTGTGTTTGGTTGAGCTGTGCATTCTGAAAAGTCTGTTGTGAACTGTGGAAAAGCTGTTGTGAGCTGAAATTTGTGGATTTTCTGAAAGTTATTTGGTTGTAGAAACTGCGAACTGTGAGTTTGACTAAAATGTCTGTAATGCCCTTGAGGTCCGTAGAGATGCACGCAGACATGGACCACCCGAAATTTTCTTTCTCTCGAACCTGCACCTGCACCTAGTTGTGTGCCATTTTCACGAGAAGAAACGCCGAGAAAACGGGATACAAAACTGAAGCAGCCATTTTCACGAGAAGAAACGCCGAGAAAACGGGATACAAAACTGAAGCAGCAGAAGGACGAAAAAGGAAGGATATCACGGTTGCAACACAACTACACCACACGTTGACCCGTTCTAGGCAGAGACAGAGGATTGAATTTTGCTTTACTTGTACCCTTTACAATTTCTTTTTGCCAAATAGTGCAAATCCGAGTCTAGGGCTTAACCTCGCCCAACGATGTTATTGTTAGGGTCCAGATATGCAAGGAAGGAAACTAGTCTATTAAAAAAAGAGCAAGCGCTGCCGCCACTGCTGTTTCAGCCGTGATCCCGAGGATGATCTGCTCTGTCTGTATCTTGCTTCTTATAGCTGTCGTAGCAGTTATGTTTCTCAGTCCGAGCCCAGGAACACTAGGGCCGGGCCTGTCTTGTGGAGATGTCCGTGCCCTCGTCGTCAGCAGTGAGATTGGCCCTGACATCCCCTTCCCCTTGAGAGGCGGCTTGTCCCCAAGCCGTTGTACCGGGAATTGTTGTTGAAGTTCATCTTTATCTTCCTAGGTGATGTCCAAGACAACATGTTCAGACCACTGTAACACCCCAGTTATAGTTAATAAAATCAGGGTTTGTTGTGCACTCATGAGTATCATATATTTTGCTAGGACAAGAAATGCAAACAAGAAACATATGTGAAACCCTAAACCCTATTCTCCTTCCCTTTTTGAAAACCTCTCAAATGGTTTTTGTATTTTGAAAATACCAAAATGTGTGGAGCCCAAATAGTAGAAAGGGCCCCTGAAGTATTTTAAAATGATTACAAAATTTCTAGTAATTTTAAAATGTACAAAACAAATTTGAAATTGAAAATGCAAACAAAGAAAGAGAAGGAGAAAAAGACAAAGCTTTAAACAAAAAATGGAAAATCGAGCTACTCGGCCGCCTCCTCCCTCCCGCAAAATTTGCTGCAGCCCAAGCTAGCCCACACCAGCTCGCCAGAGGCCCAGTACTGGTTCGGCCTCTTTTCTCCTCTTCATATTCATCGACGACGACCCGAAGCACCTCGGTGTCGTGCCCGACACCCAATGCTGCCGGCCACGCTGTGATGATCGTCTCCACCCCCTGACGCCTACAAGACACCCATGTGCTGCTGGAGAACCCTATTTGTGCCCCAGTTGAAAGTACAAGGATGTCGCCTAGAGGGGGTGAATAGGCGGTTTAAAACATTTACGAGAGGGGCTCAAGAAAGGCGGAATTAAACTAGCGTTTACTTTATCAAGCACAAAACCTAGAACAACTAGGGAGGTGAACCAACAACTTATGCTAAGCAAGACAAGCAACTATGTGCTAACAAGATATAGACTTCAAGCACGAAGGCTATCACAAAGTAAGTTGCATAAGTAAGAGCTCAGGTATAGAGATAAACGAAGCACGCGGAGACGATGATGTTTTACCGAGTTCCTCCCAACAATGGAGTACATCTTGTTTGGAGAGGGGTGGTTTCAAACCAACAACGCCACAAAAGTCCTCCCTTGTTCTCCGGTGAATCTCACCCCAACGGAGTCGATCCACACTTCCACTATCGGTGCACTTGTCGGTGGCAATCCGGAACCTCTCACAAGATTGGGAGACTTCTCCACAACTCAATTGGAGGCTCCCAAAAAATAAGCTTAGGGAAATCTCTACAACTTAATTGGAGGCTCCAAGTAATCCACATACCTGCAATACAAATAAACCGTCTAGGGTTCCAAGAACCCAAGAGTAAAAAGCTTCTCACCTTTCACCCAATCGAATCCTCACGGAGAACTCACACCGATGCACCAAATGCAGTGGCAAGAACATAAGAAGTGCTCAAGTACTTCTCTTCCAAACTCCACCAAAGCTACAAAAGCTTATGGGGAAATAAGAAAGGAAGAACAATGGAGGAAATACACAAAAGACTCCAAGATCTAGATCCCAAGATGTTCCCCTCACTTAGAGGAGAGATTGATTGGTGGAGTTGTAGATCTAGATCTCCTCCCTCTTTTCCCTCAAGAAGGTGCAAGAATCATTGGAGGGATTGAGAGATAGCAAGCTTCAAGAGGTCAATAATGGTGGGGGGAAACTTGCAAGAGAGCTCATGAACCACTAGGGAAGAAGGTCCCCTTAAATAGGTCCCTAGAAATCCAACCGTTAGGCCCGGAAATTGCCCGGTCCAGAGTCTCCGGACTGGGATCGGAGTCTCCGGTGTACCCAGGCCAAACGGGGACAAATTTGATGACATTCAGTACATGGTCTGGAGATAGTCCGGAGATTTAAGGTGTGTTTGGTTTGTGCCCAAGATTGCCCCACCAAATATTTGGCTAGCCAAAATTTTGGTTGAGCCTTTGCTTGCCAACAAGTTGGCCAACATTGGCTTAAAAATTGAACTAGAGTTGGTAGTGGAGCATTCGCATGCCAAAAAATTGGCAACAATCCAAACAAGAGTCAACTTTTTGGTCATGACCAAAATATTGGTAGGGTACACTTTGGCCACAATCCAAACACATCCTTAGTCCGGAGTCTCCGGTCTTACAAAAACTAGCAGAAAGACCAATACGAAAACAATCATAACTTTTGCATCCGGACTCTAATTTTGATGATCTTGGGCTCGTTTTAAAGAGGGAAATAAGCTCTACAAGATCATACAGAAAAACATCATAGTACAGCAAGGGAGGATTGAAACAAATGACGAAAGGTTTGACCTCTCTCGAAAATACGAATAGGTAAAACCTCCAACATCGAAAACGTAATAGAGAATGCATATGAAATTTGTTTTCGATGAACTTGAAATTTTCATGGAGATTAACACAAGATCTAAATCCTCACATGAGTAAGAACCAAACAATGTAAGGTTTTACCTATATCTAAAAGACAAACCGGTAAAACCTCCAATATTGAAAATGCAATAGAGAATGCATATGAAATCCGTTTTTGATGAACTAGAGCTTGTTATGAATATTACCACAAACTCTAGAACCTCACATGGATAAGATCCAAACAACAACCAAGAAATATGATGCCAAGTATGCAAAGGTTTGAGCTCTCTCCGAAGGATATCATCAAGTTACTCGAGAGCCCCTCTTGATAGTACGGCTATCTATCCTATAAACCGGTCTCTACAACTAAACCACGAGACCGATAAGAAGGAAACCCTATCAAGAACATACCTTTGCCTTGCGCATATTCCACTTGAGCTTGATGACGACGATCTTGTCTACCTCAAGATGGAACACCTTTCTTGATTGCTCTAACTTGGTGAAGACTTGCAAATTGCTCCCTCATACTCCACTATGGTAGAGCTTCTCTTTTGAGCATATATTCACATATCCATGAACACTATAGGATGACAAGCTTCAAGCAAATGATCTCTTCGAGATGGCTCATCTTGAACTTGCACTTCATTTCTTCTTTCTTCATCGTGTTGGTTTCTTGAAGGTACACAAGAGATATAACTCCACTTTATTCTTCAAGACACACTTGCGATAGGCTCAACTCTCACATGACAAATCTTTGGATCACTCCTTGAACATCTTGGTCATCACTTGATCTTCTTCACTTTATTATTCTCCCAACCTTGAAGCCAATATATGGTTCAAGCATTGCCTGTGGACAAATCCTACAAGTAAAACTCAATGCAAACATAAGTCCATAAAGATTGTCATTAATTACCAAAACCACACATGAGGGCACACATGCACTTTCACCAGTTCTCCTCTCCCTCTCCTCTTCATCCTTGTTCCCGAAACCCTAACCCTAGGGATAGTAGTAGCCGCGCTTCCCCGCCATCCCCAGCCGCCCTGAGCCTCGTCGTGCAGTCCACAAGCTCCACCTCGCCTCTCTCTGTATCCTTGCTGAAGGAATCAACCGCGTACACCCTTAATCGACACCTTCGTCCTCGTCTTCCCGAGCTTCCGTCGTCGTTGTTGCCGTAGACCTTGACCACACCCATCCTCTCCATCACCTCTTCGTTGTGTTCCTCTCCCCAATAGCGACGCCATGTCGTGCACCAGTTTTGTACTGAATTATGAGATTGCTGTAATAGTTTTTGTGTCATATGGCTAGTGTTGTGTTACCGATTCTCTGACTTGATATCCTCGAGATCTAGGTTAGGCTTATGTTAGACTGAGGTCTAGGATTTATCTAGTCCTAATCTCGGGGGTGTCACAACCACTTCATTTGCACTTGTGCCTTGCGACCATGCGGGTCGCGCTTCTAGCGATGCTGATCTTGACATGAGTAATAGTTTGATTAGTAACCACTATAAGTTGAGTGGAAGCTTGAGGTACCTGGCAAGAGCGCCTTTCGAAGCTGAGAAACATGGAAAATGGGGTGAATGCGATAAGTGCTTAGCAGAGCAACTTCTTACGCCACTGTATTTAGGCTTCTCGGAATTTGATATGGCCCAAAGTAGCGGAAGGCTAGTTTGTGATTGGCCCGGCGAGCAACCGTTGGTTGAACATATGGATGGAGCTTGACAAAGATAAAATCTCCCAGTGCAAATGTCCTCTCAGTGCATCCAGGTGCTTTTGATTTTATATTTTTACTTATACCATGTACAATATGGTTAAAATCCAAGGGATTAATCTAAAAAATCTATTTAGATCCTTTTATGGTTTATAAGACAAAATGGAAAAGCTAGAACTTAGAGCATCTCCAGCCACTCGTAGGCACCTTTTTTTGCGCTGATAGCGAAAAAACTCCCAGTACCCCCCCCAAGAGCCCATTTCTCGTTGGCACAAGTCATTTTTATTCGACGAACCTAGGCCGAACCCAATGCGCAAGGGGGCGAGCGTGGGCGCCAGTTGAAGCGAAAAGATGGCCCAGCACACTCCATTGGCAACACAAAGCAATTTCCCTCCCCCAATTTTGTTTCCCTCTTTTTTCTTCTCACATATCCCCATTCCATGCCATAGCTCTCGCCATATTCCACGAGCCAAATACATCCACCATGATGCCGAAGAAATTCGTCATTCCGCATGCTTTAGGAGATAATGCATCGGCGAAGCAGCCGAGGAAGCCAAGGGCACCGAAGTAAAAGCCATTGAGGATGACCAACACCGAGTGGTGAAGGACATGGTGCGGCGCCAAGTGGTCTCATATGACCGCATGGAGAGGGATGCAAAGGCAAATGTGAAGAAGGTGGTTGCGATGGTCAAGGATAGGTCGGTGCCTCCACTACACGCTGAGCAGTACTATCCCGACGCTTAGGCTAACCAAGGCAACATCTTTTCCCCGACAATCCTCTCTCCGCCCTCTCTGGTACTGTTCCATGAGATCCACAGCCATGGCACGCAACTTTCGAGGTTCTCGCCCTTGCCTGAGTATGCTGATGCTGACCTACTTGTAGGATTCAACCCCAACATTGCCTTTCTACACAAGAAACATGATGTGGAGCTCTACCCTCCTTATGACTCCACCGAGCACTTCCCTCCTCACTTCACTACCGACCTCAACGTCGTATATGCCTGCTTGCTAGTGTTGCGTCGCAGTCCTCTCCCATTTTCCCCCATCCCTGGAGCCAGATCGTTGCACCAATTTAGCGGCGGAAACCAGGACGCTTGCCGTGTGTTCGGTGGAATGATGCAAGGCGACTCCATCATACAGACTATCTCCATGGCCGCGTTTCTAGGCATGGGTTCTACATAAAAGAGGAGGTTCAGGAGGATGGCGATCATGACTAGGAGGAGGGCGATTATGACGACCAAGAGGAGGGTGAAGATGCCTAATGCGAGACCATAGAACAACCGACACCATCAAAAGGAAAGAATAAGAGTAAGGCGAGAAGCTCGATGCCGAAGCCCGCATAAAGTGGAAGTCCAAGGAGGATGACTGACTTGACACAGAATGGAAAACCATGAGCCTCAACACAATCACTAGATCAAATCAAAATTCTAAGAACTATTGGGAGGGTGAAGGCAATGTTGGACGAGCGCAAGATTATGGATCCTGAGTTCAACATGCTTCACATGGATCACAACGAGTTGGCCATGTCACACCGTTGGTTGGTAATCCAACAAGCTTGCAACAAATGGCATGGGATCCAAGAGGAGATCCTAGGGCGGCCGAAAAGCGGTACCTATCGATCAAGTAAGCTCACTTCATTGTCCGCCATTGTGTTTTAGTTTTCCCATTGCCGATGCATTCTCTTTGTGTAGATGGTCCACATGTTCGATGTATATCGCTGAGACACAATGACACCGAATTAAAATTCATCCATGTCTTCATGCGGATAAAAAATGCGAGAAGTGGACAGAGATATGCACCTCTCTCACCAAGGACAAGGATGATTCCTATGAATCCAACATCGCCAGCACGATTGACGGCAAATGGGTGTCTGATCAGAAACAAGAATACCAAGGCGATGAGGGATGCGGCATTGGCTGTTGAGAGCCTGCAGTCCTCAATCGACAAGTGCATCTGATGCAGCCCGTCCTACGGACGCTTCTACATCTACAACAACGAGTCCCCCAAGTGGACCCATGACTCGTGCCCGAGCCAAACTCCTCCAAGCTAAGGTGAACTCGCTCCTCTCTTCGTGCCAATTTGATACCTCCTTGGATGGCGTGCTACTTCATACCACTACTTTGTGCATCATCAGGTACGAGCCCCCACTGCGTCGACCCACGAGCCCTGAAGCTGCACCTGAGCTGAAGCTGCCAGAGCCGGAGTGTCCGCCCGACTCTAGCCGGAGTGTCCGGCGTGACTCAGCCGGAGTGTCCGGCCTACCCCCGCCCCATCTAGACTCGGACATTCTGTGTGCCAGTTCAGACACTGCCCGGAGTGTCCGGCCACCCCGGACTGTCCGACCGTTCCGACCCAGACTGTTTGGCCTAAAGATGGGCCTGCGAGCCAAGTTGGGCCCTATGGCCCATGTACCCCTCTACTTCGCCCAGAACTCTACTTTAATGCCTGAATTACGCCTGAACTTGTGGTTGGCCTATATATAGACCCCCACCTCCATTGTAAACCCTAGGCTTGATATTGGAATTAGTGGAAACCCCTTTGTGGATCTATCTAATTCTTGCCTCATGCTCCTTGACTAAGGAGCACCAATATCCCCAAACCTTGTTGGAGTTTGCATTGTACCTCCGCGTTGTACAAGGCCTAGGCATCGGTGTCCCTTTGCCTAGACGTCAAGATCTCACCGAGTCTCCCATCTCGCTGTGCCGGTTCAAGAGAGAGTCCTCCACCTGACGCGGATCCTAGGGATTGCGCCGGACCGGTCACCGCCGGTGTGAGATATTGGTGTTTATCGTGGTTTTGCGTGTGTGTGTTCATCGCGTTCTTCGTGCGTGTGTTCGTCGTGTTCATCCTTCCCTCCTTCCCCCCCACTCCACCCTCGATTTGAAAGGGAATCGTGAAAGATCGGGCCACCCTAGAGGTTTGCCCTCAACATATTGGTATCAAGAGCTTCGTTGCTCATGATTTCCCCCACAAATTTTCTTCTATCCACCAAAAATTCAAAAATCCCACAAAAAACAGCCCATATTTGCCTTTGGATCGATCTCTTGATTTGGCCTGTTATTTGTGGTTTTGATCCGACCAAACCTTGTCTAAGGAGTTGGTCCAGCTTTATCCTGCATTTCCCCAGCTCGATTTGGCCAGTTTTTCGCGAATTTGAGACTCGAAGGCGAGGATTTCTGCTCAAGAACACGAGCAGGAAACCTGCGCTGGAGTGTCTGGCACGTACCGACCGGAGTGTCTGGCCGAACCAGACCGGAGTGTCCGGCCTGACCGGAGAGTCCGGCCCAGACAGACCGGAGTGTCCGGCTGGAACACCAATTTTTGACAATTTTGCCTCATTTTTCGCATTGGCTAATCTCCTTTGTTTGCTCGTGTCCTATGTGCGTGTCAGCAACTACCAGCAAGCTTCCGCATCATCAACTTCCGCGCTCATCGACACCACGGACCACGAACATCATCCCACACCACCGACGCCAAGTTCATCATCAAAGAAGGTATAACTTGCGTCACCTTGTTAACCCCCATCTTCCTTTGTGTGTACCTATCCCATGAGAGTGGCTCATCTTGTGTTTGCTTGAGCATTGTGCATTTGTCCTTGGATAGTGAGAGTGCAAGAGCAATAGCAAGTGTGACTAGGTAGCATCAAAGGAGAGCAAAAAAAGAGAAAAAGGAAAAAGATACAAAGAAAAAGCAAAAGATAAATAGTCTCCCTTTGCCAAAGAGAGTCTCAAAGCTTGTAAGCAAGAGAGAAAGAAGAGTGCCCAAGGCAAGTGCACAAATCCGTTGCTCACTTTTAATCTTTGCAAACGAGCCACGGTCTCTCCTTGCATTGGCACGACAACGAGCTTACTCTTCGTTAGGACGTTTTGTTTGCTCATTTTCATAGTCGTGTCAATCCCAACTTTCTCCACGTGTGTGTATATAGTCGTAGGTTCCCGTCACCCTTTTGAGTTGTTGACCTTTGCCTTTGACTTGAGTTTTGTTGGATTTTACCCACTTTTGACTATCCCTTTTCTTTTGGTTGGTTCTTTGGCTTTCCACAATACTAACCTACCACCAACAAGCTGTTGAGAGTTAGTTCTTTCTTTAGTGTGAGTTTTCTTTGCAATTCCACTTTGCACGCTTATAGCTCTCACTTGTGGTCTCTAGTTTGGTGCAATTCCCAAGGTGAGGTACAAGGCTAACACCACCATATTCCACTTCCATATACAATACTTGTGTGTTTTGCATGATGGATAGGCACGGTGAGACGAGCCAACCACCTCCCCAAGAAGAAGATCAAGGTCCGTACATGACGCGCGCAAGTCACTTCATCGTTCCACAAGAGTTCTGTGAACATTGCCAAGCCCTTGAGACGTGACAAGATAAACAATTTGGCGAGACGCAAGCCGAGTTCAAGAACATCGACAACCGCTTCGACGGCCTCGAACGACAAATGCATGCAATGCATCACAACTTCGGCCACCAAAATGAAGCGCTCCAACGCTCCATCGCCGAAACAAATGACAATCTTCGACGCCTCATCGACGGCATGGCAAGACCACGTTCACGCGCATCAAGCTCGGCAAGTTCTTCACATCGTCATGCACCTCTTCCACAAGATCTACATCAAAGTGCTCAAAGACGCAATGATGCCCCCGTGGTTGAAGATGGAATCTCTTCGAACTATGTACCTTCCCCACGGCACGCTGCAACGTCAAGCTATGATGGTGACCTCTCTTCAAGGCCACGAGCAAGGCAAGAAGCACACCGTCATCACGCAAGGGCCCTAGTGATCCAACAAGAGCAACCACAAGAGGAACCGCAAGTAAAAACGCAAGTCTACCACCATCGACCGCGACACATACTTGACACAACAAGTGATGACTCCAACTTGGAGAATCAAGCTCGTCATCGACGTGAAGCTTTCCAAGATCATCCTCTTCGTCATCAAAGTCATGAACGTCAACAATGACACCATGGTCATCACGCGGCGCCTCCTCCACATCAACAAAACTTGGAGCGTCAAGTGATACAAGTTGAGCGATGCCCACCACGTCAAGAGGCTCATGACCATGTTCTTCGCCGTGAGGCCCATGTGCCTAACCAACATCACCAACCGAGGAACGAGCCTCCTCTTCGTCATCCACCGCGTCAAGAGGCTCCACACCCTCGCCACCATGAGGCTCAAGTGCCTCAACCACGTCAACAACCGCGCCAAGAGCAAGAGCAAGCTCCTCCTCAACAACAATATCAAGAGCAAGCTCCGCAATAAGGACGCGAGAACCAAGTTCCACCTCCCCAACTACAGGATCATCAACAAGGTCACCAAGCTCGTCGCAATGACCGCAACGATGAATAAACTTTTGGCAAGCTCAAGTTCACGATGCCCAAGTTCACCGGATCCAATGACCCCGAAGAATACCTCTCGTGGGCACTCAAAGTCGACAAGATCTTCCGCATGCACAACTATAGCAACGAGAAGATGGTTGCCATGGCTTCGCTAGAGTTTGATGATTACGCCAACCTTTGGTGGGAACAAGTTCAAGTTGCTCGTGATGCAAGACAAGAGCCACCAATCACAACTTGGCATGACATGAAGTCTCACATGAGATCCCGGTTTGTCCCCGCGCACTACACGCGTGACCTCTTCAACAACCTTCAAGCTCTTCGTCAAGGGACAAAGACCGTGGAAGAATACTTCAAGGAAACGGAACTCAACTTGATTCGCGCCAACATTGATGAGCGCATGGAGCAAACAATGGCACGTTTCCTTATTGGCTTGAATCACCCAATCAAGCGCATCGTCGAGTTCCAAACCTACAACAACATGGTTGAGCTTGTGCACATCGCAACAAAGGCTGAACGTCAAGTGCAAGAGGATATCAAGTACAACAAGCCCAAGACGTACTTCACCTACAAGCAAGCTTCAACCCCTACACCAACAACTTTCAATGGTAGCTCCTCAAGTACCTCCAAGCCTTCCTTCAAGCCCACACTTCCTCAAGGAAAACTACCCCCAAGTGGCAAGCAAGCAAAGAGTGATACACCTTTCAACGGTGAATGCTACAAGTGTGGAGGTAAAGGACACAAGTCGGCCGAATGTGGAAACAAGAAAGTCTTGTTCATCCATGACAATGGTGATCAAGAGTACTTGAGTGAAGATGAGTTTGATGCCCGTGTCAAGGAAGCAATGGCAAGGCAACGAGTGGAAGATGATCATGAACTCCTCATGTGTGAGCATGACACAAGTCCATCGCTTGTCATCACAAGGATCTTGACCACTCAAGAACAAGAGCATGAAGACCAACGCTCCAACATCTTCCAAACACGAGCCGGCATCAACGGCAAATCTATCAAGGTGATCATTGATGGAGGGAGTTGTCACAACCTTGCTAGCACCGAGTTGTGTGAGAAGCTCAACCTCACCCTCCATCCACACAAGCACCCCTACCACGTGCAATGTCTAAGTGACCAAGGGTCCGTGAAGATCAAGCATACCGTATCGGTCGCCTTCGCCATTGGTCCTTACAAAGATACGGTGGAGTGTGATGTGGTTCCTATGACAGTTTGCCACATGCTTCTTGGTCGACCATGGCAATTTGACAAGGCTGCTCAACATGATGGTCGCACCAATATATACACCTTCAAATGGCTCAACAAAACATGTGTTTTGTAACCGATGACTCCTAGCCAAATAATTGCGGACAATGCAAAGGCTTTAGCGAGGGCGCAAAGCACAACACCTACTTGTGAGAAGAGCGGTGAGAGAGAGAACCACCTCATAGTGAGTGAGAGCCACAAGCCAAATTCGAGTGGAAAAACTAAGAGTGTTCTCCTTGCCACCAAAAGTGAGATGAGAGATGTTCGGAACAACCCATCCATCTTGCACTATGTCCTCCTTTGCAAGGGACTAGCGCAAGGAGCTAATGAATTAACCAATGTTCCTCCATCTTTGATGAATGTTTTGCAGGAATTCAAGGATGTGTTTCCCGAAGAGCTTCCACATGGACTACCTCCTCTTCACGGCATCGAACATCGAATTGACCTCATCCCCGGTGCACCACTTCCCAACCGCGCCGCTTACCACACGAACCCGGAGGAGACGAAGGAGATCGAACGTCAAATCAACCAACTCGTCTCCAAAGGTTTGATCCAAGTTAGCACTAGTCCAAGTGCCGTACCCGTGATTCTCGTTCCAAAGACGGATGATACGTTACGGTTATGCATGGACTGCCGTCCAATCAATGCTATCACCGTGCGTCATCGACATCCCATACCACGTCTCGATGACATGCTTGATGAGTTGTGTGGAGCCACTATTTTTTCGAAAATTGATCTTCATAGTGGTTACCATCAAATACGCATGGCTGAAGGTGATGAGTGGAAAACCGCCTTCAAGACCAAACTTGGTCTCTATGAATGGTTGGTTATGCCCTTTGATTTATCAAATGCCCCATCCACTTTCATGCGCCTTATGAATCACATCTTGCGTTCTCTCATTGGAAAAAGTGTTGTTGTCTATTTCGATGATATTCTTGTTTATAGCAAATCACTTGAGGACCATGTAACACATGTCAAGGAAGTTTTGCAAATCCTTCGACATGAAAAGCTTTATGCTAATCTTCCCAAGTGCACTTTTGCTAAAGACAAGTTGATTTTTCTTAGATTTGTCGTTTCTTCGAAGGGAATTGAAGTTGATGTTTCCAAGGTAAAGGACATACGAGATTGGCCCATACCAACAAATGTGAGTGAACTCCGAAGTTTTCATGGGTTGGCCGGTTTCTATCGTCGCTTTGTGAAAGACTTTTCAACCATTGCTTGTCCCCTTAATGAATTGACCAAAAAGAATGTCACCTTCGTGTGGGGCAAAGCACAAGAAAAAGCTTTTGATGAACTTAAAAAGAGGCTCACCGAAGCACCTCTTCTTGCTTTACCGGATTTCACAAAAACTTTTGAGATAGAGTGTGATGCTAGTTGTATTGGCATTGGAGGAGTCCTTATGCAAAACGGACGTCCTATCGCCTACCATAGCGAAAAACTTGATGGTGCTCGCCTTAACTATCCATTTATGACAAAGAGCCTTTTGCCTTAGTTCGTGTCCTTCAAGTTTGGCAACACTACCTTTGTCCCAAGGAATTTATCATACATTCCGACCACGAGTCGTTGAAATATCTCAAAGGCCAAGCTAACCTGAGCAAGAGACACTCTAAGTGGGTTGAGTTCATGGAGTCTTTTCCGTACATTGTCAAGTATAAGAAGGGCAAAGATAATGTAGTTGCGGACGCATTGTCTCGGAAACATACAAGCCTTCTTACGAGACTTGAAATCAACGTGTTGGGTCTTGAGGAAATAAAATCTTTGTATGCTTCCGATCCGTTCTTTGAACCAATTTTCGCAAAGTGCTCCAATGACAAAGGAGTTGATGATTTCTATTTGTATAAGGGCTTTCTATTTAAACAAAACAAGCTATGCATCCCGAAGTCATCGCTTCAACTTTTGCTTCTCCAAGAATCTCATGGTGGAGGCCTTATGGGTCACTTTGGTCGCGACAAGACATTGGACATGCTCTCCAATCACTACTTTTGGCCCAAGATGAAGCGTGACGTGGAGCGCTACGTTCAACGATGCACGACTTGTGTTCAAGCTAAGTCGTAAGCTAATCCCTATGGTCTTTATATGCCATTGCCTATTCCTCATACACCTTGGTCCGACATTAGCATGGATTTCATGTTAGGATTGCCTAGATCCAAGCATGGTCATGATTCTATATTTGTTGTTGTGGATCGTTTTTCCAAAATGGCACACTTCATACCGTGCCATAAGACCGACGATGCTTCACATGTTGCAAATCTGTTTTTCAGGGAAATCGTCCGTCTTCACGGTGTGCCAAGGACAATCGTCTCCGAACGCGACATCAAATTCATGAGCTACTTGTGGAAGACCCTCATGGCCAAGCTCGGCGTCAAGCTCCTCTTCTCATCTGCATCACATCCTCAAACTGATGGCCAAACCGAAGTTGTCAACCGAAGCCTTGGAACTCTTCTTCGTGTGTTGATCAAGAAAAACCTGAAGGATTGGGAGGAATGCATTCCACACGCCGAGTTCGCCTACAATTGAGCCAAGCACTCAACAACCAAGATGATTCCATTCATGATCGTCTATGTTTTCGAGCCCCTCACCGCGCTCGACATCCTACCACTACCTCTCCATGAGCGCACGAACATGGACGTCGAGAAGTGCGCACAAGCTATGAAGACGCTTCATGAAGAAACAAGAGCTACTATCGAATAACAAGTCCTTCGCCAAGCTTCAAGGTTAAACAAGGACAAGAAGGAGATGATATTTGAAGAAGGTGACCTTGTGTGGATACACCTAAGAAAGGGCCGCTTCCCCAAGGAACGTGACTCCAAGCTCAAGCCAAGAGGAGATGGTCCCTTCAAGGTCCTCAAAAGAATCAACAACAATGCCTACATCATCGACATACCGACCTCCAAGTACCTTGCAAGCAATACATTCAATGTCAAGGATCTCTCACCCTACCATGGAGATGCTCAAGATGATATCCATGAAGAGTCGAGGACGACTCTTTCCCAAGGGGGGGGGAGCTGATGCAGCCCGTCCTACGGATGCTTCTACATCTACAACAACAAGTCCCCCAAGTGGACCCATGACTCGTGCCCGAGCCAAAATCCTCCAAGCTAAGGTGAACTCGCTCCTCTCTTCGTGCCAATTTGATACCTCCTTGGATGGCGTGCTACTTCATACCACTACTTTGTGCATCATCAGGTATGAGCCCCCGCCACGTCGACCCACGAGCCCTAAAGCTGCACCTGAGCTGAAGCTGCCAGAGCCGGAGTGTCCGCCCGACTCTAGCCGGAGTGTCCGGCCCAGTCGGAGTGTCCGGCGCGACTCAGCCGGAGTGTCCGGCCTTCCCCCGCCCCGTCTGGACTCGGACATTCTGTGTGCCAGTTCGAACACTGCCCGGAGTGTCCGGCCGTTCCGACCCGGACTGTCCGGCCTGAAGATGGGCCCGCGAGCCAAGCTGGGCCCTATGGCCCATGTACCCCTCTACTTCGCCCAGAACTCTACTTTAATGCCTGAATTACCCCTGAACTTGTGGTTGGCCTATATATAGACCCCCAACTCCATTGTAAACCCTAGGCTTGATATTGGAATTAGTGGAAACCCCTTTGTGGATCTATCTAATTCTTGCCTCATGCTCCTTGACTAAGGAGCACCAATATCCCCAAACCTCGTTGGAGTTTGCATTGTGCCTCCGTGTTGTACAAGGCCTAGGCATCGGTGTCCCTTTGCCTAGACGTCAAGATCTCACCGAGTCTCCCATCTCGCCGTGCCGGTTTGAGAGAGAGTCCTCCGCCCGACGCCGATCCTAGGGATTGCGCCGGACCGGTCACCGCCGGCGTGAGCTATTGGTGTTTATCGTGGTTTTGCGTGTGTGTGTTCATCGTGTTCTTCGTGCGTGTGTTCGTCGTGTTCATCCTTCCCTCCTTCCCCTGCACTCCACCCTCGATTTGAAAGGGAATCGTGAAAGATCGGGCCACCCTAGAGGTTTGCCCTCAAGAGCATCGCTGACGCCATGATAAACGCCATGTTGAGGGAGGGGAAGTATGATGCCCGTTGGTCTATGATGTTGGAGAAGCAAGATTTCAAGATCAGCCTTCTCAAGACCAATGTCACATCCAAAAAGAGGAAGGAGGACTTAGTGTTCCTCTGGTTGCTAACACAGCGACGATGGATGAGGAGGTGAAGGCATGGTATAAGAAGCAACGACCTCATCTTGCGAGAGATGTGGGCACCATCGGCTACTGCACCATGATGAGTGCATTTTTGAAGCATATTTACCTCATGTTTTTGCATGAGTAGTGATAGGTTTTCAGTATTTTACGGCGCTCACACGCACCTTTTTATGCATGTTTCCATGGGATCCCAAAATAATGAGGCATTGATAAATATATTGCTCTGTGATATCATATTGGACAAGATATGATATTTTCAAAGTAAAAAGTCATTATTATGATTTACCACACACCTAGGAGAAAAGTCATCACGAGGAGGGCGACACAAGGTTTAACGAGCATTGATATGGGAAGACCGCTTGTACCGCGTGCCCATACCATGTGGCAGCTGCTTTGGCTCGTCAAATACTCTCATCACACAAAGACAGATCTGATATCTGACATTAGAGCCACTAGAAAACACAGAAACCTCACCCCTGAAAGAGATCTGGAAAGGGAACTTGCAAGGGGCATCATCCTTGTTGCTACATGGATCATTGGAGGCCAAATCATCATCCCCATCATCATCAACCACTACATCTTCATCACCATTACCATTCCCATCTCAATCACCCCCCATCTTGTTGTACTTCCAATTGTTATTAAGGATTTTCACTTGTTATCATCCATCTAATCGTATTCAATTCATATATTCATGATGATGTTGTTGATTGCCTCTATGTGTGAGTAGTTTACTATATTCTTGGGGAGATGGTGAAACCCTAGCAATATTATGATGTGAAATAAATATTATCTTAAATTCTAGTCATGAGCATGTATTAGTTTTCTCTCTAGATATTATATGAAGTGCAAAATGTAATATTTGCCTCCAGGACTAGAGAGAGAACTCCCGTTGGTCATATGGTAGTACGTACATATAGGGTTCCGCAACAGAAAACAAAAAATTTCCTAGCAACGAGAATAATATAGCCAAGATCTACTCTATATGAATGTAATGTAACAAAGGTATTTTGTTTTCATACCTTCGAAGACCGACAAGCGTTAATGTACCCACAAACATTAATGATACGAACGATGAGTGCTACAACTGGCAGCATCTTTGAAGTTCTACACGCATCTGGTGTAGACGATGTCCCCTAGGCTGTCTAGTCCAGCGAAGCAACGTAATAAGATTGATCTAGATCGAAGAACCAGTAGCACGATGGCGTGCGTATGGTGGAGAACTCTAAACTCGTTCAAATATTATGAAACCACACATGAGGGAGAGAGAAGAGATAGAGTATAGAGGCAAAAGCCAATGGGGTGAATGAGGACAGGGGGTCTCCCCTCCTTTATATAGGCCAAGGGGGAAGGGGAGGTGCCTCCTAGCGCAAACGCTGCCTGGGATGGGGCCCACCTTGGTTAGCCGCCGCCCCTTCTCCCTCCTCTTGGGCCGCCGACCACTTAGGGGGTTGGGGCTCCCCTTAATGGCCTGCCACATGATGTTCCATTAGGGGTAGGCCATATATATTTAATATTCAATTCATTTAATTAAATACTAAAATACATAATTCGAGTATCCGAACAATTCATCGACTCTGGAACCTTTCCAATCTCTCTCCAAAATAATTCTAGAGTTCCCTCTCTCTTCTCCAATGATCTTGAATCAAAACCCTAAGCGTCATATACCCTTAAGTGTACCACCCTATGATTCTGGAATGCGCCAACATGATGGAGACACTTGACATGGGGTGAACACGTCAATGCCCATACTTGATGGACTTGGGTTTTGGGAAGAGCGACACACTAGAGACTTCGTCGGCTAATAGACAAACACAAAGGGAACACAAGGTTTACCCAGGTTCAGGCCCCGGAGGTGAAACCCTACTCATGCTTGTCTATTCTTGATTGATTGAGGAAGTGAAGATTACAAGGGTTCCGAGATGGCAATGGTACGCAAATTAGATCTGGTAGGTGTATGCGCGAGAGTTTTGATGATCCTTCATGTTGTTCCCTCTAGGCCTTTATATAGGGAGGCTAGGTCTCGTGAGACATCTGAGTTGGTTACAGGTTTGAGGGCGGAACCCTAAAGTTTCCTACCTAGTCTTGCCGTATCAGCCAAGGAGTCGAATCCTTCATGGGCTTGCCTCACCCGAATTGTCATGGGATTTACCATCACAAGTGGATTGTCACGTGGGCCTCCCACTAGGCCGGACCATATAGGAAAATAGTAGGTACATGTAGGGCATACCTATGTTAGTAGCCCCCGATTGTCCATTTCAATCGTAGATTTGGATGGAGACTCATAGGTCGTTTGCTACAGAAGATGCATAGTTGAAGGAGATATGTCCTAGAGGCCAACAACAAAGATGTTTTTATTGACATATCTCATTAGCTCGTAATATTTTTTATCCTACTAGAAATGTATTAAGTGGAAACATTAATACATGTGTGGTATATAAACAAACCAGGTCCCTAGTATCCTCTAGACTAGTTCGTTGCGCAGCTGCTGATCGAGGTTTCCTGATCATAGACTTTACCACGTCAATTGACAACGAGGTCACTTATACACTGATGGACAACACCCAACCCCTAGTGAAAGATCGGTATAAGCAACTAGAGGGGGGTGAATAGGCGCTACTCAATTTTTAGCTTCTTTTCAAATTAAGGCTTGACACAAAGTAAATTCTCTATATATGAAACTAAGTGTGGGAACCTATATGTCAAGAAAGCATGCAAGCAACAATAATAAAGAGTAAAGGATAGAATCACCGAGAGGGGAGATGGAGATTTTTTTTCTTGAAGTTCCTTCCTTTTGAGGGTAAGTACGTCTCCATTGGAGGAGTGGGCGGTACTAAGACCACCAGCGCCACTAAGGCCTCACCCTATTCTCCCGCACACCTGCCTTGCAACAAGCACACGGTATACTATGCGGTGACCTTGAAGGTGGCGACCGAAACCTTGTAAAAAACCTTGGGGCACTTCTCCACAACTGAATTGGAGGCTCCCAGGACAACCTCAAAGCTCTTACACACGAGGATGAGCTATGGAGGGCGACTTCTTTAAGTTAGGGTTTCCTCAAACCCTAGAGCAACATCAACTTACAAAAATGGTGGGGAAACACAAATCCCTTCGGTGGAAAGCTAGGTCTAGGTCTCCTCCCTCAATTCCCCAAGGGGCATCAAGTTTGAGTGGCTAGAGAGGGAGATTTAGGAGGTTGGAGCTCAACATTAATGGAGGAGAGAGAGTAGAAGCCACAACCTTCACTTGGAGAAGAAGGGGGTATATATAGCTCCCTAGAAAAAGAGTCGTTGTTGCATCACTAACCCCGGAGTCTTAGGTCTTTAGGGCCGGAGTGTCCGGGGTGGGCACTGGACTCCGGGCAGGACTCCGGTGGGGGTTACTAAACGCTTCTCGAGCCACCCCGAAGTCAAGGCCGGAGTCTCTGGGCTCCTTCCCCGGAGTCTCCGATGGGGTGCATGCCTCCGGACCCAACTCCAGGGATGGACACAGAGAGCAAACCAGGGGGGCCAGAGACTTGCCCGGAAACCAGGCCAGAGTCTTCGATCCAAGACCTCGGAGTCCCCGGGCCTGGACCCCAGAGTCTCCGGACTTAGGGGATGCAGTAGACCAAAGCTTCCATCTCGGCACCTTTTCTTTATTAAAATTTGAACCCTTCTCCTTTGAACAATAGAACATTGTCTTGCGCCTTTACACGGATGAACCTGCAATACTTAGCACACGGTAAAAACTAACTTGTGTTGACAACAAACACCAAAACATGATTAAGGTAGGAAATGCCCTTTCAATCTCCCCCTTTTTGGTGTTTGATGACAACACAAGGGTTTGCATAAAAATAGACAAGCACATGGTACAAGCGGTAGAGAGGCTCCCCATCGAAGGTGTGATGACCCACAAGTATAGGGGGTGTATCGCAGTATTTTCGAGGGAAGTGAAACCCAATTTATTGATTCGACACAAGAGGAGCCAAAGAATATTTATAAGCCTTAACAACTGAGTTTTCAATTCAGCTGCACTTGGAAACAATCTTGCTCACAACAGGTTATCAGTAGCAACAGTTTTGTAGTAGGAATAGCAAAGTAACAGCAGTAGTAGAGTAAAGACAGCAGTGACAATAGCAGTAAACAGTGGGGTTCGAGTGCGGTAGGCATAGGGATGGATGGACGGGCGTTGCATGGACAAGACAA
Organism: Avena eriantha; assembly: GCA_910589775.1. NCBI lineage: Eukaryota > Viridiplantae > Streptophyta > Magnoliopsida > Poales > Poaceae > Avena > Avena eriantha. The sequence continues at coordinate 491,483,264 of OU342742.1, forward strand.
CTCACATAGCAATCAGAACATAGGACAATTGCAGATAAATAAGATAAAGCATCCAAGTACTAGATAATCCTAGGCATGTGTTCCATATATAGTCATACATGCTCGCAATGAGAACTTGCACAACATCTTTTGTCCTGCCAGCCCGTTTGCAGCGGGGCCTCAAGGGAACTACTAGCAATTAAGGTACTCCTTTTAATAGAGCACCGGAGCAAAGCATTAACACTCCATGAACACATGTGATCCTCACATCAAAGCCATTCCCTCCGGTTATCCCGATTTCTGTCACTTCGGGGCCATTGGTTCCGGACAACAACGTGTGTATACAACTTGCAGATAAGACAAAAAACAATACTATCATAATGAATCAATAGCATGTTCAGATCTGAAATCATGGCACTCGGGCCCTAGTGACAAGCATTAAGCACAACAAGTCGCAACAAAGTCATAAAGCACTAATAAAAGATACTAGGCACCATGCCCTAACAATCTGATGCCATTACATGAACGATCTCATCCAATCCCTACCATCCCCATAGCCTACAGCGGGGGATTACTCAATCATAGATGGGGGAAACATGGATGGTCGATGGAGAAGCGATGGTGATGATGATGGCGATGATCTCCTCCAATTCCCCGTCCCAGCAGGGTGCCAGAACGGAGTTTCTGGTGCTGTTTCGTGGAATCTGGTGGTGGCGGTGGAGCGGAACTCCTTCTGGAAAAACATCGAATCCCCCGAAGTTTTTAGGTCAGAAGGCTCCTTATAGGCGAAGAGAGAGGCCGAGGGGGTGCCTGGGGGGCCCACACCACCCCTTGGCGTGGCCTGGCCCGTGCCACCAGGTGGTGTGGCCACCCCTGGCTCTTCTCCGTCTCGTATTCTGGCTCCTGGATTCTTCGGGTGAAATAGGATTTTTGGCATATTTTTCGGGATTTTTCTTGATAGTTGATTTTCTGCGCAAAAAGTAGACACCAAGGCAATTCTGCTGAAAACAGCGTCAGTCCGGGTTAGTTGTATCCAAATCACACAAGTTTAGAGGAGAAACAATAGCAAAATTGTTCGGGAAAGTAGATACGTTTTGGACGTATCAACTCCCCCCAAGCTTAGCTTATTGCTTGCCCTCAAGCAATTCAGTTGAAAACTGAGTGCGGTAAAAGAACTTTCACAAACACATTTGCTTCATATAATGTAAATATTCTCAGCAATGTGATCAACTACTTAGATAATTCATAATAAAGAGTATGCAACCGAGTCTACTTAATAGTCATTGCAAGCTATAAAGAGATTCCAACTCAAAAATAATAAGCAGCATGAAGTATAAACATAAGCAACATTACAATGCTCATACAAAGGTATGATAGAGTGGTATCTCGCTTGCATTGGATTATGAATGCCAAGGCACCTCTGAAGTTCAAGTGATGACTAGAAGTAAAGATATCAAGGATACAAGCATCAAAGTCATAACACAAATAATCAAGTAATGGAACAAACACAAAGAATGACAACTATGCTCTCAAGAAGGTGCTCAAAGAATAAATGGAGAGTCAACAAGTAAAGGAAAAGGTTTTTGAAAGGCTTCCAAATGCTGAAAGTATGGTACTCATTAGCTTTGAGCTCTCATTGCCCTATCATAAGCATCTTTAATGTGGTTAAGGTGAAAGTGAGGTCCAATCTGAGTTATATGCTTGACAGACTATAAACTGAGAATCCCATGTCCCTTGAGTACGAGGGCCGCTCCTCATGCTACTCAACTTTAGTTACCGGTAAGTTCTTGTCATCGTAAATATGTGCGTATCATAGAGAACCGCCAACGGGGTACCCCTTGCCTGATGATACGGAAGAATCCCCATATCAAAATGACAAGGCAAGCAGACAATGAGTATCTCAGCAATCTTCTTATTTACCATGGGAAAATGGTGCTTTTTTCTCTCTTTCCTCTTTTCATAAATCTCTTTTTTCCATTTTCTCAATAGTTATCTCTCTCTTTTTTTATAAGAAGAATGCTTCATAGATATCATTATGGTTACGCTGCAGGTTTCCACCATGTCAGCATGGATTAGACCAGCGGCCCAGGCGTTTCTCTAACACACATACATAACTCCATGGACTTACAAGCTCCCCTTTTATTTCACACCGACGACATCCCCAAACAAAAGAGCAAGGTATCAACTGGGTATATATATTTACAAGTGTTGAAAGCGTTCCCCGTGACAGCACAGTTCTGCTAATCCCCAGCCTATAATTTGCAAGCATATAACTTTCATGGAGAGTCACAATGGTTCGGGTTTATTAAGTGCAGGAGATAAAGTGTGCCATCAAGTTCGTGAGAGCTTTACTAACTAACTTTCTCATAACAAGCAAACATTTTATTCGGAAGAAAACAAGGAATATTGAATATGCACGGAAGTAGCGAATGATGCTAATAGGTAGGTATGGTGGACACTTTGGCAATATTTGGTTTAAGGGAGTTGGAAACATGAGTAAAACACTCAGTGGAAGTGAAGGCTAGCAATAGTAAGGGAGCGACAAACGAGAGAGCAATAGCTGTCATTATCATGCTTGCAACAAAACAGGACTACTCATGGCATGAAAGTGATTCAAGATCCTCAAGGCAATATAATTCATCGAGGCTTAACTGATTATTACAGTCATATGCATGCATGAGCATGTGCCAAGTCAATTCAAATGAAACATTCAGAGGAGGATACCATGGTGTCATACCAATTTATGAATATAGAAATGCAATCAAACATTCATAAGACATACTCCAAACTATTAGCGAGCTGGAGCTAATCATAAGAAAGCAAGAACTATTAAGCATCCAAAGAAAACATACACTCTACATGAACGGACTAAGCATGTCCATAGTGATGAGTATATGTACAAAAAATGAAAATAAATAGAGTTCGTTACCAGCCTCTTACCACGCCTCGAGTTGTCATTAATCCTCATTATTTCTCTTCACTTGTGTGGCTTGAATAATAATATGAAACCAATATCCACTAAGGACTGCTGAACCCTGTAGCAAACTCACAAAAACCAAAGAAGAACGACAAATATTTTTGTTGTTTTTGATTTTTAGAACAAGAACCAAAGAGGAAAAACAAGCAAAGCAAAATCTTTTTGGGTTTTTTCAAATAGTTCAAACAAAGCAAAAAGGGAAAAACAAACCAAGGCAAAAAGAAGAAGCAAACCAAAGAGAAACAACAAAAATACTTTTGGTCTTTTTGTGTCTTAGAAAGCAAAAGCAAAGAAGAACGAAAACTAAAAAGAGAACGAAAACATGAATACACAAAGTACCGACACAACATGATATGGAGATGAGTGCGGTGTCGGCGTACCTCCCCCCAAGCTTAGGCTTTTGGCCTAAGTGGGTATCAATCCCAAGCCGGCCAGGATGAAGTGTCACCGTAGTACGACAAAGAGGTCCCCTTGTCCTGGTGCGAGCTCGAGTACGTCCCTCCGTAATGTGCGGAGTAATCATAGGAGGGCACATCCTCATGGTGCTGCTCGTGGAAACCCAGCAAGCAAAGCTGCTCGTCCACCTCCTCCTTGGAGCACGACCACGGTCTCCTATGAACACTAAACAAAGAAGGCTGTGGAAAAAGGATCTCCCTTTCATCCCCATCAGTGAAAAGCATCCTATATACTAGACTGTCCAAATCAGAAGTAGCAGTGACAAAGTGATGAGTTTTCATAGCAACAAGGTCAAGCCTCTGTGGTGCCAGTATAGCATCATTGGGATCCGCTAAAAGACCTAATGCATTGACTATACGCGAGGCAATGATGCCCCCATAGATAGGCCCCCTAGCAGCTAGGCGGCGAGCAATAAGCAAGCCAAGATTGTACCGAGTATCATTGTTAAGCGTAGCATCAAGGAATGCTAAATGATAAATGGAGATATTACTTATGTTCTCCCTACCAAGCACGCTAGTAGAAAGATAATATGCAAAGTATCTAAGAGCAGAGAGTTGGATATTTCTTATCTTTCCGCGCTGCGCCACGCGGTCATCATCATTGGTCACCCCTCGGTAGAGCTCCAACAAATCAGCGGGTTGCCCTTGAATTTTCTTCATGGTCCCTGTCATGCGTACACCTACAATACTGCAAAATCTCTCCAAAGGCATGATGAAGGGCAGATTATAGATTTTAAAAGAGACAGTCGACTGATAGGATGTGTTAGTAAACGTGAAGCTCTCAACAAAAGTTTTGGTGAGCATAGCGTACTGCGCACTCTCATCTTGCATATATGAGGTCAAACCAACCCTCTCAATCAGTAGCAAGAAATCATCAAGAATACCTGCAGCTTGTAAGAAAGTAAAAAAAGGAAAAGAGGATGGGTGAGCATCCCCATCATCCCTTTCACTACCAATACGAGTTGCAATGAGATCTTCGTTGTATGATGGCCTAAACTGAGAGGCTGATCTTGAGGGCCTCGACCTCCTAGGTGCATCACTCTCAAATATCTCTCCAAAAGTATGGTTGTTCATGCTTGGTATTATGAAATTTAAACACCTATTAAACAAGTGATTGCAAAGTAAATATAATGAAGGATTCTACTCATAGGGACTTGTAAGAGGCCTAAACATGCATCAAAACTATATCTCTAATTATTAAACAAGCTTACAAGCTCTCATAACCAGTCACCTATAGCAGCAAAATACTCAATATATAATCTACTAAACACAAATCTACTTGGACAAGGGGAGGAGTCACATACCAGGGAACAAATGCTCCAAATTTCAGCAAGAAAGATGGGCTGAGCAAGGAGATCGAAAAAATTGAGAGCAAGCACAGCAAGAACGCGATTTTGAGCTATGAACTGGAGCTTACTCGGGAGAGAGAAGAAAGTGGTGGGTGAGAGAGTTAGTGGGGGGGCAGGGGTGGCACACACCAGGGCATGGCGCCACCCAGGGCTGGCCGCGCCACCATGTGGTGTGCCTGCCTGGTGGGCCCCCCTGGTACATCCCAGGTACTCCTCTGCCCCTTTTTTCACGTAAAAATTTAATATGAATTTTCTGGAATTTTTCGGGACACTTTATTTTTGGGCATTTTTCAGAAACAGAAGAATGATTTTTCTGACAGACAATTTTTTTCTTTTGGAACATGATGCAAGGACAAAACAAGGCTAGAACTACAGGAGTTCTAAGACACTCTAACATGCAAGCAACTAATAACAAAAAATAAAACTAAACGAAAACAAAAACTAAGATGCAAAGGATAGAAATAAACGAAGATAATCATAATGAAAACATTGTTTTGTTCAATGAAATCCTTTTGTTAACAAGGTTGATCAAGTCTTGCTACCAAAACAATTCCATATGAGATAAAACTTTGTATTCCACTAATGATTATGTTACCTCAACCTTGATAACAATGGTCCCAATCATAATAGTTTCAAATTTTTCTCTTGGTATGGGACAATATATTTCTCCAACTTGAATGCCTTCAACATGTTCAATTGAATTCAAACCATAAGTCCTTTCCATCTTCTTGGGGAAATAGACAGTATGTTCTTTGTCATTAACATTGAAAGTCACCTTTCCTTGATTACAATTAATAACAGCTCCAACAGTATTAAGAAAATGTCTCCCAAGAATAATAGACATATTTTCATCTTCAGGCATTTCAAGCACAACAAAATCAGTTAATATCAAGCAATTGTGGGCCACCTGAACAGGTACATCCTCACATATACCCACAGGAATAGTGGTAGATTTATCAGCCATTTGCAAAGATATATTAGTTGGTATTAATTTTTCAAGTTGAAGCCTCTTATAGAGAGAGAAAGGCATAACAGTAACTCCAGCTCCCAAATCACACAAAGCAGTTCTAACATAACTGTTCTTAATAGATCAAGGGATAGTTGGAATCCCTGGGTCTCCAAGTTTCTTAGGAACCTTACCATTAAAAGAATAATTAGCAAGCAAAGTCGAAATTTCTTCATTAGGGATCTTCCTTTTATTCGAGACAATATCCTTCATATACTTTGAGTAAGTTGGCAATTTAATAGCATCAGTCAAAGGAATTTGCAAGAATAAAGGCTTCATCCACTCACAAAACTTATTATAGTGTTCATCCTCCTTTGATGTGTGTTTCTTATCAGGGAAAGGCATAGGTTTTTGGACCCAAGGTTCTCTTTCACTACCATGTTTCTTAGCAATAAAATCCTCTTTAGTGTATTTAGTATTCTTACTATGGTTTTTAGGTTCTTCTTCAACTTTTTCTTCATTAGGAACTTCATTTCCTTCATTACCACTTTCAGTTTCAACATCAGAGATAAATATACTATTAGGATCTATAGCAGGTTTAGAGGGTTCTACAATAGTTTTATGCTTCTTTTTTCCTTTTCTTACGAGTAGAACCACTATTTTCAGCTTGTTGAGAATCCTGCTCAATTCTTTTGGGATGCCCCTCAGGATATAGAGGATCCTGGGTAGCAGCTCCAGTTCTAGTTCTAGTTTCATAAGCATGTCTTTCTTTAGCAGCATTATCTAGCAAGTCGTTTTGCACTTTAACGAGTTGATCTATTTGAGTTTGAACCATTTGAAAGTGTTTAACAATCATTTTAACATCATTAGAGGTTCTTTTCACAATATCTTTCAACTCAACAATAGCTCTAGTGTTCTCCATTAGATGATTTTGCACCCTTTTATTAAAGTTATCTTGCTTAACAATAAAGATATCCAATTCTTCTAAGCATTGGTCAGGAGGTTTAGAGTAAGGGATATCACCTTCATCAAAGTGTTGGAGAGAGTATACCTCAATAGTGGATGAGTAGGGAATAGGCTTACATAATTCTTCTATAGGAGGTAAATTCTTGACATCTACAGCTTTAATTACCTTCTCCTTAAGACATTTCTTAGCTTCCTTCATCACTTCATCATTTAATTCAATAACTCCCCTCTTCTTTGATGTTGGAATAGGCACCGGAATAGATGGTTCAGGTACAATTACTTAAGGTATAGTTTGTTTAGGAGGAGTCCAATCTTCATAATTCTTACTTATTTTAGCCATTAATTCCTCAGCTTCCTTAGGAGTCCTATTCCTGAAAACACAATCAGCACAACTATCTAGGTATGTCCTAGATTCTTCAGTTAGTCCATTATAAAATATATCAAGAAGCTCATTCTTAGGTAATGGACTTCTAGCCTGTGCATGAATCAAAGCACAAAACCTTGCCCAAGATTCAGGCAATACCTCTTTTTCTCCCTGTTTAAAATCAAAAAGTTCCTGCAAAATAGCATGTCTAGCACTAGGAGGAAAATATTTATGCAGGAAAGTACTAATCAAGCAATCAGGGCTATCAATAGATCCAGGAGGTAAATGACTAAACCAAGTTTTAGCTTATCCTTTCAGTGAAAAGGGGAAATCTTAGCAACAAAGTAAGTACGCATCTTAATATTATCGGAAAACAAGCCACTCATGGTAGAAAGTTCATTCATATGTGCTACCGCACATTCATTCTTAGTCCCACAAAAAGGTTCTTTCTCGACAATAGCTATGTAAGATAGATCGAGAGAGAAATCATAATCTTCATCTATAATGTTTATGGGAGAAGCAGCAAACTTAGCAATATCAGACAATTTGGGTCTAATAGTACGCCTCTCAAGGAGACTCTTAGCAGCACTCCTATCATGGGTGTTTTTACATTCTTTAATAAATTCATCGGTCATCTCAACATAATCATCTTCAATATCATAACTTTCACTAGACTTAGGTGAACTAACAGGTGTGGTAGTGTCTTCATTAGGAGTTTCGGTATTTCCAGCTATAGTTCTAGCAATCGTAGCATCTAGGAAAGGACCTAATGAACCACTCTTATCAAGCACAGAAGCAGCATCATAAGCATCAGAAGTTTCAGATTCAGCAGTAGTAGCGGTGTGTGTAGCATGTGCATGTGGTGGTGTAACGAGCTTACTTATAACAGATGGTGAATCAAGAGCAGCAAAGGTGTTCAGAACCGTACCTCTTCTTGTAGTGGATGGTAAAATAGGAAACTTGCCATCACGAGACTTACCCATGATGGATGGATAGCAGCGAACAATAGAGAATCCAAGTGAACTTGATAAATAAAGCTATGCTCCCCGGCAATGGCGCCAGAAAATAGTCTTGATGACCCACAAGTATAGGGGGTGTATCATAGTATTTTCGAGGGAAGTGAAACCCAATTTATTGATTCGACACAAGGGGAGCCAAAGAATATTTATAAGCCTTAACAACTGAGTTGTCAATTCAGCTGCACCTGGCAACAATCTTGCTCACAACAGTTTATCAGTAGCAACAGTTTTGTAGTAGGAATAGCAAAGTAACAGCTGTAGTAGAGTAAAGACAACAGTGACAATAGCAGTAAACAGTGGGATTCGAGTGCGGTAGGCATAGGGATGGATGGAAGGGCGTTGAATGGACAAGACAACTCACATAGCAATCAGAACATAGGGCAATTGCAGATAAATAAGATAAAGCATCCAAGTACTAGATAATCCTAGGCATGTGTTTCATATATAGTCATACGTGCTCGCAATGAGAACTTGCACAACATCTTTTGTCCTGCCAGCCCGTTTGCAGCGGGGCCTCAAGGGAACTACTGGCAATTAAGGTGCTCCTTTTAATAGAGCATCGGAGCAAAGCATTAACACTCCGTGAACACATATGATCCTCACATCAAAGCCATTCCCTCCGGTTATCCCGATTTCTGTCACTTCGGGGCCATTGGTTCCGGACAACAATGTGTGTATACAACTTGCAGATAAGACCAAAAACAGTACTATCATAATGAATCAATAGCATGTTCAGATCTGAAATCATGGCACTCGGGCCCTAGTGACAAGCATTAAGCACAACAAGTCGCAACAAAGTCATAAAGCACTAATAAAAGATACTAGGCACCATGCCCTAACAATCTGATGCCATTACATGAACGATCTCATCCAATCCCTAGCATCCCCATAGCCTACAGCAGGGGATTACTCACTCATAGATGGGGGAAACATGGATGGTCGATGGAGAAGCGATGGTGATGATGATGGCGATGATCTCCTCCAATTCACCGTCCCGGCAGGGTGCCAGAACGGAGTTTCTGGTGCTGTTTCGTGGAATCTGGTGGTGGCGGCGGAGCGGAACTCCTTCTAGAAAAACGTCGAACCCCCCAAAGTTTTTAGGTCAGAAGGCTCCTTATAGGCGAAGAGAGAGGCCGAGGGGGTGCCTAGGGGGCCCACACCACCCCCTGGCTCTTCTCCGTCTCGTTTTCTGGCTCCTGGAGTCTTTGGGTGAAATAGGATTTTTGGCATATTTTCCGAGATTTTTCCTGATAGTTGATTTTCTGCGCAAAAAGTAGACACCAAGGCAATTCTGCTGAAAACAATGTCAGTTCACGTTAGTTGTATCCAATCACACAAGTTTAGAGGAGAAACAATAGCAAAAGTGTTTGGGAAAGTAGATACGTTTTGGACGTATCAAGGTGCACCCACGAGATTGCATATGAATATAGGTGCACAAACACAAGGGAGGACACTCCCCCTAGATGCTGCAAACCTACCCAAGTGCAAGGAGATAGGAATTGTTAAGTGATACTCATACGTTTGAACCAAAAAATGTGGTGAATAAATATATAAGAACATCCATTAAGAGGGGTCTTCATCATAAATGAGATATGAATCCATAGATAAGATACCACATAGTCTTCACATACAAATAGCCACACAACCTAGGTCCACAGATGATACACAACAAAGGTCCACAAATAAAGCGAGGCAAATAAGAACAAGTCACAAGCGAAAGAATCAAAGAGCGAGCTTGTGACATCCCATGTAAATCCCATGTCATTACCTAATAGCAACTTCTCCCCCTTTGGCATCAATACATCAAAAGGGGACAAGAGCGATACTACATGCCCAACCAGATCACTCGTCATCCCCGTCCTCCTCGTCATCATCGGAGATCTCCTCGGAACCTTGATCACCATAAGCATACGAGCCCTTGCCATGGAGAGAAGAGGAAGCATCATCCTCAAACATACGCCAATCAATAGAACCTTGAGCCCATGAACCATAGGAGAGAGTGTGAGAGGGCTGAGGCATTGGCTGAGCTGAACTAGATCCTTCGGCATCACTATCTTCCTCCCACTAGTGAAATTTCTGTAGAATCTGCTTGTCCCTCTTGTAAGCTTCATATTGACCCTTGCGAATATCAATGTTCATGCAAAGAAGCATCTTCTCCCAAAAGGTGTCCTTCTTCATTTGCGCCTTCACATAGTCACGAGAAAAGGAAGGCATACAGCATTGCTAGCATTCTTCCTCCTAGCATGAACAGGGCTGGCAGCAGGAGGGCTATCCTCCTCATCCTCTCTAATCTCATCATCTCACACGGAAGCAGAATAGCCACGAGGATCTGCAATGGTAGTGGGAGCCTTATGCTACAACTAGAGAGGGGAATGGGCAACAACAGGCAGGCCTTTAAGTGGAGAAGGCAAGTTCATCTTCGCAAAGGTGGAGAACACAAGCCTCATGACATAGGGAGAATATGTGGGAGTCTTCTTCTCAGCAATGTTGATGGCCAACTCCATGAAGATGAAGTACATGACGTCGAGGGGAGTGATAGGAGCATCAGGGCCTTTGATGAGAACGGAGTGAGCAAGAGCCATAAGAGGAACCAAGGTTGACCGAATAGTGTCAAGATTGCCTGCTTGAGGATAGATGTTCTCACGAAACATGCGGATCAAAATGTGGAACGGTGGCCTTAGGTTCCTTGCTTCTCCAAGGACACCATTCTTGTTGTAGATAGGAGCAAGAGGCTTCTTGTTGTACTCGAGCCCAGTAGTCACATGAATGCGACAGCCAACCGGTGAATTCCTGCCCTCAAAAGGATACTCCAAAACCGCAGCAAACTCACTCATGCTAGACTAACAACGAACCTCGCCAGTCATCCGAGTCATAGGAATCTCGTTCCCTTCTCCGAACATGAGAGTCACAAAAAACTGATGCACAATCTGAACATTGTAGCTCTACTAAAAACCCATGAGATGATGCAACCCAAGATTCTCGGTGATCTAGAGAGCCTCAGAGAAATAGGTTTTGTTGTTCATGAAGCCAAAATCCAGAGGACGTTGTGGTCACACGGGCTTGCTCTTAGACAAATGGGCATAAATCTCGGTCATAATCAAATACTGCTCATGCCTCCAGAAACGAGCATCTAGGCTATTATTTGTCATATCATAGGATAGCTACCTCCTCATGACTCGGAACTCATCCTTGTTCAGCCTCGAGAGTGTAGTGAGATTGTCATACTTCCGTTTCTTAGCAAGTTCCTCACGATGAGGACGCTCTTCCGCTTGCCGCTTCAATGACATGGCTTTCTTTCCCTTGGCCTTTTCACCATGTTCCTCACGGCTGTCATATGGGTGCTTACTGGACATCTTGCGAGGGTTGCCCCCATAGTTCGGGGTCTTGGACTTGGTGCGAAAAGGACGAGAGCTACCAGAACCACCCGCACAAACAATCAAGAAGGCACAAAAACACAACGAGGAATGAGTTTTGCAAGTCCTGGAATCATATGGTGGAAGAAGTATGAGAACTAGACCACAAACAGAGGAAGACCTCCGGAGTCTCCGGTCTCTAGCCCCGGAGTCTCCGGTCGGGGGACCAGAGTCTCCGGCCTAGAAACTTAGCAAGAGACGGGAATCAAGGGGAATTCACCTAGTCGTAGACCGAGCTCTCAAAACTTCAAGATCAACTAAATTACCACAAAAAATACCAAATGCCATGGAAAAAGGGGTCCCAAACCGCATCCCCATATAGGGGAAACCCTAGGGAGAGAATGAGAGAGGAGGGGGGCACCTTGATCCATGGAGAAGGTTCCCAGACGGCGGGGAGTAGGTCCGACAGCGAGGGAGAGAAGGTGGTTGGCGGCAGCGACAGATCTGGGGCGGAGGGTGGCACCGGCGGCAACGGGCGGAGGAGGACGGGAGGGAGTGGAGAGAAGAGAGTCGAGGGTGGAGAGGAGTAACTAGGAGTTACCCCCACCACGACTCTCTAATATACCAGGCTGGAGTCTCCGGGTACAAGGGCCAGAGTCTCCGGGCCATCGGAGTCTCCAGCCTCCACTCCCAGAAAATGCCAGAAACAATTTAGGACAGGCAAAATCATGGGAAACCCAAGTGAACAAGCAAATATGGGATAGAAAACCATAAGACCCAAAAGAAGATGCATGAATATGCAATGAAGATCCAAAACCACAACAAGTTGGGTCAGTGGCTGAGGACACCATGTTTGAGTATAATTGGCTTGGCACTGCGAAGATATATCTTGGGTCCATTACCAAAACTCGTCATTTAAGCTCACATATCACATAATGATATAAATAGGATGATTTTATTACTTTGGGCATGATGGGGGAGGGATAGCCCAATCCATTAGGACCGCACCTCTCCTATGTCCATGCCTACATCTAGATAGGATAACATATGAATGCATGGGTATGGGTGCATGGTCTCAAGCCACATTGCTTGAATGAATGATATTTAGCTCATGTCTTAACTCTCGGAATTTCTTCTCATCAAGGGGCTTGGTGAATAAATCTGCAAGATTCTTCTCGGTGCTAACATAAGAGAGGTCAATATCTCCATTATTCACATGCTCCCGGATGAAGTGATGACGAATATCAATATGCTTCGTTCTTGTGTGTTGCACCGGGTTGTAGGCGATCTTGATTGCACTTTCATTATCACAAAGAAGAGGCACTTTGTCACAAGGGACACCGCAATCCTTTAAAGTTTGCCTCATCCATAACAATTATGCACAACTAGCGGCCACAATATAATCAGCTTCGGCGGAGGACAAAGGGACACAATTTTGTTTCTTTGATGACCAACACACCAAGAACCTACCAAGGAATTGGCAAGCCCCAGAGGTTGACTTCCTTCCAACTTTGTCTCCCGCCCAATCCGAATCCGTGAAACCATGAGAACAAAGCTTGAGCCCTTGGGATACCATAAGCCAAAGTTTGGGTATCAACTAAATATCGAAAGATTCGCTTGGCCGCCATAAGGTGGCTTTCTTTTGGGGCGGCTTGAAACCGTGCACAAATACCCACACTTAACATGAATATCCGGTCTAGATCCACAAAGATAAAGCAAAGGACCAATCATAGATCAATATACCTTTTTATCTACATCTTTACCCTTAGTATCGAGAGTGAGATCACACTTGAGAGGCATGGGAGTCTTGGATCCATTTAAATCCATCAACTTGAACCTCTTGAGCATATCTTGAATGTATTTGGCTTGATTAATGAAGATACCTCCAAACACTTGCTTCACTTCAAAGCCAAGAAAGAATTGCAACTCCCCCATCATAGACATTTCAAACTCACTAGTCATTAGCTTAGCAAAGACATCATTGAAATCTTTGTTAGGAGAACCAAAGATAATATCATCAACATAAATTTGACATATGAAAAAGTTTCCTCCAACTCTCTTAGTAAAAAGAGTTGGGTCGATTATCCCAACTTCGAAACCATAGTCTACCAACAACTTTCTAAGGTTCTCATACCATGCACGTGGAGCTTGTTTAAGTCCATGGAGTGCCTTATCAAGTTTGTAGACGTGGTTTGGAAGTTTGGGGTCCTCAAAACCCGGAGGTTGCTTGACATAAACCAACTCATTTAAGGGACCATTAAGAAATGCACTTTTAACATCCATTTTTTGTAACTTAAAGTTATGATGAGATGCATACGCAAGCAAGATACAAATGGATTCAAGACGGGCAACGGGGGGAAAGTTTTACCGTATTCAATCCCCTCGACTTGGGAGAAGCCTTGAGCCACCAATCTTGCCTTGTTGCGAATAATCATCCCATTTGCATCTTGCTTGTTCTTGAAGATCCCACTTTGTTCCGATGACATTATGGCACTCCTTGGTTCTCTCCACCAATGACCACACTTTGTTTGCACTCGAAGTTGTGAAGTTCTTCATGCATGGCATCAAGCCAATCCGAGTCTTCAAGCGCTTCATACACCTTTTGGGGCTCTACACAAGAAATGAAACTATTGTGGCCAACAAAGTTAGCCACTTGGTTACGAGTAGAAATGCCCCTTTCAAGATCACCAACAACATTTTCAAGAGTAATTCCTTCTCAATGAGCTTGGCGATCCTTCTTTCTTCATGACGAGCATGAGCTTCCTCAATGGATTCTTGAGAAGCTATTTGTTCATCACCACTATTTTGATCCTCTTCTTGACCTTGAAATTGAGCTTGCTCCTCTTCTTGAGCTTGCTCGATGTTTTGGCTTTGACCATCCTCATGAGCTTGACCTTGGTCATTATGGGGTGAAGAACACCCATCATTTACTTGAGCTTGACCTTGATCATGAGCTATCTCTTCAAGAATGGCATCTTGGTGGCTACGGGGTTGATGTAGATTTAGTGTAGGTGAGTGCGCGACTTGAGTAGAGCATAGTCCTTCTCCTTCCACCACAAGGGGTTCCTCAACGGGCGAAAAAATCCACACCCATTCTTCTTATGGCTTGAGGAGGAATTTCATCACCTACATCACCAAGATGAATTTGCCCCACTTGGGAGCCATTATGATCATCGAATTTCATATTAGAGGATACTATAACTTGCCCAGTGGACTTGTTATAGATCCTATTGGCATGGGAGTCTGATGCATAGCCAACAAAGATACCTTCAATAGAGCAAGGCTCAAATTTAGATAATCGGTTACCTTTCTTGAGAATATATCACTTGCACCCAAACACTCGAATGTAGTGGATACTTGGCTTCTTGCAAATGAGGATCTCATATGGAGTCATATACAAATGCTTATGAAGATAAATCCGGTTAGCAATGTGACAAGCGGTTGAGATAGCTTCAGCCCAAAAGTTATATGGATACTTGAACTCCGCAATCATGGTTCTTGCCATATCCATTAGAGTCTGGTTCTTCCTTTTCGCCACACCATTTTGTTGAGGGGTATATGGAGCAGAATATTGATGCTTGATCCCCTCATCACCAAGAAACTCATCTAAGGTGTACTTATTGAACTCGGTACCATTGTCACTTATTATGGCCAAGATCTTCTTGTTATGTTGACGTTGCACTTCATTGGCAAAGTTGATGACAGTTTGTAGAGTCTCACTCTTCTTCTTGAAGAAATATACCCATGTGTATGTTGAGTAGTCATCAACAATAACCAAACAACACTTCTTCCCCCTAAGGCTGTCAAAGGATGGATGACCAAAGAGGTCCATGTGAAGGAGCTCTAAGATCCCATAGGAATAGATGGTTGTAGTTGGGGGTGTGCCGTCTCATGGAGCTTCCCTTCAATGCATGCCCTACACACATGATCTTTGACAAAACGCACATTATCTTTTAGACCAAGGATGTGGCCTCCCGTGTGAAGGTTTTGCAAAGACCTCATGTTGACGTGGGCAAGACAGCGATGCCAAAGTCATCCCACATCACCTTTAGCCATTAGGAAGGTCGCGGTAGGTGTGGGTTTCTTATCAAAATCTACCACATACAAACCGTTCTCGGCATACCCAACAAAGGCTATAGAGAGAGTCTTGCTCCACATGAGAACCACAACCTTCGGGGTAAAGTAGTCATTAAAGCCCATAAGCGTAAGTTGATGAACAGAAAGTAGATTGTATGAAAGGGTTTTGATATGCATAATGTCCACAATGGATATATTTGGTGTGACCACTACCTTACCCAAACCCAATACCTTAGAGGTTGATCCATCTCCATAAGTGACACACATATTGGAAGTATTAGGTCTCGTCTCATCAAGCATCTCGTTGCTTCTGGTCATATGACTTATTGCACCACTATCAACCACCCATTTTATTCCACCGGAAGCATAACCCTACAAGAAATCAATGCTTGTTTTTAGGTACCCATTGTTGAATGGGTCCTCTTTTGTTAGTCACAAGCATCTTAGGAACCCCAATGGCCCAATGGTAATCATCACCATAAGAGGCTCCTACATATTTAGCATATACATGACCGTCATAAGATTTCATAAGAACATAGGATGGGTTATACTTTCCCGCAAATTAATTATGAGATGGTTCATCACCATTCCTAATGACATTTGGTTCCTTGTCTTTTTCCATCTCCCCCTCCTTCACAAAAGTAATCATTTTGGAAGGGGGAGAAGGCAAGGTCTTCTTCTTCTTACCCTTGTTCTTATTCTTTGACTTGGATGTAAACCCAAGTCCTTTCTTAGTCACATTGTCCCTTTGATTACTCAAAAGGGAATTTAGACTTTTCTCACCTTGAATGCATGAGACAAGGCCTTTCTCAATGGTAGCTTTCAACCTCTTATTTTCCTCAATAAGATCTTCATGCTCACAACAATGGTTAGTAGAACATGAAGCAATACTAGTTGACAAGGTTGAAACATCATTTGTCACTTGAGTTTGGAGTTGTTCATGTGACTTTGAAAGAATGGATAATTTGCTCAACAAGGCCTCATGTTCCTTCTTGAGTTTCTCAAAACCTTCTTTTGGTCTATCATGACCAACCCCAAACTCGAGATTTTCCTTTTTAAGGACATTAGTTAAAGCAAGAGCATGGTCACTTTGTTTAACAAGTTTAGAGATATTCAAGTTGAAAGATTCTTCATGGTCATTATAGGTTTCCTCACTAGTGACTCTTTTACTTCGCTCTTCCTCGAGAGCATCGCTTAATGTGGAAATCTTCATTGCAGCCTCACGAGCATACCCAAACATCTCCAAGATGGAATCATCCCTCTCGTCGATGATATAGTGTGCTTCACCTAGTTGACTCAATATAGCCTCAACACATACCTTGGCTTCACCTACCAAGTTATCCAAGCAACTAGTGGATTCCACTACTTCCTTCTTAATTTTGAGACTCATTTCATCATCATATGACGATGCATCAATAGAAGGAGGAATAGTGGGTGGAGGAGTTACTATGGAGGCTTTAGCCATGAGACATGTGGGGTTGGTGATGAGCTTTTCCACATTTGGAGAGTCAAAGAGGGATGTTGGTGAGGAGGTTGATGTAGTAGTATCCATTAGACATGTAGGCTTGGTGATGCGCTTGTTCTCATTGGGAGAGTCGAAGAGGGATGTTGGTGAAGAGGTTGTGATAGTAGTAGTAGTGGAAGTGGTGGTAATTGTAGCAATGGCGGCCACGCCCACAATCTCTCCATCATATTTATCATCACTATCATTCTCATTGTTCTCTTCATATTCTTCACGGGCCACCAACACATATTTTTGTGGCTCCTTCTTGTTGGGGTAGTTTTTGTTTCTGAAGTTCTTGTTTTGGACTTTCTTGATGAAGTTCTTGTTTGGAGTGGGCTTGAACTTGGATTTCAAAATGAGCCTTCCTCCATGGTATTCTATCTTCTCATATGGGCACTCAGCGATGAAGTGGTTGGTTTCTCCACAATTGTAACATGATCTCAACTTGGGTCTTGCACTAGTTGTGGTAGTCCTTGATGGATTACCTTCCCTTGGTTCTTCCAAAAACTTCTTGATACTAACGCCAATTTCTCATGAAGAGCACACTTGATGTCTTTGTCATCACCTTCTATCATCCCCAACGAATCAACTTCTTCTTCATAGACATGAGCATTGGCCTTCAAAGCAAGAGTGGGCGAATCCATTCTCCGAGCACGAGCGAGAGCATCATTGGTGGTATTGTTCATGATTCCAAGAGCCACAAACTCATTTAGCACTTCATTGGAGGACATGGCATAGAAGTTCGCTCTTGAGCGAATGTTATTGGCCATTTCTCTCTGGAAGGGCAAGATGGTTTGCATGAACTTGCGCTTGATCCACTTATCATCCACGTCCCTACTACCATGGTGAATCATTCTAATCGAAAGGGCCGTGACCCTTCGATAGAGGTCTTTAGGAGTCTCATCTTCCTTTCCAACGAAGGCATCGGCTTCATAATGCATTTCTTCAAACTTGGAGTTTTGAATGCTTTCATTGCTAAGATAGACTCTTTGAAGATCGTTCCAAGCTTCCTTGGCGGTGTCATAGGAGCGAATGTGGGTCATTTGCTCCTGAGTCAAAGCATCTTGGAGAATGGCCATGGCGGTGGCATTGAGTTGATTGTTGATTTCTTCGGTGGGTGTCATGTTATAGGGGTTGCGCGGATAGAAGCCAAACTCCACAACCTTCCAAAGATGAACACTAGAACTTTTAAAGTGAGAGAGCATTAGATATTGCCAATTGGCGAAATTAGATACATCAAGCTTAGGTGGTGGACCACGATGATTTATATGTGGCATTGGGAGAGGGGCATTATTATTATAACTAGGTGGTGGAGGCATCCATGGGATTACTTTTATCCTTGTTGCCTCCATCATTGATGGGATATTCCTTGAGGGGATCTTCCACCGGTTTGGAGCCAGTTGATTGATTATTAATGGAATCGACAACCACAACTTCCTTTTTACCAAGATATGATTCAAGCAAGGCTTTCATCTCTTGTCAAAGCATATCCATAGATTCAGCAAGCTCACTCTTAGTGATGGGGTGTTCATTGGGAGGGATTTCACTCCCCTTCGTGTCGCTCATCCTTCTCTTAGGCGGTTAAGCCAAAGAAGAGCACCTTCCTCTGATACCAATTGAAAGATCAGTATAAGCGACTAGAGGGTGGGGGTAAATAGGCGCTACTAAATTTTTAGCTTCTTTTAAAATTAAGGCTTGACACAAAGTAAGTTCTCTAGATATGCAACTAAGTGTGGGAACCTATATGTCAAGCAAGCATGCAAGCAATAATAATAAAAAGTAAAGGATAGAAATCACCGAGAGGGGACACTGAGATGTTTTCCCAAAGTTCCTTTCTTTTGAGGGGAAGTACGTCTCCGTTGGAGGGGTGGGCGGTACTAAGACCACTAGTGCCACTAAGGCCTCACCATATTATCCCGCGCACCCGCCTTGTGGCAAGCACACGATCCACTATGCGGTGACCTTGAAGGTGGCGATCGAAACCTTGTACAAAACCTTGGGGCACTTCTCCACAACTGAATTGGAGGCTCCCAAGATGACCTCGAAGCTCCTACACACGAGGATGAGCTATGGAGGGCGACTTATTTAAGTTAGGGTTTCCTCAAACCCTAGAGCAACAACAACTTACACTAATGGTGGGGAAACACAAATCCCTTTAGTGGAAAGCTAGGTATAGGTCTCCTCCCTCAATTCCCCAGGGGCATCAAGTTTGAGTGGCTAGAGAGGGAGATTTAGGATGTTGGAGCTCAACATTAATGGAGGACAAAGAGTAGAAGCCGCAACCTTCACTTGGAGAAGAAGCGGGAGGTATATAGCCCCCCAGAAAAAGAGCCGTTGCTACATTACTAACCCCGGAGTCTCCGGTCTTCAGGGCCAGAGTCTCTAGGGTGGGAGATGGACTCCGGGCAGGATTCTGGTGGGGGTTACTGAATGCTTCTCGAGCCACCCCGGAGTCAAGGCCGGAGACTGGGCCGGAATCTCCGGGCTCCTGCCCCAGAGTCTCCGCGCGGTGGGGTGCACGAATCCGGACCCAAATCCAGGGGTGGACATAGAGAGCAAACCATGGGAGCAGAGACTTGCCCGGAGACCAGGCCGGAGTCTCCGGTCCAAGACCCCGGAGTCTTCGGACCTGGACCCTGGAGTCTCCGGACTCAGGGGATGCAGCAGAACAATGCTTCCATCTCGGCACCTTTTCTTCATTAAAGGCCTGTTTGATTCAAAGGATTTCCAAAGGAATTCTATAGGATGCCAATCCATAGGATTTTTTCGTATAGTGTGTTTGTTTCAAAAGAATGAATCCTACAAAATTCCTATACATTGCTTTCCTACACTACAATCCTATAGAATTTCTAACAAGAGGTGAGACCTCTTGGAAAAATTCCTACATGTCTATAACAACTATAGCATGTACTTACACCCTACAAAATTTCCTGTGTTTTTCCTTCGGTGTAATCAAACAACTTATTTTACTGATTCCAACATTTTTTATTCCTATAGGATTTGAAGTGTCATACCATTCTATTTCTGTATTTTCCTATTCCCATGTTTCACGAATCCTTTGAATCAAACAAGCCCTAAAATTTGAACGCTTCTCCTTTGAACAATAGAACATTGTCTTGTGCCTTTACACAGATGAACCTGCAATACTTAGCACACGGTAAAAACTAACTTGTGTTGACAATAAACACCAAAACATGATTAAGGCAGGAAATTCCCTTTCACCTAGTATTGGAATATGATCCAGTCACAAAGTTCAACATTGCGATATCTAGCAAAGCGTAGTGATTTAGTCCTTTGGCCATGAGATCATATTAATCACTGTGCCCCGAGGCTAACCTGGAGGGCGACAATGACGGGGCCGACTGCTCGAGCTGGAGCGGCGGCGATGGCGATCTAGGCCAGGGCTACATCGCCATGCCGCCACCGAAGCAGGAGTCCAGCGACGATGCCGACTACGCAACGATGATGTACCGTCGCCTTGGACTAGACCGTCATGGCTGTGGCCACCACTAGTTTAGTTTTAAGTTTGTTTCTTTAAATTTTGTATCAACATGTTTTAATTGCTTCGTATTTGCGTATTTGCAAGAATTTGAAATGTTTAATTTTTTGTGCGAGGGGCGCAGTTGATAGCCAACGCCCCCATAGTTTTCATCTATCTGACGCCCCTCCGTAGGGAGGGGCGAATAGAGATGCTCATCTCTAGCAGATACCTCATTCGGCCATCCCGCAAAACACGTTTGCGGTGAACCACATCTCGTGTTTGCGGTGTGAAAAAGGCCGGGTGGAGCAGATGCCGCATAGTGTACTGCAAAACTGAATATTCCTTTTTAAGGTCAAGTATACCGTATCTATTCCGTCCCACCGTGTGTACCGCAAAATAAATTTTACCACAAAGCACACAATTCAATGTTTGAACGAGAAATAGAACATAATTTTTCCATAGATATTAGTAATTAGGCGACATAATTCAACGACGAGCTTCTCAATCATAGAAATAACAAACAATTAAAATAAAACCCTAATCAACGATCTTTCTTCCGATGTCATCTTCCGCGCCGCCGTCCTCTTCCACGCCGTCGTCCGCCTCCGCACCGTCTTCAGCCTCCGCATTGCCTTCCTCCGCCTTCGCGTCGTCGCTACCGCTGTCAGAAATCTTGATGATTCCGGCAAGGTTCGCCTTCCTCCAGAACTCTTCCCGGAGCGTGTCGTCGAATGGGGTGTAGATCGTGCGGCCACGGATTGCCCAGAATCGCGCCCTCCCTTTGGGGTTGCGGAGGTCGGGGTGGCTCTCGCGCCTGTGATCGAGGCAGAAGGCAAGCACCGTCGTGCGCTCCTTCTTGAATCGCTTACGCCGGTACGAGCTCGTCGGCGTGTATCGGGCTATTGCCCTCTTCCATTCCGGCAGTAGGCGGCGCCTCTCCTTGATCTGGCGAGCCAACTCAGCACCGCGTGGAACCGGCGCCACCGACATCCCATAGTAGCTGAGCTCGAAGCCGGCCGGAAGCGTCGCGAGGATGTCATGGTGGGCGAACATCGAGGCTCGAAGTAGTTCAGATTGGATCCCGCCATGGCTGCGGAGAGGAGAGACAGAGTGATGGGAGGGAGGGGAGAGAGTGGGGGTGGAAACGGCGAGTGACGGCTAAGCGGGAACTATGGGAGGGGAAATTTCCCTCCCACCAACCGAAGCTTTAGGATGCGGTGAACCGCTCGCGAGCCCTCCGTACAGAAGCGACCTTTTGCGGTGAACCCTAAAAAAATTTCGGATGCGATACGTTTTAGGGTATCTAGAATGACTATTTTTTTCAGACTCGTACCGCAAACTATCAATTATTTCGCGGGACGAGACAATGTTACACCACAAACAGCCAACGCCGCGCCTCGGGGCAAAGGATGATACAGAACACCGCTCCCTTTTCCGATGGTCGCTGCGGTGGCGCCGGAGACAGACGGCGCGTGACGGCAAGAGAAAAATTGTTTTCCGGTACTTTTTGTTATACTTACACGTGGACAGGTGTTTCCCTGTACTCGTCCTCCTCGGTTGGGTGTGTACGTGTTCTGTTACTGCTACTCGGATCAAAGAAATGAGACACGTACTGGCTCATAAAAAGTTCCGAACAATTGTTCGTCAGGCCTGCGCTGGCCACCTGCCTGGCGCGTCCCCCCACCCCCCCTCCGCCCGTTCCTCCCGGCGGCTGCAACGAGGAAGGCGGGCTACCCCCTCGCGCCCACTGTGTTCGCCCGGCCTCCTCCTCCTCCGCGGTTCCTCCCGGCGGCTGCAACAGCGACGCCCGGCCTCCAGCTGTAGCACCCTGAATCGGCGGTGGGGCTTCTCAGGTGAACTTCCCTCTCTCCGTTTGATGCGGCTGCCAGTTTCTTCTGCCCAATTTCGGAGGAGACCTATTTTTAGTAACCGACAGAAAGGTGACATGATTTCCTGACGACATTTTCGACATCTGAATTCCCTTCATCTGATAGCACTGGCATAGAAAACCACAAAACATCTCGGTCACAGAGAGCACAAGGAATAACAGAATCACCCAATGCAAACTTATCCGATTATCCTATGCAAATGGAGCAACCCCCCTGCTGCTCCTGCTCTTATTGACACGCCTTGCAATTTCTTGAAGCGGCCACCAGTTCCACATGGACCAGATTTCAATCTCCATTTCACCTGAATGTATGTAAATGCAGTCAGCGGGCAAACACGTTTCAATTTTTCGGCTGGCGAGATTTTCTGTAGTTCGAGGTCTGGACTCTGGAGGGTTTCTGGAGAAGTTGTTAGTGTCTTGTTAGTGGATTTTGTTCTAGTACCAAGGATGGTAGATCCTCATTTCACTTCAGTCTGATTAAAAGGGTAGTGTCTAGCCAGTGGGAGTGTGTGACTGGAGGTTCGCTATCTAGCTCTGATTTTTTCGTAGCTACCATCAAGTTTGGCTGCATCGCCTCCACTTATCTCAGCAACAACCTCGTGCTCTCCTGCTCCTGCTGCGCTGAAGCCCTCAGGCAGTTTGACAAAATGCGACACTGCAATTCTGTATTCTGATCAGTCCAGCGTGTAATTCACACTGGGGAGTGCCGAGCGTGAGAGCTGCTCTTACATGAACCCAGTTCGTGGTTGGCGCCATTTTTTCTGTGGTGCGCCCACGGCAAAGACATTGATGTGACTTGCATACTATTTTGCAACTTATAAACAGAGACATATTTTGTTTTCTGCAACTTATACGAGAACACAAGAAAAAACACGAGCGTGAGCCGTGAGGGCAGGGTTCTGGCAGTAAGTAATGCTATGCTGATCGCCTATATGAGTTGATACAACATATTTAGGTTTTCTTCAGATTTGATACAACATATTTAGCTTTTCTTCAGAGTTGATACAACATATTTAGGTTTTCTTCAGAGTTAATATAATTAAGTTCATTTCTATTGCTACATCTGAAACTACTTCTAGTTTGTCCCTATTTTAGAAAATGGTGTTCCTCTCTACTATGACAAGTATTTATACCCCTATTGGCATTACATAATGTTGACTGGTATAAAATGCATTGATTATCCTGTTACAATCTTTGTTTCATGTCAAGGTAATCGAGGTTTCCCATCCTTTCTGAAAATGGACTATAGTTCAGATGATGATTCAGAAATTAGCGATTCTGAGATTGATGAGTATGAAGGCAAAATTTATGAAAGCTTGATGTCAGGAGATGTAAAAGCTAACAGTGGTGAGAGTTACAGTTGCCTATTCTGCAGCGGAAAGAAGAAGAAAGATTACACTATACATAATCTACTTCAGCATGCCTCAGGAGTAGGTGCAGCACCTAATCGACCGGCAAAAGATAAGGCAACCCACCGTGCCCTTGCCAAGTATTTGAAGAATGGTCTAGCTGAATCCCTCGAGCCACAGTCGCAGCTGATTTCCCTGGAGCCACAACCTCTTCCAAATCGAAATGAGAAGTTTGTGTGGCCCTGGATGGGTGTTGTAGCTAATGTGCCTACTGAATGGAAGGATGGACGTCAGATTGGAGAAAGTGGAAATCGTTTGAAGGAACAACTATCACACTTTTGCCCGCTGAAGGTTATTCCTTTATGGACTTTTAGAGGTCATACAGGGAATGCTATTGTTGAGTTTGGAAGAGACTGGAATGGTTTCAGAAATGCGCTTGCATTTGAAAAATACTTTGAGGTGGAAGGTTATGGTAAAAACGACTGGAAGCAAAAACGGAGTCGAGGGTCAAAGCTTTTTGGCTGGGTTGCAAGGGATGAAGATCACTGTTCTCCAGGTCTAGTTGGAGACCACTTAAGGAAAAATGCTGACTTGAAAACTATCACTGATCTTGAGAACGAAGGAACGCATAAAAATAACAAACTTGTAGCTAATTTAGCTAACCAAATTGAGTTCAAGAATCAGTATTTACAGGAGCTTGAGTTTAGATACAATGAGACAGCTGTGTCACTTGAGAAGATGATGGTGCAAAGGGAAAAACTTCTCCAGGCGTATAATGAAGGTTTGTGTTAATTTTTTTTACTTATCCGTATATGGTATGTGTGTGATGCATGTTCTTCTGTCATCAGCACACCCATGTATCAGTTGTTAAATAATCACATATACTTAAATCACCATCAGAAATTCGGAAGATGCAGCAGCTAGCTCATAAACATTCTCAAAAGATCATCGACGAGAACCAAAATCTGCGTTCAGAACTGGAGTCCAAGATAAGCGAACTTAATGCAAGATCCAAGCAGCTTGATGACCTTGCTGTAAAAAGTGATCATGAGAGAAGGGATCTTGAACAGGAGAAGCAGAAGGTGTGTGATTTATTGGCTTCTTGCATCTCATTTTTTGCACCCTTCTTACATATTTTGAAGTAGAGTCCAGTGGCCCCACTAATCCCTACTTGTAGTGCCGAGCTCTCGTGAATTCCAGTGGGACCATCACATTTCAGGATTCTGGGAAAAGTGGGTGCACCGTCTATTCGGCATTTGGGGTGTTCTATTCTGTCCACGCGTCACCTGACCATAGGCCTTATGCTACCGTGTGCATTTTTACCTGTCATGCGCAACCTGAATAATTTTGATGACCTAGTTGCAAACTCCTTATGAGTTTTTGTACCTGTAACCTGTGCTGCTTTTTACTCGTTCATTTTTGGTTGAGAACTAGAATTTAGTATGAGTCATATTCATGCATTTATGGGTCTTTTACCATTTTACAAAGTGTCTTAAGGCACTAAAGTTCAGAAGACTTGGCCCTGTTGCTTAGAAATATGTGTGCAACTTATGTAACTTTGTTTTTGCTTGAATCCAGAATGCTAGTAAATCAAATCATCTTAAGTTGGCAACAGTGCAACAGCAGAGAGCTAATGAGGATGTACTGAGGCTTGTGGGAGATCAGAAGGTATGTGTCCCAGTTTCATTTGTGTGATTTGCTAGTTTGGTTTTTGAACGGCATGTTTTGTATATTAGCCTTACTGTATGAAAATTGCAGAGAGAGAAACAAGCTGCTTTAAACAAAATCCTGAATTTAGAACAGCAGTTGGAGGCAAAACAGATGCTTGAATTAGAAATACAGCAACTGAAGGGAAAATTGGAAGTGATGAAGCATATGCCAGGTCATGAAGATTCAGAATCTATGAAAGAAATTAATAAACTTAGTGAGGAACTGCAAGATAAGATGGATGAACTGGATGCTATGGAGTCACTTAACCAAACTCTGGTAATTAAAGAAAGCAAAAGCAGTACTGAGCTGCAAGAAGCTCGGATGGAGCTGGAAAATGTAAGTTTCTTCTAAGTCGACCAAAATGCACAATGTGGACAATGTTATGTTGTTTCAGTGATGCTATCAACCTATGTAATGTTTTTCTTCGGATCCTATGGCCATTCATCCTTTCATCTGCTGCATGTTCCACAGGGCTTGCTTGATCTTTCAGGTGGCCTAGCACATATAGGAATCAAGAGAATGGGAGAGCTTGACGTGGAAGCATTTTCAAATGCTTGTAGACGAAAGTTGTCGGAAGAGGATGCAGAAGTTACCGCTGCCATTCTTTGTTCAAAGTGGGAAGCTGAAATTAGAAATCCCGAATGGCGTCCTTTTAGGATTATCATGGTTGGTGAGATGGAGAAGGTAAGAATCTTCATTTGTAAAATCCACTACAAGTGTTGAGTTTCTAGTGGTACAAAACTGTCATGTAACATATGCTAAGCTTCTAAATGTTTTGATCTTTTCTGTTGAATATTTTATTGTTTTTTAAGTTAGAACAGCAGCTGGAGGATTTTTAATATTTTTTTGTGTTTTAGTTGTATTTTTTGCTGTGGTGCTTTGTCATGAATACAATTCCATCATGTTTGATGTTAAATCCTAGGAGTACTACTTTTGTTCCGCTATACTGTGCTTATGTACAGTAACTTCCTAGCCACCGTAAAAATTAAGTCATCTTAGATATCATCTATGACCATGATGTGCTATTTACTGTGATGTCCTGGCAATTGTATGGCTATTTTCGTATAGGTCTCTGTTACCTCTTCTAACAGCATGCTGTGTTTTAGGAAATAATTGATGCTGATGACGCGAAGCTTCAAGAATTAAAAGAAGAGCATGGTGAAGAAATATATTCATTGGTGACAAAGGCACTGTGTGAAATTAAGGAGCACGGTGCCGGCACAAGATATCCAGTCGGAGAGCTATGGAACTTCAGAGAGGAACGAAAGGCGTCTCTGAAGGAAGCTGTACAGTGCGTCCTGAGACAGTGGCGAAGCAACAAGAGGAAGCGCTGAGCCCAATGTTGGCCACCATGGCTGATCTTTGCTTCTTCGCCTGGTCTGGACAGCAGCATGCTATTCTAGTAGAGTGTTTGTCTGGTAAGTAGATCCGTAGTACTATATGAGAGGAGGAGAGGGTCTAGGCCTGAAGCCCCTTTTATCCATATCGTGTGACAAACTGACGCTGTTTATCTATTACGCTCTGTTCTTTAGCAATGGTCTATGCTGTATATGTTGTTTAGAATCGAGAGGGCTGCTTTTGTAGGGCTGTTAAGGGAACAAGCAGATGCAGCAGAATGCAGGCTGTAGTTCAGTGTTGTCCTTGGAATCAGTATGTTTTGGAACCTAAGTACTCCCACCGTTTGGATTCGGACTAAAATGGATGAACCTAAACAGTAAAACATTTCTAGATACGTGCATTTCTGAGAAAAGATAGAAGGTCTTACACTCGTGTGAACGGAGGGAGTAGGATGTTCAAAATGAGAGCTAAAAGAACTGGCTTTTGCTTAAAACTTCAATTTCGTCGTACCTCCAGAAACAAAACTTTTTGAACAGCGAACAACATGGCAGGCCACAGCTGAAAAGGAAGAAAGGAGGAAAAACGGCAGGATGTGTAGGTCGTGTACCCATTTGGTCCAGGAAAGCAAATGCGGGACGAATCCAAACGCAACACGTACGTCAACGAAAATGCGAGATTTCTCCTCTAGCCGACGGACGCGACGATCCTCGAAGCTCTCCGCGTGTCCCCCAGGCATCCGCAGACGTGTCCGGATCAACTGCAGCAAAAGGACATCGGCCAGAGACAGAGCGACAGGGACGGCCAGAGATGGAGATGGCGATAGGAGGAGAAGCAGAAGCAGCGGGACTGGCAGGGAAGGCCGGCGGATCGACGGCGTCAGGGGAGTACTGGAGCGAGGCGCTCAAGTCGTTCCTCGACCACATCCCCGTCTCCTCCGTGTCCGGCGCGGTCCAATCCTCTCCCTCCCCAGGTACAGGCACGAAGCACACCTGTCTCTTGCTTCCTTGGTTTTGACTGGTGGTCTCATAGCCGTCTTGGTATGCAGCGCTGGAGCTCAACCTCGATGGCTGCGTGCTAGACGCCATCAGCTCCATGTACCGCGGCAATGTCGGTGGCGCTGTGATCGTCGACGAGGTGCACAGTAGCCTCGGCAAGTTCGTCGATCGCGACATAGGCTTTGTTGATTTCCCGAGCCTCGTCTTGTGGGCAATCGAGGTAAGTTTGATTTTGCGGCGTGTGCAGGTTTCTGAGTATCGATGCAAAGATTGTTACTACGTAGTTTTTCTTGACATCTAATCCTGACGACCAGTTCGTCGACTGCATTAATTGTTCCTAGGAACTTGACAGAGTGAGCACTGAACGACAAGACAAAAGTTATGACTTCCTCTCAAGTCTGAAATGTCATGCTCAGATTGCAGAAACAAAGGTACTACTATGAGTTTCTCTAGTTTGCACAAGTAAGCACATATTTGCATACTACTACTAGCTTAATTCATGTACTGAAATGGATCCGAGGAATGGAACATTTGGTCCATCAGTGTCGACACCATCGAAGTCAACATACTGATCTCTCAATTGCTTCTTTGATGAACTAAACAGATTGCCTGGTTGGCGAAGCTGTTCCTACTGGAGCCATTCTTCCCCGTTCGATCCCATGACACGCTCTTCCATGCAATGCTTCTCTTCTCCAAACACCGAAGGCTCAACGTGATCCCTGTCGTTGAATCGGTGAACTCAAGTGTTGACGGATTTGTTACCCAGGTACTATTTTTATTTGCCACTCGTGATGCTCTCCGCTTTTGAAGACAGAACTGGATCATGAAACTAACGGTCAATGAATTAATGAATGACACCAGAACGCGGTGATAGAGTTGCTTCTCCAATCAAGCGGTCTCGAATGGCTGGATAAAATTGCAGATAAACAGCTATCTGAATTTAGGTAAGCTCTGTGCTGAAAATGGCGCACCTATACGAGATTCAGGATTGCTTACTGTCACTAATCCACTCGCTTGCTGCCAGGTTTGTCAACGCGAGCAAACCTGTCTCGGTGTACTCGGATCAGACAGTGGCCGACGCGTTTCGTGTTCTTTCCAAGGAGAAAACAGGAGTTGCGGTTATCGACAGAAAAACTCAGTGTCTCACTGGAATGGTCCAGTGCAGCGATGTGTACCTGCTGCTGGACGATAGCTCCCTATTCAGCAACAGAAGGCAAGTTTTTGTTATCTCATCTCACTCAAGCGTCAAAATATCTGTTACTGACAAACAAAATTTCCTGCTTATTAGGACCCTGAGTGCTGAAGAATTCGTCCAACTGAAGAAAAAAGATGGCAAGGGCAGCACAGAGCCTTCATCGGCATCTGAGACCCAGAGCATCCTCAGCCTCAGAAGCAGAGTGCAGCAGAGAGCAGGGCTGGCGGTGACGAACCGGAAATCCGACACCCTGAAGCAAGCAATGGACAACCTAGCAGCTTCAGGGAGCAGCTGCAGCTTCATCGTGGACGAGCATGGGCAAGTAGAAGGAGTAGTGACGACAAAAGACATCATCTCCGTCTTCTCCCCTCCGTGCATGGACTCCAGGATCGATGGGGGTACCTTCTTCTCGGCTGCGCTTGAGCAGGCCGGCTGCCGGGTTGAGAATGGACAGATGATTAGCAACTCGTAGTTTTATTCTGATTCTGGGTACTAAACCTTGTGACTTGTGAGTGGTGGTTTCGTCTCGGAGAAGTGGAACCAGGGAGTCACTCCGGTTAATCTAAAAAGAAATGCATATCGTTTGGGCAGAATGCAGATAATTCAGCAGTTGATCTGATGCTTGCTGTTTACTGATATGTGGCACGTCTAAGTTACTACCATCATGCGAAACTCTGAAGTCTGCCCGTCATGTTTTGTCTCCTTCACAAAATATCAATCAGGTCACAGTCGATATCTCATTTGTCAAAAGACTTCTTTACAACTTTTGCATGGGAGTCACTCACAGACAAGGTGTAGGAGGCTAATTCAGGACACTAAGTTTTTTTTATAGATAATAGGCTCAATGAGCCCGACTTTAAATTAATAAAGCCCTCAACCGCAGGATACAATTACAAGCTTGAACAAGAAAAAAACTAGCAAAACGCAGGAACCACAAGAACTGGGAAAACGCAATAGGAACCACAAGAACTGGGAGTCGTGAGCAAACGAGGGTGACAGGTGACAGAGAGATCCTTGAGAAACCCTGAGGTCCTTGACCAATCCTGTGCTACAAGTGCAGGTTTGGCCAATGACAGGAGTTAACCCACGTCTCTAAATTGCACGGCCATCACTCTGCACACGGTTGCAGCGACTGGAGATACACTGAGTGACTGAGACTTCACGCCACATCGCCATCGGAGAAAACACCTTGAGCAAGCTGAAGAGCACTGGAGCAGAGAAGCACACCACGCAAGGAGCAACATGAACGGCGAGGAAGTGGAACGGCGTCTGCGGTGAAAGCCGTCTCATTTGACACCCAAACCATGTTGTTGATACAGGGGGAACCCTTCCCCCCAGGCCTAGGCGAGGGCATCGTCCCGCCGTCAGCACACACGCGAATGGCGGCGGAGAACCAGAGGGATGCAGACCCTGGCCGAGACACCCCCAACATCTAGCCTATAACTCCTTCGCAGTGTAGTCATGGTCACACACATTGCACAATCCACCCAAGTCCCTACCTTCCCAAGGTAATGCCTCCAAGGAGAAGAACGGTGCCGAAACATCGCCGCTGCCTGACAAGAGTCTTGGGTTTTCACCTGGGAATGAGGGAGGAGGGGTGGGGAAGACGAGAGACCTCAATGACGCCTTCAGGAAGGGAGCGGCGTGGATGCGCCGTCGCCATCGTGGTTGATGAGAAACCGAAGGGTTTCCCCTGGCCCTTGAATCCCACCGCCAAACTACTCTCTTGAGAAGAGGAGTCGCTGCCGCATTCGGAGGCCGAGGTCTACTAGATCGCAACCACCTTCGCCAGCAACTGCGCCACCCAAGTGACCACGGAAGGCAAGCGCAGTACCAGCGGCCGTCACCCACCGGCAGGGTCAACGCCGCCCACCATCCTAGGGCCGCCGCCCCGGCTTCCTAAACTCCACCGCGTCGTCACCTCGAGATCAACAAGGAGACCCAACACCTGTGCTATTGGGGAAGCCACATGCCAACGGACAGCAACAGCACCACCCGCGATAAGCCCTCCAACCAGCGCGTGGATCAAGGAACCAGGCGAGCAGAGAAATTGGGGGGGGGGGGACTGGAGGAGCCCTCTCGACCAACTCCCAGGGAGACCCAGCACCCCTACACCGTCCCCCGAGCCGCAGCTCCCCACTCCGAGCTTCCTGGGCTAGATCCTCACAACAGCTACTCTATAGGGCGCCGTCGTAGGCACCGTAGGCTAGATCTAGGTCTTCTCGCCGCCCAAGCTGCAGACTCCGCCGAGCTCATGCCACATGTCGCACCTGTTGGGCCACGTAGAGATAAAACAAAATTTTCCTATACAGTGATCCCAAGATCTAGCTGAGGTAGATGGCCACGAGGATTACCACTAGACGCACAGTTGCAGAACTGATGAAGCGCGCCACTTGATGTAGTGCAGTCCTCACGATATGATCCAATCCATGATCATCGAAGTGTTGATCGTACAACACCTCTGCCAGTATCCAGACGTACGAGCAGGAGCGTAGACGATGGACTGCTAGGTCCGGTACGACGGTTGGACTGAAATGGAGCTAGGGTTTCCAATGCATGGAATGACCTAATCATGCCCCCTTGGGCATCTGTGCCCCACCATATATAGGGAGTGAAAGTGGGATCCACTCACTTGTGGCCCATTCACTAAAAAACTTATATTAGTCACTACGAGTCTAACTCACTAACTCAGTCCGTGTATGATTCGGGTCCAACCCAAATAGATTGCCAGTTCGGGTCCAACCAAAACTTTCTCTTGTTCTTAACTGTGTGACCTAACAGGCTCATGGTGACTCGGACGCGATTCGAGTCTTACTCGTGATCGATCAATCGGCAACGGCTCCTAGAAGAACGTGTTAACTCCCAAGTAGCAAAGAGTCGTGACGACATACCTTCCAATGCGACTTGCGTCCGAGTCCCTTTTGTCTCACGATACATCTTGTCAAACTATAGGCGAATAATCGTCATCCTTCAAATAACACAACTCTCTTCTCGATTTGAGATAAGTGATTCATCCGACTAACTCTTAGTCTAACGCCTCGGTTAACACTTAACAGAGAGTCATGCATGGTCATGCTTTCCGAATCATATCATCCGAGAGGGGCCAGAGAATATCTCTCCAGTCAGAAGGGCAAAATCCCATCTTGGTCATCCACATCACGCAGCTTGATTCTCAGTTGACCCGAACTCTGCCTTTATAACTGCCCTTTGACAGAACAACGTTTGACAAAACCTAAGTCGGTGATCCACAACTTGGATTGCGCAGTAACCTCAAGTCTAAGGATCACATTGATTAAGACATAAAAATGATGACTTGTTTGTTGTATCTCATTATGGGTCAGTTCGGCTCGTTAAACTCTTTAGTCGAATTTGTGTAAGTCAGAATAGCATCACCATGCCCGTGATAAGTGGAACCGAGTCATCAACCGACTTTCACATTAGTCTAAGTTGTGTGTCCAACACAACCTCAACGACCAAGGACATTTAGCATGAACACCATGAATACATAGTTGCATAACCGAATCACATATTCAATGATACATATCCGAAGTTCATACAAGTATAATATAACAACTTTATGAATACATCAGGAATAACATCATACATAATTGCCTCTAGGGCATATTCCCAACAGTATCCCACTTGTACTAGAGTCAATCATCTGACATCACATGTCTAGGCATCTAATGCCCATAGCTCTCAGGTGTGCCTCATGCTTCGACTATGGTAGCGGCATTGTCAATGGATCCGCAATGTTTGCATCCATGGTGTATCTTGCATAACTTGATATCACCTTGATCTACAAATTGCCAAATCAAGTGGTAACACATGAGTATATGTTTGTTCTTCTGGTGTTGTCTAGATTCCTTGGCTTATGCAATAGCACCATTGTTGTCACAATACACGTCTAATGAATTGGACGATCCCTAAACCACACCAAGATCCATGAGGAAGTTTCTCATCCAAACGGCTTCCTTTGCCGCCTTCGAGTCGACAATATACTTAGCTTCCGTCGTAGACGCAGACACAGTCTCTTGCTTGGAACTCTTCAAGCTTACACGTTGTCACATCCCTTGCCAGTGCCACGCCTTGCCAGCTGCTGCAGCTTGCGCCGCTAGCCCGCTACCACCTCGCGAGGGGAGAGGAGGCCCCGCCGCCGCCAGCGATGCCTGGGCTTAGCCTGACGATGCCCTCCGGCGGCGGCAAGGGGGATGGGAGGGGTGTGGAAGGGTTGGGCGGCGACTAGGATTTCCTCCCACACGTCGCTCATGGGAGCGACCACAAGAGCTCTTTCTCTCAGATGCACAAGAGTAGGCAGGCATCTTGTCTCAGGATACTAAGCTTGTTTCGGGGTTAGAAGCAGGAGGCAATCATGAGGTGACTGCTTTTCTCCTTGGCCCACTGGCGCCGCCGGGGGTTCCCTGCTCTCCGCTGACAGATATGGCGGCGAGAGGGTGGAGGAACCTTGGACCTGTGTGATCGGTCCCGTAGGGTCTTTGAGTTCTTCGTCTGTGAAGGGGACATCTGCGATGATGAGAATAAAGCTCCTTTGGCTAGCCCCACATCAACGCCCTTCCTCGAACTGGCATCAACGAGGTGGAGGTTGGTGTCGGTCGTTTGGCATTAGGTCTGGTGGGGATTAGCTTTGTCTATGGCAGCGGAACGACAGTGTGTGGAGGGGTGGGCCGCAACGTATTTATGTCTTAAGTTAAGCTCAGCTAGGTAAGGTTCCGAAGGGGAACCTGCGAGTTTTGTGTCCCATCTCTGTCTGGCTGGATTAGGACTGTCTCATAGTGCTAGCATCTCCGAGACGATGATCTCTCAAGTTGTCGTCGTCTTTTGGTCTACATCGACAACTTCTCGGCCGCTACTCCTATAAGAGTTTTTTTCAAGCTTTCGTGTGCCAGAAGCCCGGAGGTGGCAACAAGTTTTGCTCATGGCACGCCGATGAGGGATGCAGAGGAAAGATATTGCTATCCTTTTAAGGACCTGTGTGTAATTTCTTATTCTTTAAGGGTAGGTTTCAGTTATTACATATTTTTAGGCCTTTTTTGCACACAAAAAAGGTGTACTACTAGGAGGCTAGGAAGTAACCACGTCTATCTACTACGCTGAGGCACAGCCTCACACAGGCACATCCCAGCTTTCCTTACGTATCGGCCATCGGCGTTTCAAACATAAAAGCACGTGCCATGCAGCTACCTAACACTGGGGTATTAGGTACGAGCGGAACAATGGTGCTCTCCCGTGCGCGCGCGGCCCTCACTCACTCGTCTGTAGTACTGCCCCGTGCAGCCTATGCGATTGCTATGTTATATATAGCGAACGAAGCCAAGCAAGTTAACAAGCAGCACGGAAATCTAGCTCTCGGGAGGAAGATGAAGAAGGAGATGAAGAGTGAGATGAACGGAGAAGCAATGAGCGAGAACAAAGGGCCGGTGGTGGTGACCGGAGCGTCGGGTTTCGTCGGGTCATGGCTCGTCATGAAGCTCCTGCAGGCGGGGTACACCGTCCGGGCAACCGTGCGCGACCCTGGTGAGCGCTCTCTCTCTCTCTCCCATGTCTCCGCACACACGATAGGAGTACGCAGTGTCACCACATTTGCTTTCTTTTTTTCGTCTCAGAGAACGTCGAGAAGACGAAGCCATTGTTGGAGCTTCCCGGGGCGAAGGAGCGGCTGTCCATCTGGAGAGCCGACCTGGGCGAGGAAGGCAGCTTCGACGAGGCCATCAAGGGTTGCACCGGCGTCTTCCACGTCGCCACGCCCATGGACTTCGAATCCAAAGACCCCGAGGTAAGCACAGTAGAATCGAGCATCCATCCAGGCTGCCGACCTACTGATATCAGTCACGGGGCACAAACTGATATCGTATCCCGGCTCTGCAGAACGAGGTGATCAAGCCCACGGTGGAAGGGATGCTGAGCATCATGAGAGCGTGCAAGGAGGCTGGCACCGTCAAGCGCGTCGTCTTCACCTCCTCCGCCGGCACTGTCAACATCGAGGAGCGGCAGAGGCCAGCCTACAACCAGGACAACTGGAGCGACATCGACTTCTGCCGCCGCGTCAAGATGACAGGATGGGTGAGGCTTCTGGATCTTCTACCATGTACTTCTTGCTATTTCTGGACATGACTGCTGCAACACGTGCGATAATACTGATGTCTCTGTTTGGTGGAACTATCCGATCTTCAGATGTACTTCGTGTCCAAGTCCCTGGCAGAGAAGGCCGCCATGGAGTACGCCACGGAGAACGGCGTGGACTTCATCAGCATTATCCCCACGCTCGTCGTCGGCCCGTTCCTCAGCGCCGGCATGCCGCCCAGCCTGGTCACCGCCCTGGCACTCATCACAGGTACGAAACAAAAAAGAATACCAAACACTGTGACTGCATGCAGAACCAATCCGACACGCCGACCACAAAATCATCTTCAGCGAGAGTCTGATGATGGAGGAAAACCTTGCATTGCATTGGATTGGCAGGGAACGAAGCCCACTACTCGATCCTGAAGCAGGTGCAGCTGGTCCACCTGGACGACCTCTGCGACTCCATGACGTACCTCTTCGAGCACCCGGACGCCAACGGCCGCTACATCTGCTCCTCCCACGACGCCACCATCCACGGCCTCGCCAGGATGCTCCAGGAGAGGTTCCCCGAGTACGAGATCCCACACAAGTTCGCAGGAGTGGACGACGACCTCCAGCCCATCCACTTCTCCTCTAAGAAGCTGCTCGACCACGGCTTCAGGTTCAGGTACACAGCCGAGGACATGTTCGACGCCGCAGTCCGGACGTGCAGGGAGAAGGGCCTGATTCCGCTCGGAGCCAACAGTGGAGACGGCCAGGACAGCGCAGCCGGCAAGCTGGGGGCTGTTCTCGTGGGCGAAGGTCAGGCGATTGGTGCCGAGATATAAGCGCTCTTACATGTACACTAGGCTGGCAACATGAAGCGCTGATTCTATTCTGGTTCAGAAATTGCATTAAGGGAACCCTGTAATTTGTGGAATATCTATCATGAATAGACTTTGAGATGCAGATAGCTAGCAATGCATAAAAAACAAGGGATGCTCTATTATTGAATTGGCAAAATAAGAGCCCAATTATGTCCCCCGGAACTGCATATTTACATCGATGCAGAATGTCATTGATATGGCTATATAGATATTAACCTAATTTTCCTGTTCCCCCAGAAATAAAAGAATGGATACCACTGCCTATCTACCCCCTTAGCGCTCTCCGGAATTGAATTTGTTCCAAGCCTCCTGCACAATGGTAACACATAACAATTAGCATCCTTTATTTATTGCAGCAAGCAAATGCAGATTGATAATCAGTTAACCTGGAGTAACTTGCTTTACAAATCGCTAGACAGAAACAAGTAAATTTCGAAAATCTGCCTGTGGTTCTCAGCTTTAGGCAGAATGTGTTAACAATGCACACCTTAAGAAGATCAAACACCTTCTCGCAGATGTATTTTTGTCTGATTGTAGCACCCCTCTGTTGTAATTTATCCGGATGGACATAAAGGGTTGCCTTCCTGTATGCTTTCTTGACACCAGCAGCTGTAATCAGATCTGTCAGGGGAACCGACTGCCACCCACTGTCTGAACCAAGTATCTGCCCAAAAGGAAAAGGTTTAAGAGCGATTTGATAAAAAATATGTGGTCAGATTCAATATGACTGCACAAACTGAATGCAGAATTTGTTCTAAGCATAAGTTAATTCAAGTGTACTTGCATGAGAAGATTTTTATCCAAATGAAGTGGACAAACAAATAAGCTGTGAATCAAATATTAACAAATTCTAGCATAATAATTAAATGATTGGTCGATATGGTTCAATTTAGCATCAAATATCCTTCATGCATGGGAAACATGTTCAAAATAGACATCCAAAAGCTACAAAGACACTGGAAAACTGTACTGTCAAGCTCTGTTGACTATTCCACACACCACCCTACGTGATCTTGACATTCTATACAAACTGGACAAGTGGATATGTAATCTGCATCCATTTCACAGCCAAAATTGTGCAAATGATTCCAAACCCAACTAAATTCTAGATTTATTCATTTTTTTTACAGATTAATAAGTCAAGGCTCCCGATTCTCAAAAAGTCATTTGTTAAACCTCCTAAAATGAACTGGGCACATAATTTACTGGAAGTTAAAAGTACATATATTGCAGAACTAAAAGTGGACATGCAAATGGTGGATAACAGGATAAGGACTCAGTGGAACTGTAAAGCTATACGTAAACAATGCAATAATGGTTCAAACAGATATCTAGTAAGTCAACATGCATACATATTGTAATGTAGAGAGCAATGCTCGCAGATTTCCTTCCTTCCCATTTGACCATCTCTTGACTTCAGGATCAAGGAATTCAGCCAATCTCTGTATCAAAAACATATCAGCAACCGATTGTGGAAGAAATAATGTTAAGAGATGGTGCGAACAAAATTTTCTTCCTTGTGAGTGATAGATTAACTGTCTTACGTGTTTCTCTGCTTGCTCCCTCTGAGCCAGCATGTCCCGCATATTCTTTTCGGCTAGAGCTTTTTCCTGAAAATTGGCCATGATGAAACTACCGAGAAATATACAATACTAACAAGTAAAGGAGACAACAAAACATTTGATTATACCGCTCGTTCAGCTGTCCGCTGGTGCCTCTCTGATCTTGCTTTATGTCTGAGAGCTGATTCATATTCAGCTTCTGTAGATAAATGCAAAGACATACAAATAAGGCAAAGGATATAAGTTCACACAAACCATAATGACGTCAATTAGCTGCAAAAAGTATTACAGGAATTTTTACAGTGACATGGAAAATATTCTTTTCCCCATTTGCAGTAAGAGAATACCTTGATTACAAGAATCTGAGCTTCCATAGTTATTAGAAGCTGTCTTCTGAAATTGTGTCTCCTATTTATCGAGAATCAAGACCAAGGATGAGAAATGATATAGGGCAATATTGGTAGCTGCTTAGAGTAAATCACAAATATTCAGTTTGTTAACTGTGACAAAAAACATTTATAACAGCATCAATCACCTGATTAGTAGCCTTACAACTGTCCATGAATGAGGACCTGACTTTTTCTATTCGCTCCTTAGCATCTGCAGCAGCCTTTGCCTTTCCGATTGCCCTCTCCCGAGCTTCCGCAGTAGCTCTCTCAACTGCTGCACGTTCTGCTTTTATTCTAGCTTCTCTAGAAGCCTTCTCTGTAGCTGGTTCATCACTTGCCTTATCTTTCCCTCGTGCTTCTGCAGATGCTTTTTGTCGTGAAGAGGTAATCCTTTCTAAAGCTATTCTTTCAGCCGTTGCACGAGCCTCAGCAAATGCCCTCTCGTGAGCTTCTCTCGTAGCCCTCTGAACAGCAAGTCTGTCTTTTGCCCGCTCCCTCTCCCGGTCCCTCTCCCGCTCCTTCTCTTCTTCAAGTTCTCTTCTCGCTTTCTCTTTACTTTGTTCCTTTTCCATTTTGTATTCCCTCTCTTTATCTTTATCTGGTCTTAGGGATGCCTCATTTTCATTTTCTCTTTCCTTCTTTCTTATATCATCTCTCCCTTCACCTCTCTGAGCATCAGGGATCTCTTTTCTTGATCTCTGAGCAAACTTTGATGCACTATCCTCTGCAAAGGACTGATCCTTCAAATCTAGACTCAATTTTCTGTCTTTGCCATCTCTTTCTTGCATTTTGTCTACAGTCGTTTTCCCTTCTAATGATGTGTATCTTAATGTCGAAATTTCATTATCTGATTTTTTGCAATCCTCAAGATTTTCAACGAAAGGAGTGTTTTCACCAGACGTCAGAGCAGAAACAGATTCAGCACCTTGAGACAAGTGTGGCATGCTAGTGCATGCTTCTGAGAATGAAGACTGCAGATCTTTTGAACATGTGCTCATCTTCATGGTATAATCACTGTAATCATCGGTGATTACTTCAGTTTCAGAATGAAGTACATTACCCTCCCTATGATTCTTTGCAATTATTTCTGCATAGACATCATTTAGTCCTTTGTCGGTGCCAGGTTCCATGGATGTTTGGCTTTCCTTATCATGATTTAACATTTCTTCCACCAGTGTCTTCTCACTATTCTCCGACAAGTTTTGTTTTGTTTCCCTTAAGTTATCATGGGATACAAGATTCTCAACTCCATCCATTTTGTTTTCCAAGTCTTTAGGTCCTGATAATGACCCCTGAGATTCTGGGAGTTGATCTGAGTCTGCGGCAAAACTACCACATGTTCCAACATTGCTTTCCATCAATTCACAATCCTCCACAAATACATTCAGCACTTCAGCTTCATCATTTGCATTAGCATCCAAACTTCTGGGAGTATCACTAGCTTCCTTTTCAGAAGATCCGGCATCCCAGTACACATCTTCCTCTTGAAAATCATCTTCCTCTTGAAAATCTTCATGCGGGCCTGTTTTCTCCTCAGTTTCAAATTTCTTCACTTCTTCATGGATGAGTGTTTCCAAAGGTACTTCCGTTTTTTTCTCTCTTACATTCTGCAGTCTTGCTTCATCAACAAAACTGAACAACTCGTCTTTCTCGTAAGTTTCACCCTCCCTGTGAACTGTACTCAACATATCTTGGAAACATTGTGTTTCATAATATTCCACAGGCTCTTCTAATGTGGCCACTTTCGCTTCGTTATGCCGTCCTGCTTCTTCCTCAGTTTCAAATTTCTTCATTTCTTCATGGATGATTATTTCCGAAGGTACTTCAGTTATTTTTTCCTTTTCATTCTGCAGACATGGTTCACCAACAAAACTAAACACCTTGTCTTTCTCGTAAGTTTCAGCCTCCCTGTGTACTGTACTCGACATCTTCTGGGAACAGTGGGTTTCATAATATTCCGCAGGCTCTTCTAATTTGGCAACTTTCACTTGACTCGTCTCAGTTTCATTAATATAGGGAACTTCCAGATGTTCATCTGATATTTGATTCTTTACAGAAGTGCAAGGTGTCTCAGCACATGGAATCTCAAGTCCCTCTTCATTGTTGTTTTCATTGTTAGGTTTTCCTACTGGTGGAGTTTCCTCAGTACTAGCATCACAATAGTTTTTCTTACCATTGGCATGGCCTCCAGATATACAAGCCTCCAAAGAGAGACTGGATACGTCCGGAACAGGTATACCATTTATAGATGAAATCTCAAATATCCCATCATTATCATGACCTTTGGGAGAATTGCTATTCCCTACATATTTGTTAATATGGGAATCAGTTGTTTCTTGGTATACTGCCCTTTCCTCCTGTAATGGAACTTCAGGAGGTGTAAAAGCCTTATGTTCACCTTCCATAGAAGCCGCATCATCTTCTCTAGGATTTACACGTTGCATTCTCAGCTCTTTTATGTCATTACCATCCGACAAGTTTCCATATCTTTCCAAATCCCCTGTAGTAACCCCTTCGTTTGCTTTCTCAGACTGGTGCTTGGTGAAGCGATTTGCTGTCAGACCATTATCATCAGGAGGTGTAGAAGCCTTATGTTCAGCCCCCATAAAAGCTGCATCATCTTCTCTAGGATTTACACATTGCATGCTCAGCTCTTTTATGTCATTACCAGCCGACAATTTTCCATATCTTCCCAAATCCCCTGTAGTAACCCCTTCTTTTGCTTTCTCAGACTGACTTTGCTTGGTAAAGAGATTTGTTGTCAGACCATTATCATCTCCGCATGCAGCTGTGTTAGTTGTGCATTTCTGATCATGGCTAACCATGTCGTAAAATCCAGCGCCTGATGCCCAGTTGCCTAGTTGATCTAGTTTACTTCCACTCTTCATCATCTGCTGAGACTTCCCTGGTGGTAGAACCCCTTTTTCTTCATGATAACAGTCAGCCATCTTAACTTCACTACTGTCTCTGTGCTTATCCAGAAAAGCTAGATCATCAGGATTAGTTTCCTCTCCTCCTAACCTTCTGAAGGTTTGCTTTTCTTCAAATACATACACCTCTTCAGAACTCTTCTCTTCCTTGATTTCTGTCGATTTTGTGCCTCTATGATGACCTGACCTCTTCCGGAGTTTAAAACTATCACCTTTTCTCTCCATCAGTTCTTTTGCAGCTTTTAGCCTTGCTTCAGCAAAATCCATTGCTTCCTTTATAGCAGCAGCAGCAGCAGAGTTAGGATTGACCTCAGAATCTCTATTTGCTTTACTTTCCTTTTTATCAAGCAAATTTGATGGTAGCATTGAAGGTGGCTGTACTTTGATGGGTGGTGTTTGAATGCTGGTGTTGGATACCCTTAAGAATGGATAGTCGGGGGAAGGTACCTCCTCACTTGAGGCTGAATGAGTACTAGACCTCCTCTGGTCTTTTTCATCTTCATAAAGATTTTCGGAAGTGGGAGGACAACTTGAGACATGCTGTTGCTCATGAGCTACAGACTCACTACTTGCAGAGAGTGGTGATGGACTCATCTCCTTGTTTTCACCATTAGCAAGTGTGTCATTTTCCATTGCTGGAACATGATTAGTTGCTGAGTCATTTGACAAATTGCAGGAGTCAACCACATAACTTATTGAAGGTTCCACCATACAGGTAGTTATTTCAACTAGATCATCCAGCCTTCCTCTGGTGGCCTTATTATATGACATGCTGAACTGTTGCTCACCACCAGAAGGCAAGGAGATTGGAGAAAACTGTTCCTCATCAAACTGTTGGCCATAAACCACATTTGGATAGTGCTGATAGAGTAGAGAAGGCTCAGCGTCCAGTTCGTCTGATTCCTTTCGGATAGATGATCTGTAGATTTGAAATTAATGAGCCATAAGTCAGAAGCATAACATGTGCATTTGCTTTTTTCAATAGTAATCAAAACAAGCCTCTGTTGAACAAATGTGAAGAAGATGATGACAACATAACATGAACTTCAAAGCAGGTGATGAAGCATTCCATATGCATAACAAGTGGCTGCTCAAGCTCAACAAATGAAAACACCATAGTAGTATGACAAAACAGAGGATTTTCCCTCCAGTTTAAGTTTGCAGATCTTACAGCAAAAACGGTTAATAATGGCCAGGGGAAATTCTATAGTAATGTTTTCACCTTGATTTTGAAGACCTATCAAGATCAGATTTCCAAAAAAACGGCTTATTTTTTAAGGAAAAGATGATATCAAAGCTGTGGTCTTATAGAGCACAGGCACAAATTGGACAACAACAATGTGCTTTCATGATATCCCCTTCTACATGCTTCCATGGATCAAAGGGGAGAAGTGGAGAAAGGTTTCTGATTGTCGAATGTAAACTGCCTCCAAGCATGACTAGCAGTGGATGGAGGGGTTTATCCACACATATGGGCCTGAACTAACAAATGAAAGAGACATTATGGGTCAAATTACAAGATTTCTGGAACACAGATATGGTTGGTTTGATCTATGCATTTGTATGTTAGACAAATATAAGCTATGAAAATACTGAGAGACATGGAATCCAGGATAGGAGCAGGATAATCAAGCGACTTGTCACTAGTACAAAATTTTCTTGCCCATTAATAAGTACTTTCGCTTTAAGATCTGTAAACACTTTAAGGTGGACTGCCCACGCAAAACCCTTTATCAATTACATCTTATATTAAGGGCCAATTTTTGGCATATTTATTCTGTGCTACTGAAGGAAGAGAATAAAGTATGATA
Source organism: Avena eriantha (assembly GCA_910589775.1). Classification (NCBI taxonomy): domain Eukaryota; kingdom Viridiplantae; phylum Streptophyta; class Magnoliopsida; order Poales; family Poaceae; genus Avena; species Avena eriantha. The sequence continues at coordinate 491,525,851 of OU342742.1, forward strand.
TTCCATTATGGCTTTAAGAGAGAGGTTACCAATTAGTTCATCTGTATAGAAACGGCTAAGCAAAAGCACTTTTAAAAAGTCACCACTTGCCACAGTGCCAACAACACCCTAATAGTCTATATGAATCAACTTGGTAGCACATTGGTTACCTTCTGCAAGCTAAAGGTGCCACAAATATGTGAGCTAACAATATACTAGTGGCACAAATATGTGAGCTGACAAAGGCAGACAATCAAATTTTAACCATAGATCCACTGCTAAATTAGGTGGGGAATAAAAAATAACATGGAGGAGCAGTAAAAGTTTAATTGGGTGGAAGAAGGGGAAAGCACACAACATGAGTAGATCACATAGGTAGATGTTTTCTTAGTAATCATGTGCTATTTCCAATCTGATAATGTCTTCCTGTGAAATGTACAATCACTGTTTCATTTCAGCTGTCTACTGTGTGCAGCTTAGTAATTTAGCCACTGAACAAATGAACTCCAGTTCAGACTAAAGGTTTCTAATGGCTGGGAGCCTAGGCTAGGATCATGATCCATAACTCATCATCATTGGAAGTTGGAACACAACAACGGTCTCGAGAAAAATCAATGAATGGCGATTGGCATATGATTTACAGATGGCACAGGACTGAAATCCAAGCAACAACTACCCAATATCAAGTATAGAAAAGTGGTATTTAATGAACCCTGAACAGCGGTATTTTAATAAAAGATCTAAAGTGGAGTATGGGTTTCAAGTAATCTCCTAAATTCTTCTGGTTTACACTAACTCGGAAAGTTGAGGAGAAAGGACACCACTTCGTCCGAAAGGAACCACCTTTCTGCAAAAGAATTGCGCAAAGTATATAGCGAAACCAGACTGTTCAACTGCATTGTTCCACCACATGCATGAGAGCTAAAAACAACTATAAGCCAGCAATTTTTTCATCCGTAAGTCTAGCAGCATTTTCGTTTACTGAAAGACAAGCAAAAATTGAAGAAGCTATAATTAGCGTACGAAACTGGATATATGAGGGATCGCTACACTGTCCACCACCCACCTCGTCACCTGTAAACCACGAGCAAAGAAGGCCACGCCCAAAAAACAGTGTGCAGGCAACAGTAGCACAGCGGGGAAAATACTAAGAAGAAAAGCGAAAATCCTGTAATGGGGGGCAAAATCCATACCTCGAGCTCCCGCTCCACGAGGCGATCTCCTCCACCATTCCCTCCTCCTCCGCGAACACGTCCTCGTAGGGCGCGGCGAACTCCCCGAAGTCGAACCGCGCGAAGATCTCGCCATACTTCCCCGCGCCGTCGTCGCGGCCGGCCGCGGCCGGGGGCAGGTCGAGGTACGGGATGGAGCAGGAGGCCGCGACGCCGCCGAACACATCCGAGTACGGGACCCCTGCGGAGGGCGCCTCGAACCGCGCCCCCCCGCTGAACACGTCCCCGTACGTGGCCGAGTCCGACGCCTTCCTCCGGTGCCTCCGCGGCCGGTGCCGCGGCGGCGGCAGCGCGGTGGTGAGCTCCTCCATGCCCGCCTTTGGCTCCCCGGTCTCCTCCTTCCTGGCGGCGAATTGGAGAGTGGGGAGGGGACAGCGAAGGGAGGAGCGGGGGAGGGGAGAGCACCAGCAGACCAGCGGCCGGAGCAGAAGAGTCACGCCTCGCGTCTCGCTGATTCAAATAGCTTTGCAGTAAAGAGCGAGATTTCCGTTGGGGCGGAGTTTGGGGGATTCGCGAAGTGGGCGGGGAATGAGTGGTAGGTCGAGCCGGTGCCGGTAGAGTTCATGGGATCCGAGATTGTTAATGGGTCGACGTGGTGGGGCCGGATGTCCAGTCACCAGCATCCTCGCATACCCGTGGGGGAGGGCAGGGGCGCAGGTCAGGTTGTCTGGAAACGGCAGGTGTGTTTTGTCGGGCAGCAGCTTCCGTCCGTCTTCGCTAAACTTTTACTCCTAAAACTTTTTCCTTTGCTATATTTCTCACACCTATTTACACGCATGAACCTCACTTGTAACACGGAGTATATTCCAACCTTGTAAACAATTCAAACATTGCCAAATCTATACATATTTCAACAAATTTAGCAACATTCCAGATTCAAAGCACACAGATTATTTAACCAAAAACAATACGTAACATAGTAGAACATCAAAGAGCATAAATCTAAACATTCTAAGAAAACAACATATGACTTCAATCAAAAACACCACTACCACTACCACAAGGCACTCGTCACAGACTTCTCACTTTCTCTGAGCACCGTGTAACAATGCATCAAAATGAAGGCTTGTTCTCATTTCTCTTGTTATTTTGCTTGTGTAGCTCTCTCTTTTGTGTAGATGCACTCTCCAACTTTCACTTGGCCGACAAAATCCAACGGTGGGCGAGATAACATTATGTTTGGTTGGAACCAACCAGGATATGGCTTGCATTTGCAAACTATTCCAAAATCCTCTTCCGGAAGGAAGCTTGGTCGGTTGGATGGAACCTTCATGTCGTCCTGACGCGCATCCAAGCATAGCATAGAGTTTCATCCTCTTCAGGACTGTAGTTCATGACCTTGTTTTCTTTATGACTGTGCATTCGTCCCCTCCACTTACTGACTTGCACAAAAAAAAACCGAGAAGTGAAAAATCCATCACGCAAGAAATAACAACGTTAGAATTTGCAATACATCACTAAGATATTACGATATAAAAGAAAAGGATGCCTAATGGGCATTTGGTCAAACACCTCGTCGAAGGGATATGCATTGGAGGCTACACTAGGAGACATCTAGGTCGTGGGAGGTCCTACACCACCAGACACACCGGATCGGGTGGCAGATGAAGTGATGGCGAGGCAGAAATCTTTCGAACTGCCGCGTGATCCTTCGGTGTTGGCTGGTCGTGGCGACGCTTCCGCACATCATCTAGAGGGATAGGGTGGCAGCAGACTGAGAGGCACTATAGGACCCACTCATGTAGTTGGAGGCGATGTGGAGGGCGCTAGAGACAAGGTTGTGCTGCAGCGTCGGGAGGTAGGTTAAGAACTAAAAGTTATTTCCCTATAAAATCTCAATCAAGAGGTCGATAAGGGATAGGCGTCTTTTCCCTATGTAGATAGTTGGCATTGGCATTTATAATGGTGTATTTTATCTACTCCTTCTGTCCAGGAATAACTAACATGTGTTTGTCTAGATTCGAATGTATCTATACACTAAAACACGTCTAGATACACGTGATCTAGTCAAATGCAAAGTGACTTATTTCTGGACAGAAGGAGTATGAGATTTTATAATGGTGAGTCTAACATAGCATACTCTAGAGGGCAAAGTTACCAATGAAACATTGTGATGTGAAAAGAAAATGAGTGGAGATTTCGTGCGCGTGAGCACCGGTCATCCCGCTTTTTAAAGAAAAAGAAAAATCATATTTGTTGAGCATCAAAGAATTTTGGAAAAGGTATTCGAATGTAGTCAATGATTTATCCCACGGACGTGAAAAATATTAGTTTCAAATACATTGTATTATGAGCTACACAAAAATGACAATGTGTAGATCTGAGTATTTATAGGTTCAAATCTTCAAATTTTATCTGATTTTGTCTTTTTTAGCCCATGATATAAAGAATTTTAGGTTACGGTTTTGCAAGTCTGTAGGATACAACGTCGGAAAAGAAAAGGATACGGCATCGACTATACACCGAATTTATTGTCGGATTTCTTTGAAACTTCTCAATACTCCCTCCAGTCTAAACTAATGGCCTCAGATTTGTCTAGATTCAGATATATCTGCATGTGCTAGATATATCTGAATCTAGACAAATATGAAACTATTAATTTGGATAGAAAGAAGTATAATTTTTAGTTTTTTTAAACAAAAAAAGCACCGGAGCTCAGAAGCCAGAGACACTTTCCGAAAGAAAACCAAGAAAAAAGAACTGAATGAGTCCATCGGTTAAGTGACAATCGATTGCATGCATGCGGATGCCGGTACGACGGTAACAAATCATCTCCTTGGATGCACCGGGCAGCGTCAGAGCTTGTCACCTGGTACGTCGTACCGAAGTAATCTGGACTGTTTCGCACGGCATGAACCAGACACCCACGCGACTGCCTGGCAAAATGAAAGATCAATGTTTTCTGTGAACGCTTGAGGTTATAAAAGTTCTACCCAACTCGATTTTCAACAAAAATATATGCTAGAAGATGTACACTTTTGCAATAACACTACGGATCGGATAAGATAACAGATCGGTCGTCGTATATCATGCATGGGAAGGATGTCATGATAGCAATGCATGGCAATGATTTCTCTTTCCTGCGTGAGATGGAATTTGCTCCCATGTATGGCGTGTGCATGATCCTAATCTCACTGGGGTTAATTATAAATGCACCCTTTGATACAAATGATTGTCTCTCTTTTTTTCCGGTGTATGTTCATAGAGTATATGCAGGATTCAGCGCTCACCGGCATGAATTTGGGTATGTATCAAAACAAAACAAAACAAAACAAAAAACTATATGCTTCCCCTAACAAATTCCTTTTAAGAAAACTGTAATGCCTCCACTCTTCATTGTTCTACTTGTGTTGAACTTTGTTTTATCTATAATGTCTTTCATGCTCATACACCTAAGATTCATGTGCATGATGCATCTGAGACATGTTAAGTTAACGTTAGTCCCCTAACACTAAACATTACTCCCAGTCAGTCAGTACACATTGCACGATATTGAATGTATATCAAATTGCCTTTTGACTTTATTTATTCTACATTTTAGTTCCATATTGAATATCTATACATCCAAATGTTAATTCTAAGGAATTCTCATAAAGTAGGTACAAAAAAAATCAAAACATGGCCAATAATATATCATATTATTGCGACTATTTTCCTAGAAATAATTATAATATAACCTAACTTCACTTCAACAACCAGAAACCGAGCCTTTATGAACATAATTAGAGTTATATCTATGTCTATTCTAAAGTACATTATATCTTTGTCCAACTAATAATATCATGGTATTCACATAGTGAAGTTCTATGAACGGTTTGATTTGTCGAAACCATTGTAAATTGGACCCATCGCAATCAATGTTGTGGACATTTTAGCCTGCGCGAAAGATTATACTGGCTTATTTCTTTTTTTTTGGTGAGTTAAAATGAGTGTACATATACTCAAGCATCTTTAGAATTGTCAAAATCTTGAAGTTCCATGAGTCTAGTCTTTAGTTTGTGTCTTGATTTTGTATGTATGTGTATATTATTCTAAGCTGTAATCTTGGAGAGTTGCGGCTCCTCCCAGCCCCTCTCCTGACGATGGGCCACAACCAGGTGGGCCCATTTCAACCTAGCAAAAGGCTCCTGATCTAGCTATCCCTCGCTCCCCCCCCACACACACATTTATGTCCCTATCCTTCCCCGCACGCAGAGCGACGCGCAAGGGTTAGCTTTGTCACACCGTTGGGCCCTGCTGATGTTGTCTGCCTCCTATCCGTCTATGTCCTTCTCCAACCACCCTACCAACCTCCCTCATGCACAGGAGTAGGGTTAGCACCATCACGCCACCAACCTCCGCTGTTGTTTCCCCGCGTCCTCCCTGGTTTCCACCCTTCCCCGGGCTCCTAAATAGTACCGCCTTCGTCCATCGCACACCGTTCCCCACCTCCTAGGTGTACGGAGCTCCAACAATCGGCATGTTTCTCTAGTGCTCGACCTCGTCGGCCCATCACTGCTCACCATGCCCAGCTCTCCGGCGGCTGTCTACATCCTCTGCACCGACCCTACTTCGTGCGACCTGAGGTAATTGCACAGACATATATATGAACTAACTGCTTTGATATGATGCACCAACGTGGGACAATTGCCAACATGCATCCTCCTCTAGTCTGTATTAATATTTTTGATAATGTGAATCTCTGTTGCTTGCGGGTACTGTGTTGTGTTTGTTGAAAAGAGGCCAATTGGCGTAAGTTCCCTTCCGATGAGGGAGAGGAGATGCAGTTCAAGGCGAGGCCTATTCAAGCCTCTGCCACTTGATTCATGTTAGTCCTTAGTTTACATTATACTTGGTGTTTAAAAATAAAATCAACGTGGTAACTTTCAAGAAATTAAGTATGTGTTTAGTCTAGTCATTGAAGTGTCCATGGGTAGCTTAAATTGAGCAGCTTCCTAAATCTAAATGGATATGAATTTTGGTATGCTTGTATTTGAGTGTGGACAAATGGAGGCCGCGCTCCATTGATTGCTTGCTTTTCAAAAATTTGAAAGTATTATTGATGAATTTCAAAAAATACTATTTTTTGGACATGGTCAATGTGTATAATCCTACAAGCTGCAAAATTTCAATGCCAAATTATTTGTATTCTGGGCTACATAAAAAAAGACAAAGTCTGAGAGATGTTATGGCTGTGTTTGGTAGTAAAGTATTTTTGAAGTATTTCAGCAATACTTTAGTTTCTCAAAATACTACAGTTTAAAATACTTTGATGTGTTTGGCTATGATTAAATACTCTGGTATTAATACTTTATTATCTCTCAAAACATGCTATTTTTGAAGTAATGAAAAAATAACTCCAGACCTCTTTTTCTAAAACTGAAGTATTGCTACCCAGGCAAATAAATACTATTCTTTTGTAATACTACAGTTTTATGAAAACTTTATTGCCAAACTAGGCCTACATGTTTGAAATGTGCACTATTCATATACTTAGGTTCACATTTTTATTCTTTTTTTTATATCTTAGAATATAAATTATTTCACATTGAGATTCTCCTCAACTGTAACGCTTAGTGTGATAAATCTCAACTGTTATAATCTCGACCTACTGCGATCAAGCGGTTAATTGGTAGCGTGCGTAAGTGCGTGCGTGATGTAATAGATATGCCCCATATTAAGGGCATATATCTCTACTACTATTAAATGCAAGGACGACGTGATGGTGGTACGTCGCATTGGAATTACCCTTGAATATCAAACTATTTACGGGCTATGCCACCACAGAGAGGCCGTCCACATTTCTATCCGTATCCCCGCCCAGTGCCGTCCCTCACGTAACCGCCCAGTCTCGTCCCTCGGATATTCCCCTCGCCTAGACTTCTCCGCCGTCAACACCGCCGGTTGTCCCTCGAGCCTCGCCGCCAAGGTCCTCCGCTGGCGCGGGAGGCATCGGAGAGGCGCTGTCAGTGGACCTCGGACCGGCACCAAGCTAGCGAGAACCGCTGCGAGGTCGCGCAGAGTTGAAGCGAGAAGAGAACGGATCAGGAGCGGCGATGGTGAGCTGCGGGCAGGGAGAGGCGGTTTTCGGGGCCGGGATGAGAGCGGCTTTCGCCGACTAGAGGCGCCCCGGATCTTGGGCGAGCTCCAGCGTGTGTGCCAGCGGGGCTCTCACGGGAGGAGGAGAGGGGATCAACGAGATCAAGCGCTGAAGCTAAGTTCGAAATCCAATTTTCCTCTTCAATTTCTGAATGTCTCCCCTCGATTTCTATTGGAAAATGGTCGACGGAGACCATCCCCTACCATGCCTCTCCTCGACCATGTTCGACTCCCCAAAGATAGCCTCCTCCTGTTGATCCACCGTCCGCGCTTGTTTGGGGCTCTTTTTGATTGATTTCTGTGTCTTTGACCCAAAAGATTGATCTCTGTTTGTCTATGCATCTGATGCGGGACTAAGAAGATGGTAACATGCCTCTTCGGTCATGCTCCCTCCATCGAGGCGCCGCACACCGTCACACCCGGTCAGTTCGATAGGTCAGCTAGACGAACTGGGATACGCGAGTCCAACTGCTCGGTAAACCTTGATTTCTTTTTACTCTAGGTCCAATTTTTCTGCACTTTCTCTCTGTACATGTTTCTGCTCGGCCTGATCCTAGATACTAAAAAATCATTTAGTTATAGTCTTCTATTGTTGTTCAAGGGGACCCTTGACTAGATAGAACGGCTGAGCTCAAATGGTTGACGTACGCCTCTCCAATATTTATGCAATGATTCACATCCATGGTACTGGACATAATAGTTTTCTTTTTTATTTGGTTAGTGGAATACCTTATCATATAACGATATGCTATTCACCTCAGTAATCTCTGATATAGCATTTGTTTCTTGATACAACAGTGGCTATATGTGAGAATTGTCTCTCTCATAAGCTTGTTGCAATGCCTGCATCACCTGTGATTGCTCTCTGTTATCTTTTGAATGGGTGGCAGTCAATCATTTGTCATTCCACATCAGAACATGTAACATGTTTTGATTTGAGAAAAATACTTCGATGGACACGTAGCATACGAGGTTTATAGAAATTCTAGATTGATCAAGTATTGATATATTAGAACTAGCATGGACACTGACTTCATTTTGCTGATGAATGTACAGTTCAGTTTAAGAAATATTTAACAAATCATTCTGATTTACTAGCATGTTAATTTGAAAGGCCTTGATTGCATTGACTAACTTGATTCATCATGCCACAGTATCTAAATTTCATCCGCTTTATGTGCATGAACAACACGATGCAGTGTAGACTCCGGCGACAGAGGAAAGGAAGTGCACGGCTGGACACGAATCCAATCCAATGGAACCAATGTTGTAATATTTTTCACACAGTTACACATCTTGCTGAATTGGCTAGCTTTTACATGGTAGATCAAACTGACAATTCATGAATTAAGATGGTTTTGGTGACTGTAGCAAGTCTGAAATAACCTTGTCCCATGTGATAATCGAGTTATCCATGTTCACAAATAGAACTAGAAATATACCGATTGTTTCTATTGAAAAGGGTGACAATATGACCAAGTTTCAGGGGGCAACCCGGCATGCACTATGGAAGTTGGCGGATACCACAGCCTGAACGATGCCGGCATCGCAGCGACGAGCCGACGACGCAGTCCACGCGGAAGTTGCATCCTAGAACACCGCCTTTCCATATCTGAATTAGGTAATTTAATTTCATGTACATCCTACCGGAATGACAGTTTCGTTTTCATTCCAGAAAATACCTTCAGTTTTTTATCTACTTCCATGGAAATAGGAACCTGCCCTACATGTTCAGTTCTAACTGCAAATGTTTGGTAATGCCTAGGAGTATAGGACGCCTCTTTTTTTTTAAAAAAAAAATCTTATCTTATGTATAAGCCTTTGGCCAATTGTCGCATTAAATTAATAGTGTACACAATTTCAATTTCTGCACTTCCTCTTTAGTGGTATGGTTCAGCTGATTAGTTTGTGCAACCACCAATATCTTTCTGAATATTTAACGCCCCTTTCTCTAACTCAATGCTCTAGATGCAGATCATATGAAAATAAAACTGTTGTAATACTTCCTCCTTCAAACATCAGCGTTTTCACACTACACTTCCATCTTTATTTAATATATGTCTTCGTGTCTCTTATCAGAAATTCAGAACTTGTTGATGAGGTGCACTCGAAATTGTTGATGTACTTGTGCAAGGCCTACTTTCACTTTGCGGCATCTCTATTTAAAATTTATTTCACTCGGTTCAGTGTTTGGTTAAATAATGGCAACATACAGATGATTACATGTCTCTTGATCAATCAACACGAGATAAGGGAAATTTTCGCTTGGCATCCACGGATTTGAACACTACATCTTCACAAATTTTGGCATTGTATTGCTGTCGGATGAACTGGACAAGAGGAAAACATACTGAACTATGAAGATAAAATGCCTTCATCTTCAACAATAAGCAGGTATGGTGCATCTCATCCTCAAGTTCTGAACTTCCGATCAAGAGAAATGGAATCACGTATGTCTGTTGGTATACTACCACTTCTGTGTTTAGATGGAGTACTTTTTTTCTAAAATAGAGTTAATTATTATTTGATCAGGACTACGCGGGCTTAGGTCAACCTGAACACCTCTATAAATCAACAAAACCCAGAGTTATAGGGGGATCATTACAAATTTCAAGGGAGTAGAGAGGAGGGGGCTAAGGCCTAAAGGAGGATCGTAGTTATTACACCATAAAACAAGGATGGAGTCAGAGGACGAATTAGAATATTGATTAGCCCAAAGGCAAATGTCCTCGAGATATCTCTGAGAGTCAACAACCAGGTTTTCATTCACATCATTGAAAACAAGGGAATTTCATCTCTTCGAAACGTTCCAAGCAACACCGGTTCAAATTGTTGTTTCTTCAAAGTTGCAGCAGCGAGAATCCCGAAGTGCATACATGCTCTCAAAGCTGGGCATGTCGTCAACATGGAAGAAAAGGTCCCAGCACTCCCGAGCCCTAGGCAGCAGATGAGGAGGTTCTCGGGAATAGAGGTAATTTTCACTATATTCCATATGTATAGTCTTTCTTTCCTGCCGTGGTTATATTTTTTCATTTTGGCGATGATAGTATATCTAAGAAAAAGGATTAGGATTCTTTCCTCTTGTTAGATTTAATCTTGATTTATGTACAACGATAACATGTCTTTTTTAGGGTGAAACCTCCATTCGGGAGAACAAGCTACTTTGTGCATGTGTTTCTTCTTGTAAATCATTGAGTTGTGGCTGGCACCCGATCTGGCATTGCTTGTGTTCTTTGCCTGTAGCTCTTGAGCTCCTAAACCAGATTGTTTTTTACTTATAAAATTCAACTTTATCTCTAATACCATGTCTGAATAAGTTGGAACCGATGTGTTTCCTGAGAAAGTACATAGGAATGTGATCCCTGGCGGCAGCGTCCTCCGAGTTCACCTGATTCGACATCAACCTTGTGACGACCTGGCGTCGCTAACTCTCTCCAGAGAGTGTTCTAGCATGATGGCATAGAGCCAAGATAAGCGTGGTTGCACATATGATCATCGCTCGCCTGGCGCGGGCACTCGGAGAATTTCCCTTTTTTTGGAAACAAGATGTACGTTGATGGTGGCAATAGCAGGACTAAGTATTTTTCATGATTCTTGTGTTACTTCGTATCCACTCTTGATTTATTTAATTTGTTGTACTCATTTTGAAAGATTTTTGTTTTTTCAGGTCATGGTGTGCTTCCAACGAAAACATTCCTTATTTCGAGACGTTTGCTAAAGAAGGCTTCAATGTAGAAGCAGCTTCGAGTGTATAGCAAGGAACGCTATCAGGAATGTACCTGAAGAAGACATGTACGTTTACTTCTTATAGTACATGTACTGTTTTATTTAGACAAAAAAATACTTGCTCAATTATTTCCTTCAGGGGAGGGCATTTGAAAATAGTAACGAATAAATGCACTAATGCTATTCTAAGCAGCTTTATTGATGCTCTGCTAAATTTTGTATATATCTTCGTAATACAATTGACATTGGATGTCCTAGAAGGAAACAACGCTCATATCAGCTGATTTCCTCCTTCGGTTCTTCATTTTATGTGTTTGATATATTTATTTTGAAAGCTGCTATTTGCATCGGTCACTATATATGGTTGTTTAGTCTCTACAATGTAATTGTAGAATTCCTCGATAACTTATGATTCTTTGTATGAAACTTAGCATTCTTTTAGTCTTTGCGAGCTTTTGATTGTTTTGGTACATAATATATCTCAGAAATCAGTATTTTTTTATAAAGATTGTAAATGAACAGAAAAATGACCCAATCCTATGCTACTCATTTTCGTGGTAGTCACTCAGATCTTATCTATATAGGGTTTGCCTATTGCCTGTTTTTTATATTTTTCGTTCATCTCTTTTACTGATGTACAGAGTTAATCAAGTACGTTTCATGTTTGTATACCTAGAGTTCCTTAGTACAGTGATGTGGTTTAGTTTGAGACCCTACACTTTTCGATGTGCAGTCCCCCGAATCACTTGTGTTGAATTGACAATTTTTCTGCATCAACTCATGCTTTACTTTCGACTTTGTCCGACATACAAATTAGCTATAAGAATCACAAGTGAGGCTCTAAGTTGTATTTTCATCATTTGTAAACTTGAAAGGCTCCGGAGATTTCTCCTAAATTACACTGTCTAATTTTTATTCATATTTTCCATTGCCATGTGCAAGTAATATATATTTTCATATTCATCATGGAGCAATATCTTCGGGTTTTTGGGGCCCTGTGCTTTGCGTCGGGCATTGCTTGGGCTTGCATTGTTGTAAAATTTCGGGCTCACCAGCACATGAAGAAACGGGCCAAGTATTTTCACCTCTGTGTACCATGTAGGTCATGCCAACTTCTTTTTTACGCCAAAGAAAATTTCTTCCCCTGTTAGGTGTATGCCCAATCATAGGGAGCATCTCTCGTGCCCATCAACATTGCGTTAGGTCTACAAAAGACTGTTTTCCTTAATAAAACCTACCATGCCACATGTGCTAGGGAGCTAACGCCGGGGAGGAAGGGTGTTATAGGTACTTAGAGGTATGGAAAGGATGTATCTTACTCTTTTGAGAATACTACCGTATATGGGTATATTTTCTTTCACAATGAATCTTCAGATGCATTGTATTTACACACTAGATCATGTAGGCGCGCGTTGCCGCGTCCGTCCATTAGAAAATTCATAGTTATGAAATGGCAAAACTCTATTTGAATTAAAATTTACCATAGAATTTGTATTGTATTTGTCTACGTAGGTTTTCCTTTGTCAATCTTCTTTCTCTCTCATTCAGGCTCCATAGAATTTTCTTAAGCACATAATTTTCTTACACAAGATTCGCGATGTTTTGTATGTTGATAAGGGACTGTGCTAAAATATTTCATGATTTTCTAAATTGGAAGGTGAACATGAGTACATCAAATAAATTGAGGATAGATTTAAATAGAATGAAGGAAGTAATAGAATCATGTCTCTTTGTAAGAGGAGCCACCTTCATAGAATGTAAGCAGCTGAGCTAGAACAAACAGAACCTGTAGAGAAATATATTTCTGATTTAGAAAAGATGGCAATTGTTATATGAAGAAGATGGGTATTTCGTTTGAAAATAGAATCGACCTATTAGACCACTATTAGACCTGGAATCTGCTATCGAATGGGAGTAGCACAGGTAGAAACTGAGGCAGGAGATTTTATAGGACATGTAGGTAGTATAGTAACGTACCATAATCATCTGCTGCCGTCAATTTGTGCACCATGGCTGCCATTAGGGATTTGCAAGAACTGAAAAAATAACACGGTCTAAAGATCAATTAAGACCGGCGCATCATGTCGCCATGAATGGGGAGGCGAGGGTAGGATCTGTACCGCATCCGCATGAGAGATCGATGGCCGCTCCAGATTCTGGCATGTGTTCGAACGGATCGGGAGGTGTATATCTGGTCTCGATCGGCCGAATCTCAATTGGAGTCTACTGCATGCCCGCTCTAGATTTCGGCATGCGGTACAATCGATCGGGAGGTGTGCGTCTTGTCTGCGTGGTCGAATTTATGTTGGAGTCTGTCGTCGCATCGTGTGTCCTCTTCAATTTTTTTTCTGGTGGTTCCGTATGAGCAAGGAGACCCGGTTTCCATTCGAGTCTGCTGCCACACGTGTCCTCTTCAAAAAAAAAATCAGTGGTTCTCTACGAGGAGACTCGATTGTCGAAAGGTGGAGTAGAGGCATTCCGGCCAATTAAGCATAGAAAGCCTTTTGATGTCCAGAGAAGCGTTCCTAAGAGATAATTCGGTACACGCGGGAGCCGAAGATCATCCAACGGTTAGAATGACGTGGAGGGCGCGATTGGACGGCCAAAACTGCTCAGTTTGTGAGAGGACGGTGGAAAACGTCCAGAGAGCGAGACCACACGGTCAAAAACCCAGAAGTCGTGAGAGGCAGCCTCTTCGTCTCAGTTTTAATATCCCTAATTATAAAAAATGCACTGTAAAAACGCACGGCCATTCAACTAATATTCCTTTAAAGCAAGAAAGTCATGACTCCATGATTCCTTAGTTAACATCAATGGTGCATGCCAGTCCAGGCCCAACCCACATTTTTCTACATGGCTCCCGAAACTACTATCTCAGATGCGATGTCCTATATAACGCCAAACCGACATGGTCCGATGATTTTAACACTTCGACCATTAAACTTTTCTCAGTGGAGAGAGTTTGTCGGATAGCACAGTACCTTGAGATGCAGGCTATGGTCATATAAGTCGATCGGTCGTACATCAGTACAAAGTTCACTCCATTTTTTAGGGGAACTATTAGTTTTTCGTTGATAATATTAGTGTTGCGTAACAGCATCTCCACCGGATCCCGCCGTGCAAGCGCGTTTGGGGACACCGGCTTAAACTGGGCTTAAACTGTAGTTTTGGGGCGTTTTCCCACACTGACGTCTCTCAAAGATCAAATTCTCTAAAACTTCCGAAAACAAATTCCATTCAATATAGGATCGTTTACAAAGTTTTAACAAAGTTTAACGGAATTTAACTAAAACCAAATTAAACTGAACTATGTCAACTCTAGGGTCAGCGCCGCCACGGCCTACTTATAGTCGTCGTCACCGAGGTCGATCCAGGTGGGCTGTGGCTGGGGGTATGTCTAGTCCTCGTGCATCTCGGCACCTATACCTACGGAGATGGTGCCGGCAGCGGAGGCGGTGTCCCCAGCTACAGAGGAGGCAGCCCTTGGGCAAGAGCGAACTCGTGCAGGGCCTCGAACGTGCCAGCCCACTGGGCCTCCTCCTCAAGCCACGCCTGCTGCTCGGACAACTCGACGACGTGGCGGTAGGCCTCCTATAGGTCCATGTACGGCGGCATCAGCGGCATCTCCTCATCCTTCTTACAGCAACCATGTAGGCGCGGAGGCCCATGTAGTCAGTCCGGTTGTCGTGGTTCTCCTTGCCAGGCACGATGCCGTCGTCCCGCAATGGAGAGGGCTCCTAGTATGGATCAAACGGCTCCGGCTGCGGTGGCGTTGGCATGCGGCATAGTGGGAGGTCCCCATGACGCACAACAGGAGGCGCCTGTCATGGCGAATAACATTTTTCTAACCACTTTGACGGCAACAATCCTATTGTGGCGGTAATTCCAGTTGGGCGACGTCATTAGTAATTGTGTTTATGGTGATTGAGTATTGTTCTGAAGATCAAATTTTTTATGTGATGTCTTAGAACATCTCCACCCGGGTACCCCAAAGAGAGCTCGGCAACTATGCCGGTTAGCCGTTTGGAGTAGCATGTCCAAACTGCCGGACAAATTGGGGGTCTTTCCACACCGGTGACTCCCAGCCCAGCATCCCCAAATCTTCCCAGCTCCCCCCAACATAGCCGATGTCACGCCACAAGGACTGAAGTAGAAGGTGCGTTGGCCACCACCTCCTAGAGCTCACCGCTATAGATCGAGTGCGGAGGCGCCGACGCGCGTGCGACGTCCTGGGTCGAGGAGGAAGGCGGGCACGTCGTGTTGGGCGTCCGCTGATGTAGCCCGACCTGCGGTGATCACCACATTAAGTAGCCTGTCATACTCTACAACATACACCAAGTTATCGTGGACCTCAGAAGTGAATTTTATCCTATACCCGAGTCCACTTCCTACCTAATTCATACCCCGTCCTCTGACCATGCTAGGTGAAGGAAATATGCCCTGAGAGGCAATAATAAAGTTGTTATTATATATTTCTTGTATATGATAGATGTTTATTTTGCATGCTATAATTGTATTGATAGGAAACATCAATACATGTGTGTTTAATAAACAAAAAGGGTTCCTAGTTATGCCTCTCTTATATACTAGCTTGTTGATTAACAAGATGATCAAAGTTTCCTGATCATGGACATTGGATGTTGTTAATAACAAGGTCACAACATTTGTGAAATGATGTGATGAACATTCATCCGAGGTATAGCATTACGATCAAGTCATTATGTTTATATTGCTATAACATCATACAAAGTAGTCTTAGTCCTTAGACCATGAGATCATGTTAATTGCTAACACCGGAAGAGTATCTTGATAACATCAAACGTCACACCGTAACAGGGTGACAATAAAGATGGGTTCAGTACTACGAAGGTGTTATGTTGAGGCTCATGGATCAAGAGTGGAATTTGTCAATCCAGATGACGGATAGATATACTCTGGGCCCTCTCGGTGATATCACATTAAGATAGCTTGCAAGCAAGTGATGTGATCACTAGAATGTTATATCACAGGAACGAGAAAAGAGTGCATGTCGGTAACAAGATCAAACTAGGTATTTGGATACCGATGATCGAATCTCGGACATGTATTATATCATAAGACAAAGGGATTAAATTGCTGACTTTAAAGGTTCTCACGATCACAGAAGTCATCGTTAAATGTGCAGGAGTCAGTATGGATCTCCAGGTCCCGCTTCTGATTATTGATCTGAGAGGAGTCTCAATCATGTCTGCATTATTCGCGAACCGTAGGGTGACACACTTAAGGGTTGCCGGACACCATTTAGGAGCACATATGTTCCAGACAAAAGGTTTGCAAAGCGCAGGAAATGTTTCGATAGAAACCGAAATTGTTTCGGGTGAAATTGCAGAAAGTGGTTCTGCATGTGATATTGAAATGTTGCAAGGGGTTTTATGTGAATGTTTGTTAATTAAAGTAATTAACAAAATTCTGAATAAAATAAATAAAAGAGTTTTATTAAATGAGAGAGCATTAAATTTGGAGAAATTTAATGCATTTAAAGTAGAGACTTTAAAAGAGAATGTAAAGGGGCATTTTAATGTGGAGGGGTTACCACCACATGAATGGGGGAGGTGAGGGGTCACCCCCCATGCGCCGGCCATGGAGAGAGGGGGCACCCCCTCCTCCTATAAAAGGCCACCCATTCCCTCCTTCATCCTCACACCTCCTCGTGAAGGATCTCTCTCCCCCTCTAGATATTCCCCCATGGTCTCGGATTAGCGAGATACATGTTCCCGGTGGCCTTGCGTCTGGAAGGAGTTGCTGCTTCCGCTGATTCGCTGGAGCGAGGAGGTGGAGGTTGTCCGGTGGCTTGAACGTGTGTGCGAGGACGGATGCGCTGCTGATTTGCGGCGCTCGGACTTCCACACGATCTTGAGATCGGCAAGCGTACGACTACATCAACCACGAGTTCCTACTCGTTAACAAAACTCGTTGTCTTCGAGGGTAAATTCTCCATGGATGTATGTCCATCCGTTGCTCTGTATCTAGTAGATAGATCTTGGCGTATAGTTCTCATCGTAGGATTTTTTTTGTTTTCTATGCTGCGGACCCAACAGTGGTATCAGAGCCTGATCTATCCGTAGGTGCTTTGCACGGGTAGTACACATATGTTTATATGTGGGCGATGATGATCATGTTATTGCATCTTCTATGTACTTTGGATATTGGTGGCATAGTGGGATGAAGCGGCCCGGACCAACCTTACATGTTATCGTACATGAGACCGGTTCCACGACTGACATGCAACTTGTTTTGCATAAGTGGCTGACGGGTGTCTGTCTCTCCTACTATAGTCAATATCTGATTTACAACGAGTTGCTAATAACTTGGTTATCCTCGTTGTGGTTCATGTTCGTAGGTAAGACCGGTTCTATCTCTGAAAGCCCTAAGCCACGTAAAACTTGCAATTGATAAATTAGAGGCGTCTAGTTTAGATCGTTGCTGGGCTAGTGTCTTGATATGGTATTGTTGTAAGTAGATGTATGATAGATACTCTTACAACTCACTTAACGTGTAAGTTCCATAGACCTTGGCCTTACACACAAAGGAATGATAGAGATCTACCACGATGCAAATGATAGAGATCAAATGCATGGACCATATCACCTCACTTCACACATTAGATGTTAGCATCTTATATTGCTTGTTTGGCGCTTTTGGTAGCATTATAAGATGATCCCTCATTTAGATATCAAGATAAAATGTGTTTTTCCTTAAGTATGCACCGTTTTGTGGATCGTGTTTTGAGGCATCACGTGATGATCGGTGTTCTCGACTCTACGCTTTCATACAACGGGTGTAAGACAGTTTTACACACGCGAATACTAAGGTTCTTACTTGACGAGCCTAGCATGTACAGACATGGCCTCAGAACACGGACCGAAAGGTTAAGCATGAGTCATATAGTTGATATGATGCCTATATAGATACTCGCCTTTGAAGCTACACCGACTCACGTGATGATCGGACTTGGTGTAGTGGATTTGGTTCATGTCATCACCAAAAGGACACGAGGGATGTCGTTTTTGAGTGGGAGTTCATTAGTAATTTGGATTAGTTGAACTCAATCTATCATAAACTTAGTCTAAATATATTTTACAAATTCTGTTGTAGATGGCACCACCTGCTTTTAATTTCAATGTGTTCATGGAGAAAGAGAAGCTTGCTACGAATGGTAGCAACTTCACCAACTGGGCTATGAATTTGAGGATTCTCCTCACTGCTGCACAAAAGCAATATGTGCTAGAGGCGCCGCTAGGCCCCCCACCAGCTCCTGATGCCCCTGACGAGGAAAAGAACGTCTATATAACTCGTCAGGAGGACCGCAACTTAGTTCATTACGGCATACTGTATGGGCTAGAACCAGAACTTCGAAAACGTTTCGAAAATGGCAATGCCTTTGATACCATGGGAGAATTGAAAATGATTTTCGATACCCATGCTGCCGTA
Organism: Avena eriantha; assembly: GCA_910589775.1. Classification (NCBI taxonomy): domain Eukaryota; kingdom Viridiplantae; phylum Streptophyta; class Magnoliopsida; order Poales; family Poaceae; genus Avena; species Avena eriantha. Next base: position 491,544,336 of record OU342742.1, read on the forward strand.
GAGAGTTATAACTTCTGAAAAGTTCTTTAGCTGCATGATGGAAGAGAACAGCTCTGTTAGTGAGCACGTACTCAAAATGTTTGGGTACGCCGATAAGCTTGTGTCCCTGGGAATGACGATTCCCATTGACTTAGGCATACATCGTGTTCTCCAATCTCTGCCACCTAGCTACAAGAGCTTCGTGATGAACTATAATATGTAGGGCATAAAGAAGTCTCATCCTGAGCTTCTGTCAATGCTTAAGACTGCAGAAGTGGAGATTAGGAAAGAACATCAAGTGTTGATGATCAATAAGACCACCGGTTTCAAGAAGGACAAGAAAGGCAAGCAGAAGGGAAAGAAGGGCGGCAAATCTGTTGCCGCGCCTGAAAAGAAACCCCGAGCTGGCCCTAAGTCTAACACCGAGTGCTACTATTGCAAGGGGACTGGCCATTGGAAGCGCAACTGCCCCAAGTATTTGGCAGACAAAAAGGCCGACAAGGCAAACAAAGGTATATGTGATATACATGTTATTGATGTGTACTTGACTAGTACTCGCAGTAGCACCGGGGTATTTGATACGGGATCGGTTGCTAATATATGTAACTCGGTTTAGGGGCTGCGGAACAAGCGACAACTAGCAAGGGATGAGGTCACGATGCGGGTCGGCAATGGATCAAGAGTTGATGTGATCTCCGTCGGAACGCTGCCTCTCCATATGCCGTCGGGATTAGTTATAAACCTGAATAATTGTTATTTGGTGCCTGCACTGAGCATGAACATTGTATCCGGATCATGTTTGATGCAAAGTGGTTATTCGTTTAAGTCTGAAAACAATGGTTGTTCGATTTATATGAATAATATCTTTTATGGTCATGCACCTGTGTTGAATGGTTTATTTCTATTGGATCTCGATAGTAGTATTACGCATATTCATAATGTTGATGCTAAATAGATTAAACTTGATAATGATATATCTGCATATATGTGACACTGCCGTCTAGGTCATATTGGCATTAAACGCATGAAGAAACTCCATTCTGATGGACTTTTGGAATCACTTGATTTTGAATCATTTGATACATGTGAGCCATGCCTTATGGGCAAGATGACTAGAACGCCGTTTTCCGGTTCAATGGAACGGGCGACAGATTTATTGGAAATCATACATACTGATGTGTGTGGACCAATGAGTGTGTCGGCGCGAGGTGGATATCGTTATTTTGTTACTTCCACGGATGATTTGAGTAGATACGAGTATATCTATTTGATGAAACATAAGTCTGAAACCTTTGAAAAGTTCAAAGAATTCTAGAATGAAGTGGAAAATCATCGTAACAGAAAGATCAAATTTCTGTGGTCCGACCGTGGAGGAGAGTATCTTAGTTACAAGTTTAGCACACATATGAAAGACTGTGGAATAGTTTCACAACTCACGCCTGCCGGAACACCACAACGTAATGGTGTGTCAAAACATCGTAACCGTACTTTATTGGATATGGTTTGATCTATGATGTCTCTGACTGACTTGCCACTGTCATTTTGGGGTTATGCACTGGAAACCGCTACATTCACTTTAAATAGGGCACCATCTAAATCCGTTGAAAAGACACCGTATAAATTATGGTTTGGAAACAAACCTAAGCTGTCATTTCTTAAAGTTTGGGGATGTGATGTTTATGTGAAGAAACTTCAACCGGATAAACTCGAACCCAAAGCGGAAAAATGCGTCTTCATAGGATACCCTAAGGAAACGATTGGGTATACCTTCTATCACAGATCCGAGGGCAAGGTTTTTGTTGCCAAGAATGGATCCTTTCTTGAGAAGGAGTTTCTCGTGAAAGGTGTGAGTAGTCGGAAGGTAGAACTCGAAGAGGTTATTGAACCTTCTCTTCATGAAATGGCGAGTAGCGCAGCACCGGAAGTTGTTTCGGAGTTGACTTCACCTAATGAAGAGAGAGCTAATGATATTGATCATGAAACTCTGAAAGAGGACACTACCGAACCTCGCAGGTCAAGCAGGACACGTGCAGCTCCTGAACTGTACGGCAATCATGTTATGAATTTCATGATTGATGAAATAGATGACCCTGCGACGTATGAAGAAGCGATGATGAGCCCTGATTCCAACAAATGGCTAGAAGCCATGAAATCCGAGATGGAATCCATGTACGAAAACCAGGTTTGGACCTTGGTGGACTTACCTCACGATCGAAAGGCCGTTGAGAATAAATGGATTTTCAAAAGAAAAACTGATGCTGATGGTAATGTAACCATCTATAAGGCTCGACTTGTCGCAAAGGGGTTTCGACAAATTCAAGAAGTTGACTACGATGAGACATTCTCTCCCGTAGCGATGCTTAAGTCGGTTAGGATTATGTTAGCAATTGCTGCATATTTCGATTATGAAATATGGCAGATGGATGTCAAAACTGCGTTCCTCAGTGGTAATATTGAAGAAGAGTTGTATATGATACAACCAAAGAGTTTTGTCGATCCTAAGGATGCTAATAAGGTGTGCAAACTTCAGCGATCCATCTATGGACTGAAGCAAGCATCCCGGAGTTGGAATCTCTGCTTTGATGAGGTGATCAAAGAGTTTGGATTTGTCCAAACTTATGGAGAGGCTTGTATTTACAAGAAAGTGAGTGGGAGCAATGTGGCATTTCTGATATTATATGTGGATGACATATTATTGATTGGAAATGATATAGATCTTTTAAACAATGTTAAAAGTTATCTAAACAGCAAATTTTCGATGAAGGACCTTGGTGAAGCTTCATATATATTAGGCATTAAAATCTATAGAGATAGATCAAGACGCCTAATTGGGCTATCGCAGAGTACATACCTTGATAAGATATTAAAGAAGTTTAATATGGACGAAAGTAAGAAGGGGTTCTTACCTATGTTGCAAGGCAAGACATTGAGTAAGACTCAAAGTCCGGCTACGGCGGAAGAAAGAGAGATGATGGATAAGATCCCCTATGCCTCGGCCATAGGCTCTATTATGTATGCCATGCTATGTACAAGACTGGATGTGGCACATGCTATTAATTTGACTAGTAGGTACCAATCTGATCCAGGTTTGGAACATTGGATAGCGGTAAAGAACATCCTCAAGTACTTGAGAAGAACTAAGGATATGTTTCTTATATACGGAGGTGAAGAAGAGCTAGTCGCTAAGTGTTATGTTGATGCTAGCTTTGACACCGATCCAGATGACTCTAAGTCACAATCCGGATACGTATTTCTCTTGAACGGAGCAGCAGTTAGTTGGAGGAGTTCCAAACAACCTGTGGTGGCTGGATCAACAACAGAGGCGGAATATGTTGCTGCTTCAGAAGCGGCGCAGGAGGCAGTTTGGATGAAAGAGTTCATTACAGAACTGGGTGTGGTTCCCAGTGCGTTGGACCCGATGGTGATCTATTGTGACAACAATGGAGCCATAGCCAACGCAAAGGAACCAAGGTCTCACAAGAATTCCAAACATATTAAGCGCCGGTTTTACTCCATCCGCGAGCATGTCAAGAATGGAGATATAAAGATTTGTAAAGTGCACACGGACCTAAATGTAGCAGATCCGTTGACTAAAGTACTCCCTAGGGCAAAACATGATCAACACCAGAACTCCATGGGTGTTAGATTTATCACTATGTAAACTAGATTATTGTCTCTAGTGCAAGTGGGAGACTGAAGAAAATATGCCCCGAGAGGCAATAATAAAGTTGTTATTATATATTTCTTGTATATGATAGATGTTTATTTTGCATGCTATAATTGTATTGATAGGAAACATCAATACATGTGTGTTTAAGAAACAAAAAGGGTTCCTAGTTATGCCTCTCTTATAGACTAGCTTGTTGATTAACAAGATGATCAAAGTTTCCTGATCATGGACATTGGATGTTGTTAATAACAAGGTCACAACATTTGTGAAATGATGTGATGAACATTCATCCGAGGTATAACATTACGATCAAGTCATTATGTTTATATTGCTATAACATCATACAAAGTAGTCTTAGTCCTTAGACCATGAGATCATGTTAATTGCTAACACCGGAAGAGTATCTTGATAACATCAAACGTCACACCGTAACAGGGTGACAATAAAGATGGGTTCAGTACTACGAAGGTGTTATGTTGAGGCTCATGGATCAAGAGTGGAATTTGTCAATCCAGATGAAGGATAGATATACTCTGGGCCCTCTCGGTGATATCACATTAAGATAGCTTGCAAGCAAGTGATGTGATCACTAGAATATTATATCACGGGAACGAGAAAAGAGTGCATGTCGGTAACGAGATCAAACTAGGTATTTGGATACCGATGATCGAATCTCGGACATGTATTATATCATGAGACAAAGGGATTAAATTGCTGACGTTAAAGGTTCTCACGATCACAGAAGTCATCGTTGAATGTGTAGGAGTCAGTATGGATCTCCAGGTCCCGCTTCTGATTATTGATCTGAGAGGAGTCTCAATTGTTGGAGATATGCCCAAGAGGCAATAATAAAAGTGGTTATTATTATATCTTTATGTTTATGATAAATGTTTACATCCCATGCTATAATTGTATTAACCGGAAACATTAATACTTGTGTGTTTTGTAAACATAAAAGAGTCCCTAGTAAGCCTCTTGTTGAACTAGCTTGTTGATTAATTGATGATCATGGTTTCCTGATCATGGACATTAGGATGTGATTAATAACAAGGTTATATTATTAGGAGAATGATGTAATGGACACACACCCATAGTAAGCGTAGCATAAGATCAAGTCATTAAGTTCGTATTGCTGTAAGCTTTCAAATACATAGTAACCTAATCCTTCGACCATGAGGTTATGTTAATCACCATCACCGGATGGATACTTTGATGACATCAAACGCCGCTTCGTAACTGGGTGGTTATAAAAGTGTCATTGGGTATTCTGAAAGTATGTGTTGAAGCGCATGAACCAAGATTGGGATTTGTCCATCCATATAACGGATAGATATGCTCTGGGCCCTCTCGGTGGAATGTCATCTAGTTAGCTTGCAAGCATGTGACTGGGTCACAAGGGATGACATATCACGGAACGAGTAAAGAGTACTTATCAGTAACGAGGTAGAACTAGGTAATGGAGATGCTGACGATCAAACCTCGGATAAGTATAGTATCGCGTGACAAAGGGAATTGGTTTCGTATGTAAATGGTTCAATCGATCACGAAATCATCGTTGAGTATGTGGGAGCCATTATGGATCTCCAGGTCCCGCTAATGGTTATTGATAGGAGATGTGTCTCTGTCATGTCTACATATTCACGAACCGTAGGGTGACACACTTAAGGTTCGAAGTTGTTTTAAGTAGATATGGAATGTGCATTGGAGACCGAATGTTGTTCGGAGTCTCGGAATGGATCCGGGACATCACGAGGAGATCCGGAATGGTCCGGAGAATACGATTCATATATTGGGGATCATTTTCTAAGTTAGGAAATATTCCGGAGTGTTTGTATGGATATTCTAGAAGGTTTCGGAATGTTCTAGAAGGTTCTAGAGGATTTCTTGGAGTTTGCTTGAAAACCAAGAAAGGGTCAAAGGAAACCTAGTGGGGCAAGACACGGATTCGTGGGGGAGGAGGACTCCTCCCCCTTCCCACCGCCGGCCATAGGAGGGGAGTCCTACTAGGACTCCCCCTCCCCAGGCGCGCCTCCCTCCTTTAAATAGAAGGGAGGGGGCGCCCCCTCCAACCCCTGCTCCTCTACAACACCCAATCTCTGCCGCCTCTCTCCTCCACCACCACCACCACAGGCATAGGCAAAGCCCTGCAGATTCTCTACTCCACCACCACCACCACGCCGTCGTGCTGCTGGGATTCCGTGGAGAAGATCTACTACCTCCGCTGCTCGCTAGAACAGGGAGAGGAAGGTCTGCTTCGACTCCGCACGTGTGACCGACTGCGGAAGCGCTGCCGGAACGCGGCGCCGGAAGGATCGTCCACACGATCTTGAGATCGGCAAGTGATCGACTACATCAACCACGAGATCTAATCTCGTTAACGCTTTCGGATCTACGAGGGTTAGTTCCTATCTATCTCGTTGCACATGTCTAATAGATTAGATCTTGGCTTTTATCTAGATTAGATCTGGGTTTTGTTCGTTCTTGCGGTAGAAATTTTTTGTTTTCCATGCTACGAACCCATCATCAATCATGTCTGCATTATTCGCGAACCGTAGGGTGACACACTTAAGGGTTGCCGACACCATTTAGGAGCACATATGTTCCAGACAAAAGGTTTGCAAAGCGCAGGAAATGTTTCGATAGAAACCGAAATTGTTTCGGGTGAAATTGCAGAAAGTGGTTCTGCATGTGATATTGAAATGCTGCAGGGGGTTTTATGTGAATGTTTGTTAATTAAAGTAAATAACAAAATTCTGAATAAAATAAATAAAAGAGTTTTATTAAATGAGAGAGCATTAAATTTGGAGAAATTTAATGCATTTAAAGTAGAGACTTTAAAAGAGAATGTAAAGGCGCATTTTAATGTGGAGGGGTTACCACCACATGAATGGGGGAGGTGAGGGGTCACCCCCCATGCGCCGGCCATGGAGAGAGGGGGCACCCCCTCCTCCTATAAAAGGCCACCCATTCCCTCCTTCATCCTCACACCTCCTCGTGAAGGATCTCTCTCCCCCTCTAGATATTCCCCCATGGTCTCGGATTAGCGAGATACATGTTCCCGGTGGCCTTGCGTCTGGAAGGAGTTGCTGCTTCCGCTGATTCGCTGGAGCGAGGAGGTGGAGGTTGTCCGGTGGCTTGAACGTGTGTGCGAGGACGGATGCGCTGCTGATTTGCGGCGCTCGGACTTCCACACGATCTTGAGATCGGCAAGCGTACGACTACATCAACCACGAGTTCCTACTCGTTAACAAAACTCGTTGTCTTCGAGGGTAAGTTCTTCATGGATGTATGTCCACCTGTTGCTCTGTATCTAGTAGATAGATCTTGGCATATAGTTCTCATCGTAGGAATTTTTTTGTTTTCTATGCTGCGGACCCAACACTAGGTTCACATTAACAAGTACAGAAGCTGGCGAGGAATCCCGAGGACTCAAGGACGACGACATGAAAGCATGGAAGAGAAAGCGGAACAAGCAGCTGCTCTAGCACCTGAGTCTCTGTCCTGTACACGCTAGAGTCTCCGCCATGTCTACACCAAAGTCTCCGCCCAAGCTACACCAAAGTCTCCGGCCCTAATATCACGGACTGGTGAAGTCAGCGGTGACACCATGCAGAATCCTAGATCGAAGACAGCATGGAGACCGCTCGAAACTCTGACATCGTGACCCCTAACCGGACTCTCCGCCACAACACCGGAGTTTCCGGGCTATAGGCACTGGAGTCTCCGACCTACACAATGGTCCTAAGGCGGGTCTCAACCCATGTAACGCCCCTTTTCATCCGGCACTTCCTGTTTATGCCCAAACTATCCCTATTGTAGTGGCTGACCTACATATATGCCCCACGTCCATATGTAAACCCTAGACAAAGCTAAAATGATGATACAGAGCTTTGATCTCATACCTCCCATGGTGGGGAAGACCCATTCATGGATATCAAGGCCTCTGGATTTAGAGTTTGTTTGTTTAGGCTGTGGCTGGCTGGCTGTACACGGAAAGCAACTGTTTTGAGTTTAACTGTTTGGCAATTTGGCTAGCTGTCTGGCTGTGAACCACTGAATTGTCTAAAACACCCCGAGAGTTCTGAGTATATTTTTGCTAATTTACTAATATATGTAGCAAAAATATTTGCCTACGTGTACTACTGCTGCATGTACGTAAAAGGTAGTTGGACGTGTACTACTGCCAACTTAGTGCGTGTCGCAAGAAAGCGAAGAAAAAATCGAGAGCAATAGAAATCAATCGATCGACAATTTTACTTGAACTAGTAGTAGTAGCAGCAGCAAAACACTACACGAGCGACAGCTGATATTCTGAACTGCAGCTTCGGCTCGGTCCACCAGACATGGAGAAGGGCTCGGTGGCAGTTCTTTGTAAATAAGCAAATCAATAAGGGCAATGCAATGTACCGTTTTGGTTTTAAGTGGCAAAGCCACGGGAAGCACATCCCAAGATGCTTCGCTTGCAGATCTGGGCATGGGCAGCCCGGCCTGGCCCGAAAAAAGCCCGTCGGGCCGGGCTTTTGAGGCCTGCGGGCCGGGCCTAGGCACCAGATTTGCGGCCCGAAGACTGCGCGAGCCAGGCTCGGGCCGAAGAAAAACGCAAAATAGGAAAAGGCCCGGCCCGTGGCCCGACGGCCTGAAGGGTAATGCGCTGCATGGGCCGGGCTCAGGCTCAGGTTTCTGGCCCGACAACCGGGCCGGACCGGGCTCGGGCCTGGGATTTGCACGGGCGGGCTTTGTCAGGCCCGGCCCGAGCCCGGTCCGGAAAATGCCCAGGTATATTCGCTTGCCATGTGTATTTCTGGCTTTGAATCCCGCAGCCAACACATCCTATTTGGTTGGATTAGGCTGCCTGAAAAGCTAGAATAAGCCCAAACAAACACCCTCTACATCCTCCACGAGCGCGCGGTGTTGGTGCCGTACGTACGGCCGAAAACGTGGCATTTCTTCAGCCGCCGTCGTTGTCGTGACGGTGCTGGCAATGGGCTCGAGCTCCGCGGCGCATCGACATTAGCTCGGAAACGACCACCACGCGCGCCTTGTGGTATGGACGGCGACGAGGTTGAATGTCGTCGAACGCCACGAGGCTATCCATGGCTTCTCGCCACTCCCGCTGGCGGCCGGCTCGAGCGGCCCCTTGCCATGCCACCCGTCCTGCCTGGCCACGAGGCCGCCATGGGGCAGAACAATAAGTTCCCCGTCCCGTGTACGCCGAGCTGAAGCAGGAGCACGACATGGTGCCCGAGTTTTATGCGGGCATGCTGCCGGGCGACCACGTCCGCAACATCGAGCCCGCGTCGGCTTGGCCGGAGGGACTCATTTGATACTATTCAGGACCTCGACCTGTTGAATATAAATATACTGCCTAACCCCTTTCCATCAGATCGATCTTTTAGGATAATTGTCTAGTGCATAAATTCTTATGGCATTAGAGCCAAGAGGCCTTGAGTTCAATACCCTGCTCACGTAGTATTAGAAAAGGAAAAAAGATTCTACAACCTACTCTTATCCCACACTACGGTCTTTTGCGATAATTGGCTAGTGCATAAATCCTTTACGACCATCCTGAACTCAATCACTCATTGCTCCGCCATACATCTTTGTGGATTTTCTCGAACGGCATTTTGAGGTAAAGTAATGGCAAACTCTCTTCGATGGTTTTGTTTAGCATATTTGATAATTGCTGATCCACTTTTTTTCTTTGCAAAAGAATGGCAGACGAGCTTGAAGTGTTTTTCTTCGACGAGTTCATGGATACGTCTTCCAACGATGACTGTGATATAATGGTGATATATGCTCGCTGCTCTTGTACTTTATGATAAACAACAGAGAGCCATTCCAAGGTTCAGGGGCGATCCCTAGATATGAAACCCTAGACCAGGACAGAGATGCAACTCACGTTCAACTGTATAATGATTACTTCAATCCGGAGGGAACCCTTTATACTCCGAGTCAGTTCCGGCAACGCTTTCACATGCGAAGGAACGTGTTCAACCGTATTGTGCACGGTGTGAGAGCCGATGATTGCTACTTTAAAGTTGAGAAAGATTGCACCGGAAAGCTACGATTTTCCTCTCTTTAGAAATGCACTGTCGTAGTTTTGGTGCTTCCATATGGAGTTGTTGGTGACCTTGTTGATGATCACCTTCGCATGGGCAAATCCACCTATACAATGTACATGTTTTGCAAAGCGGTTGTCGTAGTGTTCATCCAGGAGTATGAGAGGACCAAATGCTAAGGACGCAACTCAGCTTATGGCTATTGTCAATTTGAGAAGGGGGGGGGGGGGGAGGGGTTCTGGGATGCTTGGGATCTCCAATTGCATGCATTAGGAGTGAAAAACTGTCCATTTGCATGCTGGGACTAGTATCAAGGACATGCAGAAGGTTAAAACAGTGGCATCTCAATATCTATGGACTTCACACTCTTTTTGGGCATGGCCTGGTCTCACAATGATATCAACATTCTGCAATGCTCACCCGTGTCCTTAAGGCTTGTGGAAGGCCAGACTTTAAAGTGCAACTATGATATTAATGGTCGCCCCTACACAAAAGGATAGTACCTAGGAGATGATATTTATCCTAAATGGACAACGTTTGTGAAGATAATATATATCCCCACCAACAAAAAACAAGCTCGTAGGAAGGATATGAAACATGCATTTGGTGTCACTTAAGCTCACAGGGCTACCGCCTCTACTCTACAGTAATGTGTGATGAGGGCACCTACAATTTTTAATTTTGCCATTCTTCATGCATGTACATGGTCAAGACTATTCCATCCGTCCTGAAATAAGCATTGGATTTGTCATTCGCATATATTTAGACATATTTTAGTGTGTAAACACACGTGAATCTTGACAAACCTAAGTCACTTATTTTAGGACGGAGGGAGTAGTATTTGAGGTCAAATAGCATGCCCAAGTTTGGAAATCCATGCACTGTGCACATGGAGGACATGTTGATGACTTGATCGTAGGTTAGAGCTCTTGTTTTTCAGCGAGTAAAATGGTCCCAAGAGCCTTTCTCTTCTTTGTTTATGTATACATTTCAAGATCTGAAGAGAGGGCTGTTTTTATCAGTAGATTCGCTTTGGACCAACCGATCGAAAAAGGAACACATGACCCCAAGAGGCGTCCCACTAGTGCTTACCTTAATTTTTCTTTCACCTGAAAAGCTTATAATTTTTGTTCTTAAAATATGTATCGTTTGTTCGTTCACCATACAACTCTTTTTCTTTTATGTACAATGACCCCATGCATATTACTCCCTTACACGAGAAAATCAAGGGCTCCCGCCAAACGAGAAAACTAGGGCCCCTGGCTCGTTCTTCTTCCCGTGCATATGAAGATACTGAAGTTTTGTTATCATGCTGGAAAGACACATATTGGAGGGTGTGGTCGTCGTGAGCTTCACTGAAAGAAATTGGACAGGGTTTTGTTTAAAATTGACTTTGAAAAGACATATGACAAAGTAAAATGTTCTTCCTTCAATAAACCCTACGTATAAAGGGATTTGCACAAGAATGGTGCAAACTGATTGAGCAGTTTATTAGGGAGGGAGTGTTAGAATTCGAGTTAATAATGATATTGGATATTACTTTCAAACTAGGAAGAGTCTAAGACAAGACGATCCATTATCCACGATGCTTTTTAATATGGTGGTAGATATGCTAATCATCCTAATTGCAACAGGATGGACAAGTTGGTGGAATCATCCACATCTCGTTGATGGAGGAGTCTCCATTCTAAAGAAGTGATTCTAGCTCACTTGGTTAGGAAAGTAGACGTACGTCCCAGCCACCCAGGTTCAAGTTCTCACGAGCGCATATTTGGATTCTTATTATTTTATAAAGAAACTCGCTGTAGGAGATTTCCCTACCACATTCCTTTCAAAAAAGGAGTCTTCATTCTACAATATGCATATGATACGATATTATTCATGGAACATGACTTACAGAAAGCCGTGAACATGAAATCAATACTAAGTATCTTTGAACAACTTTCAAGTTTAAAATTATTTTTCGTAAAAGTGAGATTTTATGTTTTGGTAAAGCAAGAGACGAAGAACAATATTACTAACAATTTTTTGGTTGTGAGGCTGGTTCTTTGACTTTTCGGTATCTTGGGGTGCCTATTCACTATAGAAAACTTAAAATTTCAGATTGGTATCTAGTGGAAACTCGATGTGCAGGAAAGTTGGGTTGCTAGAAGGCAATCTATTATCGTATGGTGATTCCTTAGTTCTAATCAATTCTGTTTTAACAAGTTTACCTATGTTTATGCTATCATTCTAGAAATTTCTAAGAGGGTAAGGAAACAATTGGATTTCTATAGGTCTCGCTTTTTCTAGCAAAGTGATGAGACTATACGAAAATATAGATTAACAAAATGGAATATAGTTTGTAGAGCGAAAGATTAGGGTGCTCTAGATTTCGAGGTCTTAGAAATTAAAAATGCTTGTTGAGAAAATGACTATTTAAAGTAATTACTAGAGAAGGAGTGCGGCAAGAACTACCACAGAACAAATATTTAAGTCAGAAAACATCGTCTGGAGTCCAAGTAAAATCGACTGACTGCCGTTTTGGAAAGGACTTATGAGGGTAAATAATGAGTTCTTTGCTAGTGGTCCTTTCAAGGTAGGGTTGTTCTAATACTAGGTTTTGGGAGGATATATGTTTGGAAAACACACCTTTAGCACAACAATATCCATCCTTATATAATATCGTGCAACGTAAAAACGTTATTGTTGCACATGTTTTAAATCATGTACCACCAAACATCGGTTTCAGGAGGGTACCCAGTGGTAATAAGTGGGATGCTTGGCTACACTTATGCCAAAGACTCTTGATGGTTCAACTGTTGGATGAGCATAATAAATTTGTGTGAAACTTGACATCATCCGGAGTGTTTTCATTCAAATCCGTGTATGCAGATCTTATGAATGATCATACGGTATTTTTTTGGAAATATCTTTGGAAATTAAAAATCCCACGCAATATAAAAAATTATGTGGTTTCAGAATAACAAGGTGCTTCTCACCAAGGATAATCTAGTTAAAAGAAATTGGGTAGGATGTACTAAGTGTTGTTTTTGTGGGTTACAGGAAATCATAGAACATTTGTTTATATCTGGCCCTTCTGCTCGCCTTTTGTGGGGCATTATTTATTTTTCATTCGATCTACCCCTCCGACTAATGTAACAAATATGTTTGGAAATTGCTTGAATGGTGTTGATAAACCATCTAAGACTATAATTCACATTGGTATTTAGTTTGTCTATTTGGAGATGCAGAAATGATATTATCTTTAACAAAACAAAAACTTTCAATCTTTTGCATGTTATCCACACGGTGGATCATTGGGTGAAGCTTTGGGTGCTACTATTGAGCAAGACCAGTAGGATATCATGGCTACTGGGTGAGACATCTCCTGATGGTCACTGGGACATCTTAAACTAGTCTAGCTGGCTGCGTTTTAGTAGACTAGAACATGATGTCTAGTCTTTTGTTTCATATTTTTCGCTGGTTGATCCATGTATCGAATTTAAGTGATACTGGATTTGTAATAGTCTTGAATTTTGGGATGGTGAACCTTTAATAAAAGGCTATGTGCATTAACCGATGCAAAGGCTAGGGCCTTATTCCCTTTTCGAAAAAATCTAAAGGTTTTTTGAGCTTATGACGATACTCGAGTTGGTGGAATACTAGCAATTAGTGATAACGATTTTTCTCCACGAAACATGGTCTGAGTTATGCGATTAGTGCACATGAGTTAAATTTAATCTAGGTTTGGGATGTCCAATGGCAATAGTATCCATAGTGGAGACCCCTTTTGTGATGTCACTTGACAAAACGTTTGGCCCTTGCGTCATCTTCCCGAGGGTGACTTGGGGCGACTACGGTTTCCTCCCCGCCTCCACCTCCCTCCAGCTACCATCTCCCTTGCCACCGCCTAAGAAGGGCCTCGAGCAAGCCTGCGTGGCCTTCCGGTGAAGGTGGAGGTGAGGATCTACCGCTCTGCGCCCGACGCATAGGATTTTGGGCGCTGAGGCGGTGGCCTCGGGTGGAGAGGCGACATCGATCGTGCAAATAGTGGCGTGCGTGGTTGCTGGCCGACGTCCTGGGCCACGTGGGTGGCAGGAGATGGAGGGTGTGCAGGGCATGTGGGAGCTTTGTTTGCTCGCGTGCAAGATCTCGAAGGTCAGATATTCTCCGTCCCTTTGGGTGTCTCCTCCTAGCCGATCCAGTTGTTGGCAGTGGAGTTGGTGGTGTGAGATGGGTCTGGGAGAAATCCTTGGTCGTCTTACCACAACATCGGTGACGCTTTTGGGTGCCATTTACCTTCATGGAGGCGTTGTTGAGGTCCCATTTATCCATCCCATACCCCCATCCTAGGTGAAAGCCCAAAATCCTCTTCAGATTGGATGGTGGCGTGCATTGAGCATTGTTCCCCCTTGGAGACGCCGTTTGGGGATCAGTGGTGTAGCAGGCGATATGTTCCATTGTTGGTGGGATTTGATGGCACGGTGGTCGAGGTGTTTGTGGCGACTAGAAGTTTGGTGAGGAATTTTGGTCTCATCTCTTAGATTGGGATCTCTAATACCGGTGCTTGTTGGGAAGGGATAGGGTTCCCCTCCCCAGTGATAACACCCTAATGGCTCCCGAGGCTCATCTCTATAGTCATTCCCTACTCTTGTCGTCGTTGCCAGCTCTTCTAGGTGTCTCTGCATCTTCATGTTCGGTGGTTGCTCCCAAGTTTACCATTTGTGTTTTGGTCATCCTTGGGCATTGAAGCTGGCTTTGCTGATGTGTTCGTCGCAGCGAGGTGGTCTGCATGGTCTGCTTTCTTTATTGGTCTCTTGGATTGCACATATCCTTGTTCTAGGGTGAACATCTCCTTCGCTCGACGGTTCGCCGCCCTTCGAGCCAGGGCGAGGAGTAGGGTCCCTGTGTTAAACAATGTAATACAAGTTGTATTATAAAAGTATAGAGTAGTACTCTACCTAGTATAATACCCAATCATGTAATTCTACGTGTAGGGATTTTCTACACCTACACCTACGTAACACGTAACTGGCCCAGCGAGACGGCACGGTTCCTACCCTAATAATCTCACATGGTATCAGAGTCGCCTCCTCCGACTACCTAAGACCGGATCGCCAATTTCCAAAACCGCCGGCGATCGCTGGTGAAGGATCTTCCCAAAACCCAGAAAATAAAAACCCTAGACAACAAAGACAACTCTAGCCATGTTCCCATCGCCATGATCCCTCGAAAATAAAAACCCTAGACACCAAGACAACTTTGACCATGATCTCGTCACCGTGATCTCCGAAAACCTAGAACCACCCACAAACCAAAAAAATCGATGGCTTCCACCTCTCTTGCTTCAGCTGCGGCCAGCCTAAGGCCGCCCTTGGAGCACCACAATTGGAGAAGCTGTCCCACGACAATCACCTATTCTGGAAGATCCAAGTTCTTTCGGCACTTCGTGGCGTAGAGGTTATGGGGCTACTGAATTGTTCCGACCTCGTGTCAACACCCGGTTTTTAATCCCAGATGCCTGTTATTCCATACCTCGCAATCCCAGGATTACCATTTTTGCGAGACATAACAGATTGGATATTGATAAATTGCAAATGTATCTATAATTTTTGATGTTCCACGCTTGGTTTTATCTACTTTCTTATGTTTTGTTCCAACTTTGGAGTACTTTTCATACACTTTCTTGGACTAACCTATTAACAAGATGCCACAGTGCCAGTTGCCTGTCTTCTACTGTTTTTGGTTTCAGGAAAGTCAGAAAATGAATATTCTCGGAATTGGACGGGACAAAAGCCAACGTCAATATTTCACTGGGGGGAACACAGAGCCAGAAGACGAGACAGAGAGGGGCCAGGGGCCAGGCACACCATAGGGTGGCGCGGGTCCCCCTGGCCGCGTCACCAGGTGGTGTGGGCCCCTCCGGCCTCCACCGACCTTGTCCTTTCGCCTATATATTCCTCCTGATGCGAAAACCCTAAAGGATCAAGCCTCCAGCCACGAAAAGTTCTGCAGCCCCGCCGCCACCGAAAAGGAGATTCGGGGGACAGAAAGTCTCTGTTCCAGGACCCTACCGGGACGGGGAAGTGCCCCCGGAGCCATCTCCATCGATCTCCACCACCATCTCCATCGCCGTTGCTGATTCCCATGATGAGGAGGGAGTAGTTCTCTCTCGAGGCTAAGGGTTCTACCGGTAGCAATGTGTTCATCTCTCTCTATGCATGATCTTATTGAGATCATGAGCTTGTAATCTATAGATCTACCTTGCTACTCAAGTGCTTTAATAGATCTCTGCTCTCCCCATGTGTGTGAAGTTGACAGTGTGCACACCATGGTGGCACTTAGGCTAGAGACTAGAAATACTTGTTATGAGTTATATTTGGAGTTGGATGTCTTTATGAAATTGTGGTGTTTGTTGGACCCATCTAGTACTCAAGGTGATAGTGTGGGGTTATCTAGATGGGAAAGATGAACTTTGAGGTGTGCTATTATAGCCCTACCATGGATTAGAGTATCCAACCGGAGAGTAGTTCAGCGTAGTATCATAAATAAGAATATATTTATATGAGAGTGTCCACAAGTGAAAGTATGATCCCTAGGCCTTGTTTCTAAGCACTGAAACACCGTTTGCTATTATATCTATTACATGTTTGCTTGCTTCTATCTTTATTTCAGTTTTACTTTAGCCTTTTCCACACCATCAAGTTATTTTCTAGCACCGTTACCACTTATAATTATCTATACCACTTGTATTTCACTATCTCTTCGCCGAACTAGTGCACCTATACACCTGACAAATGTATTAGGTGTGTTGGGGACACAAGAGACTTCTTGTATCTTGATTACATGGTTGCTTGAGAGGGAATACCTTTGACCACTTCCTCCCTGAGTTCGATAAACCTTGGGTGATCCACTTAAGGGAAAACTTGCTGTTGTTCTACAAACCTCTACACTTGGAGGCCCAACAACTGTCTACAAGAATAGAAGTGCATAGACATCAAGCTATTTTCTGGCGCCGTTGCCGGGGAGGTAAGGTAAAAGGTACTCACATCCTTCGGTGTGAGTGCTCGAAGTTATTTCCTTTAGATTCTGCAATTTTGTCTTTTTGTTTTTTGTTTTCACTAGTTAGGCTTAATGGAAAACAACAAAAATTTTAGAGAGCTTTATAGTATTTATCTTGAGTTAGGACATGAAATGTTTGAGGAGAAAATTAAAAAACCTATGGAACTTTATTTGCGTGCTAATAGCAATGTTATTAGTATAAATTCTTTGAACACCATTATTGCTAATGCTATGGAAAAGTCTAAGCTTGGGGAAACTAGATTTGATGAGCATGATATTTTTAGTCCCCCAAGCATGGAGGAGAAAATTTACTTTGATGATACTATGCGTCCAATATATGATGATTGCAATGATGAATATGATATTTTCAGTCCACCTTCTATTGAGGAGGAAATTAATTATGATTACAATATGCCTCCTATATTTGATGATTATGGTGATGAAAATAATAATGATAGCTATTTTGTTGAATTTGCTCCCACTACAATTAATAAGAATGATTATGTTTATGTGGGGAGTATTAATTCTTTTATGCATGTGGCTCATGATAAGAATATTTTATGTGATAGTTATATTGTTAATTTTATTCATGATGCTACTGAAAGTTATTATGAGAGAGGGAAATATGGTTTTATGTGTCTCAATAATATTAGGTTTCCCCTCTTTATGTTGAAAGTCTTGAAGTTGCACTTGTTTTGCTTTCCTATGCTTATTGCTTTGTGCTTTCATGACTTGTTTCTTTACAAGATTCCTATGCATAGGAAGTGGGTTAGACTTAAATGTTCTTTGAATTTTCTTCTTGATGCTCTCTTTTACTTCAATTCATGTTTCTTATGTGAGTATCTTCTCAAACTATCATGCCTAACTATAAGGCATTAAAGAAAAGTACTTATTGGCAGATAACCCAAAAGTTTTAGATGAGTCTTGGAAGTTATTACCTCTATAATAACTTGTCCTTATCCTTTTTATTTTGCTTTTTGTGCCAAGAGTAACCTCTAATGAGAGAGAAGTAATGATTGGGAAAGTTGCTGTCCCGAAATAGATTTCCGTGCTTCACCATAAAAAATCGTGTAAAATCTCTATACGTCATTTTGAGGCGTGAATTTTTGTGCTTCTGCCCCAGGTTGTTATATAACTTTCGTTAGTTCAACACTTTTTGATTTGAGCAACAGAAGGTCTTCGAAAAAAATCGTCATTACCTGCTGGTCTGTTTTGACAGATTTCTGCCATTTTTTGCATTTGCTTCTTGTTGGTTCCTTTTTGAGTTCTTTTGGGGAATTGAGCTTTTTGAGGGAAGTGCTCCAGTAGCTTGTGTTTTAATGGAAGTTTTATTGGTGTTAGAACTGAACCTAAAGACTTATTATCTTGAGTGCACTAATATTGCTAATAAAGATTGTGTGAAGTTTTGTATGAAGGAAAAATTTCAGGTGTATGGAAGGAATGCGTAATGAGATGAAGGATGGACTAAAGCTCAAGCTTAGGGATGCCATGCGTGTCACACCAAGAAATATTCAAGAGGTACAAGCGTCAAATCTTGGGGATGCCCAAGGCATCCCCTTCTTCATCAATAAAAATCTCAGGTTTCTTCCAAACACTTCATTTTTATTGTTTCATGCACAGTTGTATTGTTCTTGGAGCGTCTTATTTTTCGTTTTTCATTTTGGTTTTTAGTTTGCTGAATAAATTGGTTGGAGCCCCTCTTTCATACATTGGTTTTCAAATAGTTTGGTTTGGTTTGGAAAAGAGTAGGAAAGCTAATGCTTAAGTGGTAAAGAGAGCTTGTTTTTTACTGTGGCCTATTCTTTGTCATGCCATGCTTGATATTGTTTTGGCTTTATGCTTAGTATTCTTTGCTGTAGCATGACTTGTTATAAAAAATTGAGATTTCTTAATGTGCTTTGGATGAATCATGCGTTGTTTTAGCATATTAAAGCATAGTATAGTGGTATTCTCCTTTGATGCTTTATTTGGGTTGACTTGGCGCATGCTCACACCATGTTATGACTATCCAAAGTCACCATAGCCTTTATGATCCTTTAGTTTTTAACTTGTAGTATCACTTTATGCTTTGATCAATGATGTTTTGTCGCTCTGCATGATTATGGCCATTATTGCTCTCTTAGTTTGTCGCTCCCAGTCTTTTGCTAGCCTCCACAACCAAGTATGAGTTCCACTCATGCATCCAACTCCTTAAACCAAGTTTTTCCAAAGAGTCCACCATACCTACCTACTAGCATATGCTATTCCAAGTATATTCATGCTTTTGTTTACCTTCCAAATTAAACTTGTTATGAGAAAACTAGTGATTAAAGCTCTCACAAACTTGATGGCACACTTTACTTTCCTTGCCCTTAATAAACGTGAACCATTGTGTCTTCTATGTTGTATATGCTTGCACTTATTTGTTGGGGATTAGCAGAACCATGCTGTCATGGGGAACGCTTTCAACATTGTACTGGTACTTTGTACCTAGTTGATATCATGCTCTTTTGTCTATGGATGTCGTTGGTGTGAAATGAAAGGGGAGCTTGTAAGTCCATGGAGTTATGTATATGTGTTAGAGAAACTCTTGGGCCACTGGTCTAATCCATGCTGACATGGTGGAAACCTGCAGCGTAACCATAATGAGCTGTCTATGAAGCATTCTTCTTATAAAAAAAGAGTCCTATATTGAGAAAAAAGAGAAAAAGAAAAAAAAGAGATGATTAAAAGAGGAAAGAGAGAAAAAAGCACCATATTCCCATGGTAAATAAGAAGATTGCTGAGATGCTCATTGTCTGCTTGCCTTGTCATTTTGATATGGGGATTCTTCCGTATCATCGGGCAAGGGGCACCCCATTGGCGGTTCTTTATGATACACATGTACTTACGATGACAAGAACTTACCAGTGACTAAACTTGAGTAGCATGAGGAGCGACCCTCGTATTGAAGGGACATGAGATTTCTAACTTATACTTCATCAAGCATGTACACCATATTTGTTCACTTTAACCTTAATCACTTCAAGATGCTTATGATAGGGGCAATGAGAGCTGAAAGCTATAAGTACCATAATTTTTGGAAGCTCTTTATGAAACTTGAATCCCTACTTCCTTCTATGAAGGCCTTTCTTCCACTTATATATTGAGTCTCCACCTTCTACCTTTATGCACCTACTTTGAGAGCATAGTGGCCATTCTTAGTTCTATGTGCATTGTTCCAAGACTTGTTGATTGATGCATAACTTGATATTGCTTGCTTTAAACTATTTGTATCTAGTCACTCTTATGAACTTTGAAGGTGTCCTATGCATTTATATTTGCTACTCTATGAGGGACAAGCTAAATTCCATTATGCTATGTTTTCTTTATGTGAAACAAACAAACGTCTTGCAAAGTATTGTTATTCATGAATCTTTTGTTTGTGCCTTTTCATGTTGCAACATAGTTGCTTTGTCTTATTGTTAGAACTTTATATTTCATGCTACGTTGAAGTACTATGATCCTAGCTTCCAGTGTTTTACAAATACTTTGATCAAGTTTATGATGGTGCATGTCACCTCAAAAATTATTCTTTCTTTTTATCACTTACCTACTCGAGGACGAGCAGGAGTTAAGCTTGGGGATATTGATACATTGCAAATGTATCTATAATTTTTGATGTTCCATGCTTGGTTTTATCTACTTTCTTATGTTTTGTTCCAACTTTGGAGTACTTTTCATACACTTTCTTGGACTAACCTATTAACAAGATGCCACAAAGCCAGTTGCCTGTTTTCTACTGTTTTTGCTTCCAGGAAAGTCAGAAAATGAATATTCTCGGAATTGGACGGGACAAAAGCCAAAGTCAATATTTCACCAGGGGGAACATGGAGCCAGAAGACGAGACGGAGAGGGGCCAGGGGCCAGCCACACCATAGGGTGGCGCGGGTCCCCCTAGCCGCGCCACCAGGTGGTGTGGGCCCCTCCGGCCTCCACAGACCTTGCCCTTTCACCTATATATTCCTCCCGATGCGAAAACCCTAAAGGATCAAGCCTCCAGCCACGAAAAGTTCTGCAGCGCCACCGCCACCGAAAAGGAGATTTAGGGGATAGAAAGTCTCTGTTCCGGCACCCTGCCGGGATGGGGAAGTGCCCCCGGAGCCATCTCCATCGATCTCCACCACCATCTCCATCGCCGTTGCTGATTCCCATGATGAGGAGGGAGTAGTTTTCTCTCGAGGCTAAGGATTCTACCGGTAGCTATGTGTTCATCTCTCTCTATGCATGATCTTATTGAGATCATGAGCTTGTAATCTATAGATCTACCTTGCTACTCAAGTGCTTTAATAGATCTCTGCTCTCTCCATGTGTGTGAAGTTGACAGTGTGCACACCATGGTGGCACTTAGGCTAGAGACTACAAATACTTGTTATGAGTTATATTTGGAGTTGGATGTCTTTATGAAATTGTTGTGTTTGTTGAACCCATCTTTTACTCAAGGTGATAGTGTGGGGTTATCTAGATGGGAAAGATGAACTTTGAGGTGTGCTGTTATAGCCCTACCATGGATTAGAGTGTCCAACCAGAGAGTAGTTCAGCGTAGTATCATAAAGAAGAATATATTTATATGAGAGTGTTCACTAGTGAAAGTATGATCCCTAGGCCTTGTTTCTAAGCACTGAAACACCGTTTGCTATTATATCTATTACATGTTTGCTTGCTTCTATCTTTATTTCAGTTTTACTTTAGTCTTTTTCCACGCCATAAAGCTATTTTCTGGCACCGTTACCACTTATAATTATCTATACCACTTGTATTTCACTATCTCTTCACCGAACTAGTGCACCTATACACCTGACAAGTGTATTGGGTGTGTTGGGGACACAAGAGACTTCTTGTATCTTGATTACAGGGTTGCTTGAGAGGGAATACCTTTGACCACTTCCTCCCTGAGTTCGATAAACCTTGGGTGATGCACTTAAGGGAAAACTTGCTGCTGTTCTACAAACCTCTGCACTTGGAGGCCCAACAACTGTCTACAAGAATAGAAGTGCGTAGACATCAGATATCACAATACATCATCCATTACAAACCATTATAAGGTCTTACACAAATAAAGGATCTCCTGATCCAGTCTTAATACAAATAAGCAGTGGAATAATAAAGGGTAGTAGTGGGCTCCATCTTCAGGGTCACAGGCAATGCTGACGACGGGAGATGATCCTAGTTGTCATAGACCTCCTATTGTCCATCATCTTTATAGTCCTCCTCTTAGTCTAGCCATAGGAATAGCCAGGGACAAATCCATGAGTACTCTTTAAGTACTCGCAAACTATCACTAACAAGGAAGGTAGTTCTAGTAGGAATCTTAAGCTCTAGGTTTATTTGCAAACAGCCAGGTTTATCTAAACTGTGTTTAGAAGTAAAGAAAACTAATTTAATGTTCTAAATCACTTAAGTGGGAAACTAGTTTTCATATCCACAACCCTGTTGTGATCAAGTCAAAGTCATAGTTCAATTCACAAGTCATTTTTAAAACATCTGACGACGGAACAGCATGGCCACTCTAGCTATCCATGACCGCGGACACGGCTATTCGAATAGTTTGACATTCTACAGAGGTGGTACACTTTCACCACAAAATTCGATACATCCGTCAAGGATAACCCTGAATCATCATACTTAGTATGCGGATAATCAATCATAACCTTTCAATTACACACTCTAGTATAGGCACCTCCCCTATGAGCTTGGCCTCCCAGCCATGGCCATCTGCATCCTGGGCACTACATAGGTGGACATCATCAAGAGGTAGCCTCAGCTCAAACCTCTTCCGTGAGGGAACCCATACTAATGCATATAAACTTCTGGCTAAGCCCTAACCAAATTAGGTATTGTGGTTGTACGGTAAAATTGGAATGGCATCGCATACGAACCCAACCATTAGTTTTTATAAAGGGGTAAGGCTCATGCCTCAACATTTTCATCATCAACTCCACTTGTGTTTCTCAACACATGTCAAAACATCTCAATAGAATGAATCATCATTCCAAGGTTTTCATAATCATTTTCACCAAGTTTTCCATCTAAAGTGATCAACTTTTATACTTAGCACTAGCCACTAAGGTTAAGAGCGTTCACTAATGAGGGGTTCTAACCTTCAATCTCATGCCATAGAATGACATCTAAGTATAGGCCTAGTTTTATACTCTTTATGCTATCTATTCTATTTTTCCAAGACTCACAAAGCACTAACTAAAAGTAAAGAACTTTGGTAAAGTAAAAGAGTAAAGCTTGCAAGTAAAACTTGGGATTGGTATAAATCAAAAGGGATATAACCAAAGCATGTCTAATGCATCTTACTTAGGTTAATACTTGCAAGTGTTAGCTTGCAAGGGTCTAGCTTGCTTAGTAATGATGGCCTACCTTGATTGGTGCAGTGATTGAAGTTTTCTTCGTCTTCTGCTTGGTAGTACTCCTCCTCCTCGTATCCTTGGTCGGTACTATCGTCTATAAAGGAATACGGGGTACACAATCACCAAACAATACTTAACTAAGTCTATTTAGCACACTAAGGCTCACACTTAATTTTCTAGCATCATCACAATCATCACATGGAATAAAGACTTAATCTTATTTATCTTATTTTAGAAAAGTAATTTTTACCCATTGAAAATAATTAAGATTTAATATTATCCAAATATAATATGGGATCATGTGGACACATGTCATCACCACATATTCTAATACACGGGAATGTGATTTAAACGGTTGGTCAAATTTTATTTAGTTTAAGATTATTGTTTAATAGATTTAAAGTGACTAGAAATGCCTATATAGCATTATTTTGGTACTAGTCCAAAGTCACTGCATGCAACCTAAATGTTTTTACATATTCAAATAGATCTTGTCAAATGTGATTTTTGAGAGTTGGAATCAACTCAGAAGCATTTATGGGTGATTTTTAAAAAATGTTTTGAATTTGGAAAAGTCTTTGTCTTGTTATTTTTACTATAGATTATCTCTAACTCCAAATGATTTAAATCCAACGGGTTTGGATAGATAATTTAAATATCTTTCTAACAAAATTGGAATCATGCAATTTGGTTTGGTGAAACTCTCTTAATTGATTTTTGAATCCGTGGACAGAAATTAGTTTAAAATAAAAAGGAAAATCATTATTTGAATTTCTAGGCCTGCGCGGGAAACTTAAACGGGCCGGCCCAACTACACTGCACAATGCAGCAGGCTGCTGCCAACATGGACCCACTGGTCAGCGACTGGATCTAAATGAAACGGTATCGGCGAATATAGACCGTGCAATCTAATTCTAATCTAACGGCTGGGAGTCATCATCGACGATGAACTGCTCTGGCGAGAAATTAACCTAGCACGATGGTGGGGGTCTGGCTAGGCTCACCTGGGCTCCAACTAGGGTCGGCGATGGGGCGATTTACGTGGTAGACGATGACAGTTCGAGGCGCGATCGCAGCAGGTCTTGGGGTGGTAGAAATCGATGACGCCCTTCTCCTCCAGCAGCGGCGGGCTCTGGCCAAATTCCAGCGAGAGAGAGTTCACCTTGCTCTGGGAAGAAGTGGGAGAGGATCAGAGAGGAGTGGTGAGTGGAATGGTATGGAGAAAAGAGGCAGAGGAGGGCTCTATTTATACTATGGCGAGGGGACCGAACGGTGTGGGCACGAGCTCATCGGTGACGATGCTACAGGCTGCTATCGGCGTGGTGGAGGCTAATGGACAGTGCTGTGTTCCCTGGCGGTTCTTATGGGCGTAATGGCAAGGCGCGGGGCGGTGTGGAATGGTCGGGCGTGTGCGGCGCTCTGCGTAGAGGCGGATGTGTTTGCGATGGCGTGCGACAGCTACGGGTCACGCACCGACGAACGGGGGTGTCTGCGGGGTTGCTGTGGTCATGGCGAGCGTGAGCGTGCGCAGCGAGGGCGAGGCGCGGTCTGTGCGAGGCGGTCGGGCGCGGCGAGCTGGCACGCTCTGGGCATGGCACAGAGGCATAGAGCACGGTGGTGCTAGAGTGGTCCAGGGCTCTTCTGCGGTCGAGGCTTGGACAGGGGGTGGCAGTGGAGTGCGGCGTGTCTGGTGCGCCTCGTGGGTGAGGGCAGCGATGCTCCTAACGCGCTGTCCACTGTCAGCCGGTGATGACCAAAAATGGGCGGTGCTCCACTGTGCATAACAGCCAAAGGGGGGTTGCTCTGGGTGCTGCTCGACACTAGAGGTGACAAGGGAGTTAAGGGGAGACCAAACAGTCGAGAATTACTATGGAAACAGTGAAGTTAGGCAGTAGTTAGTTCAGTGCAGGCCAGGTGTTTATTGTAATGGCCAAAAGAAATTTATTTTGGGATTTTTGAATGAAAGTTTTTGAGTGATCTTAACTTAAGCTTGAGTATCCAGGTTTGCTTGGAGAGGTCAAGTGAATTTTGTTTGATAGGTTTTTGAAAAAGTGTGATCTTCACATATGAACTAGATTCAATTTTCAACTGTCCATTAAATTGATTTGGAGAATGTTTTTGTAAGTTTGTAAAGTGGGTCTTGATACGATTTTATTTGGTATAGCAAGGGGTGAAAAGAAGTAGAAATGTTTCTGTTAGAATTCTTCTTCTAGGAACACTCAAAGTGACCTAGTGTTTAACTTTGGCCAAAATGATCATTTGCTTTATTTATTCATATTTGATTTCTTTTTCTTTGGATTTTGTTTGTAATTGGCCTAGATGATGTAGCATTCACCTTTAAACCAATTCTCATCATTTGTAACAATCAAGCATGGAAAAATCAATCAATTCTACACTAATGCAAACACACATGCATTCATATTCAATTTAATAATAAAAGTTTTTGTTGACCCTAAATTGGGGTGATTAGAACTGGATAAGCTTGATTAGGGTATTTGGGATGTTACAAACCTTCCCTCCTTAAACAAAATCTCGTCCCAAGATTTAAGAAAAACTAGGAACTAAAGAGATTTGGGAACTCAGTCCTAATGTAATCTTCTCGCTCCCAAGTAGCTTCTTCTTCGGTATGGTTGCTCCATTGGATCTTGAGAAACTTGATACTTCGGGTCCTGGTGGTTCTGAAGGCTTCTTCCAAAATACGAATGGGCACTTCACGATACGTCAGATCCTCATTGATATCTATGGCTCGGTGATCGATGTTCTTGAATACTTCGGTCTTCTCCGGAACTTCTAGGCATTTGCGAAGTAACGAGATATGGAACACATCATGGATGGTTGACATCTCCTTTGGCAGTTCCAATTGATAAGATACCTCTCCTTGGCGATTCAAAATCTTGAAGGGTCCAATATATCTGGGGGCTAACTTTCCTTTCAGTTGAAAACTTTGTATTTCTTTCAAGGGTGACACTTTGAGATACACAAAATCTCCAACATTGAAAGTCAGGTCTCTACGTCTTTTGTCAGCATAACTCTTCTGTCTGGATCGGGCGGTCTTGAGGTGCCCACGGACTTTGTGAACCTTCTCTTCGGCTTCTCGTAGGATGTCGGGTCCAAAAATCTGACTCTCCTACTTGCGACCAATTCAAGGGGGTACGACACTTCCTTCCATACAGAAATTCAAATGGGGCCATTTGCAAACTAGCTTGATAACTGTTGTTGTATGATAATTCTGCGAAAGGCAGACATCTTCCCATTTTGATCCATATTCCAAAACACAAGCTCTCAACATATCTTCTAAGATTTGGTTGACTCTTTCAGTCTGTCCATCGTTCTGCGGGTGATAAGTTGTGCTGAAATTCAACTTGGTTCCTAATCCTTCCTAGACTTTCTGCCAAAATCTTGAGGTAAACTGGGTTCCTCAATCAGACACTATGGTCTTGGGGGTGCCATGCAAACTGACAATTCTAGCAATGTACAGCTCTGCTAGCTTCGAACTCTAGTAGGTAGTCTTGACAGGTATAAAATGGGCTACCTTGGATAGTCTATCAACTATGACCCAAATAGAGTCATTTCCCCTACTGGATGTAGGCAAACCGGTGATAAAGTCCATTCCGATAGAATCCCATTTCCATTCCGGAATCTGCAATGGTTGCAATAGTCCTGCGGGTCTCTGATGTTCCGCTTACTCTCTAGAAGATATCACACTTAGCTATGTAGCTTCCGATTTCTCTCTTCATCTTGTGCCACCAAAATTGCTCCTTCAAATCCTAATACATCTTTGTTCCTCCGGGGTGGATAGAATAAAGAGTATCATGAGCTTCTTGCATGATAACTTGCTTCAGCTCCGAATCTGCTAGCACACAGATATGTCCTTT
This sequence comes from Avena eriantha, assembly GCA_910589775.1. Lineage (NCBI taxonomy): Eukaryota > Viridiplantae > Streptophyta > Magnoliopsida > Poales > Poaceae > Avena > Avena eriantha. Next base: position 491,571,340 of record OU342742.1, read on the forward strand.
GTACCACAAAACTCCTTCATCCTCGGTGAATCTGGGTACCTTTCTGAGCTGATACGACCTTTTATTCTGTCGATACTTGAATTTCCTTTTTGCGCCTCCTTGATCTGACTAATCAAAGTGGGTTGAAGTTCAATGCTAGCTAAAAATCCTTTGCTAACCAGCTCCGTTCTAAACTGCTCCAACTCTTCATGCAAACTTGGTTGGGCTTCTTTAATCATGGTGTTTAATCTACACGGCAATCTGCTAAGAGCATCCGCTACCATATTAGCTTTGCTAGGGTGATAGTGAATGTCAAGGTCATAATCCTTGATTAAGTCTATCCATCTCCTTTGCCTCATATTCAGCTCCTTCTGAGTGAAAATATACTTCAAACTCTTGTGATCCGAATAAATCTCACAGCGGTTACCCATAAGGTAATGATGCCATGTCTTCAATGCTAAAACTATGGCTACTAGTTCAAGATCATGGGTAGGGTAGTTTTGCTCATGCTGCTTCAGTTGTCGGGACATATATGCTGTGACTTTGCCTTCTTGCATCAACACACATCCGAGACCAATCTTGGATGCATCACAATACACATCAAAAGGCTTCTTGATATCTGGCATAATCAAAATTGGGGCTGAAATCAATCTCTTCTTGAGCTCTTGAAAACTCGCTTCACATTTGTCTGTCCATTCAAACTTCTTATCTTTCTTCAACAATTGGGTCATCAGTCTTGAGATACTCGAAAATCCTTCAACAAACTTGCAGTAATATTCTGCTAATCTGAGAAATGCACGGACTTGGGTTTGAGTGGTTGGGGCTTTCCACCTTCAACATCTTTGATCTTGGCGGGATCGATAGCGACTCCTCTTGCTGACACAATAGGTCCTAGGAATCCTACTTCCTTCAACCAGAATTCACATTTGCTAAACTTGGCATACAACTGATGTTCTCTAAGGGTTTCAAGGATGGTTCTCAGGGGTAGCTCATGGGCTTCTTCTGACTTGTAATAGATTAGAATATCATCGATAAAAGCAACGCAAAACTTATCTAGAAAGTTCATAAAAATCTTATTCATGAGATTCATGAAATAAGCGGGGGCATTGGTTAATCCAAAAGACATGACCGTATATTCATATAATCCATATCTGGTGGTAAAGGCGGTCTTTGGAATATCCGTTGCACGAATCTTGAGTTGATGATAACCAGGTCTAAGATCAATCTTAGCAAACACTCTGGCACCAGTCAGCTGGTCAAACAGATCCTCTATCTTTGGAAATGGGTACTTGTTCTTGATGGTGACATCATTCAGCTTCCGGTAATCCGTGCACAAATGGTTACCTCCATCTTTCTTATCCACAAACAAAACAGGTGATCTCCATGGCGATGCGCTTGGTTGAATCAGACCTTTCGCCAGCATGGCATCAAGTTGCTTCTTCAGTTCCACTAATTCAAATAGGTTCATACTATAAGGTCTCTGAGCTATGGGTCCACTTCCAGGAATTAGTTCAATAATGAACTCGATATCCCGATCCGGGGGCAGACCGGGAAATTCATCTGGGAATACGTTGGGGTATTCACAGACTACTCTGACTTGGTCTATGGTTGGTTGGGCTAGACTCTTGTTGCATTTGAACTGACGAGGCAAGGTCTCAGATACATGCTCTACTGATACTCCAGAGCTACTGGTCATGGTTATGGCTTTCTTGGCACAGTCGATCAATCCTTTATGTTTCTACATCCAATCCATCCCTAGTACTACTTCCAAACCTTTGGTTCCAAGTACTATTAGATTGGCATAAAAATCTATCCCATGGATTCTGATAGGTACAACCTTGCAAATTTTTATAGCTTTGGTGGTTGAACCAGGTATTTGAACTATCATAACATGCTTCAATTTTGTTGGTTGAATCTTACTAGTGCATGCAAATTCTTCTGTAACAAACGAGTGCGATGCTCTAGAATCAAACAACACTCTTGCAAGTACTGAGTTAACAGAAAACATGCCTAGCACGACATCTGGCGCTTCCTAGGCTTCTTCAGCATTCATGTGGAACAGACGGCCGTTGCGGTTGAGCGAGTTCCCTGGGGCAAATATCCTTCCAGGATGAACACGACGCTATTGCTGAGCGGGTGCAGTCACATTGGCGGATGCTGGAAGCTTCTTGGAACACTCGTTGGCGTAATGACCCTTGACTCCACATTCAAAGCAAGTAATCTGGGACTTGTCTTTGGCTGCAACAGGCACAAGATTGCTTCTAGTCCTTGGGGCAGTATTGTTGTTGTTGTTGGACTTCAGCGGTGCACAATTGAAGTTACTGGAATTGCCAGGGTTGTTGTTGTGGTTTCCTCCAGACTTCAAGTTTCCTCTGCCACCGTTGGGGTAGCTTGGACGGGACATCGGGGGTATGTTGTTTCTTGGGGCATATCCTGCAGACAGGTTGGGGCGATACTTCTGGGCATGGTTGGATCCACTCTGGTGCATCATCCCGCGCTTGCGGTTGTCATTGGCTTGCTTGATCTTCCCATCCATCTGAATGTCAGAGTCTACAAGCTCTTCTAGATCTCCAAAACGAATGTTGACTAATACAGTCTGCATCTCATCATGCAATCCATTCAAGAACCTTTCCTTCTTCATGGCTTCAGTGTTAATCTCATCAGGGGCATATCTAGCTAGGGATAGAAATTTGTCACGGTACTCAACTACCGTCATCCTACCTTGCTTCAGTTCTCTGAACTCATCTCTCATTCTGGTGACTAAACCTTAGGGCACATGCGTGCGACTGAACTTGATCTTGAATGCTTCCCAGGTCATCATCTGATCGTCATTCATGGTATGGGTGCTATTCCACCAGGCTCTTGCATCTCCTACCAGATAATGAGTGGCAAACAGTACATTCTCATTGGCTTCAACTCCTGCGACCTCCAGATTGTTCTCCATGGTTTATAACCAATCATCAGTATCGAAGGGATCCTCAGACTTATGAAGATAGGTGGGTTGGTATTATGAAAGTTCTTAAGCTTGGATCCATGATGATCTTGGTTTCCATGGCCTTGATTATTGTGGGCCATCTGAGCTATCTTTTGATGAGTGGCTAGACTGGCTTGACGTTCGGCTCTACTAGCTTCATGGTCAGAAACTAGCATTTGTAGAATCTGCAACATCGGGTCCTGCGATGAGCTGCTTCCTCCGGGGTTTCCATGAGTCATCTGAAGATTGAGATAGATAAGGAGGTAAGAGGGAAATTTCTAAGGTTCATGGTTTTGTTTAAAAAGCTTTTAAATTTGATTTTGAACTCAGGTTTGGCAAACTAACTTCTTCTCATTCATTCATTCATTCATTCATTCATGAAAAGCACACCATACAAACAACACACCACACACAAATGGAAAACAGATGGTTTTAAGAAGCATTCTGTGAAACTACGATACAGTGGGACCGGTACAACACATTCCTACGGTAGTGATCAAGTGCATCTAGTCATCATCAATGAAGTCAGAATAATAATCATCAGTGTGGAAATCCATGGCATCATCCTCCAGGTAGTCATTGTCATCACTAAGGTAAGAGTAAAGATCTCCTTGGATATCTTCACCTTCCTCCTCCTCCTTTGCTTCAAGCTGGACTTCCTGTTCACGGATGGTCTTCTCAAGAGCAGACACCTTCTTGTGAAGACGATTGATGGTGCGATCCTTCTTATCGCGTTGATGACGAAGTGATTGACGATCCTTGACGAGCATGGCGATAGTCTAGTCCTTCTTGACGGCAGTGGAAAGGTTGTGGTTGGCGTAAGCTCGAGAATTGTCCAGTTCCTTCTGCCTATCATACATCATAAAGTCAAGATTGTCCACCTAGTGCTTCAATTCTGGATGTCCTGGCATCTCCAAGGGCATTCCCATAGAATCACGCCTTGCGAAGTGAGAAAAGCGAGTTCCTTGGATCAGGTTGATGTTTTGCCCACACAGATGGGCAAGAGCTTCATGCATAGCCCTGGCTAATCCATCTAGCTAGTTGTTCTCTCACAAGGTGAATTGGATCTTCTCAGAAGTGGGTGCTTCCATCTTGCCTCTGAGATCTGCAACTATCAGCCATTGTAGATCTCCTCCGATGTGATCATTGAATTGGGCCATGAAGAATTCCGGATGCGGGCGCTCAAGATACTCTGACAGTGCCTCTAGATCCTTCTCAAAGATCAATTGGCCTCCGTTGCCCAACTGGTAGAACTTGCAATACTGAACTTCCATATATAAGAATTTAGGATGAGTAAGTGAGGTGATCAAGTTTGTCAAATATTATGTAGGAATGTAAGAATTTTTGAGGAACATGATTCTTTTTGAAAGAATCAAGGATACGAGTGGGAATAGGTTTTCATAAATACTCACTTCTTTTGTTTTGAAACTAAGTTTTTGTTCGGACGTCCATTCTAACTAGGGTCTCCTATGGTCAGGATGGCTCTGATACCAACTTGTCAACACCCGATTTTTTAATCCCAGATGCCTGTTATGCCATACCTCACAATCCCAGGATTACCATTTTTGCGAGACATAACAGATTGGATATCACAGTACATCAACCATTACAAACCATTAGAAGGTATTGCACAAATAAAGGATCTCCTGATCCAGTCTTAATACCAACAAGCAGCGGAATAATAAAGCATAGTAGTGGGCTCCATCTTCAAGGTCACAGGCAATGCTGACGATGGGAGATGATCCTAGTTGTCGTAGACCTCCTGCTGTCCATCATCCTGATAGTCCTCCTCATAGTCTGGCCACGGGAATAGCCAGGGACAAAACCATGAGTACTCTTTAAGTACTCGCAAACTATCACTAACAAGGAAGGTAGTTCTAGTAGGAATCTTAAGCTCAAGGTTTATTTGCAAACAACCAGGTTTATCTAAACTAAGTTTAGAGGTAAAGAAAACTTTTAATGTTCTAAATCACTTAAGTGGGAAACTAGTTTTCATATCCACAACCCTGTTGTGGTCAAGTCAAAGTAATAGTTCAATTCACAAGTCATTTTGAAAACATCTCACGACGGAACAATATGGCCACTCCAACTGTCCATGACCGCGGACGCGTCTATTCGAATAGTTTGACACTCTACAGAGGTGGTACACTTTCACCACAAAATTGAAGGGAATATGCCCGAGAGGCAATAATAAAGTAGTTATTATCTTATTCCTTGTTTATGATAAATGTTTATTTTGCATGCATAGTTGTATTAGTTTGAAATGTTAATACATGTGTGTTTAATAAACAAAAGGAAAGTTCCTAGTTATGCCTCACTTATAAACTAGCTCGTTGATTAACAAGATGATCAAGGTTTCCTGATCATGGACATTGGATGTCGTTAATACCAAGGTCACACCATTAGTGGAATGATGTGATGAACATTCATCCGAAGTATAGCATTATGATCAAAGTCATTGTGTTTATATTGCTATAACATCATACAAAGTAATCCTAGTCCTTAGACCATGAGATCATGTCAATCACTAACACTGGAAGAGTATCTTGATAACATCAAACGTCACACCGTGAAAGGGTGATTATAAAGGTGGGTTCAGTGCTACGAAAGTGTTATGTAGAGGCTCATGGATCAATAGTGGGATTTATCCATCCCGATGATGGATAGATATACTCTGGGCCCTCTCGGTGATATCACATTGGTTAGCTTGCAAGCAAGTGATGAGATCACTATAATGTTATATCACGGGAACAAGAAAAGAGTACATGTCGGTAACGAGATCAAACAAGGTATGGAGATACCGATGATCGAATCCTGGACATGTAATATATCGTGAGACAAAGGGATTTAGTTACTAGCGTTAAAGGTTCTCACGATCATAGAAGTCATCGTTGAATGTGTAGGAGTCAGTATGGATCTCTAGGTCCCGCTTCTGATTATTGATCCGAGAGGAGTCTTGATCATGTATGCATTATTCGCAAACCGTAGGGTGACACACTTACGGGATATCGACACCATTTGGAGCAAATATGTTTTAGATAAATATTTAACAAAGTACTGGAATTATTTCAATAGACAACGAAACTGTTTCGGGTGAAATTGCTGAAATTGGTTCTTCATGTAATATTGAAATGTTGCAGGGGGGTTTATGTGAATGTTTGTTAAATAAAGTAATTAACAAAATTCTGAATAAAATTAATAAAAGAGTTTTATTAAATGAGAGAGCATTAAATTTGGAGAAATTTAATGCATTTAAAGTGGAGACTTTAGAAGAGAATGTGAAGGGGCAAATTTATGTGGAGGGAGTTATCACCACATGAATGAGGAGGTGAAGGGTCACCCCTTGGGGCGCCTGCCATGGGGATGGGCACCCCTCCTCCTATAAAAGGTCTCCCTCTCACACCTTCACACACACACCTCCTCGTGAAGGATCTCTCCCCCCTCTAGTATTTTCCCCCATGGTCTCGGATTAGCGAGATACATGTTCCCGGTGGCTTTATATGGAATGGAGTTGCTGCTTCTGCTGCTTTGCTGGAGCAAGTGACGGAGGTTGTCGGGGTACCGGACGTGTATGCGATCACGGATGCACCGCTGCTTTGTGGTGCTGGACTTGGTGGTGATGGACTTGCTGGAGCTTGATATGATGGACGTACTGGAGCCGGACCTACTGGACTTCATCATGATCTTGAGATCGACAAGTGTACGACTACATCATCCACGAGTTCCATCTTGTTAACAAAGCTTTGTTGTCTTTGAGGGTAAGTTCTCTATGGATGTATATCCACCCGTTGCTTGTATCTAGTAGATAGATCTTGGCGTATAGTTCCCATCATAGGAAAATTTTGTTTTCTATGCTGTGAACCCAACAGTGGTATTAGAGCGTGATCTATGCGTAGGTGCTTTACACGGGTAGAACACATAAGAGTATGTGGGCGATGATGATCATGTTATTGCTTCTTTCATGTATTTTGGATATTGGTGGCATAGTGGGATGAAGCGGCCCGGACCAACTTTACATGTCATCGCATATGAGACCGGTTCCACGACTGACATGCAACTAGTTTTGCATAAGCGGCTGGTGGGTGTCTGTCTCTCCTACTATAGTCAATACCTGATTTACAACGAGTTGCTAATAACTTAGTTATCATTGTTGTGGTTCCATGTGTTGGGGATATACTTTCCGGGTATCCTCACAGTTCCTCACTGACTAGGGTGGCCCACTTCGGGTTAGAGCTTTGCTTCACGAGCAGTCCAGTCAGGGAGAGAAGACGGAGTCCAATCCGGCTACGGGAAGGGCCAGAAGACTTACCGACTTAGGCTCATAATGTTACTTGTAGTTCAAGATGTACTCTGTAACCAACTCTTAGTCGTAGCCGGATAAATCTCTCTTGTAAACCCTAGGCCAGATATCTATATAAGCCGTCCTAGGGAGAGCCTTTTGGGCACCTAACACTTTAGACCCTCAACTCGCACAGGCGAAACCTTGTAACCCATATTCCGGCTCTGCCGTATTACTGGATTGCTAGCAGGAGTAGGATCCTTCCAAAGCTGGCGGATTCGAACCTGGGTAAACTTGTGTGCTCACCGTCCCGGAATACCGTACGTCTCACACCCCTCTCTTCCGCACGCCTCGAGGACCCCCTCATGGCATGCTTGTCCTCAATCCGACAACAGTTGGCGTCCACCGTGGGGTAAGTGAGCTTCGGATCTACGTTCCGAGTGGAATCTGCAAGAATCGGAATCGGCGAGACTATCGCCGTCAGTCGCATCCTCTATGCCAGCGACGTCCCTCTCATCGTTCTCGACAAGACTTGGATTCCGGCTAGGGAGGCCGTGACTGCCTACACAATCATGTCTTTTGGTGAGATCGATGTTTACATTGGCTTCGCTGAACCAGCCCCACCCACCCTAGCGCTGATGATAGAGGCAGTAGAATCTTCTGGGTCCCCTTTGTCCGTGGAGGCGGAAGAGTTCCGGATCTCAGAAAATCCTAACCCCACCTAGCCCGCACCAGTTGCGGAGATAGTGGAGAAATCCGAGCCTGAAGAAGATCTAGCGGTCCAAGTCGAATCTAGAGTGGATCTCCCTGGAGAAGCCGGATCCCAGATCGACCCACCCGTGGAAGTCGAAATTCAGGAGGAACATATCAACGACACTGGTTCCGGCTCTGATGACGCTGGGACAGACATGTCTTTCCTGAGGTACACACTACGACGTATGATACTGCAAGGCAAAAGCGCGGATGCAATTCTCGAGACCATCAAAAGTTTCGACATGGCTAATCGCGAAAGCCGTAGATACCTCAGGAAGCACGTGTCGCACTTCGTCGGATACGTGGGATCCGGATCCGGCTCTGCCGATGCTGGAGTAAACACCGACTCTGTGCTGGAGGCAATTGGAACAAACGCTGACGTACCCGCATCCTCGGATGAATCGATGACGTCAGCAGATTTCTGAAAGTTCTCCGTGGAATATGAAGAGGAGTATAACTCCAAAGCTGCAGAAGAAGGAGAAGCCATGGATGAAGGATCCGGGGAACACTCTCCCAAAGCACCGAAAGTACCGATCAGAGCTTGACTCCGGGAAACGGACCCAAAGCCGTCTTTGCTACCGGTGTTGCCAAGAAGGCAAAGAAGAAGAACAAGAACAAGAAGAACAAGACCCCGGCAAAAGACCCTCTCGCAGAAGAGGTGATTGCCGAGGAATACGAAGAAGACTCGGATGGAGCACTTATCCTAGACGAGCCAAAAAAAACAAGAATCGGTGGATGGACACGTGATCACCGAAGGTGCGCGTCAACTCATCGATGCTGCATTAACCACTCCTATCCCTACAACTACAGAACTTACTGCTGAAGAGCTGGACGAAAGGGCCCAAGCCCTAGAAGCGCGTCATCAACAACTCCTGGATGAAGCCAAAAACATCGAGGAGGAGAAGAAACGCATGGCAACTAAGGATTACATGTCGCGGTTGCACCAGAAGACATAGAAGCGTCACACCAATGACGACCAATTCCCACATGTCCATGCCGTCCTTTTCGGAGATGAGATGGGGAAGCCACGGAAAGATAGCAAAGGAGATTGGGTATATCCAACCCCAATACAGAATACCGTGGCGGCCCGAGAAATTTTATCGGCTAATCCAGGACCAGAGGAGATCCCTTTGGGTATCAAACTACTCAACAAGGGACTGTAGCAGCAAAAGGTCGCCCTATCTGGAAGTCAAAAACTGGTCTCGGATTCCTACCACTGTCGCACAGATCTGGTGTGGGCTGACGTAAGACCCCATAGCGTCCGGGAGCAGTATCATCACCCTGAACGCCAGGAAGACAATTATTCAAGAACCGGATCATCAGGACAACATCACAGAACTGCGTGTGACTGGAGCAACGTCGCCCCAGCGGCCGAAAAAGAGGCCATTGCTGTACTGAATCCGAGGAACCCTCCCCGACGAGAGTCTAACGATCAAAAGTGAGAAGATAAAGAGAAACGTCGGGAGGAGGATCGTCAAAAAATGCCACCTCCTAGACATGCAAGCCGTCCGGCTAACCCTCACCATGGTGGGAACGAAGGACGAAGGAACGATGGAAACCATGCTGGCACGAGCCGGCAGGGGGCTCGTCGTAGTGAAGACCCTCCCCGGAACCGGAATAAAGACGCTCCGGACGGAGGCCGGTGATCAGCCAGAAACAATTCAACTGCCCCACCCTCTCCACCAAGCAGTCATCACAATGGCTCCCAAGGGGGACAAGGAGGACGACATGGCGGAGGAGGTGGTTGCAGAAGCCGAAGTCCGGCTCCAAGGCACCGCAGCCACAGCCGACATTCGGGACGATCTCTATCCCTGAATGACGCAAGGCACATAATCAACTCCAACGTAGAGGCACGGCGCTACGAAAATGACGATATCAACGTGGGCCCAAAATGTTTCGGACCACGCATCAGAGCTACAAGATTCCCGAAAGGATTTGCCATCTCAAGGCATATCCAAGCCTATGACGGCATTGCTCGGCCAGATACCTGGCTACAGGATTTTTTCCAAGCTTGCTGCATCGCCAAAGGCGGAAATAGCCTGGTCGCAACCCGATATCTCCCACTTATGTTGCGAAAGACGGCATGATCAAGGCTCAATGAACTTCCGGAGAACACCATCCATAACTGGTATGACATACAAAGTGTGTTCTTTCGGAATTTTGAAGGCACATATCGGAGGCCCTGTACGGTCGGAGACCTACAACGTTGCACCCAAAAAGCCGGAGAAACTTGCCAGGATTGCCTCGGACGATGGATCGACACCAAGAACTCCTGTGAAGGAGTAAACGATCAAACCGCGATTGAAGCTTTCGTCGCAGGACTCCCAATTGGTCTACTACGTCACCGCTTGAAGTGTGACAAGGTCACTGACATGGGAGAGATGATAGAAACCGCGAGCAAGTATGCAGATGATGACGACGATGCAGAGGGATTACTCAATGTCCTAGCTGTGCCTCAGTCGGCAAAACAACCAAAGCAACAGGCTCAGAAGCGCAAAAATACCTTGGAAGAGAAACCCAACGCAGAAACAACAGTGGTTACTGCTACTTTCGGGTCTGGAGGACGAGGAGGACGCGGCGGAGGCCGCGGGCGTGGCCGTGGGACATCAAGGGTTCAAGGTAGAGGAGACCAGCAACCAGGCAAAACCTACTCTTGGGCCGACATTGCCAATAACCCATGTGTGCATCACCTAGACGCCAATGGGGGCTCGTCCCACACCAACGCTGAGTGTTGTTTCGATGACGACATCAAAAGAGATGACACCGCGGGCTACAAAGCTAAGCGGAAGAAGGGAAAGAAAAATCCCGAAAAAGACAAAGAGACGAAGGAAGATTCCGACATGGAGGAAGCAGATGCTTCAAATCCCAAGCCGTAAGGGAAGAAAACTTTTCCCACCAAGAAGGACACTTACGTCACTTTCCTCGGATCTCAACCAGCAAAGGTCAAGAAAGCAGCTCTACACGAGCTCAATGCAACAGTTCTGGCTGTCCCCCAATACTTAGACTGGTCGGAAGTGGCAATCACGTTTGACCGCACTGATCATCCGCCTAAGTTGCACAGGCGAGGAAAATACGCCTTAATCGTCAATCCACTTATTGACGGTTATGGTTTCTCCAAGAGCCTCATGGATGGTGGTAGCAACATTAATATTCTCTTTGTCGAAACGCTACGCCGGATGAAGATCTCGGAAACACAACTGAACCATAGCTCTGTGATCTTTCACGGAGTTGTCCCAGGAAGACAAGCTAATTCCCTAGGAGAGATTACTTTGGATGTGACTTTTGGAACTCCAAAGAATTATCGGACGGAGGCACTTTCCTTCGAAGTGGTCCCGTTCAAGAGCGCGTTCCACGCTATATTCGGACGTCCGGCTTACTGGGCTTTTATGGTTCGTCCGTGTTACATTTACAATATGATGAAAATTCCAGGTCCCAACGGCGTGATCACCATCAGGGGAGACCCGAAGAAAGCGCGAGAATGCGAGGATGGAAATGCCTCCTTTGCCGAAGCCGTTCTGCATGCCCAGGAGTACCAGGAGATCAAGAAGAGCATAGATCCGTCCGAGGTGCCCGCAATGAAGAAGGAGGTGACAAAGCCCAATCCGGAGTTCAAGACATTAGAAGAGACGAAGAAGACGCCATTGAAGGATGATGACCCCTCCAAGGTGACCCAGATAGGCGTAGACCTAGGTAGCGCATAGGAAAGCGCGCTCGTCAAGTTCCTCCAACCAAATCAAGATATCTTCGCATGGCAGGCATCTGACATGACTGGAGTACCTAGGGAACTTGATGAGCACTCTTTAAATGTAAACCCGAACGCTAAACCCGTCAAACAGTCCCTACGATGTTTTGGCGATGAAAAGCGTAAGGCAATAGCTAAGGAACTAGTACGGCTAGAGTTAGCCGGATTCATAGAAGAGGTCATCCACACTGAGTGGTCGGCCAATCCTGTAATGGTACCTAAAAAGGACACCACTGATTTAAGGATGTGTGTTGATTATACTGCCTTGAACAAGGCTTGTCCAAAAGATCCGTTCGCCCCTCCTAGAATTGATCAAGTTATCGATTCTACGGCAGGCTCGAAACTCCTCTGTTTTCTCGACGCATATTCCGGTTATCACCAAATCCGGATGAAGGAATCTGACAAAGTCAAAACTTCATCCATAACCCCTTTCGGAACCTTCTGTGTTGTTACGATGCCCTTTGGGCTGAAGAACGCAGGAGCTACGTACCAACGCACGATGCAGCGTTGCCTCCACGACCAACTTGGACGCAACGTACATGCATACATGGATGATATTGCGGTGCTGTCCAAAAAGAAGGAAATGCTGATTTCCAACTTGGAGGAAATGTTCGCCAATTTACCAAAATACAACATCATGCTTAACCCGAAGAAATGCTTCTTTGGAATACCAGCCGGAAAATTGTTAGGTTTCACCGTGTCTCAAAGAGGCATAGAAGTGAACCGAGACAAATCAAGGCTATACTCAATATTTCTAGGCCAACTCGCCTGAAGGACGTACAAAGATTAACTGGTTGCATCGCTGCGGTCAGTCGATTTGTAAGCCGGCTTGGTGAAAGAGCCGCACCATTATATAAACTCCTGAAAAAGACCAAGGATTTTGTTTGGACTGACGAAGCTGAAGCTGCATTACAAGACCTGAAGAAAGTACTCTCATCTGCTCCTATGCTTGCAGCGCCGGAACCTCAGGAACCGATGTTGCTCTATCTTGCTACGACAAATAAGGTTGTTAGTATCGTCATGGTGGTGGAGAGACCAGAGGAAAATCAGGAACACCTGGTGCAGCGTCCGACTTACTTTGTCAGCGAGGTCCTGCCAGAATCAAAACAACGGTATCCACACTATCAAAAGTTGGCTTACGGTGTTTTTCTAGCATCTCGTAAGTTACGACACTACTTTCAGGAGCATCCAATTACCGTGGTGAGCACAGCTCCCATGAGAGATATAATCAACAACAGTGACGCCATAGGACGCGTCGCCAAATGGGGCATAGAGCTTTCAGCTTTTGATATTGAGTATAAACCCCGGAAAACAATCAAATCCCAAATTCTTGCTAACTTTGCCGCTGATTGGACATAGACGAAGGAAAATATGATCCTCCCTGAGACAGAATATTGGACCCACTACTTTAATGGGTCTAAGGCTCGTGGGGGCTCGGGGGCTGGCGTGGTGCTCAAATCACCCCAAGGAGATAAACTTCTATACGTGTTGCAGATCCACTTCATAGCGACGAACAATATTGTCGAGTATGAAGCACTGCTGCATGAAATCCGGATTGCTAAGGATATTGGCATCTGACGTTTGATGTGTTATGGAGATTCAGATCTTGTTGCTCAACAAGTGTCAGATATTTGTAATGCAAATAAACACATGGCAACATATAAAGCTGTCGTGGATGATCTATCTAAATCGTTCCAAGGGTTTGAGGTTCAACACATCCCTAGAGCAGAAAACGAGGAAGCAGATGCACTATCTCGGATAGGCTCTGCGCGGAAATAAGTCCCGAATGGCGCTTTTTTAGAGCACCTCAAAGTTCCCTCAATAAAGGGAGTAGAGGAGGAATATCCGACCAAATCCGACTCACCTCTAATAGCAGTTCTGGCTGTAATTCCCAGCTGGACTCAACCCTACCTAGATTATCTGGTAGATGGAAAATTACCCAAAGACGAGGTTCTGAGCCGGTAGATTATCCGATGAGCAAAATCCTACACTATTGTTAAAGGTGAGCTCAATAAACGGAGTGTTTCTGGGGTTTTTCAGCGATGCGTATCTCCGGAAGAAGGAGTGGAAATCTTAAGAGAGATCCACGAAGGCGAGTGTGGTCACCAAGCTGCAGCCAAATCTTTAGTGGCAAAAGCTTTTAGACACGGAATTTTCTGGCTTACAGCTCAGGCAGATACCGAACGATTAGTCAAGACGTGCAAAGGCTGCCAAAAGTATGCCAAGCAAGCTCATGTTCCGGCTGATCAGCTGCGAACAATACCTATAACATAGCCCTTTGCGTTCTGGGGGCTTGATATGGTAGGACCATTTACACGAGCTCCAAGTGGATTTACTCATCTCTTAGTGATGGTGGATAAATTCACAAAATGGATTGAGGCTAAACCTGTCACTAGTTGTGATGGAGCAACAGCCAAAAGATTTGTCGAGTATGTTATAATCCGGTATGGTTATCCACATAGCATTATCGCGGACAGCGGGAGTACCTTCTCTATGGGAGAATTGGATGAATTCTGCAACGAGCAAAATATCCGGCTTGACATTGTGTTAGTCGCACATCCACAAGCTAACGGACAAGTCAAAAGAGAAAATGGTTTCATCCTACAGGGCCTGAAACCGAGACTCGAAGCACCACTACGGCGTGCTCCGGGGGCTTGGGCAGACGAATTACCCTCTGTAATATGGAGTTTACGAACGACTCCGAATAGGTCAACTGGATAGACACCTTTCTTCTTGGTCTATGGCATAGAAGCAGTTCTTCCTAGTGATTTGATTCACACTTCTCCTAGAGTGGCCGCGTATATTGAAGAGGATGCTGAGATTTCTCGACAAAACGATCTCGACTTAGTCGAAGAAGTTCGCGTCGTTGCTGAAATGAGATCTGCAGCCTATCAGAAGAAGTTATGCAAGTATCATAGCAGAGAGTCCAAAATAGATCTTTCAATAAAGGTGATTTGGTTCTCCGGCTTGTGCAACAAAGAAAGCACAAACTTTCCCCAGTATGGGAAGGGCCCTTTTTAGTTAGTCGAGTATTGCACAACGGATCGTACTACTTAACTGACATGAGGCCAGGCAAAGAAAGACCCGCTACTAAGAAGAGAAAGAGAGCTGGAGGCAGTACAAATCCGGATGAATTAGACAGACCATGGAATATTGCTCAACTACGTCCCTTTTATTCTTAGTCTATCCTTCTTTGTAATCATATATATGCACATGTTCTGTGAGAAAGAAAAGTTTTGGTTGCCTCAAGTTTTTCTGAGAACTTTTTACCATCTTATTTTCGAATAATCATGTCATAGTCGAAAATCCCAGAGTGCTTGAAAGTACTTTATGCTCATGTTCGTTCTGGTTTAGATTTCCGATTCTAAAATTGCTACCTTCGGGTATAACTCTAAAGTTTCTAGTCTACACTATGGTTATTTGTCCGATTGCTGCATGCGGGCATTTTCCGAGTAGTGAATTGTTGGTACTGGAAGCCGGATTTGTTTCCGAGTTTAAACTGGTTTAGCAATTGAGCTCCGTTGCTCGGCAAAGTTTCCGGTAGAAGGTTTAGCCAGCTCACGAAAGGGACGAGACGGAAAGCCAGATAAACAATAAGTATAGACAAAAAAATACAAGTGCTTATGTAAAACATTTTAGGCACGCAAAAAGTTTAAAAGCCAAAAGTGCTGAATAGATCAAAAGCTTAGGACTAGCAAAATAATAGTACTTCATATTTACAAACGCATCATGTTTTTTCAGATAATACAAAATGTTTCTAGCAATCTATGACGCAGGAGGAGATGAAGGAGCTACCGGCTCGCTGGATACATCGCCTTGATATCGTTCCGAGATGTCCACATCCGAGGTGGTGCGTTCATCATCGGAAACTTCTGTTGTTTCATCTGGAGGAGGAGGTGGAGTGTCCACGCGGTTGAAGAATGGAGTATCGTAGCTGGTCAAGTCAGCTACATGACACCCATATCCGGCACAGGAGTCCATAATGGCCTTGATGTCCTGCTCCTGGCCATCTTCATCCACTGTAGAGTACCCTCTGGTCACTTGCCATATCTCCATGCTTCCATGGTGGCTCATGACCATGGTGAGAGAGTTCTGCACCGCGCTTCGTGCGTAGGACATGTTCCAATCCTGGACGAGCTGCGGCATCTCCTTTGCCTTGTCCCGCACCTGAAAATCCGACATGCTATGCATGTCCGGAATCTTGAGGGCTTCGCCAATATCCTCAAGGGATTGGCAGAAGCCATGAAGCAGGTCACCGACTTGGGTAAGCCGGTTGGTGCGAGGCTCAGCAGAGGTGGAGTCCGTCAAATTTAGAGGACCTGTAAATAAAGACAGTTAGATAAAATCCGACATCGAAGTAAGTCGAAGAAAATAGACTAGTCAGACAGATGGAACGTACCAAAAATGACGTCGTCAATTTTGGTCTTCTCTTCCCGAAGACTCTGGAGTTCAACCCGGAGCGCCTCGGAAAGATCCCTCTCTCTGCAAAGCTCACTATTGAGGTCCGAGATTTTTTGATCCCGAGCAGCAATCATGCGATCACGCTCATCGGTAGCCATGGAGGAGGATTCAAGGATTTGAGCAATGCTGTTTTCATGATCTGCCTTGAGCTGGTCTAGCTCTTGGCGAAGCTCCTTGTTCTCCACCACCAAAGTCTTGAGGTTCTCGGCCTCTTCAATCGTGGCACAGGATTGTTTCACTAGTGCTATAAGTCAAAAAAGAACAACAATTCAGAAAAAAAATTCGACTATGAAAACATGAAAGACAAGGTTTGAGTCTCGGAATGTTTACGTTCGGCCTCATCCTTAGCAACTTTTAGCTCAACATTTTTAAGCCGGAGAGCTTTGATCTCTTTCCGCTTATCACAGACATTCTTCAACAAATCCTGGTTATATGAATATACTTTATGTAAGTCAGAATACCCAAAGTCAGAAAGCTACTAAAGACTCGGGCTAATATTTTTGCTAATATCAGCACGAGCCTTGAGGGCTACACTAGTTCGTTCTTTGGCATCCTAAGGAAGCATAAACCCGGATTATTTATCCTACTTCATGCTTGGGGGCTAGAGGATATGATATAAAATAAAGGAAAAACAGGAGTTGGAATTACGACTTACATATTGTTCGCGAGTAAGTTTATCCAAACTCGCGTTCACTTCAACGACAACCTTCTCAGCGAGAGTCAGAGGGGTCACAGGAGCAGTTGGAAGCTCCCCAGACCTGATCCTCTCGTTGCAAAGAAGAACTTGTTCAAGAAGATTAGAGTGCTTGACGTCCTCTGCTTCTTGTGCTTCTTCTTCGGCAGATAAGGTACTTTTCTCCAGGCATTGCCTGGCTAGCCGCTGGATCTCTTCAGCTGACTTCTGGGACAGGCCAAACTTGGCAAGTCCCGGATTGCTAAGAAGGTTTTCAGCGAAGGTTTTTGCCGAGGGATCATTACCCAAAGAGGGTTCACCCTTATCTAAACCTGACTCACCCATGGTGGCGTCAGTTTGCGATTCAAGGATCGCAGGCTCCGTGGAAGGAGCCGTATCTTCTGCGACAGCCGGAGAAGGAATTATCACCGGCGTTGTGGAAGGCTGAGGATCAGGAGTCGGAGGAGCTACGGCAGGAGAAGCTATGGTAAGCTTCGTCTGTCGCAGGGGCTTCAATGAAATCCCCTTCCCCTTGCCCTTGATGAGCTGTTTAGCTCTGAGAATGTGATAAAGCCGGAAACATTACTTCTCGGAACGAAATTCGAGTAAAGTACAAAGGCGGAAGTTGTGATTGAAAGTTACCTCTTCACGACGGGCACCTCCTTTGTGCCAACAGCCACTGTCGGAGCTTTGCGCTTCTTGAGCGCAAGGTCCAGCAATGGGACCACGTCAGTCTCCTGAGAAAACTCCGGAAAGGCGTGAAGCCTATCGGTCGTGTTTGGATCTATAAAGAAATAGACATGGATGTTTAATAGCAATGATGGTGATCCACTTCAAAGTGCAAGTCCAAAGGTATTAGTATTTGACTGTATACACTTTGTACTATGTGTCATGTGAATGACACCACTATTGATGTTGATAGATTCTTTTAAAAGGAAAATGAATTGCTGAAAGAGAATCTATAAAATATTTGGCAGAAAAGAAAAGTTGGAGATGTCCAACTTAGGTATATAGAAGATATACATGTTATGGCTGTATTCCTTGCTTGTTAAACAATGTGGCTCCTAGGTATTGGATACCGAATTGGTTGGTGTGAAGTGTCATACAGAACAACACAATTCATGAACTGCAATGGCCTAAGTAACTAGCAAGAGAATAAGTGATGATGTTCATCGAAAACAAATAAAGTGTTATTGTGTTTTTCGTTGTCGTCAAACCTAGCCTTCAAGATTTGTTTTAATAATTGTTATTTTTTTCCGGTATTACGAGAACAATGGTTGTTCAAATAATTACCGTATTCCATAAAGGATGGATGAACTTTTACAAGTCTAGTTGGAGAAATCACATCCATAAACATTATTGCTAAAATGTCGCAAGACAAATGATTGAAAGATCACTTACAAAGTGACATCGCCATTTAAATTATATTGGAAAGAAAACATGAAGAAACTCCATGTTGATGGATTTTTGGAGTCCTTGATTTTGATCAATTGACACTTGTGAGACTTTTCCTCGAGATAATTGAAACTCCGTTCATAGGCCAAAGAGGAACGGATGACTAACTTATTGGATATTATACATACTGATGTATATAGTCCATTATATGTAGCCATGTGCGATGGATCTTTTCGACTTCATATGATTTCTCTAGAAATTTGAGTGAATATATCTCTATATTTACTTAATAAGGAAGAAGTATGAAACATTTCAAAATTGTTCAAAGACTTTCAAGATGAAGTGGAAAATCATTGTAACAAGAAAATAAAGAGTTTATGATTCGATCATAAAGGAAGATATTTGAGTTACATGTTTATCAAAACACCTAAGATTTGAGGAATCGTTCCATGGATTTGGATTTCCCGATAAACCACAGGAGTATGGTATATTCGAGAGATCAAATCAAACCTTGTTTGACATGGTAGGATCAAAGGTGTCATTTATAAAACTGCCATTATGTTTTAAGGATTAAAGCTTTAGAGACTACCGCTTTTACACTAAAAAGAGCACCATCGTGATCTTTTGAAATGACACCATATGAGTTATCATTTGGGATAAAACCCGAATTGTCTTTTCTTAAATTTTGGTATGCTATGCATAAGTAAAATGTTTACAACCAAAGTCGAATAAGCACGTCTTTGTAGGTTATCCCAAAGAATTTGTTGGGAATTCCTCCATAACACCGAGGACAAAAGAGTTTGTCGCTTGGAACGTCAAGTTTCTTGAGAAGGAATTTTTCGTGGAAAGTTAAGTGGGAGGACAATAGAACTTTGATAAGGTTGTTGAACCTTAGCTATATGTGGTAAGTAGCACAGTGCCGGAAAGTGTCCTGGTGGTGGCCATAGTGCTCATGGCTCCCGTGATTACAAAGGTTGTGATCTCGGAGATTAGAGTTCCTATTGAACTATGTGTGTCGGTAAGAATCAAATAGTGAGATTTGATAAACAAGTCGTTATTGTTTTGACAATGATGTACCGACTACATGCAAAGAAACGATGATGGCCCTGACTCCCTAAAATGACTGGAAGTCATAAAATCCATGATAGTTTCCATACACGAGAAATCAAGTTTCTGAATTTGGAAGACCCTCCGGAAAGGCGTGAAGCCTATCGGTCGTGTTTGGATCTATAAAGAATAGACATGGATGTTTAACAACAATGATGGTGATCCACTTCAAAGTGCAAGTCCAAAGGTATTAGTATTTGACTGTATACACTTTGTACTATGTGTCATGTTAATGGCAACACTATTGATGTTGATAGATTCTTTTAAAAGGAAAAGGAATTGATGAAGGAGAATCTATAAAATATTTGGCAGAAAAGAAAAGTTGGAGATGTCCAGCTTAGGTATATAGAAGATATACATGTGATGGCTGTATTCCTTGCTTGTTAAACAATGTGGTTCCTAGGTATTGGATACCGAATTGGTTGGTGTGAAGTGTCATACAGAACAACACAATTCATGAACTGCAATGGCCTAAGTAACTAGCAACAGAATAAGTGATGATGTTCATCGAAAACAAATAAAGTGTTATTGTGTTTTTCGTTGTCGTCAAACCTAGCCTTCAAGATTTGTTTTAATAATTGTTATTTTTTTCGGTATTACGAGAACAATGGTTGTTCAAATAATTACCGTATTCCATAAAGGATGGATGAACTTTTACAAGTCTAGTTGGAGAAATCACATCCATAAACATTATTGCTAAAATGTCACAAGACAAATGATTGAAAGATCACTTACAAAGTGACATCGCCATTTAAATTATGTTGGAAAGAAAATATCAAGAAACTCCATGTTGATGGATTTTTGGGGTCTTTGATTTTGATCAATTGACGATTGTGAGACTTTTCCTCGAGATAATTGAAACTCCGTTCATAGGCCAAAGAGGATTGGATGACTAACTTATTGGATATTATACATATTGATGTATATAGTCCATTATATGTAGCCATGTGCGATGGATCTTTTCGACTTCATATGCTTTCTCTAGAAATTTGAGTGAATATATCTGTATATTTACTTAATAAGGAAGAAGTATGAAACATTTCAAAATTGTTCAAAGACTTTCAAGATTAAGTGGAAAATCATTGTAACAAGAAAATAAAGAGTTTATGATTCGATCATAAAGGAAGATATTTGAGTTACATGTTTAGCAAAACACCTAAGATTTGAGGAATCGTTCCATGGATTTGGATTTCCCGATAAACCACAGGAGTATGGTATATTCGAGAGATCAAATCAAACCTTGTTTGACATGGTAGGATCAAAGGTGTCATTTATAAGACCGCCATTATGTTTTAAGGATTAAAGCTTTAGAGAGCACCATCGTGATCTTTTGAAATGACACCATATGAGTTATCGTTTGGGATAAAACCCGAATTGTCTTTTCTTAAATTTTGGTATGCTATGCATAAGTAAAATGTTTACAACCAAAGTTGGATAAGCACGTCTTTGTAGGTTATCCCAAATAATTTGTTGGGAATTCCTCCATAACACCGAGGACAAAAGAGTTTGTCGCTTGGAATGTCAAGTTTCTTGAGAAGGAATTTTTCGTGAAAAGTTAAGTGGGAGGACAATAGAACTTTGATAAGGTTGTTGAACCTTAGCTATATGTGGTAAGTAGGGCAGTGCCGGAAAGTGTCCTGGTGGTGGTCATAATGCTCATGTCTCCCGTGATTACAAAGGTTGTGATCTCAGAGATTAGAGTTCATATTGAACTGTGTGGGTCGGTAAGAATCAAATAGTGAGATTTGATAAACAAGTCGTTATTGTTTTGACAATGATGAACCGACTACATGCAAAGAAGCGATGATGGGCCCTTACTCCCTAAAATGACTAGAAGTCATAAAATCCGTGATAGTGTCCATACACGAGAAATCAAGTTTCTGAACTTGGAAGACCCTCCGGAAAGGCGTGAAGCCTATCGGTCGTGTTTGGATCTATAAAGAAATAGACATGGATGTTTAACATCTATGAAATAGTCGACATGTCGGAAAGAAGTTTACGGCAATGTTCAAGGAGTTGACTATGACAATATTTGATCTTTCATAGCGATATTTAGTCTTGACGGATTAATGTAGCAACCACTACATATAATTTGGTGTATGGTAGTTGAACAAACAAAACAATGTTCTTCTAATAGAATGGTTACCTAGGACGTGTAGAAGACACGGTCCGAAGGGTTTTGTTAATTCAAAGGGTGCTAAAAGGGCATGCAAACTTCAATAGTTGGAGTGAGAATAGCGGAGTTGGAATCTTCACCATGATGAAAATGTTAAAGGAGTTTAATTTCATCGGAGACGATGAAGATGCTTGCATTTGTAAGAAATTGAGTGGGAGCGCTGAGACAAATTTCCAATACATTATGCAGAGTACATATTGTTGATTGGAAATGATGTATCTTTTATTGAAACAAGTTAATAATTTCATTAAAATAGGATTTCGATGAAAGGCTTGGGCAAAACCAGGATATTAGGCATCAATTTCTATATGGATAGATTGAGGCACTAATATGGTTATGCCAAACGTACATATATGAGATATTGAATGAGTTCAATATGGAAACGACAAGAAAGGTTCTTACTGCATGGAAAAGGTTGAATCAATGTTCAAGTGTATTGACACTTGGTGAATGAAACAAGATTCTAGTGTTTTGACACTTGATGAGTGAAATCACATGAATGTTTTGATCAATAAAAATACCATGATATGTACATATCCAGATATGTCCTATACTCTAAATGTTATGAACACATACCAGAATGATTCATAAGATGATCATTGGATGATAGTAAAGATATTCTTATGAGCTTTGGAAGAACTAAGAATATATCATGTATAAGTGACAAATAGTTAAAGGTAGTTCATTGTAAAGTGTTACATAGATACTAGTTCTTTCACAAGATACAAATTAAATTTATCTCAATTTATACTATGGGTGGCACAATGTAATGGAAAATATGTTCCATGATGGATTTGGATGAGTTCCAAAGTTGAGACATTGTGACGGATACTACAACAAAAGGCTAAGTATATGACTGCTATAGTAGCAGCAAAGGAGGGCATTTGTGTTAAGTAGTTTGTTATCAAACTAGGTGTAGTTCAAAGTGGGCGAATACTATGAAGATATATTGTATGACAATAATGTCAACATATTTTAACCCGAACGAACTAAAGGTCTCACCAAAGGACCAAATTTATACAATGCCATCTCATTTGAGAATGAGTGATGCACAGAGACACAAACATATGCAAATACACACGGACCTGAAACTGTCAGATCCGGAGATTATGTTAACCACTAGCAATCGCGTATATGCAACACCAGAAAGCCATAGGTGTTCAATACGTAAAGTTTTTCAAACTAGATTATTGAATCTAGTGCAAGTGGGAGACCGAAGGCAATATGCCCGAGAGGCAATAATAAAATGGTTATTATCATATTCCTTGTTTATGATAAATGTTTATTTTGCATGCTATAATTGTATTAATTTGGAAACGTTAATACATGTGTGTTTAATAAACAAAAGGAAAGTTCCTAGTTATACCTCTCTTATAAACTAGCTCGTTGATTACCAAGATGATCAAGGTTTCCTGATCATGTACACTGGATGTCGTTCATAACGAGGTCACAACATTAGTGGAATGATGTGATGAACATCCATTCGAAGTATAGCATTATGATCAAAGTCATTGTGTTTATATTGCTATAACATCATACGAAGTAATCCTAGTCCTTAGACCATGAGATCATGTCAATCACTAACACTGGAAGAGTATCTTGATAACATCAAACGTCACACCGTGAAAGGGTGATTATAAAGGTGGGTTCAGTGCTACGAAAGTGTTATGTAGAGGCTCATGGATCAATAGTGGGATTTGTCTATCCCGATGATGGATAGATATACTCTGGGCCCTCTCGGTGATATCACATTGGTTAGCTTGCAAGCAAGTGATGAGATCACTAGAATGTTATATCAAGGGAACGAGAAAAGAGTATATGTTGGTAACGAGATCAAACAAGGTATGGAGATACTGATGATCGAATCCCGGACATGTAATATATCGTGAGACAAAGGGATTTAGTTACTAGCGTTAAATTTTTATTAAATGAGAGAGCATTAAATTTGGAGAAATTTAATGCATTTAAAGTGGAGACTTTAAAAGAGAATGTGAAGGGGCAAATTTATGTGGAGGGAGTTACCACCAAATGAACGAGGAGGTGAAGGGTCACCCCTTGGGGCGCCGGCCATGGGGAGGGGCACCCCCTCCTCCTATAAAAGGTCCCCCTCTCACACCTTCACACACACACCTCCTCGTGAAGGATCTCGCTCCCCCTCTAGTATTTTTCCCCCATGGTCTCGGATTAGCGAGATACATGTTCCCGGTGGCTTTATCTAGAAAGGAGTTGCTGCTTCCACTGCTTTGCTGGAGCAAGGGACTGAGGTTGTCAGGGTATCGGGCGTGTGTGCGATCATGGATGCACCGCTGCTTTGTGGTGCTAGACTTGGTGGTGATGGACTTGCTGGAGCTGGATCTGATGGATGTGCTGGAGCCGGACCTGCCGGACTTCATCACGATCTTGAGATTGACACGTGTATGACTACATCATCCACGAGTTCCATCTCGTTAACAAAGCTTTGTTGTCTTCGAGGGTAAGTTCTCTATGGATGTATATCCACCCGTTGCTTGTATCTAGTAGATAGATCTTGGCATATAGTTCCCATTGTAGGAAATTTTTGTTTTCTATGCTGTGAACCCAAAAAAAATTGATACATTCGTAAGGGATAACCCTGAATCATCATACTTAGTATGCGGATAATCAATCATAACCTTTCAATTACACACTCTAGTATAGGCACCTCCCCTATGAGCATGGCCTCCCAGCCATGGCCATCTACCATCCTGGGCACTGCATAGGTGGACATCATCAAGAGGTAGCCTTAGCTCAAACCTCTTCCGCGAGGGAACCCATACTAATGCATATAAACTTCTGGCTAAGCCCTACCCAAATCAGGTATTGTGGTTGTACTGTAAAATTGGAATGGTATCGCATCCGAACCTAACCATTAGTTTTTATAAAGGGGTAAGGCTCATGCCTCAACATTTTCATAATCAACTCCATTTGTGTTTCTCAACACATGTCAAAACATCTCAATATAATGAATCATCATTCCAAGGTTTTCATAATCATTTGCACCAAGTATTCTCATCTAAAGTGATCAACTTTTATACTTAGCACTAGCCACTAAGGTTAAGAGTGTTCACTAATGAGGGGTGCTAACCTTGAATCTCATTCCATTGAATGACATCTAAGTATAGGCCTAGTTTTATACTCTTTATGCTATCTATTCTATTTTTCCAAGACTCACAAAGCACTAACTAAAAGTAAAGAACTTAGGTAAAGTAAAAGAGTAAAGCTTGCAAGTAAAACTTGGGATTGGTATAAATCAAAAGGGATATAACCAAAGCATGCCTAATGCATCTTGCTTAGGTTAATACTTGCAAGTGTTAGCTTGCAAGGGTCTAGCTTGCTTAGTAATGATGACTTGCCTTGATTGGTGCAGTGATTGAAGTTTTCTTCATCTTCTGCTTTGTAGTACTCCTCCTCCTCGTATCCTTGGTCGGTATTATCATCTATAAAGGAATAGATGGTACACAATCACCAAACAATACTTAACTCAGTCTATTTATCACACTAAGGCTCACACTTAATGATCTAGCATCATCACAATCATCACATGGAATAAAGACTTAATCTTATTTATCTTATTTTAGGAAAGTAATTTCTACTCATTGAAAATAATTAAGATTTAATATTGTACAAATAGAATATGGTATCATGTGGACACATGTCATCACCACATATTCTAATACATGGAATTGTGATTTAAAGGGTTGGTCAAATTTTATTTAGTTTAAGATTATTGTTTAATAGATTTAAAGTGACTAGAAATTCCTATATAGCATTATTTTGGTTCTAGTCCAAAGTCACTGCATGCAACCTAAATGTTTTTACATATTCAAATAGATGTTGTCAAATATGATTTTTTAGAGTTGGAATCAACTCAAAAGCATTTATGGTTGATTTTTGAAAAATGTTTGAAGTTGGAAAAGTCTCTATCTTATTAATTTTACTATAGATTATCTCTAACTCCAAATGATTTAAATCCAATGGGCTTGGATACATAATTTAAATATCTTTCTAACAAAATTGGAATCATGCAATTTGGTTCGGTGAAACTCTCTGAATTGATTTTTGAATCTGTCGACAGAAACTAGTTTAAACTAAAAAGGGAAATCATTATTTGAATTTCCAGGCCCGCGCGGGAAACTTAAACGGGCCGGCCCATCTGCCCTGCACAACGCAGCGGGATGCTGACAGCGCGGACCCACTAGTCAGCGACTGCATCTAAACGAAACAGTATCGGCGAATCTAGACCGTGCGATCTAATTCTAATCTAACGGATGGGAGTCATCGTCGACGACGAACTACTCCGGCGAGAAATTAACCTAGCGCGGCAGTGGGGGTCTGGCTAGGATCACCTGGGCTGCAGGTAGGGTCGGTGACGGGGGCGATCGACATGGCAGACGACGGCGGTTCGAGGCGCGGTCGTGGCAGGTCTTTGAAGGGCCACGCAGAGATAAACAAAACCTTTTTCCCTACGCGGTGATCCCAAGATCTAGCTCAGGTAGAAGGCCACTAGGATTACCACTAGATGCGCAGTTGCGAAATCGATGAAGCACGTCGCTTAATGCAGTGAAGTCCTCATGATCCGTTCCTATTCCACGCCTCACGATCCGTTCCGGTTCGACGATCGTCAAAGTGCTGCACGTACATCACCTCCGCCAGTATCCACACGTACGAGGAGGAGCACCGGCGATGGACTGCTAGGTCCGGTACGGCGGCGACAGTTCGGGCTGGAGCTAGGGTTTCCAACACATGGAGTGACCTAACCTTGTGCTCTAAGCACCTGCACCCCAGCTTATGTAGGGAGTGAAAGTGGGCTCCACTCACTTGTGGCCCATTCACTAAAAGGCCTATATTAGCCACTGCAAGTCCCACTTGCTGACTAAGTCCATGTCTCTATTTGGGTCCAACCCAAATAGATTTCCTATTTGGGCCTAACCCAAACTTTCTCCCGCTCTTAAGTGTGTGAGCCGTCAGGCTCACGGTGACCCGGACATGATCCGAGTCTCACTCATGACCGATCAGTTGGTAGCGGCTCCTAGCAGAACGTGCCAACTCCCAAGTACCAAAGATTCATGACGACATGCCTTTCAATGCGACTTTCGTCTGAGTCCCTTTTGCCTCACGATATACCTTGTCGGACTATAGGAGAATAATCGTCATCCCTTAAATATTCCGACTCTCTTTCTCGGTCCAAGATAAGTGATTCATGCGACTAACTCTTAGTCGGTCGCCTCGGTTAACACTTAACTGAGTCATGCAGGGCCATGCTTCCCGAATCATATCTTCCGAGAGGGCCCAAAGAATATCTCTCCAGATGGAGGGGCAAAATCCCATCTAGGTCATTCACATCACGCAGCTTGATTCACAGCCGACCTGAACTCCACCTTTATAACTACCCATTGATGGAACAACGTTTGATAGAACCTAAGTCGGTGATCCTCAACTCGGATTGTGCAATAACCTCAGGTCTAAGGATTACATTGATTGAGATATGACAATGACGACTTGTTCTTTGCATCTCAATATGGGTCAGTCCGACTCGCTAAACTCTTTAGCCGAATCCGTGTAAGTCGGAATAGCATCTCCATGCCCATGACAAGTGGAACCTAGTCATCTCCCGACTTTCACATTGGTCTAAGTTGTGTGTCCAGCACAACCTCAATGACCAAGGACAATTAACATGAACAACATGAATATGTAGTTCCACAATCAAATCACATATTCGATGATACATATCAGCATTTCATACATGGACCATAAGCTTATGAATACATTGGGAAATATCATCAACCATGATTGCCTCTAGGGCATATTCCCAACAGTCTCCCACTTGCACTAGAGTCAATCTTCCGACATCACATGTCTAGGCATCTAATGCCCATTGCTCTCAGGTGCGCCTCATGCTTTGGCTGTGGAAGTGGCTTTGTCAACAGATCCGCAATGTTTGCATCTGTGTGTACCTTGCATAACTTGATATCACCTTGATCCACGAACTGGCGAATAAGGTGGTACCGTATGAGTATATGTTTGTTCTTCTGGTGTTGTCTAGGTTCCTTGGGTTGTGCAATAGCAGCATTGTTCACAATACACGTCTAACGGATTGGAAGAGCCCTGAACCACACCAAGATCCATGAGGAAATTCCTCATCCAAACGGCTTCCTTTGCCGCCTCCGAGGCAGCAATAAACTCAACCTCTGTCGTAGACGCAGACACCGTTTCTTGCTTGGAACTCTTCCAGCTCACAGCCCCTCCGTTTATGACAAACACATATCCGGATTGCGAACGAGAATCATCAAAGTTAGTGAGATAAATCTCATCCGTGTAGCCCTTTACACTGAGTTCATCCTCACCTCCATAAACCAGGAACATATCCTTAGTCCTTCTCAAGTACTTGAGGATATTTTTAGCTGCTGCCCAGTGGATTTCTCCAGGGTCAGCCTGGTACCTGCTCACAACACATAGATCATAGGAAACATCCGACCTAGTACAAATTATAGCGTACATGATGGATCCGATTGTAGAAGCATACGGAATCACACTCATCCGACTTCGCTCATTAGTTGTCGAAGGAAACTGAGTCTTGGTAAGTTTTACGCCATGGGACATCAGTAAGAACCCCTTCTTGGACGATTCCATGTTGAACTTCTTCAACACTTTGTCCAAATATGTACTTTGACTCAATCCAATGAGCCGCTTTGATCTATCTCTATAGATCCAGATTCCTAGTATGTAAGTCGCCTCACCCAAGTCTTTCATCGAAAAACTCTTTCCCAATGACGCCTTGGTCTCTTGCAACATCTGGACATCATTTCCAATCAGTAATATGTCATCCACATATAGGATCAGAAAGTTTACTTTGCTCCCACTAAACTTCTTGGATAAACAAGAATCATGATCACTCTTGATGAAGCCAAACGATTTGACTACCTCATCAAAGCGAATGTTCCAACTCCGAGATGCTTGCTTCAACCCATAAATGGATTTCCAAAGTTTGCATACCTTGTCAGCATTAGCCGGATCGACAAAACCCTCCGGCTGTATCATATACACGTCCTCGGTTAAATTGCCATTAAGGAAAGCCGTCTTGACATCCATTTGCCATATCTCATAGTCGAAATAGGCTGCTATAGCTAACATGATCCGAAATGATTTAAGCATCACCACAGGAGAGAAAGTCTCATCGCAGTCAACTCCTTGAACCTGTCGGAACCCCTTCGCGACAAGCCGTGCTTTATAGACAGAAACATTTCCATCCATATCAGTTTTCTTCTTAAAGACCCATTTGCACTTGACGGGTCTTGCACCGTCTGGCAGATCTACCAAGTTCCAAACTTGATTTTCATCCATGGACTTTAACTCAGATCTCATGGCTCCAAGCCACGACTCAGAATCAGATCCCACCATCGCTTCCAAATAAGTTGTCGGCTCATCACTGTCTAACAGCAACACATCACGAACACTTCGCAATCTGGCCGATCTTCGCAGAGTCGGTGCAGTTGCCGGCTCAGGTACCACGACCGGCTCAACCTCCAAGGCTTTTTCCGACTCGCTATTGGCTGGTACCTCTTGAATTTCTTCGAGTTGCACTGTGCTCCCACTGACTCCCCGACTGAGAAACTCTTTCTCAAGGAAGACACCATTCTGAGCGACAAACACTTTGCCTCTTCTCGGTTGTAGAAGTAGTAACCCAAGGTTTCCCTCGGATACCCCACGAAAATACACTTATTCGACTTAGTTGTAAGCTTGTCCGACTGAAGTCGCTTGACAAAAGCTTCACAACCCCAAATCTTAAGAAAAGACAAACTCAGTTTCTTGCTAGTCCACATTTCATGTGGTGTCTTCTCTACCAACTTTGATGGTACTCTGTTTAGTGTGAACGCTGCAGTTTCTAGACAATAACCCCAAAATGATAAAGGCAGATCTGTCCGACTCATCATTGATCGTACCATGTCCAACAAGGTCCGATTCCTCCTTTCCGACACACCGTTTCTCTGCGGCGTTCCTGGAGGAGTGAGCTAGGGAACTATTCCGAAACTCTTAAGATGGTCATAAAACTCATGCCTCATGTATTCGCCTCCTTGGTCCGACTGAAGAAACTTTATTTTCTTGCCGAGTTGATTTTGTATCTCATTCTGGAATTCCTTGAACTTTTCAAAGGCTTCCGACTTATATTTCATCAAGTAGATATATCCATACATACTCAAATCATCAGTGAAGGTAATGAAGTACTCATAACCACCTCTAGCTGTCGTGCTCATTGGGCCACATACATCACTATGTACTAGTCCCAATAAGTTGGACACCCTTTCACAACTCTTTGCAAAAGGTGTCTTGGTCATCTTGCCGAGTAGGCAGGATTCGCATGTCTCGAACGACTCCAAGTCGAACGAAGTTAGGAGTCCATCATCATGGAGCTTCTTCATGCGTTTCCAGCTTATATGACCAAGCCGACAATACCAAAAGTAAGTCATATTCAGATCATTTGGTTTCAACCTTTTCACATTTATGTTATAGACAGATTCACCCTCAAGATTCAAAATAAATAACCTGTCCCGGACAGGTGCAAAGCCGTGAAACATATCATTCAAATATAAAGAACAACCATTATTCTTAATATTCGACTCATAGCCTTGTCTCATCAAACATGAAGCAGAAATAATGTTTCGACTAAGCACTGGAATAATAACAATTATTCAGCTCCATTAAGAATCCGGAAGGTAAATGAAGTTGCATCGTGCCGACTTCCAACACATCGACTCCCGCTTTGTAGCCGAATCGAATGTCAAACTCGCCTCTCGCCATGCCCCTAGTTCTTACTAGTCCCTGCAACGAGTTGTAGATGTGAATGACTGATCCGATATCATATACCCAAGAACTACCAGGTGCATCAGCAAGATAAATGTCTATAACATTGCAAACAAGTGTACCTGAGCCGGAAGTCACACCTCCACTCTTGGCTTTGTCAGCCAGATACTGTTGGAGATATGCCCAAGAGGCAATAATAAAGTGGTTATTATTATATCTTTATGTTTATAATAAATGTTTACATCCCATGCTATAATTGTATTAACCGGAAACATTAATACTTGTGTGTTTTGTAAACATAAAAGAGTCCCTAGTAAGCCTCTTGTTAAACTAGCTTGTTGATTAATGGATGATCATGGTTTCCTGATCATGGACATTGGATGTCGTTAATAACGAGATCATATCATTAGGAGAATGATGTGATGGACACACACCCATAGTAAGCGTAGCATAAGATCAAGTCATTAAGTTCGTATTGCTGTAAGCTTTCAAATACATAGTAACCTAATCCTTCGACCATGAGGTTATGTTAATCACCATCACCGGATGGATACTTTGATGACATCAAACGCCGCTTCGTAACTGGGTGGTTATAAAAGTGTCATTGGGTATTCTGAAAGTATGTGTTGAAGCGCATGAACCAAGATTGGGATTTGTCCATCCATATGACGAATAGATATGCTCTGGGCCCTCTCGGTGGAATGTCATCTAGTTAGCTTGCAAGCATGTGACTAGGTCACAAGGGATGACATATCACGGAATGAGTAAAGAGTACTTATCAGTAACGAGGAAGAAGTAGGTATGGAGATACCGACGATCAAACCTCGGATAAGTATAGTATCGCGTGACAAAGGGAATTGGTTTCGTATGTAAGTGGTTCAATCGATTGCGAAGTCATCGTTGAGTATGTGGGAGCCATTATGGATCTCCAGGTCCCACTGATGGTTATTAATAGGAGATATGTCTCTGTCATGTCTACATATTCACGAACCGTAGGGTGACACACTTAAGGTTCGAAGTTGTTTTAAGTAGATATGGAATGTGCGTTGGAGACCGAATGTTGTTCGGAGTCTCGGAATGGATCCGGGACATCACGAGGAGATCTGGAATGGTCCGGAGAATACGATTCATATATTGGGGATAATTTTCTAAGTTAGGAAATGTTCTGGAGTGTTTGTATGGAGATTCTAGAAGGTTTTGGAATGTTCTGGAAGGTTCTAGAGGATTTCTTGGAGTTTGCTTGAAAACCAAGAAAGGGTCAAAGGAAACCTAGTGGGGCAAGACACGGATTCGTGGGGGAGGAGGACTCGTTTCCCCTCCCCAATCCGTCGGCCCTAGAGGAAGGGGAGTCCTACAAGGACTCCCCCTCCCATGGCGGCTCACCCCCCTTAAATAGAAGGGCAGGGGCGCCCCCTCCAAGCTCGCTCCCATAACACCTAATCTCTGCCGCCTCTCTCCTCCACCATCTTCTGCATAGGCATAGGCGAAGCCCTGCAGAATTCTCTACTCCACCACCACCACCACGCCGTCGTGCTGCTGGGATTCCGTGGAGAAGATCTACTACCTCCGCTGCTCGCTGGAATGGGGAGAGGAAGGTCTGCTTCGACTCCGCACGTGTGACCGACTACGGAAGCGCTGCCAAAATGTGGCGCCGGAAGGATCGTCTACTTGACCAAGGGCGGAAGCGCTGCTGGAATGCGACGCCGGAAGGATCGTCTACTTGACCGATGGCGGAAGCGCTGCTGGAACGCGACGCCGGAAGGATCGTCCACACGATCTTGAGATCGGCAAGTGATCGACTACATCAACCACGAGATCTAATCTCATTAACGCTTTCGGATCTACGAGGGTTAGTTCCTATCTATCTCGTTGCTCATGTCTAATAGATTAGATCTTGGCTTTTATCTAGATTAGATCTGGGTTTTGTTCGTTCTTGCGGTAGAAATTTTTTGTTTTCCATGCTACAAACCCATCAGTGGTATCAGAGCCGTATCTATGCGTAGATCTGTTGCACGAGTAGAACACAATGTTTTTGTGGGCGTTGATGCTTTTGTTTTCGGTGTCTTAGCGTGTACTTTGCATCTTGCGGCATGGTGGGATGAAGCGGCTCGGGCTAACATTACATGTCATCGGACATGAGACTTGCTCCACGCTTGACGTGCAACTTGCATTGCACAAGTGGCTTTGCGGGTGTCTGTCTCTCCCACCATAGTTAAGATTCAATTTACAATGAGCATCTGACAACACTTGTATTAATGTTGTGGTCCTTGTTCGTAGGTAAGATCGGTCTTATGCGAAAGCCCCAAACCACGTAAAACATGCAAAGAAAATTAGAGGCGTCTAACTTGTTTTTGCAGGGGTTTTGTGATGTGATATGGCCATCATGTGATTGTGATTGTATTTGATGTATGCAATGATCCTTGTTGTAATATGGCAACCGGCAGGAGCCTAATGGTTGTCTTTAATTCTGTTAAGACCTGCGTGTCTATTTCATCATGTAATAGCTTTATTCCAAGTAGTTGTAATAGTTGTTGGTGGTGATGGACAACCATGAAGCGGCGCCACGGTCCTTGACGCCATGCTGGTGATGATGGAGATCTTGTCCATGCTTTGGAGATGGATATCAAAGGCACAAGAAGAAAGGCCATATCATATCACATATTATGAATTGCCTGTGATGTTAATCCTTTATGCATCTTGTATTGCTTAGATCGCGACGGTAGCATTATAAGATGATCCCTCTCACTAAATATCAAGTAATAAAGTGTTCGTCCTTAGTTGGCACCGTTGCTAAGACTCGTCGTTTCGAAGCATCTCGTGATGATCGGGTGTGATAGACTCTACGTGTGCATACAACGGGTACAAGCCAGATTTGCACATGCGGAAACTAAGGTTAACCTTGACGAGCCTAGCATGTACATACATGGTCTCGGAACACGGAATACCGAAAGGTAAAGCATGAGTCATATGGATGATATGATGAACATGTTGATGTTCGCCTTTAAAGCTACATCATCTCACGTGATGATCGGACTTGGTGTAGTGGATTTGGTTCGTGTAATCACTAAAACAACTCGAGGGATGTTGTTTTTGAGTGGGAGTTCATTTGTAATTTGGATTAGTCGAACTCAATTTATCATAAACACAATCAAAGTGAATTTGCATAGTTTGTTGTAGTCATTGGCATCCGTTCACCACCTTACGCTTAGTTATAATTGAGATAGTAGAACTATAGAAATTCTGGATATTTACTTTACGAACTGGTATCGTATTGTTTTGAATGTCAATTTAAATTTATAAGTCCTATTGCAAACTTTCAGCAAACTCCGTTTACTCCATGAAGTTTAATAAGTAGTATTAAATCAAGAGTAACAATTCCAGTGTTAGTATCTAATGTATCATGTTTGCCTCCATGATTCTTGATACTCAAAAGATTGTTTTTAATATCAAGTTTATCTAAGAGCTGAAATCAATGTTTCAGAAACCATCATATGTGAAAGGTATTGCGATATCTAAAACAATGTGTTGGTTACAACATGATAGAGTATACGTCCTCATATTTGATGAGAATTTGTGAAGGTTGGAGACGCTAGTCGTCCTAATCCTCCAAAAGGTTTTGAAAAAGAAACATTATACTCGCAATTCACCTTTATAAGCTTAGCAGCTTGATCATGAAAGTTGTCATGATAAGGATGAATAGAAGATGTAAGTAAAATATTTACTACACTAAAAGATTACTAAAGAATGGATTTTTGAAAGAACACCAAACATTTGATGATGGTGATCCACCTCAAAGTGCAACTCCAAAGGTATTAGTAGTTGACTATATACGCTTTGTACCATGTGTCATGTTGATGACACCACTATTGATGTTGATAGATTCTTTTAAAAGAAATGGAATTGCTGAAAGGGAATCTATAAAATATTTGGCAGAAAATAAAAGGTTGGAGATGTCCAACTTAGGCATATAGAAGATATACATGTTATGGTTGTATTCCTTGCTTGTTAAACAATGTGGTTCTCCGGTATTGGATACCGAATTGGTTGGTATGAAGTGTCATACATGACAACACAATTCATGAACTGCAATGGCCTAAGTAACTAGCAAGAGAATATGTGATGATGTTCATCGAAAACAAACAAAGGGTTGTTGTGTTGCTCGTTAACATCAAAGTTTGCCTTCAAGATTTGTTTCAATAATTGTTATTTTGATCAGGTATTATGATGACAAAAAGTTGTTTAAATAATTACCGTATTCCATAATAGATGGATAATATACAAGTCTGGTAGGAGAAATAACGGCCATAAAACTAATGCTAAAATGTCGCAAGACAAATGATTGAAAGATCACTTGCGAAGTGACATCGCCGTTTAAATTATATTGAAAGGGATACATGAAGAAACTCCATGTTGATGGATTTTTGGAGTCTTTGATTTTGATCAAATGACGCTTGTGATACTTTCCTGGAGATAATTAAAACTCCGTTCGTCGGCCAAAAGAGGAACAGACGACTAACTGATTGGAATTTGTACATATTGATGTATATAGTCCATTATGTGTAGTCGTGGGCGATGGATTTCAACTTCATATGCTTTCTCCAAAAATTTGAGTGAATATATCTGTATATTTACTTAATAAGGAGGAAGTTTGAAAACATTTGAAAGTTGTTCAAAGACTTTCAAGATGAAGTTGAAAATCATTGTAACAAGAAAATAAAGAGTTTATGATTTGATCATAAATAAAGATGTTTGAGTTACAAGTTTAGCAAAACACCTAAGATTTAAGGAATCGTTCCATGGATTTACATTTCCCAAAACACCATAGGAGTATGGAGTGTTCAAGATATGTAATGAAACCTTGTTTGACATGGTAAGATCAAAGGTGTCATTTATAAAACTGCCATTATATATTAAAGATTAAAGCTTTAAGTGACTACCGCTTTTACAGTGAAAAGAGCTCCATCATGATCCGTTGAAATGACACCATATAAGTCATGGTTTGGGATAAAACCCGAATTGTCTTTTCTTAAATTTTGGTATGCTATGCATAAGTAAAATATTTACAACCAAAGTCGGATAAGCACGTCTTTGTAGGTTATTCCAAAGAATTTGTTGGGAATTTCTCCATAACACTGAGGACAAAAGAGTTTGTTACTTGGAACGTCAAGTTTCTTGAGAAGGAATTTTTTGTGAAAAGTTAAGTGGGAGGACAATAGAACTTTGATAAGTTTGTTGAACCTTAGCTATATGTGCTAAGTAGCACAGCGCCGGAAAGTGTCCCGGTGACGGCCACAATGCTCATAGCTCTCGTGATTACAAAAGGTGTGATCTCGGAGATTAGAGTTCCTATAGAACCATGTGGGTCGGTGAGAATCAAATAGTAAGATTTGATAAGCAAGTCGTTATTGTTTTGACAATGATGAACCGACTACATGCAAAGAACCGATGATGGGCCCTGACTCCATAAAAAATGACTAGAAGTCATGGAATCCGTGATAGTATCCATACACGAGAAATCAAGTTTCTGAACTTTGAAGACCCTCCAGAAAGGCGTGAAGCCTATCGGTCGTGTTTGGATCTATAAAGAAATAGACATGGATGTTTCAAATATATGAAATAGTCAACATGTCGGAAAGAGTTTATGACAATGTTCAAGGAATTGACTATGATAAGATTTGATCTTACATAGCGATATTTAGTCTGGACGGATTAATGTAGCAACCACTACATATATTTTGGTATATGGTAGTTGAACAAACAAAACAAGTTCTTCTAATAGAATGGTTACCTAGGACGTGTACATGACACGATCCAAAGGGTTTTGTTAATTCAAAGGATGCTAAAAGAGTATACAAAACTTCAATGGTTGAAGTAAGCACAGCGGAGTTGGAATCTTCACCATGATGAAACTGTTAAAAGAGTTTAAATTCATCGGAGATGATGAAGATGCTTGCATTTGCAAGAAATTAAGTGGGAGCGCTGAGACATATTTCTAATACATTATGTAGAGGACATATTGTTGATTGGAAATGATGTATCTTGTATTGACACAGGTTAAGAATTTCATTTCGATGAAAGACTTAGGCATAACCCAAGAATTAGGCATCAATGTATATATGAATAGATTGAGGCGCTAATATGGTTTTGCCAAATGTACATAGATAAGATGTTGAATGAGTTCAATATGGAAACAACAAGAAATGTTCTTGATGCACGGAAAGGACTGAATCAAGATTCGAGTATGTTGACACGAGATTCAAGTGTTTTGACACTTGGTGAAATCACAAGAATATTTTGATCAATCATTCTTTGAGATGTACACATCCAGATATGTCCTATGCTCTAAATGTTATGAGCATATACCAGAATGATTCATAAGATGATCATTGGATAATAGTAAAGATATTCTTATGAGCTTTGGAAGAACTAAGAATATACCATGTATAAGTAACAAATAGTTAAAGGTAGTTCATTGTAAAGTGTTACATTGATACTAGTTTTGTCACAAGATACAAATTAAATTTATCTCAATTTAGACTGTGGGTAGCACAATGTAATGGAAAGGATGTTCCATGATGGATTTGGATGAGTTCCAAAGTTGAGACATTGTGACGGATACTACAACAAAAAGCTAAGTATATAACTGCTGTAGTAGCAGCAAAGGAGGGCATTTGTGTTAAGTAGTTTGTTATCAAACTAGGCGTGGTTCAAAGTGGGCTAATACTATGAAGATATATTGTGTGACAATAATATCAACATATTTTGAGCCGAAGGAACTAAAGGTCTCACCAAAGGACCAAATTTATACAATGCCATC
Source organism: Avena eriantha (assembly GCA_910589775.1). NCBI lineage: Eukaryota > Viridiplantae > Streptophyta > Magnoliopsida > Poales > Poaceae > Avena > Avena eriantha. Next base: position 491,608,513 of record OU342742.1, read on the forward strand.
TCATTGGAGAATAAGTAATGCGTGGAGACGCAAGGACATGCAAATACACATGGACCTGGAAGTGTCAGATCCGAAGATTATGTTTACCACTAGCAATAGTGTCTATACAACACCAGAAAGCCATAGGTGTTGAATGCACAAGTTTTTAACTAGATTATTGACTCTAGTGCAAGTGGGAGACTGTTGGAGATATGCCCAAGAGACAATAATAAAGTGGTTATTATTATATCTTTATGTTTATGATAAATGTTTACATCCCATGCTATAATTGTATTAACCGGAAACATTAATACTTGTGTGTTTTGTAAACATAAAAGAGTCCCTAGTAAGCCTCTTGTTAAACTAGCTTGTTGATTAATGGATGATCATGGTTTCCTGATCATGGACATTGGATATCGTTCATAACGAGATCATATCATTAGGAGAATGATGTGATGGACACACACCCATAGTAAGCGTAGCATAAGATCAAGGCATTAAGTTCGTATTGCTGTAAGCTTTCAAATACATAGTAACCTAATCCTTCGACCATGAGGTTATATTAATCACCATCACCGGATGGATACTTTGATGACATCAAACGCCGCTTCGTAACTGGGTGGTTATAAAAGTGTCATTGGGTATTCTGAAAGTATGTGTTGAAGCGCATGAACCAAGATTGGGATTTGTCCATCCATATGACGGATAGATATGCTCTGGGCCCTCTCGGTGGAATGTCATCTAGTTAGCTTGCAAGCATGTGACTAGGTCACAAGGGATGACATATCACGGAACGAGTAAAGAGTACTTATCAGTAACGAGGAAGAAGTAGGTATGGAGATACCGACGATCAAACCTCGGATAAGTATAGTATCGCGTGACAAAGGGAATTGGTTTCGTATGTAAGTGGTTCAATCGATTGCGAAGTCATCGTTGAGTATGTGGGAGCCATTATGGATCTCCAGGTCCCGCTGATGGTTATTGATAGGAGATATGTCTCTGTCATGTCTACATATTCACGAACCGTAGGGTGACACACTTAAGGTTCGAAGTTGTTTTAAGTAGATATGGAATGTGCGTTGGAGACCGAATGTTGTTCGGAGTCTCGGAATGGATCCGGGACATCACGAGGAGATCCGGAATGGTCCGGAGAATGAGATTCATATATTGGGGATCATTTTCTAAGTTAGGAAATGTTCCGGAGTGTTTGTATGGAGATTCTAGAAGGTTTCGGAATGTTCTGGAAGGTTCTAGAGGATTTCTTGGAGTTTGCTTGAAAACCAAGAAAGGGTCAAAGGAAACCTAGTGGGGCAAGACACGGATTCGTGGGGGAGGAGGACTCCTTTCCCCTCCCCAATCCGCCGGCCCTAGAGGAAGGGGAGTCCTACAAGGACTCCCCCTCCCAAGGCGCCTCACCCCCTTAAATAGAAGGCCAGGGGCGCCCCCTCCAAGCTCGCTCCCATAACACCCAATCTCTGCCGCCTCTCTCCTCCACCATCTTCTGCACAGGCATAGGCGAAGCCTTGCAGAATTCTCTACTCCACCACCACCACCACGCCGTCGTGCTGCTGGGATTCCGTGGAGAAGATCTACTACCTCCGCTGCTCGCTGGAACGGGGAGAGGAAGGTCTGCTTCGACTCCGCACGTGTGACCGACTGCGGAAGCGCTGTCGAAACGTGGCGCCGGAAGGATCGTCTACTTGACCAAGGGCGGAAGCTCTGCTGGAACACGACGCCGGAAGGATCGTCTACTTGACTAACGGCGGAAGCGCTGCTGGAACGCGACGCCGGAAGGATCGTCCACACGATCTTGAGATCGGCAAGTGATCGACTACATCAACCACAAGATCTAATCTCATTAACGCTTTCGGATCTACGAGGGTTAGTTCCTATCTATGTCGTTGCTCATGTCTAATAGATTAGATCTTGGCTTTTATCTAGATTAGATCTAGGTTTTGTTCGTTCTTGCGGTAGAATTTTTTTGTTTTCCATGCTACGAACTCATCAGATACTTGCTGCAATTCCTCTTCCAGTGGCCATCCGACTTGCAGTAGAAGCAAGTGGATCCGGCTGCAGGAGATGGCTTAGTCCTTGAGGAAGCGCTTTGGACTAGGTCCTCCGCCTTACCTCCCGAGTTTGCCTTCTTCTTCTTTGTCCAAGAACTCTTCTTGAACTTAGCTTTGTTTTGTACCATCAACACTTGACTGGCACCTTTCTTGAGATCCGCCTCAGCCTGCTTGAGCATCCCATGTAATTCAGTGAGCTTCTTATCCATACCATGCATGTGGTAGTTCGATATGAACTGGCCATACGCACTAGGAAGAGAGTTTAGAATTATGTCCATAGAGAACTCTTTGCTAATGGGGTAGCCAAGCCTTTCTAGAGACTGCACGTAACCAACCATCTTGATCACATGCAGACTTAGTGGATCGCCATCCTTAAGCTTGCAGCTCAACAAAGCCTGAGAGACTTGGTACCTCTCAATCTTTGCTTGAGCCTGGAATATACTTTTGAGGCTTTCGATCATATCATAGGCCTCAACATTCTCGATTTGCTGCTGCAAGTCCGGTTCCATATGAGCAAGCATAAGACAGCTAATCTCCGTGGATTCATCACGAGCTCTTATCGACGGAGTCGTTTGGCACCTCGATGTCGACTCATCACATCCTGGGGTAGGCATTGGTGGCTGCGACGGTCGCATTCTCATCCGACTCAGCTGGAAGTGGGTTGTCTAGGACACGGTCCCTTTTTTCTTGTTTGAGAACAATTATCAGATTACAATACTAGTTGGTGAAATTAGTTCCATTCATCTTATCTTTCTCTAAGATGGTTCTCAAAGCAAAACCGGAAATCTAAGGAAGACTGCTAGGTGCCATTGATCTACAACAGAAAATATGCAAAACACTTAAAACATGTATCCATAAAGAGCAAGCATATTAAACACTTTAATATTTATGCTCCCACTAGAACCAACACCCCTCCGATGGTTACTTAGTGATCCAGGACCCTAAATAAGGAAGTCAACTAGTGAGCTTTAGCATCACCGCTAGCCGTCAAGTGATCTAGGTAGACAACTCCTTGTCAATCGTATCTCATACGACTCCTGTTGGACGGGTGGCATCACATGCCCCAGCTCCCATCCGACCTTTCCCCGAGTCCCACAACCGTTGTGATAGACCCGTCTAGATTACCGAGTGCTTCCGCTGTAAGAGTCCGACTCAAACCCACCTAGTCGGAAAGAATTGATAGCACCTCAATTTTATGAGCCCACTACCAAAAATGTCCGACTTGTGATGGTGCAGCACTAGCAGGGAAACCGACTAGACCTTCTTTGAGGGATTACTTTCTACCAACTATCTAATAGAGGTAAAACAGAGACATAACAATAACACAAAATAAAGCAATTATAATGTGAAATGGTATGGCTCTCTTCATGGCGATCTCCATCTCCATAAAGCCTGTAATCCGACTCGTGTCAACTCTTGTCACGTGCCGTCTTACACCATGTAGCTGACTTGTACATCGACTTGCATGCCTTCCGGATTTAATGCAAATTACACAGAGAATCCGACATGCAAGCTGTTATACAATAAGATAACAACACCTAGGCTCCAGCCGGCTAACAAAAACCGTGATACGCAGATCACGTATGAATTACACACATCACATGCACATAAGCCATACCATTCACAACATCATCCTGCAAAAACAAGTTATGCATAGATACGATATCTACCGGCGCTGTGAAACTCGCAATGACATCTAAGGCACTATGACAGGGCAAAGCTGGCGGTCCTGCTAGCTGGATAGCGGGCGGGGATCGAAGGGAAGCGCCTGAGAATTTTTTTGAAAAACGTAGACCTCATCTGCATTCCCGGCATGGATTTCATTATCGGATAAAACAATTTTACCCAAATCCGATCCGGTCTCCGATTCGACCAAACTCTTTGATCTTTGATCACCGCATCCGGGTTTACGTGTCACAGTCTACCCCGATGGCGGAAGACGACCGGTAAGGGTATGTCGTTCCACGACCTTAGCAGTTAGATCACAGAAACCAGATCATCCATTCCCCCGAGTACAGTTGATCCAATCTACTTTGTACAAAACTGATCTATCTCATAGATCGACCACCAAAACTGCAATTACATCCAATCTAACGCCAACCGCATGTCACATATGCGCGATCTCGAGCCTAAAACCAGAAGCTAACGCTCTGATACCGCTGAAGGGCCGCGCAAAGATAAACAAAACCTTTTTCCCTACGCGGTGATCCCAAGATCTAGCTCAGGTAGAAGGCCATGAGGATTACCGATAGACGCGTAGTTGCGGAATCGATGAAGCACGTCACTTGATGCAGTGCAGTCCTCATGATCCGTTCCTGTTCCATGCCTCACGATCAGTTCCGGTTCCACGATCATCAAAGTGCTGAACGTACAACACCTCCGCCAGTATCCACACGTACGAGGAGGAGCACCGGCGATGGACTGCTAGGTTCGGTACGGCGGCGACATGACGGAATGGAGCTAGGGTTTCCAACACATGGAGTGACCTAACCTTGTGCTCTAAGCACCTGCGCCCCAGCTTATATAGGGAGTGAAAGTGGGCTCCACTCACTTGTGGCCCATTCACTAAAAGGCCTATATTAGCCACTGCAAGTCCCACTTGCTGACTAAGTCCATGTCTCTATTTGGTTCCAACCCAAATAGATTTCCTGTTTGGGTCTAACCCAAACTTGCTCCCGCTCTTAAGTGTGTGACCCAACAGGCTCATGGTGACCCGGACATGATCCGAGTCTCACTCATGACCAATCAGTTGGTAGCGGCTCCTAGCAGAACGTGCCAACTCCCAAGTACCAAAGAGTCATGACGACATGCCTTTCAATGCGACTTTCGTCTGAGTCCCTTTTGCCTCACGATATACCTTGTCGGACTATAGGCGAATAATTGTCATCCCTTAAATATTCTGACTCTCTTTCTCGATCCGAGATAAGTGATTCATCCGACTAACTCTTAGTCGTTTGCCTCGGTTAACACTTAACCGAGTCACGCAGGGCCATGCTTCCCGAATCATATCTTCCGAGAGGGCCCAGAGAATATCTCTCCAGATGGAGGGGCAAAATCCCATCTTGGTCATTCACATCACGCAGCTTGATTCACAGTCGACCCGAACTCCGCCTTTATAACTGCCTATTGACGGAACAACGTTTGATAGAACCTAAGTTGGTGATCCTCAACTCGGATTGTGCAATAACCTCATGTCTAAGGATTACATTGATTGAGATATGCAAATGATGACTTGTTCGTTGCATCTCAATATGGGTCAGTCCGACTCACTAAACTATTTAGCCGAATCCGTGTAAGTCGGAATAGCATCTCCATGCCCATGACAAGTGGAACCTAGTCATCTCCCGACTTTCACATTGGTCTAAGTTGTGTGTCCAACACAACCTCAATGACCAAGGACAATTAACATGAACAACATGAATATGTAGTTCCACAATCAAATCACATATTCGATGATACATATCAGCAGTTCATACATGGACCATAACCTTATGAATACATTGGGAAATATCATCAACCATGATTGCCTCTAGGGCATATTCCCAATAGTCTCCCACTTGCACTAGAGTCAATCTTTCGACATCACATGTCTAGGCATCTAATGCCCATTGCTCTTAGGTGCGCCTCATCCTTTGGCTGTGGAAGTGGCTTTGTCAACGGATCCGCAATGTTTGCATCCGTGTGTACCTTGCATAACTTGATATCACCTTGATCCACGAACTGGTGAATAAGGTGGTACCGCATGAGTATATGTTTGTTCTTCTGGTGTTGTCTAGGTTCCTTGGCTTGTGCAATAGCACCATTGTTGTCACAATACAGGTCTAACAGATTGGACGAGCCCTGAACCACACCAAGATCCATGAGGAAATTCCTCATCCAAACAGCTTCCTTGGCCGCCTTCGAGGCAGCAATAAACTCAACCTCTGTCGTAGATGCAGACACCGTTTCTTGCTTGGAACTCTTCCAGCTCACAGCCCCTCCGTTTATCACAAACACATATCCGGATTGCGAACAAGAATCATCCGAGTTAGTGACATAACTCCCATCCATGTAACCCTTTACACTGAGTTCATCCTCACCTCCATAAACCAGGAACATATCCTTAGTCCTTCTCAAGTACTTGAGGATATATCCTTAGTCCTTCTCAAGTACTTGAGGATATGCACGACGAGGGCGAGGCACGGTCTGTGCGAGATGGTCGGGCACGGCGACATGGCGCGCTCTAGGCATGGCACATAGGAATAGGGCGCGGCGGTGATAGGGTGGTCCAGGGCTCTTCTGCGGTCGAGGCTTGGACATGGTGTGGCGGTGGAGTGCGGCGTGTCTGGTGTGCGTCGTGGGTGAGGGCGGCGATGCTCCTAATGTGTTGTCCACTGTCGGCCGGCAACGACCGAAAATGGGAGGCGCTCCACTATGCATAACAGCCAAAGGGGGGTTGGTCTAGGTGCTGCTCGACACTAGAGGGGACAAGAGAGTTAAGGGGAGACCAAATGGTCGAGAATTACTGTGGAAACCTTGAGGTTAGGCAGTAGTTAGTTTAGTGCAGGCCAGGTGTTTGTTGTAATGGCCGAAAGAAATTTATTTTGGAATTTTTGAATGAAAGTTTTTGAGTGATCTTAACTTAAGCTTGAGTATCTAGGTATGCTTGGAGAGGTCAAGTCGAATTGGTTTGATAGGTTTTTGAAAAAGTGTGATCTTCACATATGAACTAGATTTAATTTTCAACTGGCCATTAAATTGATTTCTAAGTTTATAAAGTGGGCCTTGATACAATTTTACTTGGTCTAGCAAGGGGTGAAAATAAGTAGAAATGTTTCTGATAGAATTATTCTTCTAGGAACACTCAAAGTGACCTAGTGGTTCACTTTGGCCAAAATGACCATTTGCTTTATTTATTCATATTTGATTTCTTTTTCTTTGGATTTTGTTTGTAATTGGCCTAGATGATGTAGCATTCACCTTTAAACCAATTCTCATCATTTGTAACAATCAAGCATGGCAAAATCAATCAATTCTACACTAGTGCAAACACACATGCATTCATATTCAATTTAATAATAAAAGTTTTTGTTAACCCTAAATTGGGGTGATTAGAACTTGATAAGCTTGATTAGGGTTTTTGGGATGTTACACCTCGCTTCGGCAAAAATATGGATATAGAGGATGAAAATAAGAAGAAGATGACTATCCCGAATCGGGACTATGCAGTTTGGCTCGCTTGAGATCAGACTGTCATGAGTTACATGGTGAAGTCTCTATATGCTGAACTCCTTGCCCATGTTCTTGGCCTTGAGCATGCCCATGACGTTTGCACCACCGTTTAGAATATTTTTACCTCTCATTCCTGCACTCGTGTTAACATGTTGTGTGCCCCCTTGACTAACAACAAGAAATTGGAGATGACAACACGATAGTATATTGCCAAGATGAAAGGTTTTGTGTCAGAACTTTCTGCTTCATGAAAAATCATCGATGCTGGTGAGCTGAAAGAGTATATCCTTGGTGGGATTGATGATCACTATACACCTTTTGATGCATCCATTAATGTTGTTCCGAGTACCACTTGTATTGATATGTGTTCACAACTACAAGCCTGTGATGATCGTCAGTCTATGCTCTCTTAGACAGGGCAAAGTAACACTATTTTCAATCTTCTATTAACGCTGCTATCCATGATGGAGCTGGGCGCTGTGATGGTCATGATGACTATCGTCGTGATGGTGGTGGCTATAATCGTCGAGATGACAGGCCTGATGACACGCAATACCATGACCATCGTAATGACCGACGCGATGACCGAGGCTACCACAGGGATGACAACTGTCGTGATGATCACGATGGTTATCACCGTGATGGAAGTGGGCGCTACGGCCATGATGATGATCATGGAGCACCCAAGGGCGGTCGCGGCTGTGGACGCACTCCTACTCAGTTTGTTGACACTACATGTCAAATCTACAAGAAGTATGGACATCCTGCAAAAGAATGTTGGTGGAGATACTCTGATCGTGATGATGATTAAGATGACTCACGCAATGAAACAGGTGCTTATGGTGTGGATACAAATTGGTATATGGATGTTGGTGCTACTCACCATGTCGTAGGCTAGCTAAACAAGCTTCATGTTCATGAGGAATACAAGGGCCACGATCAAGTCTACAATGCTAGCAGCACAGGTATGATAATACAACATATTGGTAAATCAACATTGCATACCCCTCATAGTTCATTACAATTATGTAATATCTTACATGTTCCTAGTGCCTCCAAAAATCTGTTATTTGCTCATATAATTGCTCTAGACAATTATGCTTTTGTTGAAATTCACCCTTTCTTATTTTTAATTAAGGACCAGGTAACCAAGAAAATTATGTTTAGAGGTCCTTGTCATGGCGGTCTATATCCTCTTGTGCCTAGCCTTGTGCCCACTGCTACCAGACCTCACAAGCATGCTTTCATCACCATCAAGCTGCCTTCATCCACCTGGCATCATCGTCTAGGACATTCGTCATCCTTTATTGTTCAAGAAGTTCTTAGGAAGAATAATCTCTCATATTTCCCTAAAATAAACCCTTATGTGTGTGATCCATGCCAACACGCGAAAATCCATTAGTTACCATATCCTACTTCCACTAGTGTGTCTACTGTTCCCTTGGAACAAGTTTTCTCTGATGTATGGGGTCTTGCTCGAGCCTCTATTGGCAAACACCGGTATTATGTAAGCTTTATTGATCACTATAGAAAGTTTACTTGGATTTATTTGCTTAAAAGGCGATGTGATGTTTATCAAGTTTTTCTTAACTTCCAACAACTTGTTGAATGCAAATTTAATAGGAAAATTGTTACCACGCAAACTAGTTGGGGTGGTGAGGATGAAAAACTCCATGGTCTCTTTCAAAAGGTGGGCATTACTCATCATGTGTCTTGTCCCCATGCCCATCAATAAAATGGCTCAGTTGAGCACAAGCATAGACATATTGTTGAAGTTGGGATTACCCTTCTTGCCAATGCTTCCATGCCCCTCAAGTTTTGGGATGAAGCTTTTCTCACTACCACTTTTCACATTAATTTGCTTCCCACCAAAGTCCTCAATGTTGTGTCTCTCTAGTTGAAAAAATCCTCAATGTCAAGCCTAACTATGATGTTCTCCATATTTTTGGTTGTGCTTGCTGGCCCAACCTAAGACCCTATAATCAAGGCAAGTTATCTCTTTTCTCCAAGCAATGTGTGTTCGATATAATCCTCTCCATAAAGGTGTAAAATGTCTTGATTCTTCTACCAGGCGCATTTATATTTCCTATGATGTTGTGCTTGATGAAGCCATTTTTCCTTTTGAGTCTCTCCATCCAAACGTTGGTGCACAACTCCGGGCTGAAATCCTTCTATTACCTGAATCTCTAACACCCACATCATCACCACACAATGAGGGTATACATGTTGATAACCATATGCATATTGTCCCTATTACTGATGCTCTCAAGCTTCATGATGACAACACAATAGCAACTACTAATAATTCTGCAGCTACTGGTGAAAATTTGAGCTCAAACGGTGAAGCAACGGATGGTCTAGAGTCAAATGACACAGGCACATCAATTGGGATTAATTCTATTGGATGGGAAGGTTCAAGCTCCAAAGAATCGACTTCGGATTCCTCTTCTGCATCATGCTCAAGCGCTGCACCATGATACATTGTAAATGTATCTATAATTTTTGATGTTCCATGCTTGTTTAGTATCTACTTTCTTATGTTTTGTCCACACTTTGGGGTATTTTTATACATTTTCTGGAACTAACCTATTAACAAGATGCCAGAGTGCCATTTGCCTATTTTCTGCTGTTCTTGGTTTCAGAAAAGCTAGTAAGGAAATACTCTCAGAATTGGACAGGACACAATCCAAAGTCAATATTTTACCTGAAGGAACACGGAGTCTAGAGGGCAGCCGAAGGAGGGCCAGGGGCTGGCCACACCCTATGGTGGTGCAGGTACCCTTGGCCGCGCCACTAGGTGGTGTGGGCCCCTCGGGCCTCCACTGACGTTGTCCTTTCGCCTATCAAAGCCTCCGGGGACGAAAACCCTAGATACAAGATCAGAATTCCACGAAAAGTTCAGCAGCGTCGCCGCCACCGAAGAGGAGGTTCAAGGGACAGAAGTCTCTGTTCCGGCACCCTGCCAGGATGGGGAAGTGCCCCCGGATCCATCTCCATCGACTCCATCGCCATCTCCATCGCCGTTGCTGACTCCCATGATGAGGAGGGAGTAGTTCTCTCTCAAGGTTAATGGCTCTACCGTTATCTATGTGTTCATCTCTCTCTCTTTGCGTGATCTTATGAGATCATGAGCTTTGTAATCTGTAGATCTATTCTGCTACTCAAGTGCTTTAATGAATCTCTGCTTATCCCCACGTGTGTGAAGTTGACAGTGTGCAGACCGTGTGGCACTTTGGCTAAGGTTACATAAATACTTATCATGAGTATAATTTGAGTTGGATGTCTCTATGAGATTGTGGTGTTTGTTTGAACCATCTATGAGAGGGGTTATCTAGATGGAGAATGCGAACTTTAAGGTGTTGTTATAGCCCAACATCGTCCAACCGGAGAGTACTTCAGGGTAGCATAATGAAGAGAAGATATTTATATGAGAGTGTCCACTAGTGAAAGTATGATCCCTAGGCCTTGTTTCTAAGCATTGAAACACCATTTACAATCAGTCCTGTTACATGTTTGCTTGCTGCCACTCTTATTTCAGATTGTAATTACCTCTTATAATCATCCATATTACTTGTATTTCACTATCTCTTCGCCGAACTAGTGCACCTATACACCTGAGAAGTGTATTGGGTGTGTTGGGACACAAGAGACTTCTTGTAGCTTGATTGCAGGGTTTCTTGAGAGGGACACCTTTGACCACTTCCTCCATGAGTTCGATAAACCTTGGGTGATCCACTTAAGGGAAACTTGCTGCTGTTCTACAAACCTCTGCACTTGGAGGCCCAACAGTGTCTACAAGAATAGAAGCGTGCGTAGACATCAAGCTATTTTCTGGCGCCGTTGCCGGGGAGGTAAGGTAAAAGGTACTCACATCCTCTGGCTACTAAGCTATCTTCTAGTACTGTTGCTGGTGTGTGAGTGCTCGAAGTTATTTCCTTTAGATTCTGTAATTATATCTTTTTGTTTCTTGTTTTTATTTTCACTAGTTAAGCTTAATGGGAAACAACAACACAATTAGAGAGATTTTAGTATTTTTCCTAAGGTAGAACATGAATGGTCTGAAAATAAAATTAAAAAATTTATGGAACTTTCTTTGCACGCTAATAGCAATGTTATTAATATGATTTTTGTGAACACCTTTGTTATTAATGCTATGGAAATGTCTAAGCTTGGGGAAGTTAGATTTTATATAAATGATCTTTTTAGTTCCCCAGCTTTAAAGGAGAAAATTTGCTCTGATGATACTTTATCTCCCATATGTGGTAATTCTAATGATACTTGTGATATTTTAAATCCAATATTGAAAGCGTCCCTTTTAAAATACCTATGGAAATTGTTGAACATGTTATGAACAACTATTATTTTGGAGATGGAACTGTCCATCCTGGTGATCATTTACTCTTTATACATGAATTATGCGAGTTGTTCAAGTGTGCAGGTATTTCAATGAACCAAGTTAAGAGGAAGCTATTCTCTTTATCACTTGATACATTGCAAATGTATCTATAATTTTTGATGTTCCATGCTTGGTTTTATCTACTTTCTTATGTTTTGTCCACACTTTGGAGTACTTTTCATATGATTTCTTGGACTAACCTATTAACAAGAGCCATAGTGCCAGTTGGCTGTTTTTTGCTGTTTTTGGTTCCAGGAAAGTCAGAAAATCAATATTCACGGAATTGGACGGGACAAAAGCCAAAGTTGATATTTTACCAGAAGACTCACAGAGCCAGAATACGAGAGGGAGGAGGGCCAGGGCCTAGCCAGACCATGTGGTGGCGCAGGCTAGCCCTGGCCGCGCCACCAGGTGGTTTCGGCCCCTCTGGCCTCCATCGACCTTGCCTCTTCGCCTATAAGAAGCCTCCCGATGCATAAACCCTAGATCGTCAGTCAGAAATCCACGAAAAGTTCCGCTGCGCCGCCACCACCGAAGGGGAGATTCGGGGGACAGAAAGTCTCTGTTCCGGCACCCTGCCGCGACGGGGAAGTTCCCCCGGAGCCATCTCCATCGATCTCCACCGCAATCTCCATCACCCTTGCTGATTCCCATGATGAGGAGGGAGTAGTTCTCTCTTGAGGCTAAGGGTTCTATCAGTAGCTATGTGTTCATCTCTCTCTCTCTATGCATGATCATATTGTGATCATGAGCTTGTAATCTATAGATCTACCTTGCTACTCAAGTGCTTTAATAGATCTATGCTCTCCCCATGTGTGTGAAAGTGACAAAGTGCACACCATGGTGGAACTTAGGCTAGAGATTGCAAATACTTGTTATGAGTTATATTTGGAGTTGGATGTCTCTATGAAATTGTGGTGTTTGTTGGAACCATCTAGAGCTCAAGGTGACAGTGTGGGGTTATCTAGATGGAAAAGGCTTACTTTGAGGTGTGCTGTTATAGTCCTACCAATGATTAGAGTGTTCAACCGAGAGTAGTTAAGAGTAGTATCATGAAGATAATATATTTATATGAGAGTGTTCACTAGTGAAAGTATGATCCCTAGGCCTTGTTTCTAAGCATTGATACACCGTTTGCAACTAGATCTATTACATGTTTGCTTACTTTCATCTTTATTTCAGGTTGCCTTTAGTCTTTTCCCACTTCAACCACACGCCAACAAGCTATTTTCTGGCACCGTTACCACTTATAATTGTCAATACCACTTGTATTTCACTATCTCTTCGTCGAACTAGTGCACCTATACACCTGACAAGTGTATTGGGTGTGTTGGGGACACAAGAGACTTCTTGTATCTTGATTGTAGGGTTGCTTGAGAGGGAATACCTTTGACCACTTCCTCCCTGAGTTCGATAAACCTTGGGTGATCCACTTAAGGGACAACTTTGCTATTCTACAAACCTCTGCACTTGGAGGCCCAACAACTGTCTACAAGAATAGAACTGCGTAGACATCAAGCTATTTTCTAGCGCTGTTGCCGGGGAGGTAATGTAAAAGGTATTCACACTGGAGAATTAAAGAAGAAGAACCTCCCACGACAAACGCCTATTTTCTGGCGTCGTTGTCGGGGAGGTAAGGTAAAAGGTACTCGCATCCTCCGGTGTGAGTGCTCGAAGTTATTTCCTTTAGATTCTGCAATTTTGTCTTTTTGTTTCTAGTTTTCACTAGTTAGGCTTAATGGAAAACAACAAAAAAATTAGAGAGCTTTATAGTATTTATCTTGAGTTAGGACATGAAGTGCTTGAAGAGAAAATTAAAAAACCTATGGAACTTTATTTGCATGCTAATAGAAATGTTGTTAGTATGAATTCTTTGGACACCATTATTGCTAATGCTATGGAAAATTCTAAGCTTGGGGAAGCTAGTTTTTATGAAAATTATCTTTTTAGTTCCCCAGCTTTGGAAGATAGCTATTCTATTGCTTATGATGATACCATACCTCCAATATATGTTGATTACAATGATGAATATGATATTTTCAGTCCACCTACTATTGAGGAGGAAATTAATTATGACTACAATATGCCTCCTATATTTGATGATTATGGTGATGAGAATAATAATGATAGCTATTTTGTTGAATTTGCTTCCACTACGATTAATAAGAATGACTATGCTTATGTGGAGAGTAATAATAATTATATGCATGTGGCTCATGATAAGAATGTTTCATGTGATTGTTATATTGTTAATTTTATTCATGATTCTACTGAAAGTTATTATGAGAGAGGGAAACATGGTTTTATGAGTCTCAACAATATTAAGTTTCCCCTCTTTATGTTGAAATTTTTGAAGATGCACTTGTTTTGCTTTCCAATGTTTGTTGCTTTGTGCTTTCATGACTTGTTTCTTTACAAGATTCCTATGCATAGGAAGTGGGTTAAACTTAAATGTGTTTTGATTTGCTTCTTGATGCTCTCTTTTACTTCAATTCATATTTCTTATGTGAGCATCTTCTCAAACTATCATGCCTAACTTAAAGGTGTTAAAGAAAAGTACTTATTGGGAGATACCCCAAAAGTTTTAGTTGAGTCTTGGAAGTTATTTTTCAGTAATAACCTCTCCTTATCGTTTTTATTTGCTTTTTGTGCCAAGAGTAACCTCTAATGAGAGAGAAGTAATGATTGGGAAAGTTGCTGTCCCGGAATAGATTTCTGTGCTTCACCGTAAAAAATCGTGTAAAATATCTGAACGTCCTTTTAAGGCGTGAATTTTTGTGCTTCTGACCCAGGTTGTTATATAACTTTAGTTAGTTCAACACTTTTTGATTTGAGCAACAGAAGGTCTTATAAAAAATTCGTATTTACCTGCTGGTCTGTTTTGACAGATTTCTGCCATTTTCTACATTTGATTCTTGTTGGTTCCTTTTTGAGTTCTTTTGGGGAATTGAGCTTTTTGAGGGAAGTGCTACAGTAACTTGTGTTTTAATGGAAGTTTTATTGGTGTTGGAACTGAACCTAAAGACTTATTATCCTGAGTGCACTAATGTTGCTAATAAAGATTGTGTGAAGTTTTGTATGAAGGAAAAATTTCAGTTGTATGGAGAGAATGATGTAATGAGATGAAGGATGGACTAAAGCTCAAGCTTGGGGGTGCCACACGTGTAACCCCAAGAAATATCCAAGAAGTACAAGCGTCAAAGCTTGGGGATGCCCAAGGCATCCCCTTCTTCATCAATAAAAATCCCAGGTTTCTTCCAAACACTTCATTTTTATTGTTTCATGCACAGTTGAGTTGATCTAGGAGCGTCTTTGTTTTTGTTTTTGTTTTTTCTTTGCTTGGTTTGCTTAGTTTGCTGAATAAATTGGTTGGACCCCTCTCTTTCATACATTGGTTTTCAAATAGTTTGGTTTGGATTGGAAAAGAGT
Organism: Avena eriantha; assembly: GCA_910589775.1. Lineage (NCBI taxonomy): Eukaryota > Viridiplantae > Streptophyta > Magnoliopsida > Poales > Poaceae > Avena > Avena eriantha. The sequence continues at coordinate 491,623,594 of OU342742.1, forward strand.
AGGAAAAGTTCATGCTTAAGTGGTAAAAGGAGATTGTTTTTGACTGTGGCCTATGCTTTGTTATGCCATGCTTGATATTGTTTTGGATTTATGCTTAGTATTCTTTCCTGTAGCATGACTTGTTATAAACAATTGAGATTGCTTAATGTTCCTTTGAAGAGTCATGCGTTGTTTTAGCATATTAAAGCATAGTATTGTGGTATTCTCCTTTGATGCTTTATTTGGGTTGACTTGGCACGTGCTCACACCATATTATGACTATCTCAAGTCACCATAGCCTTTATGATCCTTTAGTTTTCAACTTGTAGTATCACTTTATGCTTTGATCAATGATGTTTTGTTGCTCTGCATGATTATGCCCATTATTGCTCTCTTAGTTTGTCGCTCCCAGTCTTTTGCTAGCCTCCACAACAAAGTATGAGTTCCACTCATGCATCCAACTCCCCAAACCAAGTTATTCCAAAGAGTCCACCATACCTACCTACTAGCTTATGCTATTCCAAGTATATTCATGCTTTTGTTTACCTTCCAAATTAAACTTGTTATGAGAAAACTAGTGATTAAAGCTCTCACGAACTTGATGGCAAACTTTACTTTTCTTGCCCTTAATAAACTTGAACCATTTTGTCGTCTATGTTGTATATGCTTGCACTTATTTGTTGGGAATTAGCAGAACCATGCTATCATGGGGAACGCTTTCAACATTGCACTTGGTACTTGTACCTAGTTGATATCATGCTCTTTTGTATATGGATGTCGTCGGTGTGAAATGAAAGGGGAGCTTGTAAGTCCATGGAGTTATGTATATGTGTTAGAGAAATGCCTGGGCCGCTGGTCTAATCCATGCTGACATGGTAGAAACCTGCAGCGTAACCATAATGAGCTATCTATGAAGCATTCTTCTTATAAAAAAAGAGTCCTATATTGAGAAAAAGAGAAAAAGAAAAAAATATTATGAAAAGAGGAAAGAGAGAAAAAAGAACCATATTCCCATGGTAAATAAGAAGATTGCTGAGATGCTCGTTGTCTGCTTGCCTTGTCATTTTGATATGGGGATTCTTCCGTATCATCGGAAAGGGGTACCCCGTTGGCGGTTCTCTATGATACACATGTACTTACGATGACAAGAACTTACCGGTGACTAAACTTGAGTAGCATGAGGAGAAGCCCTCGTATTCAAGGGACATGAGATTTCTAACTTATACTTCGTCAAGCATGTACACCATAGTTTGTTCACTTTAACCTTAATCACTTCAAGATGCTTATGATAGGGGCAATGAGAGCTGAAAGCTAAAAAGTACCATAATTTTTGGAAGCTCTTTATTAGACTTGAATCCCTACTTCCTTCTATGAAGGCTTCTCTTCCACTATATATATTGAGTCTCCACCTTCTATCTTTATGCACTTACTTTGAGAGCATAGTGGCCATTCTTAGTTCTATGTGCATTGTCCCAAGACTTGTTGATTGATGCATACCTTAATATTGCTTGTTTTAAACTATTTGTATCTAGTCACTCTTATGAGCTTTGAGGGTGTCATATGCATTTATGTTTGCTACTCTATGAGGGACAAGCTGAATGCCACTATGCTATGTTTTCTTTATGTGAAACGAACAAACATCTTGCAAAGCATTGTTATTCATGAATCTTTTGTTTGTGCCTTTTCATGTTGCAACATAGTTTGTTTGTCTTATTGCTAGAACTTTGTGTTTCATGTTATGATTGAAGTAATATGATCCCAGCTATCAATGTTTTCCAAATACTTTGATCAAGATTGTGATGGTGCATGTCACCTCAAAAATTATTCTTTCTTTTTATCACTTACCTACTCGAGGACGAGCAGGAGTTAAGCTTGGGGATGTTGATACGTTGTAAACGTATCTATAATTTTTGATGTTCCATGCTTGTTTAGTATCTACTTTCTTATGTTTTGTCCACACTTTGGGGTATTTTTATACATTTTCTGGAACTAACCTATTAACAAGATGCCACAGTGCCAGTTGCATGTTTTCTGCTATTTTTGGTTTCAAAAAATCTAGTAAGGAAATATTCTCGAAATTGGATGGGACAATAGCCAAAGTCAATATTTTACCAGAAGGAACACGGAGTCTAGAGGGCAGCCGAAGGAGGGCCAGGGGCTGGCCACACCCTATGGTGGCGTGGGTACCCCTTGGCCGCACCACCATGTGGTGTGGGCCCCTCGGACCTCCACCGACCTTGCCCTTTCACCTATAAAAGCCTCCCGGGATGAAAACCCTAGATACAAGATCAGAATTCCACAAAAAGTTCCGTAGCGCCGCCACCACCGAAGAGGAGATTTAGGGGACAAATGTCTCTATTCCGGCACCCTGCCGGGACGGGGAAGTGCCCCCGGATCCATCTCCATCGACTCCATCGCCATCTCCATCGCCGTTGCTGACTCCCATGATGAGGAGGGAGTAGTTCTCTCTCAAGGTTAATGGCTCTACCGTTATCTATGTGTTCATCTCTCTCTCTTTGCGTGATCTTATGAGATCATGAGCTTTGTAATCTGTAGATCTATTCTGCTACTCAAGTGCTTTAATGAATCTCTGCTTATCCCCACGTGTGTGAAGTTGACAGTGTGCAGACCGTGTGGCACTTTGGCTAAGGTTACATAAATACTTATCATGAGTATAATTTGAGTTGGATGTCTCTATGAGATTGTGGTGTTTGTTGGAACCATCTAGTGCTCAAGGTGACAGTGATGGGTTATCTAGATGGGGAATGCGAACTTTAAGGTGTTGTTATAGCCCAACATCGTCCAACCGGAGAGTACTTCAGGGTAGCATAATGAAGAGAAGATATTTATATGAGAGTGTCCACTAGTGAAAGTATGATCCCTAGGCCTTGTTTCTAAGCATTGAAACACCGTTTACAGTTAGTCCTGTTACATGTTAGCTTGCTGCCACTCTTTTTTAAGATTGCAATTACCACCTATAATTATCCATATTACTTGTATTTCACTATCTCTTCACCGAACTAGTGCACCTATACACCTGACAAGTGTATTGGGTGTGTTGGGGACACAAGAGACTTCTTGTATCTTGATTGCAGGGTTGCTGAGAGGGATACCTTTGACCACTTCCTCCCTGAATTCGATAAACCTTGGGTGATCCACTTAAGGGAAACTTGCTGCTGTTCTACAAACCTATGCACTTGGAAGCCCAACACTGTCTACAAGAATAGAAGCATGTGTAGACATCACATCACGCCCTAGCCGCTCACTGTGTGCCTTGTCCACCGGCACATTTGTGGCCGATGGCGGCGGGTCCCACCTATCCTCTTCTGCGGCAGGTGATGGTGTTGGGTCTTCCTATACACTCCTGGCTCGCCACGCCACATCAACGACAATGAGGAAGAATCATCATCGGATCAAACCACTAATTCTCCTGCTACTGCTGATGACAGCGATGTCTTAGATAGATCTTATGCGGAGAATACTCATGCAGTGTCTCCTGTGGTGGAACAACCTACATCTCCTCCGCAACCTTGCACAAGACTTTAAGAAGGTATAAAACAACCGCAAAAAATTAATGATAGTATTGTTCGCTAGTGCTTGCTTACCTCTACAAGTGAACCTGAAAATCTAACCGAGGCTCTTGGAGATGAAAAATGGGAAAAGGCTATGGACGATGAATATGGAGCATTAATGCAGAACAAAACATGGCACTTTGTACCTCTAGTCCAAACAAAAAATAAAATTGATTACAAGTGGGTTTACCAAATTAAGAAATATGCAGATGGCACTATTGAAAGGCATAAAGCATGCCTTGTTGCAAAAATGTTCAAGCAAAGGTCTGACATTGATTATGAAGATATTTTTAGTCCTATTGTGAAAGATACCACTATTAGACTTGTTCTTTCCATTGCTGCGTCTCGAGCGTGGATTCTCAGACAGCTCGATGTCAAGAACGCATTTCTCCATGGCGCTCTGGAGGAGGAAGTGTAGATGAAACAACCCCTGGTTTTGAAGATCCTCCCTTTCCGCATCATATCTGCAAATTATATAAATCTCTTTATGGTTTAAAATAGGCACCACGCGCATGGTATTCTCGACTGAGCTCTTGGTTGCAAGAGCATTGTTTCATACCCTCCAAGGCTAACACATCACTATTCCTTTATAGAAAGTCAGGTATCAATGTGTTTATATTGGTATATGTTGATGACATTATTGTTGCTAGCTCATCCGATGAAGTAACCTTAGTTTTATTTCATAATTTGGGTGCTCACTCTGCACTCTAGGATCTTGGTGACTTGCATTTCTTCCTGGGCATTGAGGTAAAGAAGTGTTCAAATGGAATTGCTTTGACACAAGAAAAATATGCACCAGATTTGCTTAAGAAGGTTTGCATGATACACTGCACTACTTGTCCCACGCCATTGACCACCACCGACAAACTTTCCTTGACAGATGGAACTCCTCTTGGCTCCGAAGACAACACAAACTATAGAAGTATTGTTGGTGCACTATAGTACTTAACATTAAAAGTCCTGATCTATCTTTCTTAGTGAACAAGGTCTATCAGTTTCTTCATGCTCCTACCATCACTCATTGGACATCAGTCAAACGTATATTAATGTTGGAAACATGCGCTAGAGACAAATAGTAATATGGATTATTATCATATTTCACAAAGTTTATGATTAAGTTTTATATCATGTTGTAACTGTATTGAAAGGAAACGTCAATACATGTGTGATATATAAACAACCAGGAGTTTCCGGTGAATCTCTAGTCACTGGTTCATTGGTCAATATATGATCATTTGGCATTTATGCCAGTTGACAATGGAGTCACCTCATTGGGAGAATGAGATGATGAGCAATACCCAATCTAATCATCATGACATGATCATGTCACAAAGTTCAAGTTACGATGATTAGGAAACATAGTGTATTGTTTCTTAGACTATGAGACCATATCAATCACAGTTACCCAAGAATACTTTGATAGCATCAAACATCACTCGGTTAAACGGTGATCATAAAGGTGTGTTCAAGTATTCAGAGGGGCATGTAGAGGCATTATGTGTCAAGAGCGGGGTTTGTCCATCCGCGTGATAGAAAGATACTCAAGGGCCCACTCGGAGAAGTAATATCCAACAGTTGCGCAACGTATGACTAGATCATGAGAATATGACTTGTTGGAACAAGTTAAGTAGCATTTGTCGGTAACGAGATTGAACACGGCATGGTGATGTCATTGATCAGGTCTCGGACAATGCAAGTATCACAAAGATAAAAGGAACATGACATGATGTTCATGGTTCAACGACATAAATTCATGGAATGCACAGGGGTCATCATGGGCATCCAGGTCCCGCTTATGATCATTGGTACGAGAGGGGTCTCGACCATGTCTGGAGTGTTCCCGAACCATGGGGTATCACGCTTAAGGGCTTGATGATGCTCGGAGATCATTTTGGTATTGGCAAAATCATCGAAGAATAGAAAGAGAGAAAAACCAGAAGGGTTTCAGAAAGTCTGGAGGATGCCCGGAGTGCGATGGAAGGAGTTCCATAGCCACGGGGATTGAATAATATGTAAGGAAATGTTAAAAAATAATTTAATGATTTATTTATATTCATTTAATAAAAGAAAAGGAATTAAAATGGTCAAATTCACTATTGGGCCAAAATCCCTAAGGGAAAAAGGCCCATGAGGGAAAGACCAAAGGGAGGAAGGAGGGGAGGTGGCCGGCTAGGCCAAGGGACCCCGCGTGGGGCCCACTAGGGCCATGCCCGATGGCAGCCATCCCATGCTCCCCCTCTCCTTTGTTTAGTCCCACATGGCAAAGCTAATTAGCTATGGGGCGCCTTTTCCCCTATATAATGAGAGGTATCTTGAGAAAATAAATACGACAATAATCAATAAAGGTTCCCTCTCTTTCAGAGAGACCTCCAATTGATATTCTCTCTCTCTCTCTCTCTCTCTCTCTCTCTCTCTCTCTCCCGTGACCGTGGTCCCAAGTATGGACTGCGCGAACATGAGACTTCTTCACCGCGGAGCACCATCGCGCTTCGGGATTCAGATCCAGAAGGTTTACTTCCGCAATTGCTGCTGGATTGGAGGAGCGGGAGTCATCTTCAGGCACTGGACATGTGTAACTCCCTCGGAGGTGCAACACTTGGGGCACTAGAAGTCGTCGGAGCTGTAGGAGCCACAGGACTTCAACACGACCCTGAGGTCGGCATCGGTACGACTACATCAACCATGCTCTCCTAAGCATTGAAAACGCTTTTCGGTCTTCAAGGGTAAGTTCACGAAAATCCCCTCCCGTTATTGCATTACTAATAGATAGGTACTGGCATTAGGGTTCTTGGCATAGGAAAAATTTATGTTTTCAGGCCTGGAACCCCTACAGTGGTATCAGAGCTAGATCTATGCGTAGTATTGCTAGTACGGGTAGAACACAAGAGTTGTACCGTGTGGGCGTTGATCTTATAGTTGTTACCTTCCGACATGTACTTGTTCATACCGCAGTAATGCTTGATGAAGCATACCCCAACCTACTTTATGATGGGGTTCGTTGCATGGAAATCAAAAAATTCCTACGGTTGCAACTACCAAGATCATATATAGGCGATACATGTAACATTTTTAGATGGACTCATCCTTGAAGACCGTCAAGCGGGATAACATTCTCGCAAACAAACGTGACTGTTGTAGAGTATACATGACCATCCTTAAGGACGCGGTGACCAATGCCACAGATGCAACGCCTCCATAATTGGTCACACGTATGGTGTGCCGATGACTTCCATCCCTTGCTCCAGCGCTGCATCGGAAGTAGGGGATCCTCAGGAACTCTGCCAACACTGCGACATGGTGGTTATGGTGGTGGAGAAGATATTGAGAAGGGCTTCTCCTAAGCTCCGTGCTTGTGGCAATGGACAAGGCAAGAAGGGGAGGAAGATGCCAACCAAAGGGCATATGAGAGGAGAAGGATGGGTGTGTGAGAGAGAGAGGAGCTCCTCCCCACCTTTTATTGGGGGAGAGGGGAAGCCCCTTGCCATGGCTGGCGGGCAAGGAGGGTGCCCCCATCTCTCCCTCATTCATGTGGGTGGAGGCTCCACTCACCCAAAATTCAACTCCACTTTCTCATGTTTAATCTCCACTCAAAATCAATAGTAATGCAATCAAAACTCCCTTTTAATTCACTTGATTGAATGCTACTCATTCAATGAACACTTCATTTAATAAGTACTTAATTTAATGAACACTCATTTAATGAACACATTCATAATCCAATCCCCGATAATATTCCGATACACCGAAACTATTCTGGCAGATTTATCAGAACAATTCCTACACTGCCCAGTATTTTCTTTGGTGTTCCCTATCCACTTAAATGCATCGACTACTGATGACTACAATTGCACATATCATCTGTAGCTAGTTTCAAAATAAAGATATCGATCCCACAGGGAGTAGGAGTCTGAAGTCTAATAACGTTTTGAACTAAATAATGAAATGGTAATGCTAAATAACGTTCTAAGTAACAAGATAAAATGCGAGTTTTGTGTAAAAGATATTTTTGGGTTTCCAAATAAGAGAACAATAAGTAAACTAAAGCTATAAGTAAATAAGAGCATGCAAGTATGATTACGAAAGTCTACAAGATGATGGAAAGAGTTCTCAGTGAGTAGTGGATCCACCGCTAGTAATTAGAAAGAGTGATCAAAATTATTATAATGAATAAGACCATTTATGATATGTGTGGGAGGAGCTCCATATATGGACGAATAGGAAGCAATCATTACACACATTATCTGTCATAACGACACCAGACAACAATCGACATCAATCGAATTACTGCGCTATTGATACATTGCAAATGTATCTATAATTTTTGATGTTCCATGCTTGGTTTTATCTACTTGTGTTTTATTCCAACTTTGGAGTACTTTTCTTATGATTTCTTGGACTAACCTATTAACAAGAGCCACAGTGCCAGTTGCCTGTTTTCTGCTGTTTTTGGTTCCAGGAAAGTCAGAAAATCAATATTCTCGGAATTGGACGGGACAAAAGCCAAAGTTCCTATTTTACCGGAAGACTCACGGAGCCAGAATACGAGACGGAGGAGGGCCAGGGCCTGGCCACACCCCCCAGGCACAGGATAGCCCTACCCGCGCCACCAGGTGGTGTGGGCCCCATGGCACTCCACCGACCTTGCCTCCTTCGCCTATAAGAGCCTCCCGATACCAAAACCCTAGATCGTCAATTAGAAATCCACAAAAAGTTCCACTGCGCCGCCGCCACCGAAGGGGAGATTCGGGGGACAGAAAGTCTCTATTTCGGCACCCTGCCGGGACGGGGAAGTGTCCCCGGAGCCATCTCCATCGATCTCCACCAGCATCTCCATCACCATTGCTGATTCCCATGATGAGGAGGGAGTAGATCTCTCTCGAGGCTAAGGGTTCTACCGGTAGCTATGTGTTCATCTCTCTCTCTATGCATGATCATATTGTGATCATGAGCTTGTAATCTATAGATCTACCTTGCTACTCAAGTGCTTTAATAGATATCTGCTCTCGTCATGTGTGTGAAAGTGACAGCGTGCACACCATGGTGGCACTTAGGCTAGAGATTACAAATACTTGTTATGAGTTATATTTGGAGTTGGATGTTTCTATGAAATTGTGGTGTTTGTTGGACTCATCTAGTACTCAAGGTGATAGAGTGGGGTTTTCTAGATGGGAAAGCCTTACTTTGAGGTGTGCTGTTATAGCCCTACCATCGATTAGAGTGTCCAACCGAAGAGTAGTTAAGAGTAGTATCATAAAGAAAAGATAATTATATGAGAGTGTTCACTAGTGAAAGTATGATCCCTAGGCCTTGTTTCTAAGCATTGATACACCATTTGCATTTAGATCTGTTACATGTTTGCTTGCTTCCATCCTTATTTCAGTTTGCCTTTAGTCTTTTCCACGCCATCAAGTTATTTTGTATCACCGTTACCACTTATAATTATCCATACCACTTGTATTTCACTATCTCTTCGCCGAACTAGTGCACCTATACACCTGACAAGTGTATTTGGTGTGTTGGGGACACAAGAGACTTCTTGTATCTTGATTGCAGGATTGCTTGAGAGGGAATACCTTTGACCACTTCCTCCCTAAGTTCGATAAACCTTGGGTGATCCACTTAAGGGAAAACGTGGTACTCTTCTACAAACCTCTGCACTTGGAGGCCCAACAACTGTCTACAAGAATAGAAGTGTGTAGACATCAAGCTATTTTCTGGCGCCATTGCAGGGGAGGAAAGGTAAAAGGTATTCACATCGAAGGATTAAAGAAGAAGAATCTCCCACGGCAAACGCCTATTTTCCGGTGTGAGTGCTCGAAGTTATTTCCTTTAGATTCTGCAATTTTGTCTTTTTGTTTCTTGTTTTCACTAGTTAGGCTTAATGGAAAACAACAAAAATATTAGAAAGCTTTATAGTATTTATCTTGAGTTAGGACATGAAGTGTTTGAAGAGAAAATTGAAAAACCTATGGAACTTTATTTGCATGCTAATAGCCATGTTGTTAGTATGAATTCTTTGGACACCATTATTGCTAATGCTATGGAAAAGTCTAATCTTGGGGAAGCTAGTTTTTATGAAAATGATCTTTTTAGTTCCCCATCTTTGGAAGATAGCTATTCTATTGCTTATGATGATAAAAAACCTCCAATATATGATGATTACAATGATGAATTTGATATTTTCAGTCCACCTACTATTGAGGAGAAAATTTATTATGATTGCAATATGCCTCCTATATTTGATGATTATCGTGATGATAATAATAATGATAGCTATTTTATTGAATTTGCTCCCACTATAATTAATAAGAATAACTATGATTTTGTGGAAAGTAATAATGATTATATGCCTGTGGCTCATGATAAGAATGTTTTATGTGGTAGTTATATTGTTAATTTTATTCATGGTGCTACTGAAAGTTATTATGAGAGAGGGAAATATGGTTTTATGTATCTCAACAATATTAAATATCCCCTCTTTATGTTGAAAATTTTGAAGCTGCATTTGTTTTGCTTTCCTATGCTTGTTGCTTTGTGCTTTCATGACTTGTTTCTTTACAAGATTCCTATGCATAGGAAGTGGGTTAGGCTTAAATGTGTTTTGAATTTCCTTCTTGATGCTCTCTTTTACTTCAATTCATATTTCTTATATGAGCATCTTCTCAAACTATCAAGCCTAACTTAAAGGCATTAAAGAAAAGTACTTATTGGGAGATAACCCAAAAGTTTTAGATGAGTCTTCAAAGTTATTATCTCTGTAATAACCTTTCCTTATCCTTTTTATTTGCTTTTTGTGCCAAGAGTAACCTCTAATGAGAGAGAAGTAATGATTGGAAAAGTTACTGTCCCGAAACAGATTACTATGCTCCACCGTAAAAATTCGTGTAAAATCTTTGTACGTCCATTTGAGGCGTGAATGTTTTTGCTTCTGCCCCAGGTTGTTATCTAACTTTTGTTAGTTGAACACTTTTCGATTTGAGCAATAGAAGGTGTTCGAAAAAATTCGTCTTTACCTGCTGGTCTATTTTGACAGAATTTCTGCCATTATTTGTATTTGCTTCTTGTTGGTTCCTTTTTGAGTTCTTTTGGGGAACCGAGCTTTTTGAGGGAAGTGCTACAGTAGCTTGTGTTTTATTGGAAGTTTTATTGGTGTTAGAACTGAACCTAAAGACTTATTATCTTGAGTGCACTAATGTTGCTAATGAGATTGTGTGAAGTTTTGTATGAAAGAAATTTTTTAGGTGTATAGAAGGAATGAGTAATGAGATGAAGGATGGACTAAAGCTCAAGCTTGGGGATGCCACGCGTGTCACCCCAAGAAATATCCAAGAAGTACAAGCGTCAAAGCTTGGGGATGCCCAAGGCATTCCCTTCTTCATCAATAAAAATCCCAGGTTTCTTCCAAACGCTTCATTTTTATTGTTTCATGCACAATTGTGTTTTTCTTGGAGCGTCTTCTTTATCATTTTTGTTTTGGTTTTTAGTTTGCTTGGTTTTCTTAGTTTTCTGAATAAATTGGTTGGACCCCCTCTTTCATACATTGGTTTTCAAATAGTTTGGTTTGGATTGGCAAAGAGTAGGAAAAGTTCATGCTTAAGTGGTAAAAGGAGCTTGTTTTTGACTGTGGCCTATGCTTTGTCATGCCATGCTTGATATTGTTTTGAATTTATGCTTAGTATTCTTTGCTGTAGCATGACTTATTATAAACAATTGAGATTGCTTAATGTGCCTTGGATGAATCATGCGTTGTTTTAGCATATTAAAGCATAGTATAGCGGTATTCTCCTTTGATGCTTTATTTGGGTTAACTTGGCACATGCTCACACCATGTTATGAATATCTCAAGTAACCATAGCCTTTATGATCCTTTAGTTTTCAACTTGTAGTATCACTTTATGCTTTGATCAATGATGTTTTGTTGCTCTGCATGATTATGCCCATTATTGCTCTCTTAGTTTGTCGCTCCCAGTCTTTTGCTAGCCTCCACAACAAAGTATGAGTTCCACTCATGCATCCAACTCCCCAAACCAAGTTATTCCAAAGAGTCCACCATACCTACCTACTAGCTTATGCTATTCCAAGTATATTCATGCTTTTGTTTACCTTCCACTTGTTATGAAAAAACTAGTGATTAAAGCTCTCATGAACTTGATGGCACACTTTACTTTACTTGCCCTTAATAAACTTGAACCATTGTGTCTTCTATGTTGTATATGCTTGCACTTATTTGTCGGGAATTAGCAGAACCATGCTTTCATGGGGAACGCTTTCAACATTGCACTTGGTACTTGTACCTAGTTGATATAATGCTCTTTTGTATATGGATGTCGTCGGTGTGAAATGAAAGGGGAGCTTGTAAGTCCATGGAGTTTTGTATATGTGTTAGAGAAACGCCTGGGCCGCTGGTCTAATCCATGCTGACATGGTGGAAACCTGCAGCGTAAGCATAATGAGCTGTCTATGAAGCATTCTTCTTATAAAAAAGAGTCCTATATTGAGAAAAAAAAGAGAAAAGAAAAAAAAGAGATACTATGAAAATAGGAAATAGAAAAAAAGCACCCTATTCCCATGGTAAATAAGAAGAATGCTGAGATGCTCGTTGTCTGCTTGCCTTGTCCTTTTGATATGGGGATTCTTCCGTATCATCGGGCAAGGGGTACCCCGTTGGCGGTTCTCTATGGTACACATGTACTTACGATGAGAAGAACTTACCGGTGACTAAACTTGAGTAGCATGAGGAGCGGCCCTCGTTTACAAGGGACATGAGATTTCTGACTTATACTTCGTCAAGCATGTACACCATAGTTTGTTCACTTTAACCTTAATCACTTCAAGATGCTTATGATAGGGGCAATGAGAGTTGAAAGCTATAAGTACCATAATTTTTGGAAGCTCTTTATGAGACTTGAATCCCTACTTCCTTTTGGAAAAGGCTTTTCTTCCACCAATATATTGAGTCTCCACATTCTATCTTTATGCACCTACTTTGAGAAGCATAGTGGCCATTCTTAGTTCTATGTGCATTGTCCCAAGACTAGTTGATTGATGCATAACTTGATATTGCTTGTTTTAAACTATTGTATCTAGTCACTCTTATGAACTTTGAAGGTGTCCTATGCATTTATATTTGCTACTGTATTGAGGGACAAGCTGAATACTATTATGCCATGTTTTCTTTATGTGAAACAAACAAATGTCTTGCAAAGCATTGTTATTCATGAATCTTTTGTTTGTGCCTTTTCATGTTGCATCATAGTTTCTTTATCTTATTGCTAGAACTTTGTCTTTCATGTTATGATTGAAGTACTATGATCCCAGCTTTGAATGCTTTGCAAATACTTTGATCAAGTCTTTGATGGTGCATGTCACCTCAAAAATTATTCTTTCTTTTTATCACTTACCTACTCGAGGACGAGCAGGAGTTAAGCTTGGGGATGTTGATACATTGCAAATGTATCTATAATTTTTGATGTTACATGCTTGGTTTTATCTACTTTCTTGTGTTTTGTTCCAACTTTGGAGTACTTTTCTTATGATTTCTTGGACTAACCTATTAACAAGAGACATAGTGCCAGTTGCCTGTTTTCTGCTGTTTTTGGTTCTAGGAAAGTCAGAAAATCAATATTCTCGGAATTGGATGGGACAAAAGCCAAAGTTCCTATTTTACCGGAAGACTGACGGAGCCAGAATATGGGACGGAGGAAGGCCAGGGCCTGGCCACACCCCCCAGGCGCGGGCTAGCCCGACCCGCGCCACTAGGTGGTGTGGGCCCCCTGGCACTCCACCGACCTTGCCTCCTTCGCCTATAAGAGCCTCCCGATACCAAAACCCTAGATCGTCAATCAGAAATCCACAAAAAGTTCCGTTGCGCCGCCGCCACCGAAGGGGAGATTCGGGGGACAGAAAGTCTCTATTCCGGCACCCTGCCGGGACGGGGAAGTGCCCCCGGAGCCATCTCCATCGATCTCCACCACCATCTCCATCACCATTGCTGATTCCCATGATGAGGAGGGAGTAGATCTCTCTCGAGGCTAAGGGTTCTACCGGTAGCTATGTGTTCATCTCTCTCTCTCTATGCATGATCATATTGTGATCATGTGCTTGTAATCTATAGATCTACCTTGCTACTCAAGTGCTTTAATCGATCTCTGCTCTCCCCATGTGTGTGAAAGTGACAGCGTGCACACCATGGTGGCACTTAGGCTAGAGATTACAAATACTTGTTACGAGTTATATTTGGAGTTGGATGTTTCTACGAAATTGTGGTAATTGTTGGACTCATCTAGTACTCAAGGTGACATTGTGGGGTTTTCTAGATGGGAAAGGCTTACTTTGAGGTGTGTTGTTATAGCCCTACCATCGATTAGAGTGTCCAACCGGAGAGTAGTTAAGAGTAGTATCATAAAGAGAAGATAATTATATGAGAGTGTTCACTAGTGAAAGTATGATCCCTAGGCCTTGTTTCTAAGCATTGATACACCATTTGCATTTAGATCTGTTACATGTTTGCTTGCTTCCATCTCTATTTCAGTTTGCCTTTAGTCTTTTCCACGCCATCAAGTTATTTTGTATCACCGTTAACACTTATAATTATCCATACCACTTGTATTTCACTATCTCTTCGCCGAACTAGTGCACCTATACACTTGACAAGTGTATTTGGTGTGTTGGGGAGACAAGTGACTTCTTGTATCTTGATTGCAGGATTGCTTGAGAGGGAATACCTTTGACCACTTCCTCCCTGAGTTCGATAAACCTTGGGTGATCCACCTAAGGGAAAACTTGCTGCTGTTCTACAAACCTCTGCACTTGGAGGCCCAACAACTGTCTACAAGAATAGAAGTGCGTAGACATTAGCTATTAAGGGACTTTACCCCGTACGATGTATCCCATGGCATGGACAATGTTCCGTGAGTTCTCTTTGGTTCCCAAGTTCATACATAAGGAATGACAACATCTTTATAGTCACCGTAAGTGCTATCATCCCTCCATCTACCAACAGGTAGTTCCCCCCATCTAGTCCTTAGTGAGGCAAATATTGAGTGGCGCACTTCACCCAACATCAAGATGAAGAAAATCTAACACAAACACATAATGAACAATATCACATAATAATGGTTATCTCAATTCAATCTCATACTAGGGTTTCTCCATCTCCCCAAGAACAAAGGAAACTACTCACACATGAAGGCAATCAAGATCATGGATAGAATATGGATGAAGTGTGTAGATACAATTGAAGACAAGTGTAAATCCAATATTCAAACTAGAATTACAACAAGTAACCAAAGGGGATCGGTGATGGAGACGTTGTTGATGATGATGACAATGTAGATCGATGTGGAGGCCTTCAAGATCCTAGTCGTCCCTTCTCCTCTTGTGTGATGGTGATGGTGTAGATCTGATTGGAGGCGGCTATGGCGGTGGCACGGCGATAGGGCTCCGCCGTGGTGGAGGATATGGCTTGGTGTCTCTCTCTTGGGTCCTCCCTCCTTTATATAGGCCTTGGGGGTGCCCTAGGGTTCCCTCAATACCGTCATATGACTTAGGGAAGGTTCTGGAGCTTCTGTGGGGCAAAATCCCGTCGTTTGCGACCTTTTTTGCAACTATACGGGCGCAACTATACGGCCGAAAAAATGCTTCTGGTCGTATAGTTGCTCGTCAAACCTTCGGGTTCCGTAGTGTTTTGGGCGTCATTTCTTCATACGAACTCCGTTTTGGGTGTTCTTGGGCTTGTTGGATTCACCTCGTCGAGGGATACAACCTCATGGTCTTGGATATTTATTTTGGGAAGTTGGAAAATTTCACTTTTCCAACCTCTCAAATGGCTAAGTCTAGTCCCTATAGCTCCTCCATACTATGCTCTTTTTGTTCCTTTTGCCTTTGTTTTATCCATAATCATCATCAACACCTACACACATGTCATAGGCAAGGAAAGTGATACAATTCTACCTAAACTACTAAATGTGCAAAGCTCATATGAAAGTAAATGAGAACTAGAAGTCATGCATATATGGCATAGCTATAGCTGGAAGAAACATGATATGAGAGATAAATGGCTCATTTTATAGGGCTAAAAGAGGTGGTATTTCACAGCCATCAACTTCCCCAAGATAGACCTTGCTCGTCCTCGAGCAGGAAGGGTCGATAATAAATTAATGGTTGTGAAATAGCTTATCATTGGAAATCAATGCCTTGCATCCTTATTTCTTCTACAAGCTCGAAGAGAGAAAAATGTATTCATACAAGGCAACACAAGCTCAGTTATAAAGAGCACTAAATATTCATCAAAACTTATATGCTCCATGTCAATAGTGAATCTACTTGCAGACAAACTTGTGATCCTCTTATTTTACATTTTGTATAACTTTTGATATCATTATTTATTATGAGGAAAAACTTAGTCACAAATAGATGTCAAGCATAAGTTGGAATAAAGTTTATCGATTCTACCCAATCATGTCATCTAGTTAAGGCTCTCAAGTGCAAACATTAGTTATTGAGTTTTAGAAAGTTTATCTCTTAGTAACGAGATTTATGCCAAAAGGAAATGCGAGAACATGTCAAAAGAAGCATATCATTAGAGTGTCTCTTTTTGGTCATCCACATCAATGAATCATGGCTATCAAACACTCATTTTCTATTCTTTGTCTTTCTAAAACTTCAGTTCATCAGTAATGAGATCATGCCAAAACTTAGTGTGTTTAATCAGACTATGCAGGCTAAGAATGGATACTCGTGACCATTACCAAGGTTTCCCTTTTCGGTATAATGATTTCTCATAATGGTTAGAGGAGTATTCCCTCTTTTGCTTTGAACACAAGCCCATAAGAATACCAATGCATACCCAAATATAGCATTTCTGTTACATATGTTGGGAAAGTCATAGCCAAACTACAAGAGTTTCCTCTTTTTGGACTGTTCAAAGGCTAGCGGAGTTGTTAGCATCCCATGTTGTGCGATAATGGTGCAGACACGCATAAAGCAATATCATACTTTAATCAACAGATCAACATTTGGCATGCATCTCAATTACCGCTAAATATTAGTTTCTTCAAACAAATCCTTTAAAAGAGTACTATCAAGTCGATCATCACATCTATGGTGTTGATTATCTTTAAGGATAAACTCTTAAGACAATTAAACAACACCTTATTTAGCATAGAACTCAAAACTTTGAAATATCATTTGCAATTGATAACTCCTTTTGTAAGCAAACTATCAAGTTTGTTGTTTTGACATTATGGGGTCGAGCATAACCTATTCATTTTAGACAAAGCTATTTAGGACAACCAACAAATTTGTAAAGATCTTGATCAAGTATTCATTCTTTCCAAGTGTAGAGATTGTGGGAATGTTTTCTAGAGGATCACAAATAGTGTCACAAGCTTGATAATTAATTTGGCAAGATGCATACAAGCTCTAGGTCAACTCCTATGGTGCCTATCATGAGCAATTGTATCCCCATATGAATACAAAACTACACTCACTTAAACAAGCATTCAAAAACAGCGGGATACATGATTGCATTAAACCTTCATCGAATACGAACATTGCACAAGACTCTATGCATGCAGAAGTAACCTCCCCAAGCTTAGAACTTTGCAAGAACCAAATTTGAGTATATCACCAAAAAGAAAAGAGAAAATACAGTTTCCAAAAGAGAGTGTGATAAGTGGTTACCTCCCCAAGCTTAGTTGAAAACAAGGGTGACACACTTTACCGTTTAGGTGCAAGTAACCTCTCTTTTGATGGACAAAGAACCTTTGCTTTAACGTATACTTATTGATATAACCTAGTGGCTTCCTTCCTTGCGAACCTTCTTGGAAAACTGATTGTCGAGGCGTTGAATTGAAGCAACCAAGTGCCTCATGCGAGTGTTTGCATGGTTGGCACTACCATACATGTCGTCACACAAGGTTCAAGTCCCTGTGAAAATAACACACAAAATAAAATACATCGGTTTGGTATACAAACATAGTTTGTTTACCCACCGATAAAAGGAAAGTAAAAAAGAAAACATGAACTTCTGTAGAGAATTACAGTCTAGGAGGTTTCTGAGGTAGAATTTTATTACTTACATATGCTCGGCTTCTCTAGATCATGGGAGAAGCTTCCAGGTGGTGTTTCAAGGTTTTTAGAAGAAGAAACAATAAAAATTTGAGCAATGGTTATCTTCTAGTTGGTGTTTGAGAGGTTTTCCCATCTATACGGGTGCAACTATACGGCCAGACCAAAAGGGTCCCGCCATATAGTTGGTCGTTAAACTTACTATACCTTGGAAAAGAGTTTTGATGAAGGCATCAATATCTATACGGCCGGAATTTTATTCCCGCTATATAGTTGGTCGTTAAACCTTCACTACCCTGGAAAAGAATTTTGACAAAGGCATCGATAACTATACGGCCGGAATTTTTATTCCCGCCATATAATTGGTCGTTAAACCTTCTGCATCTAATAAAGAAAAAATTTCGATGGCAAAGATATCTATACGACCAAACTATACGGCCGAATTTTTTATTCCCGCCGTGTAGTTGGTCGTTAAACCTTCAGTAGACATCAAAAAATTTCTATTTCTTCGAGAATTCTTTCTTATCCTAAAACTTAGCGAAACACCTTATTTTGATAGTAACATAACAACTTTAATTTTCGACCAACAACAACATGTATAAAACGGAATTTAAGTACAACCGAGTTATGCAACACATAGTAACAATAAATTCTACCTTTTGAAAACTACAACAAGATAACTCTAATAGCAAATCAGCAAAGAATAAAAATGCCAATGTAATATGAATGCATCAAGACTCAAGACACAAAACTAAGAAATACACCTAATGACTTCCGGGTTGCCTCCCGGGAAGCGCTTTCTTATAACCAAGTAGATAGGCTTTTTTCCAATATGATTTCAATACATAGGAGCCAGAGAATTATTTATTCTTACCTCGAAAAGAGGTTTGGAGCACTTACTATTATAGCCTAGTCAAAATCTCACCCTCTTGCGATGCATCAGAGGCTTGTAGATAAATGTGTTATTGTTCACAAATGATGATTGATGCGCCATATGTGGTGAGCATACCTCCCTAGATATCTTCAACAAAAGGATTAGATAATTGCATGTAAAGTCAAATTTTTTACCTTTGATAGCATCATCAGGATACAATTCATAGTACTCTTCTTGGCTACACTATCACGAGGGAACAGTTCATAATACCCATCTTTAGTAGCAGGGAAAAATTCAAAAGTGTCTCTATTCTCTAGTTCATCACCCTTACTATCAAGTTCATCAGTTCTAGGGTTATCAATCCAATCATAAAAAGAGGCATCATCAACAAATATTTCATTAAAGATGTGCTCTCCCAAAACCTGCTCATTAATACTACAAGGATTTATCTCTAGTTCATCATTATTAGTGTTCTCCAAATGAGTATGTAGGCATAAGGCCTCCACAGATAAATTATCTTCAGTTTCAACACAATAAGAATCATTACTAGAGACTGAGGCATCATAAACAAACCTATTATTAGTAGAATGATGTTTGTCTTCAACCTCACCTTTTTGGTGTTCCTCCTTGTTATCCAGTGGCTCCTGCAAAATGTTAGTTTCAGGAACTATTTTTTACATAGCTCCTTACTCTTTATCACAAGTGCATTCCCACTAAAATGTTCTTGACAATAATTGACAATATAATCCATAATATTATGATACCTTGCTAAATCCTCATTATAGCTACTTTTCATAATAATACCAATTTTCCTAAGTAGCTCATGAGACCCTTCATAAACTATGTATTCCAAGAGTTTTACATTATTACCGTTTATGTGAGTATTGGTTGATAAAAATTCTTTAAAGAGAGGAATGCATTCATAATTATAAATCTTGTTAGGCTTACCATTATATTGCCTCATCCCTTCGAATAAATTTGACAAATTACTAGAATAGTAATCCACCTGCTCCCACATGTCTAGTAGTTGCATATCCTCAAGGATTAGCAGTTCTTCTTCATGTTCATCCTCTTCTTGGGAAGGAACTTCATCCTTCTCCAATGGGATTTGTAGTTCTTCTTCATGTTCATCCTCTTCTTGGGAAGGAACTTCGTCCTTCTCCAATGATATTTCCTCCAAATAAGTAACTTTGTGCGCTACAGGTTTTCTCCGTGCCTTACTCCTCATAATAAGTGTATTCTCACTAAAATGTTCATGAGAATACCAAGAAATACGTTGCAGGATTTCATAAGATGTTTTTATGAGAACACTATCTTCACTATTAATACGTGATATAACATGTATTATCAGCTCATGGGCACCTTCAAAGATTACATACTCTAATACTTCACTAGTGGTATCACCATTATTATAAGACACTGAAGATTGATTAAAGGTAT
The DNA here is from genome assembly GCA_910589775.1 of Avena eriantha. Classification (NCBI taxonomy): domain Eukaryota; kingdom Viridiplantae; phylum Streptophyta; class Magnoliopsida; order Poales; family Poaceae; genus Avena; species Avena eriantha. Next base: position 491,643,529 of record OU342742.1, read on the forward strand.
CAGAGCATTGAAAACAAAAGTAGTGGCCAAGTTTCATACATTGAGGACATATTATTGGATCGTCTATCGTATCTGAAGAAATTAACTTTTTAGCATATTCCACTATTTGGGAATACATTTCTCTTACCGTCATCTTGCTCACTTGTTCTTCAAAATACCCATCCTCCTCTTCCAATGAGGATTCCTGTCCCATGTTAATAGCATCACAATATTCATAGAAAGATTCATGTTTTAGTCCCTCACCAAAGTCCCCAAAATCACTGTATAGGTATGAATCCTCCTCAGAACAATCATCATAAGTTTGGGACTTATGGAAATCATTACGAGATAATGAGATATCGTTTGCGTGCATACTATTTGTGTGTGGAAAGTTATTTTCCGAAGTAGGAGATTCAAGTGGTTGATCAAGTTGCTCCTCTTCATTCTTACTAAGATTATTCACGAGTAGCTTAGCGATAGTCTTACCTTCGGGCTTACCTTCCACTAGTTGAGAGGGTACAACATCAAGCGCCACCTCTTTATTAACAATATGTTCCGGCGGTTTAGGTGGATGCTCTTTGAGTGGAGTTCCCTCCACATTATCTTTTGGAGCACCCTGCAAATGGTTAGATTCTTCCATGGCAGCTTTACTCCGCTCAACAATAAATTCATTACCATGGAAGTTATCTTGGCAATAATAGAATACAGGGTGAACTTCTTTATAGATCATATCGAGTGGTTTACTTTCTACCTGTATATATCTCTTAGATAAAATAACAACTCTTTGCAACCAGTAAAAAGCACAAATTGTAATATGTCCTCCCTAGCAAGGCATTTAAACTCATTATAGTCTGCTAGTTCGGTATGAAAATAATTATACTTACATTGATAATTGAGGTGATCTGGAGATCCGCAATAATCACAAAATAATTGATAAGAGGCACACAATGTGGATGAATACTTGTCCACCCAAGTCAACCATTCTTTTAATATGCCTTGCCTCTTATGAATATCTCCCAAAGTCTTTCCCTTTGACTCCTCCATTATTGATTTCATCTGTTGGAAGGTGGTTATCTCGAAAGACATGATTAGTAACACATATTTTTATGGGTTTTTGGTTTGTAAACAAAAGCAAAAATACAAATGCAACAAATAAAGAAATCTTAAAACAAAATCTAGCAAAACTAAAATAAATAAACAAAACCAAAAAATACCTACTTCGCTAAGCTCCCCGGCAACACTGCCAGAAAATAGCTTGATGACTGCAAGTGCATAGACGTTTGTAGCTAGTTTCGAAATAAAGATATCGATCCCACAAGGAGCAGGAGTCTGAAGTCTAATAACTCTTTGAACTAAATACTAAAATAGTAATGCTAAATAATGTTCCAAGTAACAAGGTAAAATGCGAGTTTTGTGTAAAAAATATTTTTGGGTTTTCAAATAAGAGATTAATAAGTAAACTAAAGTTGTAAGTAAACAAGAGCATGCAAGTATGATTACGTAAGTCTGCCAGATGATGGAAAGAGTTCTCAGGGAGTAGTGGATCCACCGCTAGTAATTAGAAAGAGTGATCAAAATTATTATAACGAATAAGACCATTTATGATATGTGTGGGAGGATCTCCATATATGGAAGAATATGCAGCAACCACTACACACATCATCCGTCATAACCACTACAGATAGCAATCGACATCAATCGAATTACTGCGCTATTAAGGGACTTTACCACGTAGGATGTATCCCATGGCATGGACAATGATCCGTGAGTTCTCCTCGGTTCCCAAGTTGATACATAAGGAAGGACAACAACTTTATAGTCACTGTAAGTGTTATCATCCCTCCGTCTACTGACAAGTAGTTCCCCCATCTAGTCCTCAGTGAGGCAAATATTGAGTGCCGCGCTTCACCCAACATCAAGATGAAGGAAATCTAATGCAGACACATAATGAACAATATCACATAATAATCTTTATCTCAATTCAATCTCATACTAGGGTTTCTCCATCTTCCCAAGAACAAACGAAACTACTCACACATGAAGGCAATCAACATCATGGACACAATATGGATGAACTGTGATGATACAATTGAAGACAAGTGCAAATCCAATATTCAATCTAGAATTACAACAAGTAACCAAAGGGGATCGGGGATGGAGACATTGTTGTTGAAGATGACGGTGTAGATCGATGTGGAGGCCTTCAAGATCCTAGTCCCTTCTCCTCTTGTGTGATGGTGATTGTGTAGATCTGATTGGATGCGGCTATGGTGGTGGCACAGCGGCAGGGCTCCGCCGTGCTAAAGGATATGAACTGGTGGCTCTCTCTTGGGTCCTCCCTACTTTATATAGGCCTTGGGGGTGCCCTAGGGTTACCCCAATACCGTCATATGACTTAGGGAAGGTTCTGGAGCATCTCTAGGGCGAAATCCTGTTGTTTGCGACCTTTTTCAGAACTATACGGGCGCAACTATACGGCTGGAAAAATGCTTCTGGTTGTATAGTTGTTCGTCAAACCTTCGGGTTCCGCAGTGTTTCGGCCGCCATTTCTTCATACAACTCCGTTTTGGATGTTCTTGGGCTCGTTGGATTCGTCTCTTCGAGGGCTACAACCCTATAGTCTTGGATATTTATTTTGAGAAGTTGGAAAAATTCACTTTTCAAACCTCTCAAATGGCTAAGTCTAGTCCCTACAGCTCCTCCATACTATGCTCTTTTTGTTCCTTTTGCCTTTGTGTTATCCATAATCATCATCAACACCTACACACATGTCATAGACAAGGAAAGTGATAAAATTCTACCTAACTACTAAATGTGCAAAGCTCATATGAAAGTAAATGAGAACTCGAAGTCATGCACATAAGGCATAGCTATAGCTGGAAGAAACATGATATGAGAGATAAATGGCTCATTTTATATGGCTAAAAGAGGTGATATTTGAAAGACATCAAGTACCCTTAGTGTATCTCCCAAAGGGTTCGCAATATGTGTGGACATGATTGAGACAGTTGATGAGCGTATATTTGCATCATGTTTTATATTATTATTTTGCATTGTAGATGTAGGATCTTGGTATTTTACGGTGTTCGTGCACACATTTTATGTATGTTTTCACGAGGATCAGGAAAAATGATGGGTACAATGGAAACAATCCTTGGAGTAGTTGTAGTGGGGAGAAAAAGAGTAAAAAACAACGTAAATCGCTTATTCTGGAAATATCAATAACACCAGAAGAAAACCCGAAGCAACCAAGGCATCTAGAGAGTTTAACGACCAACTATAGTTGGTGCCACTACCGCCTCCTCAAATAGTTTCACCCCGTGCAACTGGATTGGGGAGACAACATACAGAAGACCAAGAAATTGCCGAAACCTCACCTCCGAAAGGCATCTGGAGGCGGAACTTGCCCAAGGGATCCATCTTTACCCTATGCAGATCTGGGAGGCCAAGGCATCGATCTTCATCTTCATCAACCGCTGCACCACCATCATCTCCATCCATCCCATCTTCACCCATCTAGATCTTGCTATAATTTCCGTACTCACTGTGGATTTATACAAGAACTATTCATTTACAATTCCTTCCATTACCATTGTCATGATGTTCATTGCCTCCATGTCTGAGTAGATCTTTAGTTCTTAGGGAGATGGAGAAACCCTAGCATATGATTGAGATAAGATAGAGATTATTATGTTATACATCATTATGTGTATGAGTTAATTGTCTTCATCTTGATGTTGGGAGTTGTGCACCTCCTTAATATTTGCCTCTTATGGGGACTCGATGAAGGGGATTACTTGTTTGTAAATGAAGGGATGATAACACTTACCGTGACTATAAAGCTGTTGTCATTCTTTACGTACTAACTTGGGGAAACAAGGAGAACTCATAAAGCCATGTCCATGCCACGGGAGAAATCCCTTAATAGCAGGATAATATGATTGATGTCGTTTATCCGTCAGCTGTGGTTATGAAGGACGATGTGAGCAGACGTTGCTGCCTATTTGTCCATATATGGAGCTCCTCCTACATACATCCATATCATGAGAATATTTGTTACAATAATCTTGATTGCTTAGTCTAAATTTCTAGTGGAGTATCCACCACTCCCTGAGAACGTCTTATTCCCTATTGCAGTTTTAAGTTCTTTTACATACACGATTCTTACTTTCTGCATTAAGTTTTACTTTACTTTAAATTGCTTCATTCAATCAAAAACCCCAAAACAACTCTACTTTTCCTGCATCTTAAAGTTATTCCCTAAGTACTTCGTTTAGTTCTAGTTAAAAGCATTTTAGCCTTTCTCCTACTACTCCCTGTGGGATCGATATCTTTATTTCGAAACTAGCTACAAACGATCTGTGTACTTGTAGTCATCAAGCTATTTTCTGGCGCCGTTTCCAAGGAGCTTAGCGCTATAAGTCACTTTAATTTTAGTTATTTACTTCTGTTGTACAAATTTTTATTTAAGTTGTACGACCGCAATAATGGAGAACACTCAGCATTTAAGCCAGCTTGAGGCAGTAAGGAAAATGGGTTCGCCCATGTACGCTTTTATAACTGTCACCAAAAGTATAAATCCGGATGGAATCGAGATCCACCCTTTATTATTTGAACTACTGCACTCTAATTTTTTTGCAGGAACCAATGTGCAACATCCCAAAACTTTAATCAAGGTTATCAAGATCCAAATCACCCAATTTAGGGTTAACAAAAACATTTTATTATTAAAATAATTATGAATGCATGTGTATGTTGCATTAATGTAGACTTGTTTGAAAATGCCATGTTTGATTGTTCTAAATGATATGAAATGGTTCAAAGGTGAATTCCACATCATCTAGACAATTTACAAACAAAATCCACAAAAAAAATCAAATAAGATTAAATAAATGCAAATGGTCATTTTGGCCATTTTAATCCACTAGGACACTTTAGGTGTTCCTAGAAGTCAATTCCCAATAGAAACAATTCTAGATCTTTTCACCCCTTGCTAGTACAAGTAAAGATGTACCAAGGCCCACTTTACAAACTTACAAAAACATCTGGCAAAGCAATTTAAATGACATTTGAAAATTGCATCAAGTGTATGTGTTAAGATCACCATTTCTCAAAAACCAATCAAACCAATTCACCTTGACAATTCCCAGTAACGAGAGACTACCAAGCATAAGATCAGATCACGCACCAAAAATCTTTTCAAAATTTAAATATAAATTTCTTGCGGCCATTTGATCGAGCACTTGGCAGGAAAAGTTAATCTGGCCTAACTATTACTGTTCTAGAGCAGTGATCAAGCGCCACTAAGGCCTCAATCCATGCCCCTGGTGTCCCCTAGTTCCAACCAAGCCATAAACGAGCTACCCCTTAGCCTCTTGCAGCAGTGCCAAGCCACCCGAGCGCCATGCCCGCCGGTCGAGCATGGACAGCTCCCAGCAAACCGCCCCGCTCTCTCCCGCCATGCCTAGGAGGATCGCCGCACCCTACCGCCTCCCTCTGTCCCTTCCCTGAGCGCTGCCAGGCCGTGGACCACCACAGAACAGCCGCGCCCACCACGTCTGTGCCATGCCGAGCACGCGCCAGAGCGCCGCGCCCGACAAGCTAGCATAGACTGCGCCTCGACCGTAGCTTGCGTGCACCACTTCGCCACGACCAGAGGAAGCGTCCAGACATGCCCATTCGCCACCACTTGACCCGCAACCACCGTGCGCCGCGTCGAATGCCGCTTTTGCCACGCAGAGCACCAGCCATGCCCAAACAAATGCCACCACCCCTAGCCGCGCCTTCACACCGTAGATGACCGCCAGCAGACCGCGCACCGTCCGCCTACCTCTGCCCTGACGCTAGATTCCTGTACCGTCGCCACCGACGAGCCACGCCCACGCCGCTCGGTCTCTCCGTCGAACTATAAATAGAGGCCACCCCCAGCGTCATTTCTCACACCATCTCACTCCCATCTCACCACTAACCACCCCACACTTCTCCCCGGAGTCAATCGAGCCACAGTTAGCCGGAAGTTTGCCACGGCAGAGGAGGAGAGGCGTCGTCGATTGGAGCAGCCCCAAGAGCCGTCGCGACCACGCCTAGAACCGCCGTCGTCTCCCAGTTCGATCGCCCCCATCGCCACATCTAGCTGGAGCCCTGGTAAGCCCCCACATACCCCCACCGTGCCGCTAGGGTTCGTCCTCGCCGGAAAACTATTCACCGGAGACGATGAACCACGGCTGTAGATTCTTGTTCTAATCGCACGGCTGAGATTGCCCTGTACCGCTTCGGCTAGAATTAGTCGCTGACATGCAGGACCCCCCTGTCAGTAGCCCTCTGCACCGCGGAGCGCCACTGGGTTGGCCCATTAGTTTTGCCGTGCTAGCCCACATATTCAAATTAGTATTTTTCCATTTAGGTTTAAACTAAATTCCGTGCCTAGATTCGAAAATCATTTTAGAGAGTTTCACTTAACCAAATTGCATGATTCAAATTTTGTTAGAAAGATAATTAAAATATCTATCCAAGCCCATTGGATTTAAATCATTTGGAGTTAGAGATCACATGTAGCAAAAATAACAAACATAGACTTTTCTATATTCAAACATTTTTCAAAAATCAACCATAAATGATTTTGAGTTGATTCCAACTCTCAAAAATCACATTTGACAATATCTATCTGAATATGCAATAATATGTAGGTTTGCATGCAGTGACATTGGACTAGTACCAAAAGAATGCTATATAGGCATTTCTAGTCACTTTAAATCATTTAAATAATAATCTTAAACTTTATAAAATGTGACCAACCCTTTAAATCACATTTCCATGTATTAGAATATGTGGTGATGACATGTGTCCACATGATCCCATATTTTAATTGGAGAATATTAAATCTTAATTAATTTCAATGAGTAGAAATTACTTTTCTCAAATAAAATAATGAAACTAGTTCTTTAAAGCATGTGATGATTGTGATGATGCTAGATCATCAAGTATGTGCCTTAGTATGCTAAATAGACTAGTTAAGTATTGTTTGGTGATTGTGTACCCCGTATGTATTTATAGACGATAGTACCGACAAAGTCTACGAGGAGGAGGAGTTCTACCCCGAAGAAGACGAGGAGAATTTCAACCACTGCACCAACCAAGGGAAGCTATTATTGGCAAGCTAACACTCTCAAGCCATCACTAGATACAAGTTGACCTAAGCAAGATGCATTAGGCATGCTTGGTTATACGTTTTAATTTATACCATCCCAAGTTTTACTTGTAAGCTCTACTTTCTTTTACTTTACCAAAGTTATTTACTTTTAATATAGATAGCATAAAGAGTATAAAACTAGGCCTATCTAGTTAGACTTATATGTCATTATATGGTATGAGATTGATATTAGCATACCTCCTTAGTGAACACTCCTAACCTTAGTGGCTAGTGCTAAACATAAAACTTGATCACTTTAGACGGGAATACTTGGTGAAAGTGATTATGAAAACCTTGGAATGATGAGTCATTCTATTGAGATTTTTTGACATGTGTTGAGAAACACAAATGGTTTATGAGGATGACAATGTTGAGGCACGAGCCTTAGACCTTTATAAAAACTGATGGTTGGGTTCGGATGCGATACCATTCCAATTTTACTGTAACCACAATACCTGAATTGGGTAAGGCTTAGCCGAAAGTTTATATGCATTTGTATGGGTTCCCTCATAGAAGAGGTTTGAGCTGAGGCTACCTCTTGATGTTGTCCACCTATGCAGTGCCGAGGATGGCAGATGGTCATGGCTGGGAGGCCAAGCTCATAGGAGAGGTGCTTATACTAGGGTGTGTAATTGAAAGGTTATGATTGATTATCCGCATACTAAGTATGATGATTCAGGGTTATCCCTAGCGGATGTATCGAATTTTGTGGTGAAAGTGTACCACCTCTACAGAGTGTCAAACTATTCGAATAGCCGCGTCCGTGGTCATGGACAGTTGGAGTGGCCATACTGTTCTGTCGTCAGATGTTTTCAAAATGACTTATCAAATGGATTGTGACTTTGACTTGACCACAACAGGGTTGTGAATATGAAAAATAAGTTCCCAACTTAAGTGCTTTAGAACTTTAACTTAGCTTTCTTTGTTTCTGAACTCAGCTAAAGATAAATCTAGCTTTTGCAAATAAACCTAGAGCTTAGCATTCCTATTAGACCTACGTTACCTGTTAGTGATAGTTTGCGAGTACTTAAAGAGTACTCATGGCTTTGTCCCTGGCTATTCTCGTGGCCAGACTATGAGGAGGACTACTCTAAAGATGGACAGTAGGACGACTACGACAACTAGGATCATCTCCCATCGTCAGCATTGCCCGTGACAATGAAGATGGAGCCCACCGCTACGCTTATTATTCCGCTGCTTGTTTGTATTAAGACTGGATCATGAGATCCTTTATTCGTGTAAGACCTTATTATGATTTGTAATGGATGATGTATTGTGATATCCAATCTGTTATGTCTCGCAAAAATGGTAATCCTGGGATTGCGATGTATGGCATAACAGGCATCTGGGATTAAAAACCCGGGTGTTGACACAATGAAGAGAGTCCATATGGACACTGACAATTCTTTGAAGACGTTCTCAGTTCCTTTATATTCAACAACTGTAATCTTGATATGGTTAAAACCCAGTTGTTTAGACAAACTCTCTCTAATAATGTTTGCGACTGGTATAGATCTTTTTGTGTAGAAGCACCAAGGACTTGGATGGAATTGACGACCAATTTCATATGAAAATATTACTCAAAAAGCAAAGCTGACAGGATGAGAGGTATTATTATCAGTTTATAATATAATCCTGATGAGGGTTTGTATGAAGGGTATCTAAGGTACAAGAGCAATCTAGATAATTGCCCCCATCAATGTTTGCCTGATTGGTTAATCACTCACACTTTTTATGGAGGGCTTAATAATGAAAATAGAATGAATTTAGACACCGCTTCTAATGGTAGTTTTCTATCTTATACCTATGACGAACCTTGGAAATTAATAATGAAAATGAGCGAGGCAACAGAAAATCTTAAAAATGAGGAGAACATTACAAATAGTTTTTCTGAATATGCTTGTGTTAATGATTTCCTTGCAGATGAAAGGACTTGTGCGATGATTAAAACCCTTGGTATTGATTCTTACTCAGTAAAGAAATTTATTGAGAATTATGTAGGGCATTTACAAGTACCTATAGAATGGGAACCCCATAAACCCCTCGAAGAAAAGAGGCATGCAAGAGCGCTAATGGAACAGTTCTCCAGAAAAAGCAAAAAGACGAAGAACAAATAAAGAGAAGATTAAAGAAACTAGAAAAGAACCTCGAAGCTACCAATATAAATAATGTTATATTGAAGGATCTTATGGAAGCACGAACAGTGGATAATGAAGTGGTTATGCTAGACTTTGAAACCTCAAAATTCATCAAAGGTAAGGTACAAGGTATTAAAACTTCTAAACCTATGACTCCTATATATTGTGGACAAACTTTCTTATATGGAATTTGTGAGCCGATTTCCACTATAAATATTACGCCTTCATCACTTTATGAAGAACTTCGCTATAATTTAAATAATCTAGATGTGGAACCGGTAGACACTACTATTAAACTGTCTAATAGAACTAATATAAAACCAGAAGGGGTTCTCATAAACATCTATTTCTTTATTGGATCACTCATGTACCCCTTTGATTTTCATATTGTTAACATGCCTCGAGATTCATTTTGTCCTATTCTTTTAGGCAGGCCTTTTGTTTCCATAACCAAAGCTCGAGTTGATAATAATAAGGAGACTATTTCACAGATGCTTAGAGAAGAGGAAATGACATTCCACTTTGCCAAACTAAAGAAGAGGCCATATGAGGAGGAAGATATCAAGGAGGGGAAAATGATTGCCGAGCTGGGCGCAATTCATTTCAGTACTCCACTAGATGAATTAGAAAGGAGCCTAATTAATTGGGAGGAAGCACCGCATGATGAGGAGAGAGAAGACTTGTATGATTACCTTGATTGAGTTCTAAAAGCACAAAATCCACATGACTATGAAGAACTGGTAAGAAAAGTGAAGGGAATATGCCCAAGAGGCAATAATAAAGTGGTTCTTATCTTATTCCATGTTTATGATAAATGTTTATTTTGCATGCTATAATTGTATTGATCGGAAACGTCAATACATGTGTGTTTAATAAATAAAAAGGGTTCCTAGTTATGCCTCTCTTATAGACTAGCTTGTTGATTAACAAGATGATCAAGGTTTCCTGATCATGGACATTGGATGTTGTTTATAACAAGGTCACAACTTTGGTGCAATGATGTGATGAACATTCATCCGAAGTATAGCATTACGATCAAAGTCATTATGTTTATATTGGTATAACACTATACGAAGTAATCTTTATCCTTAGACCATGAGATCATGTTAATTGCTAACACCGGAAGAGTATCTTGATAACATCAAACGTCACACTGTAACAGGGTGACTATAAAGATGGGTTCAGTGCTACGAAGGTGTTATGTTGAGGCTCATGTATGAAGAGTGGAATTTGTCAATCCTGATGACATATAGATATACTCTAGGCCCTCTCGGTGATCTCACATTAAGATAGCTTGCAAGCAAGTGATGTGATCACTAGAATGTTATATCACGGGAACGAGAAAAGAGTGCATGTCGGTAACGAGATCAAAATAGGTATGGAGATACCGATGATCGAATCTCGGACATGTAATATATCGCGAGACAAAGGGATTTAGTTACTAGCGTTAAAGGTTCTCACGATCACAGAAGTCATCGTTGAATGTGCAGGAGTCAGTACGGATCTCCAGGTCCCGCTGCTGATTATTGATCGGAGAGGGGTCTCGATCATGTCTGCATTATTCGCGAACCGTAGGGTGACACGCTTAAGAGTTACCGGACACCATTTTGGAGCACATATGTTTCGGACGAAAGAATTGCAAAGCGCCGGAATTGTTTTGATAGAAACCGGAAATTGTTTCGGGTGAAATTGCAAAAAGTGGTTCTGCATGTGATATTGAAATATTGCAAGGGGTTATATGTGAATGTTTGTTAATTAAAGTAATTAAAAAAATTCTGCATAAATTTAATAATAGAGTTTTATTATATGAGAGAGCATTAAACTTGGAGAAATTTAATGCATTTAAAGTAGGGACTTTAAAGGGGAATGTGAAGAGGCATTTTAATGTGGAGGGGTTACCACCACATGAATGGGGGAGGTGAGGAGTCACCCCCCATGCGCCGGCCATGAAGGAGGGGCACCCCCCTCCTCCTATAAAAGGCCACCCTCTTCCTCCTTCTTCCTCACACCTCCTTGTGACGGATCTCTCTCCCCCTCTAGAATTATTCCCCCATGGTCTCGGATTAGCGAGATACATGTTCCCGGTGGCATTTCGTCTGGAAGGAGTTGCTGCTTCCGCTGGATCGCTGGAGTGAGGAGGTGGAGGTTTTCCGGTGGCTTGAACGTGTGTGCGAGTACAGATGCACTGCTGAGTTGCGGCGCTCAGACTTCCTCATGATCTTGAGATCAGCTAGTGTATGACTACATCAACAACGAGTTCCTACTCGTTAACAAAACTCGTTGTCTTCGAGGGTAAGTTCTCATTGGATGTATGTCTACCCGTTGCTTTGTACCTAGTAGATAGATCTTGGCGTGTAGTTCTCATCGTAGGATTTTTTTTGTTTTCTATGCTACGGACCCAACAAAAAGGAGATGAAGAACCTCCGCCAATTGAATTGAAACAACTTCCATACGATATGAGGTATGAGTTTTTAGATAATGAAAATAAATGTCCTGTTATTATTAGCAAAAATTTATCAGAAAATGAAACAAATAAACTCATTTCGTTCTTGGTTAAGCATCGTGAAGCCTTTGGATATACTCTAAGTGATATTAAAGGAATAGATCCATCTATTGTAACACATAAGATTACCATGCTTGATGATGATAAACCTATAGTTGATACACAAAGAAGGCTTAATCTGAAAATGAAGGAAGTAGTAATAAAACAGGTTATACGCTTATTAGATGCTGGAATAATATATCCTATTTCTGACAGTAAGTGGGTTAGCCCAGCTCATTGCATACCAAGACAAGGGGGTCTTGATGCTGCTATGAATGAGGATGGTGAGATAGTTCCTGTAAAATCTATTGTTGGATATCGCATGTGCATTGATTTTAGAAAACTAATGCGTGAGACACGAAAGAATCATAAACCTATACCATTTATGGATAAAATTTTAGAAAGACTTAGTAATAATTCTTATTTTCGTTTTCTTGATGGTTATTCTAGGTATTCTCAAATTGCTATACAATTGGAAGATCAAGACAAAAAAACTTTTACTTTCCGTTATGGCACATATGCTTATAGATTAATTCCGTTTGGTTTATGTAATGCAGCAGCAACTTTTCAAGAATGTCTTTTAAAAATCTTTGATGATTTTTTGAGAATTCTATGGAAGTTCTAACAAATGATTTTGTTGTTTGTGGAACAACCTTTGATAATTGTCTCTACAATATAACCAAAGTTTTACAGAGATGCAGGTAATCAAATTTGGTTTTGAATTGGGAGCAGCATAATCAAATTTGGTAAAAGAGAAGGTAAAGTTTTTGGGCATAAGGTTTCGGAGAAGGGTATAGAAATAAATAAAACTAATATAAATGCTATAGAAAATCTTCCAATACCTCATGACATAAAAAACTTAAAAATGTTTCCGGGACATGCAGGTTTTTATAAGCGTTTTATAAAAGATTTTGCTAAAATAGCTATGCCTCTCACCAACCTTATTGAGAAAGAAACTCCATTCTACTTAGATCATAACTACATTGCAGCTTTTGAGAACCTTAAAAACAAATTAGTTTCAGCACCCATCATTTAATCTCCAAAATGGGATGAACCTTTAGAAATCATGTGTGATGCTAGTGACTATGCTTTAGGGGCTGTGTTAGGATAGCGAGACGGAAAGAATTTAAATGTTATTTATTATGCTAGTAGACCTCTTAATAAGATTCAGAAAAATGTGCTACTACAGAAAAAGAGTTCCTAGCTATAATTTTTGCTTGCGAAAAATTTAGATCTTACATCATTAATTCTAAGGTAATAGTTCATACGGATCACCAAGATTTGCCTCATCTCCTTGTGAAAAAGGATGTGAAGCCCAGGTTGATTATGTGGGTTCTATTACTACAAGAATATGATTTGCAAATAATAGATAGGAGGGGTAAGGATAATCCATAGCAGATTATCTCTCTAGGATGGAGGGAATAATTACTAACCCCGTACTTATAAATGAGTCATTTCCGGGAGAATATTTAGAAAATGTTGAAATTGCCGATCCTTGGTATGCGGATTATGCTAACTATCTCGCAGTAAAATTTATACCTCCTGGTATGACAAGAAATCAAAGGATGAAATTCTTTAATGATCTTAAATATTACTTTTGGGATGATCCGTATCTATATCATCATGGACCTGACGGAATGATTCGGAAGTGTGTTCCTAACCATGAAATGAATGTGATTTTGCAAGCTTGTCATGATAGCCCATATGGAGGACATCATCCAGGCAAGCGAACTGCAGCAAAGGTACTTCAATCCAGATTCTATTGGCCCACCTTGCTCAAGGACGCACACAGGTATGTAGAACACTACGATGCTTGCCAAAGAAGAGGTAATATAGGTAGGAGACAACAAATGGCAATGAATTATAATCTTATAATCAATCCCTTTGATGTATGGGGAATGGATTACATGGGACTTTTTATAGAATCAAATGGTTACACTCATATTCTTGTTGCTGTCGATTATGTTATGGAATGGGTTGAAGCTATTCCAACAAGTCATGCAGATACATCTACCTCAGTGAAGATGATCAAGGATGTTATATTCCCCAGGTTTGGAGTTCCTAGATTTTTAATCACTGACGGTGGTTCTCATTTCATGAAAGGAACTTTTAGGAAAATCCTCAGCAAATATGGAGTAACTCACCGTGTTGCTTCACCATATCATCCTCAAATGAGTGGTCAAGTGGAACTCTCCAATAGATAATTAAAGACCATACTCGAGAAGACGATGGACAAATCAAGAAAATATTGGTCATACAAGTTAAATGACACTCTATGGGCATGCTGTACTGCGTTTAAAAATCCAAGGGTATGACACCTTATAAGATGGTATACATTAAGGCATGCCATATACCTTTAGAATTGGAACACACATATTTTTGGGAAATCAAGAACCTAAACTATGATCTTAAAGCAGCAGGAGAAAACGTTTATTAGATATTCATGCTTTAGATGAGTTTAGAAGTGAGGCTTATGAGAATGCTAGATTGTTTAAAGAAAAAGTGAAAATATGGCATGATAGAAAAATAGAAAATAAGACCTTTAAAAGTGGAGACAAAGTGTTGCTCTATAATTCTCGTCTTAAGTTGTTTCCAGGGAAGCTTAGATTGAAGTGGGAAGGCCCTTATATAGTTGAAGAAGCTTATTCATTGGGAGCACTGAAGCTCCAGGGAAAAACACCCTCTCTTTCATGGGTGGTACTGGACAACGCTTGAAGCATTATCGAGTAAAATAAAATATAAGTGCAGTCACCATACAAGTGAACACCCCAGAAGAGGTGATTAAGCAAAGATATACAAGGAATGGAAACTACGGTCAAGCTATTGACTCGAGACGAAATGAGCAACACTACGGTCAAGCTATTGACCATAAAAGAGTGCTTCATGGGAGGCAACCCATGCGGAGTAAAGGTTTGAGTAAGTTTTTAAATTTTTAATTAAGTTTTAATTTGAGCTTGTGTTAAATAAGGAACATTTGAAGCTGTCATTTTTCTGGAAAAACTTGATATTTTGTTAAGTTTCAGATTAAAAAAGAATTCTTGGAGAACCAGGTAATTTTTGGTGGATCCAGAAGGTTTAACGACCAACTATACGGTGGGAATAAAAATTCCGGCCGTATAGTTGCGGTCGTATAGATGCTTCGACATCACCTTTTTTGTTTACGAAAGGTACAACAGGTTAAACAACCAACTATGTAGCGGGAATAACAATTCTGGCCGTATAGCTACCTTCATATGGATATCAATGCCTTCGTCAAAATTCTTTTCTAGGATACTGATAGTTTAACGACCAACTATACGACGGGAATAAAAATTCCGGCCTTATAGTTGTCGTCGTATAGTTATCGACCCATCTCCAAAAACAATTATTCGAAGTACTGAAGGTTTAACGACCAACTATACGGCGGGAATATTTTATAGTTCTGGCCGTATATATTAGTTTCACTATAAAATGAAATCTATAGTTGGCTCATAACTATACGGCAAGATCTATACAGGCAGCGCCCGTATAGTTACTCGTTACGAAAGGCGGCTAGGGTTTTCGACCTCCCTTTTTAAAGCTGATCGCATCTAATATTTTTCATTAAGTTTTCGCAGAGCTATAGCCTCCAGCCTTGAAAAATCCTTGTCATCCCTATACAAGCCCCTTCTAACAAAATCTGTGCAGTGAAGCCATGCAACCCTTCCATGTTAACAAGATCTGGAGGAAGAAAGAAGATAAGACTATGAAGAGGATCGAAGAAGTAGAACCTAAAGGATCATCGTCATCATCTAGCCCGGAGATCAAGCCTCTCCCAAATTGGGAGGACATGTTCCTACAAAGGATGGAGATGATGAGGCAAGCGGAGCAGGGAAAGAGCAAGGATGAGTATCTCCCTAATCCCTATCGCTAGAACATAGGATCCTATTATAAACCTCCTCTTGGTCCATCACCTCTTAAACCTAAGAAGGTGCGGCAATATGAGATTCACGATAAGATCTATGAGTTGGAAAAAGCTTCGAAGGCATGTGTTGAAACAATTGGAGAAGGGATTGACTCCTACTGGATGATGAGCAAAGACCTTGAGAAAAAGGTTGATGACATCGATGGTAGAGTTGGCTTCTTGGTTAAAACTGTTTTTAAGTTGACAGATGAGAAGAAATTCCTCAAGAAGAAAATTTTGAAGCTTCAATACGACATGGCCGAGCTTAGCATCCGCTTTGCAAGCATAGTTAAAGATGGCAACAAAGAAGAAGAGGGAAACACTCTTCCTACCTAGGAGGAGGAATATGTACCAACAAGGAGTTATTTGATCTCGCCTGGCTTGATTCCAAGCTTGGGGAGATCTTTAAGACCTGTAATCTATCCTATAAGTTTTATATTACTATTTTAGTTTTGCATTAGTTCGAGTTTAGAAATGAAGTTTGCATCGTTTGAATTCCCTTAAGGAATAGTCGATCCCATTTGTGAAATTCCGAGTTTATTATCATATATCGAGCATTATTGAGTTTGTGCTTGTCTTATTGGATATGCCTTGAGTATAATTTTACTTGCACTTAATGATAACAATAGGAGTCTTCCACACCATTGGTATTAATTGAACATATAAAGATAATTTAATTGATATGTTGTAAGTTCATGGTTGGATTTACAAAAGTAAAAATAATCTGATTAGTCAAGTAGAAAAAGAAACCTTGAACAAAGGAAAATTAAAAGTGCTTTCAAAATAGAGTGAGGACAAGTCAAGGTAGAATCTTCAAGTCATAAAGATGCTTCACATACAATTAGAATTTGGTAATTGAGATCGTTAAACTTTGGATTCCTACATGTAGTGGAATGTATAGCTAGCTTCTTTGCACACCACTTAAACAAAAGTGTGAGCATATATATATATATAAAGAAGAAAAGGAGCAAATGTGCAAAGAGCAAATAGGCATACACCACTATATTGTGGTATGACAAAGAAGCGTTTTGAGATTTTGAATCCCAAGTGAATATGTTAATCCTAAAACACTTGGGACTACCTCGCTAACTCATTCGGTTGAACCGAATACTTTTACATCATGTTGAGATTCATCTTTTATGAACTGTTGATCATAAGGTGTGGAAGCCTTCTAATATTATTCAGATGGTTCGAGTAAGGTACTATTCATGAACTTATTCCTATGTATCATATATGATAAACACATGCTGCAACTGCCTCATTTATTTTACCGACTCAACTTCATGAATATGAGGATCACATCCATTAAGCTAAACTTGCTCGGGACAAGCAAGATCTAAGCTTGGGGAAGTTGATGAGTGCATATTTGCATCATGTTTTATATTATTATTTTGCATTGTGGATGCAGGATCTTGGTATTTTACGGCGTTCGCACACACATTTTATGTATATTTTCACCAGGATCAGGACAGATGATGGATATAATGGACACAATCCTTAGAGCAGTTGTACTAGAGAGGAAGAGTCAAAAACAACGTAAATCGCTTATTTGGGAAATATCAATAACAGCGGAAGAAAACCCAAAGCAACCAAGGCATCCAGAGAGTTTAACGACCAACTATATGACCGGAATACTTTTTCCTGCCATATAGTTGCGGTCGAATAGTTGGCGCCGCCACCGCCTCCTCAAATAGTTTCACCCCGTGCAATTGGATCGGGGAGACAACATACAGAACACCTAGAAATTGCCGAAACCTCATCTCCGAATGCATCTGGAGGGGGAACTTGCCCAAGGGATCCATATTCTCCCTACGTAGATCTGGGAGGCCAAGGCATCGATCTTCATGTTCATCAACCGCTGCACCACCATCATCTCCATCCATCCCATCTTCACCCATCTAGATCTTGTTATAATTTCTGTTCTTGTTGTGGATTTATACAAGAACTATTCATTTACAATTTGTTCCATTACCATTGTCATGATGTTGATTGCCTCCATGTCTGAGTAGATCTTTAGTTCCTGGGGAGATGGAGAAACCCTAGCATATGATGGAGATAAGATAGTGATTATTATGTTATACATCATTATTTGTATGAGTTAATTGTCTTCATCTTGATGTTGGGAGTTGTGCACCTCCTTAATATTTGCCTCTTATGGGGAATCGATGAAGGGGATTACTTGTTGGTAGACGGAGGGATGATATCACTTACTGTGACTATAAAGCTATTATCATTCTTTACGTACTAACTTAGGGAAATAAGGAGAACTCATAAAGCCATGTCCATGCCATGGGAGAAATCCCTTAATAGCAGGATAATATGATTGATGGCGTTTATCCGTCTGTTGTGGTTATGAAGGATGATGTGAGCAGTGGTTGCTGCCTATTTGTCCATATATGGAGCTCCTCCCACATACAAACATATCATAAGAATATTTGTTATAATAATCTTGATTGCTTAGTCTAAGTTGCTAGTGGCATATCCGCTACTCCTTGAGAATGCTTTGTCCCTATTGCAGTTTCAAGTTCTTTTACATACATGATTCTTACTTTATGCATTAAGTTTTACTTTACTTTAAATTGCTTCATTAAATCAAAAACCACAAAACAACTCTACTTTTCTTGCATCTTAAAGTTATTCCCTAAGTACTTAGTTTAGTTCTAGTTAAAGCATTATAGACTTTCGCCTACTGCTCCCTGTGGGATCGATATCTTTATTTCGAAACTAGCTACAAACGATCTGTGCACTTGTAGTCATCAACACTCTCCGATCAATAATCATTAGCGGGGCCTAGATATCCATAATGACTCCCACAAGCTCAAATGATAAACTAGTGTTCGCGTGAACCTTTACTCAGAGTAACCAATTCCTTTTTTCTCACGATATTTTACTTGTCCAAGATCCGATCATTTGGTATCATCCATACCTAGTTCGATCCCATTACTTACAAGTACTCTTTTCTCGTTCCCATGATATAACATTATTCATGATCGTTATCACTTGCTTGCAAGCTATGTTAATGTGATATCACCGAGACGGCCCTGAGTATATCTCAGGATGGACAAATCCCACTCTTGATCCATGAGCCTCAACTAACACTTTCAAAGTATCCGATGACACCTTTATAATCACCCTATTACAATGTGACGTCTAATGTAATCAAAGTACTCTTCCAGAGTCAGCGATTGACGTGATCTCGTGGTCTAAGGATTAGGGTTAATTTGAGTGACGTTATAGTAGTGTAAACATAATGGCATGATCGTATTACTATAATTTGGGAGTTTGTTCATCACATCATTCCACCAATGTTGTGACCTTGTTATTAACAACATCCAATATCATGGTCGGGAAACTTTCATCATCTGTTAATCAACAAGCTAGTGTAAAGAGAGGCATCACTAGGTGAAGGGAATATGCCCGAGAGGCAATAATAAAGTGGTTATTATGTTATTCCATGTTTATGATAAATGTTTATTTTGCATTCTATAATTGTATTAATTGGAAACTTCAATACATGTGTGTTCAATAAACAAATAAACGGTTCCTAGTTATGCTTCTCTTATGTCCTAGCTCGTTGATTAACAAGATGATCAAGGTTTCCTGATCATGGACATTGGATGTTGTTAATAATGAGGTCACAACATTGGTTGAATCGTGTGATGAACATTCATCCGAAGTATAGCAATACGATCAAAGTCATTGTGCTTAAATTGCTATAACATCATACGAAGTAATTCTAATCCTTAGACCATGAGATCATGTCAATCACTAACACACTAGAAGAGTAACTTGATAACATCAAACGTCACACCGTAACAGGGTGACAATAAAGGTGGGTTAAGATACTCCGAAAGTGTTATGTAGAGGCACATGGGTCAAGAGTGGGATTTTTCCATCCCAATGAAGGATATATATAATCAGGGCCCTCTCGGTGATATCACATTGAGATAGCTTGCAAGCAAGTGATGTGATCACTATATGTTATATCACGGGAACAAGAAAAGAGTGCATGTCGGTAGTGAGATCAAACTAGGTATGGAGATACCGATGATCGAATCACAGACATGTAATATATCACGATACAAAGGGATTTAGTTACGAAATTAAAAGGTTCACATGATCACTAGATTCATCGTTGAATGTGTGGGAGTCAGCATGGATCTCCAGGTCCCGTTGCTGATTATTGATTGGAGAGGGGTCTCGATCATGTCTGCATTATTCGCAAACCGTAGGGTGACACACTTAAGGGATACCGACACCATTTTGTGCAAATATGTTTCCAATAAAAATTTAAGAAAGCGCTGGAATCATTTCGATGGAAACCGGAATTGTTTCAGGGAAATTGCAGAAACTGGTTCTGCATGTGATATTGAAATGTTGCAGGCATTTTATGTGAATGTTTGTTAATTAAAGTAATTAACAAAATTCCGAATAAAAAAATAAAAGAGTTTTCATTAAATTTGGTGGAAATTTAATGGAGGTAAGTGGACTTTTGAGTGGAGGCATGTTTATGTGAGTGGGAGCTGCACCCACATGAATGATGGAAGAGGTGGGGGCACCACCTTGGCCACCGGCCATCGAGGGGTTGCCCCCTCTCCCCTATAAAAGGCCCTCCACTCCACTCCTCTCATCTCACACATCCTCATGAAGGATCTCTCTCCCCCTCTAGAAATTATTCCCCATGGTCTTGGATTAGCGAGATACATGTTCCCGGTGGCTTTATCCAGAAAGGAGTTGTTGCTTCCGCTGCATCACTGGAGTGAGGACGCGGAGGTTGTCGGGGTACCAGACATGTGTGCGATCACGGATGCACCGCTTCTTTGCGGTGGTAGACTTGCTGGTACTGGACCTGCTGGACTTGATGGACTTCATCATGATCTTGAGATAGGCAAGTGTACGACTATATTATCCACGAGTACAACCTCATAATGTTTTGTATCTCTTCAAGGGTATGTTCTCTATGGATGTATATCCACCCGTTGATTGTATCTAGGTAGATAAATCTTGGTGCTTAGATGTTCACATCGTATGAATTTTTTGTTTCTATGCTGCGAACCCAACACTAGGAACCTTCTATTTGTTTATTAAACACACACGTATTAATGTTTCTTTTTAAGACAATTATAGCATGAGAAATAAACATCTTTTATAAACCTAGAATAACATAATAACCATTTATTATTGCCTCTCAGGCATATCCCTTTCAGTCTCCCACTTGCACTACAACCAATAATCTAGTTTTACATAGTCATGAACCTATCACCCATAGTGTTCTGGTGCTGATCATGTTTTGCCTTTGGGAGAGCTTTAGTCAACGAGTCTGCAATGTTTAGATCCATGTCTACTTTGAAAATATCTATATTGCCATCCTGGATGTGGGGTCCCCAGGATGTAACATCCGAGAAATCCCTGCTATGTAAATATCCACGTTCCCATGATCCGTGAGCCGTGGAGCATAACCGACAAGTATCATTACAGCATCCGAACATACCGAATACAAGACTTACATAGTTGCCCTTATGGCTACACAACCTTCAACAATGGCGCTGCGTCTATCCGGAATTACATAGTTGCCCTTATGACTTACATAGTTCCAGATCCGTAGAACTGTTAGCGCCTATCCGGAATTCAAGGGATTTCTCCCAATTAGCATTGTACAAGCTGCGTCAGCTAAAGAAGACAAACTACGAGCTAAGCCCCAACACCTAGGGTAATGTGGTTGCACGGATAAATTGTTCTAGTAAAGGCGTAGAACATCCCTTCTCTTTCTCCTGCCCATTTTCTCATTTCTGATCATCACCACTTCTTTACTAAAAACATCCACTTGGAACGATGCCTCTTCCCAAGGGTTTTACAAAGCAATTTTGAAACATTTGTAGTAGGGTAAATCCCAAAACAATTTATTCAACAAAAATCCGTGGTTTCCAACGAGGTAGGATGCTAATCATCATAACCTCGATCTAAAGGGGTAAATGGTAGGTTTACATTAGGGTGGGTGCCATGAGGGACACCAAGTCATAACTTGGAGGAGCCAAGTCATTAACGGAGTATTTATAAAAACAGACATGCAGATAAATAATGCAATTTATAAAGGAGATACAAATCTGGTAATAAAAAGAGTAGGACAAGTATCAGAATTCGGGAATGGTGGCTTGCCTCTGATCATAGATAAGTCCCTAGACTTCCTTAGATAACAAAGAATTCCCAATAAATAATAATAAGAAGTCCCTTTCTTCTCGTTGTCAAACAGTCACACTATCGTCGTCATCGAGTATACATGCAAGCAAACAATACCACAATCAATACAAGGCATACATGCATCAAACCATACATCAAACAAACATAAGGCATACTACTTAATTTAGTAGGTTTTCGAGTGGTTGGGTAATAGCAAGGGAATTGCTTAGGTTGCCCTAATAGGGTTTTCCTTTGGAAGATAGTTGTCCAGGCTATTTACTAAGGACTTGGGATGGGGGCCTAAGGTCTGTAGGATACCAATGTGCAACAATGATATCCTCAGATAGGTCTTGACAAAACAATATCAACACAAGTGGTTTCACTAGATTATTACTTACCTAGATTTAGTTATGCTTTTTATAGTGGAATAACTCTAGTTTGAGGAAATAATTCACCAGAATTTATCTGCAAGCCCAGAAAGTATTTCCTTGGGTGGTAAAGTAGTGTTTGATGTACTGAACCACATAGAATTGGAATCTTGTCAAAATAATTACCATAATGCCCTTAATAAATCATCAATGGCAGTTGTGTAAGGTATTTGTCTTTTTCACCAGATTTCTTTTACAAAAGGTTTTAGTGTGCTTCTAAGTTTACCTGGTAGGTATTGGAAATACCTTTCTGTAGAAATTGGAATTACCTATTTTGCATATACAGAACTACTGGAGGGATTTATCTAGTGGAAAGATCCACACAAGTTAGTTTAATTCATAAAAAAAATAAACCAGAGCTCAATAAAATATGAGCTGCTAGGGGTTGATATATTTTGATAAGACACATCCATGGGAGTTGGAATTAGATCAATAACTCATTTGGTTTCACCTAGAGAAATTCCCTAAGGCAGATATTCTCTGTTTTTGTTATTTTTGCTATAGGGTGACCTTCGTTCACCTTGACCTGAGATAAATGCTAGATGGTAGGCCTATGGAAAAGCTTTCAATGGAGCTTGGTTTCATCCATTTTGGAGATGTGTAGGTCACTAAGGAATTTACTTAGAGTAAAATACGCCTTGTTGCATATTAATTCCCAACATATAATAAAAATTATTTTTGACCAGGTGTTACCTCTGCATGTTTAAGAAAACATCTATGGACTATCAAAAATTTTGATCTTGGCATTTGGATTTTATTTATATTTTCAAAATGATTTAATCCAAATGGTACATTTTTGGATATGAAATTAAAAGAAAAAGGAAAAGGAAAAATAGGTAACTGAGCTAGATCTAGGGATGTGCTGGGCCGCGCAGAGGCAGGTCTGGCCACGTGACGCCCGAGGGAGCACACGCGGTGCGGATTTGAACCCAACAGAGCTGGCTCACTAATTAGTGGCTCGACGCGGCGAAGCAGTATGGGCGCATGGGGACCGTCGGATTAGAGAGGAGATCGATGGTGCGACGTCGTCTCCCAGCTCGTGACGCGGCGGCGGGGCGCAAACCCTAGCAGAGGGTCGAGCGGGATGAGGAGCTCACCTGGGGGCTCGGGGGAAGGTGTGGAGGCGACAAGGCGACACGGTCGATGGCGGGGAGCTTGGGGATGGGCGGCACGGTGGATTTTGCCTCCGGGAAGCAGCTCGCGTGACTGTGCCCGAACCTAGCTCGCTGGAGCTTCGTTGGTGAGGTCGGAGGAGGCGGTCCTGGGCCAAAATACGCACATGGTTAGATAGAGGAGGAAGAGGGGATCACGGTAGAGTGACATGCAGGCGGGGAAGAGCAGGGTGGAGAGCACCTTGCTCGAGATCTTGAGGAGGCCGAGAGCTCCTCTCTCTCTTTCTCTCGGGCAGAACAGGGCAGGGAGAGGGGGAGAGGGTTCTGGGAGGTAAGTGGGGGTGGTAGGGAGCAAATGAGCTGGAGGAAGGGTGCTGGGGTGGTGTTTCTCCTTATAAACCGAAGAGGGAGGGTCTAGGGTATACCAAGCTCATGGAGAGCCATGGGGAGAGGGTTGGCTCGTGGTTGGGCAATGTGGGTGGTGGAGAGGGGGTGTGGGGTCGTGCAGGGGACAGAGAGGGGTGAGGTGGCTGATGTTGCCTTGCCTTGCAATATTGGGATACACACATGTGTCTCTCTCTCACTTGGTCCAAGTGCTAAATACAAAATAGGAGAGAGGAGGGTTGGTGCTACAGTGCACGACCAGAGGGGGGAGTGTGGGTGTTGTGTGAGCTTCCTTGGCCAGGTTGGTGAGGGTTTGATGGGGAGTAAATCAAGTGTTGATCAAAGTTGGGGTAAGGGACATTTTGATACTTATGAAGGAAGGTTACTAAAATTGACATTACTAGGTGGGATGATGATGCTGGTAGGTAGGAGTGGTCAAGATATCCTTCCTATAATTATTAGAGAAATTTTTGAGTAGTGTAGATCCCCATTTTATTAATTATCCAAAAACTGCTGAATGGATTTTATGGAGTTCATTTGAGATTTTTGAATTGACCAAGGTGGGATTTTGGTGTTAGGTGATCTCAAATATTAATACATGCTTAGGAGAAATTTCCTAGGATTTATTGAGAAGGATAAGCATTTTTAAGGATTTATTTCTTGTTCCTGCCATTTGAGAAAAATGGCAAAAAGAAGTAATAAGGGATCTCAAAAATATTTATTTTTGATATGGGAAGGTGGGGTATTATGGATAGGCTTCAAATGTGCTCATGTTGAGCAAGTGTTTTGGAGGAATGCAAACTTGTCTTTAAAGAGGGAGATTTGGAGATTTTTCCTAAAAAGGAGACTAAGTAGTTTTGATCCATAATAAATATGGATAATTATTGATAAATCCTTGTAATAATGTAAATTATGTACACCATGTCTATCAAGCATTTTCAACCTTCGGATTTGAGAATCAAAGTAGAGTTTGGTGGAGAACAAGAGATTAAGGATCTAGGGTAAGATTGTTTACATGCCACCAAAACCTTACTATATCTTGGAGCTCAAAGCTCCCCTTGGGGCATGGGATATATGGATGGATAAAACAAGTGATATAGATCACAATGGTGTAGAGGTTTGAGCTTGATAATGGTTGAGGGTTCCAGGAAATGATCTCCAACTTTGAATAAAATAAGCCTGGCAAAGCAGATTATCAACTAGCCTTCAAAACCTTGTGGGTTTAAGAAGCACAAAGATCCACTTGGAACAAGTGAAGTAGATATTGATATACCTATATGAGTAGAACACAACCATGCAAAGAGTTGGTCCATAGAAGGTTGGATGATGGTGTGAGCTTCTGTCAAAGTAGGCATGTTAACTACATTTGCAGGAATAGTTATTTTCTTGCCTGCAAAACCATATAGAACAAGTGGGTTGGAGGATGATATAACCAAGGGAAAGAGTGGTAATTGGTAGTCCTTAGTATGGTTAACAATATGGTTCAAATTCATTTTGAAAAATGCACAAGGCTTGATAAGAGGAGGCATTCAAAAAGGTGATGTTGGAACATATTCCAGACTTAGCCAAATTTGGCAGATTTAGGGTTTTGACTAGAATGTGGGTGGTGATGATTTTGATGGGATGCAAGGTACCAAAGCATCATCAAGTGGATGATGTTGAAGTGTAGAGGGAGTAGAAAAGAACCAAGCCTGATTTTGGTCTTCATTGACTTGGAAGCTTCTAGAAGGGATATCTTCGGAATTGATCTGGTTAAGGGTTTTTAGATGATCACCTAGTATCTAGAGATTAGATCGAACTCTGTATACTTGCTTAGGGTTTGGTGATTTTAAAGTCTTGATCTTAGTGATTAGCTCCTAGAG
This sequence comes from Avena eriantha, assembly GCA_910589775.1. Lineage (NCBI taxonomy): Eukaryota > Viridiplantae > Streptophyta > Magnoliopsida > Poales > Poaceae > Avena > Avena eriantha. The sequence goes on from OU342742.1 coordinate 491,669,262, forward strand.
TAGCTCATACTATTTCCCAAGCAGACAAGTCAAGAGCAGATCAAGGCAATTTATCTTATAAACTAAGCAAATCCACTAATGGGGTTACCATCAAGCCTAGCTTGAGGTAAGTATGGGTATTTTGAAGTGTTGGATTTGAATAAGGTGAGAGTCCTTGGTATTTCTACCAAGAGTAGAATTCAAAATCTTAATAAAGGTGTTTTGGGAAACCTAGAGAGAAGAGTAGTTGAAGGTTCTATCTTGAAAACATAAGGAGATAGTATTCTATAGCTCTCCATAGTTTGATCAATAGAAGCTACTAAAATAGTTGGTTTGCAAAGGCTTCTTGGCTCAGGTTTTGAAATGCTAGAACATTTGAGAATATGGAAATTAAGCCAAGACAATTTTGGGAAGTAGCTTTTGTCAACTGGTGTTGAGGTAAGGAGTATATCTTCTAATACACAATCATAAGCATAAACATAGTAAAACAACAGGCAAACACTTCATCACTAAACAAGATTTTTTTTGTTCCCCCTGATTTTTGCATTCTGGACAACTAATCAGGGTTGCTAAAATTAGGATGTTACACTGGACATGTTCCTGAATGGAGTGGAACCGACGCTTGATATTCTTAGAATTCTTGTGTTGGGGGGATACCCCCAGGTAGGGTAACGCCGGGGTATAAGGGCCGAGTTAGACAGGGTGCGGCGCGGTCAAAGCAATTGCTGACCGGGTCACCTCAAGGTAGGCCGAATCACGGTGTGACCCTGCCCATGGAGCATCTCCTTGACTATGGTCCGGCCGGCATAAGATTTATGCCGGCCCTGTCTATCTGTTTTGCAGGTGGCTGGGTAAGCCGGATTAGCTATATGCTAGCCGGATTATCTTAGCTTCCAAGAGAAGGATTCCCCCGCAGGTCAAAAGGTGGCTCTATTAGCTGTAGCATGAGCAAAGTAAAGTAAAGAAGAGGACCAGCGGGTCAGGGGCGACCAAGGTGACGCGGGCAAAGCCGGATGACGTAGCCCATGTCTGGTGACACCAAAAGACAAGGATTATGCCATGGGTTATGTCCAAAGCCCGGATGAGCCGTTAATGGGAATAAAGAAGCATCTGCTTTAGGAAAGGAGCATATTCGTAGAATATGCTGCCACCTATGCCCTAGAATTGTAACCCGGGCTTCTCTATATAAGGAGCACTGGGGCCTCCATAGAGAGGGCCGACTGATCGATCAATTATTCTCTGTCTAAGGTAGAACTCTAGGGCTAGTTGATAGGGAGTAAGAGATATTGTATCCTTGTTGAGAGGCTCGGGAAAACTTGTCAACACCATTGATAGAGAATATACAAGAACTTCCGTGCATGGAATCACCACGCTCTCCCTCCCTGGATTCCCCTAGCACTCATTGGCCCCATCTTTAGCCTATCCATGGCATCTGCCGTGCAACCAAAACGACAGTTGGCGCCCACCATGGGGCTAGCGATGCTAGCAGGGGTGAAAATTCAGATGAGAAACTTCTCAAGCACTGGCGAGCGTATCATCTCAAGATTCGTTCAGCGCTTTGGAGCGCTGGACTACGTCAGCGACAACACAGGAAGCTTCGGCACGCACCCTCCACCGTGCAATCGTCTTCATCAAGCTTGGCGCGGACACGATCTACGTCGGTGTGGACGAATCCTGTGTTCATCCGCGGTGCATCGTCGAAGGAGGCGAGCCACCTCTCAGCACGGCTCACGGAGTGCGTATGACTCATCCCACTAGCAGTGTTGAGGTCCTGATGACTGCGCCAGACGCAAGACCAAGCGAAGATCCGGCGCCAGAGCCAGAGGTAACACCAAAACAGACCAGGTCTAGGTTTCCCCCGCTAGAGAGGCTAGAGAATGTGCTCTAGCAAGCGATAGATAACCTAGCAACGCCAATAGCACATGTGGTAGATCCGGCTCAGGCGCAAGCTGAGTTAGAGGAAACTAGGCGCAAAATGTTAGCTGGGGCAAAGAAGGTAGCAGAGCTGCATTAGTCCTTGAACATAACCTTGAGAGAGTATGCTAAGGCAAACCGTATAGATGGAGTGAAAATCCGGGGCAGGAACCTGATCACTGAGATTGACAAGGAGTACGAGCCTAGGCCAGGTTAGACAGCCACAATAGTTACAGGAGGGTTGGATCAGTACAGTACCCCTACAAAGAACCTCAAGGCGGCAAACGTGGCTGTGTCCGAATTAGAAGGTTTGACTGGAGAGGCCCGACAAACGCAACTAGAGAGGGTAAATCATTTGCTGAGAGTTGCTTGCCAGCAAAATGAAGAAATGAACAAGGTAAACCCAGCGCCACCAGGAGCGTCGCAGGTGGTACATTCGGCCAGGAACAACCCCGCGAGATCCAGAGGAGCCGCATCATCTCCGGGTCACAACCCTAGGAGAGAAGAAGTAGTAAACTCTAGAAGAAGAGATAAACAAATGGTCCCTTATGATCCGGTAAGGGCCGGAAAAGGCAAAGCGGTGCAAGCTGATGAGGATAGGCATAGTACCAACCGAGGTGTCCCTGGACGAGCTAACCGTGACCAAGGCAATGCCGTTCAGAGGAACGTTGCCAATGGCAATGCCGGACAACATGATCCCACGCGGGCAAGGAAAAACGTACCTCGGCAACAGCAACAGTGCGTACCTCGGCAAGAGGGGAGTGCGGGACAAGGAGCACAACAACATCATGCACATCCGGATCAGGAAAGGTACAATGATGGTTATTCAGCTATGGTCAACGATGGATACCCTAGACCAGATCACCACGTAATTGGATCACGGCTGGGAAGCAGGAGCTTGCAGCCAGATGATGCAAGGTTGAGGTTGGATAGGATTTATAGGTCGGAGCAAATCGAGATACAAGGTCCACCGGGTCCAGCATGTTTTGGGCCCCGGATCATGAACGAGCCACCAATGTCGAACGTTCAGCTGGCTAGAGGAACCCGAACTTATGATGCTAGTACCAGGCGAGAGGATTGGCTGATTAACTATGCCACATCAGTCAAGATCGCAACAGGAAATTTGAGATGGGCAGTAAGGTATGTACCGCAGATGCTGGAAGGACCAGCGCGAGTTTGGTTGAACAATTTACCACCAGGAAGCGTTAACTGTTGGTTGGATTTCCAGGAGCTGTTCGTTAGAAATTTCTCAAGCATTTACAAGAGACCCAACAGACCACAAACCCTTGCGTTATGCCAGCAGAGACCGAATGAGCCAGATAGAGGTTTCCTGACTCGGTGGTGCAGTGTGTGAAACTCGTGCGAAGGAGTAATTGAATCACAAGATATTGCGTGGTTCGCCCAAGGGTGTAGATATGGAAGTATGCTGTGGCAGAGGTTGCAGCGAGATATGCCAACTACTCTGGCTGAGACAATCCGGATTGTAGATTCATATGCCTTGGGAGATCCAACGCAACCCCTACTGATGTCGAGCAAGGCAAAGAGGAGTATTACAACCGAGATATCTCCAGGTCATCAAGAAGGAATGATTTTCGAGGAAAAAGAAGGGATGAGCGTCCGGATTATAGATGCAGCTCGCAACAGGTGGCGGCGGTAGACCGGGATCAGCCCAATGCCGGAGCCAGTCAACGTCAAAAAACTGGAGGGCAAAACTGGCAGTAGAAAAATGAGGGGAAAAAACCTTGGACCCCGGAGCAGAAGAAGAGGTGGCAAGAACGAAAGGATAGACCGAGGTATACATTTGAGTCTATGCTAGATCAACCTTGCAAGTTCCATACTCCAAGCCCGAATAGCCCGGCGAATCATACAACCCGGCAGTGTGAATGGATGAGGAAATTAGAACAGGGAAGTTCGGGGAATGCGCAGGCACCTCGGAACGGAGCACCTAGAAATGAAGCACCCTGGCCGCCGTTACTGACTGGGGGGAATGGATAGCAACTGATGTTGCCACCACCTCCTCCAAGGTACGAGAATCCGGAAAGAATGGATGTTGTACATCAAGTGGGCAATAACCAGCAACAAGATCAAGGTTACAATGAGAATGAGGGACGAAATGAGTACAGGGAACATCATCAATGCTACTGTGCATTTCGCTGAGGACAGGAGGAAAGTCATTGGAGACGAAATAGCCAGACTCCTAGTGGCCGGATTTATCATGGAAGTACTCTATCCAGATTAGCTCTCTAATCCGGTGCTGGTGGAGAAGAAGAAAGATGATCCGAACGTGGCTGTGGTATGGCGCATGTGTATTGACTACACGAACCTGAATAAGGCGTGTCCTAAAGATCCATTTCCACTCCCTAGAATAGATCAAGTCATAGACTCAATGGCCGGATGTGAGCTACTGTCATTCATTGACGCGTATTCTGGTTCCCACCAGATACCCCTGAATCCGGATGATCAAATAAAGACTGCATTTATTACCCCGTACGGGGCTTATTGCTATCGCACTATGCTGTTTGGATTACGTAATGCAAGAGCAATGTGCCAGAGATGCATGCAAAAATGCTTACATGATCAGATAGGTCGGAATATGCAAGTCTATGTGGATGATGTGGTAATAAAGACCAAGGAAAGCAATACGCTCCTTGAGGATATCCGGCAGACATTCGCAAACTTAAGAAGGTTCCGAATGAAACTGAACCTGAAGAAATGCACCTTTGGCATACCCGCCAGAAAGTTACTTGGTTTTTTGGTGTCTAGCCGTGGCATTGATGCTAACTCGACAAAAATCCTGGCCATAGAAAGAATGGAACTACCAATATGTCTTAACAATGTGCAGAAGTTCACTGGTTGTCTGGCATCGTTAAGTCGGTTCGTCTGTCGGTTGGGAGAGAAGGCCTTGCCCCTCTATCAGCTAATGAAAAAGGCAGACAAGTTCACATGGACGCCATATGCGGATCTTGCATTTCGAGAATTGAAGAAGATGTTATCTACCGCGCCAATCCTAGCGGCACCATTACCCAAGGAGCCAATGTTGCTCTATGTAGCCGCGACCAACCGAGTCGTAAGTGTAGTAATCATAGTGGAGCGCGAGGAAGAAGGAAAGTCGGTGCAAAGGCCGGTTTATTATCTAAGTGAGGTATTATCAGCCTCAAAACAGAACTACCCTCACTATCAAAAGATGGCATACGGCGTATATATGTCAGCCAAGAAACTCAATCATTATTTTGAGGAACACCCCATCAAGGTGATATGTGAGGCACCCATTTCGGAGATTATGAGTAACAAAGACGCAAGTGGCCGGATAGCAAAGTGGGCAATCGAGTTAGCTCCCTATGCACCACAGTTTGACAGAAGGGATGCAATCAGGTCACAAGCAGTGGCGGATTTCTTTGTGGACTGGGCTGGAATGCAATACGAGCCACCCCTACCGGACTTAAATTATTGGAAAATGCACTTCGATGGATCGAAACTGAAAGATGGGTTGGGCACCGGAGTAGTGCTTACCTCGCCTAAGAAGGATCAACTGAAATATGTCCTTCCAATCCACTTCAGTGGCTCGAATAATGTGGTGGAGTACGAAGCATTGGTGCATGGTCTCAAAGTGGCAAAAAAAGTAGGGATACATCGGATACAATGCTTTGGAGATTCTGATTTGGTGGTGCAGCAAGTATCTGGAAAATAGGATGCCTTGGATGCTAACATGGCCCTATACAGGTTCCATGTTCAAAAGATACGTGGGTTTTTTGAGGGATGTGAGTTCCATCACATACCCCGAATTCAAAACGAGGCGGTAGATACGCTGTCCAAGCTAGGCTCATCCTGGCAACCAATCTCGCCAAATGTTGCCTTGGAGCACCTGAGAAAACCATCTATCACACCATCACCCGAATCGGATTCCATTTACATCCCGGCACTCTCCGGATCAGGAGCTGCACCTATGGAGATAGAATGGGGGAGCACCTCAGCAAACCCGGGGACTGCCTTAGCAAACCCAGGGACTGCCTTAGCAAACGTGGGGACTATTTAGTCTGATCTGGCAGGAGTTATGTCGGTGTATGCAATGGAAGTTGATGAGGAACCATTTCCCGTCCGGACTTTGCCAACTTGGGCCAAGCCAATTTTCGGTTTTCTGAAAGACAGAATCTTGCCGGATGATGAAGTAAGTTCAAGGCAGATTCAGAGAAGGGAAAAGGCCTATACAATTATCAACGCCGAACTATACAAAAGAAGTGTGACAGCAGTGCTACAATGGTGTGTTGATCCAGAGGAAGGACTTGACATACTCCGGGATATTCACCAAGGGGAATGTGGCCACCATGCCTCCTCGAGGGTCTTAGTAGCAAAAGCTTTCCATCATGGATTTTATTGGCCTAGTGCTTTGGATCAAGCAGAGGACTTGGTGAGAAAATGCAATGGTTGTCAAAGATACACCACAAAAACTCACCTACCAATGTTGGAGCGGAAAACTATCCCCATTACATGGCCATTTGTTGTATGGCGCCTAGACATGGTAGGACCATTTAAGCCGGCCAAAGGAGGGATGACCCATATTCTGGTCATGGTTGACAAGGTCTCCAAGTGGATTGAAGTAAAACCGATTCGAAAATGTGATGGGGCAACAGGAGTAAAATTCCTCAAGGATATAATCCTAAGATATGGCTATCCCCATAGCATCATAACTGATAATGGAACAAATTTTTCTGAAGGAGCATTCGCGAGAGTCTGCCGAGAAAAGAAGATCCGGTTAGATGCCGCCCACCCCGCATCGAACGGGCAAGTGGAAAGATCCAACGACCGTCCGGGATAAAACCCCGGCTCATAGAGCCGCTGCAAAGTTCAGCGGGGTGCTGGATAGAAGAACTACCAACAGTACTATGGAGTCCAAGAACAACTCCTAATCAATCAATAGGCTATACACCATTCTTTCTGGTATATGGGGCAGAAGCTGTATTGCCAGCCGGCATAGAGCATGATTTGCCAAGAGTCACCCAATACACAGAAGCCGAAGTGCGCGAAGCCCGGCAGAATGATGTTGATCTACTGGAAGAAGCGAGAGAACTAGCCTTGTCCAGATCCGCCATATATCAGCAAAATCTCCGACACTATCATAGCCGGAAAGTAAACCCCCGAGTTTTCCGGGAAGGTGATTTGGTACTCCGGTTGATACAGCGCACTGCTGGCATGCATAAGTTATCCCCGCCATGGGAAGGACCTTTCATTGTAAGAAAAGCCTTTCGCAATGATTCCTACTATCTTATTGATGCACAACCCTAGGAAAAGAACAAGGCGGACATGTCCGAAGAAGAATCCAAAAGACCGTGGAACATAGCACTGCTTCGTCCTTTCTACACCTAAGAGGTGAATGTATCCGAGCTAATCCTATGTCGGTATGTATGTCGGCAGTAAGTTTATCAATAAAAATTTCATCACCCCGGGTAGAGACTCGGGGACTGCTATTTTAGTTATCTTTCATTTTCGTATTTTTGTGTCGGCTGAGTTAAGTCGCTTATATCTTAGTTGGATTAGTACTGTGTGAGCACCAAAAACCTAACTCTTCGACTTTGCTGCTGTCCAACAAGAATTGGCTTCATGGCAAGCAAGAGAACAAGTTTGGAATGGCAAAGCACATGAAAAACGACTAAGGGAAAGAACTTAAGCGGGCCGACACAAGTTTGTTGACTAACCCTTATTTTGTGATATTCGCTAAAATGCCGAATCATTTTGAGGTAATCTCAAGGTTTCAAGTATTGTTAAGTCAATTTTTTGAACCTCGGACTCATAAGTGGAAAAACCAAATCAAGGTAGACTCGAGCCGAGTCAAAAGTTGGAAGAACAAGAAAATGAAACTCGGGGACTTCGCCCATGATAATCCGGCAATAAAACTTAGTTCTGAACTTAAAATTGTAGCACAACCAAACCAAAGTATTTAAATACATTTGTGAACGGCCCGGGGATCTGACAACGGTGACAAGTGTTTTTCAAGGAGTAGGAGCAGCAGATGAATCATCTGTCGAGGAGGGAGGTACTCCGGAGTGTGGGGGAGGAGCGCTAGCTTCGGCTTCGGCCTCCGGGTTAACCTCGCTATCCTCCGGGTCTTCAGCTTCCTTGCCCAGTTCGGAGCCTTCGCTTTCACTCCCTTCATCTTCAGCTCTAGAGACAATTTCTTCATCAGCAACATCGAGATAACTCGGCCCCTCATTCCAAGCATGGTAGAAGGAGTATTGGATGAGCTTGTTAGCACAGGCCTGGCGGCGCGCGATCCACTCCGGATCCTCGCACCACTTAGACCCAGTGCGCATGCGAGTGAGCAGTTCCAGATCAATTCCTTCGTACCAAGAGAGCGCAAATTTCAGAGCAATGTCGGCCCCAGCCCATGCGGCAGATTCGCGCCATAGATGGAGCTGCGTTCCACACTCCATTAACTTGGCTATGAAAGCCGAGCCTTTCTTGGGAATGGTTTCACTGGGCTAGAGGCAGCTGAACATCCGTGTTACCGCCGGGATGATATCCGCGCCATGATTCTTTACTACCTCAAGACGAGCGGTGAGACTCACCAGGAGATCCTCTGTGGTATAAGGGATTGGCTCGGCACCAGGGGCAGCAGGAATTCCACGCTATTCGTGGGACTGGCGTACGGCAGAGGCAGCGAGCGTATCGCTCTCTAGAAATTTTCCTAAGGATAAGAAGAAAGATAGTGAACAAAAGAACCAAACTCGGACGGTAGAAGATCAATCAAGGGCAAAAAACTTACACGCGATCTGGAAGAGAAGTCGCTAAAGCTCGGAATCAACATTGGCACTATGGGCCTGGAGTTTCTCGTATTCAGTGGTCACCGACATAAGCTTGACGTCGGCTTCCTCCAATAGGCTCTTGTCCTTGCAGATTTGCATGGTTAAATGCTCTTTCTCCTCGGAAAACTCCTGGTCGGCCTTCTCCAACTCGGACTTATGGGAGCTCTTAAGCCTTTGGATTTCGGCATTCAGCCGAGTGATCTCTGAGTCCTGCTGTTGGAGCCGAGCTATCTCTGCGTCTTTCTTTTTCATCCCACCCTCATGATTCCATGCTTGTTCGAGGAGGTGAGTCATCATTTCAGGCATGGTGACACTATCCTCGAGAGCAACTACAACAACACAATGACCCGGGGGTCCCACAGTATAAGTGTCCACCAGATAAGGCAAAGAAAGTACAACGATCATGTCAAGGGGATAAGTTTACCTTTGATTTTCGCAAGGGTTTTTTCTCATGATTATGTTCTCAGCTTCAACCTCGGCTGCATGATTCGGATGAGAAATTCATATGGGTCCTAAGAAGTTTGAATGAATAAGGAAGAGGAAGAATGGGAAATTACCCCTCTTCTGGTGCTCCGCCAGGACTTTACCATAACGCGCGCGAATGTCTTTGTAGGAGTCCAGCAGGCGCTGGAACTCAGCGGTTCGGCGGTTAGTGGTAATCTGAAATAAGAAAGGAAAAGACAAAGTTCAAAGGCAAGGTAAAAATAATTTGAAGTCTACAAGATCCGGGCCAAGTGGAACTTAACCCGGCTCTAGGTGTGTGGATATTCGAAGTCTACAAGATCCAGGCCAAGTGGAACTTAACCCGGCTCTAGGTGTGTAGATATTCGAAGTCTACAAGATCCGGGCCAAGTGGAACTTAACCCGACTCTAGGTGTGTAGATATTCGAAGTCTACAAGATCCAGGCCAAGTGGAACTTAACCCGGCTCTAGGTGTGTAGATATTCAAAGTCTACAAGATCCGGGCCAAGTGAAACTTAACCCGGCTCTAGGTGTGTAGATATTTGAAGTCTACAAGATCCAGGCCAAGTGGAACTTAACCCGGCTATAGGTGTGTAGATATTTGAAGTCTACAAGATCCGGGCCAAGTGGAACTTAACCCGGCTCTAGGTGTGAGGATATTTGAAGTCTACAAGACCCAGGCCAAGTGGAACTTAACCCGGCTCTAGGTGTGTGGATATTCGAAGTACATAGGATACGGGCAAAGGGAACTAGACCTGGCTCAAAATCTACTAAAATTTGATGTCATTATGAATAAAAGCTAAGTTCTACGAGAAGGATCCGACCGAATAACAAGTTATTCCCTCGGAGGATCGGGGACTAGGGGCTATATCTACAAGTGCTCAGTTATGCAAAACATCAACAGCGGAGAAAAAGAGTTACCTCCATCATCCGGCCAGCTAAGGAAATAACCTTGGTAGCGGAGTTCATCTGGGCGCTGAACTCGGTTGGGCCGAACTTCTTTGGCAGGTCGTCTTGGATGACGAATTCTGCGTCGTTCCAGTTCTTCACATACTCAAGGAGTAGTGGACTGTAGCTTTCTCCGCTCTGAGAATAGCTCGCCACAAGGCCCTTCATATGGGCCTCCTGCCTGGCGGATTGAGCTGCAGTGGGGCTGGTATGCAAAACCAGTTGTTGGCTGCCCTCTGATCTGGAGGCGGTAGACCCGTAAGAAGTTACTTTTACTGACCCGGAAGTCTTCTTGACTTTGCCCGATGAAGGTGGAGGAATTGATTGAAAAATATCTGCCATGAAAGGGGTACACCCCGAGGGAGCCGATGGAGCTTTTCCGTTGGGAGGTTTGGAGGTCTTTGGTGCTGCTGGTGCTGGTGCTGCTGATGCTGGTACTGAGACAAAAGGATTTGCTGGGGGCAGCGTCGATGAAGCTGGCACCTCAGGATCTAGGGCTGAGGCCGAGGAACCGGGAGATCTGGCATTGCCGTATCCAGATCCGCCCCACTACCCCTACGCCGACGTTGCCCTCCTCTTGGCGAGATTGGGTCTGGTCAGGCGCAACCGTGGAGCCCTCCTGAATAGGGCTGAGCGGACGATAATCGTCGCTACGGGGGGAGAGGGACTGCTCCGGAGTGGAGAGGAAATGCCGGAGCCGCTCTAAGGGATATCCCTAGGAGCTCTAGGAAAGGAAAATCGTCAAGTCAAAAAGAAAAGAGTCAATAAGAGACAAAGGAAAGAAAAGGAAAAATCCCAAGGAATATTAACGAACTTACTCATCCGTGGTAGGAGGACCCCGGGGTTTGGGCACCCTCCGAACTGTGCTCTTGGCGACAGGATTGGCCGAGGGTTTAACCCCAGACTTCTTTTGCCTCTTCTTGGGCGGCGGCACCTCCGAAGCTGTGGCCGAGGTAGCTGCGCACTTATGGGATGGAGCCGGGGACGGGCCACCAGTGGCGAGGGGAGGAACCTCGTGGACCTGATTGTCCGAGTTAGCTGAACATTCGAACATAATCCAGGTGCGAGTAACAGATGATAACCGGATCAAATACCTCAACGTCCGAGTCATCATCGTCTAGCCAATCCCTTAGAGAAGAGGCCTTACCAGTGCTGCGTCTGATGATGTCCGGGGTAGGCAGGAAGGCCTCCAGATCAGGCTACCCCTCGTCCTCCTCGGTGCGGTCCGGCAACCACTTGTTCGCCAGCACCTCGACATCCTCCAGTGGCAGCTAGAGAAACCGCTAAGAACAAGGCAAGAATTGACAAGTTACAAGGGTGAATCAACAAACAGAGAAGATTCTGAAAACAAGAACAGGAAAACTCACCTGTGGTGGAGGGTTGACCTGGGTGAAGGGCTCGAGTCCCCACTCCCTATCAGGGGGATGATCCCCAGGTACCCCAACCGGACAAGAAACAAGACAGTTGGATGGCGTCCGGCTGGCCAAACACAGCCGGATAAGGCAAGACAGGCCGGCTACCGCATGGTAGCCGGGTTAGCAGGAGGTAGCCGGCTACGGCGATGTAGCCGGAACCAATCAGTGAGACATGACGACGTGTGTATCAACGCACGGTACGCCCTGTACGATGACAAGACTAGCAACTACCCAGCCATACCGAAGACTTTGCGGGGATGACGCGGGAACAGTGGCCCAATGCTGACGACGGGCTCGCACGGCGTCCACTGTGCCCACGACAGCCATACCGCTCACACTCCGACGTGATAGGCCATACTGGATACTGTAGATGACTAGCCGGCTGGGACCCGCCTATAGGGCCCACCAGCCGGACTAGCCAGTGAGACCTTTGCCTCTCTGCCTATACAAGGAGAGGCAAGGCCTCAGTAGAAGGGGTTGATCTGATAGCATTTAAGGCAGTAGCTAGTGAATACAGCTCGAGGAGCACTTGTAGTTCGTATATCCCACATAGTCTGATCCGGCAGGAGTAGGAGCTTTACCTCACCAAGAGGGCTCCAAACCTGGGTACTTCCTGCATCCAGCTACGCTCGCTCGTATCCAATCCCGCCTGCGGACGCCGTCGATAGGTTCCCTGCTAGTCCCCACACCTCTATCTAACCTCTCCAGGTACTACCGTTCCCAATACAACGACAGTTGGCACCCACCGTGGGGCTAGATGGCTTCGACTGGAGTCACGTTCCGCACGGGACCCCGCACTTCAGCCGGTGAGCGTGTGGCCTCCGGCCTGGTGCTCACGCTCGGCAAATTCGACTGCGTCATCAACAACGCCTCCTGCTTCGTTGGAACCTCCTTCTCGGCGAACGAAACCGTCCTGCTATTCGGTGACCTCCCTGTCTACGTCGCCACTGTTCTGGAGTGTTTGCCTAGGGAAATCGTCTCTGTCGCGGAGCTGCCGCGTCCCGGCGGTAGCACTTCCGCTGCATCCTGCAGCGTGGAGGTCATGATGGCCAGCTCCAGCTTTCATCCCCGCCAGCCGCGGGAGCGAGGCGTGGACGAGGTCAGAACTTCTGCTCCCCTGCAGCCTCGGAACCCGGTGGAGGACGCCATTGATCGGCTCCTAACGCCGGTTAACCTCGGGGATAACCCGGAGGAAGCGGAGGCCAACTTCACCATGGAGAGACAGATCCTCCTCCAGGAGGCCATGGAGCTGGCGGCAGCCCGCAAGCAACTCGAGATCACCCGGCGTGAGTACGACCGCGCACACGGCTTCACTCCGGCTACCGCGGAACCAAGCCGGCATGGCCAAGTGCGGCGCCGGGGCGGTGAGCTAGGCGGTAGGATGGAAAAGGATGGGGAGCCGGATCCCGCACCCGCCCTCATCCGGCCCACCTACAGCACGCCCATCAAGAACCTGCGCGCGGCACGAGCCGCGGTAGATGAACTACCCAGTCTGGAGGGCGAGGAGCGAGCCCTCCAGCACGCTCGCATGCAAGACCTCCTCTGCATCGCGAACGAGTAGGCTGACGCTAATCGGCAGATGCAGGAGGACCCCAGCTACTCCAGGGGGAGCAAGCTGCCTGCCAACAGCAGGGGCGCGCCGCGTGACACGCAGCAGGCATCTTCCCCTCAGCCTGCCAAGGCCCGCAGCAGGCGTCGCGGCTCTGGCAACAGGGGCCAGCCGCGCCAGGAGCAGACGGTGAACAGCAACCCGCCGCCTCCCCCTCCACCAACCGGAGCGCCTAGACCAGCCGGTTCCCGTCTCTCGGTCCGGGTGGGAGCGCCCAACCCGGATTGTCCGGATGCCCGTGACCGCATCGAGCTCCTCGCTCAAGCGCACGTCACGGAGGAGGAAGACTCTACCAGACCGGTTTGTTTCGGACCCCGCATCTAGAATGAGTCGTTTCCGGATAAATTCTCCCTGCCCAGGGACACCCCCAAGTATGACAGCAGTATGAAGCCAGAAGATTGGCTGACCTACTATGCTACGGCAGTCGGCATCGCCCATGGGAACAAGCACATAGTCGTGCGCTACATCCCCCTCATTCTAACCGGGTCGGCAAGGACGTGGTTCAACAGCCTTGCGCCCAACAGCATCAACGCCTGGCCTGACTTCGAGAAGGTGTTCGTCCGCAACTTCAGCGGCACGTACAAGTGCCCAGGGCGCCCCGCGTGACCTGGCCTTGTGCGTCCAGGGTGACCGCGAGACCGACCGCGAGTACCTCGCCAAATGGACGGAGCTGCGCAACACCTCTGAGGGCATCCTGGAGAGCTAGGCCATCAGTTTCTTCATCGAGGGTTGCCGAGAAGGCACCTTGCTTCGCCACTGGCTACTGTGTGACGAGCCAAAAACCATGGCAGAGCTCATGACGGTTGCGGACCAGTACGCCACGGCGGATGCCGCCATGAAGAAGCCCCTCCGAGTAAACGCGGACGGGCGTCCGACTCCTACGGAGCCGGCTCGCGACCGACCGAGCAATCCGGCTTGAGAAGCCGGATCCTCCCGACGCCACGGCAACGACAACCGGTTCCATGGGGACGGCCAAGCAGGATAACAGAAGCCCCGCTACCACGCGCGGCAGGTCAATGCTGTGGAGGGCGCGCCCGATGCGCCAGCTAATGAGGCAATAAGGCAGAAGCCACGGCTCACCTTCGACCAGATGTTTGACGACCCGTGCAAGTGGCATAGCAGTCCCTTCAAACCGACTACGCACACCACCCGGAACTGCAGCTGGACCCGGCAGCTAAAAGACCAGGGTAACCAGCCTCGTCTCCCCCCTCCCCCTCCTGGTGGACCTCCACCACCGGCTAGAGGAGCCGGCAATGATGGTAATGGCAACAACGGCTACACCCAACCACACGCCGCCTACCACATATTCGAGACGGAGCAGGACGATAAGCATAGCCGTAGGCGATGCTCCAAGGAGGTCAATGCCATCGTCTCTCCGGTCCCCAGTACCTGAACTGGTAAGAAACCCCCATCACCTGGAGCCGTGCAGACCAGCCGGAGCATCTACCGGCTCCCGGGAGCTACGCCATGGTGCTCGACCCCCTCATCGTCTCCAACGCGTGCACCTGCTGATTCTCGCGCGTCCTCATCGACGGAGGCAGCAGCCTCAACCTCCTCTACCAGTCCTCGCTGGAGAAGCTGGGCATTCGCGAAGCCGACCTGCCCCCGACTACCACGACGTTCCACGACGTACTGCTGGGACCAGCCTACGCCCCGCTGGGGAAATCCAGCTGGACGTCATCTTCGGGACCGAGGAAAACTTTCGTCGCGAACCAATCTGGTTCGAGGTGGTAAACCTGACGAGCTCCTACCATGATCTCCTCGGGCACCCCGCCCTTGCCAAGTTCATGGCCATCCCCCACTACGTGTACCTCAAGACGAAGATGCCGGGACCCCACGGCGGGATCACCGTCGCCAGCTGCTTCAGGCGGTCGATGGAGTGCGCCTTAGCCGGTTCCAAACTAGCAGAGGCCCTCATCATAGCCGAAGAAAAGCGCGTGATCATGCGCAATGTGGCCATGGCCCAGCAGGACATACCGGCTAGCAGCAAACCGGCTGGAGAAGGAGCTTTCTAGCTGGCAAAGGAGACGAAGAGGATCCTGCTCGACCCCTCCGACCCGACTAAGTTCGTCACCATTGGTGCCGGCTTGGACAACAAATAGGAAGGTGCGCTCGTCGACTTCCTCCGTGAGAATCGGGACATCTTCCCATGGTCCCCCAAGGAAATGCCGGGTGTGCCGAGGGAGTTCGCCGAGCACTCACTTCATGTGTGACTGGATGCCAAGCCAGTCAAGAAACCTCTGCGCCGGTTCGCAAAGGAGAAGCAGAAGATAATCGGTGACGAGATCACCCGGCTCCTTGCAGCCGGGTTCATCATGGAAGTGTACCACCCGGACTGGTTGGCAAACCCAGTCTTGGTACTGAAGAAGAACAAGACCTGGCGCATGTGTATCGACTACACTAGCCTAAACAAGGCGTGCCCGAAAGACCCCTTCGCCTTGCCCCGTATCGATCAAGTCATCGATTCCACGGCTGACTGCGACTTGTTGTCTTTTCTAGATTGCTATTCCGGGTACAATCAGATTCGGCTAAACCCGGCTGATCAGATTAAGACATCATTTATCACCCCCTACGGGGATTTTTGCTATGTAACCATTCCTTTCGGCCTAAAGAATGCAGGCGCCACCTATCAGCGATGCATGCAGAAATGCTTGCACTCGCAGATAGGCCGAAACGTGCACGCTTATGTGGACGACGTAGTCATCAAGACCAAGGAGAAGCGCACCCTCCTCGAGGATCTGGGAGAGACATTTGGCAACCTCCGCCAGTACCAGATGAAGCTGAACCCAGAGAAGTGCGTCTTTGGAGTGCCGTCCGGCCAGCTCCTCGGTTTCCTCGTATCATAGCGAGGCATCGAGACGAACCCGGAGAAAATCGCGGCCATCGAGAGGATGCAGCCGCCCAGGAGCCTGCTTGGAGTCCAAAAGTTCACCGGATGCCTGGCTTCCCTCAGCCGTTTCGTCAGCCAGCTGGGGGAGAAGGCACTCCTGCTGTACCAGCTGATGAAGAAGACGGACAAGTTCGCAAGCCGACGCCGCATTTCATGACCTCAAGCGCATGCTATCCAACACACCGGTTCTAGCCACGCCGGCTAGCAAGGAGCCGATGTTGCTCTATATAGCAGCCATCAGCCGGGTCGTTAGCGTCGTCCTGGTGGTGGAGCGCCCTGAGGAAGGCAAGGCTCAGCCGGTTCAGAGACCCATCTACTACCTTAGCGAGGTTCTCTCCCTCTCCAAGCAGAACTACCCCCACTACCAGAAGATGTGCTATGGCGTGTACCTGGCATGCAAGAAGCTCAAGCACTACTTCTAGGAGCATCCGATTAAGGTCGTGTGCATTGGACCCCTTTCGGAAATCATCGGCAACAAAGACGCCACCGACCAAGTCGCCAAATGGGCCATCAAGCTCGCTGCCTACTCCATCCAGTACGAGCCCCGGCTCACGATCAAATCGCAGGCATTGGCGGACTTCCTCATCGACTGGGCTGAGACCCAGTATCTCCCACCGATTCCGGATTCGGACCATTGGAAGATGCACTTCGACGGGTCGAAGATGCTTGGGGGCTTGGGAGCTGGCATCGTACTCACCTCGCCCAAGGGGGACCGGCTGGAGTACGTGCTGCAGATCCACTTCAAGGCCTCCAACAACGTAGCCGAATACGAGGCACTGGCGCACGGACTCCGGCTAGCCAAGGAGATCGGTGTCAACCGGATCCTGTGATTCGGCGATTCAGATCTGGTGGTGTAGCAAGTGTCCGGAGAATAGGACGCCAGAGATGCAAACATGGCCCTCTACCGGTTCCACATCCAGAAGCTCAGCGCCTCCTTCGACAGATGCGAATTCCACCACGTCCCTCGCGTCAACAACGAGGCAGCCGATTCGCTCTCCAAGATCGGATCCACTAGGCAGGCGATCCCACCGGGGGTCTCCTTGGAGCACCTACGCAAGCCGTACATCATCCCGTCACCGGAATCGGACTCCATCACCTGGGAAGGGAGCGCTCCGGTTGACGGAGCGGAAGAAGCGGAGCCGGCAGAGCCGCCAAAAAAGAAGACACGCACCAACTCCGGCAAGGCAGTGCCCTCTGGCTCACAAGGCCCGGGGGCTGCCGGTTTGCCAAGCAGCTCGGGGGCTGCCGTCCCGGGTACGCCACCCAGACGACCCCGACATCCGCCAACCGGAGGACGGGAGCATCCTCATCATTCGAGAAGTGCCATCCTGGGCACAGCCCTTCATGGACTACATCGCCAATGGAGAACTTCCGGATGACGAGGTGGAGGCCAGGGAAATCCGGCTCCACGTGCACACGTACACCATCATCAACGGCGAACTGTACAAGCGCAACTATCTGGCATTTTCCAAAGATGCGTCGACGTGGACACGGGCTACCGGCTACTCAAGGATATCCACCACGGTGAGTGCGGGCATCACGCTTCGTCAAGGGCGATAGTCACCAAGGCGTTCCGCCATGGTTTCTATTGGCCCACCGCCCTCGAGGACGCTGAGCAGCTGGTCTGCGTGTGCAATGGGTGCCAACGCTTTGGGCAGCTTAGGCACATGCCAACTTCGGTACTCAAGACCATACCGATCACTTGGCCCTTAGCGGTCTGGGGCCTCGACATGGTCGGTCCCTTCAAGCAAGCACGCGCAGGCATGACCCACCTGCTGGTGGCGGTGGACAAGTTCACGAAGTGGATCGAGGCCAAGCCTATCCGAAAGCTGGATGGGCGAGAGTCGTTACCTTCTTCACCGACATCATCAACCGCTTCGGCTACCCCAACAGCATCATCACCGACAACGGCACGAACTTCGCCAAAGGGGCCTTCACCAGGTTCTGCAGCAACAAGGGCATCCGGCTGGACCTCACCTCCATCGTGCATCCGCAGTCCAATGGGCAAGTCGAAAGAGCAAACGTCTTGGTGCTAGCCGGCATCAAGCCACGCCTCATCGAGCCATTGGAGCGGTCACCCGGATGTTGGATCGAGGAACTTCCGGCTGTGTTGTGGAGCCTCCGCACCACGCCGAATAGATCAACCGGCTACACGCCATTCTTCCTGGTCTACGGAACGGATCGGAAGCCGTCCTCTCTGCCGACATCGACTTCGACTCCCCACGCAAGCTCCTGTACGACGAAAAAGCCAACCAGGAGGCGCGGGAGGACGGAGTGGACCTCCTGGAGGAGGCCCGCGAGCTGGCCCTGTCCAGATCATCCCTGTACCAGCAGCGACTACGTCGCTACCATTCCAGCCGGATCCGCCCAGTTGCATTCTGCGTGGGCGATCTGGCTCTCCGGCTGGTGCAAGACACGAAGGGCATGCACAAGCTATCGCCACCCTGGGAGGGCCCCTTCATCATCAGTTGGGCGCTGCCCAACGACTCCTACTACCTCATCGACGCGCAAGAACAAGATGGACAAATCAGACGAGGAGACCGAGCGTCCCTGGAACGCGGCCCCGCTGCGCCCGTTTTACACCTAGTCGCCAGGCAGTGTATGTACCCCGAAAACCCTATGAATGAAAATGCGGACCCCTACGAGAATCTCGGGGGCTCCTTGCTAGAAATGTGTGTGCATCTGTTTTCCTGTTCCAGTTTTCCGGCTCCGGCAACACCTACCCAGGGGCTCGCCGACTGACCCGGCCTGCTAAGTCAAGAAACCGGCTGAGTAGTGTGCGACGATGTTAGAGGCCCACTCTTCGTCTTAGCTACAGACCACAACCCGACTATCCGGCTAGCAAGAGCAAAAGCCCGAGGCATCCCACACGAAAAACGGGGAGGAGACGCGACAGACCGGGCGTCCCGGCCCCGCAACTAGCTCAAACCAATCCGGCTGCTAAGCCGTTAGTACCGTGCGCAATGTACTGTCAGATCCCTTCGATTCCGGCTGCAGACCGCAACCCGGCTGCCCGGCAAGGACGCAGCGAAAACAGCAGAGCACACGGGAAAGCGACCAAGTGTCTAGAGAGGCACAAGCTAGTTTTCCAAAAAAACAAGGCGTTTTCCGGCTACAATTTGGCAGACTAACCTACTAACCTATGAGGACATATGTGCATGTGTATGTACATTCTCGTCCAACTACCTTGAGTCGGAATTCAGGAAGGAAAGAAGAAGAATATTCGAAGTCCTTGCATTCATCAAGCGCTCCGAATCTCGGGGGCTACACCCATTGGGTGCGCTCGTACGCCCCCAGTGGAATCTTGTAGTTCCAGACCGGCTAAAGGCGTTTAGCCGGCCGTTCGGAGCCCAGGTGAAGGCAAGGGCAGGTGAAGAGAAGGCAAGGAAGATTCAAAGCACCTGGCTACGCCAGCTACGCCGAATCTCGGGGGCTACACCCAGTGGGTGTGCTCGCGCGCCCCCACAGGAATGTTAGTTCCTCCGGCTGAAGAGGTTCAGCCAGCGAAAGCAGCCGACTAAGAAAAGTCTAGCCGGATAAAGTTAGAAGACTTGGGAAAACGAGGAAGATTCGAAGCACCTGGCTACGCCAGCTACTCCGAATGTCGGGGGCTACACCCAGTGGCTGCGCTTGCGTGCCCCCACAGGAGGTGTAGTTCCTTCGGCTAAAGGAGTGTAGCCAGACGAAGTAAGCCAGACAAAGTCAACCGGAAAAATGTCAAAGGAAAATTCGAGGCACAAGTTGAAGGAAACCCAAGCAAA
The DNA here is from genome assembly GCA_910589775.1 of Avena eriantha. NCBI lineage: Eukaryota > Viridiplantae > Streptophyta > Magnoliopsida > Poales > Poaceae > Avena > Avena eriantha. The sequence continues at coordinate 491,689,037 of OU342742.1, forward strand.
TTCAATATTAAACAAACAAAAAGGAAGCGAAGCTCCCACAAGTTACCCGGCATCAGAGATAACCGGTATAGACAGACATGTTTCACGCATACCCTAAACAAGACAAATACACCCGCATCCCAGGGCAGTGACTAGGCAGCGGGACCCTTGCCGTGAGGAAGATCTTGGCCGGCAGAAGCTTCGGGCGGAGGAGGCGGCAAGGAGCTCGATCCGGTTCGGCGCCCGCGGGCGGCGGCATCAGGCCCTCCACATCAGGAGTACCGATGGACTCCGAGTCGGTGAGCACCTCGTCGGGATCCACGTAGTCGGCGATCTTGATGGCGGATCCGCGGAGCTCCGGATGGGCTTGGCGGATGGCGGCAAGATCGGCGCCGGCACGGAAGCCTCCGTCGATCTTCTCGACACGGGCGTCCTTGTACCACGAGAGCATGAGGGCTAGAGGCATCTCCGCTCCGGCTCGCGCCGCCAAGTCCCGTAGCCGATCCACCGCAGCCGGCACCTCCCCCACCTTCGCAGCTAGCTGCGCCATCGTCTCCGGAACCGGAGCCTCCGGCCACACGAAGGAGAAGACTTCCCGCGCTGCTTGGCGAAGCTTGGCAGCCTCTTCGCCAAGAAGGACGACGAGCTCTTGAGCCGTCGGCTGTGCTCCCGGGCAGTTCTCCTGCAGCCGGTTGTAGGCTAGCAGGTCTATGCCGGGATAAAAGGCTGTCAGAAAAAAGGGTCAGATCCGGCTACCGGATCCGGAAAGGAAAGGAGGACGGAAAAGGGAACTTACCCTTAGCCGTGTGGCGGAATCCACACGTGCTCGGGGACTAGTGTCAGGGGGATGATCCCTAGGTACCCCAACCAGACAAGAAACAAGACAGTCGGATGGCGTCTAGCTGGCCAGAAACAGCTGGACAAGGCAAGACAGGCCGACTACCGCACGGTAGCCGGGTCAGCAGGAGGTAGCCGGCTACGGCGATGTAGCCGGAACCAATCAGTGAGACAGGACGACGTGTGTATCAGCGCACGGTACACCCTGTACGATGACAAGACTAGCAACTACCCAGCCATACCGAAGACTTTGCGGGGATGACGCGGGAACAGTGGCCCAATGTTGACGACGGGCTCGCACGGCGTCCACTGTGCCCACGAGAGCCATACCGCTCACACTCCGACGTGACAGGCCATACTGGATACTATAGATGACTAGCTGGCTGGGACCCGCCTATAGGGCCCACCAGCCGGACTAGCTAGTGAGACCTTTGCCTCTCTGCCTATATAAGGAGAGGCAAGGCCTCAGTAGAAGGGGTTGATCTGATAGCATTTAAGGCAGTAGCTAGTGAATACAGCTCGAGGAGCACTTGTAGTTCGTATATCACACATAGTCTGATCCGGCAGGAGTAGGAGCTTTACCTCACCATGAGGGCTCTGAACCTGGGTACTTCCTGCGTCCAGCTACGCTCACTTGTATCCAATCCCGCCTGCGGACGCCGTCGATAGCTTCCCTGCTAGTCCCCACACCTCTATCTAACCTCTTCATGTACTGCCGTTCCCAATACAACGACACTCCCAATCCTGGCGGTAAACCGCCGAGTTATCCAGCACGATGGAAGAAGTCCGGTGAGGATCAAGAGGGCCGCTAAGATAGCAGATCTTGTGGGCTCACTTCTGGAGGGGGGAGACCTGGCTGCGGAGGAAAGTGATCATAATATCCTCCCCCCAGAGTTTCTCCTTGAGCAGCTCCTTGGTCTGGCGCTCTACTTGATTCACCAGGGTTGTGGGCCGCTTCGGAATGCTCTCCCAATGCGAGGTGTCAGGAGGGCCAAGTCTGAAGGGGAGCAGCCGGATCCGGTCCTCCTTAGTGGTGTTATGGACATAAAAGAAAGTCTGGGCCTAGCCTTTGCAAGATTCGAGTCTGGTGACCCAGGGGAACACAGACTGCTTCCGGGGAGAAATGGAGGCGGCGTTGCACTGGGTAAGGTGCTGGTCCTCCAAGGCACGCTCCTTATTCGGAACGACGTTCCTCCGGAGGCCAAAGAACTTAATCCAAAGTTCTTTGGTTGGCCAGAGGCCGATGTACCCCTCGATGCTAGAAGCAAAGGAGGACAGAGAGGTAGTGGCGTTTGCGGGGAGGTGATGCGATTGCAACTTATATGTAGAAATGAAGTCGAAGAAAAATTCAGATGTGGGAAGGCTGAAGTCACGCTAGAAATGCGACAGAAAAACAACGTACTCCCCAGATTTGGGGAAGGAGTGACTTCACTGGAGGCAAGGCGGCAGGCGACGCCGGCGGGGATGCGCCGTGTGGCGCGGAGCCAATCGAGGTCCTCCTCGCGGACGGTGGAGCCGTCCCAGCAGCCGCGCTCGCGACCCTCCGCTCCTTCTTCCTGCTGTGCCACCACCGTTGCCTTCGCCTCTGACATGGTGGATTTGAGGTCTTCCAGGGAGTAATCGGAGTAGAGATAGCCGGAGGAAGGAAAGCGGGAAGCGCAAGGCCCCGTGATGGAAAGTGTGAATGGGAACAGCGGCGCAGATGTGAGTGGCTGCCTGAGCGTGGTCGCGGTGGCGCTCGTGGAGCAGAAAACTGGCGGCGGTGGAGTTGCTGTGAAAGAGAAAGGTTGGGAAGCGCGGAAGAAATGGGGGAATTCCCCTAAAATCGCCCCACGCCTCCTACTTAACCGCGCAGCACGCGCGTCGTGGGATCCTTTGCGGGCAACACGCCGCGCGCAACGAGCGTGTACGCGGTCGAAACAGCCAATCAGAGCAAGGCAACAGGAGGGGCCACAGGAGCGAGCTATCCCATGACATGACGCGATGTTACGGTCAACGAGGCGTTGCAGCGATGGGACGTTTACAACAGTTATGCCTGACACTGCGACAGTAACCGGCGCAGTAAATGCGCGTGGCCCTTAAAATGAGGCAAATGATGATTACCCCCACGTAAGATGTGGGGAAGCGTACAAGGGAAGGAAAGGTAACCCGGGTAAGTGAGAAAAAGACCCAGCCAACGAGAAATAACTCGGAAAGAGACAAAGAATTGCAAGATGAGAAACTCCGGGTCATGAGGTAATTCGGTCTAAGAGACAGAAGATAAGGATTGGTACCTGCTAGTCAAACTAACATCATGTGCCACATCCGGTCTTGCACACATCATAACATACATAAGAGAGCCTATGGCTGAGGCATAGGGGACATTGACCATCAATTCTCTATCTTTTTCTAAAGCTGGACTTTGAGTCTTACTCAAAATCGTACCTTGCACCATAGGTAAGAGCCCTTTCTTACTATCTTGCATGTTGAACTTATTTAAAATCTTGTCAAGGTATGTACTCTATGATAATCCAATTAAGCATCTTGATCTTTCTCTATAGATCTTGATGCCTAAAATATAGGCAGCTTCACCAAGGTCCTTCATCGAAATCTTACTATTTAAGTAATCCTATATGCTATTCAAAAGATCAACATCATTTCTAGTTAACAATATGTCATCCACATATAATATCAGAAATGATATAGAGCTCCCACTCACTTTCTTGTAAATACAAGATCCTCCTCTAGTTTGGACAAATCCAAACCCTTTGATCACTTCATCAAAGTAGAGATTCCAACTTCAGGATGCTTGCTTCAATCCATAGATGGAACGCTAAAGTTTCCATACGTTATCAGCATCCTTAGGATCAACAAAACCGTTGGGTTGCATCATATACAACTCTTCCTCATTGTTTCTATTGGGGATATGCTTTCCAGGTATCCTCACTATGCCTCACTGACCAAGGTGGCCCACTTCAGGTTAGAGCTTTGCTTCACGGGCGGCCTAGTCAGGGAGAAGAGACGGAGTCCAGTCCGGCTACGGGAAGGCCCAGAAGACTTACCTAGATAGGCTTGTTTTGTTACTTGTAGTTCAAGATGTACTCTATTATTGACTCTTAGTCGTAGCCGGATAGGTCTCTCCTGTAAACCCTAGGCCGGATATCTATATAATACGTCCTAGGGTATGCCTTTAGGGCACCCCACAATAGTCTACAATCTCAACTCGCTCGGGCAAAACCCTTGTAACCCATATTCCGGTTTTGCCGTATTACTGGATTGCTAGCAGGAGTAGGTTTCGTCCAAAGCCGGCAAATTCGAACCTGGGTAAACTTGTGTGCTCACCGTCCCAGAATACCATACGTCTCACACCCCTCTCTTCCGCATGCCTCGAGGAACCCCTCATGGCATACTTTTCATCAATCCGATGACAGTTTGTGCCCACCATGGGGCAAGCGAGCTTCGGATATGCGTTCCGGGCGGAATCTGCAAGAATCGGAATCGACGAGACCATCACCGTCGGTCAGTCCACTACGCTAGTGACGTACCTTTCATCGTTCTCGACGAGACCTAGATTCTGGCTAGGGAGGCCGTGACTGCCTACACCATCATGCATTTTGGCGAGATCGATGTTTACATCGGTTTCATTGAACCTGCCCCACCCACCCCAGCGGTGATGATAGAGGCAGAAGAAGCTTCTAGGTGCACTTTGTCCATGGAGGCAGCAGAGTTCGAGATCTCAGAATACCCTAATCCCACCTAGCCCGCACCTGTTGTGAAGATATTGGAGAAAGCTGAGCCTAAAGTAGATCTTGCAGTGCAAGTCGAATCTGGAGTGGATCTCCCTAGCGAGGCCGAATCCTATGTCGATATACCCGCCGAGGTCGAAATCCAAGAGGAGCATGATAACAACTTTGGTTCCGGCTCTTCCAGTCCCATAACGGACCAACCTTTCGTGAGGTATATGTTGAGGCGCATGATGATGCAAGGCGCAAACATGGATGAGGTTCTCGAGACCATCAGGAATTTCAAGGAAGCCCACGAGGAAAGCCGCAACTACCTCAGGACGCACACGTGATGGCTCAGTGTTGATGTAGAGCTCGTTTGGAACCCCATGAGAAAGGTATGATGAGCACATCAGCAAGTTTCCCTCAGTTATGGAACCAAGGTTTAATCGAACCAGTAGGAGCAAGGAAACACCCCAAAGGTGTTGCTAGCTGAACGATGGCAGGGCGCACTACCGGTGCTAGCAGCAATGTGGAGACCTACACAACACAACCACAAAACACTGTCCCCAACTTGCGATGAGGTTGTCAATCTCACCATGTTTTGCTGAAAACAAAGGATTAAACGTATCGAGTGGAAAGAAGTAATAGTTTGCAGAAAGTAAACACAAAGCAGTAACAGTTTATAGATTGTATATAAAGAAAAGGACCGGGATCGATAGTTCACTAGAGGTGGCCCTCCTTAAGATAGATAACATGCTGGGTGAACAAATTACAACGGGGCAATTGACAAACACCGAGAAAGCAATACATGCATATACTAATCATCTTGACTCCTTTGGAACTTGATTGGGCATTACAACATTATACATAGACCGCCATCCAACTACATCTATGACTAATAATCTACCTTCAGGTTATCATCCGAGCCCCCTCTAGTATTAAGTTGCAAGCAACAGATTATTGCTTTACGAATTGCGTGTAAAGTAAACAATATGATTGTTCTATGAACAAAGGATTGTTGTTTTCTCCCTAGTAGCAACAACACATCTAGTACCTTAGAGATTTCTGTCACTTCCCCAGATTACCAAAGGCATGAACCCACTATCGAGCATAAATACTAACTCTTGGAGTTGCTAGCATCTACTTGGCCAAGATAGCAACTAACAATGGAAAGCATGCAAGATCACAAATAACAAAGACATGATAGAATCAATAATCAATCTGAAATATTATCTTAATATCCATCGGATCCCCGCAAACACAACATGCAGAATTACAAATAGATGATCTTGATCATGAACGGAGCTCACAAGATCTAGACATGAAAGCACAAAGGAGGAGAACCAGTCATCTAACTACTACATGGATCCATAGTCCAAGGATGAACTACTCACGCATCACACCAGAGGTTGCATGATGATGAAGAAGGCCTCCAGGGTGAATTCCCCTCTCTGGCAGGGTGCCGGGAAGAGCTTCAGATCCCTCCCGATCTAGGGATGGAGATGACGGCGGCTACAGACTCTTTCATGGATTTTTGATCAGGTCCTTAGGGTTTTCGTCCCGAGGGCATCTTATAGGCGAAAGGAGAGGCCGAGGGGGTGCTTGGGCTGGCCACACCACCCTTGGCTGGGCCAAGCCTGGCCGCGCGGCCAGGTGGTGTGGCCGCCCTCTGGCCCTTCTCCGTCTCGTATTCTGGCATCAGATGACTTCCGGAAAAATAGGCACTTTGGGTTTTATCCCGTCCAATTCCGAGAATATTCATATTCTGACTTTCCTAGAACCAAAAACAGTAGAAAACAGGCAGTTGGCACTATGGCTCTTGTTAATAGGTTAGTCCAAGAAATCATAAGAAAAGTACTCCAAAGTGTGGAAAAAACACAAGAAAGTGGATAAAACCAAGCATGGAACATCAAAAATTATAGATACATTTGCAATGTATCAAAATCCCCAAGCTTAACTCCTGCTCGTCCTCGAGTAGGTAAGTGATAAAAAGAAAGAATAATTTTTGAGGTGACATGCACCATCAAAGACTTGATCAAAGTATTTGTAAAACATTCAAAGCTGGGATCAAAGTACTTCAATCATAACATGAAAGACAAAGTTCTAGCAATAAGACAAAGAAACTATGATGCAACATGAAAAGGCACAAACAAAAGATTCATGAATAACAATGCTTTGCAAGATGTTTGTTTGTGTCACATAAAGAAAACATAGCATAATAGTATTCAGCTTGTCCCTCATAGAGTAGAAAATATAAATGCATAGGACACCTTCAAATTTCATCAGAGTGACTAGATACAAATAGTTTAAAACAAGAAATATCAAGATATGCATCAAGCAACTAGTCTTGGGACAATGCACATAGAACTAAGAATGGCCACTATGCTCTCAAAGTAGGTGCATAAAGGTAGAAGGTGGAGACTCAATATAATGGTGGAAGAAAGGGCCTTCATAGAAGGAAGTAGGGATTCAAGTCTCATAAAGAGCTTCCAAAGATTATGGTACTTATAGCTTTCAGCTCTCATTGCCCCTATCATAAGCATCTTTAAGGTGATTAAGGTTAAAGTGACACAACTAAGAGGATATGCTTGACAAGTTATAAACCAAAATCTCATGCCCCTTACTTACGAAGACCGAACCTCATGCTACTCAACTTTAGTCACAAGTAAGCTCTTGTCATTGTAAGTACATGTGTATCATAAAGAACCGCCAACGGGGTACCCCTTGCACATGGTACAGGAGCTATCCCATAATAAAAATGACAAGGCAAGCAGACAATGATCATCTCAGCGATCTTTTTACTTGCTATTTGCATAGGTTTTTATTGAGGATGCTTCATAGAGTGCTCATTATGGTGTTACTGCAAGTTTCCACCATGATTAGGCATGGCTTAGGCTAGCGGCCCAGGCGTTTCTCTAACACACATAAAAACTCAATGATCTTACAAGTTCCACTTTTATTTCACACCGCCGAGATCCATAAGCAAAAGAACATGATATCAACGGGGTATAAAGTACAAGTGCAATGTTGAAAGCGTTCCCCATGATACATGGTTCTGCTAATTTCAACTTATAAAGCGCAACCATATACGCAACAAAGAAGGACCCAATGGTTCAAGTTTATTAGATGCAAAAAAGTAAAGTGTGCCATCTAGTTCGTGAGAGCTTTAATCACTAGTTTTCTCATAACAAGTTTAATTTGGAAGGTAAACAAAAGCATGAATATACTTGGAATAGCATAAGCTACTAGGTAGGTATTGTGTACTCTTTGGAATAACTTGGCTTAGGGAGTTGGATGCATGAGTGGAACTCATACTTGGTTGTGGAGGCTAGCAAAAGACTGGGAGCGACAAACTAAGAGAGCAATAATGGCCATAATCATGCAAAGTGACAAAACATCATTGATCAAAGCATAAAGTGATACTACAAGTAGAAAACTAAAGGATCATAAAGGCTTATGGTGACTTGAGATAGTCATAACATGGTGTGAGCATGCGCCAAGTCAACCCAAATAAAGCATCAAAGGAGAATACCACTATACTATGCTTTAATATGCTAAAACAACGCATGATTCATCCAAGGCACATTAAGCAATCTCAATTGTTTATAACGAGTCATGCTACAGCAAAGAATACTAATCATAAAGCCAAAACAATATCAAGCATGGCATGACAAAGCATAGGCCACAGTTAAAAACAAGGTCTTTTTACCACATAAGCATGAACTTTCCTACTCTTTTCCAAACCAAACCAAACTATTTGCAAACCAAAGTATGAAAGAGGGGGTCCAACCAATTTATTTTGAAAACTAAGCAAACAAAAGCAAATGAAAAACCAAAACGAAAATGAAAAATAAGACGCTGCAAGAACAACACAATTGTGCATGAAATAATAAAAATGAAGCGTTTGGAAGAAACCTGAGATTTTTATTGATGAAGAGGGGATGCCCAAGGCATCCCCAAGATTTGACGCTTGTACTTCTTGGATATTTCTTGGGCTGACACGCGTGGCATCCCCAAGCTTGAGCTTTAGTCCATCTTTCATCTCATTACTCATTCCTTCCATACACCTGAAATTTTTCCGTGATACAAAACTTCACACAATCTTTATTAGCAACATTAGTGCACTCAAGATAAATAAGTCTTAAGGTTCAGTTGTAACACCAAATAAACTTCCATTACAACACTAGATACTGTAGCACTTCCTCAAGAAGCTCAATTACCCAAAAGAACTAAAAAAGGAACCAACAAGAAACAAATGCAGAAAATGGCCGAAATCTGTCAAAACAGACCAGCAGGTAAACACGATTTTTTTCAAAGACCTTCTGTTGCTCAAATCAAAACGTGTTGAACTAACGAAAGTTAGATAACAACCTGGGGCAGAAGAACAAAAACTCACGCCTCAAAAAGACGTTCAGAGATTTTACACGAATTTTTACGGCGAAGTACAGAAATCTGTTTCGGGACAACAACTTTCCCAATCATTACTTCTCTCTCATTAGAGGTTACTCTTGGCACAAATAGCAAATAAAAAGGATAAGGAGAGGTTATTACTGAAGTAATAACTTCCAAGACTCATCTAAAACTTTTGGGTTATATCCCAATGAGTACTTTTCTTTAACGCCTTTAAGTTAGGCATAAGAAGCAAAGAAAAAGAATCAAGTGTTCTCAAATGAAGAAGCATTAAGACCAAATTTCTTGCCCTTACCTCTCTTACTTTTATTCTTAACATTGGGGAAAATATGATTGTTTGGTGGAGAAAAAAGGTGCATGGTCCCCTTTCCCACATCTATTATTGCTCCAAGGAGTTCTAATAGGGCCTTCCAAGTGTAATTTGTCCTTTTCCTGCACATTCAATAACAAGATAATCAGTAGAAATCATTTCCCAAGGATCTTTGTAAACACTCCTTCAGCTATTCCAATAGGTACTATGGTAGCATTATTAGCAAGAGATATTTATTTTCCTCCTTCAGTAAGCCCCCAAGTATTCAAAGATTCAAAAATATCTTTGGGCATAAGACAAAATTCAGGCATGATATCACAACGAGCTTGAAAAGTTTCAGTGTTTATCTCAATCTTTACTATAGGGAGCCACTTTGATGGTTCAGAATATATTGGAGCATAATTGTGATGCTCCCTAAGCGTATTATAACAATCTTTTAAGCTAGTAGTGCTATTCTCAAGAGTGTTCAATCTAGCAAATATTCTTGCGAAAGAAATATCTCTTTGGTTAGGCAAGTTGTAAGTGAGGATCAATTTCTTTATAGCATTAATAGCATCATCCTCATTACATTGGAGGAAATCTCCTCCCACAATAGCATCTAAAGCATATCTACAGAAAAGAGCAATTCCATGGTAAAAACTGCTAAGGAACAAGCTTTGATTCATTTTAGGCTCAGTTTTTTCATGTAGATCAGAGATTCTAGACCAAGCTTCCTTAAAACTTTCCTCAATTCCTTGTTTAAAAGTGAAAATCATTTCCTCGGGTGACATAGTGACTGGAGCAAGACTAGACATAGTGGCAACTTAAGAAAGAAACTAATTTTTTGAGTTTTTGAAATAAGAAAGCAAGCTAGTAAAACTATTTTTTGTGTGTGTTTTTGATAAAGAAACAAGCAAGCAAAGAAAAAAGAAACTAAGCAAAACAAAAATAACAAAGTAAAGAGATTGGTTATGAGGGACTCCCCTTGTGAAGATGTCCTTGACTCCCCGGCAACGGCGCCAGAAAAATGCTTGATGGCTCAGTGTGGATGTAGAGCTCGTTGGGAACCCCAAGAGGAAGGTATGATGAGCACAGCAACAAGTTTCCCTCACTTATCAAACAAAGGTTTAATCGAACCAGTAGGATCAAGGAGACACCCCAAAGGTGTTGCTAGCTGAACAATGTCAGGGCGCACTACCGGTGCTAGCAGCAACGTGGAGACCTGCACAACACAACCACAGAACTCTGTCCCCAACTTGCGATGAGGTTGTCAATCTCACCATGTTTTGCTGAAAACAAAGGATTAAACATATCGAATGGAAAGAAGTAATAGTTTGCAGAAAGTAAACACAAAGCAGTAACAGTTTATAGATTGTATGTAAAGAAAAGGACCGGGATCCATAGTACACTAGAGGTGGCTCTCCTTAAGATAGATAACATGCTGGGTGAACAAATTACAGAGGGGCAATTGACAAACATCGAGAAGGCAATACATGCATATACTAATCATCTTGACTCCTTTGGAACTTGATTGGGCATTACAACATTATACATAGACCGCCATCCAACTACATCTATGACTAATAATCCACCTTCAGGTTATCATCCGAGCCCCCTCTAGTATTAAGTTGCAAGCAACAGATTATTGCTTTACGAATTGCGTGTAAAGTAAACAATATGATTGTTCTGTGAACAAAGGATTGTTGTTTTCTCCCTAGTAGCAACAGCACATCTAGTACCTTAGAGATTTCTGTCACTTCCCCAAATTACCAAAGGCATGAACCCACTATCGAACATAAATACTAACTCTTGGAGTTGCTAGCATCTACTTGGCCAAGATAGCAACTAACAATGGAAAGCATGCAAGATCACAAATAACAAAAACATGATAGAATCAATAATCAATCTGAAATAGTATCTCAATATCCATCGGATCCCCACAAACACAACATATAGAATTACAAATAGATGATCTTGATCATGAACGGAGGTCACAAGATCTAGACATGAAAGAACAAAGGAGGAGAACCAGCCATCTAGCTACTACATGGATCCGTAGTCCAAGGATGAACTACTCACGCATCACACCGGAGGCTTGCATGATGATGAAGTAGGCCTCCAGGGTGAATTCCCCTCTCCGGCAGGGTGCCGGGAAGAGCTTCAGATCCCTCCCGATCTAGGGATGGAGATGACGGCGGCTATAGAATCTTTCATGGATTTTTGATCGGGTCCTTAGGGTTTTAGTCCCGAGGGCATATTATAGGCGGAAGGAGAGGCCGAGGGGGTTCCTGGGCTGGCCACACCACCCCTGGCGCGGGCCAAGCCTAGCCATGCGGCCAGGTGGTGTGGCCTCCCTCTGTCCCTTCTCCGTCTCGTATTTTGGCATCTGATGACTTCCGGAAAAATAGGTACTTTGGCTTTTGTCCCGTCCAATTCCGAGAATATTCATTTTCTGACTTTCCTGGAACCAAAAACAGCAGAAAATAGGCAGCTGGCACTTTGGCTCTTGTTAATAGGTTAGTCCAAGAAATCATATGAAAAGTACTCCAAAGTGTGGAGAAAACACAAGAAAGTGGATAAAACCAAGCATGGAACATGAAAAATTATAGATACATTTGCAATGTATCAACGCGTCGCACTTTTTTGGATACGTTGGATCCGGATGCAGCTCTACCGATGCTGGAGACAACGAAGACTCAGTGCTGGAGGCGATCGGAACAAACACCGGCTTACCGGCATCTTCAGATGGTTCCATGACATCGATGGATTTCCGAAAGTTCTCCATGGAATACGAAGAGGAGTTCAGCTCTAAAGCTGCAGAAGAAGGAGAAGCCAGGGACGAAGGATCCGAAGAAAGCTCTCCCAAAGCATAGGACGATATGGATCTTGGAGACAATCCTGACATCCAGATGTTCGAAAGTACCGATCAAAGGTTGACTCCGAGAAACTGACCCAAAGCCATCTTTGCTACCGGCGCTGCCAACAAGGCAAAGAAGAAGAAGAACAACAAGACCCCGGAAAAAGACCCTCTAGCAGAGGAAGTGGTTGCCGAGGAATATGAAGAAGACTCGGATGGAGCAATAATCCTAGACGAGCCCAAAGAAGCTTCGGTGGATGGACACGTGGCCACTGCTGGTGCCCGTAAACTCATCGATGTTGCGTTAACTACACCTATCCCTATAGCTGCAGAACTTACTGCTGAAGAGTTAGAAGAAAGGGCTCAGCCCTAGAAGCATGTCGCCAAGTACTCCTGGATGAAGCCAACAACATCAAGGAAGAGAAGAAGAGCATAGCTACTGCGGAGAAGTTCATCTCTCGGCAGTACTAGTAGACCCGAAAACGCCACATGCAGGCCGACAAATTTCCGGAAGTCCACAAGGTTCTCTTTGAAGGGGACCCAGGGATGCCTCGGCTCGACAACAAGTGAGATCTCGTGTACCCAACACCAGTATAGAACACTGCCACGACTCAGGATATCCTGGCGAACAATCCAGGCACAGAACAGGTCCGGTTGGGCATAAAGCTACTCACCAAGGGTCTAGACCAACAAAAGGTTGCGAAATCCGGGAGCAGAAAACTGGTCTCTCAATCTGACCAATGTCGCACGGATCCGGCCTGGAATGATATAAGACCCCAACAGGTTCTGGAACAGCATTATCGTTCCGACCGTCGGGAAGACAACTACTCAAGAACTGGATTTTCAGGGTAGCGGCACAAAACCGCACGTGACTGGAGCAACGTTGCTCCAACCACGGAGCAAGAAGCGATTGCTGCACTGTATCCGAGAAACCCTCCCCGATGAGAGTCGAACAATTGCAGGGAAGACGACAAAGAGAAACATCGAGAGGAGGACCGTCAAAGAATGCCACCTCGTAGACATGCAAGCCGTCTGGCTAAGCCCCATTGCGGTGGGAGTGACGGACAAAGGAACAATAGACACCATACCGAGTCAAGCCGGTAGGGGGCTCATCGTATGAAGACCCTCCCTGGAACCGGAATAATGACGCTCCGGATGCAGGCCGGCGATCAGCCGGAAATAATCCACCTGCACCACCCTCTCCGCCAAGTAGCCATCACAACAGCTCTCATGGAGGCCAAGGAGGGCGTTGTGGTGAAGGAGGTGGTGGCAGAAGCAGAAGTCCGGCTTCAAGGCACCGCAGTTGTAGCGAACAACCAAGATGGTGTTCCCTATCACCAAGTGACACAAGACACTAGATCAACCCAACATAGAGGCGCAGCACTATGAGTCGGATAATATCTATGTAGGTCCAAAGTGCTTCGAACCACGTATTCGACAAACAAACTTCCCGTAAGGATTTGCTATCTCGAGACACATCCAACCCTACGACGGTGTGGCCTGGCCAAATACTTGGCTCCAAGATTTTTTCCAGGCTTGCTGCATCGCCAAAGGCAGAAATAGCTTGGTCCCAACCCGATATCTCCCACTTATGTTGCGGTAGATGACATGATCATGGCTCAATGAACTTCTAGAGAATACCATCCACAACTGGTATGACATGCAAAGCGCGTTCTTTTGTAATTTTGAAGGCACATATCGGACGCCATGTACGGTAGGAGACCTACATCGTTGCACCCAGAAAGCCGGTGAAACTTGCAGAGATTACCTCGAACGATGGACCGACACCAAGAACTCCTGTGAAGTAGTAAATGATCAAACTGTGATTGAAGATTTCATTGCACGACTCCCAATTAGTTTACTACGTCACCTATTCAAGTGCGACAACGTCACTGATCTGGGAGAGATGATAGAAATAGTGAGAAAATATGCAGACACCGACAACGACACAAAGGGATTACTGAACGCCCTAGCTATTCCACAGTCAGTAAAACAACCAAAGCAACAAGCTCAGAAGCGCAAGAATACCTCGGAAGAAACCCAACACGGAAACGACAGTGGTCACTGCTACTTTTGGCGCGGCGGTGGCCACGGACGAGGTTGTGTGACTTCAAGGGTCCAAGGTAGAGGAGACCAGCAGCCTGGCAAAACCTACTCTTGGGCCGACATTGCCAATAACCCGTGTGTGCATCACTTAGATGCCAACGGGGGCTCGTCTCACACAAATGCCGAATTTCATTTGAATGACGACATCAAGAAACACGATACCGCTGCCTACAGGGCTAAGCGGAAGAAGGGAAAAAAGAATCCCGAAAAAGCGAAGGAGACCAAGGAAGATTCCGACATGGAGGAAGCTGACCCTTCAAGTCCCAAGCCGGATGGAAAGAAGAACTTCCCAACAAAGAAAGACACTTATGTCACTTTCCTTGGGTCTCAACCAGCTAAGGTCAAGAAGGCAGTTTTGCATGAGCTCAACGCAACTGTTTCGGCTGTGCCACAATTCTTGGACTGGTCGGAAGTGGAAATCACCTTTGACCGTGCTGATCATCCGCCTAAGTTGCACATGCAAGGAAAATACGCCTTAGTCGTCAACCCACTTATTAACGGCTATGGTTTCTCCAAGACTCTCATGGACGGCGGCAACATCATCAATATTTTGTATGTCGAAACGCTACATCGGATGCGGATCTCAGACACACAGCTGAATCACAACCTATGATCTTTCACGGAGTTGTCCCAGGAAGACAAGCAAATTCCCTGGGAGAGATCACTTTGGATGTTACCTTCGGAACTCCAAAGAACTATCGGATGGAGGCACTTTCCTTCGAAGTGGTCTTATTCAAGAGCGCATACCATGCTATATTCGGATGTCCGGCTTACTGGGATTTTATGGCTCGTCCGTGTTATATTTACAATATGATGAAAATTCCAGGTCCCAAAGGCGTGATCACCATCAGGGGAGACCCGAAGAAGGCGCGAGAGTGTGAGGACGGAAATGCGTCCTTTGCTGAAGCCGTGCTAAACGCCCAGGAGTACCAGGAGATCAAGAAGACCATCGACTTGTCTGAGATGCCCATGACGAAGAAGGAGGTGGCAAAGCCAACTCCGGAGTTCAAGGCATCGGAAGAGACGAAGAAGATGCCATTGAAGCATGATGACCCCTCCAAGGTGACCTAGATAGGTGTAGGTTTAGATAGTGCATAGGAAAGCACGCCCGTCAAGTTCCTCCAAGCACATCAAGATATCTGTAACACCCCAAAAACATTAATCAAGACTATCAAGTTCTAATCACCCAAATTTAGGGTTAACAAAAAACTTTTATTCCAAAAATCTATATGAATGCATGTGTGTTTTGCATTAGTGTATGATTGATGGATAATGCCATGTTTGATTGCTACAAATGATGAGAAATGGGTTAGAGATGAATGCTACATCATCTAGGACAATTACAAACAAAATCAAAAGAAAAAGAAATCAAATATGAATTAAATAAGCTAATGGTCATTTTGACCAAAGTTAACCACTATGCCACTTTGAGTGTTCCTAGAAAAGAATTTCTAATAGAAACAAGTCCACTTCTTTTCACCCCTTGCTAGACCAAGTAAAATTGACCCCAAGCCCACTTTACAAACTCACAGCAACTATCTTGAAATCTCTTTAAAGGACAGTTCAAAATTGAATCAAGTTCATATGGTAAGATCACCATTTTGCAAAAACCACTCAAATCAATTCACCTTGGCAAACCCAAGCAACCAGAGACTACGAAGCATAAGTTTAGATCACTCACCAAATTTCATTCAAAAATTTCAAATTTAAATTCTTTCGGCCATTTAGTGAAACACCTTGCAGACACAAATTCAATCCTGCCTAATTTCATTGTTTTGAGCAGTGATCACTCACCCCATTGTCCCCTCTTCACTCCCCTGGTCTCCGCCAACACACAACAGCGCCAAACACGCACCCCCTCTTCGCCGTTGCGCTAGTGCAGCACCGCCCGAAAATGGTCACGCCGGCCGACCATGGACCGCTCACCAGAGACCATGACACCCTCGTCCAGGATGTCCAGTAGGCAGGCCACTCTCCACCGCCACACCCTATCGAGCCCTTGACCGCAGCCAGGCCATGGACCACCGGAAAACCTCCGCGCCCACTTTCAATGCGCCGTGCCAAGAGCGCGCCAGAGCGCCGCACCCGACCAGCTCGCACAGACCGCGCCTCGCTCTCTCTACGCACCGCTGATAACCCACAAGTATAGGGGGTGTATCGCAGTATTTTCAAGGGAAGTGAAACCCAATTTATTGATTCAACACAAGGGGAGCCAAAGAATAGTTATCAGCCTTAACAACTGAGTTGTCAATTCAGCTGCACCTAGAAACAATCTTGCTCACAGTAGTTTATCAGTAGCAACAGTTTTGTAGTAGGAAGAGTAAAGTAGCAGCAGTAGTAAAGCAAGGACAGTAGTAACAAAAGCAGTAAATAGTGGGATTCGAGTGCGGTAGGCATAGGGATGGATGGACGGACGTTGCATGGACAAGACAATTCACATAGCAATCAGAACATAGGGCAATTGCAGATAAATAAGATAAAGCCTCCAAGTACTAGACAATCCTAGTCATGTGTTCCATATATAGTCATACGTGCTCGCAATGAGAACTTGCACAACATCTTTTGTCCTGTCAGCCCGTTTGCAGCGGGGCCTCTAGGGAACTACTGGCAATTAAGGTGCTCCTTTTAATAGAGGACTGGAGCAAAGCATTAACACTCCATGAACACATGTGATCCTCACATCAAAGCCATTCCCTTCCGGTTATTCCGATTTCTGTCACTTCGGGGCCATAGGTTCCGGACAACAACGTGTGTATACAACTTGTAGATAAGACTAGAAACAATACTATCATAATGAATCAATAATAAGTTCAGATCTAAAATCATGGCACTCGGGCCCTAGTGACAAGCATTAAGAACAACAAGTCGCAACAAAGTCATAAGGCACTAATAAAAGATACTAGGCATTATGCCCTCACAATCTGATATCATTACATGAACGATCTCATGCAAACCCTACCATCCCCATAGCCTACAGTGGGGGATTACTCACTCATAGATGGGGGAAACATGGATGGTTGATGAAGATGATGGTGGAGATCGATGGAGATGGCTCCGGGGGCAGTTCCCCGTCCCGGCAGGGTGCCGGAACAGAGACTTTCTGTCCCCCGAATCACCCCTTCGGTGGCGGTGGCGCATCGGAACTTTTTGTGGAAAAACGTCGAACCCCCCGAAGTTTTTAGGTCAAAAGGCTTCTTATAGGCGAAGAGGGAGACTGAGGGGGTGCCTGGGGCCAGCACAGCATGAACTGGCGCGGCCAGGCCTAGCCCGCGCCTAGGGGTGGTGTGGCCAGCCCTTGGCCCTCCTCCGTCTCGTATTCTGGCTCCATGAGTCTTCTGAAAAAATAGGCACTTCGGCTTTTGTCCCGTCCAATTCTGAGAATATTCATTTTCTGACTTTCCTGGAAACAAAAACAGGAAAAAACAGGCAGCTCGCACTGTGGCTCTTGTTAATAGGTTAGTACAAGAAATCATATGAAAAGTACTCCAAAGTGTGGACAAAACACAAGAAAGTGGATAAAACCAAGCATGGAGCATCAAAAATTATAGATACATTTGCAATGTATCAACATCCCCAAGCTTAACTCCTACTCGTCCTCGAGTAGGTAAGTGATAGAAAGAAAGAATAATTTTTGAGGTGACATGCACCATCAAAGACTTGACCAAAGTATTTGTAAAACATTCAAAGCTGAGATCATAGTACTTCAATCATAACATGAAAGACAAAGTTCTAGCAATAAGACAAAGAAACTATGATGCAACATGAAAATGCACAAACAAAATATTCATGAATAACAATGCTTTGCAAGACGTTTGTTTGTTTCACATAAACAAAACATAGCATAGTGGCATTCAACTTGTCCCTCAAAGAGTAGCAAACATAAATGCATAGGACACCTTCAAAGTTCACAAGAGTGACTAGATACAAATAGTTTAAAACAAGCAATATCAAGGCATGCATCAATCAACATGTCTTGGGACAATGCACATAGAACTAAGAATGGCCACTATGCTCTCAAGAAAGTGCTTAGAGAATGTGTGGAGACTCAACAAGGAAATGAAAAGGTTTTGAATAGTTTGAAAGGCTTCCAAATGTTGAAAGTATGGTACTCATTAGCTTTGAGCTCTCATTGACCCTATCATAAGAATCTTTAATGTGGTTAAGGTGAAAGTGAGGTCCAATCTGAGTTATATGCTTGACAGACTATAAACTGAAAATCCCAAGTCCCTTGAGTGTGAGGGCCGCTCCTCATGCTACTCAACTTTAGTTACCGGTAAGTTCTTTTCATCGTAAGTATGTGCATATCATTGAGAACCGCCAATGGGGTACCCCTTGCCCGATGATACGGAAGAATCCCCATATCAAAATGACAAGGCAAGCAGACAATGAGTATCTCAGCAATCTTCTTATTTACCATGGGAAAATGGTGCTTTTTTCTCTCTTTCCTCTTTTCATAAATCTCTTTTTTTCTTTTTCTCAATAGCTATCTTTCACTTTTTTATAAGAAGAATGCTTCATAGATATCATTATGGTTACGCTGCAGGTTTCCACCATGTCAGCATGGATTAGACCAGCGGCCCAGGTGTTTCTCTAACACACACACATAACTCCATGGACTTACAAGCTCCCCTTTTATTTCACACCGACGACATCCGCAAACAAAAGAGAAAGGTATCAACTGGGTATATATTTACAAGTGTTGAAAGCATTCCCCGTGACAGCACGGTTCTGCTAATCCCCAACCTATAATTTGCAAGCATATAACTTTCATGGAGAGTTCACAATGGTTCAGGTTTATTAAGTGTAGGAAAATAAAGTGTGCTATCAAATTCGTGAGAGCTTTACTAACTAATTTTCCCATAACAAGAAAACATTTTATTCAGAAGAAAACAAGGCATACTGAATATGCACTGAAGTAGAAAATGATGCTAATAGGTAGGTATGGTGAACACTTTGGCAATATTTGTTTTAGGGAGTTGGAAACTTGAGTAAAACATACTCAGTGCAAGTGAAGGCTAGCAATAGTAAGGGAGCGACAAAGGAAAGAGCAATAATGGCCATAATCATGTAGAGCGACAAAACATTATTGATCAAAGCATAAAGTGATAGTACAAGTTGAAAACTAAAGGATCATCAAGGCTTATGGTGACTTGAGATAGTCATAACATGGTGTGAGCATGCGCCAAGTCAACCCAAATAAAGCATCAAAGGAGAATACCACTATACTATGCTTTAATATGCTAAAACAACGCATGATTCATCCAAGGCACATTAAGAAATCTCAATTGATTATAACGAGTCATGCTACAGCAAAGAATACTAATCATGAAGCCAAAACAATATCAAGCATGGCATGACAAAGCATAGGCCACAGTCAAAAACAAGCTCTCTTTACTACTTAAGCATGAGCTTTCCTACTCTTTTCCAAACCAAACCAAAACATTTGAACAACAATGTATGAAAGAGGGGGTCCAACCAATTTATTCAGCAACCTAAGAAAACCACGCAAACTAAAAACCAAAACCAAAAACGAAAAACGAAAAAGAAGACTCTCCAAGAACAACACAACTGTGCATGAAACAATAAAAATGAAGTGTTTGGAAGAAACCTGGGATTATTATTGATGAAGAAGGGGATGCCTTAGGCATCCCCAAGCTTTGACACTTGTACTTCTTGGATATTTCTTGGGGTGACACGTGTGGCATCCCCAAGATTGAGATTGAGTCCATCCTTCCTCTCATTACTCATTCCTTCCATACACCTGAAATTTTTCCTTCATACAAAACTTCATACAATCTCATTAGCAACATTAGTGCACTTAAGATAAATAAGTCTTAAGGTTCAGATTTAACACCAAACAAAATTCCATTAGAACACTAGATACTGTAGTACTTCCCTCTAAAATCTCAATTCCCCAAAAGAACTCAAGAAGGAACCAACAAGAAGCAAATGCAGAAAATGGCAGAAATCTGTCAAAACAGACCAGCAGGTAAAGACGAATTTTTTCGAAGACCTTCTGTTGCTCAAATAAAAAAGTGTTGAACTAACGAAAGTTAGATAACAACCTGGGGAAGAAGAAACAAAATAACAGCTCAATCCGATATACAGAGCTCTCTCACGAATATTTACGGTGAAGCACAGAAATCTGTTTCGAGACAGGAACTTTCCCAATTATCACTTCACTCTCATTAGAGGTTACTCTTGGCACCAAAAAGAAAAATAAAAAGGATAAGGAGCGGTTATTACTGAGGTAATAACTTCCAAGACTCATCTAAATCTTTTGGATTATCTCCCAATAAGTACTTTTTTTAATGCATTTAAGTTAGGCATAAGCAAAAACTAGAATGGATAGAATAGAAGTAAACAGAAATAATCATAGTGAAAACATTGTTTTGTTCAATGAAATCTTTTTGTTAACAAGGTTGATCAAGTCTTGCTACCAAAACAATTGCATATGAGACAAAACTTTGTATTCCACTAATAATTATGTTACCTCAACCTTGATAGCAATGGTCCCAATCATAATAGTTTCAAAAAATTTCTCTTGGTATGGGACAATATATTTCTCCAACTTGAATGCCCTCAACATTTTCAATTGAATTCAAAACCATAATTCCTATCAATCTTCTTGGGGAAATAGATAGTATGTTCCTTGTCATTGACATTGAAGGTCACATTCCCTTGATTACAATTAATAACAACTCCTGCAGTATTAAGAAAAGGTCTCCCAAGAATAATAGACATATTATCATCTTCAGGCATAAAAGTTTGAGAGGATGCTCTCATAAGAAATATGAATTGAAGTAAAAGAGAGCATCAAGAAGAAAACTCAAACACATTTAAGTCTAACCCACTTCCTATGCATAGGAATCATGCAAGCAAATAAATTTGCAAAGAACAAAGTGACAGTCATAGGAAGATAAAACAAGAGTAACTTCAAAACTTTTAGCACATAGAGAGGTGTTTCAATACCATGAAAACTCCTACCGCCATATTTTCCTCTGTCAAAATAATTTTCAGTAGCCTCATGAATGAACTCAACAATATAACTATCACATAAAGCATGCTTTTCATGATCTATAAGCACTAGAGCCTTATCATAAACATTTTCAAAGGAAACCTCGGGAACATAACATTCATCATCCTTTAGTAAGCATGGAGGACAATCAAATAATGTAAGAGATAAAGAGTTACTCTCATTAGAAGGTAGGCATGGGTAGCTAATCCATTCTTCCTCCTTTTGTTCATCACTCTCCTCCTCTTTTTCATCTAATGAGATTTCAGGTTCATCAATTTCTTCTTCCATAGGAGCCTGCAAGGCATTAGTCTCTTCCATAGGGTCCTGCAAGGCATTAGTCTCTTCCATTTGTGGAAAGAATCTATTAAAATACTCAAGAATAGGGCCATTTTCATCCTTGTAATTATCAAAGAAAAAATTAAGTAAACCATAAACCTCATACTTATAAGGTGAATCATCAATATTTTCAAGCAAATTAGCAAGTTCAAAAGCACCCTTCCAAGCAATAAATTCTTCAATTTGTTCCGCATCATAAAAGTCATAAATTCCTTTAGCATAGGAAGATATGGTATCATTATCATTATACTCACATTGAAAAGGAAGGTGTTTATACCTCTTTCTGTAAGGAGACTCATCACAGCAATAAGTAACATTATAAGTAGAGCACACGTTTCTAGCAATGGTATACAATCTATCAATTTGTCCCCATAAGTGTTTCCCTTTTTGTGACAAGCGGTGTTCCTTATAATAATATTTTTGATCTTCCGTGAACCCACCTTGCCAATAAGCTTCAGTTTCAAAGAAACCAACCATTGACAACAAGAATGACAAAGCAAGACATTAACAAACCAATGAAAATAACAACTAGAGTAGGAACTAATTTTTTTTGTATTTGTGATAAAGAAACAAGCAGACAAGGAGAAAGATAAACTTAGCTTGAACAATAGTGATTCCAAGTGAACTTGATAAATAAAGCTATGCTCCCCGGCAACGGCGCTAGAAAATAGTCTTGATGACCCACAAGTATAGGGGGTGTATCGCAGTATTTTCGAGGGAAGTGAAAACCAATTTATTGATTCGACACAAGGGGAGCCAAAGAATATTTATCAGCCTTAACAACTGAGTTGTCAATTTAGCTGCACCTGGAAACAATCTTGCTCACAGCAGTTTATCAGTAGCACCAGTTTTGTAGTAGGAATAGTAAAGTAGCAGCAGTAGTAAAGCAAGGACAGTAGTAACAAAAGAAGTAAACAGTGGGATTCGAGTGTGGTAGGCATAGGGATGGATGGACGGGCGTTGCATGGACAAGACAATTCACATAGCAATCAGAACATAGGGCAATTGCAGATAAATAAGATAAAGCATTCAAGTACTAGACAATCCTAGGCATGTGTTCCATATATAGTCATATGTGCTCGCAATGAGAACTTGCACAAAATCTTTTGTCCTGCCAGCCCGTTTGCAGCGGGGCCTCTAGGGAACTATGGCAATTAAGGTGCTCCTTTTAATAGAGCACCGGAGCAAAGCATTAACACTCCGTGAACACATGTGATCCTCACATCAAAGCCTTTCCCTTCCGGTTATCCCGATTTCTGTCACTTCGGGGCCATAGGTTCCGGACAACAATGTGTGTATACAACTTGTAGATAAGACCAAAAACAATACTATCATAATGAATCAATAATAAGTTCAGATCTGAAATCATGGCACTCGGGCCCTAGTGACAAGCATTAAGCACAACAAGTCGCAACAAAGTCGTAAAGCACTAATAAAAGATACTAGGCATTATGCCCTAACAATCTGATGCCATTACATGAACGATCTCATCCAATCCCTACCATCCCCATAGCCTACAGCGGGGGATTACTCACTCATAGATGGGGGAAACATGGATGGTTGATGAATATGATGGTGGAGATCGATGGAGATGGCTCTGGGGGCACTTCCCCGTCCCGGCAGGGTGCCGGAACAGAGACTTTCTGTCCCCCGAATCTCCCCTTCGCTGGTGGCGGCGCAGCGGAACTTTTCGTGGAAAAACGTCGAACCCCCCGAAGTTTTTTGGTTAGAAGGCTTCTTATAGGCGAAGAGGGAGACCAAGGGGTGCCTGGGGCCACCACACCATGCCCTGGCACGGCCTTGGCCTTCCTCCGTCTCCTATTATGGCTCCGTGAGTCTTCAGGAAAAATAGGCACTTTGGCTTTTGTCCTGTCCAATTCCGAGAATATTCATTTTGTGACTTTCCTGGAACCAAAAACAGCAGAAAACAGGCAGCTGGCACTATGGCTCTTGTTAATAGGTTAGTCCAAGAAATCATATGAAAAGTACTCCAAAGTGTGGACAAAACACAAGAAAGTGGATAAAACCAAGCATGGAGCATCAAAGATTATAGATACATTTGCAATGTATCAACCGCACACTCGCCATGATCACAACCAGCTCCTAGACACCCCCGTTCGCCGTCGCATGACCCGTAGCCCCCGTGCACTGTTTCGAACGCCGCCAGTTCCGCGCAGAGCACCGCACGCGCCCGAACAACCTAGACCACCCCGTCCCGCGCCATTAAGTCTGTCATGACCGCCAGGGAGCACCGCACCGTCCCCTACCCTCAGTCACGCTGCTAGCCGCATGTATCATCGTCACCGACGAGCCCGAGCCCATGCCGCTATGTCCCTCCTCCGGTGTATAAATAGATGCCCCCTTCGCCTCCATTCTCCACACCAACATACTCCCCACTCCTCACTAAGCCTCCCACACCTTTCCCTGGAGCAAGGAGACCACCGGCCCGCTAGAATTTCACCAGAGTTCGCCACTGCAGAAGGAGAAGGGAGCCGTTGATTGGAGCCGCCCCAGGAGCTGCTGCGACCACCATTCAAACCGCCGTCATCGAAAATGTCGTTCGCCCCCATCACCGACCCTAGCTGGAGCCCCAGTGAGTCCCTAGAGACCCCCACTGCCTTGTTAGGGTTCAGACCTCACCAGAGCTGTTCGTCGTTGACGATGAACCTCAGCCGTTAGATCAGGTTCTAATCGTAGGGCCTAGATTGAAAGATACTGTTTCGGTTAGATAGAGTCGCTGACTATTGGGACCCCCTGTCAGCAGCCCGCTGCGCCACGCTGTGTGATGTCTACGCACTTCTATTCTTTTAGACAGTTGTTGGGCCTCCAAGTGCAGAGGTTTGTAGAATAGCAGCAAGTTTTCCCTTAAGTGCATTACCCAAGGTTTATCGAACTCAGGGAGGAAGTGGTCAAAGGTATCCCCTCTCAAGCAACCCTGCAATCAAGATACAAGAATTCTCTTGTGTCCCCAACACATCAAATACACTTGTCAGGTGTATAGGTGCACTAGTTCGGCGAAGAGATAGTGAAATACAAGTGGTATGGATAATTATAAGTGGTAACGGTGATAGAAAATAGCTTGATGGCGTGGAAAAGACTAAAGTAAAACTGAAATAAAGATGGAAGCAAGCAAACATATAACATATCTAATTGCAAACAGTGTATCAATGCTTAGAAACAAGGCCTAGGGATCATACTTTCACTAGTGAACACTCTCATATAAATATATTCTTCTTTATGATACTACTCTTAACTACTCTTCGGTTGGACACTCTAATCGATAGTAGGGCTATAACAGCACACCTCAAAGTCCGCTTTCCCCATCTAGATAACCCCACACTATCACCTTGAGCACTAGATAAGTCCAACAAACACCACAATTTCATAAAGACATCCAACTCCAAATATAACTCATAACAAGTATTTGTAGTCTCTAGCCTAAGTGCCACCATGGTGTGCACGCTGTCACTTTCACACACATGGGGAGAGCAGAGATCTATTAAAGCACTTGAATGGCAAGGTAGATCTACTTGATTACAAAACTCATGATCACAATATGATCATGCATAGAGAGAGAGATGAACACATAGCTACTGGTAGAACCCTTAGCCTCGAGAGAGAACTACTCCCTCCTTATCATGGGAATCAGTAATGGTGATGGAGATGGTGGTGGAGATCGATGGAGATGGCTCCGGGGGCACTTCCCCATCCTGGCAGGGTGCCGGAACAGAGACTTTCTGTCCCCCGAATCTCCACTTCGGGGGAGGCGGCGCTGTGGAACTTTTCATGGCTGGAGGCTTGATTATTTAGGTTTTTTGCATCGGGAGGCTCTTATAGGCGAGAGGGGAGACTGAGAGGGTGCCGGAGGGGCCCACACCACCCCCTGGCGCGGCCTAGCCTGGCCCGCTCCACCAGGTGGTGTGGCCAGCCCCTGGCCCCTCTTCGTCTCGTCTTCTAGCTCCGTGAGTCTTCCGGTAAAATATCGACTTTGGCTTTTGTCCGGTCCAATTCCGAGAATATTGATTTTCTAACTTTCCTGGAACCAAAAATAGTAGAAAACAGGCAACTGGCACTGTGGCATCTTGTTCATAGGTTAGTCCAAGAAATCATATGAAAAGTACTCCAAAGTGAGGACAAAACACAAGAAAGTAGATAAAACCAAGCATGGAACATCAAAAATTATAGATACATTTGCAATGTATCAACATCCCCAAGCTTAACTCCTGCTCGTCCTCGAGTAGGTAAGTGATAAAAAGAAAGAATAATTTTTGAGGTGACATGCACCATCATAAACTTGACCAAAGTATTTGTAAAAAATTCAAAGCTGGAATCATAGTACTTAAATCATAACATGAAATACAAAGTTCTAGCAATAAGACAAAGAAACTATGTTGCAACATGAAAAGGCACAAACAAAAGATTCATGAATAACAATGCTTTATAAGAAGTTTGTTTGTTTCACATAAAGAAAACATAGCATAATAGTATTCATCTTGTCCCTCATAGAGTATCAAACATAAATGCATAGGACACCTTCAAAGTTCATAAGAGTGACTAGATACAAGTAGTTTAAAACAAGCAATATCAAGTTATGCATCAATCAACTAGTCTTGGGACAATGCACATAGAACTAAGAATGGCCACTATGCTCTCAAAGTAGGTGCATAAAGGTAGAAGGTGGAGACTCAATATAATGGTGGAAGAAAGGCCTCCATAGAAGGAAGTAGAGATTCAAGTCTCATAAAGAGCTTCCAAAAATTATGGTAATTACTAGCTTTCAACTCTCATTGCCCCTATCATAAGCATCTTGAAGGTGATTAAGGTTAAAGTGACACAACTAAGAGGATATGCTTGACAAGTTATAAACCAAAGTCTCATGGCCCTTACTTATGAAGACCGAACCTCATGCTACTCAACTTTAGTCACGAGTAAGATCTTGTCATTGTAAGTACATGTGTATCATAAAGAACCGTCAACGGGGTACCCCTTGCACATGATATAGGAGCTATCCCATAATCAAAATGACAAGGCAAGCAGACAATGAGCATCTCAGCAATCTTTTTATTTGCTATTTGCATAGGTTTTTATTGAGGATGCTTCATAGAGTGCTCATTATGGTTATCCTGCAAGTTTCCACCATGATTAGGCATGGCTTAGGCTAGCGGCCCAGGTGTTTCTCTAACACACATACAAACTCCATGATCTTACAAGTTCCACTTTTATTTCACACCGTCGGGATCCATAAGCAAAAGAACATGATATCAATGGGGTACAAAGTATAGGGCAATGTTGAAAGCATTCCCCATGATACATGGTTCTGCTAACTTCAACTTATAAAGCGCAAGCATATATGCAACAAAGAAGGACCCAATGGTTCAAGTTTATTAAGTGCAAGAAAAGTAAAGTGTGCCATCAAGTTCGTGAGAGCTTTAATCACTAGTTTTCTCATAACAAGTTTAATTTGGAAGGTAAAAAAAAACATGAATATACTTAGAATAGCATAAGCTAGTAGGTAGGTATGGTGGACTCTTTGGAATAACTTGGTTTAGGGAGTAGGATGCATGAGTGGAACTCATACTTGGTTGTGGAGGCTAGCAAAAGATTGGGAGCGACAAACTAAGAGAGCAATAATGGCCATAATCATGTAGAGCGACAAAACATCATTGATCAAAGCATAAATTGATACTACAAGTTGAAAACTAAAGGATCATAAAGGCTATGGTGACTTGAGATAGTCATAACATGGTGTGAGCATGCGCCAAGTCAACCCAAATAAAGCATCAAAGGAGAATACCGCTATACTATGCTTTAATATGCTAAAACAATGCATGATTCATCCAAGGCACATTAAGCAATATCAATTGTTTATAACAAGTCATTCTAAAGCAAATAATGCTAAGAATAAAGCCAAAACAATATCAAGCATGCCATGACAAAGCATATGCCACAATCAAAAACAAGCTCTTTGTAACACATAAGCATGAACTTTCCTACTCTTTTCCAAACCAAACCAAACTATTTGCAAACCAATGTATGAAAGAGGGGGGTCCAACCAATTTATTCAATCAAACTAAGAAAACCAAGCAAAAAAAAACCAAAAACGAAAACAAAGACGCTCCAAGAACAACACAACTATGCATGAAACAATAAAAATGAAGTGTTTGGAAGAAACCTGAGATTTTTATTGAAGAAGAAGGGGATGCCTTGGGCATCCCCAAGCTTTGACGCTTGTACCTCTTGGATATTTCTTGGGGTGACACGCGTGGCATCCCCAAGATTGAGCTTTAGTCCATCCTTCATCTCATTACTCATTCCTTCCATACACCTGAAAATTTTCCTTCATACAAAACTTCACATAATCTTTATTAGCAACATTATTGTACTCAAGATAATAAGTCTTAAGTTTTAGTTCTAACACCAAATAAACTTCCATTAGAACACTAGATACTGAAGCACTTCCCTCAAAAATCTCAATTCTCCAAAAGAACTCAAAAAGGAACCAACAAGAAGCAAATGCAGAAAATGGCAGAACTCTGTCAAAACAGACCAACAGGTAAAGACGAATTTTTTCGAAGACCTTCTGTTGCTCAAATCAAAAAATGTTTAACTAACAAAAGTTAGATAACAACCTAGGGAAGAAGAAACAAAATTCACGCCTCAAAAATCCGTACAAAGATTTTACACGATTTTTGACGGTGAAGCACAAAAATCTGTTTCAGGACAGAACTTTCCCAATCATTACTTCTCTTTCATTAGAGGTTACTCTTGGAACAAAAAGCAAATAAACAGGATAAGGAGCAGTTATTACTGAAGTAATATCTTCCAAGACTCATCTAAAACTTTTGGGTTATCTCCCAATAAGTACTTTTCTTTAACGCCTTTAAGTTAGGCATGATAGTTTGAGAAGATGCTCAGATAAGAAATATGAATTCAAGTAAAAGAGAGCATCAAGAAGAAAATTCAAAACATATTTAAGTCTAACCCACTTCCTATGCATAGGGATCTTGTAAAGAAGAAAGTCCTGAAATCACAAAGAAACAAGCATAGGAAAGCAAAACAAGTGCAACTTCAAGACTTTCAACATAAAGAGGGGAAACTTAATATTATTGACATGCATAAAACCATGTTTCCCTCTCTCATAATAACTTTCAGTAGCATCATGAATAAAATTAACAATATAACTATCACAAGAAACATTATTATCATGAGCCACATGCATAAAAGAATTAATACTCCCCACATAAACATAGTCATTCTTATTAATTGTAGTGGGAGCAAATTCAACAAAACAGCTATCATTATTATTTTCATCACCATAATCATCAAATATTGGAGGCATAGTGTAATCATAATTAATTTTCTCCTCAATAGTAGGTGGACTGAAAATATCATATTAATCATTGTAATCATCATATATTGGAGGTTTTGTATCATCATAAGCAATAGAATAGCTATCTCCCAAACCTAGGGAACTAAAAAGATCAGTTTCATAAAAACTAGCTTCCCCAAGCTTAGACTTTTCCATAGCATTAGCAATAATGGTGTCCAAAGAATTCATACTAAGAACATTGCTATTAGCATGCAAATAAAGTTCCATAGGTTTTTTAATTTTCTCTTCAAACACTTCATGCCCTAACTCAAGATAAATATTATAAAGCTCTCTAATTTTGTTGTTGTTTTCCATTAAGCCTAACAAGGGAAAACAAGAAATAAAAAGACAAAATTGTAGAATCTAAAGGAAATAACTTCGAGCACTCACACCGGAGGATGTGAGTACCTTTTACCTTACCTCCCCGGCAACGGCGCCAGAAAATAGGCGTTTGCCGTGGGAGGTTCTTCTTAATCCTCCGGTGTGAATACCTTTTACCTTTCCTCCCCGGCAACAGCGCCAAAAATATCTTGATATCTACGCACTTCTATTCTTGTAGACAGTTGTTGGGCCTCCAAGTGCAGAGGTTTGTAGAACAGCAGCAAGTTTTCCCTTAAGTGGATTACCCAAGGTTTATCGAACTCAGGGAGGAAATGGTCAAAGGTATCCCCTCTCAAGCAACCCTGCAATCAAGATACAAGAAGTCTCTTGTGTCCCCAACACACCAAATACACTTGTTAGGTGTATAGGTGCACTAGTTCGGCGAAGAGATAGTGAAATACAAGTGGTATGGATAATTATAAGTGGTAACAGTGATAGAAAATAGCTTGATGGCGTGGAAAAGACTAAAGTAAAACTGAAATAAAGATGGAAGCAAGCAAACATGTAACAGATCTAATTGCAAACACTGTATCAATGCTTAGAAACGAGGCCTATGGATCATACTTTCACTAGTGAACACTCTCATATAGATATATTCTTCTTTATGATACTACTCTTAACTACTCTCCGGTTGGACACTCTAATCCATAGTAGGGCTATAACAGCAAACCTCAAAGTCCGCTTTCCCCATCTAGATAACCCCACACTATCACCTTGAGCACTAGATGAGTCCAACAAACACCACAGTTTCATAAAGACATCCAACTCCAAATATAACTCATAACAAGTATTTGTAATCTCTAGCCTAAGTGTCACCATGGTGTGCACGTTGTCACTTTCACACACATGGGGAGAGCAGAGATCTATTAAAGCACTTGAGTAGCAAGGTAGATCTACTTGATTACAAAGCTCATGATCACAATATGATCATGCATAGAGAGAGATGAACACATAGCTACCGGTAGAACCCTTAGCCTCGAGAGAGAACCACTCCCTCCTCATCATGGGAATCAGCAATGGTGATGGAGATGGTGGTAGAGATCGATGGAGATGGATTCAGGGGCACTTCCCCATCCCGGCAGGGTGCCGGAACAGAGACTTTCTGTCCCCCGAATCTCCCCTTCGGTGGCGGCGGCGCTGTGGAACTTTTCGTGGCTGGAGGCTTGATTATTTAGGGTTTATGCATCGGGAGGCTCTTATAGGCGAGAGGGGAGACCGAGGGGGTGCCGGAGGGGCCCACACCACCCCTTGGCGTGACCTGGCTTGGCCCGCGCCACCAAGTGGTGTGGCCAGCCCCTGGCCCCTCTCCGTCTCGTCTTCTGGCTCCATGAATCTTCTAGTAAAATATCGACTTTGGGTTCTGTCTAGTCCAATTCCGAGAATATTGATTTTTTGACTTTCGTGGAACCAAAAACAGCAGAAAATAGGCAACTGGCACTATGGCATCTTGTTAGTAGGTTAGTCCAAGAAATCATATGAAAAGTACTCCAAAGTGAGGACAAAACACAAGAAAGTAGATAAAACCAAGCATGGAACATCAAAAATTATAGATACATTTGCAATGTATCACTGTGCAGATTGGGCCGGCCCAGCTAGTTCCCCGTGCAGAGCCGAATGATTCAAATAGTTATTTTCCATTTTAGTTAAAACCAGATTCTATGAGTAGATTCAAAAATCAATTCAAAGAGATCCACTGAACCAAATTACATGATTCCAATTTTTTTTTAAAGGTATTTAAATTATCTATCCAAGCCTGTTGGATTTGAACCATTTGGAGTTAGTGATCACATATCGTAAAAATAACAAGACAGAGACTTTTCCAACTTCAAACATTTTTCAAACTCAACCATAAATGCTTTTGAGTTGATTCCAACTCTCAAAAATCACATTTGACAAGATCTATCTGAATAAGTAAAAATATGTAGGTTTACATGCAGTGACATTGGACTAGAACCAAAAGAATGCTATATAGGTATTTCTAGTCACTTTGATTATATTAAATGATAATCTTAAACTTTGTAAAATATGACCAACACTTTAAATCACATTCCCAAGTATTAGAATATCTGGTGATGACATGTGTCAACATGATCCCATATTTTAATTGGAGAATATTAAATCTTAAGTATATTTAATGAGTAGAAATTACTTTTCTAAAATAAAATAAATAAGACTAAGTCTTTATTTCATGTGATGATTGTGTTGATGCTAGAGCATCTAGTTGAACCTTAGTTTGCTAAATAGAAATAGTTAAGTATTGTTTGGTGATTGTATACCTCGTATTCATTTATAGACGCTAGTACCGACCCGGGATACGAGGAGCAGGAGTACTACGAAGAAGAAGAAAACTTCAACCACTGGACCAATCAAGGCAAGCTAACACTTGCAAATTTCCTAACTATGCAAGCCATCACTAATTGCAAGCTAGAACTATGCAAGTCATCCTTTCAAGATAACCTATGCAAGATGCATTAGGCATGCTTGGTTATGCAACTATGATTATACCAATCCCAAGTTTTACTTGCAAGATTTATTCTTTTACTTTTACTAAAGTTCTTTACTTTTAGTTAGTGCTTAGTGAGTATTGGAACAATAGTATATATACCATAAAGAGTATAAAACTAGGCATAGCTAGCTATACCTAGATGTCATCAAAAGGAATAACCCTAGAGTTGGATAGTTACACTTGATTAGCACCCTTCATTAGTGAATACCCTCAACTTTATTGGCTAGTACTAAGCAATAAAAGTTTATCACTTTAGATGGGAATACTTAGTGAAAATGATTATGAAAACCTTGGAATGAGGATCCATTCTATTGAAATGTTTTGACATGTGTTGAGACACACTTGATTTGATGATGAAAATGTTGAGGCATGAGCCTTAGCCCATTATAAAAACTGATGGTTGGCTTCAGATGCGATACCATTCCAATTTTACCGTACAACCACAATACCCTAATTTGGGTAGGGCTTAGCTGGAAGTTTATATGCCTTAGTATGGGTTCCCTTGCGGAAGAGGTTGAGCTGAGGCCACCTCATGATGAATGTCCACCTATGCAGTGCCCAGGATGGCAGATGGCCATGGCTGGGAGGCCAAGCTCATAGGGGAGGTGCCTATACTAGAGTGTGTAATTGAAAGGCTATGATTGATTGTCCACATACTAAGTATGACTGATTCAGGGTTATCCCTGACGGATGTATCGAATTTTGTGGTGAAAGTGTACCACGTCTGCAGAGTGTGAAACTATTTGAATAGCCGCATCCGCGGTCATGGACAATTGGAGTGGCCATACTGTTCCGTTGTCAGATGTTTTCAAAATGACTTGTGAACTGAACTATGACTTTGACTTGAACACCACAGGATTGTGGACATGAAAACTAGGTTCCCACTTAAGTGATTTAGAACATTAAGTTAGCTTTGTTTACTTCTAAAAAATCTTGAGATAAACCTGGATTTTTGCAAATAAACCTAGAACTTAAGATTCCTACTAGAACTACTCTCTTGTGAGTGATAGTTTGTGACTACTTAGAGAGTACTCATGGCTTTGTCCCTGGTTATTCTCATGGCCAGACTATGAGGAGGACTAGCAGGATGATGGACACCAGGAGGTCTACGACAACTAGGATCATCTCCCATTGTCAGCATTGCCTATGACTCTGAAGATGGAGCCCCTACTACGTTTAATTTCCGTTGCTTGATTTGTATTAAGACTGGATCATGAAATCCTTTATTTGTAAGACCTTATTATGGTTTGTAATGGATGATGTACTGTGATATTAATCTATTATGTCTCACAAAAATGGTAATCCTGGGATTGCAAGGTATGGCATAACAGGCATCTGGGATTGAAAATCCGGGTGTTGACAAGTTGGTACCAGAGCCATCCTGACCGTAGGAGACCCTAGTTAGAATGGACGTCCGAACAAAAATTTAGTTTCAAAACAAAAGAAGTGAGTATTTATGAAAACCTGTTCCCACTCTTATCCTCGAGATTCTTTCAGAAAAATTCACGTTACTCAATAATTCTTGCAATTCTACATAAAATTTGAAACACTTGATCACCTTACTAACTTGCTCACCCTAAATTCTTATAGATGGAAGTCCAGTATTGCAAGTTCTACCAGCTGGGCAACGGAGGCCAACTGATCTTTGAGAGGGATCTAGATGCATTGTCAGAGTATCTGGAGCGCCCGCACCCGGAGTTCTTCGGGGCACAACTCAACGATCACATATGAGGAGATCTACAATGGATGATAGTTGCAGATCTCAGAGGAAAAATGGAAGAACCCACTTCGGAGAAGAGCCAATTCATCCTACGGGAGAACAACTGGCTAGACGGATTAGCCAGGGCCATGCATGAAGCTCTTGCCCGTCTGTGTCGGCAAAACATCAACCTGATCCAGGGAACTCGCTTTGCTCACTACGCAAGGCCTGATTCTATGGGAATGCCCTTGGAGATGCTAGGACACCCAGAGCTGAAGCACCAGGTGGATAATCTTGACTTCATGTTGTATGATAGACAGAAGGAGTTGGACAACGCCCGTGCCTACACCAACCACAACCATGCCATTGAAGTCAAGAAGGACCAGACTCTCGCCATTCTCGCCAAGGAGCGCCAATCACTTCATCGTCAACGCGACAAGAAGGATCGCACCATCGATCATCTTCGCAAGAAGGTGGCTGCTCTCAAGAAGACCATCTGTGAACAGGAAATCCAGCTTGAAGCAAAGGAGGAGGATGAAGGTGAAGATATCTAGGGAGATATTTACTCTTACCTCAGTGATGACAACGACTACCTGGAGGATGATGCCATGGAGTTCCACACTGATGATGATGATTCCGACTTCATTGATGATGACTAGATGCACTTGATCACTACCGTAAGAATGAGTTGTACCGGTCCCACTGTATCGTAATTTCATAGAATGGTTCTTAAAACCATCTGTTTTCTATTTTGTGTGTGGTGTGTGTTTGTATTGTGTGGTTTGAGTGAATGAATGAGAGGAAGTTGTTAGTTTGCAAAACCTGAGTCAAACCCAAAGTTTAAAGCTTTTGAAACAAAACCATGAACCTTAGAAATTTCCCTCTTGTCTCATTATCTATCTCAATCTTCATATGACTTGTGGAAACCCTGGAGGAAGCAGCTCATCTCAGGACCCAATGCTGCAAATTCTGCAAATGCTAGTTTCCGACTGTGAAGCTAGTAGAGCCGAACGTCAAGCCAACTTAGACACTCGTCAACAGATAGCTCATATGGCCTACAACAATCAAGGCCATGGAAATCAGGATCACCATGGATCCAAACTAAAGAACTTTCAGAATACCAATCCCCTATCTTTAGTAAGTCTAAGGATCCCTTAGATGCTGATGAGTGGCTGCAAACCATGGAGAACTACCTGGAGGTCGCAGGAGATGAAGCCAACGAGAAAGTACTGTTTTCCACTCATTATCTGGCAGGAGATGCAAGAGCCTGTTGGAATAGCACCCGTACAATGAATGAAGGTCAGATGATGACTTGGGAAGCATTCAAGATCAAGTTCAGACGGACCCATGTGCCCCAAGGTTTGGTCACCAGAATGAGGGATGAGTTCAGGGAACTGAAGCAAGGAAGGATGACGATAGTTGAGTATGGTGACAATATTCTATCACTAGCTAGATATGCCCCGGATGAGATTAACACTGAAGCAAAGAAGAAGGAAAGGTTCCTAAATGGATTGCATGATGAGATGCAGACCGTGTTAGTCAACATCCATTTTGCTGATCTAGAAGAGCTAGTAGATTCTGCCATTCAGATGGAAGGGAAGATAAACCAAGCCAATGACAATCGCAAGTGCAGGATGATGCACCAGACTGGATCCCACAATACCCAGAAGTATCGCCCCAACCCGTCTGCAGGATATGCCCCAAGAAACAATAGACCCCCTATGTCCCGTCCCAACTATCCCAATCATAGCGGAGGAAACTTGAAGTCTGGAGGAAACCACAACAACAACCTCGGCAACTCCAATAACTTCAACTGTGCACTGCCCAAGTCCAACAACAACAACAACAACAACACTGCCCCAAGGACTGGAAGCAATGTTGTGCCTGTTGCAGCAAAAGACAAGTCACAGATCACTTGCTTTGAATGTGGACTCAAGGGTCACTACTCCAATGAGTGCCCCAAGAAGCTTGCAGCAGCCACCAATGTGAATGCACCCGCTCAGCAGCAACGCCGTGTTCAGCCTGGAAGGATATTTTCCCCAGGGAACTCACTCAACCGCAACGGCCTTCTGTTCCACATGAATGTTGAAGAAGCTCAGGAAGCGCCCGATGTCGTGCTGGGTATGTTTTCTATTAACTCAGTACTTGCAAGAGTGTTGTTTGATTCGGGAGCATCGCAATCATTTGTTAGAGAAGAATTTGCATGCACTAGTAAGATTCAACCAACAAAATTGAAGCATGTTATGATAGTTCAAATACCTGGTTCAACCACCAAAGCTAGAAAATTTTGCAAGGCTGTACCTATCCAAATCCATGGAATAGATTTTTATGCCAATATAATAGTACTTGGAACCAAAGGTTTGGAAGTAGTACTAGGAATGGATTGGATGTTGAAACATAAAGGATTAATCGACTGTGCCAAGAAAGCCATAACCATGACCAGTAGCACTGGAGTATCAGTAGAGCATGTATCTGAAACTTTGCCCTATCAATTCAAGTGCAACAAGAGTCTAGCCCAACCAACCCTAGACCAAGTCAGAGTAGTCTATGAATACCCCGATGCATTCCCAGATGAATTTCCCGGTATGCCCCCAGATTGGGATATCGAGTTCATCATTGAACTAATTCCTGGAACTGGACCCATAGCTCAGAGACCTTATAGTATGAACCCCTCTAAACTAGTGGAGCTGAAGAAGCAACTTGATGCTATGCTGGCGAAAGGTTTCATTCAACTAAGCGCATCGCCATGGAGATCGCATGTTTTGTTTGTGGATAAGAAAGATGGAGGTAGCCGTTTGTGTATGGATTACCGGAAGCTGAATGATGTCACCATCAAGAACAAGTACCGACTATCGAAGATTGAGGATCTGTTTGACCAGTTGACTGGTGCCAGAGTGTTCTCTAAGATTGATCTTAGAACTGGTTATCATCAACTCAATATTCGTGCAACGGATATTCCAAAGACTGCCTTTACCACCAGATATGGATTATATGAGTACATTGTCATGTATTTTGGATTAATCAATGCCCCCTCTTATTTCATGAATCTCATGAATAAGATTTTTATGAACTTCCTAGATAAGTTTGTCGTGGTTTTTATCGACAATATTCTGATCTATTCCAAGTCAGAAGAAGACCATGAGCTACACCTGAGGACCATCCTTGAAACCCTTAGAGAACATCATTTGTATGCTAAGTTTAGCAAATGTGAGTTCTGGTTCAAGGAAGTAGGATTCCTAGGACATATTGTGTCGGCAAGAGGAGTCGTTGTCAATCCCGTCAAGATCAAATATGTTGAAGCATGGAAAGCCCCAACCACTCAAACCCAAGTCCATGCATTTCTCGGATTAGCGGGATATTACCGCAAGTTTGTTGAAGGATTATCGAGCATCGCAAGATCGATGGCCCAGTTGTTGAACAAAGATAAGACGTTTGAATGGACAGACAAATGTGAAGCAAGTTTTCAAGAGCTCAAGAAGAGATTGATTTCAGCCCCAATTCTGATTATGCTGGATATCAAGAAGCCTTTTGATGTGTATTGTGATGCATCCAAGAATGGTCTCGGATGTGTGTTGATGCAAGAAGGCAAAATCATAGCATATTTGTCCCAACAACTAAAGCAACATGAGCAAAACTACCCTACCCATGACCTTGAACTAGCAACCGTAGTTTTAGCCTTGAAGACATGGCGTCATTACCTTATGGGTAACTGCTGTGAGATTTATTCGGATAACAAGAGTCTGATGTATATCTTCACCCAGAAGGAGCTGAATATGAGGTAAAGGAGATGGATAGAGTTAATCAAGGATTATGACCTTGACATTCACTATCACCCCGGCAAAGACAATGTGGTAGCGGATGCTCTTAGCAGATTGCCGTGTAGATTAAACACCATGATTAAAGAAGCTCAACCAAGTTTGCATGAAGAGTTGGAGCAGTTTAGAACAGAGCTAGTTAGCAAAGGATTTTTAGCTAGCATTGAACTTCAACCCACTTTGATCAGTCAGATCAAGGAGGCGCAGAAAGGAAATGCAATTATCGACGGAATCAAGCATCGTATCGGTACAGGAAAGGTACCCGGATTCACCGAAGATGAAGAAGGAGTTTTGTGGTACAAAGGACATATCTGTGTGCCAGCAGATTCTGAGTTGAAATAAGTTATCATGTAGGAAGCTCATGATACTCTTTATTCTATCCATCCCGGAGGAACGAAGATGTATTAGGATTGGAAGGAGCAATTTTGGTGGCACAAGATGAGAGAAATCAGAAGCTACATCGCCAAGTGTGATATCTGTCAGAGAGTCAAAGCGGAACATCAGCGACCCGCAGGACTTTTGCAACCATTGCAGATTCCGGAATGGAAATGGGATTCTATCGGAATGGATTTCATCACCGGTTTGCCTACTTCTAGTAGGGGAAATGACTCTATTTGGGTCATAGTTGATAGACTGTCTAAGGTAGCCCATTTTATACCAGTCAAGACCATCTACCAGAGTTCGAAGCTAGCAGAGCTGTACATTGCTAGAATCGTCAGTTTGCATGGAACCCCTAAGACCATCGTAGCGGATCGAGGAAACCAGTTTACCTCAAGATTTTGACAGAAAGTCCAAGAAGGATTAGGAACCAAGCTGAACTTCAGCACATCGTATCACCCGCAAACCGATGGACAAACTAAAAGAGTCAACCAAATTTTAGAAGATATGTTGAGAGCTTGTGGGCTAGAGTATGGATCAAAATGGGAAGACTGTCTGCCTTTCATAGAATTCTCATACAACAATAGTTATCAAGCTAGTTTGCAAATGGCCCCATTTGAATTTCTGTATAGAAGGAAGTGCCATACCCCATTGAATTGGTCGCAAGTAGGAGAGAGTCAGATTTT
Organism: Avena eriantha; assembly: GCA_910589775.1. NCBI lineage: Eukaryota > Viridiplantae > Streptophyta > Magnoliopsida > Poales > Poaceae > Avena > Avena eriantha. The sequence goes on from OU342742.1 coordinate 491,727,407, forward strand.
CGGACCTGACATCCTACGAGAAGCCGAAGAGAAGGTTCACAAAGTCCATGAGCACCTCAAGACCACCCAATCGAGACAAAAGAGTTATGCTAACAAGAGCCGTCGAGACCTGACCTTCAATGTCGGAGATTTTGTGTACCTCAAAGTATCACCCTTGAAAGGAATGCAACGTTTTCGTCTGAATGGAAAGTTAGCCCCCAGATATATTGGACCCTTCAAGATTTTGAATCACCGAGGAGAAGTATCGTATGAACTGGAACTTCCAGAGGAGATGTCCGCCATCCATAATGTGTTCCATATCTCGTTACTTCGCAAATGCCTAGAAGTTCCGGAGAAGACTGAGGTGTTCAAGAACATCGATCACCGAGCCATAGATATCAACAAGGATCTGACGTATTATGAAGTGCGCATCCGTATTTTGGAAGAAACCTTCAGAACCACCAGGACCCGGAGTATCAAGTTTCTCAAGATCCGGTAGAGCAACCATACTGAAGAAGAAGCTACCTAGGAGCGATAAGATTACATTAGGACTGAGTTTCCAAATCTCTTTAGTTCCTAGGTTTTCTTAAATCTCAGGACGAGATTTTGTTTAAGGAGGGAAGGTTGTAACACCCCAAAAACATAATCAAGATTATCAAGTTCTAATCACCCAAATTTATGGTTAACAAAAAACTTTTATTCCAAAAATCTATATGAATGCATGTGTGTTTTGCATTAGTGTATGATTGAGGGATAATGCCATGTTTGATTGCAACAAATGATGAGAAATGGGTTAGAGATGAATGCTACATCATCTAGGCCAAATACAAACAAAATCAAAATAAATCAAATATGAATTACATAAGCTAATGGTCATTTTGACAAAAGTTAACCAGTAGGCCACTTTGAGTGTTCCTAGAAAAAATTCTAACAGAAAAAATTCCACTTCTTTTTCACCCCCTTGCTAGACCAAGTAAAAGTGAACCCAAGCCCACTTTACAAACTCATATCAACTATTTTCAAATCTATTTAAAGGATAGTTCAAAATTGAATCAAGTTCATATGGTAAGATCACCATTTTGCAAAAACCACTCAAATCAATTCACCTTGGCAAACCCAAGCAACCAGAGACTACCAAGCATAAGTTTAGATCACTCACCAAATTTCATTAAAAAATTCAAATTTAAATTCTTTCGGCCATTTAGTCAAACACCTTGCAGACACAAATCCAATCCTGCCTAGGTTCACTGTTTTGAGCAGTGATCACTCACCCCACTATCCCCTCTTCACTCCCGTAGTCTCCCCCCAACACACAGCAGCGCCAGACATGCACCCCTCTTCGTCGTTGCGCCAGTGCAGCGCCGCCCGAAAATGGTCACGTCGGCCGACCAAGGACCGCTCGCCAGAGACCACGCCGCCCTCGTCCAGGATGTCCAGCAGACAGGCCACCGTCCACTGCCACCCCTGTCCAGCCCTTGACTGCAGCCAGGCCATGGACCACCAAAAAACTGCCACGCCCACATTCTTTGCGCCGTGCCGAGAGCGCGCCAGAGCGCCGCACCCGACCAGCTCGCACAGACCGTGCCTCGCTCTCTCCGTGCACGTGCACACTGACCATGATCACAACCAGCTCCCAGACATCCCCGTTCGTCGCCGCGCGACCCGTAGCCCCCATGCGCCGTTTTGAACGCCGCCGGTTCCGCGCAGAGCACCGCACGTGCCCGACCAGCCTAGACCACCCTGTGCCGTGCCATTAAGTCTGTGATGACCGCTAGGGAGCACTGCACCGCCCCTACCCTCAGCCGCGCCGCTAGCCGCCTGTATCATCGTTACCGACGAGCCCGAGCCCATGCCCCTATGTCCCTTCTCTGGTGTATAAATAGAGGCCCCCTCCACCTCCATTCTCCACACCAACACACTCCCCACTCCTCACTGAGCCTCCCACACCTTTCCCCGGAGCAAGGTGAGCACCAGCCCACCGGAATTTCACCGGAGTTCACCGCTGCAAATTGAGAAGGGAGCCGTTGATTGGAGCCGCCCCAGGAGCTGTCGCGACCACCATTCGAACCGCCATTGTTGACAACATCATTCGGCCCCATCGCCGATCCTAGATGGTGCCTCGGTGAGTCCCCAGCGACCCCCACCGTCGCGTTAGGGTTCAGACCTCACAGGAGCTGTTCGTCATCGATGATGAACCTCAGCCGCTAGATCAGGTTCTAATCGTAGGGCCTAGATTGAAAGATACCATTTCGGTTAGATAGAGTCGCTGACTAGTGGGGCCCCCCTGTCACCAACCCGCTGCGCCACACTGTGCAGATTGGGCCGGCCCATTTAGTTTCCTGCGCAGAGCCCAGTCATTCAAATAGTTATTTTCCATTTTAGTTAAAACCAGATTCAGTCAGAAGATTCAAAAATCAATTCAAAGAGATTCACTAAACCAAATTACATGATTCCAATTTTGTTAGAAAGGTATTTAAATTATATATCCAAGCCCGTTGGATTCAAACCATTTGTAGTTAGAGATCACATATAGTAAAAAATAACAATGCAGAGAATTTTCCAACTTCAAACATTTTTCAAAAATCAACCATAAATGCTTTTGAGTTGATTCCAACTCTTAAAAATCACATTTGACAAGATCTATCTGAATATGGAAAAATATGTAGGTTTACATATAGTGACATTGGAATAGTACCAAAAGAATGCTATATAGGCATTTCTAGTCACTTTGATTGTATTAAATGATAATCTTAAACTTTGTAAAATATACTAAGACTTCATTTCATGTGATGATTGTGTTGATGCTAGAGCATCTAGTGTGAACCCTAGTTTGCTAAATAGAAATAGTTAAGTATTGTGTGGTGATTGTATACCTCGTATTCATTTATAGATGCTAGTACCAACCCGGGATATGAGGAGGAGGAGTACTACGAAGAAGAAGAAGAAAACTTCAACTACTGCACCAATCAAGGCAAGCTAACACTTGCAAGTTTCCTAACTAGGCAAGCCATCACTAATTGCAAGCTAGAACTATGCAAGTCATCCTTGCAAGGTAACCTATAAAAGATACATTAGGCATGCTTGGTTATGCAACTTTGATTATACCAATCCCAAGTTTTACTTGCAAGCTTTATTCTTTTTCTTTTACTAAAGTTCTTTACTTTTAGTTAGTGCTTAGTGAGTATTGGAACAATAGTATAGATACCATAAAGAGTATAAAACTAGGCCTAGCTAGTTATACCTAGATGTCATCAAAAGGCATAACCCTAGAGTTGGATAGTTACACTTGATTAGTACCCTTCATTAGTGAATACCCTCAACTTTAGTGGCTAGTGCTAAGCAATAAAAGTTGATCACTTTAGATAGGAATACTTAGTGCAAATGATTATGAAAACCTTGGAATGAGGATTCATTCTATTGAAATGTTTTGACATGTGTTGAGACACACAATGATTTGATGATGAAAATGTTGAGGCATGATCCTTATCCCTTTATAAAAACTGATGGTTGTGTTTGGATGCGATACCATTCCAATTTTACCGTACAACCACAATACCCGAATTTGGGTAGGGCTTAGCTAGAAGTTTATATGCCTTAGTATGGGTTCCCTTGCGGAAGAGGTTGAGCTGAGGCCACCTCATGATGAATGTCCACCTATGCAGTGCCCAGGATGGCAGATGGCCATGGCTGGGAGGCCAAGCTCATAGGGGAGGTGCCTATACTAGAGTGTGTAATTGAAAGGCTATGATTGATTATCCGCATACTAAGTATGATTGATTCAGGGTTATCCCTGACAGATGTATCGAATTTTGTGGTGAAAGTGTACCACCTATGAAGAGTGTCAAACTATTCGAATAGCTGCGTCCGCGGTCATGGACAGTTGGAGTGACCATACTGTTTGGTTGTCAGATGTTTTCAAAATGACTTGTGAATTGAACAATGACTTTGACTTGAACACCACAGGATTGTGGACATGAAAACTAGGTTCCCACTTAAGCAATTTAGAACATTAAATTAGCTTTCTTTACTTCTAAAAAAATCTTCAGATAAACCTGGATATTTGCAAATAAACCTAGAACTTAAGATTCCTACTAGAACTACTTTCTTGTGAGTAATAGTTTGCGAGTACTTAGAGAGTACTCATGGCTTTGTCCCTGGCTATTCCCGTGGACAGACTATGAGGAGGACTACCAGGATGATGGACAGCAGGAGGTCTACGACAACTAGGATCATCTCCCATCGTCAGCATTGCCTTTGACTCTGAAGATGGAGCCCCTACTACATTTAATTTCCGCTGCTTGATTTGTATTAAGACTGGATCATGAGATCCTTTATTTGTAAGACCTTATTATGATTTGTAATGGATGATGTACTATGATATCAATCTGTTATGTCTCGCAAACATGGTAATCCTGGGATTGCGAGGTATGGCATAACTGGCATCTGGGATTAAATATCTGGGTGTCGACAATATCTTCGCATGGCATCCATCTGACATGACCGGAGTACCTAGGAAACTTGCCGAGCACTCTCTAAATGTACATCCAAACGCTAAACCCGTCAAACAGTCCTTACGATGTTTCGGCGATGAAAAAGCAAAAAGCAATAGCTAAGGAACTAGCCCGGCTCGAGTTAGCCGGATTCATAGAAGAGGTCATCCACACTGAGTGGTCGGCCAATCCTGTAATGGTCCCTAAAAAGGACACCACTGATTTAAGGATGTGTGTTGATTATACTGCCTTGCACAAGGCTTGTCCCAAAGATCCGTTTGCTCTACCTAGAATTGATCAAGTTATCGATTCTACGATAGGATCGGAACTCCTATGTTTTCTCGATGCATATTCCGATTATCACCAAATTCGGATGAAGGAATCAGACAAAGTCAAAACTTCGTTCATAACCCCCTTCGGAACCTTTTGTTTCATTACGATGTCCTTTGGGCTCAAGAACGCGGGAGCTACGTACCAGCGCACTATGCAGCATTGCCTCCATGATCAAATTGGGCGCAATGTACATGCATATGTGGACGACATTGTGGTGATGTCCAAAAAGACGGAAACCTTAATTTCCGACTTGGAGGAAACTTTCGCAAATTTACGAAAATACAACATAATGCTTAACCCGAAGAAATGTTTCTTTGGAATACCAGCCGGAAAATTGTTAGGTTTCATCGTGTCTCAAAGAGGGATAGAGGTGAACCGAGAAGAAATTAAGGCTATACTCAATATTTCCAGGCCAAATCGCCTGAAGGACATTCAAAGACTAACTGGTTGCATTGCTGCAGTCAGTCGGTTTGTAAGCCGGCTCGGTGAAAGAGCCGCACCACTCTACAAGCTCCTGAAAAAGACCAAAACGTTCGTTTGGACTAACGAAGCTGAAGCTGCACTACAAGACCTGGAATCAGTACTCTCATCTTCTCCTATCCTTGTAGCACCGGAACCTCGGGAACCGATGTTGCTCTATCTCGCTGCGACAAACAGAGTTGTCAGTGTTGTCATGGTGGTGGAGAGACTAGAGGAAAAATAAGAACACCTGGTGCAGCGTCTGACTTACTACCTCAGCAAAGTTCTAACTGAATCAAAACAGTGGTATCCGCATTATCAAAAGCTAGCTTACGGTGTGTTTTTGCATCCCGGAAGTTACAACATTACTTTTAGGAACATCCAATTACCGTGGTGAGCATGGCTCCCATGAGATATATAATCAACAACAGTGACGCTACAGGACGTGTCGCAAAATGGGGCATAGGGCTCTCAGCTTTCGACATTGAGTACAAACCTCGTACAACAGTCAAATCCAAAATCCTCGCTGACTTTGTCGCTGATTGGACAGAGACAACAGAGAATATGACCTTCCCAGAGTCAGAATACTGGACCTTACATTTTGACGGGTCTAAGGCGCTCGGGGGCACGGGGGATGGCATGGTGCTGAAGTCACCCCAAGGAGATAAACTTTTTTATGTGTTGCAGATCTAGTTCACGACAACGAATAACATTGCGGAATATGAAGCATTGCTACATGGAATCCGGATTGCTAAGGACATCGACATCCGACGATTAATGTTATGGAGATTCAAATCTTGTTACTCAACAAGTGTCGGATATCTGTAATGCAAATAAGCACATGACAGCCTATAGAGCTGTCGTCGATGAACTATCTAAATCGTTCGAAGGGTTTGAGGTTCAACACATCCCTCGAACAGAAAATGAGGAAGGAGATGCATTATCTCGAATAGGCTCTAAATGGTAAAGGTCCTGGATGGCGCTTTTTTAGAGCACCTCAAAGTCCCTTCTATAAAAGGAGTAGATGAGGAATATCCGACCAAATCCGACTCACATTTAGTGGCATTTCTGGCTGTAATTCCCAGCTGGACCCAACCCTACCTTGATTTCTTGGTAGATGGCAAATTACCCGAAGACGAGGTTCTGAGCTGGCAGATCATCCGACGAGCAAAATCCTATACTATAGTTAATGGTGAGCTCTATAAGAGGAGTGTATCTGGGGTCTTTCAGTGCTGTGTATCTACAGAAGGAGTGGAAATCTTACGAGAAATCCACAAAGGGGAATGCGGCCATCATGTTGCAGCCAAATCTTTAGTGGCAAAAGCTTTCCGAAACAGATTTTTCTGGCTTATAGGCAAAGGCAGATGCCGAACGGCTGGTCAAGACATGCAAAGGCTCTGAAAAGTATGCCAAACAAGCTCATGTTCCGGCTGATCTGCTGCAAATAATACCTATAACATGGCCTTTCACGGTCTAGGGGCTTGACATGGTAGGACCGTTTAAACGGGCTCCAATTGGATTTACTCATCTCTTAGTGATGGCGGATAAATTCACAAAATGGATTGAGGCTAGACCCATCCTCAGTTGTGATGGAGCAACAACCAAAAGATTTTTCGAGGATGTCATAATCCAATACGGTTATCCACATAGCATTATCATGGACAACGGGAGTAACTTTTCTATGGGAGAGCTTGCCGAATTCTACGATGAACAAAACATCCGGCTTGACATTGTGTCAGTCGCATATCCATAGGCTAATGGACAAGTCGAAAGAGCAAATGGTTTCATCCTACAAGGCCTAAAACCAAGACTCGAAGCACCACTACGACGTGTTGCGGGGGCTTGGGCTGAGGAATTACCTTTCTTCTTGGTCTATGGTGCAGAAGCAGTTCTTCCTAGTGATTTGATTCATACTTCTCCCCAAGTTGCTACGTATATTGAAGAGGATGCCAAAATTTCTCAACAAAATGATCTTGATTTAATCGAAGAAGTTCGCGTCGTTGCTGAAATGAGATCAACAGCCTATCAGCAGAAGTTACGCAAGTATCATAGCTAGAGAGTCAAAAACGATCTTTCAATAAGGGCGATTTGGTTCTCCGAATTGTGCAGAAAAGAAAGCACAAACATTCCCCAGTATGGGAAGGGCCCTTTTAAGTTAGCCGAGTATTGCACAATGGTTCTTACTATCTAACTAATATGCGGCCAGTCAAAGAAAGACCTACTACTAAGAAAAGAAAGAGAGCTGGAGGCAGTACAGACTCGGAAGAATTAGACAGACCGTGAAATATTGCTCAGCTATGTCCCTTTTATTCTTACATTTTCTTTCTTTGTAATCATATATGTGTACATGTTCAATGAGAAATAAAGTATTGGTTGCCTCAAATTTTCTGAGAAGTTTTATATTAGCATCTTATTTCCGAATGATCATGTCACAGTCAAAGATCCTAGAATACTTAAAAGTACTTTATGCTCATGTTTGTTCTGGTTAAGATTTCCGATTCTAAAAATGATACCTTCAGGTATAAATCTAAATTTTCTAGTTTGTACTTGGGTTATTTATATGATTGTCGGATGCGGGCATTTTCCGAGTAGTGAATTGTAGGTACTAGAAGCCGGCTTTGTTTCCAAGTTTAAACTGGTTTAGCAATTGATCTTCGTTGCTCGGCAAAGTTTCCGTGTTGAAGGTTGGCCCGCTCACGAAAGGGGCAAGGCGGAAAGCCAGATAAATGATAAGTATAAACAAAAATATAAAATGCTGATGTAAACATTTCAGGCACATAAAAGTAAAGCCAAAAGTGCTAAATAGAAGTAGAAAATCTTAGCACTAGCAAAAGTATTATACTACTTATTTACAACCCGAATTGTTTCAGAATAACACAATGTTTCTTTTATGATGCTCTACGATGCAGGGGAAGAGGTAAGAGTTGCTGGATCACTAGAGACATCGACCTAGCCTTGATGTATCTCTAAGACATTCAAATCCAAAGCAGTTTGTTTGTCGTCGGAGACTTGAACTATTTCTTCGACAGGCGGAGGAGGCGTCTTGATGCGAGTGAAGAAGGGAGTGCCGTAGCTGGTCAGATCAGCTACGTGACACCCGTATCCGGCGCAAGAGTCCATGATGGCCTTGATGTTCTGCTCCTGTCCATCTTCATCCACTTTACAGTACCCTCTGGTTACTTACCAGATTTCCATGTTTCCATGGTGGCTCATAACCATAGTGAGGGCGTTCTGTGCTTCGGTTCGCGCATAGGACATGTTCCAGTCCTGGATGAGCTATGGCATCTCCTTGGCCTTGTCTCGCACCTCAAAGTCGGACATTCTGTTCATATCCAGAACCTTGAGTACTTCGCCAATATCCTCCAAAGATTGGCGGAAATCGTGAAGCAAATCGCTGACTTGTGTAAGCCAGCTGGTGCGAGACTCGGTGGAGGTAGAGTCCAGTAAGTTCAGAGGACCTGCGCATATAATGCAAAGGTTAGTAAATATATCTGAACTCCTAGAGTCGGAAAAGTAGAAAATTAGAAAGTGGGAAACATATCGAAGATGACATCGTCAACTTTGGTCTTCTCTACCCTAAGGCTCTAGAGTTCAGCCCGGAGTGCTTCAAAGATGTCTTTCTCTCTGAATAATTCATCATTGATATCTGAGATCTTTTGGTCCTAGGCCGCAATCCTTCGATCACGTTCTTCGGTGGCCATAGAAGAAGATTCGAGGACTTGAGCAATACTTCACTCGTGATCCGCCTTCAACTTGTCCAACTCCCGATGTAAGTCGGTGTTCTCCACCTCCAAGGTCTTAAGCTTCTCGGCTTCTTCAATCATGGCACATGATTGTTTGACTAGTGCTGTAAGCAAAAGAACAACAATTGAATAAATAATTCGACTATGAAAGAAAGAGCAAGGTTAAGGACTAAAATGTTTACCTTCAGCCTCCTCTCTTAACACCTTTAACTGAGCATTTTTAAGCCGGGGAGCTCTAATCTCTCTCTGCTTGTTACAGATATTCTTCAATAATTCCTGGTTATACGAATTAACTTTCTGTAAGTCAGAATACCCAGAGTCAGAAGTATACTAAAGACTCGGGCTAATATTTTTATTCATATCAGCATGAGCCTTGGGGGCTACACTAGTTCATTCTTTGGCATCCTATGAAAGCATAAACCCGGATTGTCTATCCAAGTTCATGCTTGGGGGCTAGAGGATATGATATGAAATAAAGTAAAAATGCTGAGTTGGAAATTCGACTTACATGATGTTCATGTGTGAGATTGCTTAAGCTCATGGTCACCTCGGTGCTAACCTTCTCGGCGAGGGTCAGCGGGATTACTAGTAGGGGAGGAACTACACCGGCCCTCAGCCTCTCGTCATGAAGCTAGATCTGCTCAAGGAGTTCGGAGTACTTGACGTCCTCTGCTTCTTGTGCCTCCTCCTAGGAACTGATTTTATGGCTTTCCAATCATTGTTGGGCCAACCGTTGGATCTCATCTGTAGATTTCCAAGTACTGCCAAGTTTGGCAAGACCCGGATTGCTGAGGAGGTTTTTGGTAAAATCCTCTACGGAGGGATCATTACCTATTGAGGGTTCACCCTTATCAACTGCCGAGTCACCCATGGTGACGCTGGTCGATGAACCAAGGTTTGCTGGCTGGGAGTGAGGAGCCGGATCTTCTACAATGGTCGGAGATGGAGTAATCTCTGGTGCTGTAGAAGGTTGCAGGGCAGGAGTCGGAGGCGTTGTGGCAGGAGAAGTCAAATTCAAATTCTACTAGTGTAGGGGCTTTGATGAGCCTTCTTTCCCCTTGCCTTTGGTGAGTTGTTTAGCTCTGAGGAGGTAATAGAACAGAGATCATTACGTCTTAGAAAGAATTACAAAATAAAATACAGAGACCTTGTGAGGAAAGTTACCTCTTCACAATGGGCACTTCCTTTGTGCCAATAGAAACTGTCGGAGCCTTACGCTTTTGGGTAAAGGTCTCCAGCAAAGTAACCAGTTCTCCATCATCCTGAGAGATCTTAGGAGGATATCCCTCGAGAGGAGCAAGCTCCGACTCGAGGAGGTTAGCAAGCTGAAAAGGAAAAATATCTCAGTATTGCGGAAAGAGACAATAATGAAAAGATGAACACATGATTCGAGTTATTCCTGGAAACTTACTGGTACCAAAGGATTATCAACCGTATGCATGTCCAAGGACAACTCTGAGATTTTCCTTTCGATCCGCTCCTGTCTCAATCATCTGATTTGGGACTGTAGTCCTTTTCCGAGTAAGGACAGGAGCAGATCCGGAGAGAGTCCTTCTTGGACGCCATGATGGAGTGCATAAGCCAGTCACCATGGTGTTGGAGAGGCTGGATCCGGCCAGCCAGCCAGCACTGAATCAAGTCAGGCCCTTTAAGGCCCTTGTGCTTCATCAGATATTTAATCCGCCTCTTGGCGAGAAGCAGATCATCATTGAGAGCCGGCACGGCGGTGTCCCAAGACTCTTGGGGTGTGGCGGAACCGTCAACAAAAGTCGGCAAAGTAGTTGCTTTGCCAGGAGCTGGTATATCCTTATGATAGAAAAAAATGGATGGCCATTGTTTCACCGACTTACTAACCTTAATCCTAGGATAGACACGTTCTCTCCTAACAGAAAAGCTAAGAGTCCTCGTAATATAAGGATTACCGGTGGTGATAGAGTTTCTCCGGGTATGAAAGTAATACCGGAAGAGTATGAGACTCGGCCTAATGTCGAGATACCCCTCGCACAAAGAGGCATAAGAACTCATCTCTAAGAGAGAGTTCGGGGGGGAGATGGTGGAGTTGAACTCCGTAATAATCTATAAACTCAGAGAAGAAATCCGAGGGTGGAAAGCTCAAACCTCTATCGAGGTGGGTGCCGAAATGCACCCGCTCGTTGGTGTTGGGGGAGGGGACGGTTTGTCCTTAGCCGCTCCGCTAGTCACCGGCATGGAGGAGCCCTTCATTCTCGATGACACGAAGCTTGGCGTCATCTAGGATGCAGGGGATCTAGACCCCGCGAAAGCTCTCCTTCTCTGTTCCTGATGTCATCGCTGTTGTCGCCACCGTGCCGGAAGATGAGGCTTGAACCATCTTCTGAGCGCCGATGACCTAGGATGGGCGACGCTGGGGGATTTTGGGGAGGCAGAGGAGCTCTGTTCGTGGGAAGCGTTGAGAGGAGGGAAGGGGTGCAAGTGCTGGTGAAGATAAAAGGGAAGAAATCTCAACCCCTTATATCCTTCATCTGCGCCAAGATTCGTGCAATGTGAACAGTAACCGTGCCAGACGTCATGGAAAGAGCTGGGTAACCCCCACGCGATGATTACACCGCCTCGATCTCCGTGCACACATTAAAACGATGCCTCGGTTCCGCGAAAGGCGGACCCACCAATGGTCGTGCTAACGGGAATGTCTGTTAGTGACGTGACTTGACCATGACTGGTGTCAGGTTACATCAGAGACCAAGTTCCAGCTTAGTTTGAATGTCAAGCTGGAAACCCGAATAATGTATTTATAGGTCCGACTCGTTTTGAGACCCGGATCCTATCCTTTCCTTTGAAGTTTCAGGAACCCTTCAAGATTCTGCAAGCCGAAGATCAAGCTAGAGGATGATGAAATCCGACTCTGGATCTTGGGGCTTCCGGCGGCTGCTGTTGGGGATATACTTTCCAGGTATCCTCACCGTTCCTGACTGGCTAGGATGGCCCACTTCGGTTTGAGCTTTGCTTCACGGGCTGCCCTGACAGGGAGAAGAGATGGAGTCTAGTCCGGCTACGGGAAGGCCCAGAAGACTTACTGGCATAGGCCTGTTATGTTAGTTGTAGTTCAAGATATACTTTGCAACCGACTCTTAGTCGTAGCCGGATAAGTCTCTCCTGTAAACCCTAGGCCAGATATATATAAGCCATTCTAGGGTACGCCTTTAGGGCACCCCAAAATATTCTACAATCTCAACTTGCACAGGCAAAACCCTTGTAACCCATATTCTGGCTCTGCCGTATTACTGGATTGCTAGCTAGAGTAAGATCCATCCAAAGCCGGCGGATTCGAACCTGGGTAAGCTTGTGTGCTCACCATCCCGGAATACCATACGTCTCACACCCCTCTCTTCCGCATGCCTTGAGGACCCCCCTCATGGCGTACTTGTCATCAATCCGACGACAGTTTCCATTTAAGAATGTTCTTTTGACATCCATCTGCCACCATTTCATAATCGAAAAATGCATCAATTGCTAACATAATCCTAATAGACTTTAGCATTGCTACGGGAGAGAAAGTCTCCTTGTAGGAAACTCCTTGAATTTTTTGCAACCCTTTTGCGACAAGTCGTGCTTTATAGACGGTTACATTACCGTCAGCGTCAATTTCCTTTTTGAAAATCCATTTATTCTCAATAGCCTTGTGGTCATGAGGCAAGTCCACCAAATTCCAAACTTCGTTTTTCTACATGGATCCCATATCGGATTGCATGGCTTCAAGACATTTGTTGGAATCTGGGATCATCATCGCTTCCTCATATGTTGCAGGATCATCGCTTCTATCTACCATGCTGGATTACCGTATAGTTCAGGAGCTATACGTATCCTTCTTGACCTGCGAGGTAAGGAATTGTCTCTTCCGAAGTTTCATGATGAGTTTGATGATTCACATCATTAGTTCTCTCTTCATTCGGTGGAGTGACCACTAGAATAGTTTCAGGTGCTGCACTACTCGCCACTTCAGGAAGAGGAGGTTTGATAACCTCGTCGAGTTCTACCTTCCTACTACTCAAACCTTTTGATAGAAAATCTTTCTCCAGAAAGGATCCATTCTTGGCAACGAAAACCTTGCCTTCGGATTGGTGATAGAAGGTGTATACAATTCTTTCTTTTGGGTATCCTATGAAGACGCATTTTTCTGCTTTGGGTTCGAGCTTATCAGGCTGAAGTTTCTTCACATAAGCACCGCAGCCCCAAACTTTTAGAAATGACAACTTAGGTTTGTGACCAAACCATAATTCATACGATGTCATTTCAACTGATTTTGATGGTTCCCTATTTAAAGTGAAGGCAGCCGTATCTAATGCATGACCCTAAAATGATAGTGGCAAATCGGTAAGGGACATCATAGATCGCACCATATCTAATAAAGTTTGATTACGACGTTAAGATACACCATTTCTTTGTGGTGTTCTAGTGGGAGTGAGTTGTAAAACAATTCCACATTGTCTCATGTGCATGCGAAAATCGTAACTAAGATACTCTCCTCCATGATCAGATCAAAGAAATTTGATCTTTCTATTACGATGATTTTCTGCTTCACTCTGAAATTCTTTGAACTTTCGAAATGTTTCAGATTTGTGAATCATTAAGTAAATATACCCATATCTACTTCAATCATCCGTGAAGGTTACAAAATAACGATATCCACCGCGTGCAAACACACTCATTGGAACACATACATCGGTATGTATTATTTCCAATAAGTCGATTGCTCGCTCCATTGTTCCGGAAAATGGAGTTATAGTCATCTTGCCCATAAGGCATGGCTCAAATGATTTATAATCAAGTGATTCTTGTAGTCCATCTGAATGGATCTTCTTCATGCGTTTAATACCAATATAACCTAAACGACAATGCCACATATATGCAGCAATATCATCACTCAACTTGATTCTTTTGGCATTCACATTATGAATATGTGTACTACTAATATCAAGATTCAAAGCAAATAAACCATTCAACATAGGTGCATGACCATAAAAGATATTATTCATATAAAAGGAACAACCATTGTTCTCAGACACAAATGAATAATCGTCTTTCATTAAACATGATCCAGACATGATGTTCATGCTTCACACAGGAACCAGATAACAATTATTTAATTTTATTGTCAATCTTGATGGAAGATAAAGTGGTAGCATCCCAACAACAATCACATCCACCTTTGATCCATTGCCTACGGGCATTGTCACCTCATCCTTTGCCAGTGGTCGACTATTCCTTAGCCCCTGTTTCGAGTTACATATGTTAGCAATCGAACCGGTACCAAATACCTAGGTGCTACTTCAACTACTAGTAAGGTACACATCAATAACATGTATATCACATATATCTTTGTTCATGTTCCCGGCCTTCTTATCTGCCAAGTACTTCGGGCAGTTCCACTTCTAGTGACCAGTCCCCTTGTAGTAGAAACACTCAGTGTCGGGCTTAGGGCCTCCTTTGGTCTTCTTCTCAGGCTTGGCAACAGATTTGACATCCTACTTGAAGTTACCCTTTGATTTGCCTTTCTTGCCCCTTTTCTTAAAATTGGTGGTCTTGTTGACCAACAACACTTGATACTCTTTCTTAATGTCTACCTCGTCAGTCTTCAGCATGGCTGCAAGTTTAGTGAGCGACTTATTCACCACTCATCTTGTAGTTTAGCACAAACCCTTTGTAGCTAGGTTGGAGAGACTTCAAGACTCTATCCATCATGAGATCAGGTGGAACCTCACATCCCAGTGTCTCAAGATGTTGATCATAGCCCGTCATCTTAATGATGTGCTCGTTCACAGAGCTATGCTCCTCCATCTTAGTGCTAAAGAACTTATCAGAGATCGCATATCTGTCAGCACAGATTTGGTCCCCAAACACAGTTTTGAGTTCATCCACTATGACATCAGCATCAGTAAGTTCAAAGCGATTTTGGAGTCTAGGCTCCAGCGACTAGAGGATCGCACAGCGCACATGAGTGTAGTCATCATATTTCACATGTTACGTGTCGCGCTCTTCTTGAGGCGCTAGCTGCAGGGGCGTCACCTAATAGACCGTCCAGCACATAGGACTTCTTCATGCTCATGAGGATAATCCTCACGTTGTGGTGCCAGTTGGTGAAGTTAGACCCATTATCTTGCAGCTTTTCTATATCTAGGAATGCATTGAAATTGAACGCAGGGGGTGCCATGATTGTCATGGTGGTGTCACGGCAGATGCCATGGATAGGCTAAAGGTGGGGACTAAATGCACTAGGGGAATCCAGGGAGGGATAGTGTGGTGATTCCACACACAGTAGCTTTGTATTTGATTCACTTCCAAGGTTTACAAGTGCTCCTCGAGATGTATTGGGGAGAGGAGGAAGAAAAACTCTCTTACTCTCACCACTAGTAAAACACAACTCTCTAGGAGACAACAAGAAAAACCAACCCTTTCTACAGAGGCCCTAGCCCTCCTTATATAGGGGTGGCTAGGTCTCCAATTAGGGCATACGTGGAGGCATATTCCAAGGAATATGCCTCTTCCCAAAATAGTAAGCCGGCCGGGTCAATTTAGCCCAGCGTCATCCATGCAGAGGCTACGTAAGCCTCTGTGGCACCCGCGTCATCCGACATAGGCATCATCACCTTTGTCGGCCACGCCTCGGTGGTCCTGGCCTCTGTCCGCTTCGCTCACGCTCTGTGTACAGTGGTCACCTTTGACCAGCGAGATACCTTCCTTCTCTTACAAGCTTGATATAACCCGGATCGTACCTAGTTGATCTGGCCACACCTGTTCCTACATATAAGTTAGTACATCTTACCGACATACGACATAAGTCAGTTGAGACCCAGTTAGGTGGACGTCCCCTGGTCCGGGTTCCTCCGTGATTCGGCATGCCTTGAGGTGACTCGGCCAGCACTTGCTTTGACCTTGTCGTACCTCGGCTAACTAGGCCTTTATACCCCGGCGTGACCCTACCTGGGGGTATCACCCCAACATTAGTCCCCGAAGCTGGTGCGGTCTTAGCTGCTTTAGCCGCTAAGGCCACAGCAGGTTCAATTTCACTGAGCTTCTTGCTCATTCTCCGAGTTACCTCATAATCCGGATTCCATAGGTTTATTTTTCCTTGGCACATTCCAAGTTTTTACTTGCTGGCTGGGTCACCTCATACTCATCCGGGTCATTCTTCCTTCTCTCGTACGCTTCCCCTTGTGGAGGCTAATCATTACTTTGCCTCATTTTAAGGGCCTGCGACAGTAACCGCCGCAGTTATTGTTAGAAGTTACTGTAGCGCACGTCACGTTGTGCCTGCCTCCTCGTTAACCGTATCATAGCGTTGCGTCGTGGCTGCGCCCTGTGGCCCTTCCTGTGGCTCGTCGCTGATTGGTTGATCCGGGTCATCCACGGGCACACCGTGTGGCCTGCCCACAGAACGCGATCCCACTACCCCTTAAGGGAGTGGTTAAATAGTGGAGGGGCGCGCCCCTTGGGTCCTTTCCCCACTTCCGTGCCCCTCTGCCTCTGCTTCTTCCTCTTCTTCTCCAGCGACAGCGTCGCTGCCACCGCATCTGAGTAGCAGCGCTGCCGCCGCACTGCTTCCACGCGCACCAGCGTCGCCACCACCTCCACGCATATCGTCCGCCACGGGTCCTCGCCAGTCCAGGCAACTTCCTCCCACCGCTGCTAGCGCTAGTGAGGATAGTGACCTTGAGATGATCGAGGAGGAGCTCACCGTCGCATAGCAGGAAAGGGAGGAAGACGCGGCAAACGCCGACCGCGGCGCGTGGGCTGGATCTTGGGTTTGCCAGGATGACCTGGATTGGCTGTACCGCACTACGCGCATCCCAAAGGGTGTCACCGCACGCCTCGCTGCTGCCGAACTTGCCCCCTCACCCAATCCGGGTGAGTATGTGGTGTTTCTATCCCACTTCCAACACGGGTTTGGTCTCCTAGTTAGTGATTTTTTCCACGACTGGCTCAATACGTACGAGCTTCAGCCGCACCATCTTCTGGCTAACGCCATCACGTCTCTCTCTGCCTTCGCTTCCACCATCGAGGGCTACGCCGAAGTATGGCCCACGAAGGAGCTCTAGATCCGGTTCTTTGGCCTTCACCGGAACGTGATTCCGAACATACAACTTGATCCGGAGGAAAAACAGCTCACGCAGTTCGGTGCTGCGTCTATCTCTCCCCGGAAGCAGTCCATCTTCCCCCGAGTCACGGGGCTTGACTCGCAAGGGATGGGCCCGGACCTTCTTCTATGTCCGGAACAACACATCTGAAGATTTGATTCGGCTGCGTCCCTACACTCCGGGTCCTCCTAACCTGGATTTATGGGACAAGGTCCCCAAGAAGCCCACTGCCCTGGCGAACCAAGTCAACAAGAGGTTGCAGGAGCTGAAAGATCAGGGATTGCGCAATGAAGACGCAATGATCACGTTTGTTCGCAACCAGATCTCCCCTCTCCAGAAACGCATGCACAAACTCTGTCACATGAGCTGGGGCCGCGACCCCAATCGGACATCCTCATTCGAGTTAAGCAACACCGAGATCTACCGCCGGGTCAAGGCCCTCTTCACCACCCACAAGGACTTCTCTTCTGAGTGGATGTGGGGGATTGAACACTTTTGCGGAGATAGGCTTCCTCCTACGGTAAGTCTCATGCCCCAAACTCTTTCCGAATTAAATCATATGTCGGTCTTTGTTGTATGTTTAATCTTGTTGCCTTTTCTTTCCCTTAGATGTTTCTTCAGCAAACCATCGAGGATGGCACCGAGCCTTCTCTCAAATGGGCACCCGGTCGCGATACCTCGGACGAGGAGGAACCGGATCAGGAGATGTTCCTGCCAATGGCAGATGCAACCAAGCGACCCACCGGTAAACTCTCTTCCATTAGAGATTGGCCCGACGATGAAGATGATTCAGACGTTGAGGTGATGGAGGCATTTGACGCTGTCCCCCTTTCTTATGCTTTTCTGGCATCAGCTAACCCTGGTGGGCAGATCCATGAAGATCCTCCCCTCGCCGTGGGTGAGCCCGTCCTGGTCGCGCCGAAGAAGAAGAGGGGAGCTGCATCCACTTCTTCCTCCGGACCTTCTCAGCCAGCTAAAAGGCGAAAGAAGTTCGGGGACAAAACTGCCACCAAGCCTGCAACCAAGGCCATAGCCCTGAGGGCTCGAAAGCCCAAAGAGCCCCTGACCTCGGTTGAGTAAGCCACTTCTCCCTTTGCTATTTATCTGTTCTTCCTTTGTTGTAGTTTCTCATCATTTATGATTTGATTTGGCAGGGCCGCGGTGGAGGTCCCCCAGAGTGGATCCGGCATTACGTCTCTGCTCCGACACAGCCCTTCTCCCCCTCGTGGCGACGATTCACGCCCGTTGAGCACCATCCAGGAGGGCTCAGCGGCTGCTCCGGGTTCTAGCCCACCTCGTCAAGAGGAGGGCAACCTCGGAACAGGGGGAAGCAGTTCTGCCGAGGCTGCAACTGCTCCTTCTTCGGCACAGCCACAACCAGCCACCACCGAGGTTCCTTCCACACCTCTGCCGAAATGGAAATCTGTACCAACATCCGCTCCAGGACCAGCAGTAACAACACAAGCACCAACAGCAGCACCAAGCCCCTCCGCCTCGTCCGAGTCTTCCAAGCCTCGGCGAGAAGGCACCAGCAGCAAGGGAACCAGTAAGGCAGCTCCCAAGGGCAAATCCGCTGCAGCAACTTCAATTTCTCAGCAACAGCCTAAGGCAAAAAGGCTCCTGACGCCACCAGGGCAGCGTCCATCGAGACTGGACAGCGCACACTTGCGTCCATGCTCACCAAAAAGACTCCACCGCCGAAGGTCGCCCCTACTGAGCCAGCTGATACGCAACTTGTTTTGCACACAGTCCGGCCCTTGCCCAGGTTGAGAGGAGGGAAGCTCATGCTAAGGGTCTAGTTGCACCCCACATGCTCAGCGGCGAACGATATCCTCCGACCTTGATCGAGTTTGTGAACAACTAGAACAAGGCGGAGTTCGTCCACAATGACGATCTCCTGGAGAAGTTCGGTCCCGCTGAATTTGCTGCCCAGATGAATACCACTGCCAAGGCAATTAACCTTGCAGGTCGGATGATGGAGGTGTGTTATTTCGCCTTTTCCTTAGCATGCAGAAGATATTAGTGACATAACCATTAATCCCCGAGCCTCTGGGGGAGTAATTCGTTACTCAGCCGGATGCTCCTTAGAGAATTACCGTAGCTCCTTCATAACTTCGAATATGCACACACCTAGAGCCGGGTTAAGTTCCACTTGGCCCGGATCTTGTACACTTCGAATATGCACACACCTAGAGCCGGGTTAAGTTCCACTTGGCCCGAATTTTGTACACTTCGAATATGCACACACCTAGAGCTGGGTTAAGTTCCAGTTGGCCCGGATCTTGTACACTTCGAATATGCACACACCTAGAGCCGGGTTAAGTTCCACTTGGCCCGGATTTTGTACACTTCGAATATGCACACACCTAGAGCCGTGTTAAGTTCCACTTGGCCCGGATTTTGTACACTTCGAATATGCACACACCTAGAGCCGGGTTAAGTTCCACTTGGCCTGGATTTTGTACACTTCGAATATGCACACACCTAGAGCCGGGTTAAGTTCCACTTGGCCCGGATTTTGTACACTTCGAATATGCACGAGACTAAGCTATCTTTTTGTAATTTTTTCAGGTGACCACCAACCGCCGGAGAGCTGAGTTTCAGCGTCTCTTGGATACTCACAAGATGCTACGGGCAAAACATACTGCACTTCTCGACGAACATGATAAAAGGGGTAAGTTTTCTTCTTTGCATTTTTCCATTTCTCTTCATCTTTTTCCGCCGAACTAATCCCACATTCGGATTTCGCAGCTGGTGTGGAGGCTGAGAATATCCTCATGAGGAAAAACTTAGACCAGATAAAGGGTAAGTTAATCTTGCTCCACCTTGCTATGCTTTCTATCTCCTTTTCTCCTTGGCTCGGCAAATATTCATACCTCGGCTTTGCCGGGTCAACAAACTATTTCAGCTTCTCTTGAAGATAATGTGCCCGTGCCTGATATGATGCTGCATTTTCTCGAACAAGCAGGGTAGCACCAAGCTGAACTTAAGAAGAAAGACGACGAGCTTGCCCTCCTCCGGACCAAAGATGAAGAAATTGCCCAGCTTAAGGCAGATTTGAAGAAGCTTAAGGCGCAGCACAAATCCGAACTAGAGAAGGCAGGCCAAGACTTTACTGAAGAAAGAGAGCGCCTCAACCTCCAGATTGCCAAGGATCAAGAACTTCTCAAGGAGGCCGATGTAAAGCTTGAGTCGGCGAATACTGAACTTGTGCAACTCCGCAAGAGGCGTGATGACTGTACCAAGGAGCTGACCCGGATCCACAGCCACATTTCACGTAAGTTCTTTTCCTTCATCCGACATTAACTTCTCCAGGTTGCTTCACATGTCTTTTCCTTACTTGCTTCACTTGTCTTGTTCTCAGGCAAATTTCCAGAGGGCAATGCCATTGCAACCACTGTTGTTGCCAAGTTCCGCCAGGAGAGGGGTACCCCCATTGCTCCTAACGCTAGTGAAATTCCTTATGACATGGAGGACATGCTGGTCAGCCTGTCCTCTCGCGTGGAAATTGTGAAGAATTATGGCAAGGATATCCTTGACGTGGAAATCCGGATCTTCAACGCCTTTTTGCCTGATGAAGATACTCCGGAGGGGACCGCAGCTCTCGTCGACAAGTTAATGGACTGCGAGACCTAGCTCGACCTTTGGAGGGAATCTGCTAGACGCGCTGGAGCTGAGATCGTTCTCCACTACGTGCTTACGTGGTATGAGAAGATCGACCTCAAACTCCTTGAGCGCATGTGCACCGGATCAAGGTGGTCCACTGACCCGGATTGGGTAGCTCGGCGCAAGGCTTGCGCCCATAGCTTCATCCAATATGCCCACATTCATCAATGGAACGAGGGACCAAGCTTCCTAGATGCTGCCGATGATGAAAATGCCGAAGATGGTTTGGGTGAAGATGAAGAGGACGAGGCTTCGGACGTCGAGGAAGACGAAGATGACGCTGAAGCCGAAGCTAGGGCTGCACCCGCTGGCGCCGAATTACCTCCTCCTGCTGCTCCTTGAGAGAAAAACTTTTAAATTTTATCAAATCCCCGGTATGCCGGGTGCAATTGTATTAAGCACTTAAGTGATATTTTGCTACTAAGTTTATGTGCCGGATTAACTTGGGCATAGTCCCCGAGTTTTATTTTCTTGTTCCTCCAATTTCTTGGCTCGGCTCGTGTCTACCTTGATTCGGTTTTATGACTTACGAGTCCGAGTTTCAAAAATTGACTTAACAATACTTGGAAACATTAAGATTAGCTCAAAATAATTTAGCGTAATAAATTTAAAGTAAGCACAAGGTTAGTCCGAAAAACAAACGTCGGCTCGATTAAGTTTCTTTCCTTAGTCGTTTTTCATGTGCTACGCAATTCCAAACTTGTTCTCTTGCTTGCCATGAAGCCAAATCTTGTTGGACAACAGCAAGTCGAAGAGTTAGGTTTTTGGTGCTCGCACATTACTAATCTGGCTTAAGTAGATGCAACTTACGCCAGCCAACATATAAATAGAAGATACAGAAGACAACCAATATTATTAAGGCAGTCCCCGAGTTACTGCTCGAGGTGCCAAGATTTCATTGATAAGCTCGTTGCCGGCATACATACCGACATATGAGAGACTCGGATACATACACTTCTCTGCTAAGTGTAGAAAGGACAAAGTAGAGCTACATTCCATGGACGTTTGTATTCCTCACCGGACCTGTCCGCCTTGTTCTTCACCTGTGGTTTTGCATCGATAAGATAATAAGAATCATTGTGCAATGCTTTGCTCAGAATGAATGGCCCTTCCCATGGGGGGGATAATTTATGCATGTCAGCAGTATGTTGTACCAACCGGAGTACCAGATCGCCTTCCCGGAAAACTCGGGGGTTTACTTTCCGGTTATGATAGCGTCGGAGATTTTGCTGATATATGGCGGATCTGGACAATGCCAATTCTCTCGCTTCTTCCAGCACATCAACATCATTTTGCCGGGCTTCTTGCACTTCGGCTTCTGTGTATTGGGTGACCCTAGGCGAGTCATGCTCTATGTCGGCTGGTAATACAGCTTCTGCCCCATATACTAGAAAAAATGGCGTATAGCCTGTTGATCGATTCGGAGTTGTTCTTAAACTCCACAGTACCGTTGGTAGTTCTTCTATCCAGCACCCCGCTGATCTTTGCAGTGGCTCAATGAGCCGGGGTTTTATCCTGGACAATACTAATCCGTTGGATCTTTCCACTTGTCCGTTCGATGCAGGGTGATCTACCGAGGCAACGTCCAGCCGAATCTTCTTATCTTGGCAAAAATGCGCAAATGCTCCTTCAGCAAAATTTGTGCCATTATCCGTTATGATACTGTGAGGATAACCATATCTCAAGATGATGTCTTTGAGGAATGTTACGGTAGTAGCTCCATCACATTTTTTTATTGGCTTCACTTCAATCCATTTCATAAATTTGTTAACCATGACCAAGATATGGGTCATGTTCCCTCTTGCTGGTTTAAATGGGCCAACCATATCCAAGCACCATACGGCAAATGGCCATGTAATTGGTATGGTCTTGAGCTCCGACATTGGCATATGCGTCTTTGTCGCATATATCTGACAACCATTGCATTTTCTTACTAGATCTTCTACTTGTTCCAAAGCACTTGGCTAGTAAAACCCATGGCGGAAAGCTTTTGCTACCAAGGCTCTGGACGAGGCATGATGCCCACATTCCCCTTGATGTATATCTCGGAGGATGTCAAGTCCTTCCTCCGGGTCAACACATCGCTAGATGACATTAGTCACACTCCTTTTGTATAGCTCGGAATTGATGATCGTGTATTCATTTGCTCTCCTCTGAGTTTGCCTGGAAAGCACCTCCTCAGCGGGTAAAGTTCCATCTTTTAGGAATTGGAATATGGGCAGTGCCCAAGCTAGTACAGCTCGCACTAGGAACACATCCTCATCAATTTCCATATGATCCACCGGCATAACTTCAACCGGATCACGTTGTGCAGTCCCCGGGTTTGCCAAGGCAGTCCCCGGGTTTCACGAACCACTCCCCACATCAATGTCCATGGGCACAGCTTCTGATTCCGGATTTGCCAGAATAAAAATTGAGTCGGACTCCGGGGATGGCCTGATAGATGGTTTTCTGAGATGCTCTAATGCTACACCCGGTGGAATTGCTTGTCGGGTTGATCCGAGCTTCGACAATACGTCGGCAGCCTCATTTTCCACCTTGGGTATATGGCGAAATTTGCATCCCTCAAAGTAACCAGATATCTTCTGCACATGAAATCTGTATGATGCCATGTTTGCATCCAAAGCATCCCATTGTCCGGAGACTTGCTGGACTACAAGATTCGAGTCACCGAAGTATTGGATCCGACGTATTCCAATCTCTTTTGCCACTTTGAGCCCATGTACAAGTGCCTCATATTCTGCAACATTGTTTGATGCAGTGAAGTGGATCTGCAGCACATATTTCAGCTGGTCCTTCTTTGGTGACGTAAGCACAACTCCGGCACCTAACTCGGTTGTGCATTCTCCAGTAGTTCGGATCTGGCAATGGTGGCTCATATTGCACCTCGGCCCAATCCACAAAAAAGTCTGCCACAGCCTGAGATTTGATTGCTTCTCTTCTGTCATATTGTGGCACATAAGGAGCTAGCTCAATTGCCCAATTTGCAATCCTGCCACTTGCATCCTTGTTACTCATTATCTCGGATAAGGGAGCTTCACATATTACCTTGATGGGGTGCTCTTCGAAATAGTGCTTCATCTTCTTAGCTGCCATATACACACCATATGCCACCTTTTGATAATGAGGATAGTTTTGCTTTGAGGCTGGTAATACCTCGCTCAGATAATACACTGGCCTTTGCACTGACTTACCCTCTTCATCACGCTCTACCACAATTACTGCACACACAACTCGGTTGGTTGCGGCTATATAGAGCAACATTGGCTCCTTTGATAGTGGAGAGGCTAACACTGGCGCAGTGGCGAACATCTTCTTTAGTTTGATAAAGGCTTCATTGGCCTACGGCGTCCAGATGAACTTGTCTGACTTTTTCATGAGTTGATAGAGAGGCAGTGCCTTTTCTCCCAACCGACATACAAACCGACTTAAGTATGCCAGGAAACCAGTGAACTTATGGACATCGTTAAGACACTTCGGTAGCTCCATTCGCTCTATGGCCCGGATTTTAGTTGGATTAACTTCGATACCTTGGCTGGAGACAAGAATTCTGAGTAATTTTCCAGCCGGGACACCGAAGGTGCATTTCTCCGGGTTAAGCTTCATTCGGAACCTCCTTAGGTTTGCGAATGTCTGCCTGATATCGTCAAGGAGCATTTTTCTTTCCTTGGTCTTTATCACAACCTCATCCACATACACCTACACATTTTGACCAATTTGGTCATGCAAACATTTTTGCATACATCTCTGGTACGTTGCTCCTGCATTACATAAACCAAAAGGCATGGTGCGATAGCAATAAGCACCATACGGGGTGATAAACGCAGTCTTTATTTGATCACTTGGGTTCAGAGGTATCTGGTGGAAACCAGAATATGCATGAATGAACGACAACAACTCACACCCAGCAGTGGAATCTATGACTTGGTATATCCTTGGCAGTGGGAATGGATCTTTTGGACATGCCTTATTCAGGTTCGTGTAATCGATGCACATACGCCAAACCACTGCCATGTTCGGATCATCCTTCTTCTTCTCCACTAGCACTGGATTAGATAGCCAATCCAGGTAAAGCACTTCCATGATAAATCTTGCAGCCAACAATAGAGCTATCTCATCTCCTATGACCTTTCTCCTGTCTTCGGCGAAGCGGCGGAGAGGTTGCTTCACCGGCTTTGCTCCGGGTCTGACATTCAAAGAGTGCTCGGCCAACTCCCTCGGAACACCTTGCAAGTCCTGTGTGGACCAAGCAAAAATATCCCGATTCTCACAGAGGAAGTTGACGAGCTCGCTTTCCTATTTGTCATTTATCCCGGCACCAATTGTTACGGTACGCTCAGGGAACATGTCATCAACAGGCACTTTCTTGGTATCCGTTGTCGCTTGGAACGAGACACTACCATGTGGGTTACTCAGCGCCGGCATATACTGCTGCGTGGACTAAACCAATGCCCGCCACTTCTTGGATCTTTCTCTTCTCCTGCGCGATCACGAGTGACTCGGCCAGGTTAGATCTGGCAGATGCATACTCAATAGAACGTCGGAAATCCCTAGCTATGGTGATTACACCGTTTGGCTCGGGCAACTTCATCTTCAAGTAGCTAATGTGACAACTTGCCATGAATTTGTTCAGGGCAGGCCTGCTGAGCAACGCGTGATACGCACTTTCCAAATTGACAACTTCGAATTCCAAATTCTCAGTCCGGCAATTATCTCTCTACCGAACAACACGTCAACCCGGACCTTGCCAATGGGTTCACAAGAAATGGTTGTCCTTGTAGCTTGCAGCATGTTCTCCGAGATACCCAACTTGCGCATCCTGTCCACATCCATGATGTTGATGCTACTGCCATTATCAATTAGCACCTTTGAGAACCTCACATTGATGTTAGGCCCAATGAATGTCGGATCCAACACTAGTGCATACGAACCCGGACTTGGCATAAGTTTCGGATGATCTTTGATGCTCCAGGTAATCTCCTGATCTGACCAAGGCATATACCTCGTCACGGCCAGCATTACTGCATTGACCTCCATATGTCGGCGCTGCAAGCTCTTTCTGTCTATCTCTTCCATAGTGAACACACAATAACTCTGATGATGCTCTATGTACTCATTCCCCCCCTCATTTCCGGGGTACCTCTGATCTGGTTGGTTTTGGTTCTCCACCTGATGCACTGCATCCCTTATCTCATGGTTGTCATACCTCGGCGGAGGGGGAGGCAACATTAGCTGTTGCGTGTTTGCTCCGAAGAGCAATTGCTTCTGGGGTAACTCCCGCCGAGGTTGATCATTCTAAGGTGCCTGAGCACTCCCCGAAGCACTTTGTTCTATCTTTCGCATCCATTCACACTGCCTGATTGTGTGACCCACTGGGTTACTCGGATTTGGCGTGTGAAGTTTACACGGCTGATCCAGCATTGCCTCATAGGTATACCTCGGACGGTCCTTCTTTTCTTGCCCATGTTTTTTCTTCTCTGGCGTCCAAGTTTTCTTGCCATCATTTCTTGGACTCCATTGCTGTCCTCCAGTTTTCTGATGTTGACTGCTTCCTTCTCCGGGTTGATCCTGATTTACAGCTGCAACTTGTTGCGAACTGTACCGATAATCCGGTCTGTCATCCCTTCTTTTACCTCGGTAATCATTTCTCCGGGATGACCCGGCCCCATCTCGCTGACAATACTCCTCGCTTGATTCGTTTGACATGAGTCTAGGTTGCGTCGGATCACCCAAGGCATATGAATCAGCAATTTGGATTGTTTCTGCCAAGGTGGTTGGCATATCTCTTTGCAAGCTTTGCCATAGCATGCTTGCATATCCGTATCCTTGCGCAAACCAAGCTATGGCCTGTGACTCAATCACACCCTCACATGAGTTTCGCACTATGCACCAGCGGGTTAGGAATTCCCGGTCTGTCTCATTCGGTCTCTGCATGCACATTGCTAGGGTCTGTGGCCTGTTGGGCCTCTGATACGTACTTGAGAAATTGCTAACGAACATCTCCTCAAAGTCGATCCAACAGTTAATACTACCGGGTGGCAAGTTGTTTAGCCATACCCTCGCAGGCCCCTCCAGCATCTGGGGTACATATCTCACAGCCCATCTCAAGTTGCCTGTGGCAATTTTCACAGTTGTTGCATAGTTAATCAACCAATCCTCCGGCTTAGTGCTGCTATCATACGTCTTTGTGCCTCTAGGTAACTGGAAGTTAGGTACCGGAGGTTCCTTCATGATCCGGGGCCCAAAACATGCTGGACCTGGAGGACTTTGACACTCAATTTGCTCCGACCTATACAGCCAATCCAGTTTTAACCTAGCGTCATCAGGCATCAAGTTCCTGCCTCCCAATCTTGACCCTATCACGTGATAGTCCGGCCTAGGATAGCTAGCGTTCACCATCTCCAAATCACCATCATTGTATCTATCTTGCTCCTGTGGAGCTGCCCTCTGCTGCATACCTTGGCCGGCACTGTGCTCTTGCCGTGGTATATTCCGCTGCTACGGTTGACCTGCACCTACCGAATTACGCTGTCCGGGATTGCCATTTACAACATTCCCTTGACCGGCATTGCCTTGGTCGCGGTTACCTTGGCCAGCTTCACCTCGGATCACACTCCTTCGATCCTCATTTCTCTGCACTTCTTTTCCTTTCCCTGCCCTTGCCAGGTCATATGGGACTATCTGCTTATTCCTCCTGGCCGAAGTTACAACCTCTTCTATCCTAGGACCACCATGAGGAGACGATGCCGCTCCAGCGGATTTCTCCGGGTTACCCACCGCCGAATGAACGATCTTGGAGGCCGCAGCTCTCTCCGGGTTAGCCCTGAGCAATTCCTCGTTTTGCCTGTTTGCGATCCGAACCAACTCATTAACTCTATCATGTTGTCTTTGATGGGCTTCACCCGTCAGACCTTCTAACTCGGATGCAGCTACATCTGCTGCCCTGAGTTTTTTTGCCGGGGTACTATACTTCGGCAGCCCCACGGACAAACAGTTCTCTGACTCCTCAATCCTAGTATCACCCTCTCTGTTCATTTCACTCATGAGATTTCTCCCCTTCACTTTTACAGCATCTACATTATTTTCCTTGGCGTACTCACGCAGCGTCATGTTCAACGACTGCTGAGCCGTGACTATCTTTTTCGCACCCTCTAGTATTTTTTGCCTACTCTCCTCTAGCTCAGCCTGTGCCTGAGCCTGATCTACTGCTGCTACTACTACTGGGTTTGCCAAGCTATCCATCGCCTGCCGCAGCACATTCTCAGGCCTCTCTAGCGGAGGACCTCTACTTTTCCTCGGTGCCTTAGGAGTTACCTCCAGATTTGGTGCCGAATCCTTGCTTGCGCCAGCGCCAGGCGCGGTCATCATTACCTCAGCATGGTCTGGGGAGCGAGTGATACGTGCCCCACGAGCCGCACTAAGGGGTGGCTCACCTCCTTCAACGACGTGCCGCGGATGAACGCACGACACATCAACAGCGACGTAGATCTTGTGCGCGCCGAGCTTGACGAAGAGGCCGTTGGGCGGGAGAGGACGCTTGCCGAAGCAGCCAGCGTTGTCGCTGACGAAATCGAGCGCTCTGAAGCGCTGAACGAGCCCGGAGACGATGCATTCGCCGGTGCCGATGAAGTTTCCCGTCCGGATCTTTACCCCTACTAGCGCTGCTAGCCCCACGGTGGGCGCCAACCGTCGTGGTGGTGTCACGGCAGATGCCATGGATAGGCTAAAGGTGGGGACTAAATGCACTAGGGGAATCCATGGAGGGATAGTGTGGTGATTCCACACACAGTAGCTTTGTATTTGATTCACTTCCAAGGTTTACAAGTGCTCCACGAGCTGTATCGGGGACAGGAGGAAGAAGAACTCTCTTACTCTCACCGCTAGTAAAACACAACTCTCTAGGAGACAACCAGAAAAACCAACCCTTTCTACAGAGGCCCTAGCCCTCCTTATATAGGGTTGGCTAGGTCTCCAATTAGGGCATACGTGGAGGCATATTCCAAGGAATATGCGTCTTCCCAAAATAGTAAGCCGACCGGGTCATTTTAGCCAAGCGTCATCCATGCAGAGGCTACGTAAGACTTTGTGGCGCCCGCGTCATCCGACATAGGCATCGTCACCTTTGTCGGCCATGCCTCGGTGGTCCTGGCCTCTGTCCGTTTCGCTCACGCTCTGCATACAGTGGTCACCTTTGACCAGCGAGATACCTTCCTTCTCTTACAAGCTTGATATAACCCGGATCGTACCTAGTTGATCCGGCCACACCTGTGTGGCATCCCGCTAAAACTACTACTAGAAAATCGTTGTGTTTTTGTGAATTGCATCATCATGACCGCATGCTCATGTCATCATGCCACATTGCATTTCAGCATCGTCATCATCTTGCATGGTTTGTTTAAAAACTATTTTCGAAAAGCTTGGTTTTGTTTTCTAAACGCCCCGTCTTTATTCAAATTCAAAACCCGGGCTTGTCCGGAATATTTCGATTCGTCTGCAAATGGCTTATAAAAGCCTTGTTGTTCTAAATAAAATAATTATATTATTTTTAGGGGCAGCCCGCCAGGCCCGAATCGGCCCAGCCGGCCACCCCCAGAAAACAAAAACCAGATCAAAACCAAACCCCCGACCCCTACCTACCCCACACCTGCCCCACTCCCGCCCGCATGTAGCCACCGGCCCGGCGCCAGCCACTCCCTCCCAGCCTCCACCTCACCCTGCCCACTCCCAGGCCGCCACCTCACCCCGCCTGGCCCCCACCTCCTCCTCTCTTCCCGCCCAACCACCAACTCCCACACCTCCCCTGCACGCGTCCCACGCCACCCTGCCTGACCGACATACCCCCGCGAGCCAGCCCCACCCCACAGCCTCTCTCCCACCATCTCCTTTCTCTGCCCCACGCCCCTCGCTCGCCCACAATCCCCACCACATGGCCGCCGCCGGCGGCCTCTCCTTCGTCGAGCCCGCACCCCACCGCCAGGGGTCCACCTCGCAGGCGCACCGACCCTTGCCGCGACCGCCGCGTCCCATTCTTTCTCCCGGCCGTTGTTGTCCGCCTCTGGCACCGCCCACTGCCGGCCTCGTCCCCGATAGCGCCGCCCTTCCCTCCACCAGCATGCCTGAGTCACCCCGGCAGCGTGGCCCCGCGCCCTTCCGTGGCCCCCTCCGCCAACCGCCACTCCGCCTCCATCTCGGAACTCCGTTGCTGGCCGCTCCCTCAAGCCTTAGCTTGGTCTCTGGCATGGGACCCCTCCGAGCATCTCTACAACCGCAAGCACGTCATCATCAGGATCCCCCATGCGTGCCACTGGGACCCGGAGTCCCTCGACCTCTCTCCTCCACCGGTAATCGGCCCGTGTTCGGCCGCTTCTAGGCACCTGCCCGGGCCCTATTCCAGCATCTCCTTTGTTCCTGTAGGGGCACGTCCTCGCGCCAAGCCCGTCGGCCTCAGTCCCTGCTGCCGTCCACCCGTACAAGTGCGGCAAGCCTAGAGCCGAGTCGCCTCTGCTTCCTCTCGCCGCCCGCACTTCCGCCACTGCACGCCTAGGAGGCGTCGGTTGCAACCTCCTGCTCAAGCTCACCGCAACAGTGTCACCCTCTGGCTGCGCGCGCATATGCTCATGTGTTTCCTACCGCTTATCTATTTTCCGTCATGATGTCCGGCTCCCAGGTGGTATGGTAGCGATTATGAGACGTTGGGATGAAGTGTTGGTGTGTTGCTACTGATGTTGTGGTGCTCGACAATAGGTGACCATAGCGACATGTGAAGGCGAAGGGAAGGAACCGCACAAGAGAGAGGCTATCTGAAGGACATCGGAGTGTCAGGAGATGAAGCCAACAAGCCTAGTTCTCGTTCATGGAACACCAAGAACCCCTGCCAATCCCGAACACCACCAGAAAAACCATCGACAAGATCTTCCGGTGCCGAACCCAAGACCGACACCGTCACCGAGAGCTTCGACAAGGATGCCAAGTTCTTCATCCCAAACGCCAAGACCGACCCGATACGCGGACCCGACAAGATCTTCGCGACGACAAGATTGACACCGACCAGGGCGAATTCGATGCGCCCCTCACGCCAAACCAAGTCCTTCTTCCCAGAGCGCCAAGCTCTCCTTCTGTTGTCCAAGACCGATCGCGTCGAACCGCTCCCCGTCGAACCCTGAGTCCGACCCCGAACCCCCCGGAACCAAGATCTTCTGAACCCAGATGTGTGATCCTAAGCCTCTATTTTTATGATATGACATATACCTGTCGCATCTTTAAATCATCATGCT
The DNA here is from genome assembly GCA_910589775.1 of Avena eriantha. NCBI lineage: Eukaryota > Viridiplantae > Streptophyta > Magnoliopsida > Poales > Poaceae > Avena > Avena eriantha. Next base: position 491,758,462 of record OU342742.1, read on the forward strand.
TGCATACATGTCATCTGGTGGGTTGGGTTAAATAGTCGATTCACCTAAATTAAATATGGAGTCTATATGCGGGCTATTCTAGTCTTATTCCGGACTCCATTTAAATTTGTGTAGCGAACCGATACCATGTTTTGCCTTGTTAAGACAACATTTAATTTGTGGGGGAACTAAACAGCTAGAACCTATTAATTAATTATTGGGACCCCGGTTCCGCTTAATATTGCCTAATTGCACCGTATCTGTGCCATGCCATGCATCATACCATGAACATGCCGATTCTTCTGCCGTAGCATTAAATATTGCATCCGATGTTTCTTCTAGTGTTTGCTTCTTTGCGGACTAGGCCGATGAGTGGATGCGAGTATCGACAAGTGCTCCGGATGAATCTCCGACAGTGTTTCCCAGGCGAGCATCTCTCCCCCTTCTACCTCTTTTGCATTTATAGTCTTTATTTCCTCATGTTGATCTATTGCTATCCATGTCGCGATGCTTTAGTTTCTTCCGTGCACCAGCTATATCCCGTGCAGCCTCTATATTGCCATGGACACCTCCTAATACATGTTGTTTGGTAGATACCTGGCCTTGCGAGTCGTAGTTGCTTGCTTAGGTGCGATCTCGTGTTGTCGAGTATCACAGTTGATGGTATGCTGGCATATGTTTATGGTGGAGATGATCATGTCTTTAATTACAACTATTAAATTGCTGGGACAACTAATGAAAGAGGCACCGGTGGGCAATATATGCTATTTGGTTTTTATGCCCACTTGTGTCCCGTAGGCCCCGAGTACTTGATACCTGTTCCTTGACTATTCGCACTATCCACATACGGGAGACTCTATGAATCCCCCTTAGCCAGAGCTTGATTCATTTCTTATTTCTTGGGGCCACAAACTAGTTTGGGGCTTTATTAGTATCCTCTACTTATGCCATGCTTTACCGCTTTATTTAAGATTGTGCGTGCAGCACCTATACTGTTTTGGATCATGCCACGTTTTCGCGGTATCGACAAGCCCAGTCACACTTTCGGGTTCCTAGTCGTTTACAGCCATCGTCACAAACCCTGGGTCCATTCCAGAGCCGGCCAACTTTGTTGCGGGTAGCTTAGTGCGGTGGCCCCCAGAAATATTTTATGAATCCTGTGATTGCTTTGTCGTGAAAGCCTCGTTGGGTTTTGATTTGGTTTTTCCGAGGTTGATCGTGTGTGTGTTTCTATTTGTGCACCCCTATAGGTTAAATCTTTCTGAAAGCCGTGTCCGCGGTTATGGACGACTTGGAGCACAGTATCTCGATCATAAACAAGCATAACTAAAGTAGTGCTATAAATTTGACTTAATATGTGACTAGTAATCAGCTTCACTACAATGGAATGGATAATAAAAGTGCCAACAACTGGTGGAACTGGTGTGTACCGTGTCCTGTTATACTTGCTTAGTAAGTATCACAACTCCAATGGAATGAAATAAAAGTGCCAATAAGTACTGGGTTTGGGATGTCACATGCTAATTATATCTGACTAGTAAGTACCGCAACTACCACTAAATGGTTAACTAAAACTTCCCACTACTTATGCTATCAGGATGACTCATGCTATCTATATCTGACTAGTAAGTGCTTCAACTATAATGGAATGAATAAAACTGCCAACTATGTGAGTTCCTTGGTTTGACTTCCTTGTTTGGTCTCGAGGGGGAATACTAGGATGGGTATGATTGGTGTTAGTATCAGGTTGGTTCCGAATAGGTCTTTCTTATCTATCTCTAATAGCCGACAGTTTACTCAGTCTCTATAGGTTGTTTAGTGTCGCTGCACTGCCGCTTCAGTCCACCATACCTATGTACGCGAGAGCCGCCGAATTCTAGCCTCGCCGTGTACTGGCCTCAGTACTGACTCTCCTCTTTTTCCTTTGCCCTTTGTCGGCACCCCTTTTGTTTAGCAGGTACGAGTTTGACGTCGTTAGTAGGGTTACCCTTCCGGCTTGGCCTGGGCAGGGTTATGGACGCCATTGGTTATTCTTCAGGGCTCTTAGCCCCATTTGCATCTTGTCCGTAGTCGGACGCTCTATCGTTTACAAGGTGATTTGGATCTTTGTATAGTATACCTGTATTCTTGACTCATGGAGTCGTTGTTGTATATATATGTTCTGTGGGTTCCATCGTGGACTAATGTGTAATGGTATTACTTCGTTTTCCACCCACACGAAACTGCCTGGTGGGCGTCCTTGAATCGTTTCTATGCGGGTTTTGGCGGGAAGCACTAAAACTTGCATAGGGTCGATTCGAGGGTGTTACAGAGTGGTATCAGAGCTCAGCAGTTGCGATACCCCACTGGTCCAGCCTGTAGGATAACCTAGCTAACGGCCAAAGTAGAGTGTCAAAACTATTTTTGGAAAATCGGTTGGATAGATCTGATTAGGTCTGCTTTTTCCTTACCCCTCTGCTATTCTCCTCTTACCTCTGCGTGTTTTGAATCTACTCTCTTATCTTGTCTTCAAGTCCAGGATTTCTCGTGATTGGGTTCCGTCGTACCTTCAGGGTTTCACTTCTTCCTTTGGCAACTGTGTTTCTACCTCCGGACTTCATGCTATCTGAGTGATCCTTTATCTGTGGTACCATTCTTTATTCCTTGTTTGTACCTTCCGGTGTTTTCCAAGGCGACGACATCATCTACGCCAGATCCGATGCCAAGTCTACACCACTCCTTTGTTCCGAACCTCGATTGTCGAGATCTTCAGTCTGATTCCGAGAATGGTTGCACGCTTTTCTACTCATTGTGCGGAGTAATAGTTTGGGTGCGTGATGGATTGGCCCCATGCCGACTACTCACTCTATTCGCTCTTGTACATTGTAGTGGATTAGAATGCATCGTCTCTCTCCTTCTATCGAAGTTAGAGGTCGCTTTATTTGTTGATACCTCTACCTTCGCCCTTTGTTCCCGGAGTGTTCTCTCGACGGTCACGGACAACGACCTCTTCTTAGTGGTGTCGCGAAGACCTACACGAAGCGAGAAGGTTTTGATCGTTGGCCTTCTTCCCGGTACCATGAGGTGGATCTCGAGGGCGAGATCCATTGTTAGTGGTGTCGAATTGTGGCATCCTAAAACCACTACTAGCAAATTGCTGTGTTTTTGTGCATTGCATCATCATGACCGCATGCTCATGTCATCATGCCACATTGCATTTGAGCATCGACATCATCTTGCATGGTTTGTTTAAAAACTATTTTCGAAAAGCCTGGTTTTGTTTTCTAAATGCCCCGTCTTTATTCAAATACAAAAACCGGGCTAGTCCGGAATATTTCGATTCGTCTGCAAACGGCTTCTAAAAGCCTTGTTGTTCTAAATAAAATAATTATATTATTTTTAGGGGCAGCCTACCAGGCCCGAACCGGCCCAGGTGGCCACCCCCAGAAAACAAAACCCAAATCAAAACCAAACCCCCGACCCCTACCTACCCCACACCTGCCCCACTCTCGCCCGCATGCAGCCAGCAGCCCGCCGCCAGCCACTCCCTCCCAGCCTCCACCTCACCCCGCCCACTCCCAGGCCACCACCTCACCCCGCCTGGCCCCCACCTCCTCCTCTTTTCCCGCCCAACCACCAACTCCCACACCTCCCCTACACGCGTCCCACGCCACCCTGGCTCACCGACACGCCCCCGCGAGCCGGCCCCACCCCGCAGCCTCTCTGTCCCACCATCTCCTCTCTCTGCCCCGCGCCCCTCGCTCGCCCACGATCCCCACCCCATGGCCGCCGCCGCCGGCAGCCTCTCCTTCGTCGAGCCCGCACCCCATGGCCAGGGAGCCGCCTCGCAGGCGCTCCGACCCGTGCCGTGACCATTGCCTCCCCTTCTTTCTCCCGGTCGTCCCTGTCCGCCTCTGGCGCCGCCCTTTGCTGGCCTCGTCCCCGATAGCGCCGCCCTTCCCTCCACCAGCATGCCGGAGTCGCCCCGGCAGCGTGGCCCCGCGCCCTTCCGTGGCCCCCTCCGCCAACCGCCACTCCGCCTCCATCTCGGAACTCCGTTGCTGGCCGCTCCCTCAAGCCTTAGCTCGGTCTCTGGCATGGGGCCCCGCCGAGCATCTCCACAACCGCAAGCACGTCGTCATCAGGCTCCCCTCATGCGTGCCACTGGGACCCGGAGTCCCTCGACCTCTCTCCTCCTCCGGTAATCGGCCCGTCTTCGGCCGCTTCTAGGCACCTGCCCGGGCCCTATTCCAGCACCTCCTTTGTTCCTGTAGGGGCACGTCCTCGCGCCAAGCCCGTCGGCCTCAGGCCCTGCTGTCGTCGACCCGTACAAGTGCGGCAAGCCCAGAGCCGAGTCGCCTCTGCTTCCTCTCGCCGCCCGCACTTCCGCCGTTGCACGCCCAGGAGCCGTCGGTTGCAACCTCCTGCTCAAGCTCACCGCAACAGTGTCACCCTCTGGCTGCACGCGCATATGCTCATGTGTTTCCTACCGCTTATCTATTTTCCGTTATGATGTCCGGCTCCCAGGTGGTATGGTAGCGATTATGAGACGTTGGGATGAAGTGTTGGTGTGTTGCTACTTATGTTGTGGTTCTCGACAATAGGTGACCATAGCGACAAGTGAAGGCGAAGGGAAGGAACCGCACAAGAGAGAGGCTATCTGAAGGACATCGGAGTGTCAGGAGATGAAGCCAACAAGCCTAGTTCTTGTTCATGGAACGCCAAGAACCCCTGCCAATCCCGAACGCCACCAGAAAAACCATCGACAAGATCTTCCGGTGCCGAACCCAAGACCGACACTGTCACCGAGAGCTTCGACAAGGATGCCAAGTTCTTCATCCCGAACGCCAAGACCGACCCGATATGCGGACCTGACAAGATCTTCACGACGACAAGATCGACACCGACCAGGGGGAATCTGATGTGCCCCCGACGCCAAACCAAGTCCTTCTTCCCGGAACGCCAAGCTCTCCTTCTATTGTCCAAGACCGATCGCGTCGAACTGCTCCCCGTCGAACCCTGAGTCCGACCCCGAATCCCCCGGAACCAAGATCTTCTGAACCCAGATGTGTGATCCTAAGCCTCTATTTTTATAATATGACATATACCTGTCGCATCTTTAAATCATCATGCTTGCATACATGTCATCTGGTGGGTTGGGTTAAATAGTCGATTCACCTAAATTAAATATGGAGTCTATATGCGGGCTATTCTAGTCTTATTCTGGACTCCATTTAAATTTGTGTAGCGAACCGATACCATGTTTTGCCTTGTTAAGACAACATTTAATTTGTGGGGGAACTAAACAGCTAGAACCTATTAATTAATTATTGGGACCCCGGTTCCGCTTAATATTGCCTAATTGCACCGTATCTGTGCCATGCCATGCATCATACCATGAACATGCCGATTCTTCTGCCGTAGCATTAAATATTGCATCCGATGTTTCTTCTAGTGTTTGCTTCTGTGCGGACTAGGCCGATGAGTGGATGCGAGTATCGACAAGTTCTCCGGATAAATCTCCGGCAGTGTTTCCCAGGCGAGCATCTCTCCCCCTTCTACCTATTTTGCATTTATAGTCTTTATTTCCTCCTGTTGATCTATTGCTATCTGTGTCGCGATGCTTTAGTTTCTTCCGTGCACCAGCTATATCCCGTGCAGCCTCTATATTGCCATGGACACCTCCTAGTACCTGTTGTTTGGTAGATAGCTGGCCTTGCGAGTCGTAGTTGCTTGCTTAGGTGCGATCTCGTGTTGTCGAGTATCACAGTTGTTGGTATGCTGGCAGATGTTTATGGTGGAGATGATCATGTCTTTAATAACAACTATTAAATTGCTGGGACAACTAATGAAAGAGGCACCGGTGGGCAATATATGCTATTTGGTTTTTATGCCCACTTGTGTCCCGTAGGCCCCGAGTACTTGATACTTGTTCCTTGACTATTCGCACTATCCACATATGGGAGACTCTATGAATCCCCCTTAGCCAGAGCTTGATTCATTTCTTATTTCTTGGGGCCACAAACTAGTTTGGGGCTTTATTACTATCCTGTACTTATGCCATGCTTTACCGCTTTATTTAAGATTGTGCGTGGAGCACCTGTACTGTTTTGGATCATGCCATGTTTTCGCGGTATCGACCAGCCCAGTCACACTTTCGGGTTCCTAGTCGTTTACAGCCATCGTCACAAACCCTGGGTCCATTCCGGAGCCGGCCAACTTTGTTGCGGGTAGCTTAGTGGGGTGGCCCCCTGAAATATTTTATGAATCCTGTGATTGCTTTGTCGTGAAAGCCTCGTTGGGTTTTGATTTGGTTTTTCCGTGGTTGATCGTGTGTGTGTTGCTATTTGTGCACCCCTACAGGGTAAATCTTTCTGAAAGCCGTGTCCGCGGTTATGGAAGACTTGGAGCATAGTATCTCGATCATAGACAAGCATAACTAAAGTAGTGCTATAAATTTGACTTAATATGTGACTAGTAATCAGCTTCACTACAATGGAATGGATAATAAAAGTGCCAACAACTGGTGGAACTGGTGTGTACCGTGTCCTGTTATACCAGCTTAGTAAGTATCACAACTCCAATGGAATGAAATAAAAGTGCCAATAACTGCTGGGTTTGGGATGTCACATGCTAATTATATCTGACTAGTAAGTACCGCAACTACCACTGAATGGTTAACTAAAACTTCCCACTACTTATGCTATCAGGATGACTCATGCTATCTATATCTGACTAGTAAGTGCTTCAACTATAATGGAATGAATAAAACTGCCAACTGTGTGAGTTCCTTGGTTTGACTTCCTCGTTTGGTCTCGAGGGGGAATACCAGGATGGGTATGATTGGTGTTAGTATCAGGTTGGTTCCGAATAGGTCTTTCTTATCTATCTCTAATAGCCAACAGTTTACTCAGTCTCTATAGGTTGTTTAGTGCCGCTGCGCTGCCGCTTCAGTCCACCATACCTATGTAGGCGAGAGCCGATGAATTCTAGCCTTGCCGTGTACTGGCCTCAGTACTGACTCTCCTCTTTTTCCTTTACCCTATGTCAGCACCCCTTTTGTTTAGCAGGTACGAGTTCGACGTTGTTAGTAGGGTTACCCTTCCGGCTTGGCCTGGGCAGGGTTATGGACGCCATTGGTTATTCTTCAGGGCTCTTAGCCCCATTTGCATCTTGTCCGTAGTCGGACACTCTATCGTTTACAAGGTGATTTGGATCTTTGTATAGTATACCTGTATTCTTGTCTCATGGAGTCATTGTTGTATGTATATGTTCTGTGGGTTCCATCGTGGACTAATGTGTAAAGGTATTACTTCGTTTTCCACCCGCATGAATGTGCCTGGTGGGCGTCCTTGAATCGTTTCTATGCGGGTTTTGGCGGGAAGCGCTAAAACTTGCATAGGGCCGATTCGAGGGTGTTACAACTTGTTCCTGGATATAAGTTAGATACATCTTACCGACATACGGCATAAGTCGGTTGAGACCCAGTTAGGTGGACGTCCCCTGGTCCGGGTTACTCCGTGATTCGGCCTGCCTTGAGGTGACTCGGCCAACACTTGCTTTGACCTTGCCGTACCTCGGCTAACTAGGCCTTTATACCCCGGCGTGACCCTACCCGGGGGTATCCCCCCAATAATGATCTACAATATATTTGCAAAGACTATTTTAGACTAGGATTATAAAAGATAGAGTTCAAGTTAATTTAAAACTACTATGAGAACTCCCACTCAAAAACGACATCCCTCTAGTCATTTTTAGTGATTACACGAACCAAATTCACTACACCACGACCGATCATCACGAGTGGTGGTGCGGCTCCAATTGCGAGCATCATATGGACATCATATCATTCATATGACTCATGCTTTACCTTTAGGTTCATGTTCCAAGGCCATGTCTTTACATGCTAGGATAGCCAAGTAAGAACCTTAGCACTCGCGTGTGTAAAATTGTCTTACACCAGTTGTATGTGAACGTAGAGTCTATCATACCCGATCATCACATGGTGCTTCAAAATGATGAACTTTCTTAACGGTTCATACTAAGGAAGGACATATTATTATCTTGATATTAGTGAGACGGATCATCTTATAATGCTATCACTAAGAAATAAGCAAGACATAAGCAAAATAAGATGCATAAAAGGGATAAACATCACATGCATATAAAATGTGATATGATATGGTCCTTCCTTGCACTTGATCTATGTCTTGTGCTTTATGGTATGATCTCCATCATTCCACTGGCATGGATCCAAGGTGCATGGTGCCTCCATCATGGTCGTCTCCACCATTCCAATATATCTCTTGGATATACATAAATATCATGCATGCCATAAAAGATAAAGACAACCATATGGCTCTTGTCGGTTGTTTAACTTACAATAAATCTTATTGTATACAATAATTTTTGTAACAATGACCATATCACATCACATGCCCTGCAAAAATAAGTTAGACGTCTTCTAATTTATTTGTGCATATTTTACATGGCTTTGGGCTTTCTAGGAGAGAATCGCTCTACCTACGAATTTCAGCCACAACGGTGATAATCCAGTTATTAGTAAATCGTTGTAAATTAGATCATGACTATGTTGGAAGAGACAGACACATGCTGAGCCACTTATGCAATACAAGTTGCATGTCAAGCGTGGGAGAGGTCTCATGTGTGAGTACATCTAAAGTTAGTTCGGGCCGCTTCATCCCAGCATGCCACCATGATAAAAAATTACGCAAGTATCATATAACAAGACCATCAACGCTCACATCTCTATGTGTTCTAATCGTACAAAGCCTCTATGTATAGACATAGCTTTGATACCACTTATGGGGTTCGTTGCATGGAAAACAAAAAAATTCCTACGGTTGCAACTACTAAGATCATATCTAGGCGATACTTGTAACGGTTTCAGATGGACACCCTTGAAGACCATAAAGCGGGATAACATTACCGTAAACATAAGTGGATGTTGCAGAGTTTACACGACCATCCTCAAGGACGTGATGACCAACGCCAAAAGTGCAGCACCTCCGTAATCAGCCACACGTCTGGTGTGTCGACGACTTCCGTCCTTCGCTCCAGCGCGGCAGCGAAAGTAGGGGATCCTCGGGAACTCTGCCAACACTACGACATGGTGGTGATGGTGGTGGAGGAGATCTTGAGTAGGGCTTCGCCTAAGCTTCGTGCTCGTGGCAATGGACAAGGCTAGAATGGGGAGGAAGATTCCAACCAAAGGGCATATGAGAGGAGAAGGATGAGTGTGTGAGAGAGAGGAGCTCCGCTCCACCTTTTATAGGGGGACGAGGCAGCCCCTTGCCATGGCCGTCAGCCAAGATGGGTGCCCCACCTCCCCCTCATTCATGTGGGTGGAGGCTCCACTCACCCGAAATTCAACTCCACTTTCTCATGTTTAATCTCCACTCAAAATCAAGAGTCGTGCAATTAAAACTCCCTTTTAGTTCACTTGATTTAATGCCACACATTCAATGAACACTTCATTTAATAAGTACTTAATTTAATAAACACTTCATTTAATGAATAAATTGATAATCCAATCCATGATAATATTCCAATACACCGAAACTATTCTGGCAGATTTATTAGAACAATTCCTGCACTGTCCAGTATTTTCTCTAGTGTTCCCTATCCACTCAAATGCATCGAATACCCGTAATTTGTCTCCCTACGGGTTCACAAGCTGTGTGTACATGATCGAGACACTCTCCGATAAATAATCATTAATTAGCGGGGCCTGGAGATCCATAATGACTCTCACTAGCTCAAATGATAAACTAGTGATCGTGTGAACCTTTATTCACAGTAACCATTTCCTTTTGTCTCGTGATACTTTACTTGTCCGAGGTCCAATCATTTGGTATCATCCATACCTACTGACAAGTACTCTTTTCTCATTCTCATGATATAACATTCTTAGTGATCGTTATCACTTGCTTGCAAGCTATGTTAATGTGATATCACCGAGAGGGCCCTGAGTATATCTCTCCATCATCAGGATGGACAAATCCCACTCTTGATCCACGGGCCTCAACTAACACTTTTCAAGTATCCGATGACACCTTTATAATCACCCTATTATGGTGTGATGTTTGATGTAATCAAAGTACTCATCCTAAGTCAGCGATTGACGTGATCTCATGGTCTAAGGATTAGGGTTACTTTGAGTGTCGTTATAGTAGTGTAAACATAATGGCATGATCGTATTACTATACTTTCGGAGTTTATTCATCACATCATTCCACCAATGTTGTGACCTCATTATTAACAACATCCAATGTCATGATTAGGAAACCTTGATCATTTGTTAATCAACAAGCTAGTGTAATGAGAGCCATCACTAGGAACCTTCTATTTGTTTATTAAACACACATGTATTAATGTTTCCTTTCAATACAATTATAGCATGAGAAATAAACATCTATTATAAACCTGGAATGACACAATAACCATTTACTATTACCTCTTGGGCATATTCCTTTCACTTTACGTGTTCATTCGCGAGACTGGTCCACGCTTGCCATAATGCTTATAAAGTGGCTATGGGGGAGTGTTTGTCTCTCTCGTATTAGTTGGCACACCATTTGCAATGGAGGGACCCGAGACGGGTATACCATAGACAACTGTTTGATGAACTTTGTGGTTGAAGTTTGTAGGTAAGAACGGTTATTACACAAAAGCCCTAACAGCCACGTAAAACATGCAAAGATAAAGTTGAAGCATCTATCTTTGATTTGCAAGGGCATTGTGGTGTGATACGGTCGTACTCAAGGTAAAGTAGTTTACTTTATGTTGCTAAGTAGTAGTAATGGTCATCATCTTGGTGGACTACGACCGGAGATGTCGTAACCCTGGTTCCCACAACATCGGAACCCTGGCACCGAATCCGTTGACGCGGGATGGAGATCACAACGTGAAGGACAATATTGCATCGCATTTACATTCAATTTTTATTGTTTGTGCATCTTATTGTGTGCTTGTATTAGATACTCAACGGTAGCCTAATAAGATGATCCCTAAACATAATACCAACAAAAGTGTTCTCCCTTAGTGTGCACTGCTTTCTCAGTATGTAGAGCTCGTTGGGGAACCCCAAGACGAATGTATGATGAGCACAGCAACAATTTTTCCCTTAGTTATGAAACCAAGGTTATCAAACCAGTAGGAGCAAGGAAACACCTCCAAGGTGTTGTTTCCAACTTGGAATCCTACACAACACAACCATAGAACTTTTACCCCAACTTACAGTGAGGTTGTCAATCTCACCGGTTTTGCTGAAAACAAAGGATTAAACATATTGTGTGGAAGATAGTAATTGCTTTGCAGAAAGTCAACAGAAAACAGTAAATACAATCTAGATTGATGGTAAAAGAATGGACCAGGGTCCATAGTTCACTAGTGGTGATTCTCCTTAAGATAGATGACATGTTGGGTGAACAAATTACAGCAGGGCAATTGACAAACATCGAGAAAGCATACATGCATATACTAATCATCTTGACTCCTATGAGATTTGATTGGGCATTACAACATTATACATAGACCGTAATCCAAATGCATCTATGACTAATAATCCACCTTCAGGTTATCATCCGAACCCCCTCTAGTATTAAGTTGCAAGCAACAGATAATTGCATTAAGCAAAGTGTGTAAAGTAAACAATACGATTGTTCTATGAACAAAGGATTATTGTTTTCTCCTTAGTAGTAACATCACATCTAGTACCTTAGAGATTTCTGTCACTTCCCCAGATTACTAGAGGCATGAACCCACTATCGAGCATAAATACTCCCTCTTGGAGTTGCTAGCATCTAATTGGCCAAGATAGCTACTAACAACGGAAAGCATGCAAGATCACAAATAACAAAGACATGATAGAATCAATAATCAATCTGAAATAGTATCTCAATATCCATCGGATCCCCGCAAACACAACATATAGGATTACAAATAGGTGATCTTGATCATGAACGGAGCTCACAAGATCTAAACATGGTAGCACAAAGGAGAAGAACCAACCATCTAGCTACTACATGGACCTGTAGTCTAGGGATGAACTACTCACGCATCACACCAGAGGCAGGCATGGTGATGAAGAAGGCCTCCAGGTTGATCTCTCCCCTTCGGCAGGGTGTCGGGAAGAGCTTCAGATCCCTCCCGATCTAGGGATGGAGATGGCGGTGGCTACAGACTCTTTTGTGGAATTTTGATCGGGTACTTAGGGTTTTCGTCCCGAGGGCAATATATAGACGAAGGGGCAAGGTCGGTGGAGTGCCAGGGGCCACAACCCCTGGTGGCGCAGCTAGGGCTGGCCGTGCCACCACCAGGTGTGGTCGGCCTAGCTTCCCTCTTCGTCTCCCCTCCGGACTCCATGTTCCTTCTGGAGAAATATTGACTTGGGCTTTTGTCCGGTCCAATTCCGAGAATATTTCCTTACTAGATTTTCTAAAACCAAAAACAGTAGAAAACATGATACTGGCACCGTGGCATCTTGTTAAAAGGTTAGTTCCAGAAAATGTGTAAAAATACTCCAAAGTGTGGACAAAACATAAGAAAGTAGATATAAAACAAGCATGGAACATCAAAAATTATAGATACGTTTGCAACGTATCACCATCCTCAATCTTAACTCCTGCTCATCCTCGAGTAGGTAAGTGATAAAAATAATAATTTTTGAGGTGACATGCACCATTCATAATCTTGATCAAGGTATTTATAAGACATGGATAGTTGGGATCATAGTAATTTAGCATAGCATGAAAGATATAGTTCTATCAATAAGACATAGCAACAATCTTATAACATGAAAAGGTACAAGCAAAAGATTCATGAATAAAAATGCTTTGAAAGACGTTTGTTTGTTTCACATAAAGAAAACATAATGAGAATGGTATTCAGCTTGTCCCTCATGGTGTAGCAAAACATAAATGCATAGGACACCTTCAAAGTTCATAAGGGTGACTAGATACAAATAGTTTAAGAATAAGCAATATCAAAGTTATGAATCAATCAACAAGTCTTGGGACGATGCACATTAAACTAAGAATGACCACTATGCTCTCTTAATAGGTGCATAAAGATAGAATATGGAGACTCAACATAAAAGTAAAAGAAAGGCCTTCATAGAAGGAAGCAGGGATTCAAGTCTCATAAAGAGCTTCCAAAAATTATGGTACTTATTAGCTTTCAGCTCTCATTGCCCCTGTCATAAGCGTCTTGAAGTGATTAAGGTTAAAGTGAACAAACTATGGAGTATATGCTTGACAAAGTATAAGGTTGCAATCTCATGTCCCTTGAATACGAGGGTCGCTCCTCATGCTACACAAGTGTAGTTACCGGTAAGTTCTTGTCATAGTAAGTACATGTGTATCATAGAGAGCCGCCAATGGGGTACCCCTTGCACATGATACAGAAGCTATCCCATAATCAAAATGACAAGGCAAGCAGACAATGAGCATCTCAGCAGTCTTCTTATTTACCATGGGAAAATGGTGCTTTTTTCTCTCTTTCCTCATTTCTCATCCTTTTTTTCTTTTTCTCAATCTCTATCTCTTTTTTATAAGAAGAATGCTTCATAGATTGCTCAATATGGTGATGCTGGAAGTTTCCACCATGATTAGGCATGGCTTAGGCTAGCGACCCAGGCGTTTCCCTAACACACATACATAACTCCATGGACTTACAAGCTCCCCTTTCATTTCACACCGACGACATCCATAAACAAAAGAGCATGATATCAACTAGGTACAATGTATAAGTGCAATGTTGAAAGCGTTCCCCATGACAGCATGGTTCTGCTAATCCCAACGTATAAGTGCAAGCATATACAACATAGATGACACAATGGTTCAAGTTTATTATGTAACATCCCAATTTCAGCAACCCTGATTAGTTGTCCAGAATGCAAAAATCAGGGGGAACAAAAACTTTTTCTTGTTCATTGGTCCAGTGTTTGCCTGTTGTTTGCTTGTGCTTGTTCATGTGAGTGTATGCCATATGCTACTCCTCGCATCACCATCAGTTGACAAAAGCTATTTACCAAAACTATACTGGCTCACTTTACATATTCTCAAAACGTTCTGGCATTTCAAAACATGAGCCAAGATGCTTATGTAACCAAAACTATTTTAGTAGCTTCTATTGACAAAACTATGGAGAGATATATAATATAATCTCCTTATGTTTTCAAGACAGGACCTTCAACTACTCTTACCTTTAGGATCCCCAAAACCTTTTAGAAAGCTTTTGATTTCTACCCTTGGTAGAGATACCAATGACTCTTACCTGATTCAAACTCCAACCTTTCGAAATCACCCCTTCTTACCTCAAGCGAAGCTTGATGGTAACCCTAGTAGTAGTTGATTTGTTTGTATGATGAGTTGCCTTGATCTGGTGTGTGATGAATTGCCTTGATCTGCTGTTTGACTTGTTTGCTTAGGAAGTAGTATGAGCTACTCTAGGAGCTCATCTCGAGGATCAAGTTGTTTCCAAACCATCACACCCTAAGCAAGATTGCAAAGCAAGATCAAATCACTAGATACTAGGTGATCATCTAAAACCCTTAACCAGATCCTCTTTGAAGTGATCCATTCTAGAAGCTTCCATGTCCATGATGATCCATATCAAACATGGATCCCTTCTACTAAATCTACACTTCAACCTCATCCAATTGATGATGCTTTGGTACCTTGCAACCCCTCCAAAAACATTCCCTCTCATACTCTAGTCAAAATCCTCAAAACTGCTAAAATTTGACTGTCTGGAAACTGTTTCAACATCACCTTTTTGAATGCCTCCCTTTCTCAAACCCTGTGCATTTTTGGAAATGCACCTGAACCATCTTGTTAAACATCCTAAGGACTACCAAGGACCACTTTTTCCCTTGGTTAGATCCTCCTCCAACCCACTTGTTCTTGATGGTTTTGCATGCAAAAAAATAACATTTCCTGCAAATCTAGTCATCATGCCCACTTTGACAGAAGCTCACACCATCATCAAAACTTCTATGGACCACCTCTTTGCATGGTTGTATTCTACTTATATAGGTCTATCAGAATCTACCTCACTTGTTCCAAGTGGAACTATGTGCTTCTTAAACCCATATGGTTTATAAGGCATCATGACTCATCTGGTATGGCAACCTTAATTTCAACAAAGTTGGCCACCACTTCCAGACCATATCTGATGTAACCAATCCAAAATTCCTCTGCCATGATTATCTATATGACTTGTTCTAACTAATCATCCAACCCTTGCATCAAGGTGAGCTGTGAACTCCAAGATCTAACATGGTTTTGGTGGTATAAAAATAACACCACCCTAGATCCCAAATCTAGGATATTCCACCGAAATCAGCTTGGATTCTCCAATCCCAAGGTTGAAAATGCTTGATACACCTTGTCTACATCATCTACCTTGATCATCAAGATTTATCAAATATTATTCATAATTATTATGGCTTCAAATCTATTTAATTCCTTTAATTGACAAAATCTCAAAACCCCTTTCCCAACGGAAAGTTTGGTTTTTGTGAAAACACTTTTCCAAATTTTGGCTCATGTGAGTTCCATATATCATACCCTATATTCCCATCTCAAAATAAATATTTTTGAGAAGCTTTATTAATTCTTTTTGCCTATTTTCTTAAATGGCAGAAATGGCATAATAATTGTCTTAAATACTTTTAAGCCACAATAAATCTTGGGAAAATTCCCCTAAGTGTGTACTCGCATTTGGGACCCTCTCACACAAAAACCCAACCGTGTCCAATGTAAAAATATCAATTGAGCCTCTAGAAACTACTTCTGCCATTTTTTAATAAAAATGGATTTAAGTGGACTAGAACTCTGAAAAATCCCAAGTAAATCCTAGGAGTCTCCCCTTAACCTCATCTATCTCCCAGTACCCTTTTCCTCATCTTGTCCCATGCAAGTTTTTGGAATTTCTTCATAACCACCAATTGGATCAAAATTGCCAAGTAAGCAACTCCACTACTCAAACCACTTCCAACTCCCATCAAAACTTGCTCAATGCATCTCCTCAGCACCAGGACACACCCCAGGTCGACACCACTATAGCTCCACCACTGCCCCAGCCCATTTTACCCTTGTACTAGTAGAGAGAGAGACAAGAAAATCTTACAAGGATTTACCCCTTTAATTACCCCAGCTGTCACAGCCCTCTCTGCCCGAACCAATCCCCTTCCTACCCCTCCCCACCGTCCTCTAGGATAATCCCTGGCCATCCCTATCCCTCCCCCATGTCCAAAGTGTACATTTCTACCATCTAGCCCTCCCCCTTGGTATAAAGGCCAGAGGCCACCCCAGCATGCCCCCTGCCCCTGATTTGCCCCCTTTCCTCCTCCACTTACCTCCCCTAGCCCCACTCCCTATCCAATGCTCTGTGCTATCTAGAAGAAGAAGAAGGAGGAGCTCTCGGCCTCCTCAAGAAATCGAGCTAGGAGCTCTCACCTCTGCTCCCTTTCGTCTGCATGTTGGCCCTCGAGTTCCCCTACCTCTCCCGCATCTAACCCTGGTCTTCTTTTTGTCCAGGACCGTCTCCTCTGTCGTCGCTAGTGAGCTCCGATGAGGTAGCTCTCGGCCACCGTCACGCGAGCTCCTTCCCAAGCATGAACCCGACCGTGCCGCCCCTCGATCTGCTCGTCGTCGACCACCGTGTCCTCCTGCACCCTCCCCGACCTCCCCCGAGCCCCTGGTAAGCTTCCCCGGTGAGCTCCGTCATCCCCTAGGGTTCCACCGCTGGCTGCTCTGTTTCCCGTAGACGACGACCCCACGACATCCATCGCGACTTGATCTGACGGCCACCGTCGTTCGATACCCCTTCGGCCGCCCCCTCCCACTGACCGTCGGGCCCCGCCTGGCAGGTTCAAGCCCCGGGCTCCCGCGCGCCGCATCATCCGCCGTGGGCCGAATCCACTCCATGCGGCCCATTTCCCCACAGATCCAGCCCAGCTACCCTGTTGCCTTTTCTTTTTATTCTAGATCCAGAAAAAGACCAGGAGGATTAAATCCTTTTGAAAATGTAAATAAAATCCAAAGGCCAAGATCTAAATTTCTGGTAGTACCCTGATGTTTTCTCAAACATGCAGAGGCAACACCCAGTCAAAAATAGTTTCCATTATTTGCTAAAAATTATTCTGCAGCCAGGTGTACTTTTCACTAAATTAATTCCTCAGGGAGTTTTACATCCCCAATTGGGGAGAACCAAATCTCTACTGGAAGGTATTTGATGTACCTATCATCCAGCATAGGTCTTATGCCAGGGTGAATAGTAGTGTGCCCTTACCAAAAATAATAAAAACCACCATTATCTGCCTTGGGTAAATTCTCAAGGTCAAACAAAATGAGGTATTGACCTACTTCAAATTCCCAGGGTTGTTTGTTTTCAGCATCTACCAAATGCCAGCAGCTCAGATTTTATTGAGCTCTGGTTGAATTGCAGTGAATTAAATACTTATGTAAGTGGTATTTTCACTAAATAAATCACTCCAGGAGTTTGACAACTCCAAAAAGAGTGAATCCAATTCCTATAGAAAGGTATTCTAAATTACTACCACATTCCCTTGGAATCAAATCAAGAGCTTCTGTAGAATTAATCTGGTGAAAAAGAGAAAAACCTTACAGAACTGCCTTTGATGATTTATTAAGGGCATTCTGGTACTTCTTTGGACAAGATTCCAACTCTAGGTGGTTCAGCACGTCATACACTACCTAACCACCAAAGTAAATAATTGTTGGAGCTCCAGAAATTTTCTGATGAATTATTCCTCAAACTAGAGTTTATTCCACTATAAAAAGCATATTTAAATCTAGGTAATTGATAACCTAGTGAAACCACTTGTGTTGGTTTTGTGCTGTAAAGACCTATCTGAAGATATCATTGTTGCACATTGGTATCCTATAGACCTCAGAACCCCACTCCAAGTTCATTGTACTTAGCCTTGACAACTATCCTCCAAGGGAAAAACACCTCAATGGCAATCTTGTAATTCCACTCCTAGTATCCCACTCCTCCAAAACCTACTGAGTTCAGTAGGATTCCTTATATTTGTTTGCTGTAGGTTTGATGCATGTATGCCTTGTTTTGATTGTGGACTTGTCTGCTTGCAGTATACTCGATGACGGCGATAGTGTGAGTGTTTGACGACGAGAAGGAAGGGACTTCTTATTATTATTTATTGGGTATTCTTGGTTATCGAAAGAATCCGGGGACTTATTGCTGATCACAGGCAAGCCACCATTCCTGAATTCTGATACTTGTCCTACTCTTTTTATTATCTATTTTGTATCTTCTTTATAAATTGCATTATTTATCTGCATGTCTTGTTTTATAAATATTGCGCTAATGACTTGGCTCCTCCAAGTTATGACTTTGTGTCCCTCGTGGCACCACCCTGATGTACCTACCATTTTATCCCTTTAGGCCGAGAGTACGAGTACCCTCGTGGCATCCTACCTCGTTGAAAACCCGGCTTTGAGAAAATGAACTGTTTTGGGATTTAGCCTACTACAAACGTTTCAAAACTACTTTGTAAAACCCTTGGGAAGACCATCGTTCCAAGAAGATGTTTTAACAAAAGAAATAGTGATGATGAGAAATGAGAAAGTGAAGGGATGTTCTACGCCTTGACCGGAACAATTTTATCCGTGCAACCACATTACCCCAGGTGTTGGGGCTTAGCTCGTAGTTTGTCTGCATTAGTCGGGGCATCTTGTACCATGCTTAGAGGGAGGAATCCCTTGAATTCCAGGCAGGCGCTAACAAATCTTGGATCTGAAGCCTGTAGCTTGCTTCGGCAAGAGTGAGCCTGTCTTGGCAGGAGTGCCGGTGCAACAATTGGGTCTCCCGCAAACGGTATAGCTTAGGCGATACGGAAGGAAGTGGAGTCACCAAGTTAAGGTATACGCCAAGTTGCGGCTTGGGTATACGTGTGTACGAAGGCAAGACTATGGCTGGGAGCCACATACTCGTTGCCAGGGAGAACAAACCCAAAAGGAAAAGCAGCCTTTGCTAGGGTCGACAAGTGAAAGGTTAGGTTTGATTATCCGGACCCCCATCTACAGTGGTAGTGGGCCGTGGTTGTATCCCGACAGATGTATTCTTGTGCGGAAAGTGTGCAAACTCTGCAGAGTATAATCTATTCGAATAGCCGTGTCCACGGTCAAGGACGGTTGTAAAGGTGTTGGCCAGGAGTACCCAAACGGTGTTTGTTTGGAAAAAATGGATGAAAGTATGAAGGTTCCGGGGGAACCTGAGTTCGAAGTTGTGTTCTAACCAGAGGTGGTCAAAGAGGTTTAAAAAGGGTTTTTACTCCAAAACTATTTTCAAAACTCTTTTTCAGCAAAGATATGGAGATATCTTAATTTATAAAACAGAGGCATGTTTTGAAACTCTTTTTCAATAAAGATATGGAGATGACCTAACGATAAGTGGTAGTCTAGGATTTTCAAAAACGACCGCAGATAGAGCTATCTCTCCACAACCAGACTTGCATTTCCTTATTTCATTTATCTTGGTGGTTTGCGCGTACATTCAAAAGTACTCATGGCTTTTTCCCTCGCTATTTACTTGGCCAGACTTTCAGAGGTTCGACATCAGAAGATTAAGGTGACGTCCAGCGAGTTAGGCCATCTTCCCAGTCAGTTGCATGTAGGTTGAGGCACGATTGGGCTATGCGCGTGATGGTGTTCCGCTGCTAAAGATGGTATAGCCATAATGGCATTTATGTAGGTCTTGTAATTTAGTTGAGTTTTGGATGTTGTAATGATACTTGTCGGTTATGTTCCACGGCTCACTGATCATGGGAACGTGGATGTATACATAATAGGGATTTCTCGGATGGTAAATCAGGGGAACCCCACATATTAAGTGCAAGAAAAGAAAAGTGTGCCATCAAGTTCGTGAGAGCTTTAATCACTAATTTTCACATAACAAGTTTAATTCGGAAGGTAGATAAAAACATGAATATACTTGGAATAGCAAATGCTAATAGGTAGGTATGGTGGACTCTTTGGAATAACTTGGTTTTATTTGGAGGTGAATTACGCTCTTAGTTACATGCCTGGATGAGCGAAAGTGGTTAAAATAGTACGGTGGGGCCCGGGGCCACTCACGGTAGACCTTGCGGCCGTCCTAACCACTTTCAGAGCATCGGGACAAGAACGAGCGGCGTAATCGGCAGGCGAAGGGATCAACTACATACACAAGTGAGTATGTATGCAAGCCACATACAACAGTCCTCAGAGCCATTCCATCTAAAAGAAATAGAAATATTGCAATGCCATAAGGCAAGATCCAAATATCCTAGATAGACATAATAGTTTCGGATAGCTCCTCATACATCAAACATCAGAGTATCAGGCGGAAGCGGAAAACAAGATCCGAGTACGGATAAGAAGCAAATCGGCATAAGATGCCACATAAATAAACACATCCCGCCCACAGATCTCACGGATCCCCGTTCCCGGAATCTCTACACCAAGTGATCGTTATCAACATCATCCGTCTCCTCCACCCAGTATCCGTCTTGCGAGTACACCTATTCATCTGAATCAAACAATTTATCGTGTGAGACCCTAGGGGTACTCAGCAAGTCTTTATGCCTCTAAAGGGGACACAACCTGGGGTGACGCAATTGCAGCAAAAGATAATAACTAACAAGTCTATAGATACTCGCTAACCATCCGCCTAACCAATGATAGACGGATGTCCGTGAATTAAGAACAACAGTTATAACAGTATAATTAATAGATCCATCCTCCTCCTCGCTTACCAATGAGGAAGCGAAGGAACAACCCCCATCCGTTGGCAGTTTTATTAACCATTCCATGAGTATTGCACTATTTACTAGTCAGGTACTTAGTCAATTTAAAAGCGGTACTTTAGTGAGACTTGTCTATGATCGAGAAACTGTGCTCCAAGTCGTCCATAACCGCGGACACGACTTTCAGAAAGATTTACCCTGCAGGGGTGCACAAATAGCAACACACACTCGATCAACCTCGGAAAAACCAACTCAAAACCCAACGAGGCATTCACGACAAAGCGATCACAGGATTCAGAAATATTTCAGGGGGCCACCCCAATAAGCTACCCGCAACGAAGTTGGCCGGCTCCTAGACGGACCCAGGGTTTGCGACGACGGCTGTACGACTGGGAGCCCGAAAATGTGATTGGGCTTGTCGATACCACGAAAACGTGGCGCGATCCAAAACAATACAGGTGCTCCTCGCACAATCTTAAATAAAGCAGTACCATGGCATAAGTACAAGATAGAAATAAAGCCCCAAACTAATTGTGGCCCCAAGAAATAAGAATGAATCAAGCTCTGGCTCAGGGGGGTCCATAAGGCCTCCCAGATGTGGATAGTGCGAATAGTCAAGGAACAGGAATCAAGTACTCAGGGTCCTACGGGACACAAGTGAGCATGAAAAACCAAATAGCAGATATTGCTCACCGGTGCCTCTTTCATTAGTTATCCCATTACTACTCAGGTTAAGTTGTTTAGTTACCTCATTAATCATCAGACACTCACATACCCTACACGTGCTTTTCTACGACTCGCATGGCTCAAACAACTCCTGTAGTAATGGCTCATGGAATGGGAGAACAAGCTTCGGTGGGGTTTAAAAGTAAAGGCTATGCAGTACTTGGGATTCAATTTAATGCAATCGTGACTCAATGATGCAAGAATAAGATAGCGGCAATAGGTACTATATGTATGCAAGAATGTGGTAGTGCTTGCCTGGCAGCTCAGTTGAAGCGAGAGATGGATTTGGGTAGAACTCCTATGATTATTGGTAATTCTCCTGTTGGGCGTCTATTCGACGAAGAACCAAACAAACAAGGCCAACATAAATATGGTGCGCAAGCATATGAATTAAAATGCGACAAGCAAACAAGCATGCCATGATGAATGATGCCCAATTTACATGGCTTTAAAGTAGCATGGCATGGTGAGGTGTGGGCTACACGAATAAAGAATTTTATTATTTGTGTAGTCAAGTTTTATTGCCATAAACA
Organism: Avena eriantha; assembly: GCA_910589775.1. Classification (NCBI taxonomy): domain Eukaryota; kingdom Viridiplantae; phylum Streptophyta; class Magnoliopsida; order Poales; family Poaceae; genus Avena; species Avena eriantha. The sequence continues at coordinate 491,780,476 of OU342742.1, forward strand.
ATTCTGAATTTTAATAATGACCTGATGCATGCTTCAATTCAGAACAAGGAATGTATAGATAGAACGGGCTCGTTGCGATGATCGATTTAGACATATTATTTGTCAAATTTGGAGTTATAGATTTAAAGTTATTAATTTATTAAGAAAAGGGCATTTTATTGTAATTTTAATCATCTCGAAAATTTAAAGTGTTCAAACATTATTTTGAATAGCATATTTGAATTCCTCACATTTTTCTGATTCAAAAACATATATCATTTGTATTATTTGGATTTATAATATTAAAGTTATTTAAATACAGATTTGAATTTGAATTTAAACAATTTCTGGAAAAGTTTAATTAAAAACAGAAAAGCAGAAAACATTTGCTACTCAGCCCGTTATAGACCCAGTCGCTGACGGGTGGGCCAGCTGCTGACTGGGGCACACGCGCACAGAAAAGATTTTTCTCACCGTGGCTTTACCTAGCCTCTGCGAATGACAGGTGGGGCCAGCGGCTATGGTCCACGTGCCAGCGGCTGAGCCCGCAGAGGCTGACAGGTGGGGTCATACTAGAGCGCGGGTTAAGGGTTATGAAAACCGGAGTCCTTTTTGTAAAATGCCCACAGGCACAGACAGGTGGGGTTGGGCTGGACCGCGGGTTGAGCCGGCAAAAGACGCAGGGGTGTAAGTGCAAAAAGGGGAACGCGTACTGTGGATCTTCCTCTCGTTCTCTGACGGATCTGACGGACGCGTGCGGTGCGCGGCGCGGCGAGGCGGGGACTCGATCCCGCGACCTGGGCGTGCGCGCAGAGGAACGGAGCCAGCGCGGTGGCTGGGTGTTGTTGACAGGAGAGGGCTAGGCGGCCAGGTGAGGTGTGGCGCGGCGCGGAGGCGGCAGAAAACACACGCACGTCGGTGCACTGAGAGCATTCGACGGTACGACCGGCGCGACCAGGACGCGACGGCAGAAAGGAAGATGTTTGGGGAGTTAGGTGCCTCACCGGAGTTGTGTCGGTGGCGTTGGCGCGGCCGGAGAACCAGCAGACTGGCGATGGAGCTGGCGGACCGGAGTTAGGGTTTGCGGCGGAGCGACGATGGTTCTGGCGGTCCTGGGGCTTCTCCTCCACGTCTGCGGGTACAGGGCGATGGAGTGGAGCACACTGGGCTTCCCCGACAACCGCGGCAACGCGAGCGCCTCCTCGATCCGCAGGTGGACGACGGTACCGAGAGCAGCGGCCGAAGTTGGAGAATAAGGGGAACGGGGTAGCTGGGGAGGAGAGGGGCGAGGAAGGGCAGGCCCTGGGGATCTGGGGCTGCTAGGATGCATGGGGAAAGAGATAAAGGCGAGGGGGGAGGTAAGGATGGCGTGAGGGATCGAGGGAGAGCAAAAAGGTGGCTCGGCCACCTCTCCTTCTTCACGTGCTCGACATGGGCGTTCAGGCAGGGTAGGGTAGGGCTGCCAGGCGGGCCAGGGAGCGACCAAGGAGGGGCGGGTTCAGGTGGGACAGGCTCGGCAGTTAGAGAGAAAGAGAGAGGAGAGGGGAGGCTCGGGTGTAGCTTCGGCTAGGGTTTAGTGAGGGCTCGGGTTAGGATTGGGGTAGAGGGGGTAGCTCCGGTGTGGGCCTTCATGGCAGGGAGAGAAAGAGGGGCCAGCCTCGGCATGGGGAGAGGAGGTGGTGAGGTGAGTGTTAGGGTAAGGTAGGGTTTCGACTAGAGCTAGGTTTAGAGAGAGAGAGGTTAGAAAAGGGGTTAGGGTTTGAAGAGAGATAGGGATAAACAAGTATTAGGGGGGTTTTAACATGGTCCTATGCAAGATCAAACCAAGAGGTGAAAAAAAGGGGTGGAGAGATGGTTTTGTAGTTGACCACAAGGTGTTGGTGAGGAGAACACAAAGAGGGAGAGAGGTGGGGTTTATGGGAAAAGGTCCCACTTGATCATGCATGATGGGGGAAATGGTGTTGTTGGGAACATGGGGATGGTGGAGAGAGATAGAGATGATCCCACAAAGAAAGAACCACTAAAACAAAGAGAAAAACAAATGGGCTAAAGGTGGTGGTACTCTTGCATGGCCCATGCATAATAATTAATGGCCATTTTTATGCTTGTGAAAACAATAATAAATAACATGGCATTATTCTTATGCATTCCAAAATATGGAGCAAAGGCCAAGCAAAAGAAAAAATAGAATTGGATCCAACCCAACCCACATGAGCTAGATTAAATGCCCAAAAGAAAAAGAATAGCTCATGATTAACTAGGATGGTGGAAATATGAGGTGGTGGCAAGAAAAGTGGTGAATTGGAATAAAAGATATGCCCCCAACTCAACTTGGGCATCTAGCATTTATCAAGAACCAAATACCATTAATAATGCATATGAGAGAAGAACCAAATGAAAAGGGGTTTTATATGATGCTCAAATGCAAGGTGGCATGATGACATGAGCATGATATAATTATGATGCAACAATTATATGTAAGAAGTAGCCATTATCTTACTAGACCAAGTAGCATTACAATTGTTAGACAATTGGGATGCTACAGGAACCTGGATGATAGAAAGATCGAGCACGATAGCATGAATGATGTGATCAATGTTTTAGCGTCCACCTTTGCAACTATATCGCCGACCATGATGATCAGGGGCAGTGTAGTGAATGGGGATCATGTAATCACTAAAACCTTTTTGGGGATAGTAGTTTTAGTGGAGTTCTTGTTTAACTCACATAATTATAAACTAAGTATAAAATCCTTTTGCAAATGTAAATGTAGAAATGGCTCGCTGTGAAGCTTCCTTTGAAATTGTTGAATGGGTAGTTGCTGAAAAGATAAAACTTGATGGATCAAACTTCCCTGAGTGGCTTGTGCGTCTGAATGACCTCCTTAGTAAGAACAAGGTGGCCGATTACATACACCACGCGATGGATTTGGACGAACCAGATGAATATGAGATTCCACGAGAGCAAGGAGACCGCCATTTTTGTCAAGAGATGACCACATACATTCAAGTGATAATGCGCTATGGGATGGTGAACGAACTACATGATGGGTTCATAGCATGGAAAACAAAAAATTTCTACTGCAAGAACAAACAAAACCCAGATATAATCTAGATAAAAGCCAAGATCTAATCTATTAGACATGTGCAACGAGATAGATAGGAACTAACCCTCGTAGATCCGAAAGCGTTAACGAGATTAGATCTCGTGGTTGATGTAGTCGATCACTTGCCGATCTCAAGATCGCGTGGACGATCCTTCCGGCGTCGCGTTCCGGCAGCGCTTCCGCAGTCGGTCAAGTGGATGATCCTTCCGGCGCCGCGTTTCGGCAGCGCTTCCGCAGTCGGTCACACGTGCGGAGTCGAAGCAGACCTTCCTCTCCTCGTTCCAGCGAGCAGCGGAGGTAGTAGATCTTCTCCACGGAATCACAGCAGCACGATGGTGTGGTGGTGGTGGTGGAGTAGAGAATTCTGCAGGGCTTCGCCTATGCCTGTGCAGAAGAAAGGAGGAGGAGAGAGGCGGCGGAGATTGGGAGTTATGGAGGAGAGAGGCAAGGGGTGGCGCCTCCCCCTTCTATTTAAAGGAGGGAGGGCGCCTGGGGAGGGGGAGTCCTAGTAGGACTCCCCACCTCCTAGGGCCGGCAGATTGGGGAGGGGGGGAGGAGTCCTCCTCCCCCACGACTCCTTGTCTTGACCCACCATGACTCCTTGACCCCTTCCTTGGTTTTCAAGCAAACTCCAAGAAATCTTCTAGAACCTTCCAAAACATTCCGAAACCTTCTAGAATCCTCATACAAACACTCCGGAACATTTCCTAACTCAGAAAATGATCCCCAATATATGAATCTTATTCTCCGGACAATTCCGGATCTCCTCGTGATGTCCTGGATCCAATCCGAGACTCCGAACAACATTCGGTCTCCAACGCACATTCCATATATACTTAAAACAACTTCGAACCTTAAGTGTCTCACCCTACGGTTCGTGAATATGTAGACATGACAGAGACACATCTCCTATCAATAACCATCAGCGAGACCTGGAGATCCATAATGTCTCCCACATACTCAACGATGACTTCGTGATCGATTGAACCATTTACATACGAAACCAATTCCCTTTGTCACGCGATACTATACTTATCCGAGGTTTGATCGTCAGCATCTCCATACCTAGTTCTACCTCGTTACTGATAAGTACTCTTTACTCGTTCTGTGATATGTCATCCCTTGTGACCCAGTCACATGCTTGCAAGCTAACTAGATGACATTCCACCGAGAGGGCCCAGAGCATATCTATCCGTCATATGGATGGACAAATCCCAATCTTGGTCCATGCGCTTCAACACATACTTTCAGAATACCCAATGACACCTTTATGACCACCCAGTTACGAAGCGGTGTTTGATGTCATCAAAGTACCCATCCGGTGATGGTGATTAACACAACCTCATGGTCGAAGGATTAGGTTACTATGCATTTAAAAGCTTACAGCAATACGAACTTAATGACTTGATCTTATGCTACGCTTACTATGGGTGTGTGTCCATCACATCATTCTCCTAATGATATAACCTTGTTATTAATCACATCCTAATGTCCATGATCAGGAAACCATGATCATCAATTAATCAACAAGCTAGTTCAACAAGAGGCTTACTAGGGACTCTCTTATGTTTACAAAACACACATGTATTAGTGTTTCCTAATAATACAATTATAGCATGGGATGTAAACATTTATCATAAACACAAACATATAATAATAACCACTTTTATTATTGCCTCTTGGGCATATCTCCAACACTACATCCGCTCATGGGTGATCTTGAACCATACACGATGGTGGATCAGCTGAGAGCAGAGTTCGAAAGCCATGTGCACATGTGGAAACACGAGTTCCTTGGAGATTTCCTTTCCATAAAGATGGAGGAAAACACTTGCCTAGACAGTCACATAGAGCACATGCATGATGCACACATGAGGCTCATTTAATTTGTGGACTACTGGATGACCGATTCATTTCCAATAGGCATACTACTTCGGTCGCTGCCTCCCAACTACGAGGGGTATGTCTGAACATGCATTATGAGAGTTGATGGGGAACAATGGATTTCCATGAGTTCATATTATGTTTTAGAAACGTCAAGGTTGAAAAACCATTTTCAGAGAGGTCATCGATGACGAAGGTATATATGATACACAGTTTTATAAATGTTATAATCTGGCAAACACTTGTTGCAGTATTGAAGTATCTGATGCTTATTCTATTTTGTGAAAACAGATCCTTCTGCATGAGAGCTTCTTGCTGGAGAGGAGGTGATGTTGCGTGTTGATGGCGAGCATGATGATGATAGATGACGATACTCTCCCTCGATATTTATCATTTTGGATAATTATTGTAATCAACGAAGTATGAACTTTATTAGTGTGTCTTGTACCTCGCAAAACAATCATTCATATGACTTTGTAACAAAATAGTTGTTCTACTTTCATGAATGATTTCTATTTGTCTTCATATGGTTTTTCAATTATGCGTGAATTATTCGTGTTGTAAAACTAATTGATAATGCATGAACATTTGTAAAATATTAATATGCCTTGGAAGTACCCAACTTAATGATATATTCATTTTGAATGAAACCATCGTTTCAAATTCAAAGTTATGTTGATAGTATGTGAAAGTCATTTGATCTCTTGTCACATATATATCATGCCCAAGTTCGGTAAGATACCTAAAACACCGCATATTGTATGAATACAAAGTGTTTAATGAATTGTTAAAAGAAAATACATAATCGACGTACCATATTTCAACGAAGTGGTGATTATCATTTTGTGATTGTTGATTTTACTAAAAGAGTTTACCAAATAAAACATGAGCATGAAACTACTTGATATGATCAAATAATTTCAGCATCAAAGGGTATTGTAGATAAAAGAGAATCTAATTAATATGATTTGATCAATAGTAATGAAATTCGACGTTATAAGATTGGCATAAAGACTTGTAAAATGTGATGCATTTTGATACGTTGAAGTGCAAAGCATCATAGTGTGATATTTGATATTAAGTGGGTGAATAGGTGGCACCAAATACAGCGTGTTAGTGTTAGTGTTAAGACCATTAGTTGGAAATATCGAACACTCATTTAGATTATAAAGTGAACCATCTGAAATTCGTGAGATCGACACCATATCTTATATGGATTGTCGTGGAAGTTTTGAAGTTATTCAATATCACCTAAGCAATAGAGAACAAGTCCTTGTAAAGTACTCATTGGAAAATTTGAATACGAAATCCATGGCTAAGACCAAAAGATAGACAGAACCAGGATTGCTGAAATTTTGGTGTATTCTCGAAGAAAATTATGTTTTGACAACAAAGCTAATAGAAGATAGTGAAAGCACAATGAGGATTCATAACTCTACATCAGAGTGTTGAGAAGTGAAACAGAATGAGTTCTAGATCGAACGTGTATCTTCACATAAAGGAAAGGATCAATGATCATTGTGTTTTCCCCACTAGTGTTTTTACTACATGAAGTAGGATTCGCAAATGTACCCTACATCTTGTATGGAGACATTTATGAATCACTTTTCATGTTATTATAATATGACATACCTACGAACTACAAAGGAAGTGATGGTGAACTAAAGTTACAAGAAATCCTAGAAGTGAATTTCACTTAAGATTAGAAGGTAAAGTGTTACTGAATCTTGTCAAGTGAAGGATTACTTGATTTTTCCGAAGGACCACAAGGTCATAACAAAAAAAGGTGAACGACAAATCACGATTCATCACGAATAATTTCTAGGGAGAATTCAAAAGAATTTGATTCAGAAGTGCTGAAGTCTAGTGGATTTGATACTAGTAAAGTACTAGTGTCTCATAAAAGAAACTCTCAATTTGATAATTGATCAAGAGATTTTGAAGTTATTCAAAATATTGATAATATATGCAATTTGCATGAAATTGAGTGGGAGATATAAAGTCTGCCTAAAATAATATGTGAATGACATATTTTTGAGTGGGAGCAATGTAAGTTTTGGATTCGAATATGTAGGGAACATATTTTGAGTGGGAGCTTAATGTTAATTCTTATGTATACGACTCGTTTAGAATAAAAGCACAAGTACTGATAAATAATGATTTGTAAGGATTAAAAGTTGAAAGAAAGTATATTACAACGTTATGTTGTAAGGTATTCCTAAAAGAGATTCTGAAATAGTTTCAGAATAGGAATTGACTAAGGAATGGTTTGAATTAGGAATGACATTGAGTTCAACATCAATGGTTGAAAGAAAGAAAAGGATGATCATAATCCACTATGTTTTTACATAGGTTCTGTCTTAGAAACCATGATGAGAACCCAACATAATATATGATCCAAGAAGAAACATTCAGAAGTGATTACATATGAATCACTGAACATTGATCTAAGTTTGTCCACGATGTCTAATGAGAAGTGTAAACAAGTTTTCCAGATCCATGAAGGATGACATACCTTAATGTAGGGGTTCGGGCCTGAAAACAATAAATTTTCCTACACTGAGAACCCTAATGCCAGGACCTATCTATTAGTAATGCAGTAACAGGAGGGGATTTTCACGAACTTATCCTTGAAGACCGAAAAGCATTGTCAATGCTCAGGAGAGCATGGTTGATGTAGTTGTGCCGACGCCAACCTCGAGGTCGTGTTGAAGTCATGCGACTACAACGACTTCTAGTTACCCAAGTGTTGCACCTCTAAGGCAGTTACATACGTCTAGATCCTGATGATGACTCCCGCTCCTCCGATCCAGCAGAAGTTGTAGAAGTAGACCTTCTGGATCCGAATCCCGCAGCGCGACGGTGCTACCCGGTGAAGAGGTCTCCTGATCGCGTAGTCTAGACTTGGAACCGCAGTCACGGGAGAGAAAGAGAATCAACGGGATGTCTCACCAAAAGAGAGGGAACCTTTATTGATTATTGGTGTATTTATTTTGTCAAAATACCTCTCTTTATATAGGGGAAAAACCACGCCATACCCAATTAGCTTAGCCATATGGGACTAAACAAAGGAGAGGGGAGAGGGGGCCTGACCACCACTGGCTAGGGCCCAAGGGGGCACCACGCAGGTCCCTTGGCCCAGTTGGCCACCCTTCTCTCTCCTCCCTTCGGTCTTTCCCTCATGGGCCCTTTTCCATAGGGATTTTGGCCGAATTAGGTATTTGACCATTTTAATTCTTTTTTTATTAAATAATTATAAATAAATGTTAAATCAATATTTAACATTTACTTACATATTATTCAACCCCCGTGGCTATGAAACTCTTTCCACCCCACTCCGGACATCATTCAGACTTACAAAAACCCTTCCGATTTTCTCTCTTTCTATTCTTTGGTGATTCTGCTGATACCAAAATGATCTCCGAGCATCATCAAGCCCTTAAGTGTGATACCCCATGGTTTGGGAACACTCTACATATGGTCGAGACCTCTCTCGTACCAATGATCATAAGTAGGACCTAGATGCCCATGATGACCCCTGTGCATTCCATGAATCTTTCGTAGTTTGAACCATGAACGTCGTGTCATATTCCTTTTGTCTCTTTGATACTTGCATTGTCCGAGATCTGATTAATGATATCAGCATGTCATGTTCAATACCGTTACTGACAAATGTTATTTAACTCATTCCGACAAGTGATATCCCTATGATCGAATCATACACTGCATAACTATTGGATATAACTTCACCAAGTGGGCCCTCGAGTATCTTTCCGTCACGCGGATGAACAAATCTCGCTCTTGACATATAATGCCTCTACATGTTCCTCCGAATACCTGAACACACATTTATGATCACCGTTTAACCGAGTGATCGTTGATGTTGTCTAAGTATTCTCGGGTGACAATGATTGATATGGTCTCGCAGTCTGATAAATAGGACACTAGGTTTTTTCTAATCATCGTAACTTAAACTTCGTGACATGATCGGGTCACGATGTTTATATTGGGTATATATCATCATCTCATTCTCACAATGAGGTAACTCCATTGTCAACTGGCATGAATAGCACATGATCAGGAAACCTTGATCATTTGTTGACCAATGAACCAATGACTAGAGATTCATCGGGAACTCCTGGTTGTTTATATATCACTAATGTTGTGGCGAGACAAGTTCATCTTTTCACAGAGTGTGTGTCCGAGGTCACAGTGCCCATGAGAAAGTTCGCATTGGCTGATCTAATGTCACTACTGGCTCCTGGAAACCGACTTCACTTTGTTGCCATAACTACTATACATACACAAGATGTTATCATAAGATGATGAAGTATTAATGTCAATCAGGGTGACATTAGTAAGTTGCAAAGCATATGAGGGTCTGTAAAGTCTAGACCCTAGACTCAACCTCTTCCATGAGCTAGCATGATCAGAAGTGTCAGATTGTATGGTGCTGATGATTAGTAAACAAATGCAGCTAGTTTATTTGTACTCTAGTGCAAGTGGGAGCCTATTGAAAATATGCCCTAGAGACAAATAATAATACGGATATCATATTTCCAAAAGTTTATGATTATGTTTTATATCATGTTATAATTGTATTGAAAGGAAACATCAATACATGTGTGATATATAAACAACCAGTAGTTCCTGTTAAATCTCTATTTACTGGTTCATTGGTCAACAGATAATCAAGGTTTCCTGATCATGTGGCATTTATGCAGTTGACAACGGAGTCACCTCATTGGGAGAATGAGATGATGAGCAATACCCAATCTAAGCATCATGACATGGTCATGTCACAAAGTTCAAGTTACGGTGATTAGGAAACATAATGTCTTGTTTCTTAGACTGTGAGACCATATCAATCACTATACCCCAGAATACTTTGATATCATCAAACGTCACTTAGTTAAACGGTGATCATAAAGGTATGTTCATGTATTCAGAGGGGCATGTAGAGGCATTATGTGTCAAGAGCGGGATTTGTCCATCTACGTGACGGAAAGTTACTCGAGGGCCCACTGAGAGAAGTAATATCCAACAGCTACACAACGCGTGACTAGGTCACGAGGATATCACTTGTCAGAATGAGTTAACTACCATTTGTCGGTAATGAAATTGAACACGTCATGGTGATGTCATTGATTAGGTCTCATACAATGCAAGCATCGTAGAGACAAAAGGAACATGACATGGCATTCATGGTTCAATGACATAAATTCGTGGAATGCATAGGGGTCATCATGGGCATCCAGGTCCTGCTGATGATCATTGGTACGAGAGGGGTCTCGACCATGTCTAGAGTGTTCTCGAACTGTGGGGTATCACGCTTAAGGGCTTGATGATGCTCGGAGATCATTTTGGTATTGGCAGAATCATCGAAGAATAGAAAGAGAGAAAAAACGGAAGGGTTTTGGAAAGTTCAAAGGATGTCTGGAGGGGGATGGCAGGAGTTCCATAGCCACGGGGATTGAATAATATGTAAGTAAATGTTAAATAATGATTTAATCATTTATTTACATTTATTTAATAAAATAAAAGGAATTAAAATGGTCGAATTCACTATTGGGCCAAAATCCCTATGGGAAAAAGGCCCATGAGAGAAAGACCAAAGGGAGGAAGGAGGGGAGGTGGCCGGCTGGGCCCAGAGACCACGCGTGGGGCCCACTAGGTCCATGGCCGGCGGCAGCCAACCCCCCTCTCCCCTCTCCTTTGTTTAGTCCCACATGGCTAAGCTAATTAGCTATGGGGTGCCTTTTCCCCTATATAATGAGAGCTATCTTGAGAAAATAAGTACATCAATAATCAAGAAAGGTTCTCTCTCTTTTTGGAAGACCTCTAGTTGATATTCTCTCTCTCTCTCTCCTGTGACCATGGTCCCAAGTCTGGACTACGCGATCATGAGACTTCTTCACTGCGGAGCACCGTCACGTCGTGGGATTCGGATCCAGAAGGTCTACTTCGACAACTGCTGCTGGATCGGAGGATCGGGAGTCATCGTTAGGCACCGAACGTGTGTAACTCCCTCGGAGGTGCAACACTTGGGGCACTAGAAGTTGTCGGAGACACATGACTTCAACACGACGCAGAGGCCGACGTCGGTACGACTACATCAACCACGCTCTCCTGAGCGTTGACAACGCTTTTCGGTCTTCAAGGTTCACGAAAGCCCCTCTCATTACTGCATTACTAATAGATAGGTACTAGCATTAGGATTCTTAGCGTAGGAAAAAATTATTGTTTTCAGGCCTGGAACCCCTACAATTAATGTATATCAAGGGTATAATCCAAATTGGCCTCACTTTTCAGAAATCCACCTCTACTCTTCTTAGTGCTTTTTCAGATGTAGACTGGGTAGGCTGCCTAGACAATAGACATTCCACTGGTGGATTTGCTATATTCTTTGGTCCAAACTTGATATCATGGAGTGCCGGGAAACAAGCTATTGTATCACGCTCCATCACTGAGGCAGAATATAAGGCAATGGCCAATGCCACAACTGAGTTAATTTGGGTTGAAGCTTTGGTTAGAGAATTGGGAGTATCTCTTCAACAACGCCCATGTATTTGGTTTGATAATCTTGGTGCCACCTATATCTCTGCAAATCCTGTTTTTTATGCGAGAACAAAACATATAGAGATTGACTATCATTTGGTGAGAGAACGATTGGCTGACAAATTGCTTGATATCAAGTTTATTTTCATAAAAGATCAGGTTGCAGATGGATTCACAAAAACTTTAGGTGTCAAGGAACTAGATGAGTTTAAGCGTAATCTCAACCTCTCTAGAGGTTTAGATTACGGGAGGGTGTTAAACCATGTAATACAAGTTGCATTATACTAGTATAGAGTAGTACTCTACCTAGTATAATACCCAATCATGTAATGCCACGTGTAGGTCTTTTCTACACCTACACCTATATAACACGTAACCCGGCCTAGGGAGAGGGCACGATTCCTACCATACTAATCTCACACCCTCTTCGGCGAGGGAGGAGGTTGATGTGCTTCCCTAATCACATGAAGTTAACCACTTTGGCCTAGTTCTTTTGCTGGCTTAACAAATAAGCTTCCCCTTCCCCAGTTTCTCTCATAAACCGACCGGCTTATTAGTTGGGGCTTTCAAATTTGTTACCCCGTGATTAATTTAGAAATCTCAAGTAATAAGTTGGACTCCTTATGGGAAAGCTGGGGAGGGAGAGCTTATTTTTTAAGCCGACAAAAGAACTGAGCCTTTGTGTTGTCCCCAAGTCGATGTGCTGATCTGCTGTTGTTGTTGCTTTTGCTTTGGCGTTCGAGCGCGGACGACATCGTCTTCTTCAAGCTGCGCCTTTGTCTTTCTTTTGTGTGCTTGAGTTGTGTGTTGTGTTGTAAGCTGTTAAACAACATCCTTATATCTTTCGGCCGTTTTATTTTTATTAATTTAAAGCTAGGCATTTATGCCTTAAGTTTAAAAACAAACCCCTTTTGTTTGTTCCTTCAAAAGTGCAATGGGTAGATGAAGAAATGTTGAATGTAAAGCGTATCGGGTGCAATCGGTGCAGTGTGCACCACCGACTGAAAATGGCCATTATATTAGCAGCAAACGTATTCCTGAGATACAGTCTATAAGTTATCCAAAAAATTAAAATAATTTAGAATTTAGATATAGATTTGCAGGTCACAAAACTTGAGGTTCAACTTTAACCTCAACTTGAAATAAAAAAATCAAATCATGAATGAATACTAGTAGTTCCAACTGGGGCCATAAATATTGCCCAGTAACACAAGCAGCCTATATATTATGTTTATGTGTCGTAAGCTATGCTTTAAATTTAGACTTAGATTCGTGTGACATTGTAGATTTTATGGTATGCCAGCATGATAAATTATTCTCACATTCTTTTTAAACTTGTTTAGTGTGTTTTCAACCGTTGGTGCACCATGTTGCACCATAAGGTTGGTTACCCACGTACGCTAGTGAATGTGTAGCTCAAACTCGGTACGAAAACAGTGACAGACGAAAAATTAGAGAAGACTCATCATGACGCGCATGGGCGTATCCAGTGGGGGTTCCATATGGGTGCCGTGGCACCCCTCCAAAAATATGAAAATTCCTATAGTTGCTAGTAATTGGGCTAATCTTGGCTAAATGTAAGTCTTAATAGGAAAATCTTTATACTTGGCAGCCCACCGTTTTGATTCTAGATCCGCCACGTAGTAAGAAAAACGGTAGATGCCTCTGACACTCATTTGAGCATTGCTCCCAGACTACCTAAAAGAACCACCGATGGTTTAGAGGCTCAAGTGTTAAAGCCCACACTAGCAGACTCCCTATACCAGCCTCCAAAAAAGGTTTAGATATGGGTTATGTAAAGTATCCCTCCAACCTTTAAATCTAGGGAAGATCGGGAAAATTATACATGGCCCTGCCTATTTTTGGGACGAGTTGGACATTTTCCTCCACCCCGATTATCTCATGTGCTGACCCTTGTCATCACCGCTTACCGTACCGTCCCGCTTGGACCTCCCACGCCGCTCCCGTGCCGCCAAAATACCCCGCTTGTGTGCTATGGAGACGTCGCCACAAAGGTCGAATCTCGTCGCGCCACCTGCTCCTAGGGACCCCTTTCCTGGCGTCAGTCAGACCTTGTGCCTCCAAGCCCTCCTCGTACCTCGCTCATTTGCTATGGAGACAACGGTGCAAAGGTGAATCCCTGCCTCGCCACCTACTCCTCCAAGAGAACCCCTTTTCTGGCATCAGCTAGCCCTTGTGCCTCCTAGCCCTTCCCGTACCTACCTCGTGTGCTATGGAGACACAACTGCAAAGGTCGAACATCCGCCATGCCATATGATCATCCCCTTTAAGGCCTAGGGAGAGCTCATGGAGCTTCTCTCCTCCGCCATGCACTCCTTTTTCATCCTTAGATCCTCGACTCCAACATCACATTGTATCCTCATTGTATAGATCCTATCGGACATGTTCTGCTCCTCTGGGCTCCATCTGTCTAGCATGAAGGTCTACGTCTGATAGGTGTTCGATAAATTCACAAATGGTATTTTCTGAATTATGTGATAAATTTAACATAAGCGTGATGATAAATTTGAGTATGTTTTGCATAGGAGACAAGTTGGGACGATTGTTTTAGTATGATGATCATTCTCTATCGTCCCCGAAATATGAATTAGATAACTTATTTTATGATGATGGGGATGTGTCATTCTTCCTCGGTCGGTTGGTGGAGGGATCGATAGTAAGAGAAAGCAGGCTAGTCCTCAACCCGGGCGGAGGAGAATTATACTAAATTGTTTTTTGCCCATCACCATCTTTGTACCGACTCTTTGTTGAGTCCCTCGTGTACCATCTAGAGCTCTTACAGTGACATTCCAGGGTGTCACCGAATCTCATCTAGCTCATTTCCAAGGCTATCAAAGAGAACAATAGGTATTTTAAGGGGCAAATAATACAGTTGAGAAACCTAGATTGAGTGCTCGACTACAATACATGTGATTGCATATGGTGGCCCCACAAACTATGTTGATGAGTACATGCGCAATGGAAAGATGCCACCCTCAAGAGTGTGAGGAAATTTGTGACGACTGTGATACGTGTTTGATTTCCTAATCTTTGCGACTAACCATGGACATAAGTAATAAAAAAGGGGAAACGGGGAAACGAGATGAACCCACCAAGATCACAAGTGGAAATAGCTAGCTATCATAGAAGGAATCATCATCCAAGCACATGTACACACTAATGTGATAGCTATTGGATTGGAGATCTCAAGTCAACTCAATCATCGGTTAGCACATTGTGCTTGTCCTTCCTATGTCAAACCTAAAGGTGCAATGGGTTAGCCCAAAGGTGCAATGGGTAGAAAGCTTAAGTAGTATACCATCCAAGAGAACATTTGATGGACACATATATGTCCAAAAGGTATTTGTGCTTCTGAAGTATATTATGTTAATTCCCTTGATATTTGCCAAGACTATAATATTTTTTTTAATGTTTTCCACGATTATTTGGGATTTTCTAGAAAATTCTAATTTATTTGTTATCCAATGCTTGAAGGGAGAAAACACTTTTTTGTATTTTTAAATTTCGTGAAGATTTTAGACATGAAACAAATTGGGGAGAAATTCGACACGCATAATTTTTCAAGACGATGAGACCCAACATCGGATGAACCTGAGGAGTCCCATGACGCTTTTGTGAATACTTCCTTTTCTAAGCAAGCTGGATATTGCAATTCTGCGCAGTGTACCATAAATAATTCTGTATGACCTAATTGATCCATAGAGTGCCGGTTGTTTCTAAAGAAAATCCTTCCCTGGGGGAATTAGATTATACTGTCACCCGCACCGCGTGAACTGGGCGTGAAGTAGTGTAGCATCTTGTAAAGAGCAGTACAAATAAACTACTAGCGCCATCAACTGTTCTCTACATAAGCCATCGTTGTCCTCCGACCCAAACCTTGGTGATGAACGGTGCTGCTTCGGTCTGCGAGAGGTTACGAGACCAGGCAACCCTGCGATCAGTCCTGGATCCTTGGCCGTAACATTGGTACTGCCCGTAGAACGCCGTCCTGCGACACAGGAAAATGTCACTACGATTGAGCATGGCAGTCGGCAGAGCAGTACTAGTACTGGTTTTTTTTCTTACCTCTGGTTGTTGCTGTGGCCCCAGTCGTCCCAGCCTTGAGGGCTCACCGCGTCGGACATGTAGCTGAGGGCGAAAACGACGCGGGAGTAGGGGCCCCATGGCCGCCCCAGGATGGAGGTGGCAACCCCGACGCCGGTGAGCTTGCACCCGACGAAGCTGTACCCCGTGTCCTCCGACTCCGACGACCGCTGCTGCGCCGTGAACGCGCCGCCGATGCGCGAGGTGGAGTGCAGATGGCATTTCTGCACGGGAAGTTGTGCATGTGACCCCCTTGAATTACGATTCCGTGCCAGTTACATGTAACTGATGTACTACTACTTACTTCAAAGAGCGCCTGTCCGTTTCCGCAGATGAAGTCTGTGCCCCCTTCAACGTAGCACCCACGGTAGTAATGGCGGCCCGCGTCGTCAAGGAGCGTGTCCTGGAACGACAGGAAGCTGCACCCGTAGAACGCCGCCCTGTCTCCGGCGACCCTCACCGCCACAGCCGCCGCGCTGTCCCCAAACGTGTTCTGAACCCACCCCGAGAAACAACGAATCCTGGTCAGCACAGACGCTCACGAATGATCGATCGCGACGGGGGGGAACTTACCTGAAACGTTAGGCGCTTGGCGACGAAATCGGAGGCCAGCACGGAGACGGTCGGGGAGTCGGCCGTGGCCCAGGACTCGTTCCAGGTGATGACGGTCGCGTTGGCGCGGGTGCCGGTCAATGTTATGTGGGGCTTGTTCACCACGATCTTCTCCCTGCAAACAACAATCACATACATGGATCACACGACGGTACGTCTTCAACTTCCGTATGAGAAGACAGTGGTCAGTTACGGATAGGATACTTGCCTGTAAACCCCGGGCTTGATCCGGATGACGATGCCGGCGGAGTTGTTCGCCGGGACGGCATCGATCGCGTCCTGGATCTTCCTGTGGTCGCCTTTGCCGGACTGGTCGACCGTGAGGAGATTGCTGATCGGGCCTGGCATGGCGTCGGCGCCGGCCGCGTGGGAGGAGTAGGAAGAAGAAAGGCAGAGCAGAGCCAGCAGTAGTGTCGCTGCCGCGGCCCTGGCGGGCGAGTCGACGCGATTTAACATCTCCGGATGATTCCACCTCAAGGCAATGCACATCGCTTTTGGGGCAGCTCGGTGCAGGCCGGATCAGTTTTATATACGTGCAGGTGCAAAATCTTATGCGCAGGCTGAGGGCGGTACATCACGGATTCATAGGGGTGTTGCTGAAGTTGGTGGCAACTCATAGTGCCGCTGACTCGGTGCTAGTACTTAGATAAGACGACAAATTGGCACCTACATTACTTCTTACCGTTTGGAACAAGGTACGTACAGACATTTGAGCAAATGGACCAGATTAGCTAGTACAGTACTGTGGTCAGTATAAACACTAGTACTACTACGCAATGATCCCGTGATGGATAACTAAAGTCTTGTGGTATCTTTGGAACAACGGAAGTTCCTAGATTACGAGAACTTGGCTAGCTAGCTTATGATATCGGACTAGTGCACATGCACGTACATTATGTAGCCATGTCAGCAGTGGATTATATTTTTCCATATCTTATTGATCTGCTTACATATAAAAAGCTGGTTCTACTTATTGTCGACGAGATATTAACACCATTCAAAAATTTGTGGAATTATTGTGCGGCAAATAAACTGTAACATATATAAATAACCAGAAAAATGAAAAAAAAAAAACACTGGTCGAACTTTTCTTGACGATCTAGTTGCACATTTTTAATCTAGTGCAATATGATGCCACAAAAGATGCAACTTATAAATATCTAGACAAAAAAAAGGAAAAATACATATAGAAGCATTGGTTGTAATTTTATCAAAAAGGTAGTTGCACAATTGTATCTATGGGGAAATAAAATCTATAAATAACCAGACATTGTTTTCTTGGAAAAAGTACAAATAGAACCCTCGTTCCATTTTTCTCTACGAGCTAGCTGTACAATTCTAGAAACATGCAACTATGATGTGGCAAAAAGTACAACATATTAGTTACTAGACAAAACAAACCTGAATAATACATATAAAACCCTTGCTTGCACGCTTCTCGATGAGGTAGTTGCACATTTCTTACAGCCATAATGTGCTTAAAAGTGCAACCTGCATGAATAATAAGACCAAAAGAAAATATACATAAAGTAGAACCACACGTTGGTCCTAGCCTCTAATCCTGCGCCCGTGCTATTTTTTGCGACAACATAGTCTAACGGTTTTACCAATACTCAGTCATCTGGCCATCAAAAAAAAATACTCAGTCATCTGAGAATTATCAAATCACTTGCCAGTAAGGGAATGAATTACTCAATGGCTTGGAATTGGAAGTTTGCCATTAATCTCTGCATGACGTTTATCGCAACGACTCTCACCAATTATCAGTGTGCTGCTTAGTTTCTCCTAAAAGATAACCAATACTACTATATTGTAATCTTAGAACCGAGGTATAATTATCTATGTTGATCTCACGTACTGTCCCGTTCAGAAATATAAGACATTTTAGCTTTATGAAATAAATGTATCTAGACGACTATTATAGTATAGGTTCACTCCAAATCTCTATGAACCTATACACTAAAATATATCTAGATGCATTCGATTTACAAAGGTAAAGTGTCTTATATTTCTGAACGGAGGGAGTACAACTTATAAAAAAAAAGGGCAATTGGGAAGAAACCAGTCAGCGCTATTAATTGATAGAGGTGATTATGCGTACGCACCAGGAATACGAGCACAGAGGCTCGAACCTGGGCGGGCTGGGACTTATCGCTGCCATCGAGCTATGCCTCGATCCACGGAGTACAACTTATGGCTTAAGCAAACTTAAAAAGTTAGAATTGACGAAGGTTTGCTATTTCTATCAATTATAATCTATAAAAGGTACAATTTATTAAAAAAATGAAGGGCCGTAACTGGGAAGAAACCAGTCAGCTATTAATTGATAGAGGAGATTACGCGTACGCACCAGGAATACGAGCACGGCTTGAACCTGGGCGGGCTGGGACGTATCGCTGCCATCGGACTATGCCTCGATCCACGGAGTACAACTTATGGCTTAAACAAACTTAAAAAGTTAGAATTGATGAAGGCTTGCTATTTCTATCAATTAATCTATAAAAGGGATGTGTCCCACGTAGCGATGCAAGAGGGACGGACACGGGAAATCCCGCCTCCCGATTACTCCGTCCGTCGGGCCAAAATGGATTAGCGGGATATCAACACTTGGGACAGTTGGATCCGACGAGACCCAACAAATTACGCATCAATACTAGCTTAGCTGAGTCTGATAGAGTCCAACAACTGCACAACTAGTACTTTCTTGGCACGGGCGAATTTTTTCTGGATCGCACATGTAGGCTAGCCGGGTGCAGCGGGATCGGTGGGACGTTAAGAGCTACTCCCGCCGGGATATATCGGAATCATTGAATCGGGATTAGATAGGATTTGCTGACCGGACGGGAGGCGGGCTTGGCGGCAAGCCCGTCCCACTTGCATCGCTAGTCCCACGGTCCGGTAGGTGGCATTAGCATCAGCCCTTATGAAGACAGAGAACCAACGTGTATATGCAAAGGAATCTTTTCACTATAGAAAAGTTGAAAATAAATTATCTCAAGGGCGGAGGACCGACGTATGTGTGCATACAAAGATAACTTTTTAACTGTCTAATAATTTAGAATAAATTATCTCTTAAACCGTTAATCCAGTTGATGATCCAACTTTACCACCGGGTTCGTTTCAACGAGTATTTTAAAACAGGATCACATCTATATATTTTGACGGATTATTGTACTATAGCTACTAGGTTACTGCCTGTTTCGAGAGAGCTACTAGGTTACTAGCTATCGGTTCAACCAAACAATACATGGTCACCAGATATTTTTTACACATTTTTGTCATAACAATGATCTACATGCCCCAAAAAGTGAGTATTTGATCGATTGTCACCAGGCGTTTTACTATATAGATAAATGTAAATCTAGATAAATATACAGTACGATATTTGGTTCGGACATAGGGAGTAGCATATTTTATCCGGGACTACGCTTCCGCCCGTCTTTTTTCCGGCCAGTGCAGCAGCCAGCTCTATTTTGCTGCCTCGCCTTGATACTACACGTTTATTACAGTCTACATGTATATCTTTCGGCAGTCCTCGCGAGAATCTGCCGGGAAACTTCGCCTGTGGGTCAAGATTGAAGCTGTCCCTTACCATTTTGCTACCACCTGAGAAAGCACACTTCGGCAAGGCAAAGTTAGCGTCTCGAAAGGAAACAAAATACCTGAACTGCGTGACCTGATATATTCCTTGCTTCGCTCGAAATGACGAAGTTAAGTAGCTGTTCTTGTGTGCCAGCCAGGTGATCGATTTGCATAATAAGAGGCAACAATGCTCCGTATGCCTGTATCCCATTCCTGAGCTAGACAAACGGAAACATCATCTTCAGCGATCCGTTCAAGGCCAGCTAGGTACTGCCAGAAGCGCCAGGGCCCGGCTGCTAACCGCAATCTTATTCAGGTAGCGCCACAAATATTAAGGTACGGTGTTTACTGAATCATTTCAGCAGAAACGGTTAGGATAGAGCAAGGAACCTCTGACGAATTGCTTGTAAATCCTCATGTCGATCGTTCGGGCAGATACAAGATGCGAGGAATTGCCAAGGCGCTGAGCGTACATGGAAAGCAGCTAAGGCTCACCGTGTTGCAGCACATGAACAAGGGGATCTTCTCCTGGGCTACCCTGATTTCCCGCATACAGAGTGAATCTCCGGCAGTAATCATACCTCACATGGGACTGGAGAACATCACCGTCCGAGAAATACTCAAGGCAAAAGGGGAGGCTCAAGCTGAAGCCGTCTACTGGTGCAGCACCAGCCATTTGGTGCATGAAGCCGTCAAGCATGTAAGAGTTCCGCATTTTTACATGACTGATCTTCCTCTAGCAAATATATATACTCAATTAAGTCACTTATTATATCGTGGTTAAATGTTTAGATGACAGCACATAATGTCGGAGCTCTAGTTGTGCTCAAGTCAGGGGACGAGAAGCAGCTTGCAGGAATTGTGACTGAAAGAGGTAAGCACAAATCAGCAGTTGGGTGTCCGCCAACTGGTATGGAAAGATAACAACTTTCCTCAGCACCAGAAAAATGTTATGATGAGTAATAAATAGGAAAACTATTTAGATTAGATGTTTCTCATTTGTTTTTGAAATATCTTGCTTACAGATTAGTATAAAGAGCAATGGTTTAATTTTAGTGTCGGAGAGGTGCAGAATCGAAATGTTCAGAGTCATTTTCGGACGTACCAACTTGCAAATACTATTATCTACTAACATCTGAAAACCAACCAACTCATTTATTCTGGATAAAAAGCCAGTAACGCTCTTGACTATGTGTCGATCTATAATTCTTGATTGTGCCTCGAGCTAACAGTGTTAGCTTTGCGACAAGTAAATAACAAAGAACAGTGAGGAGGACACAGATTTTACGTGGAAAACCCTCTCCAACAAAGAGAAGGAAAAAACCACGGACGCCAGCCAGCAAAACTTTACTATAACGGAGAGTGTTTACACAACGTCGGGGATTTTACAGATACAACTTGTCCTAACCGGCGGCTTACAAGAAGTATATCGGCCCAAGCCACCGGCGACAGGCCTCGCTCCGCTCCGTCAGAAGTTGGCCTTTACTTTGTAGAATTTGGATCAATATATAACAAACAGAACACAATGTGGCCTACTACAGGCAAATGCCAGCTGCAATATTCAGTAGAAACCGAAACAGTTCACAAGATTTATTAGAAAGAAAATAAGTTAATAGCACTACATGCCCAAACCTTTCAAATCTTGACACAATCTATCCTCATCCAATACAGATTTCGCTAGGAAAATCCTCTTACCGGGGAGACCTTCCGAGAAAACAAGAGTTGAAGATATCATGACAGAAGAGGTGAATGAACTAATAATGAGAAAGAAAAACTCTTAACAGAGTGCATATCATCACACATTTCTTTAGTCCTTATAATTTTCTTTACTGTGTTACAGGACAAGCTAATCACTGTAACCAGCAATACCAATATTCTACGTGCAATGGAGCTAATGACAGGTAATGGAGCATTCACTTCGTAAATTATTTCAATTACAACCCTGTCGGAGGCGCAAATTTCAATTTCCTTGATTACCAATTTCTTTTAAATTTCTTTCAGACGAGCAAATCCGGCACATACCAGTTTTTGACGAGAAGGTAGTTGGTATGATCTCCGTTGGTGATGTGGTCAGAGCAATCGTGGACCAACAGCACCAAGAAGTAAAGCAACTGAAGAAGTACATCACAGGAGATTATTATTAGCATGTATCTCTGGTCAATGAAGAAATATACTGTTTATGAGATTATTCATGATAATAAACCAAGAGTCATATTTTCCTCCATATATATGGACCATTTGCACTGACTATCTGTCTTGTTAACTTTGATCACATGCTGATAGACAAAGTGGCAACATATAAGATACATGTGTCTCCTCGAATCAGGCTTCGAGCAACTTCTCAAAACATGGCAAGGCGCTGTTAATTACTTAAGTTTGACACAAGTCTACAGTCAACGCAGAGACCGATACAAAAATGTGCATTTCAGTTGATATCGCAGTTTGTACCATGGCGATTCCTGCATTAAAACATTGCTCCATTCTTAAACCCTGAGGTATTTATTCTGCTCCCTAACCTGGTCACCTCGAAATAATGGATCACTTGCGAGGAAGATATGGCTCGTAAATCGATCACGAGATGACAAGCCGAAAATGTTGGAGAAAATATGAAGAATTTTATTCAGAGGTTACGCTTGTTCAGCCTCTATGGGCGTTGGATTTTCTTACTTCTGAGTAGTTTTCTTTGAGATGTTTATTTCGGCTTCCCTTCAGTTATCCGTAAATTAACTAGACATGCAATTCTCTCGTTCTTAATTAATAGAATGGACAACAGCTATTGTTCCCATTAAAAAAAAAAGAACTTATGGTTGTCATGACCACTACACCACCACATTGTGAAGCAGGCTTCCTGTTCCCCGCTTCATGCATGTGCTCGGCCCGTTGGAAGTTAAGTTGTCTTCGTATTTGTTTATTTTCCCTATTCATTCGGTATATGGATGATTTTCCGTGTAAAACTCGAGAAATTCTATTATATTTATACGAGAAGTGTCGATCCTGAAGTTTAGAATAAAAGGGGGTTCTAGGGTTTCCGAACCGGTTCCCACGGCCACCAAGTTATAAACCTCAGAAATAGGATCTAACTCATGAGTCGGTATGACTCCCCCATGAGCATGAACTTGCTACCAGGAGCCTCGATTGTCCCACAGTAGACCATCACCAATTGCCAGGTATAGTCATAAATAGCTTAGCATCCCACACTCCTCCTAACCGACGACAAAATTTATAACTTCACGTGCAAGATCAAGTTCCGGTGAGTAAACACATAACCGTATGCAAATGAGTATCTATAGCTAGCAGCCATACGAAAGCATACCAGAGAAATTCATCTAAGATACAAGAAATGAAATAGATATTGAAATTCAAATAGACAAGATCCAAATAGATAGATATTTCAAGCACAAGACACATGTCCCAACATTACAACATTCCACAAGCTAAAGCGAATACATAGGATCCGAGTACGGATCAAGAGTACAAATGGCATAAGATGTCATGAACATAATCAAGCGGAACCCATATCTAGAGTGTCTCAGGATTCTGACTAGAATCACCACGCCTACTCATCAAAAACATTTCAGCGAAGAAGAGCCTTGTAACACCCAAAAATATTAATCAAGTTTATCAAGTCCTAATCACCTAAGTTTAGGGTTAACAAAAAAAATTATTACTAAATTGAATATAAATGTATGGGTGAATTGCAGTAGTGTATGATTGAGTAAAATTGCCATGTGTGTTTGCTACAAATGATAATAAATGGTTTAAAGATGAATACTACATCATCTAGGCCAATTACAAACAAAATCCAAAAAAAGGAAATCAAATATAAAGCATATGATCAAATGGTCATTTTGACAAAAATTAACCACTAGGCCACTTTGTGAGTTCCTAGTAAAGAATTTCTAATAGAAACATTTCTATTTCTTTTCACCCCTTGCTAGACCAAGTAAAAGTGAACCCAAGCCCACTTTACAAACTCACAGGAACTATTTTCAAATCTATTTAAAGGACATTCAAAATTGAATCAAGTGTATGTACTAAGATCACCATTTTACAAAAACCACTCAAATCAATTCACCTTAACTTTTCCAAGCAACCATAGACACTCAAGCAAGTGCTCAGAACACTCGCCAAATTTCATTCAATAATTTCAAATTTGAATTCATTTGGCCATTTGGTCGAACACATTGCAGACATAGAAAACTACTACCTAACTTCCACTGTTTGGAGCAGTGATCACTTGAACATTTGTTCCCTCTTCACTCCCCTGGTCTCCCCCAGCACCTAGCAACGTAGCAGACCACTTCCCCCTTTGCCGTTGCGCCAGTGAAGCGCCGTCCGAAGCCCGCCGCGCCGGTCGACCATGGACAGCTTGCCACAGACCGCATCGCACTCTCCCATGACGACCAGGCGACATGCGACCGTCCACCGCCACCCCCTATCCAACCCTTGACCGCAGGCCAGCTGTGGACCACCCAGAATCGCCGCGCCCATTTTCTCTGCGCCATGCCGAGAGAATGCCAGAGCGCCACAACCGACCAGCGCGCACACGCCGCGCCTCGCCTTAACCGCGCGTGCCCACACTCAACACGACACCAGCTACCTCCTAGACATGCCCGTTCGCTGCCGCGCGACCCGTAGCCACTATGCGCCATCTCGAACACCGCCACTCCCACGCAGAGCACCGCCCATGCCCGACCATTCTCGACCGCCCTGTGCCGCGCTTTTAAGCCTGTGACGATAGCCAGGAAGCACCGCGTCGCCCCCTACCCTTAGGCACGCCAATAGCTCGCTGTACCGCCGTCGCCGGAGGATCCAGCCCATGCCGCAATGTCCCTCTCGCCGGTGTATAAATAGAGGGCACCTGCTGGAACACCCCAAAAATACTAATCAAGATTATCAAGTGCTAATCATCCAAATTTAGGGTTAACAAAAACTTTTATTACTAAATTGAATATGAATGCATGTGTGATTTGCATTAGTGTAGGATTGAGTGCTTTTACCATGTTTGATTGCTAAAAATGATGAGAAATGATTTAAAGATGAATACTACATCATCTAGGCCAATTACAAACAAAATCAAAAGAAAAAAATCAAATATGAATTAAATAAGCAAATGGTCATTTTGACCAAAGTTAACCACTAGGCCACTTTGAGTGTTCCTAGTAAAGAAATTTTAATAGAAACATTTCCACTTCTTTTCACCCCTTGCTAGACCAAGTAAAAGTGAACCCAAGTCCACTTTACAAACTCAGAGAAACTATTTTCAAATCTATTTAAAGGATAGTTCAAATTTGAATCAAGTTCATATGGTAAGATCACCATTTTGCAAATACCAGCTAAATCAATTCACCTTGACTTTTCTAAGCAACCTTAGACACTCAAGCATAAGATTAGATCACTCACCAATTTTCATTCAAAAATTTCAAACTTAAATTCTTTCGGCCATTTAATCAACACCTTGCAGACACTAATCAAACCTGGCCTAACTTCACTGTTTTGAGCAGTGATCACTCAACCAAATGCCCCCATTGCACTCCCACTATCTCCCCCAGCATCTAGCAGCACCAGACACGCAGCCCCCCTTTGCCGTTGCGCCAGTGCACCGCCGCCTGAAGCCGTCGCGCCAGGTCGACCATGGACAGAGCGCCACGGACCACGCTGCCCTCTCCCACGATGACCAGCAGACAGACGACCATCCACCGCCACCCCCTGTCCAGCCCTTGACCGTAGCCAGGCCCTGGACCACCCCAGCAACGCCGCACCCATTGCCTCTGTGCCGTACCGAGAGCGCGCCAAAGCACCGCAGCCGACCAGCTCGCATGCGCCGCGCCTCGCCTCGCCCTCACCTCGCGTGCACAGACTCTCCTTAACCCCAGTTAGCTTACAGACATCCGTTCGTCGCCGCGCGACCCGTAGCACCCGTGTGCCGTCTCGAACACCGTCGGTTTCGCGTAGAGCACCACACGCGCCCAACCGTCCTCGACCGCCCCATGCCGTGCCATTAAACCCGTGACGACCGCCAGGGAGCACTGTGTTGCCCCCTACCCGCAGCCACGCCGATAGCACGCTGTACCACCGTCGCCGGAGAAGCCAGCCCGTCCCGTTCGGTCCCTTCGTCGGTGTATAAATAGAGGCCCTCTCCGCCTCAATTCTCCATACCACCTCACTCCCCACAGACCCTTCCACACTTCTCCCTGGAGCAAGGTGAGCATCAGCCCACCGGAATATAGCCAGAGCCCGCCGTTGCAGTGAAGAAAGGGCGCCATCGATTGGAGCCGTCCCAGGAGCTGTCGCGACCACCGTTCGAACCGCCGTCTTCGACAACGTCGTTCGCCCCCCATCGCCGACCCTAGCTGGAGCCCTGGTGAGCCTCACACGACCCCCACTGCCGCGTTAGGGTTTAGATCTCGCCTGAGCTGTTTGTCGTCGACGATGAACCTCAGCCGTTAGATCAGGTTCTAATCGTAGGGCCTAGATTGAACGATATCGTTTCGCGTTAGATGAGTCGCTGAATAGTTGGACCCCATGTCAGTAGCCCGCTGCGCCGCGCTGTGCAGATTGGGAGGGCCCAGTTAGTTTCCCGTGCAGGCCCGTGAATTCAAATAATTATTTTCCAATTTAGTTGAAATCAGATTCTGTTAGTAGATTCAAAAATCAATTTAGAGAGTTTTACTGAACCAAATTGCACGATTCTAATTTTGTTAGAAAGATATTTACATTATCTACCCAAGCCCATTGGATCCAAGTCATTTGGAATTAGAGATCACCTATACCAAAAATAACAAGACATAGACTTTTACACATTCAAACATTTTTCAAAAATCAACCATAAATGCTTTTGAGTTGATTCCAACTCTCAAAAATCACATTTGATAAGATCTATCTGAATATGTAAAAATATTTAGGTTTTCATGCAGTGACATTGGACCAGTACCAAAATAATGCTATAAATGCATTTCTAGTCACTTTAATTCTATTAAATAGTAATCTTAAACTTTATAAAATATGACCAACACTTTAAATCACATTACCATGTATTATAATATGTGGTGATGACATGTGTCAATATGATCCAATATTTTAATTGGAGAATATTAAATCTTAAGTATTTTCTATGAGTAGAAATTACTTTTCTAAAATAAGATAAATGAGATTAAGTCTTTATTCATGTGATGATTGTGATGATGCTAGATCATCAAGTGTGAGCCTTAGTGTGCTAAATAGAAGTAGTTAAGTATTCTATGGTGATTGTGTACCTCGTATTTCATTTATAGACGATAGTACCGATCCGGGATACGAGGAGGAGGAGTACTACCAAGAAGAAGAAGAGGAAAACTTCAACCCCCGTACTACTCAAGGCAACTATGCAAGTTAACACTTGCCCACTTGATAAATTAAGCAAGATGCATTAGGCATGCTTGGTTATATAGCTTTGAGTATACCAATCCCAAGTTTTACTTGCAAGCTTTATTCTCTTACTTTACCCAAGTTCTTTACTTTTAGTTAGTGCTTTGTGAGTATTGGAAAAATAGTATAGATACCATAAGGAGTATAAAACTAGACCTAAGTAGTTATACTTAGATGTCATTCAAAGGCATGAGATTAGAGTTGGATAGTTACACTTGATTAGCACCCCTCTTTAGTGAATACTCTCAACTTTAGTGGCTAGTGCTAAGAATAAAAGTTGATCATTTTAGATGGGAATACTTGGTGAAAAAGGATTATGAAAACCTTGGAATGAGGAGTCATCTATTGAAATGTTTTGACATGTGTTATGCACACAAAAGGATTTGATGATGAAAATGTTGAGGCATGAGCCTTAGCCCTTTATACAAACTGATGGTTGGGTTCAAATGCGATACCATTCCAATTTTACCGTACAACCACAATACCTGAATTGGGTAGGGCTTAACTCGAAGTTTATATGCCTTAGTATGGGTTCCCTTGCGGAAGAGGTTGATCTGAGGCTACCTCGTGAGTGTGAATGTCCACCTATGCAGTGCCCAGGATGGCAGATGGCCATGGCTGGGATGCCAAGCTCATAGGGGAGGTGCCTATTGATGGCTCAATGCACGGCGCCCAGAAAAATGCTTGATGGCGGTGTTGATGTAGAGCTCGTTGGGAACCCCAAGAGGAAGGTATGATGAGCACAGCAGCAAGTTTCCCTTAGTTATGAAACCAAGGTTTAATCGAACTAGTAGGAGCAAGAAAACACCCCAAAGGTGTTACTAGCTGAGCTTTGGCAGGGCGCACTACCGGTGCTAGTAGCAACGTGGAGACCTGCACAACACAACCACAGAACTTTGTCCCCAACTTGCGATGAGGTTGTCAATCTCACCGTGTTTTGCGGAAAACAAAGGATTAAACGTATCGAATGGAAAGAAGTAAAAGTTTACAGAAAGTAAACACAAAGAAGTAACAGTTTATAGATTGTATGTAAAGACAAAGGACCGGGATCCATAGTTCACTAGAGGTGGCTCTCCTTAGATAGATAACATGCTGGGTGAACAAATTACAGCGGGGCAATTGACAAACATCGAGAAAGCAATACATGCATATACTAATCATCTTGACTCCTTTGGAACTTGATTGGGCATTACAACATTATACATAGACCGCCATCCAACTGCATCTATGACTAATAATCCACCTTCAGGTTATCATCCGAACCCCCTCCAGTATTAATTTGCAAGCAACAGATTATTTCTTTACGAACTGCGTGTAAAGTAAACAATACGATTGTTGTTTTCTCCCTAGTAGCAACATCACATCTAGTACCTTAGAGATTTATGTCACTTCCCTAGATTACCAGAGGCATGAACCCACTATCGAGCATAAATACTAACTCTTGGAGTTGCTAGCATCTACTTGGCCAAGATAGCTACTAACAACGGAAAGCATGCAAGATCACAAATAACAAAGACATGATAGAATCAATAATCAATCTGAAATAGCATCTCCATATCCATCGGATCCCCGCATACACAAAATGCAGAATTACAAATAGATGATCTTGATCATGAACGAAGCTCACAAGATCTAGACATGAAAGCACAAAGTAGGAGAACCCGCCATCTAGCTACTACATGGATCTGTAGTCCAAGGATGAACTACTCACGCATCACACCGAAGGCTTGCATGGTGATGAAGAAGGCCTCTAGGGTGAATTCCCCTCTCCGGCAGGGTGCCGGGAAGAGCTTCAGATCCCTCCCGATCTAGGGATGGAGATGACGGCGGCTACAAACTCTTTCGTGGATTTTTTGATCGGGTACTTAGGGTTTACGTCCCGAGGGCATCTTATAGTCAGAAGGGGAGACCGAGGGGGTGCCAGGGGCCACCACACCACCCCCTGGCGCGGGCCCAGCCTAGCCGCGCGGCCAGGTGGTGTGGCCGGCCTCTGGCCCTTCTCCGTCTCATATTCTGGCACTTGATGACTTCCGGAAAAATAGGCACTTTAACTCCTGCTCGTCCTTGAGTAGGTAAGTGATAAAAAGAAAGAATAATTTTTGAGGTGACATGGACCATCATAAACTTGATCAAAGTATTTGTAAACATTGATAGCTAGGATCATAGTACTTCAACATAACATGAAAGATAAATTTCTAACAATAAGACAAAGCAACTATGTTGCAACATGAAAAGGCACAAACAAAAGATTCATAAATAGCAATGCTTTGCAAGACATTTGTTTGTTTCACATAAAGAAAACATGACATAATAGTATTCAGCTTGTCCCTCAAAGAGTAGCAAATATAAATGCATAGGACACCTTCAAAGTTCATAAGAGTGACTAGATACAATAGTTTAAAACAAGCAATATCAAGTTATGCATCAATCAACTAGTCTTGGGCCAATGCACATAGAACTAAGAATGGCCACTATGCTCTCAAAGTAGGTGCATAAAGATAGAAGGTGGAGACTCAATATAATGGTGGAAGAAAGGCCTTTTTATAAAAGGAAGTAGGGATTCAAGTCTCATAATGAGCTTCCAAAAATTATGGTACTTATAGCTTTCAGCTCTCATTGCCCCTATCATAAGCATCTTGAAGTGATTAAGGTTAAAGTGAACAAACTATGGTGTCCATGCTTGATGAAGTATAAGTCAAAAATCTCATGTCCCTTGTATACGAGGGCCGCTCCTCATGCTACTAAAGTTTAGTCACCGGTAAGTTCTTGTCATCGTAAGTACATGTGTATCATAGAGAACCGCCAACGGGGTACCCCTTGCCCGATGATACGGAAGAATCCCCATATCGAAATGACAAGGCAAGCAGACAACGAGCATCTCAGCATTCTTCTTATTTACCATGGGAATATGGTGCTTTTTTCTCTCCTTCCTCTTTTCATAGTATCTTTTTTTTCTTTTCTCTTTTTTTCTCAATATAGGACTCTCTCTTTTTTTATAAGAAGAATGCTTCATAGACAGCTCATTATGGTTACGCTGCAGGTTTCCACCATGTCAGCATGGATTAGACCAGCGGCCCATGCGTTTCTCTAACACATATACATAACTCCATGGACTTACAAGCTCCCCTTTCATTTCACACCGACGATATCCATAAACAAAAGAGCATGATATCAACTAGGTACAAGTACCAAGTGCAATGTTGAAAGCGTTCCCCATGAAAGCATGGTTCTGCTAATTCCCAACAAATAAGTGCAAGCATATACAACATAGAAGACACAATGGTTCAAGTTTATTAAGGGCAAGTAAAGTAAAGTGTGCCATCAAGTTCGTGAGAGCTTTAATCACTAGTTTTCTCGTAACAAGTTTAATTTGGAAGGTAAACAAAAGCATGAATATACTTGGAATAGCATAAGCTAGTAAGTAGGTACGGTGGACTCTTTGGAATAACCGTGTTTAGGGAGTTGGATGCATGAGTGGAACTCATACTTGGTTGTGGAGGCTAGCAAAAGACTGGGAGCGACAAACTAAGAGAGAAATAATGGCCATAATCATGCAGAGCGACAAAAAATCATTGATCAAAGCATAAAGTGATACTACAAGTTGAAAACTAAAGGATCATAAAGGCTATGGTGACTTTGGATAGTCATAACATGGTGTGAGCATGTGCGAAGTCAACCCAAATAAAGCATCAAAGGGGAATACCACTATACTATGCTTTAATATGCTAAAACAACGCATGATTCATCCAAGGCACATTAAGAAATCTCAATTGTTTATAACAGATCATGCTACAAGAAATAATACTAAGCATAAAGCCAAAACAATAACAAGCATGGCATGGCAAAGCATAGGCCACAGTTAAAAACAAGCTCTTTTTACCACATAAGCATGAACTTTCCTACTCTTTTCCAAACCAAACCAAACTATTTGCAAACCAATGTATGAAAGCGGGTGACATGGGTATACCCTACAGGTACTCGAGTTTGGTATATACGGTTCAAATACGTACAGGCCCATGGTGTCGCCAAGGCCCGGATGAAAGGACTCGAGTAACCTGCGGACTCTCGATTGCTTGAAGAACAAGAAGAAGCTAAAGATAGAAAGTTTGAAAGGGAAAAACCCTAACTTGTAACCGACTCGACCTGCTACCCGAGACCTAGCCTATCTATATAAAGGCTAGGAGGGGGCGGCGAGGAGGACACACGCAACCCTAGTTTCCACAACCCTCGCCAGATTGCATCTGCACACCATTGTAACTTTCAACTCCTTCGATAATTCCACGAGCAGACAAGCAGGAGTAGGGACCTCTACGAGGCCTAAACATGGGTAAATCTTTGTCCCCTTTGTGCTTGTTTGCTAGCCGATAGATGTCTCCAGCGCTCCCTCCTTCCCCAAAACCCAAGTCCATAACAATGGGCATTGATGAGTTAAACCCTCGTCAATTGGCGCCGTCTGTGGGAATTGGGAGTGCTGATGTTGCGGCTTCTTCGGCCCCATCAACTGCGATCTACAACTCCACAACTGCGGAGATTCGCTAGCTCTTCGGCGCCTTCAACTTCACCGTCCACACGCCGGCCACTCGCTCGGCCTTTGAGTCCGTGGGCGACGGAATCAGCCTGGCGATTGGGAGCTTCCGCTTTCAAGTTAGACAGATGGGCACGCTTCGCATGCCTGATCAGCCGACAGCACCGGCGATTGCCCCGGCATCATGGTTCCCTCCATTGATCGACACCCTTAGCGAGCTCAGCGCCCCGATGGCAGTCGAGAACACGATCAGCGACAGCAGTCGCGATTTCGATCTGAGTGATCTGGCCACTAAAGATGGAACCTACGGTTCCGGATCTGAAAGTTGTGGAAGCAACAGCTTCCCCAATCACTTCATGTGCGCCGTCATCAACGCAAGCGACACCTCTGCCAATCGCGACAACGGCAGTAACACCGGTAATGGCACCGATCCACCCAACGCCGGCAACGGTGGCAACGGCGGTAACGGCGGCAATCGTGCTCCCATCAACAACAGGGGAGCAGTCGAACCTCCCAGCATAATCAATGAGCAAACCGGCGAACGCATCGTAATCAAGCTCAACGAGCAAGAGTGGGATCGTTGCCGCGAGGCCTTACGGGGTACACCTCTACCCTTTGGGTCCCCGTAGGAACTGCTGATGGGCTATCACTGGCTCCTGAAAGAAGAATTCAAGCGCCAACTGCAAACAATCGCGCAACTTGAGGCGCGTAAAAAGGCAGCGGACGGATCGAGCCTTCGTCGTGCTGGGCTTTCCTCCTACGGAGGATCCTCCTCAAGAGGCAACGAGTACCTCGCCAAGAAGAGGCAATCGCGGATGGCTCATCTTACCGAACAAGAGCGCATAGAAGCCGCGAAAGTCCTCGAATTCGGCTCTATGACAGTCGACACGAGAGGCAACGTGGTCCCCAGGACGCCGCAGGCAGTGGTGACAGCAGCCACCATGTACCTCCTCAATAACCAGCCGCCAGCTGGAGATCCCCGAACTGCCATGCACCGATCTATGATCGCGGGTTTGGGATTAATCGAGGCCACCCTCGACAAGGAGCCAACACCAGACCCAAAAAGTGCAAAGCGCTAGCAAAGCGCCACTCCTCGCCCTCATCCAGCGATGACAGTCACGACTTTTCTCGGTGCCGTCGCTCACGGCAACATGATCGTGACTACGATGCACGCGACGACCTCACGCAGCGCAAGATCGACAAATCAAGGGCACGACGTGCTCGGTCGACTGACACGGAAGAATAAGATGGGGAGCTCTGCGGTGCCAGATGCTTCAGCAGATCCATTAGGTAGAAGCGAATGCCTAAAGGGTTTAAACTCCCATCAGAAAACCCAAAATTTGACGGTCTACAGGACCCCAAGATCTGGCTGGAGGATCACATCTCCTCCGTTTGACTCCACGGAGGCAGTCGAAGCACTGCCATGCAATGCTTGCAGCTACAGCTGCAGGGCGCCGCCCGAGCATGGCTTAATAACCTCCCACGCGGATCCATTCGCAGTTGGGATGAGCTGGTTTACAGCTTCGTGCGCAAATTTAAGGGCACGTACAAATGGCCCGCATCAATCGAAGAGCTGAGATGCTGCCAGCAAAGATCTGGCGAATCGCTGCGCTCCTACATCCAAAGGTGGTCCATCATCAAGAACTCCGCGGAAAACATCTCGGAAGACCGCGCGATTGATGCATTCAACGGTGGTGTCCGCCGCCTAGAGCTCAGGGAGGAGCTAGGCCGCTCAAAGCCCCAGACCATCGACCACCTGATGGAGATTGCAAATCGATGGGTCGATGGAGAAGATTCAGTAAAGAATCGCGCCCACTCCGATGAGGAGGCAGAACTCGAACGCAGACGCGACCGCCGAGGTAAGCGCCGCATGCGCATCTACGATGACCGCGATGACGTCAACATGGTCGTGGCCGGCTATGCCGATAGACGCGACGATAACCGCAACAGCGGATACCATAGCGGCGGATACCGCGACTCCGGGAAAACCACCTGGGCCACCCCCGAACGGAGCCGCACCGGACCAGCACCACGGGGGCGAACCGTACCAACGGGGCATGGGTACCATGATGATTCAAAAGGGGCGCCCCTCCAACAGGGTGCAGAAGGCCATCACTCGCCAAGTCAACTTGGTCACCCACTCGCCACCCTCCACCACTGAGTACCTCAGTGGAAGCGAGTCGTGCATCACCTTCGACAAACGCGACCACCCGCCTTAGCTACCTCGTCTAGGTCATTGCCCCTCGTACTCGAGGCACAAATTGGAGGCTTCGACATGAGTCGTGTCTTCATGGATGGCAGAAGCGGCATCAACCTCATATTCGCGAGTACCTTGCGAGCGATGAGGATCCCTCTAACCTGCCTGGAGGCATCAGATACAATGTTCCACGACATCGTCCTAGGGAAAGGCGTATACCCCTTGGGCAAAATCAACCTCGACGTCATCTTCGGCACGTCGAAGAACTTCCGGCGCGAGCGCATCGACTTTGAGGTCGTCGACTGGCCTTTACAATACCATTGCATCCTCGGGCGCGTCGCATTTGCTAGATTCATGGCAGTGCCCCACTACGCCTACCTGCAGATGAAAATGCCAGGTCCCAACAGCGTCATAATGATCAATGGGAGCTTTGAGCGATCTGACAGTTGCGACAGGGAATTCAACAGAATCTCTAGTCCTTCGGCATGCAGGAGGAACTCGCAAGATTGAAAGAGACGACAGACAATAGTCTGCCTCTCCTGAGTAGGCCAAGCTCACCTGATCTCTCCTTCGACTCATCTGTGCACACAAAGAAAGTACAGGTCCATCCATCGGATCCCGCCAAGACGGCCCTCATCGCCAATAACTTGAGTCCTGCATAGGAACTCGCACTCGTCGAATTCCTCCGTGAGCACTGGGAAATTTTTTCCTGGTGTCCTGCAGACATGCCAGGAGTTCCCAGGGAATTTGCTGAGCACGCACTCAACGTCAACCCCGAAGTAAGGCCAGTCAAGCAAACAATTAGGCGATTGTCTGAGCCACGAGCGCATGCAGTTGGAATGGAGATCAACAGACTCCTTGAAGCCAAGTTCATACGCGAGATCAAGGAAAGCACTTGGCTCGCCAACACGGTGCTAGTACCAAAAAAGAACACGGATATCCTGCGGATGTGTGTGGACTTCACTTCTCTGAACAAGCACTGCCCAAAGGATCACTTCCCGCTGCCACGGATCGACCAGATCATCGACTCCACCGCGGGATGCGAGCGCCTCTGCTTCCTCGACGCCTACTCAGGCTATAATCAAATTCGAATGAAGGAGGAAGATCAAGAGAAAACAGCGTTTACAACGCCCTTTGGTGTGTTCTGCTACAACACAATGCCCTTCGGGCTAAAAAACGCGGGAGCCACCTACCAGCGGTGCATGCAGGCTTGCCTCAAGGAACAACTGGGTCGCAACATCCAAGTCTATGTCGACGACATAGTAATCAAGACCAAGGAGGAAGCCTCTCTAATCGACGATTTGCGCAAAACCTTCACCAACCTCGATCGCTACCGGATCAAGCTCAATCCGGACAAATGTGCCTTCGGCGTACCATCTAGGCAGCTACTCGGGTATCTCATCTCCGTGAGGGGAGTCGAGGCGAACCCGAAAAAGATAAAAGCCATACTGGCCATGGAGAAGCCAAAGAACATAAGAGGCGTCCAGCAACTGGCCGGACGAATCACGGCCCTCAGTCGATTTATCAGTCGGATGGGTGAAAAGGCACTGCCCTTCTACCAGCTCCTCCGCAAAGCTGAAAAATTCGAGTGGACCAATGAAGCGCAAGAAGCATTCGAAGATCTCAAACGCCTGCTATCCACTTCGCTAATGCTGGTGACTCCATGAGAAAGGGAACCACTGTTGCTGTACATCTCCGCCACCAACCAGGTGGTCAGCACAGTGCTCGTCGTCGAGCGAGCTGAGGAAAACAAGGTCCACCGCATACAACACCCGGTATACTACCTCAGCGAGGTCCTCACGCAAACAAAACAGCGGTACCCGCATTACCAGAAGCTGGCGTACGGCGTCTTTATGACCGCCCGGCGACTGCGCCACTACTTCCAGGAACACCCAATCATGGTAGTCAACGACGCCCCATTGGGACATATCCTCAATAACCCCGAGGCCACGGGGCGAGTCGCGCTTTGGGGAATAGAGCTGTCTCCATGAGACATCACATACGAAAAACGCGACGCGATCAAGTCGCAAGTTCTCCCTGTCTTTCTCGTGCACTGGATGGAGAACCAGCTCCCGAACAAGCCAGATATGTCCTACCTCTGGACAATGCACTTCGATGGGTCCAAGCGGAAAGACGGAGCAGGCGCAGGTGTCATACTGACATCACCTCAAGGGGACAAGCTGAAGTATATCCTGCGAATGTAGTTCACAGCCTCAAACAACGAGGCTGGATACGAGGCCCTGTTGCACGGGATGAGGATGGCAAAAGCTTGCGGCGCC
Source organism: Avena eriantha (assembly GCA_910589775.1). Lineage (NCBI taxonomy): Eukaryota > Viridiplantae > Streptophyta > Magnoliopsida > Poales > Poaceae > Avena > Avena eriantha. The sequence continues at coordinate 491,816,709 of OU342742.1, forward strand.
AAGAGGCTCATCATATATGGCGACTCCAAGTTGGTCATCAACCAAACAATACATGAGTGCGACGCACTGAACGACAACATGATCGCATACCGCGACCTCTACGATACACTCGAAGGAGACTTCGATGGTTGCGAGTTGCGACATGTAGGTCACGAAAGCAACGAAGAGGCGGACGCACTCGCCAACATAGGCTCTACCTGTGCCCCCGTACCACCTGGGGTATTTCTCGAGTGCATATGTAAACGCTCCATCAAGCCAAAGGCCGTAGAGAAGAAAACAAGCGCAGCAACGGACTCGGGGGCTATGCCACCCAATGAGCCAATGGCACTCGTTGACTTGGAGCGGGACACAGGACTCGAGGGACCAATGAGCGTCATGATGATCGAGCAATCTTGGACGTAGCCGTACATTATGTACTTCCTCAGCAAGAGGCTACCGGACGATCCGACAGATGCACGGCACATCGCGCGGCGCTCCAAGGCGTTCGCCGTCATCAACGGCGAACTGTATAAATGCAGCATCACAAGAGTGCTACAACGATGCGTCTCCATGGCCGACGGAAGAGGAGTCCTCCTCGACATCCATGAAGGGACCTACGGGCACCACGCCGGTAGTCGCGCCCTCGTTTACAAAGCTCTACGAGCCGGATTTTACTGGCCCACGGCCATGCGCGACGCCAAGGACATAGTCCAAAAATGCAATGCTTGCCAGCGATTCGCGGACAAGCCACACGCACCAGGCGCAGAGCTACGGCCAATTCCATTGGCCTGGCCCTACGCACAGTGGGGGCTCGACATGGTCGGCAAGCTTCCAAGGTCTTCGCGAGGAGGCTACGTCTACCTCTTGGTTGCAATTGACAAATTCACCAAGTGGATCGAGGCCATGCCAGTGACCAACCAATCAGGGCACAGCGCAGTCAAGTTCTTTGAGTCCATCGTCTACCGCTTTGGCATACCGCACAACATCATCACCGACAACGGGACGAACTTCACATCCAAGGAGTTCCAAGAATTCTGCGAGAACCTGGGGATCAACATCAGCTATGCCTCAGTAGCGTATCCACAGACCATCGGTCAGGTGGAAAAAGAAAACGGGCTCGTCTGTAGCGGCATCTAGAAGTGACTCCTACGACCACTCGAACAAGCCGCGGGTTGCTGGCCAGATGAACTGCAATCCGTACTCTGGAGCCTACGTACAACTCCAAACAGCGCCACGGGCTACATGCCATTCTTTATGGTGCACGGAGCAGACGTAGTGCTACCCGCTGAAGTAGGATACAAGGCGCCGCACGTGGTTGCTTACAGCGAACAAGAGTCATCCCTTGCACTCGAAGACTCCGTCAACCTCCTTAACGAAGCAAGAAAAATCGCCGCAGAAAGATCCACGATCTACCAGCAGAACTTGCGCAACTACCATAGTAGAAGGCTTCGCCCCAGATCCTTCGTCGAAGGTGACCTAGTCCTACGACTGAAGAAGCAGGGACATCTCAAGCTCGAGTCCCCCTGGGAAGGACCGTACGTGATTACAGAAGTAATCCCAGGTGGAGCCTACCGCCTCCAAGATTTAGAGACAGGAGTCGCATACTCCAACCCCTGGAACGTCGCACAGCTGCGACGCTTCTACCCTTAGTCGTTTTTTACTTTTACATTGCAAATAAGGTTATTCAGCCAAGGCTACTTAGCCACACATTGGACCTCGCACTGTTCTTCAGATAAATAAAAGCTAAGTGCCCCAAAACTCTGTGTTCTCCTTTACTTTGTCAATTTACGTACTCGGGGGCTGCGCCACCCTATACACATCTGTTCTTCGAACCAAAAACGCGATATCCTGAGTAGCTGGCACATAAATCGAACCCCTTAACACAAACTCAACCCAGTTGCAACGCACCGGATAGGTTGACAAGGGACTGAGATAAAACATGGCCAGGCTAACGAAAAGGACTCGCATAGTGCAACACACCTCATGCTAACAAAGCTCTTTATACACATTCGACAATAAATTATCTACAACATCTATATGAACTTTACAACACAAGTACACTTGTGTGCAGGATACAAAATAGGCTACTATTGCAGCAGAAGAACGTTGGTTTGTTCCTCGAAGAAGTCAACGATCTCCTCTATTGGGCGGTCCACCGCCTGATAGTGCGGCACCATATTCCAAGCAGATCCTGCTGGCGGTGCTGGCGGCCCAGACGCAATGGCGGCAACATCCACATCAGGCCTGTGCAATCGCACCATTGAGAGAGCAGCCTTGGCACCAGCCACCAACTGTTGCCTCATGCACTCGCGAACCGCGGACAGATCCTGAAATTTGGCAAGGAGAGCCAGCAGGCTTGATGGAGTATCATCCAGCGGGAACATCGCCCGATAAATGTTCTTCAAGCACGACTACGACTTCTTCAGAAAGAGTAGCACTTGCAATGCACGATCCTGCAGGGTCGCCAGCGCAGTCGCACGATCATGATCCACCTAGAAGTATCCACTCTCTTGAAGTTGCTCCTGGGTGAGATCATGAAGGCGAATGACAATTCTATCCTTCTCCTCCAGCGGACGGCGCGCACTAACAACTACACGAAGAAGCACCAATAGCATGAGTACAACGTACGACTGCGAGTTACTACAAAGGAAAAGATGAGAATAAGCAAACTAACACTTGAACTGGTCGCCCAGCTGCGTCACCTTGCCAAGCAGATATTGCTCGCGGGCGGCGGCTTTTTCCGCCTTCGACTTCCACACGTCTGCGCTACCGCGGAGCATGGGCAACTCATGCTCTAGCTGCTTCACGCGATCATGAAGTCGCGAAAGCAAGGATAGCTCCTCTACCCTGGAGCGCGGCGGTGCCACGGTATCATCAAGAGATGGCGAGTCCTGGGTTCCCCTCACGGGATCACTTGATGTACCCTACCACAAGTCAAGATAGAAGCAAATAAGGCGACCAAATCAACACAAAGGCAAAAGGAACAGATGCATTCAAGACCAGCATAAGTATCAACAGACACACTCGCCAGCAGGCATGTTCTTAAACAAAAAGGACAATTAATCAACTATTATAAAAGCTGCTAACTACGGAGTAGCTGGCTTCTTCGACTTCGACGGCTTCGGGGGCTTCATCAAGTCCGTGGCAGTGTTAGACGCCACTGACTTTCCACCGGCCCCTGAGGCCGAAGCTTTCGCCGCCTTCTTAGCTCGTTGGAGATCCTCCGAGTACTTCGCAACAATATTTATCAAGTGATGCCCATATTTGGCACAGGCAGTCGCAAAAGGAGCGAAGACTACCTGCTGACCATCCGCACCAACAGGCATCGCCTTCGACACCGTGGAAGGATCGATCTCGACTCTGTGGGCCTGCACCATCACGAGTGACATGGACGTGCCAGCCGCGCGGAGGGAGTTCTTGTAGGTGGAAGGCACACCACCGGCGAGTGACTCCACCAGCTCGTCCATATTATCGATCAGCTCCGCCTTCGGCATCAACTCCTCCCGGAGGCGACTGAGAGCGACCTTGGCCTTGGAAAGTGTATCTTGGACGGCGGTGCTACGGTCCTCGACTGCAGACACCGTGCCTGCCAGAGCGTCATCGTGACGAAGGGCCTGCAGGTCAAAGCTCAAATCGCCAGCATCTGTACATGAACCCACACATGGATCAAAACTTTAGCGCCACCAGCAAAAACATTAGATGTAGAGAAGGACAACAATATCCACAAGCAAAGGTACCTGAGAGAGCCTTGGAGATTGAGAACAGTTGCTCTTCGAACAACTTTTCCCTGGCCGCAAAAGAGGCACGTAGATCCTCTTCGCGCTTCTATGCCTCATCACGAGCGGCGATTGCCTCGTCGTGACCCTTCACAGCCACGACAAGTGTTTTCTCCAAGGTAGCGACGTTATGCAGTAAGGCATTATGTTCAGCTACACGGCAATCAAAAGTTGATTATCAGTCGACTATACCAAAAGGAGAAGACGAAAAAGAATAAGTGTAGAACACTCACTTTCAACCACGCGGTAACGCATCTCCAGCATTGCATGTTTGCGGCCGATCGCCATCACTTGCTCTGCCACGGACGCGGCTTCCTTTAGAAGGAGCTGTCGCACAAACAGAGAATCAGCGGAGGCAACAGATAACATCGACTACAACACTAAAAAGAAGAAAAGCTATACTTACATGGTCCTCCAATGACTCCGAAGATGTTTGCCGTACCGTCATCCGAGCAACCATTCGATGCTCCCCTACGTGAGGAGAGCTGGAAGAATTGTGCCCGGAGTGGGCCGCCACTAGAGGGGAAGGAGCGCGCTCGACCTCTTCCTTGGCCCTTGAGGTCGCGACTCCTGATTCTTTCAAAAACTTGACATCGCTAGAAGATGACGACGCCTTTTGACTACAAGACAACACCCACCTTGAGTAAGGGCAAACTCCAGGGCAAAGCCAACAAGAAGAAAACAGAGAAGAACAAATGAACTCGAAACCTACAAGTCAAACTTGTCAAAATCAAACGTCGCCTCCACTGACTCCGACGAAGATTCCTTAGGCAATCGCATCTTCTTGCGAGAAGACGGTGCCACAGCCCTCACAGGAACGGCAGGAATTGGCGACTCCGCGCCAACGACCGTACCTTCTGGAGTCGATGGAGACGACGCGTCAAAATCCTCGCCGCACAAACGCTTGCGAGTATCCGGGCTCTCGGACTCGGGTGCTTCCTCTTCCACATCAGAAGGGACAGTCGACTCTGACACGTCCTCTTCCAAAGCTTCACGAGGAATAATCCCCTCAGGGAGAGGGGGCATACAAGGTGACACCGCCCAATCCTGCATACAGACAGCAAAGATCAGCAAAAAACAAGCAAGCAATAGAAAAAACAATCGACAAAATAAGCTACTGCGTAGCATAACTATACCTCAGGAGGAGGATTCGAAGCATCAAAGGGAGGAACAACTGGCTCACTAGGAAGCACATCCTTGACAGTGTACTTCGTGACCAGTCGAACCCTCTTGTCGACCTCACTCGTGGACATGCCATTGGCAGACACGTGAGTGGCATCATCAGCGCCAGCCCATTGAAACATGGGCTGGACTCTGGCTTGAAGGGGCTAGACACGACGGTGCAACGAAGTTCAGATGAGGGCGCAACCTCCCTCTTCTTTGCCTATGCGACTCTCGAGGTCGCAGACGCGTTAATACATCACGTCTGTCTCTGCGAGTTCGCTAGGCATAACTACGTTCTTCCAGGACGCATCTTCTTGCATGGAGTCGCGGGATCGAAGGGCGCGAGTCCAAAGTGCTCATCTTTGACCTTCAAATCACGGACATAGAACCATTTGTCCCTCCATCCCTGGATGGACTTCGTGAGCTTGATGTCGAAATAGGTGGCGGATGGGTCGACGTGAATTCCGCAACCACCTACGTCGTAAACTAAAGAGCCAGATGTGGAATGGCGCTTCAATTTAAAGATGCGCTTGAAAAGGCCAAAGTGTGGCGTGATTCCGAGCGAGCACTCGCAAAGAGTGATGAAGCAAGAAATGTGGAGGATTGAATTTGGGGACAACAGATGGAGCTGGAGCCCGTAGAAACAAAGAAGACCCCTAAGAAAGGGGTGAATAGGCAAGGAAAGACCGCGAATGATGAATGCAAGAAACATCACTCGAAAACCAGCGGGAGGAGCAGGAATGGTCTCACCGCTGGGGACACGCGCATCGGCGACTGCTACGGAGATCACTCCGTCTTGGCGAAGAAGACGGAGATCAGACGCCTTGATGATGGAAGGGCGCCACGCACCATTCGTAACGTGGGTGCCCGCGACCTTCTTCTTCCCGCCGGTGGCGGTGCTGGTGCCCGCAGCGGCGGAGCCGCCCTTCTTCTTCGCCGCGGCAACAGTGGCCGCGGAATCAGCGACATCGCCTCCCTTCTTCTTCCCCGTTGCACGACGGCGATGTGAGCGAAGGAAGTAGCTCGGGAACGAGTCGAGCTGGTCCAGCATCATGGAGGAGACGGGCGCAGGAGAAAGCAGAGGAGTAGAAGCAATGGCGATGGCAACAAGGAAGAAAGAGCACATATGGGAAATTACCGCCGTAGTGCCGCTACTTAACCCCTGGAAGATGCAATCCAACGGCTTAGAAAAACCCTATTGGACGCGTGGCACACATCGTGTTTGACACGTGGAGAAGGGGAAGCGCGAACCGTCCCTCCACTACTCCCATTACGCATGGAAATCAAGGAGGCGCAGTTAAAATAAAGATTACGCACGCCCAGTCAAATCAAAGTTACGAAGTGGGACCCATCGCTCGTCACGTCCCGTCAAACTCGCTCACGCGGGCAATTGAGGTCATACAAGCGTCAGCACTGACGTCATCAAAGCTACGCAGTGGAAAAATTCGACTACTTTAGTCCTTGCTGGAGTCTTCGACTCCACCAAGCACTCGGGGGCTATTCCCATAGGGAGCGCTGGCCGCGCACCCTACGATTTTCTTTTCTTTTTGCAGGAACAAGGACAATCAAAAACATATACTCAACCACTCGAAATACGGTTCGACTATGGACATGGGCTACTCCCATAGGGAGCGCCGGAAACAAATTCAACTGAAACAAACAAGAAAAAGACGACAGCAGTCGCAAAAGTTATTTAGTCCCTGCCTAAGTCTTCGACTCAACCAGGCACTCGGGGGCTACTCCCATAGGGAGCACTGGTCGCGCACCCTATGATTGTTTATACAGAAAACTGTGTGTTGATAACATCCGCACTCGAAGCTTATGGCGACACCGCCTCATAATTTCCCTACAAAGAGACTATGTCTCCTGGGTCACCCGAATCATTTCCGCGATGACAAATTTCGGATGCCGCGCTTACAACGTGAAGGTAAGACCTGAATAAGGCCTGGCAACACATTTAGCTGCGCACTACCAGAAATATATCCGTGCCTATAGGCACGATGAACATGCCTTGACGGACGCGTTGAGTGCTCACACCCGTATAACTGGAATTCGACTCCTGTAAGACCTCCACGACCTGAGTCGAATTACACCAGCACTTTTCTGGATTCGAGTCCAGGGACTCGAGTTCAAGTAGATTGCGTTGTTTCACCCTAAGGTGGTTAATTGATACCGATACTTCGGTTATATCAGGCACATAAATCAACAATCCCTATGACACAAATAAAAGCAGTCGAAATGTACTCAATCAAGCACTCGAAGACTTCAAAAAAGACCCTAGTCGAATCTGCGATTCCACTAGACACTCGGGGGCTAGTGACATGGGTATACCCTATAGGTACTCGAGTTTGGTATATACGGTCCAAATACGTACAGACCCACGGTGTCGCCAAGGCCTGGATGAAAGGACTCGAGTAACCTGCGGACTCTCGATTGCTTGAAGAACAAGAAGAAGCTAAAGATAGAAAGTTTGAAAGGGAAAAACCCTAACTTGTAACCGACTCGACCTGCTACCTGAGACCTAGCCTATCTATATAAAGGCTAGGAGGGGGCGGCGAGGAGGACACACGCAACCCTAGTTTCCACAACCCTCGCCAGATTGCATCTGCGCACCATTGTAACTTTCGACTCCTTCGATAATTCCACGAGCAGACAAGCAGGAGTAGGGACCGCTACGAGGCCTGAACCTGGGTAAATCTTTGTCCTCTGTGTGCTTGTTTACTAGCCGATAGATGTCTCCAGCGCTCCCTCCTTCTCCAAAACCCATGTCGATAACAATGGGCATTGATGAGTTAAACCCTCGTCAGAGGGGGTCCAACCAATTTATTCAGAAAACTAAGCAAACCAATCAAACGAAAAACCAAAACGAAAACAAAAAAGAAGACGCTCCAAGAAAAACACAACTGTGCATGAAACAATAAAAATGAAGCGTTGGAAGAAACCTAGGATTTTTATTGATGAAGAGGGGATGCCTTGGGCATCCCCAAGCTTTGACGCTTGTACTTCTTGGATATTTCTTGGGGTGAAACGCGTGGCATCCCCAAGCTTGAGCTTTAGTCCATCCTTCATCTCATTACTCATTCCTTCCATACACCTGAAATTTTTTCCTTCATACAAAACTTCACACAATCTTTATTAGCAACATTAGTGCACTCAAGATAAATAAGTCTTAAGGTTCAGTTATAACACCAAATAAACTTCCATTAGAAAACTAGCTACTGTAGGACTTCCCTCAAAAAGCTCAATTCCCCAAAAGAACTCAAAAAGGAACTAATAAGAAGCAAATGCAGAAAATGGCAGAAATCTGTCAAAACAGACCAGCAGGTAAAGACGAATTTTTTCAAAGACCTTCTGTTACTCAAATCAAAAAGTGTTGAACTAACAAAAGTTAGATAACAACCTGGGGCAGAAGCACAAAACATTACAGCTCAAAAAGACGTTCAAAGATTTTACATGAATTTGTACGGTGAAGCACAAAAATCTGTTTCGGGACAGCAACTTTCCCAATCATTACTTCACTCTCATTAGAGGTTACTCTTGGCACAAAAAGCAAATAAAAAGGATAAGGAGAGGTTATTACAGAGGTAATAACTTCCAAGACTCATCTAAAACTTTTGGGTTATCTCCCAATAAGTACTTTTCTTTAACGCCTTTAAGTTAGGCATAAGAAGCAAGAAAGAATCAAGTGTTCTCAAATGAAGAAGCATTAAGACCAAATTTCTTACCCTTACCTCTCTTACTTTTATTCTTAACTTTGGGTAAAATATGATTGTTTGGTGGAGAAGAAAGGTGCATGGTCCCCTTTCCCACATCTATTATTGCTCCAAGGAGTTCTAATAGGGACCTTCCAAGTGTAATTTGTCCTTTTCCTACACATTCAATAACAAGATAATCAATAGAAATTGTTTTCCCAAGGATCTTTGTAAACACTCCTTCAGATATTCCAAGAGGTAATATGGTAGTATTATTAGCAAGAGATATTTCTTTTCCTCCTTCAGTGAGCCCCCAAGTATTCAGAGATTTATAAATATCTTTGTGCATAAGACAAAATTCAGACATGATATCACAGCGAGCTTGAAAACTTTCAGTGTTCATCTCAATCTTTACTGTAGGGAACCACTTTGATGGTTCAGAGTTTATTGGAACATAATTGTGATGCTCCCCAACCGTGTTATAGCAATTTTCTAAGCTAGTAGTGCTAGCCTCAAGAGTGTTCAACCTAGCAAATATTTTTGCGAAAGAAATATCAGTTTGGCTAGACATGTTGTAAGTGAGGATCAATGTCTTTATAGCATTAATAGCATCATCCTCATTACATTGAAGGAAATCTCCTCCCACAACAGCATCTAAAGCATATCTATAGCAAAGAGCAATTCCAAGGTAAAAACTGCTAAGGAACAAGCTTTGAGTCATTTTAGGATCAGTTTTTTCATGTAGATCAGAGATTCTAGACCAAGCTTCTTTAAAACTTTCCTCAATTCCTTGTTTAAAAGTGAGAATCATTTCCTCGGGTGACATAGTGACTGGAGCAAGGCTAGACATAATGAGATAGGAACTAATTTTTTGTGTGTGTTTTTGATAAAGAAAGCAAACTAGTAAAACTATTTTTTTGTGTTTTTGAATAACAAAACAAGCAAACAAAGCAAAAAAGAAAACTAAGCAAAACAAAAACAACAAAGTAAAGAGATTGGTTATGAGGGACTCCCCTTGTGAAGATGTCCTTGACTCCCCGGCAACGGCGCCAGAAAAATGCTTGATGGCTCAATGCACGGCGCCCAAAAAAATGCTTGATGGCGGTGTTGACGTAGAGATTGTTGGGAACCCCAAGAGGAAGGTATGATGAGCACAACAGCAAGTTTCCCTTAGTTATGAAACCAAGGTTTAATCTAACCAGTAGGAGCAAGGAAACACGAGCTTTGGCAGGGCGCACTACCGGTGCTAGTAGCAATGTGGAGACTTGCACAACACAACCACAGAACTTTGTCCCCAACTTGCGATGAGGTTGTCAATCTCACCGTGTTTTGCAGAAAACAAAGGATTAAACGTATCAAATGGAAAGAAGTAAAAGTTTGCAGAAAGTAAACACAAAGAAGTAACAGTTTATAGATTGTATGTAAAGACAAAGGACCGGGATCCATAGTTTACTAGAGGTGGCTCTCCTTAGATAGATAACATGCTGGGTGAACAAATTACAGCGGGGCAATTGACAAACATCGAGAAAGCAATACATGGATATATTAATCATCTTGACTCCTTTGGAACTTGATTGGGCATTGCAACATTATACATAGACCGCCATCCAACTACATCTATGACTAATAATCCACCTTCAGGTTATCATCCGAACCCCCTCCAGTATTAAGTTGCAAGCAACAGATTATTGCTTTACGAATTGGGTGTAAAGTAAACAATACGATTGTTCTATGAACAAAGGATTGTTGTTTTCTCCCTAGTAGCAATAGCACATCTAGTACCTTAGAGATTTCTGTCACTTCCCCAGATTACCAGAGGCATGAACCCACTATCGAGCATAAATACTAACTCTTGGAGTTTCTAGCATATACTTGGCGAAGATAACTACTAACAACGGAAAGCATGCAAGATCACAAATAACAAAGACATGAGAGAATCAATAATCAATCTGAAATAGCATCTCAATATCCATCGGATCCCCACAAACACAACATGCAGAATTACAAATAGATGATCTTGATCATGAACGGAGCTCACAAGATCTAGACATGAAAGCACAAAGGAGGAGAACCAACCATCTAGCTACTACATGGATCCGTAGTCCAAGGATGAACTACTCACGCATCACACCGGAGGCTTGCATGGTGATGAAGAAGGCCTCCAAGGTGAATTACCCTCTTCGGCAAGGTGCCGGGAAGAGCTTCAGATCCCTCCCGATCTAGGGATGGAGATGACGGCTGCTACAGACTCTTTCGTGGATTTTTTGATCGGGTACTTATGGTTTACGTCCCGAGGGCATCTTATAGTCGGAAGGGGAGACCGAGGGGGTGCCAGGGGCCACCACACCACCCTGGCGCGGGCCCAGCCTGGCCGCGCGGCCAGGTGGTGTGGCCGGCCTCTAGCCCTTCTCTGTCTCGTATTCTAGAACTTGATGACTTCCGGAAAAATAGGCACTTTGGCTTTTGTCCCATCCAACTCCGAGAATATTCATTTTCTGACTTTCCTGGAACCAAAAACAGCAGAAAACAGGCAGCTGGGACTGTGTCTCTTGTTAATAGGTTAGTCCAAGAAATCATATGAAAAGTACTTCAAAGTTGGAACAAAACACAAGAAAGTGGACAGATCCAAACATGGAACATAAAAAATTATAGATACATTTGCAATATATCACCTATACTAGAGTGTGTAATTGAAAGGTTATGATTGATTATCCGCATACTAAGTATGATGATTCAGGGTTATCCCTGACGGATGTATCGAATTTTGTGGTGAAAGTGTACCACCTTTGCAGAGTGTCAAACTATTCGAATAGCCACGTCCGTGGTCATGGACAGTTGGAGTGGCCATACTGTTTCGTCATCAGATATTTTCAAAATGACTTTTGAATTGAACTATGAATTTGACTTGACCACAACAGGGTTGTGGATATGAAAGCTAGGTTCAGTTCTAAAAATTTTCCTTCATACAAAATTTCACACAATCTTTATTAGCAACATTAGTGCACTCAAGATAAATAAGTCTTAAGGTGCAGTTCTAACACCAAATAAACTTCCATTAGAACACTAGGTACTGTAGCACTTCTCTCAAAAAGCTCAATTCCCAAAAGAACTCAAAAAGGAACCCACAAGAAGCAAATGTAGAAAATGGCAGAAATCTGTCAAAACAGACCAGCAGGTAAAGACGAATTTTTTCGAAGATCGTTTGTTGCTCAAATCAAAAAGTGTTGAACTAAAGAAAGTTAGCTAACAACCTGGGGCAGAAGCACAAAAAATTACATCTAAATCCGATATACAAAGATCGCTCACGAATTTTTACGGTAAAGCACAAAAATCTGTTTCGGGACAGCAACTTTCCCAATCATTACTTCACTCTCATTAGAGGTTACTCTTGGCACAAAAAGCAAATAAAAAGGATAAGGAGCGGTTATATAGAGGTAATAACTTCCAAGACTCATCTAAAACTTTTGGGTTATCTCCCAATAAGTACTTTTCTTTAGCGCCTTTAAGTTAGGCATGATAGTTTGAGAAGATGCTCACATAAAAATATGAATTGATGTAAAAGAGAGCATCAAGAAGCAAATTCAAAACACATTTAAGTTTAACCCACTTCCTATGCATAGGAATCTTGTAAAGAAACAAGTCATGAAAGCACAAAGCAACAATCATAGGAAAACAAAACAAGTGCAACTTCAAAATTTTCAACATAAAGAGGGGAAACTTAATATTGTTGAGACACATAAAACCATGTTTCCCTCTCTCATAATAACTTTCAGTAGCATCATAAATAAAAGTAACAATATAACTATCACAAGAAATATTCTTATCATGAGCCACATGCATAAAAGAATTATTACTCTCTCTATAAGCATAATCATTCATATTAATTGTAGTGGGAGCAAATTTAACAAAATAGCTATCATTATTATTCTCATCACCATAATCATCTAATATAGGAGGCATATTGTAGTCATAATTAATTGCCTCCTCAATAGTAGGTGGACTGAAAATATCATACTCATCATTGTAATCATCATATATTGGAGGTTTGGTATCATCATAACCAATAGAATAGCTATCTTCCAAAGTTGGGGAACTAAAAAGATCATTTTCATAAAAACTAGCTTCCCCAAGATTAGACTTTTCCATAGCATTAGCAATAATGCTGTCCAAAGAATTCATACTAACAACATTGCTATTAGCATGCAAATTAAGATCCATAGGTTTTTTTAATTTTCTCTTCAAACGCTTCATGTCCTAACTCAAGATAAATACTATAAAGCTCTCTAATTTTGTTGTTGTTTTCCATTAAGCCTAACTAGTGAAAACAAGAAACAAAAAGAAAAAATTGCAGAATCTGAAGGAAATAACTTCGAGCACTCACACCGGAGGATATGAGTACCTTTTACCTTACTTCCCCGGCAACGGCGCCCGAAAATAGCTTGATGTCTACGCACTTCTATTCTTGTAGACAGTTGTTGGGCCTCCAAGTGCAGAGGTTTGTAGAACAGCAGCAATTTTTCCCTTAAGTGGATCACCCAAGGTTTATCGAACTCAGGGAGGAAGTGGTCAAAGGTATCCCCTCTCAAGCAACCCTGCAATCAAGATAAAGGAAGTCTCTTGTGTACCCAACACACCCAATACACTTGTCAGGTGTATAGGTGCACTAGTTCAGCGAAGAGATAGTAAAATACAAGTGGTAATGGTGATAGAAGATAACTTGATGGCGTGGAAGAGACTAAAAGCAAACTGAAATAAAGATGGAAGCAAGCAAACATGTAACAGATCTAATTGCAAACGGTGTATCAATGCTTAGAAACAAGGCCTAGGGATCATACTTTCACTAGTGAACACTCTCATATAAATATCTTCTTCTTTATGATACTACTCTTAACTACTCTCCGGTTGGACACTCTAATCGTTGGTAGGGCTATAACATCACTCCTCAAAGTAAGCCTTTCCCATCTAGAAAACCCCACACTATCACCTTGAGTACTAGATGAGTCCAACAAACACCACAATTTCATAAAGACATCCAACTCCAAATATAACTCATAACAAGTATTTGTAATATCTAGCCTAAGTGCCACCTTGGTGTGCACGCTGTCACTTTCACACACATGGGGAGAGCAGAGATTCATTAAAGCACTTGAGTAGTAAGGTAGATCTATAGATTACAAGATCATGATCACAATAAGATCATGCATAGAGAGAGAGATGAACACATAGCTACCGGTAGAACCCTTAGCCTCGAGAGAGAACTCCTCCCTCCTCATCATGGGAATCAGCAATGGTGATGGAGATGGTGGTGGAGATTGATGGAGATGGCTCCGGGGGCACTTCCCCGTCCCGGCAGGGTGCCGGAACAGAGACTTTCTATCCCCCGAATCTCCCCTTCGGTGGCAGCGGCGCTGCGGAACTTTTCGTGGCTAGAGGCTTGATGATTTAGGGTTTTGGTATCGAGAGGCTCTTATAGGCGAAGGAGGCAAGGTCGGTGGAGTGCCAGGGGGCCCACACCACCTGGTGGCGCGGGTAGGGCTAGCCCACGCCTGGTGGGGGGGGGGGGTGTGGCCAGGCCCTGGCCCTCCTCCGTCTCGTATTCTGGCGACGTGAGTCTTCGGTTAAAATGGGAACTTTGGCTTTTGTCCCTTCCAATTCCGAGAATATTGATTTTCTGACTTTCCTAGAACCAAAAACAGCAGAAAACATGCAACTGGCACTGTGGCTCTTGTTAATAGGTTAGTCCAAGAAATCATATGAAAAGTACTCCAAAGTTGGAACAAAACACAAGAAAGTAGATAAAACCAAGCATGGAACATCAAAAATTATAGATACATTTGCAATGTATCAAGGACATGGGAGAAGTCATGTTGTTAGTAGTGGAATTGGGTTGAGAAAGATTCAATAGTTTGTTATTTAAGTTGTGGTGTTATTCTTCTAGTGGTGTCATGTGAACGTTGACTACATGACACTTCACCTTTATGGGCCTAGGGGAATGCATTGTGTATTTGGCTACTAATCGTAGGGGTTGCCGGAGTGACAGAAACATAAACCCCCGTTAGGAAACCTTTGCACAATGGAGTGTAGGATCTCAGAGGTTAAGGCTGTGGTTAGGTTTTTGTCTTAATTACTTTCTTGTAGTTGCGGATGCTTGCAAGGGGTATAATCACAAGTATGTATTAGTCATAGGAAGGTCAGTACATTCGCACAGGTTCACCCACACAACACTTATCAAACTAAAGAAGATTAATCAACTATATGAAGCGAAAGCACTTGACGAGATTCCCATGTGTCCTCGAGAACGTTTGGTCATCTTAAGTAATACAACCGGCTTGTCCTTTCCTAAAGAAAGGATTGGGCCACTTGCTGCATCTATTATTATTGTCTTTTATTTACTCACACTTTATTTATCTGCATTATCAAAAACCCCTAAAAATCCATTTGCTAAGTCTTTACAGAGAATTCCTGCTCCAAGCCACTCGTCAACACCTTCTGCTCCTCGTTAGGTTCGACACTCTTACTTATCTAAAATACTGCAATACACCCCCTATACTTGTGGGTCATCAGACGCCAATTTTGATGGCCCACTTGGCGACTCGCCCAGTTGTGTCGCGGTTGCAGATGATGTCTTGTGGCGGGGGGAAGGAGACAACCGTGATAGGATGCTCCTGGAAATAGTGATGGAGCCTCCTTTGGGCCCGGAAGACCATGTAGACTAGTTTCTGGTACTATGGGTAGCGTTGCCTCGAGTCGGTGAGGACCTCACTGATGTGGTAGACGGGGCGCTGCATGAGGCGCTCCTTACCCTCCTCAGGTCATTCGACGACCATCACGGTGCTGACGACTCGAATGGAGGCCACGACTTAGACGAGCACTGGTTCATTATCCTTGGGGGAAGCAAGTACTGACACTGCGAGTAGTAGCTCCTTCAGCGCTTTGAGCGCATTGTCGGCCTCGTTGTCCCACACGAACGTGGGATTCTTCTACATCAAGGGGCAGAGAGGCATTGCCTTCTCACCGAGCCGGGGGATGAAGCGACTGAGGGCTGCAACTCTCCTTGCCAGCTTCTATATGTCGCACAGGCACTCGGGCTTTTCGAGTTGCGCTATGGTGTTGATCTTGGAGGGGTTGGCCATGATGCCTCGTTTAGAGACCACGTATTCTAGAAGCGGGCCGATGGGCACGCCGAATGTGCACTTCTCCGGATTGATCTTCATCTTGTACTTCCACAGATTGGCGAAATTTTTAGCCAGGTCAGTGAGTAGGTCGCTCTACAGAGTCGACTTCACCACCATGTCGTTGATGTAGACGTGGATGTTGCGGCCAATATGGCTTTCTAGGCACTCCTGCATGCACTGCTAGTAGGTCGCGCCAGCGTTCTTGAGGGCGAACGTCATTGCGGTGTAGCAGAAGGCTCCGAACGTTGTGATGAACGACATTTTATCCTCATCCTCGATGACCATCTTGATCTGATTGTAGCCAGAGTATGCATCAAGGAAGCACAGCGACTCGGACTCCACGATCGAGTCGATGATCTTGTTGTTGCATGGGAGGACGAACTCCTCCTTTGGACAGACATTGTTGAGGTTGGTGTAGTCGATTCACATCCTTCAAGTATTGTTCTTATTCAGAACCAGGACTAGATTGGCTAGCCACTTGGAGTACTTGATGGGCCGGATTAATCCTGCGGAGAGTAGCCGCTGCAATTCTTTGGTGATTGTGTGGCGAAACTCTTCATTGAAGGGCCACAATGACTACTTGACTGGTCGCGCCTTCGGGTCGGTGTTTAGCTTGGGCTCAGCGAGTTCCCTTAGAACAGTAGGCATGTCAGATGGTTTCTATGCAAAGATGTCACGATTCTCACGGAGGAACTCGATGAGCGCGCTTTCCTATGCGGGGCTCATGTTAGTTCCCACGGTCATTGACGAGGGGTTAACTCATGAATGCCCATTGTTATGGACTTGGGTTTGAGGAAGAGGGGTGCACTGGAGATATCGTTCAGCTAACAGGCAAGCAACACGGGGACACGATGTTTACCCAGGTTCAGGCCCCTAGAGGGAAAACCCTACTCCTACTTGTCTATTCTTCATTGATGGAGGAACCGAAGGTTACAATGTCACCGATGGTGGTAGATGCGCATATTGGATCGGGCGTATGTGTACGCTATGGGTGTTGTCTAGATCTGTTGTCTATTGTGGAAGATTTTATATCTATGTATTGGGGGTCTCCTTGTCGTTGGACCCTCCTAGCCTTTATATATGGGGAGGATAGGTCTCAAATACCAATATGGGTTGGTTACAAATTAGGTTCAAACTCTAGTTTTGAGCTTTCCTTGTCTTGCGCACTTGGAGTCTGTGTCCATATGGGCTTCATACCACCCGATCTGTTTTGGGCTTCGTCGATCTTGGCAGGTTGTCGAGTGGGCCTTCCGTTGATCCACACTAGGTAGGCCATTAGTAGGTGCCTGTAGGGCATACCTATGTCAGTAGCCCCCGAGTGTCCATTTGAATCACAAATTCGGGTGGAGACTTAGTTATCTTGAGCTTTGCATTAGGATGTCGGAGTCGGCAATTGTGTCGAGTGCGAAGCACATCACCCAGAAGTTCACCAAGTCAGTCGAATTCGTAGTAGTTCACAGGGATGATGGTAAACGTTCCTGGTGTGCTCGACGGTTCAGGACAAGTTAATTTATCTAGGGAAAAAACAACGCTACCTACTCAAACTCGAGTCCACGGACTCGAATCCGGAAACTGCTCGTGTAGTTCGAATCATGCCGTGGAGGCCTTATAGAGCCGAACTCTAGTTGATAAGTATGTACCCAACGCGTCTGTTGGGATTTTCTTCATGTCGTAGACACGATATTTATCTGGTAGAGCGCAACTAATGTGGTTAACATGCCATCAGATTAGATCTGTAGGTCTTATCTTTGCGTCGTAGACAAAGCATCCAAATGTTTTTCACCGCGGAGGCAATTCGTGAGGTCATGGAGGTGTTATCTGCAAACATGAAATTGCAATGTAAGTGGGCGGAGTCGCCAATGCATTCGATTCCTATAAGAGAGTCGACATTGTGGACGCAGTCGACACAATGGACTATAGGGTGTGCAACCAGCACTCCCTATGGGAGTAGCCCCCCGAGTGTCTATTCGAGTTGTTGACTCAAGCAGAGACTTATAGTCGTTGGTTGCATAGACACAACGATCTGGAAATACTTTAGATGATCTTGTGGATGCCATCAACATGGGCTCTTTTTTGAATGCGTGACTAGCATGCCCTATGGGAGTAGCCCCCGATTCCTCGTTCGAGTCATAGATTCAAATGAGGAATCGGAGTGTGCCACTCGAAGATCTTGTATGTGCGTGACCAGCGCTCCAGTTTGGATTAGCCCCCGAGTGTCTGGCGGAGTCGTAGACTCGGGCATAGACTCGAGTCCTCTATTATGTATCTTGTAGGCACAGTGGAAAATCATGCGAGGAGAAGCCACTAACCCGGAAGTGCATCAAGTCAGTGTCTCACGCATGAGGAGCCCAGAGTCGATGCTCCAGTCAGAGTTGACATAGCGGACTCATGCAACATTTTGCCGGGTGAGTCAACTATGCAGATGGAGTGTTGAGGGCTAACATTGAGGGTGCTCGATCTTTCACGAATTCCTGTTGAAATCAAGGGGGAAGTGCGGGGAAGGAGAGAGGGGATGAACACGATGAACTCATGCACGGAGAACACGATGAACTCACTCACGCAAAGAAATGATACAAGTGAATAGCTCATGCCAGCGACGACCGGTCCGGCGCAATCCCTAGGATCATCATCGGGCAAAGATCTCTCTCTCGAACCGGCACGACGAGTGGGAGTCTCGGCGAGATCTTGACGTATTGGCAAGGGGCTCCAATGCCAAGGCCTTGTACAACGAGGGAGGCACGATGCAAAATCCAACGAGGTGGGGGGGGATATTGGTGCTCCTCTACAAAAGGAGCATGAGACAAGAACTAGAGAGATCCACAAGGGTGTCTTCTAATTCCAATATCCAGTCTGAGTAATACAAAGGGGGTGTGGGGTCTATATATAGGCCAGCCACTAATATGAGGGTAGTTTGGGCAGACTAAAAGTATTAGGTGCGTTACAAGGCCCAAAGGGCGAACTAGTGCGTGTAGGCACAGTGAAGTCCGGTAGTACCGGAGCCGGCTCCGGTATAACCGATGGAGTCTAGTAGGACCGCCCTCTTGATACCAGTCAAGTCTAGGGCTTCACGCGGAGAAGGTATGTCCCATGCGGTAGTACCGCTGGTAACATACGGTAGTCTCGGTCGAGGCAGTAGTGCCGCTATCTTGGTACCGGTGAGGTCTGGGGCTTCGGGCGGCTGCTCTCTGTCCAGTGTGGTAGTACCACTGTATCTAGGCGGTAGTACTTCTTGAGCGGTAGTAACACTTCTCAGGGCCGGTGGTACCGGTTGCTCTAGGCATCTGCTGGTTGTTTTGGTCGATGCTATGATGCTCTGCTGGATCGTGTCTTATACCTGAGGACGTCGGCGCTTGAAGTAGAAAGCTGTCCAAAGATGTATCAAAGTCACACAAGGATAGGAGCAAATTCACCTTAGCTTGGAGGAGCTTGTCTTGGGCACGAGTCATTGGTCCACTTAGGGGACTTGGTGGTGTAGATGTATTGCCATCCATAGGATAGGTTGCATCATCTCCCCCTTGGGAAAGAGTCGTCCTCGACTCTTCATGCATATAATCTTAAACATCTCCATAGAAAGGTGAAAGGTCCTTGGTGTTGAATGTATTGCTCACAAGGTACTTGGAGGTCGGAATGTCGATGATGTAGGCGTTGTTGTTGATTCTCTTAAGGACCTTGAAGGGGCCATCACCTCTTGGTTTGAGTTTGGAATCACGTTCCTTGGGGAAATGGTCCTTGCTCAAATGTATCCACACAAGGCCGCCTTCCTCAAATATCATCTCCTTCTTGTCCTTGTTTAACCTTGAAGCTTGGCGAAGGACTTGTTGCCCAATAGTAGCTCTTGTTTCTTCGTGAAGCTTATTCATAGCTTGGGCGCGCTTGTCAATGCCCATGTTGGTGCAGTCATGAAGAGTGAGTGGTAATATATCGAGTGTTGTGAGGGGCTCAAAGCCATATAAGATCATGAAGGGACTCATCTTGGTTGTTGAGTGCTTGGCTAGATTGTAGGAAAACTCGGTGTGGGGAATGCCGTCCTCCCAATCCTTAAGATTCTTCTTGATCAACACGTGTAGGAGGGTCCCGAGGCTTCACTTGACGACCTCAGTTTGTCCATCGGTTTGAGGATGTGACCCGGATGAGAAGAGTAGCTTGACACCGAGCTTGGCCCTAAGTGTCTTCGATAAGTAGCTCATGAATTTCACGTCGCGATCAGAGACGATTGTTCTTGGCACAGCTTGAAGATGGACGACTTCTCTGAAAAATAAATTGGCAACATGTGAAGCATCGTCGGTCTTATGGCACGGTATGAAGTGTGCCATTTTAGAAAAGCAATCCACGACAACAAATATAGAATCATGACCATGCTTAGACCTAGGAAATCCTAACACAAAATCCATGCTAATGTCTGACCAAGTTGCATAAGGAATAGGCAGTGGCATATAAAGACCAAAGGGATTAGACTTGGACTTAGCTTAAACACATGTAGTGCATCATTGGACATAGCGTTCGACGTCGCGCTTCATCTTGGGCCAAAAGTAGTGAGTGGAGAGCATATCCAATTTTTTCTCACGGCCAAAGTGACCCATGAGGCTTCCACCATGTGATTCTTGGAGAAGCAAAAGTTGGAGAGACGACTTCGGAATGCAAATCTTGTTTTGTTTAAATAGAAAGCCCTTATGCAAATAGAAATCATCAACTCCTTCGGTGAATGGAGCACTTTGCAAAAATTGGTCCAAAGAACGGGTTGGAAGCATACAAAGTTTTGATTTCCTCAAGACCCAACACGTTTACTTCAAGTCGAGTAAGAAGGCTTGTGTGCTTGCGAGACAAAGCATTCGTAACGACATTATATTTTCCCTTCTTATACTTGATAATGTAAGGAAAAGATTCCATGAACGCAACCCACTTAGCGTGCCTCTTGATCAAGTTGGCTTGACCTTTGAGATACTTCAATGACTCATGGTCGGAATGTATGATAAATTCTTTGGCCAAAGGTAATGTTGCCAAACTTGGAGAACACGGAATAAAGCAAAAGGCTCTTTGTCATAAATCGGATAAATGAGGCGTGCGCCATCTAGTTGCTCGCTATGGTAGGCAATATGACGTCCATTTTGCATGAGTACTCCTCCAATGCCAATACCACTAGCATCACACTCTATCTCAAAAGTTCTTGGGAAATCCGGTAACACGAGAAGAGGTTCTTTGGCAAGCCTCTTTTTAAGTTCATAAAAAGCTTTTTGTTGTGCTTTGCCCCACACGAAGGTGACAGTCTTTTTGGTCAACTCGTTGAGAGGACAAGCAATGGTAGAAGAGTCTTTCACAAAGCGACGATAGAAACCAGCCAACCCATGAAAACTTCGGAGTTCACTCACATTTGTGGGGATGGGCCAATCTCATATGTCATTTTCCTTGGAAACATGAACTTCATTGCCCTTCTAAGAAACGACAAATCCAAGAAAAATCACCTTGCCTTTAGTAAAATTGAACCTAGGAAGATTAGCATATAGCTTTTCATGTTGAAGGATTTGCAATATGTCATGGTATTGCCGACGAGTACGCCATGGAGTGGTCCTCAGAGTGCATGTTTAGAAACGTGGATTAAGGCGGAGAGTTGGCGGGTACGAGGTAATACAGCTTACCCAGGTTCAAGTCCCACAACAGTGGCGGAACTCTACTCCTGCTATAAATCACTATAATGGCAATACGCCGAGTTACAGAGATAGGTTTGCTGTGCCAGGTGTTACACGTTGTACGCAGCAATCCAGGTTGTATTGTGTTGTGCCCTAAAGGCTCCCACAGGTCCGGCTTATAAAGGCACCAGAACCTAGGGTCACAGGGAAAGGTCCTTGCCGGACAAGGTAAAGAGTCCAACACTAATACGAACTAGTCTTTCATGTCTTACACTCCAAGGCTCCGAGTACGTTGGTGACTCCTGCGTAGCCTTCCTTTATCTGGCATGGGCCTCCCTTCTGGATCCATCTAACTGGGTCGCCTAGAAGGCTATAGGCCTTGCTACCAACTATGGGCCACCAGGGTTAGGCGAATTAGTGACATGCTATGAGGATACCCATATAGCATATCCCCAACAGTAGCCCCCGAAGGACTTTGAAATCTTGCACCGTCTTGCCCATTGATCTTTGAATATCCCGTCTAAGTGATGCTGGCAATTCGTTAAGCAATATCTCAAAGGTCTCCCAAAGAACCCTGAAATCCTCTCCAACTTCGCAATGTAGTCGGAGATTCCTTGAGTCTTCATTTCCAGAGCCAGATAATCTCTGTCTTTGATGGAATCTTCAGATGTGACACTTCACTTCAACTGTCAGGAGGATGACGTAGGGTACAGCCTACGCTGCCTCGAAACTAATAGAAACAAGAAGTTAATCATCGGCTATGGTCACGCGCGGGAAATCCGAAACGGCGAAGCAGCAAAAGACGGAGGACAGGCGAAATTACCACGCACGTTCGTCTCCATGTCGGCAAAGCTCCAGCCATTAGATCCCTCCGCACGAATCTTAATGCGGGGTCTATATATTTTCACCACAGTCAGTTTATTTCTTTTTTACCCGCATTCGCTCCTTCGTCATTGTCTTCCTCCAGCTATGCATCTGTTCGATCTCCTCTACGAAAACCCTAACCAGAGCCCTTCTCTCCCCCACTCACTCCCTCGTCTCGATGGCTTCCAGCAGCTCTGTCCCTTCAATGGCGGCGACTTCCGAGGCTATTCTGGAGCTATCACAGGGAGTCTCCGTCCCGCCAGAGGGGCTGGTTGATCCCGTCTCCGTTGTGGTGGAAACCACCGGCGATGACCAAGAACGACCAGCACCAGAAGCTGCTGATGAAGACAACGACTCCCACAAGGGGGTGTGGAGAGGCTTTGACCTCACCACCGAGAATCTTCAAGAAATTGTCACTGAGGGGTATCTCCCCGCAGCAAAGCAACTGGCCTGGCGGGCGGCACCGGCTGGCTAGGTGGTCCCTTCTCCCCAAGCCGGAGAGAAGGTGTACCTCAAATCTCACCTAGTACGCGGCATACGCCTGCCTGTCTTCGACTTCTTCTTGGATGTCCTCCGGCACTTCCAGGTACTTCCCCACAACCTCTCTCCCAACAGCATCTTAGTCCTTAGCAATTTTGTAGCTCTGTGTGAAGGATTCCTAGGTATCAAACCTAGATTAGACCTGTTCATATACTTCTTCACCATTAAGAGAGAGTCCGTAGAGTCCAAGGAAAAATTGCGGATCTGCAGAACCATTAGCTTTAAGATCCGGCCTAACCGACGCTTCCCCAACATCGTCGGACATGAGTCATGCAAGAACTGGCAGCGCATGTACTTCTATGGCCCAGATATTCCTCTGCTAGACCATCTTGAGACTTATCCTGACTTCATTGACAGAGCCCACACCGAGGTACCCGCATGGCGGACCCTAGCCTCCCTTCCTTCTGACGACAAGGCCAACCGCACCTTAAGGTGGATTGAATGGCTCGCGGACGGAGGTTTGACTGGCATGGACCTCGCCATGTGTTGGTTTGTTAGGCGGATCTAGCCTCTACAGCACCACGCCGAGTTGATGTGCAAGTACACCCAAGATAGGAGGGATCCCATGTGAATTTCGCGGGATAACTTCTCTGCTGACTCCATCAAACTCCGGCTTAAGGACATTGTCAGGGTGAAGACAAGAAGCATGGCTTCAAGATCATCTATGACATGTTCGATTGCGGCAAATTCCCATAGGTAGATTTTGTTTCCTTTGGTGCTCGTTATATAATCTAAGGTTTTTACGACTTGAAGTTGTCAGTCTAACACTCCTTTGTATCCTAGCTGGCGACCTTGGCGGCGGATCAGATGGCCTCCCAGGTCTACGATCCCAAGCTGAAGGATATCCAAGTGGTGTCTGATGTCTACGCACGCTTCTATTCTTATAGACAGTGTTGGGCCTCCAAGTGCAGAGGTTTGTAGAACAACAACAAGTTTCCCTTAAGTGGATCACCCAAGGTTTATCGAACTCAGGGAGGAAGTGGTCAAAGATATCCCTCTCAAGCAACCCTCCAATCAAGATACAAGAAGTCTCTTGTGTGCCCAACACACCCAATACGCTTGTCAGGTGTATAGGTGCACCAATTCGGCGAAGAGATAGTGAAATACAAGTAATATGGATGATTATAAGTTGTAATTGCAATCTGAAATAAGAGTGGCAGCAAGCAAACATGTTATAGGACTCATTGTAAACGGTGTTTCAGTGCTTAGAAACAAGGCTTACGGATCATACTTTCATTAGTGGATAGTCTCATATAAATATCTTCTCTTCATTATGCTACCCTGAACTACTCTCTGGTTGGACGATGTAGGGCTATAACAACACACCTTAAAGTTTGTATTCCCCATCGAGATAATGCCTCACTATCACCTTGAGCGCTAGATGGTTCCAACAAACACCACAATCTCATAGGGACATCCAACTCAAATTATACTCATGATAAGTTTCTGAAACCTTAGCCTAAGTGCCACACGGTGTGCACACTGTCAACTTCACATACGTGGGGATAAGCAAAGATTAATTAAAGCACTTGAGTAGCAGAATAGATCTACTTATTCAACTAGATTACAAAGCTCATGATCTCAATAAGACCACGCATAGAGAGAGATGAACACATAGCTTCCGGTAGAGCCCTTAGCCTCGAGAGATAAATACTCCCTCCTCATCATGGGAGTCAGCAACGGTGATGGAGATGGCGGTGGAGTCGATGGAGATGGCTCCGAGGGCACTTCCCCATCCTAGTAGGGTGCCAGAACAGAGGCTTCTGTCCCCGAATCTCCTCTTCGGTGGCGGTGGCGCTGCGGAACTTTTCGTGGAATTCTGATCCGGTACTTAGGGTTTTTGTCTCGGGGGGTTTATATAGGCGATGAGGCAAGGTCGGTGGCCGCCCGAGGGGCCCACACCACCTGGTGGCGCGCCTGGGGGGCCACGCCACCCTAGGATGTGGTCGCCTTGTGGCCCCTCTTTGGCTGCCCTTCGGACTCCGGGTTCCTTCTGGTAAAATATTGACTTTGGATTTTGTCCCGTCCAATTCCGAGAATATTTCCTTACTAGCTTTTCTGAAACCAAAAACAACAGAAAATAGGCAACTGGCACTATGGCATCTTGTTAATAGGTTAGTTCTAGAAAATGTATAAAAATACCTCAAAGTGTAAACAAAACACAAGAAAGTTGATATAAAACAAGCATGGAGCATCAAAAATTATAGATACATATACGACATATCAAGCATCCCCAAGCTTAACTCCTGCTCGTCCTCGAGTAGGTAAGTGATAAAAAGAATAATTTTTGAGGTGACATGCATGATCACAATATCAAGGTATTTGTAAAGTATTGATAGCTGGGATCAAAGTACTCTAAACATGAACATGAAAGATAGAGTTCTAACAATAAGACATAGCAACTATGTTGTAACATGAAAAGGTACAAACGAAAGATCATGAATAACAATGCATTGAAAGACGTTTGTTTGTTTCACATACAGAAAACATAATAAGAGTGGCATTCAGGTTGTCCCTCATGGTATAGCAAAACATAAATGCATAGGACACCTTCAAAGTTCATAAGGGTGACTAGATACAAATAATTTAAGGACAAGCAATATCAAAGTTATGAATCAATCAACAAGTTTTGGGATAATTCACGTTAAACTAAGAATGACCACTATGCTCTCTCAATTTGTGCATAAAGATAGAAGATGGAAACTCAACATAAAAGTAAAAAGAAAGGCCCTCCATAGAGGGAAGCAGAGATTTCAAGTTTCATAAAGAGCTTCCAAAAATTGTGGTACTTATTAGCTTTCAGCTCTCATTGCCCCTATCATAAGCATCTTGAGGTGATTAAGGTTAAAGTGACACAAATATGAGGATATGTTTGACAAGTTATAAGTTG
The DNA here is from genome assembly GCA_910589775.1 of Avena eriantha. Lineage (NCBI taxonomy): Eukaryota > Viridiplantae > Streptophyta > Magnoliopsida > Poales > Poaceae > Avena > Avena eriantha. The sequence goes on from OU342742.1 coordinate 491,842,413, forward strand.
AAAATTTCATGCCCCTTGCTTACGAGTACCAAACCTCATGCTACGCAACTTTAGTCACAAGTAGGTTCTTGTCATTGTAAGTACATGTGTATCATAGAGAACCAGCAATGGGGTACCGCTTGCCCCATGACATAGGAGCTTTCCCATATCAAAATGACAAGGCAAGAGACAATGAGCATCTCAGCGATCTTTTTATTTGCTATTTGCATAGGTTTTTATTGAGGATGCTTCACATAATGCTCACTATGGTTATGCTGCAAGTTTCCACCATGATTAGGCATGGCTTAGGCTAGCCGCCCAGACATTTCTCTAACACACATAAAAACTCCATGAGCTTACAAGCACCCTTTTATTTCACACCGCGGGGATCCATAAACAAAAGAACATGATATCAACTGAATAATAAGTGCAATGTGGATAGCATTCCCCATGTTAACATGGTTCTGCTAATTCACAACTTATAAAGTGCAAGCATATTAGAAACATAGATGGACAAAATGGTTCAAGTTTATTAAGTGCAAGAAAATAAAGTGTGCCATCAAGTTTGTAAGAGCGACCAACTAAGAGAGCAATAATGGCCATAATCATGCAAAGCGACAAAAGATTATTAATTATAGCATAAAGTGATATTGCAAGTCAAAAACTAAATGATCATAGAGGCTATGGTGACTGGTTCATAGTCTTAATATGGTGTAAGCATGTGCCAAGTCAACCCAAATAAAGCATCAAAGGAGAATACCAAAATATTATGCTTTTGTATGCTAAAAAAACAGATGATTCTTTCAACGCACATTAAGTAATCTCAATTGTTCGAAACAAGTCATGCTACAAAAATAATCACTAAGCATATGGTCAAAGCAACATCTAGACTGACATGATAGAGTCTAAGTCATAGTCAAAACAAGCTTCCTTTTATACCACTATAAGCATGAAACTTCCTACTCTTTTCCAACACCAATCGAATTATTTGAAAAAACTCTCAAAGATAATAATCAATAAAGACCAGAGAGCATGTCTCAGCCATCTACAAAGAATAACTAAAAAGTTCTAAGCCAAAAGAATAAGAAAACTAAAGCTAAACGCAGTGCTAGCAAAGGAGAATAGTCACAGAACAATAAGAGTGAAAACTAGAGTGTTCTCGACAATGAATAACAGGGTGTGTCTCTCTCCAAAAGAAGTGTGTTGGGATCCAACCAACTTATTGTGGCCAATAAAGAAAAAGAAAACAAAAAACAAAGATGCTCCAAGAACAACACATAGTGCATAAGGTAATAAAAATAAAGTGTCTTGAAAGAAGACCTGAGATTATTGATGAAGAAGGGGATGCCTTGGGCATCCCCAAGCTTTGACGCTTGTACTTCTTGAATATTTCTTGGGGTGACACGGTTGGAATCCCCAAGCTTGTGCTTTTGTCCACACTTCATCTCATCACATCATTCTCTCCCTACACTTGAAAACTTCCTTCATACAAATCTTCACACAATCTTCATTAGCAACATTAGTGTATTCAAAATAAAAATCCTTTGGGTCCAATTTCAACTCAATTAAATCATCCATTAAAACATAAGCTACTGTAGCAATTTATTTTAAAAGCTCAAGTGATCCAAGAGAACTAAAAAAGAAACCGATTAAGAGGCAAATGCAAATAATGGTAGAAATCTGTCAAAACAGACCAGTAGGTAAAGACCGATTTTTTTGAAAATCTTTTGTTACTCCAATAGAAAAGTGCAAAACAAACTAAAGTTGGGTAATAACCTAGGGCATAAGCAAAAACAATTACAGCTCAATCCGACTTACTGAGATTTTGCATGTTTTTTTACAGTGACACACATAAATCTGTTTCAGGACAGCAACTTCCCCATATCTTACTTCCTTCTCATTAGACGTTATTCTTGGCACACAAACCAAACAAAAACGATAAGGAGAGGCTATTACAGAGGCAATAACTTCAAAGACTCAACAAAACAGAAATAAACTAAAAGAAAAAATATAATAGGTTGTCTCCCAAAAGCTCTTTCTTTATAGCCATTAAGATAGGCATGATAATTTCGATGATGTTCACATAAGAAATATGAATTGAAGTAAAAGGTAGCATCAAGAAGAAAATATGGAACAAATTTAAGTGTAACCCACTTCCTATGAAAAATAATCTTGTAAAGAAACAAGTCATAAAAGCACAAAGCAAAGCATAGGAAAGCAAAACAACTGCAACTTCAAAATTTTCAACATAAAGAGGGGAAACTTCATATTGTTGAGATACATAAAACCATGTTTCCCTCTCTCATAATAACTTTCAGTAGCATCATGAATAAAATTAACAATATAAATATCACATAAAACCTTCTTATCATGAGCCACATGCATCAAATAATTATTACTCTCCCTATAAGCATAGTCATTCTTATTAATCGTTGTGTGAGCAAATTCAACAAAATATCTATCATTATTATTATCATCACCATAGTCATCAAATATAGGAGGAATATTGTAATCATAATTAATTTTCTCCTCAATAGTAGGTGGACTGAAAATATCATACTCATCATTTTAGTCATCATATATTGGAGGCATAGTATCATCAAAGAAAATTTTCTCCTCCATGCTTGGGGGACTAAAAATATCATGCTCATCAAAACCAGCTTCCCCAAGCTTAGACTTTTCCATAGAATTAGCAATAATGGTGTTCAAAGAATTCATACTAATAATATTGCCATTAGCATGCAAATAAAGTTCCATAGGTTTTTTAATTTTCTCTTCAAACTCTTCATGTCCTAACTCAAGATAAATACTATAAAGCTCTCTAATTTTGTTGTTGTTTTCCATTAAGCCTAACTAGTGAAAATAAAAAAAAGAAACAAAAAGATATAATTGCAGACTCCAAAGGAAATAACTTCGAGCACTCACACACCAACAACAATACTAGAAGATAGCTTAGTAACCAGATGATGTGAGTACCTTTTACCTTACCTCCCTGGCAACGGTGCTAGAAAATAGCTTGATGTCTATGCACGCTTCTATTCTTGTAGACAGTGTTGGGCCTCCAAGTGCAAAGGTTTGTAGAACAACAGCAAGTTTCCCTTAAGTGGATCACCCAAGGTTTATCGAACTCGGGGAGGAAGTGGTCAAAGGTATCCCTCTCAAGCAACCCTGCAATCAAGATACAAGAAGTCTCTTGTGTCCCCAACACACCCAATACACTTGTCAGGTGTATAGGTGCACTAGTTCAACGAAGAGATAGTGAAATACAAGTAATATGGATGATCATAAGTTGTAATTGCAATCTGAAATAAGTGTGGCAGCAAGCAAACATGTAACAAGACTGATTGTAAATGGTGTTTCAGTGCTTAGAAACAAGGCTTAGGAATCATACTTTCACTAGTGGACACTCTCATATAAATATCTTCTCTTCATTATGCTACCCTGAACTACTCTCCGGTTGGACGATGTAGGGCAATAACATTGCACCTTAAAGTTTGCATTTCCCATCTAGATAACCCCTCACTATCACCTTGAACGCTAGATGGTTCCAACAAACACCACAATCTCATAGAGACATCCAACTCAAATTATACGCATGATAAGTATTTCTGTAACCTTAGCCTAAGTGCCACACGGTGTGCACACTGTCAACTTCACACACGTGGGGATAAGCAGAGATTAATTAAAGCACTTGAGTAGTAGAATAGATCTACTTATTCAACTAGATTACAAAGATCATGATCTCAATAAGATCATGCATAAAGAGAGATGAACACATAGCTACAGATAGATCCCTTAGCCTCGAGAGATAACTACTCCCTCCACATCATGGGAGTCAGCAACTGTGATGGAGATGGCGGTGGAGTCGATGGAGATGGCTCCGGGGGCACTTCCCTATCTCGGCAGGGTGCTAGAACAGAGACTTATGTCCCTCGAATCTCCTCTTCGGTGGCGGCGGTGCTGCGGAACTTTTCGTGGAATTCTGATCTGGTACTTAGGGTTTTTGTCTCGAGGTGTTTATATAGGCGAAGAGGCGAAGTCGGTGGCCGCCCGAGGTGCCCACACCACCTGATGGCACGCCTAGGGGCGGCGCCACCCTAGGGCGTTGCCGCCTCGTGGCCCCTCTTCGGTTGCCCTTCGGACTCCATGTTGCTTCTGGTAAAATATTGACTTTGGCTTTTGTCCCGTCCAATTCCGAGAATATTTCCTTACTAGCTTTGCTGAAACCAAAAACAGCAGAAAACAGGCAACTAGCACTGTGACATATTGTTAATGGGTTAGTTCTAGAAAATGTATAAACACATAAGAAAGTTGATATAAAACAAGCATGGAGCATCAAAAATTATAGATACATTTACGATGTATCAGTGTCTGATGACGATGCCCCAAGGATCAGCCAGCTCCAGCAGCGTGAAAGCGGAAGAGCTCCACATCTAACGCTGCTACCGAGGCGAAGAAGAAGAAGAAAACAGAGAGTGGAGTCTCTAGACATTCCACCGCCGCCTTAGAGGCGGAGAAGAAGAAATCCACCGGCATTCCCCTCACCAAGGCTCCTGCTGTGGAGTAAGTGTATTTCTGCTCCGGCTTGTATTTTCAGCTCATATATTTTTTCAACTCTTGTACTTATACTTTGTATGTTTCAGGAGGAAAGCCGGTGTTAGTTTGAGGCGATCCTCCGAAGATGTTGGAGGGTCAAAAAACATTCGTGACATACTGATCAGGGACGTCGCCGCCAAGTCCTCTCCCGCTAATGCTCCCCTACTCCTGCCGCCAAGGCTTCTACTTGCCCCCGAGCGTTTAGTAGAAACTTGAATAGTTCCGACTAGATGCTCTAGAGAAACTAAGCATGTTAACATCTTGTGCAGAATGAGAATAAACAGAGGATTGCCGCCAATGAGAGGCTTGCTGCTCTGTGGAAGGAACTGGACCTTGAACAGGGTAAAATAGCCTTCCTGAAGAAACATATCAAAAATAGCCAGAGTCTATTTCTTATAATAGCTCCTTGCTTTTCCTCATGGATTCATTTCTTCCGTCTTCTTATAGCACTTTCTAATTTCCGTCTTATAGAAGCCATCGCCAAGACCAAGAGCATCGTTGAGCAATCCAAGCATATCCAGGATCTTGATGGTGAGAATAAAATTTTGAAGAAGGACATGGCCGATGCCGTCAAGGGCCATGAGGCAGCGATGAAGATGCTACAAGAGTCTGCTGACACCGAGATGCAGCGCCTAAAGGACGAAATTGCATAACTCAAGGAGCAGAACTAGGCTGCCAAAGAGCAGAATGCTAGGAACCTTGGGGTGTAAAAAACAATCCAGAAGGAGCACGATGTCTTGGCGGAGACATGCGAGCAAGCGGAAACAAGCATCTTTGGTAACCTTTCTCCGTATTGGTCATTTCTGTACTTTTGGATAATCATTCAATTAGTGTGTTCTCATGGTCCTTGTTCTGTGCAAACCACAGCTCCCCTTGGCTTAGCCAACTTGGGTGAGGGTGCCCCGGATCCCAAAGAACACATGATTCTGGCCGGCAACTTCGTCAGCACTGCCATTGCCCAGGCCAAGGAGATAAATCAACCTCTGGGTATCAATATCAAGGCGGTAGACTCAGCGGCCAAGTAGGTGGAAATCCTGCGCTGAGCCCTCGAGAAAGTCAAGGACTAGAAAGCCTCTTGCATCCGGGATGGTGCTAGGATGACCTTGTCTCTGGTCAAAGCGCACTATGACAACACCGACATCAACCTGGTGACCTCTGGCTTTCCCAAGTTGGATGAGGAAGGGAGGGAAATCGATATGCTATTTGGAATTCCCTCGATGACTTCGACACTAGAGTTATTCATACCTTCGATCCATATTACAGATGTAGTATAGCTCTTTTTCCCTAGTAGACCTAGGTTATCGAATCCACGGGAAGCGAATGCGTAGTGAAGTTACTTTAACGGACCTTCAAGAGTTTTAGAATTCCTTTTGTGTTTTTACCAGACCTGTAGCTTGCATCTTTTTGTTGTTGTCGATGATGGAGAGAGAGGGCCTAGGGCGTTCAGTTTCACCTGTAGCTGTGCAAAACACCTGATGGAAATAAATGATAGAAATAAAGTATGCGTGTACTTGTTAGAACAAGATAAATTATATGTGGGCAGTGCATCCATAATTGCTAGTGCCTCCGCAACCGCTTATAGCAATAACCTACTAGTCTCATCCATAGAAGAAAGAGAACTAATGATATGCATCGTGATGTCACCGTGAATCCCAAGCAAATCCCTCACATACAGCTGTACTACCCCTTCTGTCCCTCGGGTTCCCAACCTGCAGATCAGTCATCACTCATACTCCCTATACCTAGCTCAACCCTCGGGGTCTTGGGCACCTGACAAGTCCTTAGATTGAGGCAAGAGAGGATACAATAATCATCATGTCATACAAACTAATACACAATCCCATCTATGATAAATCACATGCACAATTGCTAAATGGCTAGGCCAAAGCCCTTAGCCCAAGGAGAATTACTCACACATAGAGATGACATCAACAATCATAGACATTGTAATGAAAATCATAAGATTGATAGCAATAGTCTTACAATGTCGCCCATCGGACAAGAGATCTACTATTATAAGTGGTGGAAGATGGCTATGGAGATGGAGAAGGGTTTGGAGATATGCGACAACTTTTTGGCAGAGCAAGAGATGGTGGGGAAACTGGAGGACGCTTGTTTCTTGTCGCCTAAGGCTTCTTTATATAGGGGTCCCTTCACGAAAGTTGTTCTATTTGACCTAACGGTGGTGGTGCCAACTCTACGGCTGGAGCTAAACGGTCGGAATTTTTGCTCCGGCCGTATAGTTGGTCGTTACGACATCTGCCTTCGTTGGATGGCTCCTGGTTTCTTCTGGTTGAAGGAAATATCGTATCTTTGACTTTAATGTAGTGATTCCCTCCTTTAAATGACATTATCTATGTAGGAAAAATACAAGAACAAATGATTGCATACCCATCTGAATATTAGCATTAGTGGCAGGGTTTAGAGAGATATTTCACCAAAAATATGATTAATATACAGTTTAAATGTGGACGTAGATGGCTATATTTCAGAGGCATCAACCTCCCCAAGCTTAAACTTGATCGTCCCGAGCAAGAAAACCAAAATCAAAAAGGAACTCAGCATTTAAACTGAAATAACAAGATGCTGATCTTACTCAAGATTAATAGTCTCATGTTTCCTCCACTTCATAAATCTGAAAAACTTTAGCATAGATAGAGTAATGGAAAGCATATCATATGGGTTTCATGCATCCTTGTAGCGCAGCAAAATTATTGTAAGCATGGATGATCGAAATGAGTAAACTTTATTCCTTGTCAAGTAATCAACTCATAGGCTTGCCTTTGAACATTAAAGTATAATCATGTAAATTAAGAGTGTGAGAGTTCTCATGAAAAGCATATATACTAGAGTATCTCAATTCTCCCACATCAATGAATCAAGACTTTGCAAGCACTACTTTTCTATTAATTGTCCTTCAAGAATTCAGTTTTTAAGTGATTGAGAGCATGCCAAAAAATTTCATAAGTTTATCGGCCTATGATGGACACTCGTGGCATCACTAAGGTTTTTGTTCCTTTTGCATAATGATTACTCATAATAGCCAGAGGAGTGATTCCATCATGATTACAGCTATCCGGGAGTGCCAAGAATCTTACCCACTATAGCATTGCTGCTACAAGTGTTTAATCAACTCATAGCCGAAATCTAGGAGTTTCCTCCATTAAGATCGTTCGTAGGCCAGCGGAGTCGTTGGCATCCCATGAAGTTTGACACGCATCAAGCTATATCATTCTCATGATTAACAAGTCAAACTTTGGCATGCTCCCAAAAACCGCTAAACACTAATTCAATCAAACAAATCCTTTCAAAGAGAGCTATCAAGTCAATCAATATTTTCAGTGGTGTCGAGTGTCTCTAGAAATAAGCCTTCAAGACTAAGCACTGCAACACCCAAGCCTTCAATTGTGAGACTTTTTGTTAGTACAATTGTTTAGCAATTTTTAGGCAAGACTTGGTTAGTTACGAGAGCTGGAACAAAATGAGCCCAATTAAATACCCATGCAAACGACAATCTTACTACGATACAAAGACTCACTCCACCAATATAATATCTCAACATTCACTACTAACTAGCGTAGGTTTCTCAAACTTCAAACGTGGGGAGTCATAAGGCATACCTCTCATGTTTGGTTCCACTTCTCTCTTCCTTTTTTATTTGTTTCTTGAAAACACGAAGTTGATTACTCTCCTGAAAATATATGAAGACCTCGAGGCGGAAAGAAAAGAAAGAGGGAAAATAAGGAAAAAGGAGAAATCATTTTGTTATTTTTTTAAGAGAGGGAAATAAAGAATAGAAAATTGGTGGCAAAGCTCGGCTAGAAAATTTTGAAAGAAAATATAAAGAACTAAAAATAAAGTGTTGGGGAAACCGACACGAGTGCTTATAAACTCAAATAAAAATGTAACCTCAAAATAAATAAAAGCAAATAAACGCCAAATAAAGATACATGAGGAAACTTCCCCAAGCTTAGGCTTTTGCAAGCCCTTCAAATCGTTGTGGTGGCGGGAAAGAGTCATTACTCCAGTTTGCAAATTGAGTGGAGAGGTTACTTGTTAATTCTCGGAGGTCCAAAGAGAGGTTGTGCATCCTCTCCATAGTCTCTCCAAGTTCTTCAAAATCTTGGTATGTGGCGAACCGGGTTTGTGGCTGCTCCTCTTGATGAGGAACTTCCTGCTCCTCCTCTTGGTCCTCATCCTCTTCAGGAATCTCCTGCTCGGGTTGGTACTGCTCAACCTGCACATCATATAGCAAACATCCTTCCTCGATAGAGAAAAGACCATTAGGCAAAGGAGCAGGGCAGATACGCCCAGATCCAGCAATATGCAGGTAATAAACACCACCTCTCCTAGTAAGCATTTGACGGGCTCTCAAGGTGGAGAAACCAACATGTGTCTCACCAAATATGGGTTGCTACTCACCTAGGTCGAGGCCTAGGGTAGTGGCAAGCACGGTGATGATGCCTCCTCCAGTGATTGGCCCTTGGCTTTGGGAGGCTTGGTTCTCTAGGTAGCGCACAAGGATGGCACCCAAGTTGAGTGACAAGCTGCAGTTGATGTAAGCAGCCTTTGCTAGGACTAGGATGTCCTCCTCATTGATTCTCGTGAACTCATTGCGTGCCTGCAAGGTGTTAGCAATAACATAGAACAAATAGCAAATTGCAGGATTGAATATTATTTCCCTTGTTCACCCTACTAGTGAAACTCATTCCATTATAGTATTGATTGGGGGAAGGAATTAAGCTAGTAAAGGATGCGCGTAGAGCATAAATATCATTGTTTGGAAAATTTGAAATATGCGCACCATTCATCTAATGTTAAAGTGTAGTTGTTGTTCATTAGACGGAAAGAAATAGTATCCTCTCCTTGCCATTGTTTAACGGTGCTTTGCAACGAGCTTAAGAATTCAATGGTTAAGAGGCGATAAGTAGGTAAATCATTGTACACAAAGTTTTGCAGGCCGGATCTATTGCAAAGTAAATTGAAGTCATCAGAAATACCGAGATGGTTCAATGTAACGGGGCAAGCCCACTTGGTGGCCTTCACTTCATGGTTCTTGATCTTGTTGAAGCGATCACGATGGGCCTCATCCCTGAACCGTATCCCCATGTGTTCCTGAGCGACAGCCCGAGAAGCGCTAGCGGTGGCACGAGCACGAGTTTGGCTTCTTGTGTTCATCATCTAAAACATTGAAGAAAGGCAAAAATAAAACTTTTTGATCCAACAATAGTAAGTATAATATATTCCTCATCTAAACACATTAAAGAATCTCCTCAAGATAATACTCTAGGCAAGAAAATCATGGCAATTAATTCATAGTAGGTCTCACCCTAGATTGATAATGAAAATAGATCGAAATGAATTTGCAAAAAGTAATTGGAGGATCGGAGGAGAAACATACCGTAGATCACATGTGTGCAAGGAAATCAAACGAAATTTAGTAGAGATGAAGATCCCTTGAGGTTTTGAGAGAGTTTGGAGGTAGAAGAAAGAAAAAGGATTGAAGTTTTGGAGTTGGGAGTACCTTCCCATGTGATTTTGTGGTCGAACGCAACTATACGGGTGGAACATGCGTTCCGGCCGTATAGTTGGCGTTCTATCAAAATATTAGGTCTTCCTCCTGGCGGCGTAGCTATTCGATCGCAACTATACGGGCGAAACAAAAAGATCCGGCCATATAGTTGGTCGTTAAACTGTTTGTTCCTGCGGAAGTAAATCTGCAAAGGCATAGATATCTATACGACCGGAACTATACGGCCGGAATTTTTATTCCCGCCGTATAGTTGGTCGTTAAACTCTTAGTATATATGAAAACAAATTTTATGACGGTATTGATATCTGTACGACCGGAACTATATGGCCAGAATTTTTATTCCTACCGTATAGTTGGTCGTTAAACTCTCAGTACATATGAAAATTAATTGTACGGAGGCATTTTTATCTATACGACCGAAACTATACGGCTGGAATTTTTATTCCCGCCATATGGTTGGTCGTTAAACTCTCAGTACATATTGCAGAAATTTTTTCGATGGCAAAGATAACTATACGACCGGAATTTTTATTCCCGCCGTATAGTTGGTCGTTAAACTCTCTGTGTGCATCAGAAAGTTTCTGTTTCTTCGTAAACTATTTCTTTTCCTGTAACTTAGCGATATACCTTGTTTTTGATAGAAAATTGACAGAAAAAATTGTCGACCAACAATAGCATGAATAATGCAGAAATTCAAGTACTACCAAATTTCTTCTCCTCAAATGGAGTTTTCTAACACTCTTTATTCAACAAAAACTTTCAACAAAAACTAAAACTTAACTCAAACCTTAATTTAACATGGGCTGCCTCCCATGGAGCGCTCTTTCATGGTCAATAGCTTGACCTTGATGATACTCACTTGGGCTAGATGAGTGGAACACCCACTCCAAAGAAATTGGACTTCAAAGTTATGGCCTCCTTCTCGTCATGTTTGGCTTTCTTCTTCCTGGGGAAATGAATAACAAAAGGATCCTGCTAAGGCAATTGCAACTTCACATTCCCTTCATGAAGGTTAATTAAAGCTTTTATAGTTCTTAAGAAAGGACGGCCTAGTATTATAGGAGCAACATTATCTTCAGGCATGTCAACAATAACAAAATCAATTAGCGCAGGACATCCTTGATGTAAACTAAAGTGTTCTCCTTTATCCCTACAGCTTGTTTGTAGGTAGAATCTGCTAGATGCAATTTTAACTCATTAATTTTAAAGGAGCCAAGGTTTAACTTGTTAAAATACTCTTTGGAATTGTTGAGATGCTTGCACCTATATCACAAAGTGCAGTTATCTCATTAGTTCCAATCTTTATCTTAATAGTAGGCTCAAATATGTCATCTAGTTTAACAGGTAAATTTCAGTGATTTTCTTGTATTCATCTTCAAGTTCGCGTACCTTAATTTCTACTTGATCAACAAAGTGTTGATACATGGCTTCATCATTACCTTCACTTACCGGAATTTTGACGTTGATCCTCTTTACGAGATCTTCTATGGTGTAGTTTGGTAAGAGGCATTACTATAATCAAGTTCTGCAGGCTCCTCCCTTTACCTGCAATAGGATTGGGCTCAGCTTTACCTGCAAATTTAGCTAGAATGAGAGTTTGACTCTCGGTTATCTTACCTAGCTATGCTTTGAATGATGCTTGTTCTTTCTTGAAGGGCCTGCAAATCATTTCTCAAACTAACAGGTTGGTTAGATAATTTACCAAGCATAGCATCATGGTTCTCCGTAATTTTAACTAAAATATTATTTTGTTCATTTTGTGAGTCTATGAAAGACTTAAGTGTTTCTTGCAGACTACCACTATTATTTCCCATATTATTATTAGAGTTAGTTGTAGGTCTAGCGTAATGCTTCTGAAAATTAGGACTATAACTCTTCTTACAAGCAGGATTATAATCATTACGAGCTACGAAGTCTATTTCTTCTATATTTGTTTCGGGGGTGGCTCTTACCTGAGTTTCCTTACCTCTTACGGCTAGTATGAGCTCATGCAACTTAGGATTAAGATCTTCGTTATCTTGTGGTGAGACAGAGTTCGCCTTCTTCGTGTTTGATCTTTCCACATGCCATTGGGCATGGATGTCTTGCATGTCATCTAGAAGTTGCTTTGCTTCGGTAATATGTTTACCCATAAATGTTCCTCCAGCGGTAGTGTCAAGCATAGACTTAGATACAGGATTAAGAGCATTGTAAAATAAATGGAGGATTAACCAATCTTCCATCCCATGACTAGGACAGTTTCTTAGGCATTCTTTCATCCTCTCCCATGCAAGCGCTAGTGGCTCACGCTCTTCCTGTCTAAAACCAGTAATATTAGATCGGAGTTGCATAGTCTTTGCAGGTGGGAAAAATTTAGTCATAAATAAGGAAGTACATCCCACCCATGATGTAATAGTATTTTTAGGCAAAGATAGCAACCATTCTTTAGCTCTTCCTCTTAGAGAGAAAGGAAATAGACGTAATTTGACTGCATCAGGGTCAACATCTTTTATACGCATCATATCACATATTTTAGTGAAAGTATTTAAGTGCATACCTGTGTTTTCAATAACAGAGCCTCCAAATTGATTCTGTTGAACCAAACTTAAGTAATGGGGCTTAATTTCATAATCATCAGCAACAATTGCTGGCTGAGTAATAGGAGTACGCAAATAATCATTATTGGGAGTTGCAAACTCCCCAAGCTTATTTTCAGCATACTTCCTATGTTTTTGGGTTTTCTTAGATAAAAAATTATAACAGTAAAAACAATAAATTAAAGACTAACTATATTTTTGGTTTATCAAATAAAGACTGAAAGCAGACTAACAAAATTAAAAACAAGAATAAAAACTAGCAAGATTCCAAATAACCTCACCAGGGTAGCTATTGCTTCCCCCACAACGGCGCCAGAAAAAGGGTTGATACCTTCGATCCGGATTACGGATGTAGTATAGCAGTTTTCCCTAGTAGACCTAGGAAGCGAATGCATAGTGAAGTTACTTTAAGGGACCTTCAAGAGTTTTAGAATTCCTTTTGTGTTTTTACCATACCAGTAGCTTATGTCTTTTTGTTGTTGTCGATGATGGAGAGAGAGGGCCTAGGGCGTTCGGTTTCACATGTAGCTGTGTAAAACATCTGATGGAAATAAAAGATAGAAATAAAGTATGCGTGTACTTGTGAGAACAAGATAAATTATATGTGGGCAGTGCATCCATAATTTATATTGCCTCCTCAAGAGCTTATAGCAATAACCTACTAGTCTCATCCATAGAAGAAAGAGAACTAATGATATGCATCATGATGCCACCGTTAATCCCAAGCAAATCCCTCACATACAATCGTACCACCCCTTGTGTCACCGGGGTTCCCAACCTGCAGATCAGTCATCACTCATACTCCCTATACCTGGCTCAACCCTTGGGGTCTTGGGGCACCTGACAAGTCCTTAGATTGAGGCAAGAGAGGATACAATAATCATCATGTCATACAAACTAATACACGATCCCAGCTGTGATAAATCCTATGCAGAATTGCTACATGGCTAGGCCGAAGCCCTTATCCTAAGGACAATTACTCACACATAGAGATGAGATCAACAATCATAAACATTGTAATGAAAATCATAAGATTGATAGCAATAGTCTTACAATGTCGCCAATCGGAGAAGAGATCTACTATTACAAGTGGTGGAAGATGGCTATGGAGATGGAGAAGGGTTTGGAGATATATGGCGGCTTTTTGGCAGAGCGAGAGATGGCGGGGGAACTTGAGGACGCTTGTTTCTCATCGCCTAAGGCTTCTTTCTGTAGGGGACCCTGTGGGCCCCCCGGATTAGTCCTCCGAGAATCCCTGTTATGCATACACTACGATCCCATGATCAGTTAGTCGTGGCACATAATGGACAAGTATCAAAGTAAACATCCATTACTTAAGCGGATACAAGTCATACCTTACAGGCCATTATGGCTACATCAATAATCATCAGCGGAACTTCATCAAGCATGGAGCCCGAGCCATACCTTAACCTATAGGCAACTAACTGGGAGAATGTCCTACCTCGCATAGTCGTCATTATCACCTTCTTCTTGATATCTGACCAAGTTAATAGCCAGGGACAATGCCAATGAGTACTTTTAATATATTCGCAAACCACCTTCAGATAATAACAATAAGAGAATATGCAATATAGCAGTGGTAGTAGGAGGGCTCCAAGAGAGGTTCTGTTCTTAACTAGTTTCTCTTGTAGATATAACATCTACTTATCTTTGTTGAAAAACTTTGTAAAACATTTTGGAAACCTTTTTGTAAAGTTTTAGGAAATCACTAGGATTGGGTCACCCATTTGTTTCGTCCTTCCGGTCATCCCATGATCAAACTCATTTCCTTCCTTTTCGACCATCCCACTGTCAAAACATTTCCAAAGCCATTGCTTTTCCGAAATCATTTTTGAAAAGAAAACCATCACCTCTCTACAGCAACCTTCCCGACCATCAATGACCGTGGACATGGCTATTCGAATAGATTGACACTCTGCAGAGGTTGTACACTTTACCCACACAATCCGAGTACCCTGCCCTGATCCCCTTTCGATCGTGGGTCGAGTAACCGATCAAGACTCTCCAGATGCGCACTCCAATATAAGTGCCTACCCTATGAGAGTTGTTCCCCTCAACACCGGGACGCCCTATATAATTCACAAGCCAACCAGGGCGCTTTTTGCACTACACAAAGTGTGATCTTTCAATGAGGGCCTCATAGTAACGCGTGGAGGCCCGTTGACCCTTAGTTCCTTCTCCAGGTCGATGTCTCACATGGACCTTTACAGGAGAAGGCCCACCCTCCAGGATTTTTGAATCCCCTATAGTAGTTGTAGGCAGCTTATACCATAGTAAACAAACATCAAGCCTAACCCTATCCCATTCTAGAGTAATGTGGTTGCACGGGTTAATTGTTCTAGCAAAACTGCAAAGAACCGGGTGCGTTTTCATAAACATTTTTCCTCCGTCTTATTTTATCATTTTGTAAAACAAAACCGTTTTTCCTTTCTCAAACTTCTCTTGGTAGGTCAAACCTCAGCAAGGTTTTGCCATAAACATTTTGTAAAACTTTTTCGCGGGTCTTCCAATCCTCTAGTTTTCTTCGGCTAAAACGGGGTCTCTAAAGGGGTATGGTGTTATACACCAACTATCATACTAGGGACTAGTAGGTGTCATCAAGGGGATTTTACTTGATAATACCATTGTTTAATGGTTTGGAGGAGCCAAGCCACTACTAGATATATAGCTCCTCAGATATTAAAACAATGCAGTTTCATAAACAATAGGTAAAACATGCATAAGTAAAACAATACGACAAGGTTTATGAGCAAGAAGGTGGCTTGCCTATGATTAGCATTCTGGCAATATATGTCCCTGGACTTCTTAGAATACCAATAAAATCAATAATAATAACCATGTTCTGCTTGTCTCCAATTTAATCGCATTTGGAATTACTTTAATTGCCTTTGTGGATTTGTCTTTGTGATTTATTTGTCAAATACCACCTAATGAAGTGGTTTTTGGACTAAGGCTTGGGTCTGTATGATATCAATGTACAAAAGTGATATCAACACATAGGTACTGAAATAACAAGGCCACCAAAATTGGTTTGCTATTTTATCATTTTTGTTTGATTTACTATGCATTTTCTAGTGATAAAAGCTCTTATTTTAGGAAATAATTCACCAGAAAAGTTCTATGAGTCGAAATATTATTTGCTTGGACGGTTAAGTAAGGTTTGATGGGATGATTCACTGAGAGTTGGAATCACCTCCAAATATTTAATAGAATGCCCTCAGGAAAATCCCAAAGGCAGTTATGTAAATGTTTTGTCTTTTTCACCAGATTAGTTCTACAGAAGATTTTGATATGAATCCAAGGGCATATGTAAGGTATTTAAAATACCTTCCTGTAGAAATTTGAATCACCCTTTTTGGAGTTACAGAACTTATGGGGTAATTTTATTAGTCAAACCACTATAGTTAGAATAGTTTTATTCATTAAAATTCAACCATGGCTTAGTAAATACTGGGCTACTAGGATTTATTAGTTGCGGTGATGTAGGTGTTCAGGGTGTTGGAATGAGGTCAATTCAAATCATGGTTTGGCCTAGGGAATTTCTTAAAGGCTTAATAGGCCTAAATTTGTTATTTTCTTTACAGGCTAAATGTAGTTTAACATGGCACGAGATAAATATTCACTAATAGGTAAAACAAATACCATTCAGAGGGACTTGGATTTACTCCATTCAGAGATGGGAATCTCCCTGAGGGGTTTAAGGAGTGTTTTAAGTCCTTCCTGGAAATTGATTTAATATATTTAATCCATGCATATTCTGAGCTAACCAAGGGTACTGTGTGTTAGGGAAAACATACATGTACTTAGAAATTTTTAGATCTGGTCATTGTGTGTTGATTTCCCTTTTCAAATCGATTTATAGTAACTGGATGAATTTAGGTCTGAAGAATAACATATAAAAGAAAAGGGGAGGGAACTAGTGGGCTGCTGCGATATAGATCGGACTAGGCCACACTGGGCCGGCCCAAGACACAGCCGGGCGTGCACATGCGACGCGCAACAAGCCGCAGACTAGGAAGGTCGAAGGGGCACAACGCTCTGGTAGCCGTTCGATCTAAAGGGAGATCGAGGCGGGGAGGCCGTCTTCTCCCTAGAGACCTACGGCGGGGCAGAAACCCTAGCGCGGGGAGAATCGACCCGTGGCGCTCACCTGAGGGCGAAGATGGGCCGGGAAGATGCCAGGGTGACGTGGTGTAGCTCCCCAAGCAGATTCATGGGCGGCAAGGTTGGTTGGCTTCAGAAAAGGAGCTCACGCGGTGGTGGCGAAGGAAGAGCTCGTCGGTGTACTCCCGGGCCAACTGTAGAGGTGGTCCTGTGCAAAGGAGGCATGGTTAGCTAGAGGAGGAGGAGGGGATCACATCAGAGTGACATGCAGCAGGGGAGGAGCAGGGAGGAGAGCTCTAGGCTCGATTCTTCGAGGAGGCCAAAGCTCCTTCTCCTCCATCTCCTGGTTGAGACAGAGCTGGGGAGAGGAGGAGGAGTGCGAGGGTGGTAGGTGAGAGCCAGAGGGGGTAAAATGGGAGGCAAAGGTGTGCTGGGGGTGGCCTCTTGCCTTTAAACCAAAGGGAGAGTGGTGCCTTGTGGACCTTGTCCATGGTCAAGCTTGGGAGGGGTGATGGCCAGTCATAGGGCATCCAGGGTGGTGGAGGGAGTGTGGTGGGGTTCTGAGTCGAGAACTGAGTGGAGAGGAGGGTGGTGGCAGCTGCTGCTCTATTACTTTACAAGATTTGCAATAAATGGCTTCTCTCTCTCCTTAGTCTCTCTCACTCCTAGAGTTAAGGGCAAGGGTAGAGGGTGTTGTAGTTTTGACCACAGGGTTCATTGTGGTGGTTGCTGAGTGGTGGTGAGACTTTCATAAAGTGTTCCTTTCGTTTAGCTCATGTTTTGATTTGTTTGCACTATTTGATCAAAATGGTGCTTGTGAAGAATGTTCAAAAATTTGCACTGGACAAGGTGGGAAGATTGTACTGGTTGGTAGATGAGGTCAAGGTACCTCTCTAGGATATGTTTTAGATTTTTGTAAGGATCTAAAGTCAACTTATTATTATTTACTCAAAAAGTGCTTAAAAGGTTTTCAGAAGATCATTTGATATTATTGCATAGGACCAGGTTGGTGTTTGGTGTGAGATGGTCTGGAATACCAATTTACACTTGGGAGAATTTTCCTGGAATTTATAGGTATAGAAAAGTATTTTTAAGGAATTATTTCTTGTTTCTGCCATTGAAGAAAAAGGGCAAAAACAAATAATAAAGCATCTCAAAAATATTTATTTTTGAGGTGGGAAGATAGGGTATGATAATTAGCCCTCAAATGTGCTTAAAGTGGAACAAGTGATTTGGACAAATACAAACTTTCCTTTTAGATGGAGTTTTTGAGATTTTGTTAAAATAAAGGATCTAATTGTTTTTGGGCCAAAACAATTATTGATATTATTTTAGAAATCTTAGATCCAAGGTATATGATCTACACATTTAGTACCTACCATTTGTAAGATTGGTTTTTGGAAATCCAATTTGATTTGGAAGGAAAGCAAGAGATATGGGATCTTAGGCATTATTATTTTTATACCTTCAAAACATGGTTGGATCTTGGAGATCAGAGCTCCCCTTGGGTCATGGAATATATGGATAGATATATCAAGCAATTTAGAGGATAGATATATCAAGCAATTTAGATCACCATGGTTTGGAGGTTTGAGCTTGATCATGCCAGAGCAGATTATCAAATAGCCTCCAAAACCTTGTTGGTTTTTTAGGCACAAGGATCCATTTGGAACAAGTGATGTAGGTATTGCTTGACCTTTATGAGTAGAACAAAATCATGCAAAGAGTTGGTCCAAAGAAGGTAGGATGGAGATGTGAGCTTCTTCCAAAGTCAGCAGGTTGATAATTGCAGGAATTGTTATTTTCTTGCCTGCAAAACTATCAAGAACATGTGGGTAAAAAGGTGATATAGCCAAAGGAAAGAGTGGGCCTTGGTAGTACTTAGGATGTTTTACAAGATGGTTTAAGTGCATTTCCAAAAATGCATAAGGGTTGAGAAGGAGAGGCACTCAAAGAAGTGATGTTGAAACAGTTTCCAGACTTAGTCAAATTTAGCAGATTTAGGGTTTTTGACTGGAATATGAGTGGGGATGTTTTTGATGGGTTTCAAGGTATTAAGGCATCATCAAGTGGATTATGTTGAAGTGTAGATTGAGTATAATAGATCCATTCTTGATATTGGTCTTCATTGACTTGGAAACTTCTAGAGTGGATCACTTCAGAATTGATCTAGTTAAGGGTTTTAGATGGTCACCTAGTGGCTAGAGATCAAATCCATCTTATATTGTTGCTTAGGGTTTGGTGATTTTAAAGTATCTTGATCCTAGAGGATGAGCTCTTAGGGTAGCTCATACTACTTCCTAAGCAAACAAGTCAAACAACAGATCAAGGTAGTTCATCTTACACTACGAGAAAAGTTTCCTTCCGGAACGAATTGGCTCGACGGTCGTCGTAGAAGGCGCGTCTTCCGCGATGAAATTCTCGGCTCGGCCGTGGCCATTAGAAAACTTTTTTTTCCGGTTTCGTGGCCCTCTACTACGACAGATCTTCTAAAAACATGGAGGAAGGTCGGCTGGCGCATGGCAGAAGCAAGATTTTTGTTTCCTCGCACGATGTTGACTCGCCAAAGTCTTTTGAGGCATGTGGGTCCCGGACGTCAGTGTCTCTCGCGGACCATACTTTTCGGTCGCGCCTCCCTGATTTGAACTAGATAACATTGCTCGAGGCGTCTGCGGTTTAGTCAGGCTGCTAGGTCCCACATGTCAGCCTCTCATTAGAAGGATCGTGTGTATGATGGAATTTTTCCTTTGTATGCGCTACCCTGTTCCGAAGTTGATAGCTGCTCGATGCATCTACCGTCTAATCAACCTCCTGGGACCCACATGGCATCCTCTCATTTGAAGAAACATGAGTATGATGGAATTTTTTCCTTCGCTGACGCTACCCCGTTACGAGTTGATAGCGCTGCTCGACGCATCTACCGTTTAACCAACCTCCTGAGCCCCACATGTCATCCTCTCATTAGAAGAAACATGTGTATGATGGATTTTTTTCCTTCGCTCGCGCTACCCTGTTCCGAACTTGATAGCGCTGTTTGATGCATCTACAGTTTAATCACGATGTTGGCCCCACATGTCATCCTCTCATTAGAAGAAACGTGTGTATGATGGATTTTTTACCCTCTGTCGTGCCTTCATGTTCCGAACTTGATAGCGTTGCTCGTTGCTTCATCAGTTTATACAGGCTGGTGGGCCCGACATGTTAGCCTCCTCTGTGCAGGAAACATGTGCATGCTAGACTTTTTTTCTTCTCTCGCATCTCCCTGTTTGGAACTTGGCAATGTTGCTCGATACAACACCCGTATAATGTCTCCCTGCCGGGTCCACATGTGAGCCCCTATGTAGAGGAAACCTGTGTATGTTGGACATTTTTTTGGTCGCGTCCGCCAGTTTGACCTTAGTAACGTTGTTCCATGCGGCAGGCGTGTATGGTCTTGCTGCTGGGGCCCATGTGTCAGCCTCTCTCGAAAAGAAACGTGTCGATCTTGTTCTTCTTTTTTCCGGTCGAGACTGTTGTACAAGTACTTTTTAAATGTGCTCATTAAACTTGATCTCTTGTATGGTAAGGTTGATGGGTGCTAGCTACAGGCAGGTGGGTCAGCCATGTCAGCCTGTCAGTACAAAAATATTACTACAGATAAACTGCATGCCTTGCCACTACACAAGAAAATTGTTATCATTTTATAAAACGTAAAAATGTATACTAACATCATATATACCTTATTTATTTTTCTTCTTAAAAAATTGCTTGTCCATCTGCTACGCATGATTGCTAGTAGCTCAACTAAAAAATTGTTTTCCTGGGCTCTCGCCCAATCTAACTAGGCTATTTGCGCAGCCGAATGACCCAAAACATGGCCGAGTTAGAAGGTCTTGGGCTATAATACGGCGGATGGGCTAATTTCTTGAGCTCGATAGTAAAAATCTCAAGGTACGTGCTGGGGCTCGGCCAGATTTGAAACAAAGCCATCAACAAGGGAAAAAAGGTATAAAATATGAGCGCCTAGATCCCAGGCGCCTGAGAACTTCTTATGGTAAGGAGATGACGTGACCCTACTAATTGTGCTAATACTCAGTTGTAACCAAGTAGTTGCAACTCATTAAATTCCCAGTTACAAGATATTGCAACAAATGTGTAACCCTCATGTTGCACCAATCGTGAGGTAAATCCAATGGCGAGAGAGGTGACTCTTAAGAACTGGCAAATCTGATAAAATATTCACAGTTATTTATGTGAAAATTGTGGACAAACACCCCACGCCCGCCAAAACTTTCCGCCGAGACCCTAAACTTTCCTAAGCCCGCCCTCAATCAAGCGACCAGCCCCCGTCTCTTCAAATTTTGCGCCGGTCTTATGGGAGATGCACTGGATTAGAACCAGGCCGGAAACTTCTTCACGCCTTAAAAAAACTTCTTGGCGCCTTTCTATCAACAGTGCCGGCCTACCACCATTGACTGCGTCATTTTTCACGAGACGCACCGGTCGGTGGTCAACTGGGCAATCCCCACGCTTCGCCTGCTAGATTCAGGCATTGGACATTCTTCTTGGCTTTGGTTTGTTCTCCACCTCTCCTAGAAATAGTTAAATCTTGTGACCATCTAGATTTACAAGGTGCTTGTAGATTTGGGTAGGTACGTTCTTTAGGTAAATCTATAGTAAAGCTCTGGACAGGAGAGTTCAAAAACATCATAAAAAGGACTTGGCAGAGATCCTGTCCAAGCTTTTGACCTGATATATTCCCCATCCTTCTTTGATACGATGGAGCATTTGGCTGTTGATGTACCTGACGAGAAAGTACTTAGAGGTACAATACAATATAGATGGATGTACCCTATAGAACATCGACTTTGCATTTCCAAGGAGCAGGAAGATATTCGTAGTCAGTTTGATAAGTGAGTGTTATGCAAATATATCTTCACATATAAGACTGTAGAAAAGTTTGATATATTCAGATGTCTGACTTGGCTATGTTTTGTAGGTTCTTCGCAAAAATAAAAGTAGTAGCAAATTTTGTTCCACCAATAAAAAGACCGGATGGACTAAGATCTATGGATCATGTAAGACGCTCAAATTGCACTATGAATTGTCTATGAATTTTTCCAGATGGGGTAACCTCTTGTCTATTTTGTAACAGTAAATTTCGAAGCTTGAACTTTTGGACCTCATCTGTGGTCCTGATAGGAGTATAACAAAGGCTTCAGCTTACATTTCCAACGGTGTCTGCCATAGTGCTGATGTATCTTCTGTGGAGACTGACGGAGATGGAGGTTGTCCGGATGAACCTACACTGTATTGCATTTAGATTCAAAATCTTGCACTTAACATTGTCGTCCCAAGGAAAAGAAGGTTGTGGATCTGGTAATAACTCCTTCTGTATAACAAGATGCTGGAGGTGATGATTTATGAATTGCATGTCCCTCTCTATCAATGAAAATGGCATATTGTTTGCCTTGTTTCAAAAATAAATAAATATTTGCATGTCTCCTTTTGTTAGTTGATGCAAAGAAGATACCGTTTTCTGTTCAAGTCATGTGAACAAATATGTTTGTATGTAGAGACATAAATGCGGCTTGGGTGACAAAATCAGCATAAAATTGCTAGATCAACAACACAAGCATAATGGCATTGCAAGAAAAGGAACATAACCATCTTTTCACCATGCTCGTGAAAAGGAGATGAGCCAGGAACCACGCCTGCAAGTGGCAGAGGCCAATTCTCGTGCAGCACAGCTAGCATTGGTTTATCATCGATAATACTCAAGCATCCGAATGTTATGATTACATATTAGAAGTAGTTCCAGTTCCACACTACAGTTCAATAGGCAAAAGTGTAAGAAATGCGTAAGGTAGCTCCATAAAACAGATTCTAGAGAAAAGCATAGAAATCATAAGAAAGAAAGCTCCGCATCACAGTTCACCACCTTCAGGTGCAACAGTTTCTACAGATTGTAAACACAAATCACCTCCTCCTTCAGGTGGCACGATAATTTCGGGAGCGGGATCAACAACACCAACAGCAGCGCCAACACTGGTAGCATGAGTCTCCATAATAGGCGAACTATCGAGCACCACAATGTCCTCTAAAGTCTCTTCACTTCTAGCTCTAGCTGCACAAGTCTCCGCGGATTGTAAAACCAATCCACCACCTCCATCATCTGGCACGATGATGGCAGGTGCAGGCTCATCAGTACCAGCTACAACTACATCAGTCTCCACAGAAGGTAAACAAGGAGACATCTTAGGTGTAGCGATCGGACATCCATTTTCTACCCCTTCATCAGGAAACTGAGAGTCTTCTTCAACTTTGTGCTTCTGCGGTTACAAGATAAACAAACATTACAGCGAAAGCATCTACGCACAACGACAAGAACATATGTCATTCTATTGATTTACCTTGTCATCTGGGATAGCAGAAGTCATAGGATTGAAACCTATTTCACCGAGAATCCTCTTTTTCGCTCCTTCCCCTATCTCCTTCTTCAGCAAGTTGTAATATTGATTACATGATGTTGATTGACAAATATATGCAAATGTTCAAAAGATTGCGGTGTCGAACTACCAACTACGAACGGATCCCCACTGTTCTTAGTTATGGGATCTAGCCCAGAAAACAAGCTTCTATGGAATCCTAGTCTACAAAAAAGGATGCATACCCGGGATAAGAACTACTCTACACATGACAATGCTGCGCAATCGACAATAAAAATTTAACCGCATCATCAACTCTATCATGTAAGTTTGGAGTGAATCTAGATAGATTCATTTCACATAAGCTAAAACATCTTATATTATGAAACAGAGCGAATAGGTATGAGTGTTCTAGTATTTCACAAACTGCCATTGATGTCGTGGGATAGAGATGACGGATGCTCCACCGCCCTACAGAACGTTGTCCCGCCGATCTCGCCGCCACATGTAGAGGACAGAGCCAAGGAGCTGGTCAGCAACAATATGAAGCGATAGGCCAGGGGATGTAGTGGATGGGAAGAAGGGACTGAGTAAAAGAGGCTGTGCGTGCGTGGGGGGAAGCCAGTGAAGGAGTTAAATCCAGCTTGTGTCGGAAGGAACACGCTGCCACGTGCACCGGCTTGTGCAAAACTCCCTCCCTCTCTCTACTGCGGCAGCTACTGACAGTAGTACTCCAGCAAGCTTCATCGAGTTCTCTGGTGTTCCTACTAGTAGAACTTTACTACTACTAGGGTAGACAAGGAGTACTTGTTCAGAAGAAGAAAAAAACTAGACTAGCGCACCGTCGTACAGTATTACCTTGTTGAATCATTGGTGATGCCATGATGAGCGACATGTTTTTCCCGGTAAACCTGGAAACATCGTGTTCCTTCCACCGTGTGCAGTTCCCGAGTGAAGTACTTACCAACACGTCCAACTTAGGCTTACAGGACCCAAACTGCAGTGAAAAAGAAGCAAAACTACGGACCTGCAAGGAGTAATACTAATAGTACTACTATTATACAACATTCTGGAAGAAATTATGTATGGAATAGTAGTAGTAGAGTAGAACTGTACTCCTAATAAGGTTATTTTACAAGCTTGGTGAAATATACATAATGGAGAAACTACCAAGTGTTCAAAAGGGGTTTTTGGTCATACGGAGTATTTTAAAAGCCGGACCGGGTGCGAAATTAAATGCTAAGTACTCGTACATCAGCTAAAAACCAGCCAAAAGAAAGAGCAACAGAAGGCCGAGACCAAATAAGCTATCCTTGAATAGGCTCGTTCCACTCAAAGGCATTTGAGAAGCTTGGGATGAACCAAAATGGAGTCTCTGACCATGTCTAGCGAGTGCTGGTGTGGAAACCAACAGCTGCGTCACCATTCAGACTGGAGCAGCAAATTTCAGGACGCGGCCTGTACTCGTAGCCAACTTCTTGGTGTGATGTGTAAACACAGTACCTTCTCGTCAGATGTCCTAGGGGATCATTTGCATCGCCTATTGCAATGATAATCAGATAGTTCACGCCAAGGAAAAGAGAATATGATCCAAGGTCAGTAACCCTTTTCCATCGATTAGCTGTAGTTAAATGGCTTGTGTCCATCGAGAACACCATGCACTCAAACCTAGAAGGATAGGTGCGAACGGTGCGACCATAGTGAACAACACTAGTATCATCACCATATGTATAGACCAGAAGAAGTCTTGAAGCACCGACAGATCTTGCTAACCACCACCTACCAGGATCATTCTCCTCATCATCCTCAACAAACCCATGTGTCAGGTATAGCACATCGCATGGTGACAGGATAAGGATAGGACCTTCAAAGGGAAAGGAAATGTAACATGGAAATAATATTAATATTGATATGACATTGTAGAAGTTGATATACAGTACTATTTTCAAAAATCTTGATTATACTTAAGATGTTTGATTGCGTAAAAAAATGCCAACCTAGGGAGATGCTATGGAAATTCTAATTCTTTTCAAAATTGGGATATGCTACAGAAATTCTCCTAGAGACACGGTTTGATTCATGGGATCAAATGAAATAGGAAATAATCCTATAGGATTTTGAATGTAAAGTTTATAGGGAAAAAAAGCAAGGTTGGATCCTACAAGATTTTGGTGTCTTATATACCAAAGGAAAACCAACAAGGATTATTTCTAGGAGGTTTAATATCTTCTCTTATCTTATCTTATCTTATCTTATATTACCACTATGTAGTGTATGAATAACTTTGAATATTAACTGTTGGATCAGGACTTGCGAATCCCAACATTGCCAGCAGTTGGATCTTCTTTTCCCTTCTAGCATCTACTTGAAGATTCTATTGATAGTCTTTAGCACAATGAACGCTATGAACAATCCTCAAAACAAACTTCTCCATCATTCTAGAATCTTCTCCTTCATTTCTCAAGACCATGTCAACAAAATTTACAAGTACTAGTACCTAATAAACATCGACTCCTACATGACAGAAAATACAAGAACTAAATATGCGCCCATACTTTATAGATGTCGATCAAATTTCTAATTTTTTGAGCTTTACCTAGTATTATAATTCTACATAGTGATCATATGTCATATGTCTAGTATCTGAGTCTCACATAAATACTACTAGTAGATGCCATATTTTCCATGGATGTACTAGTACTGGGAGACAAGGCAATACTATCAACAGAACTCAATCCTATGAATCAAATTACTTATATGTAAGAAAACTTAGTAAGGATTGCATTCTTCTGAAATTCCAAGGGAATTTGTACGAATCAAAGAGGCTAAAATTCCTATGAAATTCCTACTAACCAAAGAAACTTCAGAAAAAATAACTTACATTGATTCAGGAATAATATCTGGGACTCACATAAGTACTTACTACTACGTTGTAGATACCATAGTTTCCATGGGATGTACTAGGAGACGAAGCAATACTATCAACAGAACTCAATCATATGAAACTACTTATATGTAAGAAAACATCCTAAAGCTTGCATTCCTCTGAAATTCCTAGGGAATTCCTTCGAATCAAAGAAACTAAAATTTTAATGGAATTCCTACTAACCAATGAAAGTTTAGAAAAAATAGCTTGCATCAATTTAGGAACAAAGCTAATAAAATACGCAGGGAGGAGAATTTACAAAGTTCCAGAGACTTGCATGCATAAACACAGCCATTCTCGGTCATGGCGAACACATGATCGTGTTGGATAATAGCATCGCAGTATCTGAAGTAGCCCTGGAACTCGCTCACACAAACTGACCATCCATGACTATCATTCCCGTTGATGACAACAATCTTGAATTCGAAAATGGCGACTAGAGAGAAATCTTTGTATCCCCCACCAGCCGTCGGAACTTGGCAAATGACTATCTTCTGTAGTTTCGTACGTCGACCTTCATCAGCAACATCCTGAAATGTAAGTGCAGAACCTTTGGTCGGTTCAAACCCTGACACTTGCGGAATAACAATCTTGTGACGAGTGTACACGTTGATAAGGTCCCACATGAAATCGGGCCCAACTGTGACGATCCAATCTCCATTGCCGCCTGCTCGCTGCTCATCAAAACCATTTGGCATCACAGCATCGGAGGAGAACCTGTCCAGCGGCGTCAGCTTGCACTTCGAAGTAGTCTTTGGATTCCCACGAACCTGTCCAGCGGCGTCAGCATCATAGCCACTTCGGAGCAGTCTTTGGATTCCCACGGTCTCACCGTCAGGTGAGAATGAAGAACACAAGGGAGGCCAAACGGATGAGAAGAAGGCGTAGTTCCGCTCTCTTTGCTGATTGAAGAATACGTTTGGACAAACCGATGAGGCTCGCGGTGGTGGTGGCGTCGCAATGGTTGATGAGTACTTGAAGAGTGCCTTCGGTGAACACCTTCTGAAACTGCTCAGGATCTTTACAGACCTTTCTTGATCTCACCATGGAAGGAGGCTGCGGATGGTGTTTTGGGGGCTTTCTTTGGGGTGTGGTGTGGTGGGGGAGGGAGGGAAGATCATTGGCGTGAGCTAGCGGCCGGGGTGCGATGGAGAAGACAAAGGATGATGGTGCGTTACTCTACTACTAGTAGTATTATAGAAGGTGAGCGAGTGGGGGTGGGGCTCCAGTTGAGTCTAGTTGCACAAACCTCCAACAATTAGAGCCGTAGTTGCAAAGAGCTCCAACTATTGAGCCTCGGGTATGTAGGAAATAATGCTAAGAGGGCTAATCAAGAATTTTGTGCTATGTGCATCATTTGTACCTCAAAAGTAATTGTAGTACAGTAGTTTCTTGCAACTAGACTATCCTGATTATCTGGAGCTCCCTGCAATTTCGAATCTAATTGTTAGAGGTTTGTGCAATTTGCATCCTCCTCGTGTTCCGAGGAAGCTCTATGACCCTATGTTCAAACAAAAAATATGATCAAAGACAAACAAAAAAAAGACCATCTCTCAGGGCTTTTGATTTGCATGATTCTCAATACATAAGAAGAGGAAACTATAGGAATTTGGATCAAGTATATGTTTGAATCACAGGGAAAGCAAAGGAATACTTTGAAGGAATCTCAATTCCCATGTTTTTCCTATTCCTATAGTTTTCCTATCCTGTGTTCCAAACGGGACATAATTCCTACATATTGGAATCCTACGAATCAAACAAAACAACGTAGGTTTATTTCCTAAGGAACAAGATCCTTGACAAAAACTTTGAATTTTCTTTGAATCAAAGAAGGAATAAAAAAAGGTTTCCTCTCTCAGAAAAAAGGAACTCCACCTCTTGGAGAAGAAAAGGAACTCCACCTCTTGGAGAAAAAAAAGGAATTCCACCTCTTGGACAATTCACTGTGACGAGAGTAGCTACTAAAGTCTATGTCTAGTACTAGCTGTAGGGCCCAACCGTAGCACGTTATTTACAAGTGGTACTACTAGTACAATACAGTATCAGTCTTTGCAGGTGCCTAGAAGGAAACAAAATAAAGCTCTGCAGGTAATAAATGGCCATGGCAATTTCCAAGATACACAATCTTTTGCTTGTTCATTTTGATCTGGGCGACAACTAGAGGATAGAGGAGTAATAGCTGCTTTGTGTCTTGAGCCATCGAGTTAGAGTAGAAATTTGGATATCTAAAAACCCTAATTGTCTTGTCAAACCAATGCTCGTTGCATGCAGCTTGACTAAACAGACTTACTCCACTACTTTACTACGCGTCTGAAAAACTAGGAAGTACAAGAAGTACTAGTACACTAATGTTACACGGAGAGTTTTTTTAACGGACACAGAGAGTTCCACATTCATCTTGTAGCGCCAAAAGTAGAAGTTGTGCCAATATAGTACTGTAGTAGGCATGTCCAGGTTCCCTTATAGGGAAAAAAATAGTACAATGAGCAACAAGATCTATCTATTTTTGTACTCCTATTTACGTATACTAGTACTACTACTACGTACTACTACTACTCAGGAACGACACGAGCGTGTGCTCCACTAGTGCGCCTCCACACGTAGGGTAATCCAGTATGGAGTAGATCGCCACCGCATGGTCGCCTGATTATTATGCATTGGTCCATGCTCTAGTCGTGGGCACATGCCATAGCAGTAATATTTTTGTGAAAAATAGATTATTTATAAATAATTACCCCCTCCATCCTAAAATAGTAGTTACTGACTTGGCTTTGTCTAGATACACATGTATTTCAATGTATTTTAGTACTTAGATGCTCCCTCATTTGCAAATTAGAAAGCATACTAGGTTTTGTCGAAGTCAATATTTATAAAGTTTGACCAACTATATGTACAAACATACTAACTTACATAATGTCAAACACATATAATATGAAAACATGGTTCGTGATGATTCTGATAACATTGAGTTAATGTTGTAGATGTCCATATTATTTTCTAGATATTTAGGCTCCAGGGCAGCCTATCCTGCACGCTGGACCCATGTCGATGGGTCATCCACACCAGCACAATTTCGACGGCAATCTTGGTTCAAGGCTTAAATCAAGTCGAATTGATAAGTTTGGGCATAAAATTCCGTAATCACTGAGTTAGATGACTAAAATCGAAACACCATAAGAACGGTTAGTGTGTTTATCTCTGGTCCATGTCGTACAAGTGAACAATTACATAAAAGTCGTGCTAAACCCCTAAATACTCCATAATAACATTAGCAGCAAACTTAGTTTATATCCAAAATACATCCTTCCTAGTACCAAAAGAGAACCTACATGCGACTACTACTAGTAAACTGGAGTAGTAAAATAGTACTACTAGTAGTACTATTTATCTGCTAATAGACCATTACAGTCTTGATCATCAGCCGTAGTTTAAGATCATTTTTCCTATCGATGCATATCGAGAAATATACATGGGTGGACTGTCCAACCTTCATCAGGAACTACGGCGGCACCCCGAGGTACGTCCTGAGCTTGTCGGACGGGAGGTTGGCCGACGACGAGCGGCTCGTCATCTCGATTACCACATTAAGGCTCTCGACCATTGACAAGTCCGCCAACCCCGGCGGGCCAGGCACACACAGTTTCACTGTGTACCGCGGCCACAAGCACCTGTCCTGCTTGATGCACACCAAGGACACAACGGTGTCCGGCCCGAGTGCGCTGATGGTCAGGCCAAACACGGCACCGTCATCCCCGCAGAGGAAGCGTGTGAATCCCCTCGTGCTTGTTGGTGGTGGAGTCGGGATGAGGCAAAAGAAGGCGCTGTCGTTGATAGCCCTGGTTACTATGACCCCATGGGCCTCCTTCATGTGGGGAAGGTTCCCTGCCGGCGAGGCAATGAAATCACATGTGGAATCAATGCAGGAGCACGGGCCGTGCGAGCACGCGATCTTGTGCTCGTCGAGCTTGTCGAAGACGACCAAGCTAAAACAGCCATTGTAGGGGCACTCAATCATCACCTCAGACTGGACGACATCGATAGCAGCCGGCTCACAGTCGAATCCGCCGACGCGGTGCACGAATTTGTGGGAGTCGTTATAGAGGGGAGATCGGTTCGCCGATGTAGTGCCCGCCGACCAGAAACCCGGGTTGGGTGGGTATACTGAAGAGTATACTGATTGAGTTTCGTACTGTACTGGTATGATTGTAGAGGAATACGCTAGGCATGGGCGCACCAGCGGAAATTGCACTTGGCCATTTTTTTCTTAGACAGTGTCCACACGATGTACATGATTCGTCAAAACAAAAAGGATGCAGAAAGTTGATAGGTGAGTAATAAAGCAGGTGTCACGCTGTACTGTACCAGACAGTAAAATACAGACAGAGGGAGAGAACGAGGCAAGAAGATCCAGGTGAGTGAGAGGCAAGAAGATCTACTCCTGGAGAGAGACGAAAAGCCTGCGTCCTGCTGCAGGGTGTACAGTGCTGCAGGGGAGAGATGGAGGACTGGATGCATGTATTCCACACCAACCTGTAATTAACTATTTTGGTCTTATCAAATTTATATGGCCTTAATAATCCTTGACAGAGGAAGTACTAGTAATAGTAGTATGTGTAGTACTACATCTTACAACAAATCAGACAAACAAGTACTGCATTTATCAGTGGTACTTTTTTTGAGAAATTATAATTAGTAGTAGTATTTAGATATGTGAAAAACTAATCCAAGTTACTACTCCAATGGAGAGTACGATCACTCTGTTTTATGGATTCTTGTTTACTATACATACTAGTAGTAAAAGCTAGAATGTAGATTGTTTCAAAACAAATTTTGGCTCTACAATATCAAGCATACGCGCAAATCTCAAAAGGCCCTTCATTGCTTAGTTTCAGGGATCTTGTGCTAAATGCATGGACTTGGATGTAATTTTCATTTTTATGAGGTCCTTGATTTAACTTGTACTTCCACCAATCATGTGTTAACTAATAAAGCCCATCGCTCCTACGGGACCTACCACAATTAAAAAATAATTACACTGTCCTGATTATCAGACAAAGTGGAACATGGTTTCTTATAATTCCAAAGTTTTAAGAAATAGGATGTTTCCAGCTTCCCAGCTAACTTTGTACACTTTAGTGAGTTTTTGCCGATTTAACGAAATTAGGTCAAACTTTTGCTACACAAGTAAGGGCAATTGATTTCTATTGAATTAAATGTATTTTTAGAGGTAGATGGGTGATGTAGTAAACAATGTCGTCGGTGTTAGTTTCCAACTATCACGAAAGAACATTTAATTCTCATTTTTTGAGTGATGACAAGATTATTCTTTTACGTAAAGAAACTTTGAAGAATATGGATCTGAATACCACAAGACAAGTTTTCAGACATAAAGAGTGGACCAACATGTTGTGCTGATGATACCCATATTTTATGAACTTTCAAACTTCCAAGCTAACTCCGCCAACTTGAATGACTTTATGCCAATTATTTATCAAATTTAGATCAAATTTGAACTACAAGGAAATTGTAGGTTGCTTTGAAAGTTTTATGAAAACTCTTCTGGAGGTACCTATTTAGGGGACAATTAATATATCATAAACCATCGAGAGGTTTGACGACACGTTTAACTTCGTGCTAAGATTTTGCATCTTGACAATTCAACAAAATGAGGTCAAACTTGATCTACATGTAAGCTCGAAAGATTTCTCTTGAATTAAATGTTTGTCGATATTTGAATGACTTCCTAGCTAACTCTTTCCATTTGAATGACTTTATGTTGATTTATCGAAATTAGGAAAAATTTGAAACTACAAGTAAATTGTCACTCCGGTAACCCCTACGATTAGTAGCCAAATACACAATGCATTCCCCTAGGCCCATATAGGTGAAGTGTCATGTAGTCGACGTTCACATGACACCACTAGAAGAAGTACACCACAACTTAAATATCAAACTATTGAATCTTTCTCAACACTCCACTACTAACAACATGACTTATCCCATGTCCTCAAGAACAAAACGAACTACTCACAAGACATCATATGGATCATGATCAGAGATGATATAATGATATGTAACAACCTGAATATAAACAATAATTCAATGGTTCCCTCAATAGCATCAACTACAAGGAGTAATCAACACCGGGAAAGTTTCCCCTAAGAACTATGCAAGATTCAACCCGATTGTAACAGCGGTATGAAGTGGTGATGATGGTGCTGGTGGAGATGATGGTGGTGGTGATGATGATGATGATCTCGATGAAGTCTAGCTTGATGGTGGTGTTGATGGCAACGATCTTCCCTCTCTGGCAAGGAATTCCCCGGGCAGAATTCTATCTGCCGGAGAGATCTTTCTCTCTCTGTGTTTTCCGCCCCGCAGAGGTGGCGGAATCTTTCTCTGGTCGCTCCCCAAGTCTTAGGGTTTCGGGAGGATAATATATGGTAGAGGGGAGAGGCTGGAGTAGACCAGGGCAACCACACCACCTGGTGGCGCGGCCTGGGGTGGCCCGTACCAAGGGGTGGTGTGGGCCCCCTGTGGCCCATCTCCACTTCCCTTTCTGGCTTCCTTCGTCTTTTGGAAAAATAGGATTTCCATGTATTTTCCTGATTCTGATCTTCGCGAATTTTGCGTCCAAACAGCACCTTTTCCATCAGAATCCTGACTACAGCGGTCCATGCTCCAAAAGTCATCAACCATGCAAAAACAGATGAAATAACATAAGTATCATCTCTTAATATGAAATATATCAATGAATAACAGTAAATTATGATATAGAATAGTGATGCAAAATGGACATACCAGTTGCTTTGAAAGTTCTACGAAAAAGCTTTTGAGGGGCACCCATCGAGGGGTCACAATCAATATGCCAGACACCACCGACAGTTTTGACGATAGTTTGAACTTTTTGCTAAGATTTTGTATCCTGACTATTTAACGAAATTAGGTCAAACTTGAGCTACAAGCAATTAAGCGTAATAGATTTCTCTTGAATTAAATGTCTTTTCTAGGATAGATGGGTGCATCTTCTTGTAGTAAACAATGCTGTTAGTGTGAGTTTCCAACTATCGGGAAGTAACATTCTCAATTTTTTGAGTGATATCGAGATTATTTTCTCCTATAAAGGAGGTCCGAAGAATAAGGATCTAAATGCCACAAGCCAAGTTTTCACACATATATAGTGGACCAACATATTGTACTTACGATTTCCCGTGTTTTATGAGTTCTCAAACATCCTATAGCTTATCACTCTGCCCACTTGAATGACTTTATATGTCGATTAATCAAAACTAGGTCAAATTTGAACTATATACTACAAGTTTTGTAGGTTGCTATGAAAGTTATACGAAAAAGCTTTTGGAGGTACCCATCGGGGTTCACAATCAATATATGAGAAACAATCTAGAGTTTTGACAACTGGTTTGACTTTATGCTGAGATTTTGCATCATGACACTATTTAACGAAATTGGGTCAAACTTGATCTACAAAGTAAGCGCGATAGATTGCTCTTGAGATATATGACTTTTCAAAGGTAGATGGGTGTATTTTCCTGTAGTAAATAATGTCGTCAGTGTGATTTAGTAACTATCAGGAAACAACATTCGGTTCTCAATTTTTCGGGTGATGACGAGCGAGCTTGTTCTTCTCCGTAAAGAAATGTCCAAAGAATATTGGATCTGAATGCTAGAAGCCAAGTTTACCGACATATATAGTTGACCAACATGTTGTACCAACGATTCCCATGTCTTATGACTTTTCAAACTTCCTAGGTAACTCTACCCATTTGACTGAATGACTTTATGTCGATTTATCAAAATTAGGTCAAATTGGAAACTTCAAGTACGTTATAGGTTGCTTTGGTAGTTTTACAAAAAAAACTTTTGGAGGCACCCACCAACGGGTCACAATTAATATATCATAAAACATTGAGAGTTTTGACGATAGGTTCAACTTCTTGCTAATATTTTGCATCTTGACAATTTAACAAAATTAGGTCAAACCTGATCTACAAGTAATTAAGCGCGATAGATTGCTCTTGAAATTAAATGTATTTTCAGAGGTATATCGGTGTATCTTGTCGTAGTAAACAATTCCGTCAATGTGAGTTTCCAACTATCAAGAAAGAACATTCAATTCTACATTTTCCAAGTGAAGACGAGCGAGGTTGTTCTTTTTCGTAAGAAGTCTGGAGAATAATTGATGTGAATGACATGCCAAGTTTACCGACATATATAGTGTACCAACATGTTGTACCAACGATTCCCATATTTTATGAGTTTTCAAACCTCCTAGCTAACTCTACCCATTTGTCTGAATGACTTTATGTCGATTTATCAAAATTAGGTCAAATTTGAAACTTCAAGTACATTATAGGTTGCTTTGGTAGTTTTACAAAAAACCTTTTGGAGGTACCCATCGACGGGTCACAATGAAGATATCATAAAACACCGAGAGTTTTGACGATAGGTTCAACTTCTTGCTAAGATTTTGCATCTTGACAATTTAACGAAATTAGGTCAAACCTGATCTACAAGTAATTAAGCGTGATTGATTACTCTTGAAATTAAATGTATTTTTAGTGGTAGATTGGTGTATCTTGTTGTAGTAAACAATTCCGTCAATATGAGTTTCCAACTATCTGGAAAGAACATTCAATTCTACATTTTTCAAGTGAAGACGAGCGAGGTTGTTCTCTTTCGTAAGAAGTCCGGAGAATATTGGATGTGAATGCCATGCCAAGTTTATAGAGATATATAGTGGACCAACATGTTGTACCAATGATTCCCATGTTTTATTTATGAGTTCTCAAACTTCCTATCTAACTCTGCCCATTTTACCGAATGACTATATGTGGATTTATCGAAATTAGGTCAAATTTGAAAGTACAAGTTAATTGTAGGTTGCTTTGAAAGTTTTAAGAAAAATATTTTGGAGGTACCCATCGAGGGGTCACAATTAATATATCTGAAAACAACGAGAGTTTTGACGATAGGTTCAACTTCTTGCTAATATTTTTCATCTTGACAATTTAACGAAATTAATTATGTCAAACATGAGCTACAAGTAAGCGCAATAGATAGCTCTTGAATTAAATGTCATTTCAGAGGTATATGTGTGCATTTTCTAGTAGTAAGCAGTGCCGTGGGTGTGAGTGTCCCACTACTAGGAAAGAACATTGAATTCTCCGTTTTTCGAGTGAAGACGAACGAGGTTAGTTATTCTTTTCCGTAAAGAGAAGTCCAAAGAATATTGGATGTGGATGCCACAAGACAAGTTGACAGACCTATATATATATATATATTTAGTGGATCGACAACATGTTGTACTTGTGATTCCCATGTTTTATGGGTTTTGAAACTTCCTATAGCTAACCCCGCACATTTGAATAACTTTATGTCGATATCTCAGAATTAGGTCAAATTTGAAACTACAAGTAAATTTTAGGTTTTGCTTTGATAGATTTATGAAAAAGCTTTTGGACGTACCCATCAAGGGTTCAACAATGGAGCCAACGCCAACGCCAAGGAACCAAGGACTCACAACGATTCCAAGCATATTAAGCGCCGATTTCACTCCATCGGCGAGCATGTCAAGGATGAAGACATAAAGATTTGTAAAGTGCACATGGACCTGAATGTAGCAGATCCGTTGACTAAAGTTCTCCCTAGGTAAAAACATGATCAACACCAAAACTCCATGGGTGTTAGATTTATCACTATGTGAACTAGATTATTGTCTCTAGTGCAAGTAGGAGAGTGAAGGAAATAGGCCTTGAGAGGCAATAATAAAGTTGTTATTATGTATTCCTTGTAAATGATAGATGTTTATTTTGCATGCTATATTTGTATTGATAGGAAACGTCAATACATGTGTGTTTAATAAACAAAAAGTGTTCCTAGTTATGCCTCTCTTATAGACTAGCTTGTTGATTAACAAGATGATCAAGGTTTCCTGATCATGGACATTGGATGTTGTTAATAACAAGGTAACAACATTTGTGAAATGATGTGATGAACATTCATCCAAAATATAGCATTACGATCAAGTCATTATTTTTATATTGCTATAACATCATACGAAGTAGTCTTAGTCCTTAGACCATGAGATCATGTTAATTGCTAACACCGGAAGAGTATCTTGATAACATCAAACGTCACACCGTAACAGGGTGACTATAAAGGTGGGTTCAGTGATGTGAAGGTGTTATGTTGAGGCTCATGGATCAAGACTGGAATTTGTCAATCCCGATGATGGATAGATATACTCTGGGCCCTCTCGGTGATATCACATTAAGATAGCCTGCAAGCAAGTGATGTGATCACTAGAATGTTATATCACGGGAATGAGAAAAGAGTGCACGTCGGTAATGAGATCAAACTAGGTATTTGGATACCGATGATCGAATCTCGGACATGTATTATATCATGAGACAAAGGGATTAAAGTACTAACGTTAAATGTTCTCACGATCATAGAAGTCATCGTTGAATATGCAGGAGTCAATATGGATCTCCAGGTCCCGCTTCTAATTATTGATCTGAGAGGAGTCTCAATCATGTCTACATTAATCGCGAACCATAGGGTGATACACTTAAGGTTTGCCGGACTCCATTTAGGAGCACATATGTTCCAGACAAAAGGTTTGCAAAGCGCAGGAAATGTTTCGACAGAAACCGGAATTGTTTCGGGTGAAATTGCAGAAAGTGGTTCTGCATGTGATATTGAAATGTTGCAAGGGGTTTTATGTGAATGTTTGTTAATTAAAGTAATTAACAAAATTCTGAATAAAATAAATAAGAGAGTTTTATTAATTGAGAGTGGCATTAAATTTGGTGGAAGTTTAATGCATGTGAGTGGAACTTTGGGTGGAGCTTGAATTGATGTGAGTGGAGCTTCCACCACATGAATGAGGAATAGGTGGGGGCACCCTCCTTGGCCGCCGGACATGGTAGGGGAGGAGCCCCCTCTCCTCCCTCACAAAGCACACCTCCTCGTGAAGGATCTCTCTCCCCTCTAGATATTCCCCCATGGTCTCGGATTAGCGAGATACATGTTCCCGGTGGCCTTGCGTCTGGAAAAGTTGGTACTTCCGATGATTCTACTCGTTCCTACTCGTTAACAAAACTTGTTGTCTTCGAGGGTAAGTTCTCCATGGATGCATGTCCACCCGTTGCTCTTGGCGTATAGTTCTCATCGTAGGATTTTTTTTCTATGTTGCGGACCGAACAGTGGTATCAGAGCCTGATCTATGCGTAGGTGCTTTGCACGGGTAGTACACATATGTTTATATGTGGGCGATGATGATCATGTTATTGCATCTTCTACGTATTTTGGATATTGGTGGCATAGTGGGATGCAGCGGCCCGGACCAACATTACATGTCATCGTACATGAGACCGGTTCCACCACTGACATGCAACTAGTTTTGCATAAGTGGCTAGCGGGTGTCTGTCTCTCCCACTATAGTCAATATCTGATTTACAACGAGTTGCTAATAACTTGGTTATCCTCGTTGTGGTTCATGTTCGTAGGTAAGACCGGTTCTATCTCCGAAAACCCTAAGCCACGTAATACTTGCAATTGATATATTAGAGGCGTCTAGTTTAGATCATTGCTGGGCTAGTGTCTTGATATGGTATTTTTGTAAGTAGATGTATGATATATACTTTTACAACTCACTTAACGAGTAAGTTCCATAGACCTTGGCCTTACACACATAGGAATGATAGAGATCATACCACGATGCAAATGATAGAGATCAAATGCATGGACCATATCATCTCACTTCACACATTAGATGTTAGCATCTTATATTGCTAGTTTGGCGGTTTTGGTAGCATTATAAGATGATCCCTCATTTAGATATCAAGATAAAATGTGTTCTTCCTTAAGTATGCACCATTTTGTGGATCGTGTTTTGAGGCATCACGTGATGATCGGGTGTTCTCGACTCTACACTTTTATACAACGGGTGTAAGACAGTTTTACACACGCGAATACTAAGGTTCTTACTTGGCGAGCCTAGCATGTATAGACATGGCCTCAGAACACAGACCTAAAGGTTAAGCATGAGTCATATAGTTGATATGATGCCCATATAGATTCTCGCCTTTGAAGCTACACCGACTCACGCGATGATCGGACTTGGTGTAGTGGATTTGGTTCATGTAATCACCAAAAGGACATGAGGGATGTCGTTTTTGAGTGGGAGTTCATTAGTAATTTGGATTAGTTGAACTCAATCTATCATACACTTAGTCTAAATATACTTTAAAAATTCTGTTGTAGATGGCACCACCTGCTTTTAATTTTAATGTGTTCATGGAGAAAGAGAAGCTTGCTGCGAATGGTAGCAACTTCACCAACTGGGCTATGAATTTGAGGATTCTCCTCACTGCTGCACAAAAGAAATATGTGCTAGAGGCGCTGCTAGGCCCCCCACCAGCTCCTGATGCCCCTGACGAGGAAAAGAATGTCTATATAACTCGTCAGGAGGACCACAACTTAGTTCATTGCGGCATACAGAATGGGCTAGAGCCAGAACTTCGAAACCGTTTCGAAAATGGCAATGCCTTTGATACCATGGGAGAATTGAAAATGATTTTCGATACCCATGTTGCCGTAGAGAGTTATAATGCTTCTGAAAAGTTCTTTAGCTGCATGATGGAGGAGAACAACTCCGTTAGTGAGCACGTACTCAAAATGTCTGGTACGCTGATAAGCTTGTGTCCTTGGGAATAACGATTCCCATTGACTTAGGTATACATCGTGTTTTCCAATCTCTGCCACCTAGCTACAAGAGCTTCGTGATGAACTATAATATGCAGGGCATGAAGAAGTCTCTTCCCGAGCTTCTGTCAATGCTTAAGACTGCAGAAGTGGAGATTAGGAAAGAACATCAAGTGTTGATGATCAATAAAACTACCGGTTTCAAGAAGGACAAGAAAGGCAAGCATAAGGGAAAGAAGGGCGGAAAATCTGTTGCCGCACCTGAAAAGAAACCTCGGGCTGGCCCTAAGTCTGATACCGAGTGCTACTATTGCAAGGGGACTGGCCATTGGAAGCGCAACTGCCCCAAGTATTTGGCGGACAAGAAGGCCATCAAGGCAAACAAAGGTATATGTGATATACATGTAATTGATGTGTACTTGACTAGTACTCGCAGTAGCACCTGGGTATTTGATACGGGATCGGTTGCTAATATATGTAACTTGGTTCAGGGGCTACGGAACAAGCGACAACTAGCAAGGGATGAGGTCACGATGCGGGTCGGCAATGGATCAAGAGTTGATGTGATCGTCGTCGGAACGCTACCTCTCCATATGCCGCCAGGATTAGTTATAAACGTGAATAATTGTTATTTGGTGCCTGCACTAAGCATGAACATTGTATCCGGATCGTGTTTGATGCAAAGTGGTTATTCGTTTAAGTCTAAAAACAACGGTTGTTCGATTTATATGAATAATATCTTTTATGGTCATGCACTTGTGTTGAATGGTTTATTTCTGTTGGATCTCGATAGTAGTATTACGCATATTCATAATGTTGATGCTAAAAGGATTAAGCTTGATAATGATATATCTGCACATATGTGGCACTGCCGTCTAGGTCATATTGGCGTTAAACGCATGAAGAAACTCCATTCTGATGGACTTTTGGAATCACTTGATTTTGAATCATTTGATACATGTGAGCCATGCCTTATGGGCAAGATGACTAGAACGCCATTTTCCCGTTCAATGGAACGGGCGACAGATTTATTGGAAATCATACATACTGATGTGTGTGGACCAATGAGTGTGTCTACGCGAGGTGGATATCGTTATTTTGTTACATTTACGGATGATTTGAATAGATACGGGTATATCTATTTGATGAAACATAAGTCTGAAACCTTTGAAAAGTTCAAGGAATTTCAGAATGAAGTGGAAAATCATCGTAACAGAAAGATCAAATTTCTGCGGTCCGACCGTGGAGGAGAGTATCTTAGTTACGAGTTTAGCACACATATGAAAGACTGTGGAATAGTTTCACTGCCATTTTGGGGTTATGCACTGGAAACCGCTGCATTCACTTTAAATAGGGCACCATCTAAATCTGTTGAAAAGACACCGTATGAATTATGGTTTGGAAACAAACCTAAGCTATCATTTCTTAAAGTTTGGGGATGCGATGTTTATGTGAAGAAACTTCAACCCGATAAACTCAAACCCAAAGCATAAAAATGCGTCTTCATAGGATACCCTAAGGAAACGATTGGGTATACCTTCTATCACAGATCCGAGTCCAAGGTTTTTGTTGCCAAGAATGGATCCTTTCTTGAGAAGGAGTTTCTCGCGAAAGGTGTGAGTAGTCGGAAGGTAGAACTCGAAGAGGTTATTGAACCTTCTCTTCATGAAATGGCGAGTAGCGCAGCACCGGAAGTTGTTTCGGAGTTGACTTCACCTAATGAGGAGAGAGCTAATGATATTTATCATGAAACTCCAAAAGAGGACACTACCGAACCTCGCAGGTCAAGTAGGACACGTGCAGCTCCTTAACTGTATGGCAATCCTGTTATGAATTTCATGATTGATGAAATAGATGGCCCTGGACATATGAAGAAGCGATGATGAGCCCTGATTCCAACAAATGGCTAGAAGCCATGAAATCCGAGATGGAATCCATATACGAAAACCAGGTTTGGACCTTGGTGGACTTACCTCACGATCGAAAGGCCGTTGAGAATAAATGGATTTTCAAAAGAAAAACGGGTGCTGATGGTAATGTGACCATCTATAAGGCTCAAATTGTCGCAAAGGGGTTTCGACAAATTCAAGGAGTTGACTATGATGAGACATTCTCTCCCATAGTGATGCTTAAGTCGGTTAGGATTATGTTAGCAATTGTTGCATATTTCGATTATGAAATATGGCAGATGGATGTCAAAACTGCGTTCCTCAATGGTAATATTGAAGAAGATTTGTATATGATACAACCTAAGTGTTTTGTCGATCCTAAGGATGCTGATAAGGTATGCAAACTTCAGGGATCCATCTATGGACTGAAGCAAGCATCCCGAAGTTGGAATCTCCGCTTTGATGAGATGATCAAAGAGTTTGGATTTGTCCAAACTTATGGAGATGCTTGTATTTACAAGAAAGTGAGTGGGAGCAATGTGGCATTTCTAATATTATATGTGGATGACATATTATTGATTGAAAATGATATAGATCTTTTAAAGAGTGTTAAAAGTTATCTAAACAGCAAACTTTCGATGAAGGACCTTGGTGAAGCTTCATATATATTGGGCATTTTAATCTATAGAGATAGATCAGGACGCCTAATTGGGCTATCGCATAGTACATACCTTGATAAGATATTAAAGAAGTTTAATATGGACGGAAGTAAGAAGGGGTTCTTACCTATATTGCAAGGCAAGACATTGAGTAAGACTCAAAGTCCGGCTATGGCGGAAGAAAGAGAGATAATGGATAAGATCCCCTATGCCTCAGCCATAGGCTCTATAATGTATGCCATGCTATGTACCAGACTGGATGTGGCACATGCTCTTAGTTTGACAAGTAGGTACCAATCTGATCCAGGTTCGGAACACTGGATAGCGGTCAAGAATATCCTCAAGAAGAACTAGGGATATGTTTCTTATATATGGAGGTGAAGAAGAGCTAGTCGCTAAGTGTTATGTCGATGCTAGCTTTGACACTGATCCGGATGACTCTAAGTCTCAATCCAGATACGTATTTCTCTTGAACGGAGCAGCAGTTAGTTGGAGGAGTTCCAAACAACCTGTGGTGGCTGGACCAAAGACGAAGGTGGAATATGTTGCTGCTTCAGAAGCAGCACAGGAAGCGGTTTGGATGAAGGAGTCCATAACGGAACTAGGTGTGGTTCCTAGTGCGTTGGACCCAATGGTGATCTATTGTGACAAAAATGGAGCCATAGCCAACGCCAAGGAACCAAGGTCTCATATGAATTCCAAGCATATTAAGCACCGGTTTCACTCCATCCGCGAGCATGTCAAGGATGGAGACATAAAGGTTTGTAAAGTGCACACGGACCTGAATGTAGCAGATCCCGTCCAATTCCGAGAATATTTCCTTACTAGCTTTTCTGAAACCAAAAACAACAGAAAATAGGCAACTGGCACTATGGCATCTTGTTAATAGGTTAGTTCTAGAAAATGTATAAAAATACCTCAAAGTGTAAACAAAACACAAGAAAGTTGATATAAAACAAGCATGGAGCATCAAAAATTATAGATACATATAAGACATATCAAGCATCCCCAAGCTTAACTCCTGCTCGTCCTCGAGTAGGTAAGTGATAAAAAGAATAATTTTTGAGGTGACATGCATGATCACAATATCAAGGTATTTGTAAAGTATTGATAGCTGGGATCAAAGTACTCTAAACATGAACATGAAAGATAGAGTTCTAACAATAAGACATAGCAACTATGTTGTAACATGAAAAGGTACAAACGAAAGATCATGAATAACAATGCATTGAAAGACGTTTGTTTGTTTCACATACAGAAAACATAATAAGAGTGGCATTCAGCTTGTCCCTCATGGTATAGCAAAACATAAATGCATAGGACACCTTCAAAGTTCATAAGGGTGACTAGATACAAATAATTTAAGGACAAGCAATATCAAAGTTATGAATCAATCAACAAGTTTTGGGATAATTCACGTTAAACTAAGAATGACCACTATGCTCTCTCAATTTGTGCATAAAGATAGAAGATGGAGACTCCACATAAAAGTAAAAAGAAAGGCCCTCCACAGAGGGAAGCAGAGATTTCAAGTTTCATAAAGAGCTTCCAAAAATTATGGTACTTATTATCTTTCAGCTCTCATTGCCCCTATCATAAGCATCTTGAGGTTATTAAGGTTAAAGTGACACAAATATGAGGATATGTTTGACAAGTTATAAGTTGAAAATTTCATGCCCCTTGCTTACGAGTACCAAACCTCATGCTACGCAACTTTAAACACAAGTAAGTTCTTGTCATTGTAAGTACATGTGTATCATAGAGAACCACCAATGGGGTACCCCTTGCCCCATGACACAGGAGCTTTCCCATATCAAAATGACAAGGCAATAGACAATGAGCATCTCAGCGATCTTTTTATTTGTTATTTGCTTAGGTTTTTATTGAGGATGCTTCACATAATGCTCACTATGGTTATGCTGCAAGTTTCCACCATGATTAGGCATGGCTTAGGCTAGCCGCCCAGACATTTCTCTAACACACATAAAAACTCCATGAGCTTACAAGCACCCTTTTATTTCACACCGCCGGGATCCATAAACAAAAGAACATGATATCAACTGAATAATAAGTGCAATGTGGATAGCGTTCCCCATGTTAACATGGTTCTGCTATTTCACAACTTATAAAGTGCAAGCATATTAGAAACATAGATGGACAAAATGGTTCAAGTTTATTAAGTGCAAGAAAATAAAGTGTGCCATCAAGTTTGTAAGAGCTTTAATCACTAATTTTCACATAACAAAAGTTTAATTTGGAAGATAGATAAAAACATGAATGTACTTGGAATGGTGTAACACACCATGCATAGGAATTTATAGTGGACTCTTTGGAATAAATTTGTTTTCTGGGAGGTTGGATGCGTGAGTGGAACTCATATGTGGTACAGGTGGAGGCTAGCAAAAGACTGGGAGCGACCAACTAAGAGAGCAATAATGGCCATAATCATGCAAAGCGACAAAAGATTATTAATTATAGCATAAAGTGATATTGCAAGTCAAAAACTAAATGATCATAGAGGCTATGGTGACTGGTTCATAGTCTTAATATGGTGTAAGCATGTGCCAAGTCAACCCAAATAAAGCATCAAAGGAGAATACCACAATATTATGCTTTTGTATGCTAAAACAACAGATGATTCTTTCAACGCACATTAAGTAATCTCAATTGTTCGAAACAAGTCATGCTACAAAAATAATCACTAAGCATATGGTCAAAGCAACATCTAGATTGACATGATAGAGTCTAAGTCATAGTCAAAACAAGCTTCCTTTTATACCACTATAAGCATGAAACTTCCTACTCTTTTCCAACACCAATGAATTATTTGAAAAAACTCTCAAAGATAATAATCAATAAAGACCAGAGAGCATGTCTCAGCCATCTACAAAGAATTACTAAAAAGTTCTAAGCCAAAAGAATAAGAAAACTAAAGCTAAACGCAGTGCTAGCAAAGGAGAATAGTCACAAAACAATAAGAGTGAAAACTAGAGTGTTCTCGACAATGAATAACAGGGTGTGTCTCTCTCCAAAAGAAGTGTGTTGGGATCCAACCAACTTATTGTGGCCAATAAAGAAAAATAAAACAAAAAACAAAGATGCTCCAAGAACAACACATAGTGCATAAGGTAATAAAAATAAAGTGTCTTGAAAGAAGACCTGAGATTATTGATGAAGAAGGGGATGCCTTGGGCATCCCCAAGCTTTGACGCTTGTACTTCTTGAATATTTCTTGGGGTGACACGGGTGGCTTCCCCAAGCTTGTGCTTTTGTCCACACTTCAT
The DNA here is from genome assembly GCA_910589775.1 of Avena eriantha. Taxonomy (NCBI): domain Eukaryota; kingdom Viridiplantae; phylum Streptophyta; class Magnoliopsida; order Poales; family Poaceae; genus Avena; species Avena eriantha. The sequence continues at coordinate 491,887,116 of OU342742.1, forward strand.
CTCATCACATCATTCTCTCCCTACACTTGAAAACTTCCTTCATATAAATCATCACACAATCTTCATTAGCAACATTAGTGTAATATCATACTCATCATTTTAGTCATCATATATTGGAGGCATAGTATCATCAAAGTAAATTTTCTCCTCCATGCTTGGGGGACTAAAAATATCATGCTCATCAAAACCAGCTTCCCCAAGCTTAGAATTTTCCATAGAATTAGCAATAATGGTGTTCAAATAATTCATACTAATAATATTGCCATTAGCATGCAAATAAAGTTCCATAGGTTTTTTAATTTTCTCTTCAAACTCTTCATGTCCTAACTCAAGATAAATACTATAAAACTCTCTAATTTTGTTGTTGTTTTCCATTAAGCCTAACTAGTGAAAATAAAAACAAGAAACAAAAAGATATAATTCTAGGCTCCAAAGGAAATAAGTTCGAGCACTCACACACCAGCAACAATACTAGAAGATAGCTTAGTAACCAGATGATGTGAGTACCTTTAACCTTAACTCCCTGGCAACGGTGCTAGAAAATAGCTTGATGTCTATGCACACTTCTATTCTTGTAGACAGTGTTGGGCCTCCAAGTGCAAAGGTTTGTAGAACAATAGCAAGTTTCCCTTAAGTGGATCACCCAAGGTTTATCGAACTCGGGGAGGAAGTGGTCAAAGGTATCCCTCTCAAGCAACCCTGCAATCAAGATACAAGAAGTCTCTTGTGTCCCCTACACAACCAATACACTTGTCAGGTGTATAGGTGCACTAGTTCAACGAAGAGATAGTGAAATACAAGTAATATGGATGATCATAAGTTGTAATTGCAATCTGAAATAAGTGTGGCATCAAGCAAACATGTAACAGGACTGATTGTAAATGGTGTTTCAGTACTTAGAAAAAAGGCTTAGGAATCATACTTTCACTAGTGGACACTCTCATATAAATATCTTCTCTTCATTATGCTACCCTGAACTACTCTCCGGTTGGACGATGTAGGGCAATAACAGTGCACCTTAAAGTTTGCATTACCCATCTAGATAACCCCTCACTATTACCTTGAACGCTAGATGGTTCCAACAAACACCACAATCTCATAGAGACATCCAACTCAAATTATACGCATGATAAGTATTTCTGTAACCTTAGCCTAAGTGCCACACGGTGTGCACACTGTCAACTTCACACACGTGGGGATAAGCAGAGATTAATTAAAGCACTTGAGTAGCAGAATAGATCTACTTATTCAACTAGATTACAAAGATCATGATCTCAATAAGATCATGCATAGAGAGAGAGATGAACACATAGCTACTGATAGATCCCTTAGCCTCGAGAGAGAACTACTCCCTCCACATCATGGGAGTCAGCAACGGTGATGGAGATGGCGGTGGAGTAGATGGCTCCGGGGGCACTTCCCTATCTCGGCAGGGTGCTAGAACAGAGACTTATGTCCCTCAAATCTCCTCTTCGGTGGCGGCGGTGCTGCGGAACTTTTCGTGGAATTCTGATCTGGTACTTAGGGTTTTTGTCTCGGGGTGTTTATATAGGTGAAGAGGCGAAGTCGGTGGCCGCCGAGGTGCCCACACCACCTGATGGTGCGCCTGGGGGCGGCGCCACCCTAGGGCGTTGCCGCCTCGTGGCCCCTCTTCGGTTGCCCTTCAGACTCCATGTTGCTTCTGGTAAAATATTGACTTTGGCTTTTGTCCCGTCCAATTCCGAGAATATTTCCTTACTAGCTTTTCTGAAACCAAAAATAGCAGAAAACAGGCAACTAGCACTGTGACATATTGTTAATGGCTTAGTTCTAGAAAATGTATAAAAACATAAGAAAGTTGATATAAAACAAGCATAGAGCATCAAAAATTATAGATACATTTACGATGTATCAGTGTCTGATGACGATGCCCCCAAGGATCAGCCAGCTCCAGCAGCGTGAAAGCTGAAGAGCTCCACATCTAACGCTGCTACCGAGGCGAAGAAGAAGAAGAAAACAGAGAGTGGAGTCTCCAGACATTCCACCGCCGCCTTAGAGGCGGAGAAGAAGAAATCCACCGGCATTCCCCTCACCAAGGCTCCTGCCGTGGAGTAAGTGTATTTCTGCTCCGGCTTGTATTTTCAGCTCATATCCTTTTTCAACTCTTGTACTTATACTTTGTATGTTTCAGGAGGAAAGCCAGTGTTAGTTTGAAGCGATCCTCCGAAGATGTTGGAGGGTCAAAAAACATTCATGACATGCTGACCAGGGACGTCGCCGCCAAGTCCTCTCCCGCTAATGCTCCCCTACTCCTGCCGCCAAGGCTTCTACTTGCCCCGCTGGGCCTTCGTCTCCCGTCATCCCTGATATCTCCGTCATGGAGACCGATGTCAATCCAACTCTTGATATCTCAGGCTCTGTCGAGGAAGACGTTGCTCCTAGTAGCCAGGTGATGCAGGAGAGCACTTCCTCTAAAGTGGTTGAAGCTCCGGCTAAGGATGCCACTGAGAAAGGGAAGCAAGTGACGGAAGAGGCGGAGGCAACTGTTAAGGCAGGAGCCACTAAGCCAACATCTGTACTGAAGATACAAGAGACGGATAGGGCATCATCCATTCCTCCGACTTCAACTTCTCTAGTGGCTGCAACTCCTCCAACGTTGTTCCTAGATGAGCTCATTGCACAGGCGGATGCCGTGTACAATAATGCCGGCATCTTCCAGACCGCATATGCCAATATGGCCAACAATCTTAAGCTCATTGCCATTGTAAGTCTTTTGATCTTCACTTCTTTTATTTTGTATAACATATCCCTCTGTATCTCCCCGAGCTCTTCTGCGGATAAACCAAAGTTATTGGCCTGAGTGCTCCAAAGAACTAATAGTATAAATTGATAGTGTTTCCCCCGAGCGTCTAGTAGGAAATTTAGAAGAATTCCGGCTAGATGTTCTAAGAGTAGCATACTTGTTGATTAAAATCTTGCACTGTAGCCCCCGAGCGTGTAGTTGAAACCACATAGTTCTGACTAGATGCTCTAGAGAAACTAAGCATGCTTGTTTGTTTGCAGAATGAGAATAGATGGAGGATCGCGGCTAATGAGAGATTTGCTGCTTTGCGGAAGGAGCTAGACCTTGAACAGGGTAAAACAACCTTCCTAAAGCAACATATCAAAAATAGCTAGAGTCTGTTTCTTTTAACAACTCTTTGGTTTTTCTCATGGATTCATTTCTGCCGTATTCTCATAGTACTTTCTGATTTCCGTCCTACAGAAGCCATCGCCAAGGCTAAGAGCATCATCGAGCAATCCAAGCATATCCAGGAGCTGGACGATGAGAACAAAATCTTGAAGAAGGACCTGGTCGATGCCATCAAGGGCCATGATGCGGCAAGGAAGGCGCTACAAGAATCTACTGACGCCGAGATGCGGTCCCTGAAGGAAGAGATTGCACAACTCAAGGAACAGAACCAGGCTGCCAAAGAGCAGAATGTAAGGAACCTTGAGGTGTACAAGACAATCCAGAAGGAGCGGGATGTCTTGGTGGAGACATGCAAGCAATCTGAGACGAGCATCTTTGGTAACCTTTCTCCGTCTTGGTCAATTCTATATTTTGGATAACCATTTGACTTGTTTGTACTCATGGTCCTTGTATATTATGCAAATCATAGCTCCCATTGGCTTAGCCAACCTGGGTGAAGGTGCTCCAGATTACAAGGAATGCATGATTCTTGCCAGCAACTTCGTCAGCACCGCCATTGCCCAGGCGACGGAGATAGCTCAACCCCTAGGCATCAATATCAAGGCGGCAGACTCAGTGGCCAAGTACACGGAAATCCTGCGCCAAGCCCTCAAGAAAGTCAAGGACTGGAAAGCCTCTTGCGTCCGGGCTGGTGCTAGGATGACCCTGTCCTTGGTCAAGGCACACTACGACAACGCCAACATCGATCTGGTGACTTCCGGGTTTCCCAAGCTGGATGAGGAAGGGATGGAAATCGATAGTGATGCTATTTGGAATTCCCTCTCCAGCTTCCACACTAGGATCGCCAAAATGGTCAACATAGATGTCTTCGTGCCTGCCAAGATCCTTGATGAAGACATGGCCTCGTCTGAGTCTAGCCCCTCTCCCTTTGAGTTTGAAGAGATTTCCCGGCCCGGCTCTCCTGATGATGCCACCACGAATCCCCCCCACAACAGAGCCATAAAAAACAATGTTGTATTAAATGTGTCTCTTCGAAGTGTATGCGGAAAAACTTATGTGTTATTTAAGGCAGAAAAACTTGTACTCAAGATTCCTGCAATTTATCTGTTTCCATCATGTGTATATTTTTTAAGCAAGTGTTGTCTTATCCATTATTCTGGTTTGTACGCTTGACCTTTCGTGAGACGGAAGACTCGCATCACAGAACTATGCTGTCAGGTGATGACGATTAATAGCACCGTCAAAAACATAAGAACAAAATCGCCGGCTTTGAGTGTTGAAAAGTCACTACTCCGGAATCCACGTAAAAACTTCAGAAAACGTGTAGACCAGAAAACTTAAGCTAATGCCCGTAGGCAGAATTTTCACAAGTGCAAATGCAAACTTGTGCATTAATGGTTTATATGATCCAAAAATGAACAACTAAAGGAGGTAAGACTTAGAGAATATGAGTGAACAAAATGCTTTATTTCATTGATCCTATAAGAAATTTATTACATAATATAAATGTGCTAAGTGTAAAAGGGACGTAGCTGTGCTATGTTCCATGGCCGATCTGTCTCCGGGTAATCATCATCGGAGTCACGTTGCTTGCGCTTGAGATTTTTTGGCCTATCTTTCAACTCGCGAATATCGATGAGGTAATAAGAACCATTTAGCAATGCTTTGCTTATGACGAACGGTCCTTCCCAAGGGGGGATAGTTTGTGTGATTTCTCCTGCTTGAGCCTAAGCACCCGATCCCCCTCTTTAAATGAGAGATGCTTTACGAGGTGACTATGGTATCCACACAGCTCCTGCTGGTAGATGGCGGATCTCTGGCATGCCAGCACATGCTCTTCTTCAAGTAGGTCCACAGATAGGCGTCTGGATTCTTCAGAATCCTCCTCCTTGTAGGGGGAAACTCTTGGTGCATCATGGAGGATGTCGGATGGGAGGACTGCTTCTGCCCCATAAACCATGAGGAGTCAAGCCGGTGGATCTGTTGGGTGTTTTACTTAAACTCCACAAGACAGATGGTAATTCCTCCGCCCATGCTCTAGCTGCTCTACGTAGCGGTGCCTCTAAGCATGGCTTGCTTCCATGGAGAATTAGTCCATTGGCCCTTTCAACTTGCCCATTTGACTGTGGGTGTGCCACAGATGCTAGGTCAAGGTAGATGCCTTTTTCATGACAATACTCCTCAACTTCTTCAAGAGATAAATTTCTGCCATTGTCGGTGATGATGCTGTGTGGGAGACCAAATCTCACCACTAGATCCCAGACAAATTTTAGGGTTGTTGCCCCATCAAGATTTCTAATGGGTTTAGCTTCAATCCATTTTGTGAATTTGTCCACTCCCACTAGCAAGTGTGTGAATCCACAAGGTGTTGTTTGCAAAGGTCCCACCATGTCCAGCCCCCAGACTGCAAATGACCAAGTTATTGGTATCATTCTCAATTCTTCAGCTGGAACACTTGGTTGTCTTGCATAAAACTGACACCCAAGGCATTTTTGTACCAACTTGTCGGCGTCCTCCTTGGCAGTTATCCAGTAGAATCCTTGTCGAAAGGCCTTGGCCACCAACGATCAGGGAGCGACATGATGCCCACAATCTCCGAGATGTATTTCTCTAAGGATTTCAATACCTTGCTACTAGGAGACACATCGAAGGGAAACTCCTGTGGTACTTCTTTTATATAGCTGGTCGTCAATGATGACGTAGCCTTTTACTTTGCGTACTATGTTCCGTCTTTCGACTTCGCCGGTGGGCAAAGTTCTATCTTGTAGATAGTCCATGAACGGTTTAGTGCGAGCCAGAGAGGTCACTGTTACTGTGTTAACAAATGAATCCACTCTATCCCAGTTGTTGGGGTCCGCTCCCTTCACGGATGGGGTCCATAAATGTTCTAGGAAAACGCCTGGCGGAATTGGTCGACGAGCTGATCCAAGCTTTGAAAGCAGATCTGCCGCATCATTCTCCTCCCTTTTGATGTACTTGACTTCATAGCCATCGAAGCACTTGGCTATTTTGATCTACTTCGTATCAATATGCCGCCATCATAGGGTTCTGCGCATTCCAGGTGCCAGCTACTTGCTGGGCAACCAAGTCGGAATCGCCACAACAAACTATGTGTTTGATGCCAATATCCTTGGCTACGCGAAGTCCGTGAATGAGGGCCTCATATTCCGCCAAGTTGTTGGTAGCATTGAAGTGGATCTACAGGACGTATTGCAACTTTTCTCCTGTTGGTGATTATAATAATACACCAGCCTGATGGCCCCAAATATATCGAGCTCGTTGGGGAACCCCAAGAGGAAGGTATGATGAGCACAGCAACAAGTTTTCCCTTAGTTATGAAACCAAGGTTATCAAACCAGTAGGAGCAAGGAAACACCTCCAAGGTGTTGTTGCCAACTTGGAATCCTTCACAACACAACCACAGAACTTTGCAGCCAACTTACAGTGAGGTTGTCAACCTCACCAGTTTTGCTGAAAACAAAGGATTAAACGTATTGTGTATAAGATAGTAATTGTTTGCAGAAAGTAAACAGAAAGCAGCAAACAGTTGTAGATTGATGACAAAAGAAAGGACCAGGGTCCATAGTTCACTAGTGGTGGTTCTCCTTAAGATAGATGACATGTTGGGTGAACAAATTATAGCGGGGAAATTGACAAACATCGAGAAATCATACAAGAATATACTAATCATCTTGACGCCTATGAGATTTGATTGGGCATTACAACATTATACATATACCGTAATCCAACTGTAAAGTAAACAACATCACATCTAGTAAAGTAAACATCGAGAAATTGACAAACATCGAGAAATCATTACACATTGCATGTAAAGTAAACAATAAGATTGTTCTATGAACAAAGGATTGCTATTTTCTCCCTATTAGCAACATCACATCTAGTACCTTAGAGATTTTTATCACTTCCCCAGATTACTAGAGGCATGAACCCACTATCGAGCATGAATACTAACTCTTGGAGTTGCTAGCATCTACTTGGCGAAGATAGCTACTAACAATGGAAAGCATGCAAGGTCACAAATAACAAAGACATGATAGAATCAATAATCAATCTGAAATAGCATATCAATATCGATCGGATCTCCGCAAACACAACATGTAGGATTACAAATAGATGATCTTGATCATGAACGGAGCTCACAAGATCTAAACATGGTAGCACAAAGGATAAGAACCAACCATCTAGCTACTACATGGACCCATAGTCCAAGGATGAACTACTCACGCATCACACCGGAGGCTTCATGGTGATGAATAAGGCCTCCAGGATGAATTCTCCCCTCCGGCAGGGTGCCGGGAAGAGCTTCAGATCCCTCCCAATCTAGGGATGGAGATGACGGCGGCTACAGACTCTTTCGTGGAATTTTGATCGGGTACTTAGGATTTCTGTATTAGAGACATCTTATAGGCGAAAGGGGAGGCCGAGGGGGTGCCCTAGGCGGCCACACCACCCCCTTGCACGGGCCAGGCCTGGCCGGACGGGGCAGGTGGTGTGGCGGCCCTCTGGCCCCTCTCCGTCTCGTATTCTAGCTCTGTGTCCCCCTCGGTGAAAAACTGACTTTGGCTTTTGTCCCGTCCAATTCTAAGAATATTCATTTTCTCACTTTCCTAGAACCAAAAACAGCAAAAAACAGGCAACTGGCACTGTGGCATCTTGTTAATAGGTTAGTCCAAGAAAGTGTATAAAAAGTACTCCAAAGTGTGGATAAAACATAAGAAATTAGATAAAAACCAAGCATGGAACATAAAAAATTATAGATACTTTTGCAACATATCAACATCCCCAAGCTTAACTCCTGCTCGTCCTCGAGTAGGTAAGTGATAAAAATAAAGAATCATTTTTGAGGTGACATGCACCATCATAAACTTGATCAAAGTATTTGTAACACATTAATAGCTGGGATCATAGTACTTCAACATAGCATGAAGGGCAAAGTTCTAACAATAAGCCATAGCAACTATGTTGTAACATGAAAAGGCACAAACAAAAGATTCATGAATAACAATGCTTTGCAAGACGTTTGTTTGTTTCACATAAAGAAAACATAGCATAGTAGCATTCAGCTTGTCCCTCATAATGTAGCAAATCATAATTGCATAGGACACCTTCAAAGTTTATAAGGGTGACTAGATACAAATAGTTAAAGAACAAGCAATATCAAAGTTATGCATCAATCAACAAGTCTTGGGACAATGAACATAGAACTAAGAATGGCCACTATGCTCTCTCAATAATTGCATAAAGATAGAAGGTGGATACTCAACATAAAAGTAAAAGAAAGGCCTTCATAGAAGGAAGCAGGGATTCAAGTTTCATAAAGAGCTTCCAAAAAATATGGTACTTATTAGCTTTCAGCTCTCATTACCCCTATCATAAGCATCTTGAAGTGATTAAGGTTAGAGTGAACAAACTATGGAGTATATGCTTGACAAAGTTTAAGTTGGAAATCTCATGTCCCTTGAATACGAGGGCCGCTCCTCATGCTACTCAAGTTTAGTTACCGGTAAGTTCTTGTCATAGTAAGTACATGTGTATCATACAGAACCGCCAACGGGGTACCCCTTTCCGATGATACGGAAGAATCCCCATATCAAAATGACAAGGCAAGCAGACAACGAGCATATCAGCAAACTTCTTATTTACCATGGGAAAATGGTGCTTTTTTCTCTCTTTCCTCTTTTCTCATATCTTTTTTTTCTTTTTCTCTTTTTCTCAATATCTAAGTCTTTTTTTATAAGAAGAATGCTTCATAGACAGCTCATTATGGTTACGTTGAAGGTTTGCACCATGATTAGGCATGGATTAGACCGGTGTCCCAGGCGTTTCTCTAACACACATACATAACTCCATGGACTTACAAGCTCCCTTTTTCACTTCACACCCACGATATCCATAGACAAAAGAGCATGATATCAACTAGGTACAAAGTACAAGTGCAATGTTGAAAGCGTTCTCCATGACAACATGGTTCTGCTAATCCCCAACATATAAGTGCAAGCATATACAACATAGATGACATAATGGTTCAAGTTTATTAAGGGCAAGAAAAGTAAAGTGTGCCATCAAGTTCGTGAGAGCTTTAATCACTAGTTTTCTCATAACAAGTTTAATTCGGAAGTTAGATAAAAACATGAATATACTTGGAATAGAAAATGGTAATAGGTAGGTATGGTGGACTCTTTGGAATAACTTGGTTTTAGGAGTTGGATGGATGAGTGGAACTCATACTTGGTTATGGAGGCTAGCAAAAGACTGGGAGCGACCGACTAAGAGAGCAATAATGGCCATAATCATGCAAAGCGACAAAACATCATTAATCAAAGCATAAAGTGATACCACAAGTTGAAAACTAAAGGATCATAAAGGCTATGGTGACTTGGGATAGTCATAACATGGTGTGAGCATGCACCAAGTTAACCCAAATAAAGCATCAAAGGAGAATACCACAATACTATGCTTTAATATGCGAAAACAACGCATGATTCTTCCAAGGCAAATTAAGCAATCTCAATTGTTTATAACATGTCATGCTATAGCAAAGATCACTAAGCATAAAGCCAAAACAATATCAAGCATGGCATGACAAAGCATGGGCCAGAGTCAAAAACAAGCTCTCTTTACCACTTAAGCATGAACTTTCCTACTCTTTTTCCAATCCAAACCAAACTATTTGAAAACCAATGTATGAAAGAGGGGGTACAACCAATTTATTCAAGCAAACTAAGAAAACCAAGCAAACGAAAACCAAAAACAAAAAATGAAGACGCTCCAAGAACAACACAACTGTGCATGAAACAATAAGAATGAAGTGTTTGGAAGAAACCTGAGATTTTTATTGATGAAGAAGGGGATGCCTTGGGCATCCCCAAGCTTTGACACTTGTACCTCTTGGATAATTCTTGGGGTGACACGGGGTGGCATCCCCAAGCTTGAGCTTTAGTCCATTCTTCATCTCATTACATCATTCTCTCCATACACCTGAATATTTTCCTTCATACAAAACTTCACACAATCTTTATTAGCAACATTAGTGTACTCAAGATAATAAGTCTTTAGGTTCAGTTTCAACACCAATAAAACTTCCATTAAAACACAATCTACTGAAGCACTTCCCTCAAAACGCTCAATTCCCCAAAGAGAACTCAAAAAGGAACCAACAAGAAGTAAATGCAAATAATGGCAGAAATCTGTCAAAACAGACCAGCAGGTAAAAACCAATTTTTTAGAAGACCTTATGTTGCTCAAATCGAAAAGTGTTGAACTAACGAAAGTTAGATAACAACCTGGGGCAGAAGAACAAAAATTCACGCCTCAAAATGACGTACAGAGATTTTCCATGAAGTTTTACGGTGAAGCACAAAAATCTGTTTTGGGACAGCAACTTTCCCAATCATTACTTCTCTCTCATTAGAGGTTACTCTTGGCACAAAAAGCAAAAAAAAGGATAAGGAGAGGTTATTACTAAGGTAATAACTTACAAGACTCATCTAAAACTTTTGGGTTATCTCCCAGTAAGTACTTTTCTTTAACGCCTTTAAGTTAGGCATAAGAAGCAAGAGAAAGAATCAAGTGTTCTCAAATGAAGAAGCATTAAGAGCAATTCCAGAAATATGTTCAACAAGGCAAGGTATCTCATCCAAATAAGTTCTAGAGGATCCTGTCTCAACGCTCTTGGGTTCACTATTTTCATCAAACGGGTTTTTAGGAAAAATCCAATCAAGATTCTTTTATATGGCTTCATGCATTGCTACAAGTTTGAAATATATTGGTATCTTAATTTCCACCCCATTAGGTTCAGATTTTGTCATCTTTTCTCATGTACCAATAACATCTACACACGAGACTAGCATATTAAAACGTTCAAAGACTTTTCTAGCTTCCTTGGCAACATCATAGAATTCCTTAAGCAAAGTTTCCAGAATAATATCTCTCTTTTCAGGGTCCTCAATTTCTTTAAGTTTAAGAAACATTACTTGCATTAAGGGGTTAAGGTTAACAAACCTAGCTTCCAACATGTGAACTAAAGAAGCTGCAACAATTTCATAGTTTGGAGAAAGTTCTGCAAGGGATATATCCTCCATATCCTCATGTTTACTAACATGGTTAAAGAATTTTTCAATATTATCTTTTCCAATTATAGAGCCACTACCTATTGAAAGGTCTTTCAGGGTGAATTTAGGGATCAACATGGTGAGCTAAGAGGTAACAACTATAGATTAATTTTTTTGTGTTTTTAATAAAGAAAGCAAACTAGTAAAACTATTTTTTGTGTGTTTTTGGTAAAGAAACAAGCAAACAAAGCAGAAATAAACTAAGAAAAACAAAAACAACAAAGTAAAGAGATTGGTTATGAGGGACTCCCCTTGTGAAGATATCCTTGACTCCCCGGCAACGGCGCTAGAAAAATAGCTTGATGGCCCAAAATATATCGAGCTCGTTGGGGAACCCCAAAAGGAAGGTATGATGACCACACCAACAAGTTTTCCCTCATTTATGAAACCAAGGTTATCGAACCCGTAGGAGCAAGGAAACACCTCCAAGGTGTTGTTGCCAACTTGGAATCCTGCACAACACAACCCAGAACTTTGCCCCCATCTTATAGTGAGGTTGTCAATCTCACCGGTTTTGCTAAAAACAAAGGATTAAACGTATTGTGTGGAAGATAGTAATTGCTTGTAGAAAGTAAACAGAAAGCATTAAACAATTGTAGATTGATGATAAAATAAAGGACCAGGGTCCATAGTTCACTAGTGGTGGTTCTCCTTAAGATAGATGACATGTTGGGTGATCAAATTACAGCGGGGCAACTGACAAACATCGAGAAATCATACAAGCATATACTAATCATCTTGACTCCTATGAGATTTGATTGGGCATTACAACATTATACATAGACCATAATCCAACTGCATCTATGACTAATAATCCACCTTCGGGTTATCATCCGAACGCCCTCCAGTATTAAGTTGCAAGCAACAGACAATTGCATTACGCATTGCGTGTAAAGTAAACTATATGATTGTTCTATGAACAAAGGATTGCTATTTTCTCCCTAGTAGCAACAACACATCTAGTACCTTAGAGATTTCTGTCACTTCCCCAGATTACTAGAGGCATGAACCCACTATCGAGCATGAATACTAACTCTTGGAGTTGCTAGCATCTACTTGGTCAAGATAGATATTAACAACGGAAAGCATGCAAGATCACAAATAACAAAGACATGATAGAATCTATAATCAATCTGAAATAGCATCCCAATATCCATCGGATCCCCACAAACACAACATGTAGGATTACAAAAAGATGATCTTGATCATGAACGGAGCTCACAAGATCTTAACATGGTAGCACAAAGGAGAAGAACCAACCATCTAGCTACTACATGGACCCGCAGTCCAAGGATGAACTACTCACGCATCACACCGGAGGCTTGCATGGTGATGAAGAAGGCCTCCAGGGTGAATTCTCCCCACCGGCAGGGTGCCGGGAAGAGCTTCAGATCCCTCCCGATCTAGGGATGGATATGACGGTGGCTACAGACTCTTTCATGGAATTTTGATCTGGTACTTAGGGTTTCTGTATCGGAGGCATCTTATAGGCGAAAGGGAAGGCCGAGGGGGTGCCCTAGGCGGCCACACCACCCCCTGGCGCGGGCCAGGCCTGGCCGTGTGGCCAGGTGGTGTGGTGACACTCTGGCCCCTCTCCGTCTCGTATTCTGGATCCGTGTCCCCCTCGGTGAAAAACTGACTTTGGCTTTTGTCCCGTCCAATTCTGAGAATATTCATTTTCTGACTTTCCTGGAACCAAAAACAGCAGAAAATAGGCAGCTGGCACTATGGCATCTTGTTAATAGGTTACTCCAAGAAAGTGTATAAAAAGTACTCCAAAGTGTGGACAAAACATAAGAAAGTAGATAAAAACCAAGCATGGAAATTCAAAAATTATCGATACGTTTGCAACGTATCATAACCCCCGAGCCATTGAGCAACTTGGATCCGTCAAAGTGCATGACCTAATACTTTGGCTCTGGCACAGGAGTGTCTTCTGGCAGTTCTGTCCAATCTGTGAGAAAATCCACCAATTCTTGTGATTTGATAGCGTCGCGTCTCTTGTAGGTGATTTGAAAGGCGGCAAGTTCAATGCCCCACTTTGCTACTCTCCTTGTAGCGTCGCTATTGTTGATGATGTTGGACAATGGAGCTTTGTTTACCACTATGATAGGGTGCTTGTCGTGGTATTGCCGACGAGTATGCCATGGAGGGGTCCTCAAAGTGCGTGTTTAGAGACGTGGGGTAAGGCATAGACTTGGAGGGTATGAGGTAACATAGCTTACCCAGGTTCAAGTCCCACAACGGTGGCGGAACTCTACTCCTGCTATAAATCACTATAATGGCAATACGCCGAGTTACAAAGATAGGGTCGCTATGCGAGGTGTTGTACGTTATACATTGAGTGTTGCCCTAAAGGCTCCCGCAGGCCGGCTTATAAAGGCGCCAAGACCTAGGGTTTATAGGGAAACGTCCTTGCCAGTCAAGGTAAAGAGTCCTACACTAATACGAACTAGTCTTCCGTATCTTGTACTCCAAGGCTCCGAGTATGTCGGTGACTCCTGCGTAGCCTTCCTTTATCCGGCATGGGCCTCCCTTCTGGATCTATCTAACTGGGCCACCCAGCAGGCCATAGGCCTTGCTACCAACTATGGGCCACCTGGGTTAGGCGGATTAGTGACATGCTATGAGGATACCCATATAGCATATCCCCAACAGTAGCCCCCGGAGGACTTTGAAATCTTGCACCATCTTGCCCATTGATCTTTGAATATCCCGTCTAAGTGATGCCGGCAATTCTTCAAGCAATATCTCAAAGGTCTCCCAAAGAACCCTGCAATCCTCTCCGGCTTGGCAATATAGCCGGAGATTCCTTGAGTCTTCATTTCCAGAGTCGGATAGTCTCCGTCTTTGATGAATCTTCGGACGCGACCCTTCACTGCAACTATCACGAGGATGACGTAGGGTACATCATACGCTACCTCGAAACTCACAAAAATAGAGAATTAATCATCAGCTATTTTCACGCGCGCGAAATCTGAAACGGTGAAGTGGTAGAAGACGGAGGACGTGGCGAAATTACCGCGAACGTTCACTTCCACGTCGGCAACGTTTCATCCATTAGATCCCATTGCACGAATCTTGATGCGGTGTCTATATATTTTCACTATGGTTAGTTTATTTCTCTTTTACCCACATTTGCTTTCTAGTGTTCGCCTTCCTCCAGCCGCGCGACTGTTCGATCTTTTCTGCGAAAACCCTAACCAGAGCCCTTATTTCGTACACCTTCTCCCTATCGTAATGACCTCCAGCAGCTCCATCCCTTCGACGGCGGCGACCCCCGAGGCTTCGCCTGCTAGATTCAGGCATTGGACATTCTTCTTGGCTTTGGTTTGTTCTCCACCTCTCCTAGAAATAGTTAAAGCTTGTGACCATCTAGATTTACAAGGTGCTTGTAGATTTGGGTACGTACGTTCTTTAGGTAAATCTATAGTAAAGCTCTGGACAGGAGAGTTCAAAAACATCATAAAAAGGACTTGGCAGAGATCCTGTCCAAGCTTTTGACCTGATATATTCCCCATCCTTCTTTGATACGATGGAGCATTTGGCTGTTGATGTACCTGACGAGAAAGTACTTAGAGGTACAATACAATATAGATGGATGTACCCTATAGAACATCGCCTTTGCATTTCCAAGGAGCAGGAAGATATTCCTAGTCAGTTTGATAAGTGAGTGTTATGCAAATATATCTTCACATATAAGACTGTAGAAAAGTTTGATATATTCAGATGTCTGACTTGGCTATGTTTTGTATGTTCTTCGCAAAAATAAAAGTAGTAGCAAATTTTGTTCCACCAATAAAAAGACCGGATGGACTAAGATCTATGGATCATGTAAGACGCTCAAATTGCACTATGAATTGTCTATGAATTTTCCAGATGGGGTAACCTCTTGTCTATTTTGTAACACTAAATTTCGAAGCTTGAACTTTTGGACCTCATCTGTGGTCCTGATAGGAGTATAACAAAGGCTTCAGCTTACATTTCCAACGGTGTCTGCCATAGTGCTGATGTACCTTCTGTGGAGACTGACGGAGCTGGAGGTTGTCTTGATGAACCTACACTGTATTGCGTTTAGATTGAAAATCCTGCACTTAACATTGTCGTCCCAAGGAAAAGAAGGTTGTGGATCTGGTAATAACTCCTTCTGTATAACAAGATGCTGGAGGTGATGATTTATGAATTGCATGTCCCTCTCTATCAATGAAAATGGCATATTGTTTGCCTTGTTTCAAAAATAAATAAATATTTGCATGTCTCCTTGTGTTAGTTGATGCAAAGAAGATACCGTTTTCTGTTCAAGTCATGTGAACAAATATGTTTGTATGTAGAGACATAAATGCGCTTGGGTGACAAAATCAGCATAAAATTGCTAGATCAACAACACAAGCATAATGGCATTGCAAGAAAAGGAACATAACCATCTTTTCACCATGCTCGTGAAAAGGAGATGAGCCAGGAACCACGCCTGCAAGTGGCAGAGGCCAATTCTCGTGCAGCACAGCTAGCATTGGTTTATCATCGATAATACTCAAGCATCCGAATGTTATGATTACATATTAGAAGTAGTTCCAGTTCCACACTACAGTTCAAGAGGCAAAAGTGTAAGAAATGCGTAAGGTAGCTCCATAAAACAGATTCTAGAGAAAAGCATACAAATCATAAGAAAGAAAGCTCCGCATCACAGTTCACCACCTTCAGGTGCAACAGTTTCTACAGATTGTAAACACAAATCACCGCCTCCTTCAGGTGGCACGATAATTTCGGGAGCGGGATCAACAACACCAACAGCAGTGCCAACACTGGTAGCATGAGTCTCCATAATAGGCGAACTATCGAGCACCACAATGTCCTCTAAACTCTCTTGACTTCCAGCTCTAGCTGCACAAGTCTCCGCGGATGGTAAAACCAATCCACCACCTCCATCATCTGGCACGATGATGGCAGGTGCAGGATCATCAGTACCAGCTACAACTGCATCAGTCTCCACAGAAGGTAAACAAGGAGACATCTTAGGTGTAGCGATCGGACATCCATTTTCTACTCCTTTATCAGGAAACTGAGAGTCTTCTTCAACTTTGTGCTTCTGCGGTTACAAGATAAACAAACATTACAGCGAAAGCATCTACGCACAACGACAAGAACATATGTCATTCTATTGATTTACCTTGTCATCTGGGATAGCAGAAGTCATAGGATTGAAACCTATTTCACCGAGAATCCTCTTTTTCGCTCCTTCCCCTATCTCCTTCTGCAGCAAGTTGTAATATTGATTACATGATGTTGATTGACAAATATATGCAAATGTTCGAAAGATTGCGGTGTCGAACTACCAACTACGAACGGATCCCCACTATTCTTAGTTATGGGATCTAGCCCAGAAAACAAGCTTCTATGGAATCCTAGTCTACAAAAAAGGATGCATACCCGGGATAAGAACTACTCTACACATGACAATGCTGCGCAATCGACAATAAAAATGTAACCGCATCATCAACTCTATCATGTAAGTTTGGAGTGAATCTAGATAGATTCATTTCACATAAGCTAAAACATCTTATATTATGAAACAGAGCGAATAGGTATGAGTGTTCTAGTATTTCACAAACCGCCATTGATGCCGTGGGATAGAGATGACGGATGCTCCACCGCCCTACAGAACGTTGTCCCGCCGATCTCGACGCCACATGTAGAGGACAGAGCCAAGGAGCTGGTCAGCAACAATATGAAGCGATAGGCCAGGGGATGTAGTGGATGGGAAGAAGGGACTGAGTAAAAGAGGCTGTGCGTGCGTGGGGGGAAGCCAGTGAAGGAGTTAAATCCAGCTTGTCTCAGAAGGAACACGCTACCACGTGCACCGGCTTGTGCAAAACTCCCTCCCTCTCTCTTCTGCGGCAGCTACTGACAGTAGTACTCCAGCAAGCTTCATCGAGTTCTCTGGTGTTCCTACTAGTAGAACTTTACTACTACTAGGGTAGACAAGGAGTACTTGTTCAGAAGAAGAAAAAAACTAGACTAGCGCACCGTCGTACGGTATTACCTTGTTGAATCATTGGTGATGCCATGATGAGCGACATGTTTTTCCCGGTAAACCTGGAAACATCGTGTTCCTTCCACCGTGTGCAGTTTCCGAGTGAAGTACTTACCAACACGTCCAACTTAGGCTTACAGGACCCAAACTGCTGTGAAAAAGAAGCAAAACTACGGACCTGCAAGGAGTAATACTAACAGTACTACTATTATACAACATTCTGGAAGAAATTATGTATGGAATAGTAGTAGTAGAGTAGAACTGTACTCCTAATAAGGTTATTTTACAAGCTTGGTGAAATATACATAATGGAGAAACTACCAAGTGTTCAAAAGGGGTTTTTGGTCATACGGAGTATTTTACAAGCCGGACCGGGTGCGAAATTAAATGCTAAGTACTCGTACATCAGCTAAAAACCAGCCAAAAGAAAGAGCAACAGAAGGCCGAGACCAAATAAGCTATCCTTGAATAGGCTCGTTCCACTCAAAGGCATTTGAGAAGCTTGGGATGAACCAAAATGGAGTCTCTGACCATGTCCAGCGAGTGCTGGAGTGGAAACCAACAGCTGTGTCACCATTCAGACTGGAGCAGCAAATTTCAGGACGCGGCCTGTACTCGTAGCCAACTTCTTGGTGTGATGTGTAAACACAGTTCCTTCTCCTCAGATGTCCTAGCGGATCATTTGCATCGCCTATTGCAATGATAATCAGATAATTCACGCCAAGGAAAAGAGAATATGATCCAAGGTCAGTAACCCTTTTCCATCGATTAGCTGTAGTTAAATGGCTTGTGTCCATCGAGAACACCATGCACTCAAACCTAGAAGGATAGGTGCGAACGGTGCGACCATAGTGAACAACACTAGTATCATCACCATATGTATAGACCAGAAGAAGTCTTGAAGCACCGACAGATCTTGCTAACCACCACCTACCAGGATCATTCTCCTCATCATCCTCAACAAACCCATGTGTCAGGTATAGCACATCGCATGGTGACAGGATAAGGATAGGACCTTCAAAGGGAAAGGAAATGTAACATGGAAATAATATTAATATTGATATGACATTGTAGAAGTTGATATACAGTACTATTTTCAAAAATCTTGATTATACTTAAGATGTTTGATTGCGTAAAAAAATGCCAACCTAGGGAGATGCTATGGAAATTCTAATTCTTTTCGAAATTGGGATATGCTACAGAAATTCTCCTAGAGACACGGTTTGATTCATGGGATCAAATGAAATAGGAAATAATCCTATAGGATCTTGAATGTAAAGTTTATAGGGAAAAAAAGCAAGGTTGGATCCTACAAGATTTTGGTGTCTTATATACCAAAGGAAAACCAACAAGGATTATTTCTAGGAGGTTTAATATCTTATCTTATCTTATCTTATCTTATCTTATCTTATCTTATCTTATCTTATCTTATCTTATCTTATCTTATCTTATCTTATCTTATCTTATCTTATCTTATCTTATCTTATCTTATCTTATCTTATCTTATCTTATCTTATATTACCACTATGTAGTGTATGAATAACTTTGAATATTAACTGTTGGATCAGGACTTGCGAATCCCAACATTGCCAGCAGTTGGATCTTCTTTTCCCTTCTAGCATCTACTTGAAGATTCTATTGATAGTCTTTAGCACAATGAACGCTATGAACAATCCTCAAAACAAACTTCTCCATCATTCTAGAATCTTCTCCTTCATTTCTCAAGACCATGTCAACAAAATTTACAAGTACTAGTACCTAATAAACATCGACTTCTACATGACAGAAAATACAAGAACTAAATATGCGCCCATACTTTATAGATGTCGATCAAATTTCTAATTTTTTGAGCTTTACCTAGTATTATAATTCTACATAGTGATCATATGTCATATGTCTAGTATGTGAGTCTCACATAAATACTACTAGTAGATGCCATATTTTCCATGGATGTACTAGTACTAGGAGACAAGGAAATACTATCAACAGAACTCAATCCTATGAATCAAATTACTTATATGTAAGAAAACTTAGTAAGGATTGCATTCTTCTGAAATTCCAAGGGAATTTGTACGAATCAAAGAGGCTAAAATTCCTATGAAATTCCTACTAACCAAAGAAACTTCAGAAAAAATAACTTACATTGATTCAGGAATAATATCTGGGACTCACATAAGTACTTACTACTATGTTGTAGATACCATAGTTTCCATGGGATGTACTAGGAGACGAAGCAATACTATCAACAGAACTCAATCATATGAAACTACTTATATGTAAGAAAACATCCTAAAGCTTGCATTCCTCTGAAATTCCTAGGGAATTCCTTCGAATCAAAGAAACTAAAATTTTAATGGAATTCCTACTAACCAATGAAAGTTTAGAAAAAATAGCTTGCATCAATTTAGGAACAAAGCTAATAAAATACGCAGGGAGGAGAATTTACAAAGTTCCAGAGACTTGCATGCATAAACACAGCCATTCTCGGTCATGGCGAACACATGATCGTGTTGGATAATAGCATCGCAGTATCTGAAGTAGCCCTGGAACTCGCTCACACAAACTGACCATCCATGACTATCATTCCCGTTGATGACAACAATCTTGAATTCGAAAATGGCGACTAGAGAGAAATCTTTGTATCCCCCACCAGCCGTCGGAACTTGGCAAATGACTATCTTCTGCAGTTTCGTACGTCGACCTTCATCAGCATCATCCTGAAATGTAAGTGCAGAACCTTTGGTCGGTTCAAACCCTGACACTTGCGGAATAACAATCTTGTGACGAGTGTACACGTTGATAAGGTCCCACATGAAATCGGGCCCAACTGTGACGATCCAATCTCCATTGCCGCCTGCTCGCTGCTCATCAAAACCATTTGGCATCACAGCATCGGAGGAGAACCTGTCCAGCAGCGTCAGCTTGCACTTCGAAGTAGTCTTTGGATTCCCACGAACCTGTCCAGCGGCGTCAGCATCATAGCCACTTCGGAGCAGTCTTTGGATTCCCACGGTCTCACCGTCAGGTGAGAATGAAGAACACAAGGGAGGCCAAACGGATGAGAAGAAGGCGTAGTTCCGCTCTCTTTGCTGATTGAAGAATACGTTTGGACAAACCGATGAGGCTCGCGGTGGTGGTGGCGTCGCAATGGTTGATGAGTACTTGAAGAGTGCCTTCGGTGAACACCTTCTGAAACTGCTCAGGATCTTTACAGACCTTTCTTGATCTCACCATGGAAGGAGGCTGCGGATGGTGTTTTGGGGGCTTTCTTTGGGGTGTGGTGTGGTGGGGGAGGGAGGGAAGATCATTGGCGTGAGCTAGCGGCCGGGGTGCGATGGAGAAGACAAAGGATGATGGTGCGTTACTCTACTACTAGTAGTATTATAGAAGGTGAGCGAGTGGGGGTGGGGCTCCAGTTGAGTCTAGTTGCACAAACCTCCAACAATTAGAGCCGTAGTTGCAAAGAGCTCCAACTATTGAGCCTCGGGTATGTAGGAAATAATGCTAAGAGGGCTAATCAAGAATTTTGTGCTATGTGCAACATTTGTACCTCAAAAGTAATTGTAGTACAGTAGTTTCTTGCAACTAGACTATCCTGATTATCTGGAGTTCCCTGCAATTTCGAATCTAATTGTTAGAGGTTTGTGCAATTTGCATCCTCCTCGTGTTCCGAGGAAGCTCTATGACCCTATGTTCAAACAAAAAATATGATCAAAGACAAACACAAAAAAGACCATCTCTCAGGGCTTGTTTGATTTGCATGATTCTCAATACATAAGAAGAGGAAACTACAGGAATTTGGATCAAGTATATGTTTGAATCACAGGGAAAGCAAAGGAATACTTTGAAGGAATCTCAATTCCCATGTTTTTCCTATTCCTATAGTTTTCCTATCCTGTGTTCCAAACGGGACATAATTCCTACATATTGGAATCCTACAAATCAAACAAAACAACGTAGGTTTATTTCCTAAGGGACAAGATCCTTGACAAAAACTTTGAATTTTCTTTGAATCAAAGAAGGAATAAAAAAAGGTTTCCTCTCTCAGAAAAAAGGAACTCCACCTCTTGGAGAAGAAAAGGAACTCCACCTCTTGGAGAAAAAAAAGGAATTCCACCTCTTGGACAATTCACTGTGACGAGAGTAGCTACTAAAGTCTATGTCTAGTACTAGCTGTAGGGCCCAACCATAGCACGTTATTTACAAGTGGTACTACTAGTACAATACAGTATCAGTCTTTGTAGGTGCCTAGAAGGAAACAAAATAAAGCTCTGCAGGTAATAAATGGCCATGGCAATTTCCAAGATACACAATCTTTTGCTTGTTCATTTTGATCTAGGCGACAACTAGAGGATAGAGGAGTAATAGCTGCTTTGTGTCTTGAGCCATCGAGTTAGAGTAGAAATTTGGATATCTAAAAACCCTAATTGTCTTGTCAAACCAATGCTCGTTGCATGCAGCTTGACCAAACAGACTTACTCCACTACTTTACTACGCGTCTGAAAAACTAGGAAGTACAAGAAGTACTAGTACACTAATGTTACACGAAGAGTTTTTTTAACGGACACAGAGAGTTCCACATTCATCTTGTAGCACCAAAAGTAGAAGTTGTGCCAATATAGTACTATAGTAGGCATGTCCAGGTTCCCTTGCAGGGAAAAAAATAGTACGATGAGCAACAAGATCTATCTATTTTTGTACTCCTATTTACGTATACTAGTAGTACTACTACGTACTACTACTACTCAGGAACGACACGAGCGTGTGCTCCACTAGTGCGCCTCCACACGTAGGGTAATCCAGTATGGAGTAGATCGCCACCGCATGGTCGCCTGATTATTATGCATTGGTCCATGCTCTAGTCGTGGGCACGTGCCATAGCAGTAATATTTTTGTGAAAAATAGATTATTTATAAATAATTACCCCCTCCATCCTAAAATAGTAGTTACTGACTTGGCTTTGTCTAGATACACATGTATTTCAATGTATTTTAGTACTTAGATGCTCCCTCATTTGCAAATTAGAAAGCATACTAGGTTTTGTCGAAGTCAATATTTATAAAGTTTGACCAACTATATGTACAAACATACTAACTTACATAATGTCAAACGCATATAATATGAAAACATGGTTCGTGATGATTCTGATAACATTGAGTTAATATTGTATATGTCCATATTATTTTCTAGATATTTAGGCTCCAGGGCAGCCTATCCTGCACGCTGGACCCATGTCGATGGGTCATCCACACCAGCGCAATTTCGACGACAATCTTGGTTCAAGGCTTAAATCAAGTCGAATTGATAAGTTTGGGCATAAAATTCCGTAATCACTGAGTTAGATGACTAAAGTCGAAGCATCGTAAGAACGGTTAGTGTGTTTATCTCTGGTCCATGTCGTACAAGTGAACAATTACATAAAAGTCATGCTAAACCCCTAAATACTCCATAATAACATTAGCAGCAAACTTAGTTTATATCCAAAATACATCCTTCCTAGTACCAAAAGAGAACCTACATGCGACTACTACTAGTAAACTGGAGTAGTAAAATAGTACTACTAGTAGTACTATTTATCTGCTAATAGACCATTACAGTCTTGATCATCAGCCGTAGTTTAAGATCATTTTTCCTATCGATGCATATCGAGAAATATACATGGGTGGACTGTCCAACCTTCATTAGGAACTACGGCGGCACCCCGAGGTACGTCCTGAGCTTGTCGGACGGGAGGTTGGCCGACGACGAGCGGCTCGTCATCTCAATTACCACATTAAGGCTCTCGACCATTGACAAGTCCGCCAACCCCGGCGGGCCAGGCACACCAAGGACACAACGGTGTCCGGCCCGAGTGCGCTGATGGTCAGGCCGAACACGGCACCGTCATCCCCGCAGAGGAAGCGTGTGAATCCCCTCGTGCTTGTTGGTGGTGGAGTCGGGATGAGGCAAAAGAAGGCGCTGTCGTTGATAGCCCTGGTTACTATGACCCCGTGGGCCTCCTTCATGTGGGGAAGGTGCCCTGCCGGCGAGGCAATGAAATCACATGTGGAATCAATGCAGGAGCACGGGCCATGTGAGCACGCGATCTTGTGCTCGTCGAGCTTGTCGAAGGCGACCAAGCTAAAACAGCCATTGTAGGGGCACTCAATCATCACCTCAGACTGGACGACATCGATAGCAGCCGGCTCACAGTCGAATCCGCCGACGCGGTGCACAAATTTGTGGGAGTGGTTATAGAGGGAAGATCGGTTCGCCGACGTAGTGCCCGCCGACCAGAAACCAAGGTTGGGTGGGTATACTGAAGAGTATACTGATTGAGTTTCGTACTGTACTGGTATGATTGTAGAGGAATACGCTAGGCATGGGTGCAACAGCGGAAATTGCACTTGGCCATTTTTTTCTTAGACAGTGTCCACACGATGTACATGATTCGTCAAAACAAAAAGGATGCAGAAAGTTGATAGGTGAGTAATAAAGCAGGTGTCACGCTGTACTGTACCAGACAGTACAATACAGACAGAGGGAGAGAACGAGGCAAGAAGATCCAGGTGAGTGAGAGGCAAGAAGATCTACTCCTGGAGAGAGACGAAAAGCCTGCGTCCTGCTGCAGGGTGTACAGTGCTGCAGGGGAGAGATGGAGGACTGGATGCATGTCTTCCACACCAACCTGTAATTAACTATTTTGGTCTTATCAAATTTATATGGCCTTAATAATCCTTGACAGAGGAAGTACTAGTAATAGTAGTATGTGTAGTACTACATCTTACAACAAATCAGACAAACAAGTACTGCATTTATCAGTGGTACTTTTTTTGAGAAATTATAATTAGTAGTAGTACTTAGATATGTGAAAAACTAATCCAAGTTACTACTCCAATGGAGAGTATGATCACTCTGTTTTATGGATTCTTGTTTACTATACATACTAGTAGTAAAAGCTAGAATGTAGATTGTTTCAAAACAAATTTTGGCTCTACAATATCAAGCATACGCGCAAACCTCAAAAGACCCTTCATTGCTTAGTTTCAGGGATCTTGTGCTAAATGCATGGACTTGGATGTAATTTTCATTTTTATGAGGTCCTTGATTTAACTTGTACTTCCACCAATCATGTGTTAACTAATAAAGCACATAGCTCCTACGGGACCTACCACAATTAAAAAATAATTACACTACCCTGATTATCAGACAAAGTGGAACATGGTTTCTTATAATTCCAAAATTTTAAGAAATAGGATGTTTCCATCTTCCCAGCTAACTTTGTACACTTTAGTGAGTTTTTGCCGATTTCATGAAATTGGGTCAAACTTTTGCTACACAAGTAAGGGCAATTGATTGCTATTGAATTAAATGTATTTTTAGAGGTAGATGGGTGATGTAGTAAACAATGTCGTCGGTGTTAGTTTCCAACTATCACGAAAGAACATTTAATTCTCATTTTTTGAGTGATGACGAGATTGTTCTATTACGTAAAGAAACTTTGAAGAATATGGATCTGAATACCACAAGACAAGTTTTCAGACATAAAGAGTGGACCAACATGTTGTGCTGATGATACCCATATTTTATGAAGTTTCAAACTTCCAAGCTAACTCCGCCAACTTGAATGACTTTATGCCAATTATTTATCAAATTTAGATCAAATTTGAACTACAAGGAAATTGTAGGTTGCTTTGAAAGTTTTATGAAAACTCTTCTGGAGGTACCTATTTAGGGGACAATTAATATATCATAAACCATCGAGAGGTTTGACGACACGTTTAACTTCATGCTAAGATTTTGCATCTTGACAATTCAACAAAATTAGGTCAAACTTGAGCTACAAGTAAGCTCGAAAGATTGCTCTTGAATTAAATGTTTGTTGATATTTGAATGACTTCCTAGCTAACTCTTTCCATTTGAATGACTTTATGTCGATTTATCGAAATTAGGCGAAATTTGGAACTACAAGTAAATTGTCACTCCGGTAACCCCTACGATTAGTAGCCAAATATACAATGCATTACCCTAGGCCCATATAGGTGAAGTGTCATGTAGTGGACGTTCACATGACACCACTAGAAGAAGTACACCACAACTTAAAAATCAAACTATTGAATCTTTCTCAACACTCCACTACTAACAACATGACTTCTCCCATGTCCTCAAGAACAAAACGAACTACTCACAAGACATCATATGGATCATGATCAGATATTATATAATGATATGTAACAACCAAAATATAAAAAATAATTTAATGGTTCACTCAATAGCATCAACTACAAGGAGTAATCAACACCGGGAAAGTTTCCCCTAAGAACTATGCAAGATTCAACCCGATTGTTACAACGGTATGAAGTGGTGATGATGGTGCTGGTGGAGATGATGGTGGTGATGATGATGATGATGATCTCGATGAAGTCTATCTTGATGGTGGTGTTGATGGCAACGATCTTCCCTCTCCGGGAAGGAATTCCCCTGGCAGAATTCTATCTACCGGAGAGATCTTTCTGTCTCGGTGTTTTCCGCCCCGCAGAGGTGGCGGAATCTTTCTCTGGTCGCTCTCCAAGTCTTAGGGTTTCGGGAGGATAATATATGGTAGAGGGGAGAGGCTGGAGTAGACCAGGGCAACCACACCACCTGGTGGCGCAGCCTGGGGTGGCCCGTACCAAGGGGTGGTGTGGGCCCCCTCTGGCCCATCTCCACTTCCCTTTCTGGCTTCCTTCGTCTTTTGGAAAAATAGGATTTTCCATGTATTTTCCTGATTCTGATCTTCGCGAATTTTGCGTCCAAACAACACCTTTTCCATCAGAATCCTGACTACAGCGGTCCATGCTCCAAAAGTCATCAACCATGCAAAAACAGATGAAATAACATAAGTATCATCTCTTAATATGAAATATATCAATGAATAACAGTAAATTATGATATAGAATAGTGATGCAAAATGGACATATCAGTTGCTTTGAAAGTTCTACCAAAAAGCTTTTGAGGGGCACCCATCGAGGGGTCACAATCAATATGTCAGACACCACCGACAGTTTTGACGATAGTTTGAACTTTTTGCAAAGATTTTGTATCCTGACTATTTAACGAAATTAGGTCAAACTTGAGCTACAAGCAATTAAGCGTAATAGATTTCTCTTAAATTAAATGTCTTTTCTAGGATAGATGGGTGCATCTTCTTGTAGTAAACAATGCTGTTAGTGTGAGTTTCCAACTATCGGGAAGTAACATTCTCAATTTTTTGAGTGATATCGAGATTATTCTCTCCTATAAAGGAGGTCCGAAGAATAAGGATCTAAATGCCACAAGCCAAGTTTTCACACATATATTGTGGACCAACATATTGTACTTATGATTTCCCGTGTTTTATGAGTTCTCAAACATCCTATAGCTTATCACTCTGCCCACTTGAATGACTTTATATGTCGATTAATCAAAACTAGGTCAAATTTGAACTATATACTACAAGTTTTGTAGGTTGGTATGAAAGTTATACGAAAAAGCTTTTGGAGGTACCCATCGGGGTTCACAATCAATATATGAGAAACAATCTAGAGTTTTGACAACTGGTTTGACTTTATGCAGAGATTTTGCATCATGACACTATTTAACGAAATTGGGTCAAACTTGAGCTACAAAGTAAGCGCGATAGATTGCTCTTGAGATATATGACTTTTCAAAGGTAGACGGGTGTATTTTCCTGTAGTAAATAATGTCGTCGGTGTGATTTAATAACTATCAGGAAACAACCTTCGGTTCTCAATTTTTCGGGTGATGACGAGCGAGGTTGTTCTTTTCCGTAAAGAAATGTCCAAAGAATATTGGATCTGAATGCCAGAAGCCAAGTTTACCGACATATATAGTTGACCAACATGTTGTACCAACGATTCCCATGTCTTATGACTTTTCAAACTTCCTAGGTAACTCTACCCATTTGACTGAATGACTTTATGTCGATTTATCAAAATTAGGTCAAATTAGAAACTTCAAGTACGTTATAGGTTGCTTTGGTAGTTTTACAAAAAAAACTTTTGGAGGCACCCACCAACGGGTCACAATTAATATATCATAAAACACTGAGAGTTTTGATGATAGGTTCAACTTCTTGCTAAGATTTTGCATCTTGACAATTTAACAAAATTAGGTCAAACCTGATCTACAAGTAATTAAGCGCGATAGATTGCTCTTGAAATTAAATGTATTTTCAGAGGTATATCGGTGTATCTTATCGTAGTAAACAATTCCGTCAATGTGAGTTTCCAACTATCAAGAAAGAACATTCAATTCTACATTTTCCAAGTGAAGACGAGCGAGGTTGTTCTTTTCCGTAAGAAGTCTGGAGAATAATTGATGTGAATGACATGCCAAGTTTACCGACATATATAGTGTACCAACATGTTGTACCAACGATTCCCATATTTAATGAGTTTTCAAACCTCCTAGCTAACTCTACCCATTTGACTGAATGACTTTATGTCGATTTATCAAAATTAGGTCAAATTTGAAACTTCAAGTACATTATAGGTTGCTTTGGTAGTTTTACAAAAAACCTTTTGGAGGTACCCATCGACGGGTCACAATGAAGATATCATAAAACACCGAGAGTTTTGACGATAGGTTCAACTTCTTGCTAAGATTTTGCATCTTGACAATTTAACAAAATTAGGTCAAACCTGATCTACAAGTAATTAAGCGCGATTGATTACTCTTGAAATTAAATGTATTTTTAGTGGTAGATTGGTGTATCTTGTTGTAGTAAACAATTCCGTCAATATGAGTTTCCAACTATGTGGAAAGAACATTCAATTCTACATTTTTCAAGTGAAGACGAGCGAGGTTGTTCTCTTTCGTAAGAAGTCCAGAGAATATTGGATGTGAATGCCATGCCAAGTTTATAGAGATATATAGTGGACCAACATGTTGTACCAATGATTCCCATGTTTTATTTATGAGTTCTCAAACTTCCTATCTAACTCTGCCCATTTTACCGAATGACTATATGTGGATTTATCGAAATTTGGTCAAATTTGAAAGTACAAGTTAATTGTAGGTTGCTTTGAAAGTTTTAAGAAAAATATTTTGGAGGTACCCATCGAGGGGTCACAATTAATATATCTGAAAACAACGAGAGTTTTCACGATAGGTGCAACTTCTTGCTAAGATTTTGCATCTTGACAATTTAACGAAATTAATTAGGTCAAACATGAGCTATAAGTAAGCACAATAGATAGCTCTTGAATTAAATGTCATTTCAGAGGTATATGTGTGCATTTTCTAGTAGTAAGCAGTGCCGTGGGTGTGAGTGTCCAACTACTAGGAAAGAACATTGAATTCTCTGTTTTTCGAGTGAAGACGAACGAGGTTAGTTGTTCTTTTCCGTAAAGCGAAGTCCAAAGAATATTGGATGTGGATGCCACAAGCCAAGTTGACAGACTTATATATATATATTTAGTGGATCGACAACATGTTGTACTTGTGATTCCCATGTTTTATGGGTTTTGAAACTTCCTATAGCTAACCCCGCACATTTGAATAACTTTATGTCGATATCTCAGAATTAGGTCAATTTGAAACTACAAGTAAATTTTAGGTTTTGCTTTGATAGATTTACGAAAAAGCTTTTGGACGTACCCATCAAGGGTTCAACAATGGAGCCAACGCCAACGCCAAGGAACTAAGGACTCACAAGGATTCCAAGCATATTAAGCGCCGATTTCACTCCATCGGCGAGCATGTCAAGGATGGAGACATAAAGATTTGTAAAGTGCACACGGACCTGAATGTAGCAGATCCGTTGACTAAAGTTCTCCCTAGGGAAAAACATGATCAACACCAGAACTCCATGGGTGTTAGATTTATCACTATGTAAACTAGATTATTGCCTCTAGTGCAAGTAGGAGAGTGAAGGAAATATGCCTTGAGAGGCAATAATAAAGTTGTTATTATGTATTCCTTGTAAATGATAGATGTTTATTTTGCATGCTATATTTGTATTGATAGGAAACGTCAATACATGTGTGTTTAATAAACAAAAAGTGTTCCTAGTTATGCCTCTCTTATATACTAGCTTGTTGAATAACAAGATGATCAAGGTTTCCTGGTCATGGACATTGGATGTTGTTAATAACGAGGTCACAATATTTGTGAAATGATGTGATGAACATTCATCCAAAATATAGCATTACGATCAAGTCATTATTTTTATATTTCTATAACATCATACGAAGTAGTCTTAGTCCTTAGACCATGAGATCATGTTAATTGCTAACACCGGAAGAGTATCTTGATAACATCAAACGTCACACCGTAACAGGGTGACTATAAAGGTGGGTTTAGTGATGTGAAGGTGTTATGTTGAGGCTCATGGATCAAGACTGGAATTTGTCAATCCCGATGACGGATATATATACTCTGGGCCCTCTCGGTGATATCACATTAAGATAGCCTGCAAGCAAGTGATGTGATCACTAGCATGTCATATCACGGGAATGAGAAAAGAGTGCACGTCGGTAATGATATCAAACTAGGTATTTGGATACCGATGATCGAATCTCGGACACGTATTATATCATGAGACAAAGGGATTAAAGTACTAACGTTAAATGTTCTCACGATCATAGAAGTCATCGTTGAATATGCAGGAGTCAATATGGATCTCCAGGTCCTGCTTCTAATTATTGATCTGAGAGGAGTCTCAATCATGTCTACATTATTCGCGAACCGTAGGGTGATACACTTAAGGGTTGCCGGACTCCATTTAGGAGCACATATGTTCCAGACGAAAGGTTTGCAAAGCGCAGGAAATGTTTTGACAGAAACCAGAATTGTTTCGGGTGAAATTGCAGAAAGTGGTTCTGCATGTGATATTGAAATGTTGCAAGGGGTTTTATGTGAATGTTTGTTAATTAAAGTAATTAACAAAATTCTGAATAAAATAAATAAGAGAGTTTTATTAATGAGAGTGGCATTAAATTTGGTGGAAATTTAATGCATGTGAGTGGAACTTTGGGTGGAGCTTGAATTGATGTGAGTGGAGCTTCCACCACATGAATGAGGAATAGGTGGGGGCACCCTCCTTGGCCGCCGGCCATGGTAGGGGAGGAGCCCCCTCTCCTATAAAAGGCCCCCCTCTCCTCCCTCACAAAGCACACCTCCTCGTGAAGGATCTCTCTCCCCTCTAGATATTCCCCCATGGTCTCGGATTAGCGAGATACATGTTCCCGGTGGCCTTGCGTCTGGAAAAGTTGGTACTTCCGATGATTCTACTCGTTCTTACTCGTTAACAAAACTTGTTGTCTTTGAGGGTAAGTTCTCCATGGATGCATGTCCACCCGTTGCTCTTGGCGTATAGTTCTCATCGTAGGATTTTTTTCTATGCTGCGGACCGAACAGTGGTATCAGAGCCTGATCTATGCGTAGGTGCTTTGCACGGGTAGTACACATATGTTTATATGTGGGCGATGATGATCATGTTATTGCATCTTCTACGTATTTTGGATATTGGTGGCATAGTGGGATGAAGCGGCCTGGACCAACATTACATATCATCGTACATGAGACCGGTTCCACGACTGACATGCAACTAGTTTTGCATAAGTGGCTAGCGGGTGTCTGTCTCTCCCACTATAGTCAATATCTGATTTACAACGAGTTGCTAATAACTTGGTTATCCTCGTTGTGGTTCATGTTCGTAGGTAAGACCGGTTCTATCTCCGAAAACCCTAAGCCACGTAATACTTGCAATTGATATATTAGAGGCGTCTAGTTTAGATCGTTGCTGGGCTAGTGTCTTGATATGGTATTTTTGTAAGTAGATGTATGATATATACTCTTACAACTCACTTAACGAGTAAGTTCCATAGACCTTGGCCTTACACACATAGGAATGATAGAGATCATACCACGATGCAAATGATAGAGATCAAATGCATGGACCATATCATCTCACTTCACACATTAGATGTTAGCATCTTATATTGCTAGTTTGGCGCTTTTGGTAGCATTATAAGATGATCCCTCATTTAGATATCAAGATAAAATGTGTTCTTCCTTAAGTATGCACCATTTTGTGGATCGTGTTTTGAGGCATCACGTGATGATCGGGTGTTCTCGACTCTACGCTTTTATACAACGGGTGTAAGACAGTTTTACACACGCGAATACTAAGGTTCTTACTTGGCGAGCCTAGCATGTATAGACATGGCCTCAGAACACAGACCGAAAGGTTAAGCATGAGTCATATAGTTGATATGATGCCCATATAGATTCTCGCCTTTGAAGCTACACCGACTCACGCGATGATCGGACTTGGTGTAGTGGATTTGGTTCATGTAATCACCAAAAGGACATGAGGGATGTCGTTTTTGAGTGGGAGTTCATTAGTAATTTGGATTAGTTGAACTCAATCTATCATAAACTTAGTCTAAATATACTTTAAAAATTCTGTTGTAGATGGCACCACCTGCTTTTAATTTTAATGTGTTCATGGAGAAAGAGAAGCTTGCTGCGAATGGTAGCAACTTCACCAACTGGGCTATGAATTTGAGGATTCTCCTCACTGCTGCACAAAAGAAATATGTGCTAGAGGCGCTGCTAGGCCCCCCACCAGCTCCTGATGCCCCTGACGAGGAAAAGAATGTCTATATAACTCGTCAGGAGGACCACAACTTAGTTCATTGCGGCATACAGTATGGGCTAGAGCCAGAACTTTGAAACCGTTTCGAAAATGGCAATGCCTTTGATACCATGGGAGAATTGAAAATGATTTTCGATACCCATGTTGCCGTAGAGAGTTATAATGCTTCTGAAAAGTTCTTTAGCTGCATGATGGAGGAGAACAACTCCGTTAGTGAGCACGTACTCAAAATGTCTGGTACGCTGATAAGCTTGTGTCCTTGGGAATAACGATTCCCATTGACTTAGGTATACATCGTGTTCTCCAATCTCTGCCACCTAGCTACAAGAGCTTCGTGATGAACTATAATATGCAGGGCATGAAGAAGTCTCTTCCCGAGCTTCTGTCAATGCTTAAGACTGCAGAAGTGGAGATTAGGAAAGAACATCAAGTGTTGATGATCAATAAAACTACCGGTTTCAAGAAGGACAAGAAAGGCAAGCATAAGGGAAAGAAGGGCGGAAAATCTGTTGCCGCGCCTGAAAAGAAACCCCGGGCTGGCCCTAAGTCTGATACCGAGTGCTACTATTGCAAGGGGACTGGCCATTGGAAGCGCAACTGCCCCAAGTATTTGGCGGACAAGAAGGCCAT
Organism: Avena eriantha; assembly: GCA_910589775.1. NCBI lineage: Eukaryota > Viridiplantae > Streptophyta > Magnoliopsida > Poales > Poaceae > Avena > Avena eriantha. Next base: position 491,919,704 of record OU342742.1, read on the forward strand.
CAAGGCAAACAAAGGTATATGTGATATACATGTAATTGATGTGTACTTGACTATTACTCGCAGTAGCACCTGGGTATTTGATACGGGATCGGTTGCTAATATATGTAACTTGGTTCAGGGGCTGCGGAACAAGCGACAACTAGCAAGGGATGAGGTCACGATGCGGGTCGGCAATGGATCAAGAGTTGATGTGATCGTCGTCGGAACGCTACCTCTCCATATGCCGCCAGGATTAGTTATAAACCTGAATAATTGTTATTTGGTGCCTGCACTAAGCATGAACATTGTATCCGGATCATGTTTGATGCAAAGTGGTTATTCGTTTAAGTCTAAAAACAACGGTTGTTCGATTTATATGAATAATATCTTTTATGGTCATGCACCTGTGTTGAATGGTTTATTTCTGTTGGATCTCGATAGTAGTATTACGCATATTCATAATGTTGATGCTAAAAGGATTAAGCTTGATAATGATATATCTGCATATATGTGGCACTGCCGTCTAGGTCATATTGGCGTTAAACGCATGAAGAAACTCCATTCTGATGGACTTTTGGAATCACTTGATTTTGAATCATTTGATACATGTGAGCCATGCCTTATGGGCAAGATGACTAGAACGCCATTTTCCCGTTCAATGGAACGGGCGACCGATTTATTGGAAATCATACATACTAATGTGTGTGGACCAATGAGTGTGTCTGCACGAGGTGGATATCGTTATTTTGTTACTTTTACGGATGATTTGAGTAGATACGGGTATATCTATTTGATGAAACATAAGTCTGAAACCTTTGAAAAGTTCAGGGAATTTCAAAATGAAGTGGAAAATCATCGTAACAGAAAGATCAAATTTCTGCGGTCCGACCGTGGAGGAGAGTATCTTAGTTACGATTTTAGCACACATATGAAAGACTGTGGAATAGTTTCACAACTCACGCCTGCCGGAACACCACAACGTAATGGTGTGTCAGAACGTCGTAATCGTACTTTATTGGATATGGTTCGATCTACGATGTCTCTGACAGACTTGCCGCTGCCATTTTGGGGTTATGCACTGGAAACCGCTGCATTCACTTTAAATAGGGCACCATCTAAATCTGTTGAAAAGACACCGTATGAATTATGGTTTGGAAACAAACCTAAGCTGTCATTTCTTAAAGTTCGAGGATGCGATGTTTATGTGAAGAAACTTCAACCCGATAAACTCAAACCCAAAGCGTAAAAATGTGTCTTCATAGGATACCCTAAGGAAACGATTGGGTATACCTTCTATCACAGATCCGAGGGCAAGGTTTTTGTTGCCAAGAATGGATCCTTTCTTGAGAAGGAGTTTCTCGCGAAAGGTGTGAGTAGTCGGAAGGTAGAACTCGAAGAGGTTATTGAATCTTCTCTTCATGAAATGGCGAGTAGCGCAGCACCGAAAGTTGTTTCGGAGTTGACTTCACCTAATGAGGAGAGAGCTAATGATATTTATCATGAAACTCCGAAAGAGGACACTACCGAACCTCGCAGGTCAAGCAGGACACGTGCAGCTCCTGAACTGTATGGCAATCCTGTTATGAATTTCATGATTGATGATATAGATGGCCCTGGACATATGAAGAAGCGATGATGAGCCCTGATTCCAACAAATGGCTAGAAGCCATGAAATCCGAGATGGAATCCATATACGAAAACCAGGTTTGGACCTTGGTAGACTTACCTCATGATCGAAAGGCCGTTGAGAATAAATGGATTTTCAAAAGAAAAACTGGTGCTGATGGTAATGTGACCATCTATAAGGCTCGAATTGTCGCAAAGGGGTTTCGACAAATTCAAGGAGTTGACTATGATGAGACATTCTCTCCCATAGTGATGCTTAAGTCGGTTAGGATTATGTTAGCAATTGTTGCATATTTCGATTATGAAATATGGCAGATGGATGTCAAAACTGCGTTCCTCAATGGTAATATTGAAGAAGATTTGTATATGATACAACCTAAGTGTTTTGTCGATCCTAAGGATGCTGATAAGGTATGCAAACTTCAGGGATCCATCTATGGACTGAAGCAAGCATCCCGAAGTTGGAATCTCCGCTTTGATGAGATGATCAAAGAGTTTGGATTTGTCCAAACTTATGGAGATGCTTGTATTTACAAGAAAGTGAGTGGGAGCAATGTGGCATTTCTAATATTATATGTGGATGACATATTATTGATTGAAAATGATATAGATCTTTTAAAGAGTGTTAAAAGTTATCTAAACAGCAAACTTTCGATGAAGGACCTTGGTGAAGCTTCATATATATTGGGCATTTTAATCTACAGAGATAGATCAGGACGCCTAATTGGGCTATCGCATAGTACATACCTTGATAATATATTAAAGAAGTTTAATATGGACGGAAGTAAGAAAGGGTTCTTACCTATGTTGCAAGGCAAGACATTGAGTAAGACTCAAAGTCCGGCTATGGCGGAAGAAAGAGAGATAATGGATAAGATCCCCTATGCCTCAGCCATAGGCTCTATAGTGTATGCCATGCTATGTACAAGACTGGATGTGGCACATGCTATTAGTTTGACAAGTAGGTACCAATCTGATCCAGGTTCGGAACACTGGATAGCGGTCAAGAATATCCTCAAGAAGAACTAGGGATATTTTTCTTATATACGGAGGTGAAGAAGAGCTAGTCGCTAAGTGTTATGTCGATGCTAGCTTTGACACTGATCCGGATGACTCTAAGTCTCAATCCAGATACGTATTTCTCTTGAACGGAGCAGCAGTTAGTTGGAGGAGTTCCAAACAACCTGTGGTGGCTGGATCAACGACGAAGGCGGAATATGTTGCTGCTTCAGAAGAAGCGCAGGAAGCGGTTTGGATGAAGGAGTCCATAACGGAACTAGGTGTGGTTCCTAGTGCGTTGGACCCAATGGTGATCTATTGTGACAACAATGGAGCCATAGCCAACGGCAAGGAACCAAGGTCTCATATGAATTCCAAGCATATTAAGCGCCGGTTTCACTCCATCCGCGAGCATGTCAAGGATGGAGACATAAAGATTTGTAAAGTGCACACGGACCTGAATGTAGCAGATCCTATCCAATTCCGAGAATATTTCCTTACTAGCTTTTCTGAAACCAAAAACAACAGAAAATAGGCAACTGGCACTATGGCATCTTGTTAATAGGTTAGTTCTAGAAAATGTATAAAAATACCTCAAAGTGTAAACAAAACACAAGAAAGTTGATATAAAACAAGCATGGAGCATCAAAAAGTATAGATACATATACGACATATCAAGCATCCCCAAGCTTAACTCCTGCTCGTCCTCGAGTAGGTAAGTGATAAAAAGAATAATTTTTTAGGTGACATGCATGATCACAATATCAAGGTATTTGTAAAGTATTGATAGCTGGGATCAAAGTACTCTAAACATGAACATGAAAGATAGAGTTCTAACAATAAGACATAGCAACTATGTTGTAACATGAAAAGGTACAAACGAAAGATCATGAATAACAATGCATTGAAAGACGTTTGTTTGTTTCACATACAGAAAACATAATAAGAGTGGCATTCAGCTTGTCCCTCATGGTATAGAAAAACATAAATGCATAGGACACCTTCAAAGTTCATAAGGGTGAATAGATACAAATAATTTAAGGACAAGCAATATCAAAGTTATGAATCAATCAACAAGTTTTGGGATAATTCACGTTAAACTAAGAATGACCACTATGCTCTCTCAATTTGTGCATAAAGATAGAAGATGGAGACTCAACATAAAAGTAAAAAGAAAGGCCCTCCACAGAGGGAAGCAGAGATTTCAAGTTTCATAAAGAGCTTCCAAAAATTATGGTACTTATTATCTTTCAGCTCTCATTGCCCCTATCATAAGCATCTTGAGGTGATTAAGGTTAAAGTGACACAAATATGAGGATATGTTTGACAAGTTATAAGTTGAAAATTTCATGCCCCTTGCTTACGAGTACCAAACCTCATGCTACGCAACTTTAGTCACAAGTAAGTTCTTGTCATTGTAAGTACATGTGTATCATAGAGAACCACCAATGGGGTACCCCTTGCCCCATGACACAGGAGCTTTCCCATATCAAAATGACAAGGCAACAGACAATGAGCATCTCAGCAATCTTTTTATTTGCTATTTGCATAGGTTTTTATTGAGGATGCTTCACATAATGCTCACTATGTTATGCTGCAAGTTTCCACCATGATTAGGCATGGCTTAGGCTAGCCGCCCAGACATTTCTCTAACACACATAAAAACTCCATGAGCTTACAAGCACCCTTTTATTTCACACCGCCGGGATCCATAAACAAAAGAACATGATATCAACTGAATAATAAGTGCAATGTGGATAGCGTTCCCCATGTTAACATTGTTCTGCTAATTCACAACTTATAAAGTGCAAGCATATTAGAAACAGAGATGGACAAAATGGTTCAAGTTTATTAAGTGCAAGAAAATAAAGTGTGCCATCAAGTTTGTAAGAGCTTTAATCACTAATTTTCACATAACAAAAGTTTAATTTGGAAGATAGATAAAAACATGAATGTACTTGGAATGGTGTAACACACCATGCATAGGAATTTATAGTGGACTCTTTGGAATAAATTTGTTTTCTGGGAGGTTGGATGCGTGAGTGGAACTCATATGTGGTACAGGTGGAGGCTAGCAAAAGACTGGGAGCGACCAACTAAGAGAGAAATAATGGCCATAATCATGCAAAGCGACAAAAGATTATTAATTATAGCATAAAGTGATATTGCAAGTCAAAAACTAAATGATCATAGAGGCTATGGTGACTGGTTCATAGTCTTAATATGGTGTAAGCATGTGCCAAGTCAACCCAAATAAAGCATCAAAGGAGAATACCACAATATTATGCTTTTGTATGCTAAAACAACATATGATTCTTTCAACGCACATTAAGTAATCTCAATTGTTCGAAACAAGTCATGCTACAAAAATAATCAGTAAGCATATGGTCAAAGCAACATCTAGACTGACATGATAGAGTCTAAGTCATAGTCAAAACAAGCTTCCTTTTATACCACTATAAGCATGAAACTTCCTACTCTTTTCCAACACCAATGAATTATTTGAAAAAACTCTCAAAGATAATAATCAATAAAGACCAGAGAGCATGTCTCAGCCATCTACAAAGAATTACTAAAAAGTTCTAAGCCAAAAGAATAAGAAAACTAAAGCTAAATGCAGTGCTAGCAAAGGAGAATAGTCACAAAACAATAAGAGTGAAAACTAGAGTGTTCTCGACAATGAATAACAGGGTGTGTCTCTCTCCAAAAGAAGTGTGTTGGGATCCAACCAACTTATCGTGGCCAATAAAGAAAAAGAAAACAAAAAACAAAGATGCTCCAAGAACAACACATAGTGCATAAGGTAATAAAAATAAAGTGTCTTGAAAGAAGACCTGAGATTATTGATGAAGAAGGGGATGCCTTGGGCATCCCCAAGCTTTGACGCTTGTACTTCTTGAATATTTTTTGGGGTGACACGGGTGGCATCCCCAAGCTTTTGCTTTTGTCCACTCTTCATCTCATCACATCATTCTCTCCCTACACTTGAAAACTTCCTTCATACAAATCTTCACACAATCTTCATTAGCAACATTAGTGTATTCAAAATAAGAATCCTTTGGGTCCAATTTCAACTCAATTAAATCATCCATTAAAACATAAGCTACTGTAGCAATTTATTTTAAAAGCTCAAGTGATCCAAGAGAACTAAAAAAGAAACCGATTAAGAGGCAAATGCAAATAATGGCAGAAATCTGTCAAAACAGACCAGTAGGTAAAGACCGATTTTTTCGAAAATCTTTTGTTACTCCAATAGAAAAGTGCAAAACAAACTAAAGTTGGGTAATAACCTAGGGCATAAGCAAAAACAATTACAGCTCAATCCGACTTACTGAGATTTTGCATGTTTTTTTACAGTGACACACATAAATCTGTTTCGGGACAGCAACTTCCCCATATCTTACTTCCTTCTCATTAGACGTTATTCTTGGCACACAAACCAAACAAAAACGATAAGGAGAGGCTATTACAGAGGCAATAACTTCAAAGACTCAACAAAAAAGAAATAAACTAAAAGAAAAAATATAATAGGTTGTCTCCCAAAAGCTCTTTCTTTATAGCCATTAAGATAGGCATGATAATTTTGATGATGTTCACATAAGAAATATGAATTGAAGTAAAAGGTAGCATCAAGAAGAAAATATGGAAAAAATTTAAGTGTAACCCACTTCCTATGAAAAATAATCTTGTAAAGAAACAAGTCATAAAAGCACAAAGCAAAGCATAGGAAAGCAAAACAACTGCAACTTCAAAATTTTCAACATAAAGAGGGGAAACTTCATATTGTTGAGATACATAAAACCATGTTTCCCTGTCTCATAATAACTTTCAGTAGCATCATGAATAAAATTAACAATATAAATATCACATAAAACATTCTTATCATGAGCCACATGCATCAAATAATTATTACTCTCCCTATAAGCATAGTCATTCTTATTAATCGTTGTGTGAGCAAATTCAACAAAATATCTATCATTATTATTATCATCACCATAGTCATCAAATATAGGAGGAATATTGTAATCATAATTAATTTTCTCCTCAATAGTAGGTGGACTGAAAATATCATACTCATCATTTTAGTCATCATATATTGGAGGCATAGTATCATCAAAGTAAATTTTCTCCTCCATGCTTGGGGGACTAAAAATATCATGCTCATCAAAACCAGCTTCCCCAAGCTTAGACTTTTCCATAGAATTAGCAATAATGGTGTTCAAAGAATTCATACTAATAATATTGCCATTAGCATGCAAATAAAGTTCCATAGGTTTTTTAATTTTCTCTTCAAACTCTTCATGTCCTAACTCAAGATAAATACTATAAAGCTCTCTAATTTTATTGTTGTTTTCCATTAAGCCTAACTAGTGAAAATAAAAACAAGAAACAAAAAGATATAATTGTAGACTCCAAAGGAAATAACTTCGAGCACTCACACACCAGCAACAATACTAGAAGATAGCTTAGTAACCAGATGATGTGAGTACCTTTAACCTTACCTCCCTGGCAACGGTGCTAGAAAATAGCTTGATGTCTATGCACGCTTCTATTCTTGTAGACAGTGTTGGGCCTCCAAGTGCAAAGGTTTGTAGAACAATAGCAAGTTTCCCTTAAGTGGATCACCCAAGGTTTATCGAACTCGGGGAGGAAGTGGTCAAAGGTATCCCTCTCAAGCAACCCTGCAATCAAGATACAAGAAGTCTCTTGTGTCCCCAACACAACCAATACACTTGTCAAGTGTATAGGTGCACTAGTTCAACGAAGAGATAGTGAAATACAAGTAATATGGATGATCATAAGTTGTAATTGCAATCTGAAATAAGTGTGGCATCAAGCAAACATGTAACAGGACTGATTGTAAATGGTGTTTCAGTACTTAGAAACAAGGCTTAGGAATCATACTTTCACTAGTGGACACTCTCATATAAATGTCTTCTCTTCATTATGCTACCCTGAACTACTCTCCGGTTGGACGATGTAGGGCAATAACAGTGCACCTTAAAGTTTGCATTACCCATCTAGATAACCCCTCACTATTACCTTGAACGCTAGATGGTTCCAACAAACACCACAATCTCATAGATACATCCAACTCAAATTATACGCATGATAAGTATTTCTGTAACCTTAGCCTAAGTGCCACACGGTGTGCACACTGTCAACTTCACACACGTGGGGATAAGCAGAGATTAATTAAAGCACTTGAGTAGCAGAATAGATCTACTTATTCAACTAGATTACAAAGATCATGATCTCAATAAGATCATGCATAGAGAGAGAGATGAACACATAGCTACTGATAGATCCCTTAGCCTCGAGAGAGAACTACTCCCTCCACATCATGGGAGTCAGCAACGGTGATGGAGATGGCGGTGGAGTCGATGGAGATGGCTCCGGGGGCACTTCCCTATCTCGGCAGGGTGCTAGAACAGAGACTTATGTCCCTCAAATCTCCTCTTCGGTGGCGGCGGTGCTGCGGAACTTTTCGTGGAATTCTGATCTGGTACTTAGGGTTTTTGTCTCGGGGTGTTTATATAGGCGAAGAGGCGAAGTCGGTGGCCGCCCGAGGTGCCCACACCACCTGATGGTGCGCCTGGGGGCGGCGCCACCCTAGGGCGTTGCCGCCTCGTGGCCCCTCTTCGGTTGCCCTTCAGACTCCATGTTGCTTCTGGTAAAATATTGACTTTGTCTTTTGTCCCGTCCAATTCCGAGAATATTTCCTTACTAGCTTTTCTGAAACCAAAAATAGCAGAAAACAGGCAACTAGCACTGTGACATATTGTTAATGGGTTAGTTCTAGAAAATGTATAAAAACATAAGAAAGTTGATATAAAACAAGCATAGAGCATCAAAAATTATAGATACATTTACGACGTATCAGTGTCTGATGACGATGCCCCCAAGGATCAGCCAGCTCCAGCAGCGTGAAAGCTGAAGAGCTCCACATCTAACGCTGCTACCGAGCCGAAGAAGGAGAAGAAAACAGAGAGTGGAGTCTCCAGACATTCCACCGCCGCCTTAGAGGCGGAGAAGAAGAAATCCACCGGCATTCCCCTCACCAAGGCTCCTGCCGTGGAGTAAGTGTATTTCTGCTCCGGCTTGTATTTTCAGCTCATATCTTTTTTCAACTCTTGTACTTATACTTTGTATGTTTCAGGAGGAAAGCCAGTGTTAGTTTGAAGCGATCCTCCGAAGATGTTGGAGGGTCAAAAAACATTCATGACATGCTGACCAGGGACGTCGCCGCCAAGTCCTCTCCCGCTAATTCTCCCCTACTCCTGCCGCCAAGGCTTCTACTTGCCCCACTGGGCCTTCGTCTCCCGTCATCCCTGATATCTCCGTCATGGAGACCGATGTCAATCCAACTCTTGATATCTCAGGCTCTGTCGAGGAAGACGTTGCTCCTAGCAGCCAGGTGATGCAGGAGAGCACTTCCTCTAAAGTGGTTGAAGCTCCGGCTAAGGATGCCACTGAGAAAGGGAAGCAAGTGACGGAAGAGGCGGAGGCAACTGTTAAGGCAGGAGCCACTAAGCCAACATCTGTACTGAAGATACAAGAGACGGATAGGGCATCATCCATTCCTCCGGCTTCAACTTCTCCTGTGGCTGCAACTCCTCCAACGTTGTTCCTAGATGAGCTCATTACACAGGCGGATGCCGTGTACAATAATGCCGGCATCTTCCAGACCACATATGCCAATATGGCCAACAACCTTAAGCTCATTGCCATTGTAAGTATTTTGATCTTCACTTCTTTTATTTTGTATAACATATCCCTCTGTATCTCCCCGAGCTCTTCGGCGGATAAACCAAAGTTATTGGCCTGAGTGCTCCAAAGAACTAATAGTATAAATTGATAGTGTTTCCCCCGAGCGTCTAGTAGGAAATTTAGAAGAATTCCGGCTAGATGTTCTAAGAGTAGCATACTTGTTGATTAAAATCTTGCACTGTAGCCCCCGAGCGTGTAGTTGAAACCACATAGTTCTGACTAGATGCTCTAGAGAAACTAAGCATGCTTGTTTGTTTGCAGAATGAGAATAGATGGAGGATCGCGGCCAATGAGAGATTTGCTGCTTTGCGGAAGGAGCTAGACCTTGAACAGGGTAAAACAACCTTCCTAAAGCAACATATCAAAAATAGCTAGAGTCTGTTTCTTTTAACAACTCTTTGGTTTTTCTCATGGATTCATTTCTGCCGTATTCTCATAGTACTTTCTGATTTCCGTCTTACAGAAGCCATCGCCAAGGCCAAGAGCATCATCGAGCAATCCAAGCATATCCAGGAGCTGGACGATGAGAACAAAATCTTGAAGAAGGACCTGGCCAATGCCATCAAGGGCCATGATGCGGCAATGAAGGCGCTACAAGAATCTACTGACGCCGAGATGCGGTCCCTAAAGGAAGAGATTGCACAACTCAAGGAACAGAACCAAGCTGCCAAAGAGCAGAATGTAAGGAACCTTGAGGTGTACAAGACAATCCAGAAGGAGCGGGATGTCTTGGTGGAGACATGCAAGCAATCTGAGACGAGCATCTTTGGTAACCTTTCTCCGTCTTGGTCAATTCTGTATTTTGGATAACCATTTGACTTGTTTGTACTCATGGTCCTTGTATATTGTGAAAATCATAGCTCCCATTGGCTTAGCCATCTGGGTGAAGGTGCTCCAGATTCCAAGGAATGCATGATTCTTGCCAGCAACTTCGTCAGCACCGCCATTGCCCAGGCGACGGAGATAGCTCAACCCCTAGGCATCAATATCAAGGCGGCAGACTCAGTGGCCAAGTACACGGAAATCCTGCGCCAAGCCCTCAAGAAAGTCAAGGACTGGAAAGCCTCTTGCGTCCGGGCTGGTGCTAGGATGACCCTGTCCTTGGTCAAGGCACACTACGACAACGCCGGCATCGATCTGGTGACTTCCGGGTTTCCCAAGCTGGATGAGGAAGGGAAGGAAATCGATAGTGATGCTATTTGGAATTCCCTCTCCAGCTTCCACACTAGGATCGCCAAAATGGTCAACATAGATGTCTTTGTGCCTGCCAAGATCCTTGATGAAGACATGGCCTCGTCTGAGTCTAGCCCCTCTCCCTCTGAGTTTGACGAGCTTTCCCGGCCCGGCTCTCCTGATGATGCCACCACGAAGCCCCCCACAACAGAGCCATAAAAAACAATGTTGTATTAAATGTGTCTCTTCGAAGTGTATGCGGAAAAACTTATGTGTTATTTAAGGCGGAAAAACTTGTACTCAAGATTCCTGCAATTTATCTGTTTCCATCATGTGTATATTTTTTAAGCAAGTGTTGTCTTATCCATTATTCTGGTTTGTACGCTTGACCTTTCGTGAGACGGAAGACTCGCATCACAGAACTATGCTGTCAGGTGATGATGTTTAATAGCACCGTCAAAAACATAAGAACAAAATCGCTGGCTTTGAGTGTCGAAAAGTCACTACTCCGGAATCCACATAAAAACTTCAGAAAACGTGTAGACCAGAAAACTTAAGCTAATGCCCGTAGGCAGAATTTTCACAAGTGCAAATGCAAACTTGTGTATAAATGGTTTATATGATCCAAAAATGAACAGCTAAAGGAGGTAAGACTCAGAGAATATGAGTGAACCAAATGCTTTATTTCATTGATCCTATAAGAAATTTATTACATAATATAAATGTGCTAAGTGTAAAAGGGACGTAGCTGTGCTATGTTCCATGGCCGATCTGTCTCCGGGTAATCATCATCGGAGTCACGTTGCTTGCGCTTGAGATTTTTTGGCCTATCTTTCAACTCGCGAATATCGATGAGGTAATAAGAACCATTTAGCAATGCTTTGCTTATGACGAACGGTCCTTCCCAAGGGGGGATAGTTTGTGTGATTTCTCCTGCTTGAGCCTAAGCACCCGATCCCCCTCTTTAAATGAGAGATGCTTTACGAGGTGACTATGGTATCCACACAGCTCCTGCTGGTAGATGGCGGATCTCTGGCATGCCAGCACATGCTCTTCTTCAAGTAGGTCCACAGATAGGCGTCTGGATTCTTCAGCATCCTCCTCCTTGTAGGGGGAAACTCTTGGTGCATCATGGAGGATGTCGGATGGGAGGACTGCTTCTGCCCCATAAACCATGAGGAGTCAAGCCGGTGGATCTGTTGGGTGTTTTTCTTAAAATCCACAAGACAGATGGTAATTCCTCCGCCCATGCTCTAGCTGCTCTACGTAGCGGTGCCTCTAAGCATGGCTTGATTCCATGGAGAATTAGTCCATTGGCCCTTTCAACTTGCCCATTTGACTGTGGGTGTGCCACAGATACTAGGTCAAGGTAGATGCCTTTTTCATGACAATACTCCTCAACTTCTTCAAGAGATAAATTTCTGCCATTGTCGGTGATGATGCTGTGTGGGAGACCAAATCTCACCGCTAGATCCCAGACAAATTTTAGGGTTGTTGCCCCATCAAGATTTCTAATGGGTTTAGCTTCAATCCATTTTGTGAATTTGTCCACTCCCACTAGCAAGTGTGTGAATCCACAAGGTGTTGTTTGCAAAGGTCCCACCATGTCCAGCCCCCAGACTACAAATGACCAAGTTATTGGTATCATTCTCAATTCTTCAGCTGGAACACTTGGTTGTCTTGCATAAAACTGACACCCAAGGCATTTTTGTACCAACTTGTCGGCGTCCTCCTTGGCAGTTATCCAGTAGAATCCTTGTCGAAAGTCCTTGGCCACCAACTATCAGGGAGCGACATGATGCCCGCAATCTCCGAGATGTATTTCTCTAAGGATTTCAATACCTTGCTACTAGGAGACACATCGAAGGGAAACTCCTGTGGTACTTCTTTTATATAGCTGGCCGTCAATGATGACGTAGCCTTTTACTTTGCGTACTATGTTCCGTCTTTCGACTTCGCCGGTGGGCAAAGTTCTATCTTGTAGATAGTCCATGAACGGTTTAGTGCGAGCCAGAGAGGTCACTGTTATTGTGTTAACAAATGAATCCACTCTATCCCAGTTGTTGGGGTCCGCTCCCTTCACGGATGGGGTCCATAAATGTTCTAGGAAAACGCCTGGCGGAATTGGTCGACGAGCTGATCCAAGCTTTGAAAGCAGATCTGCCGCATCATTCTCCTCCCTTTTGATGTACTTGACTTCATAGCCATCGAAGCACTTGGCTATTTTGATCTACTTCGTATCAATATGCCGCCATCATAGGGTTCTGCGCATTCCAGGTGCCAGCTACTTGCTGGGCAACCAAGTCGGAATCTCCACAACAAACTATGTGTTTGATGCCAATATCCTTGGCTACGCGAAGTCCGTGAATGAGGGCCTCATATTCCGCCATGTTGTTGGTAGCATTGAAGTGGATCTACAGGACGTATTGCAACTTTTCTCCTGTTGGTGATTATAATAATACACCAGCCTGATGGCCCCAAATATATCGAGCTCGTTGGGGAACCCCAAGAGGAAGGTATGATGAGAACAGCAACAAGTTTTCCCTTAGTTATGAAACCAAGGTTATCGAACCAGTAGGAGCAAGGAAACACCTCCAAGGTGTTGTTGCCAACTTGGAATCCTTCACCACACAACCACAGAACTTTGTAGCCAACTTACAGTGAGGTTGTCAACCTCACCAGTTTTGCTGAAAACAAAGGATTAAATGTATTGTGTATAAGATAGTAATTGGTTGCAGAAAGTAAAAAGAAAGCAGTAAACAGTTGTAGATTGATGACAAAAGAAAGGACCAGGGTCCATAGTTCACTAGTGGTGGTTCTCCTTAAGATAGATGACATGTTGGGTGAACAAATTATAGCGGGGAAATTGACAAACATCGAGAAATCATACAAGAATATACTAATCATCTTGACGCCTATGAGATTTGATTGGGCATTACAACATTATACATATACCGTAATCCAACTGTAAAGTAAACAACATCACATCTAGTAAAGTAAACATCGAGAAATTGACAAACATCGAGAAATCATTACACATTGCATGTAAAGTAAACAATAAGATTGTTCTATGAACAAAGGATTGCTATTTTCTCCCTATTAGCAACATCACATCTAGTACCTTAGAGATTTTTATCACTTCCCCAGATTACTAGAGGCATGAACCCACTATCGAGCATGAATACTAACTCTTGGAGTTGCTAGCATCTACTTGGCGAAGATAGCTACTAACAATGGAAAGCATGCAAGGTCACAAATAACAAAGACATGATAGAATCAATAATCAATCTGAAATAGCATATCAATATCGATCGGATCTCCGCAAACACAACATGTAGGATTACAAATAGATGATCTTGATCATGAACGGAGCTCACAAGATCTAAACATGGTAGCACAAAGGAGAAGAACCAACCATCTAGCTACTACATGGACCCAAAGTCCAAGGATGAACTACTCATGCATCACACCGGAGGCTTCATGGTGATGAATAAGGCCTCCAGGGTGAAATCTCCCCTCCGGCAGGGTGCCGGGAAGAGCTTCAGATCCCTCCCAATCTAGGGATGGAGATGACGGCGGCTATAGACTCTTTCGTGGAATTTTGATCGGATACTTAGGATTTCTGTATCAGAGACATCTTATAGGCGAAAGGTGAGGCCGAGGGGGTGCCCTAGGCGGCCACACCACCCCATGGCACGGGCCAGGCCTGGCCGGACGGGGCAGGTTGTGTGGCGGCCCTCTGGCCCCTCTCTGTCTCGTATTCTAGCTCTGTGTCCCCCTCGGTGAAAAGCTGACTTTGGCTTTTGTCCCGTCCAATTCCGAGAATATTCATTTTCTCACTTTCCTAGAACCAAAAACAGCAAAAAACAGGCAACTGGCACTGTGGCATCTTGTTAATAGGTTAGTCCAAGAAAGTGTATAAAAAGTACTCCAAAGTGTGGATAAAACATAAGAAATTAGATAAAAACCAAGCATGGAACATAAAAAATTATAGATACTTTTGCAACATATCAACATCCCCAAGCTTAACTCCTGCTCGTCCTCGAGTAGGTAAGTGATAAAAATAAAGAATCATTTTTGAGGTGACATGCACCATCATAAACTTGATCAAAGTATTTGTAACACATTAATAGCTGGGATCATAGTACTTCAACATAGCATGAAGGGCAAAGTTCTAACAATAAGCCATAGCAACTATGTTGTAACATGAAAAGGCACAAACAAAAGATTCATGAATAACAATGCTTTGCAAGACGTTTGTTTGTTTCACATAAAGAAAACATAGCATAGTAGCATTCAGCTTGTCCCTCATAATGTAGCAAATCATAATTGCATAGGACACCTTCAAAGTTTATAAGGGTGACTAGATACAAATAGTTAAAGAACAAGCAATATCAAAGTTATGCATCAATCAACAAGTCTTGGGACAATGAACATAGAACTAAGAATGGCCACTATGCTCTCTCAATAATTGCATAAAGATAGAAGGTGGATACTCAACATAAAAGTAAAAGAAAGGCCTTCATAGAAGGAAGCAGGGATTCAAGTTTCATAAAGAGCTTCCAAAAAATATGGTACTTATTAGCTTTCAGCTCTCATTACCCCTATCATAAGCATCTTGAAGTGATTAAGGTTAGAGTGAACAAACTATGGAGTATATGCTTGACAAAGTTTAAGTTGGAAATCTCATGTCCCTTGAATACGAGGGCCGCTCCTCATGCTACTCAAGTTTAGTTACCGGTAAGTTCTTGTCATAGTAAGTACATGTGTATCATACAGAACCGCCAACGGGGTACCCCTTTCCGATGATACGGAAGAATCCCCATATCAAAATGACAAGGCAAGCAGACAACGAGCATATCAGCAAACTTCTTATTTACCATGGGAAAATGGTGCTTTTTTCTCTCTTTCCTCTTTTCTCATATCTTTTTTTTCTTTTTCTCTTTTTCTCAATATCTAAGTCTTTTTTTATAAGAAGAATGCTTCATAGACAGCTCATTATGGTTACGTTGAAGGTTTGCACCATGATTAGGCATGGATTAGACCGGTGTCCCAGGCGTTTCTCTAACACACATACATAACTCCATGGACTTACAAGCTCCCTTTTTCACTTCACACCCACGACATCCATAGACAAAAGAGCATGATATCAACTAGGTACAAAGTACAAGTGCAATGTTGAAAGCGTTCTCCATGACAACATGGTTCTGCTAATCCCCAACATATAAGTGCAAGCATATACAACATAGATGACATAATGGTTCAAGTTTATTAAGGGCAAGAAAAGTAAAGTGTGCCATCAAGTTCGTGAGAGCTTTAATCACTAGTTTTCTCATAACAAGTTTACTTCGGAAGTTAGATAAAAACATGAATATACTTGGAATAGCAAATGGTAATAGGTAGGTATGGTGGACTCTTTGGAATAACTTGGTTTTAGGAGTTGGATGGATGAGTGGAACTCATACTTGGTTATGGAGGCTAGCAAAAGACTAGGAGCGAACGACTAAGAGAGCAATAATGGCCATAATCATGCAAAGCGACAAAACATCATTAATCAAAGCATAAAGTGATACTACAAGTTGAAAACTAAAGAATCATAAAGGCTATGGTGACTTGGGATAGTCATAACATGGTGTGAGCATGCACCAAGTTAACCCAAATAAAGCATCAAAGGAGAATACCACAATACTATGCTTTAATATGCGAAAACAACGCATGATTCTTCCAAGGAAAATTAAGCAATCTCAATTGTTTATAACATGTCATGCTACAGCAAAGATCACTAAGCATAAAGCCAAAACAATATCAAGCATGGCATGACAAAGCATGGGCCAGAGTCAAAAACAAGCTCTCTTTACCACTTAAGCATGAACTTTCCTACTCTTTTTCCAATCCAAACCAAACTATTTGAAAACCAATGTATGAAAGAGGGGGTCCAACCAATTTATTCAAGCAAACTAAGAAAACCAAGCAAACGAAAACCAAAAACAAAAAATGAAGACTCTCCAAGAACAACACAACTGTGCATGAAACAATAAGAATGAAGTGTTTGGAAGAAACCTGAGATTTTTATTGATGAAGAAGGGGATGCCTTGGGCATCCCCAAGCTTTGACACTTGTACCTCTTGGATAATTCTTGGGGTGACACGGGGTGGCATCCCCAAGCTTGAGCTTTAGTCCATTCTTCATCTCATTACATCATTCTCTCCATACACCTGAATATTTTCCTTCATACAAAACTTCACACAATCTTTATTAGCAACATTAGTGTACTCAAGATAATAAGTCTTTAGGTTCAGTTTCAACACCAATAAAACTTCCATTAAAACACAAGCTACTGAAGCACTTCCCTCAAAAAGCTCAATTCCCCAAAGAGAACTCAAAAAGGAACCAACAAGAAGTAAATGCAAATAATGGCAGAAATCTGTCAAAACAGACCAGCAGGTAAAAACCAATTTTTTAGAAGACCTTCTTTTGCTCAAATCGAAAAGTGTTGAACTAACGAAAGTTAGATAACAACCTGGGCAGAAGAACAAAAATTCACGCCTCAAAATGACGTACAGAGATTTTACATGAAGTTTTACGGTGAAGCACAAAAATCTGTTTTGGGACAGCAACTTTCCCAATCATTACTTCTCTCTCATTAGAGGTTACTCTTGGCACAAAAA
The DNA here is from genome assembly GCA_910589775.1 of Avena eriantha. NCBI lineage: Eukaryota > Viridiplantae > Streptophyta > Magnoliopsida > Poales > Poaceae > Avena > Avena eriantha. Next base: position 491,936,920 of record OU342742.1, read on the forward strand.
GCAAATAAAAAGGATAAGGAGAGGTTATTACTAAGGTAATAACTTACAAGACTCATCTAAAACTTTTGGGTTATCTCCCAATAAGTACTTTTCTTTAACACCTTTAAGTTAGGCATAAGAAGCAAGAGAAAGAATCAAGTGTTCTCAAATGAAGAAGCATTAAGAGCAATTCCAGAAATATGTTCAACAAGGCAAGGTATCTCATCCAAATAAGTTCTAGAGGATCCTGTCTCAACGCTCTTGGGTTCACTATTTTCATCAAACGGGTTTTTAGGAAAAATCCAATCAAGATTCTTTTATATGGCTTCATGCATTGCTACAAGTTTGAAATATATTGGTATCTTAATTTCCTCCCCATTAGGTTCCGATTTTGTCATCTTTTCTCATGTACCAACAACATCTACACACGAGACTAGCATATTAAAACGATCAAAGACTTTTCTAGCTTCCTTGGCAACATCATAGAATTCCTTAAGCAAAGTTTCCAGAATAAAATCTCTCTTTTCAGGGTCCTCAATTTCTTTAAGTTTAAGAAACATTACTTGCATTAAGGGGTTAAGGTTAACAAACCTAGCTTCCAACATGTGAACTAAAGAAGCTGCAACAATTTCATAGTTTGGAGAAAGTTCTGCAAGGGATATATCCTCCATATCCTCATGTTTACTAACATGGTTAAAGAATTTTTCAATATTATCTTTTCCAATTATAGAGCCACTACCTATTGAAAGGTCTTTCAGGGTGAATTTAGGGATCAACATGGTGAGCTAAGAGGTAACAACTATAGATTAATTTTTTTGTGTTTTTAATAAAGAAAGCAAACTAGTAAAACTATTTTTTGTGTGTTTTTGGTAAAGAAACAAGCAAACAAAGCAGAAATAAACTAAGAAAAACAAAAACAACAAAGTAAAGAGATTGGTTATGAGGGACTCCCCTTGTGAAGATATCCTTGACTCCCCGGCAACGGCGCTAGAAAAATAGCTTGATGGCCCAAAATATATCGAGCTCGTTGGGGAACCCCAAAAGGAAGGTATGATGACCACACCAACAAGTTTTCCCTCATTTATGAAACCAAGGTTATCGAACCCGTAGGAGCAAGGAAACACCTCTAAGGTGTTGTTGCCAACTTGGAATCCTGCACAACACAACCCAGAACTTTGCCCCCATCTTATAGTGAGGTTGTCAATCTCACCGGTTTTGCTGAAAACAAAGGATTAAACGTATTGTGTGGAAGATAGTAATTGCTTGTAGAAAGTAAATAGAAAGCATTAAACAATTGTAGATTGATGATAAAAGAAAGGACCAGGGTCCATAGTTCACTAGTGGTGGTTCTCCTTAAGATAGATGACATGTTGGGTGAACAAATTACAGCGGGGCAACTGACAAACATCGAGAAAGCATACAAGCATATACTAATCATCTTGACTCCTATGAGATTTGATTGGGCATTACAACATTATACATAGACCATAATCCAACTGCATCTATGACTAATAATCCACCTTCGGGTTATCATCCGAACGCCCTCCAGTATTAAGTTGCAAGCAACAGACAATTGCATTACGCATTGCGTGTAAAGTAAACTATATGATTGTTCTATGAACAAAGGATTGCTATTTTCTCCCTAGTAGCAACAACACATCTAGTACCTTAGAGATTTCTGTCACTTCCCCAGATTACTAGAGGCATGAACCCACTATCGAGCATGAATACTAACTCTTGGAGTTGCTAGCATCTACTTGGTCAAGATAGATACTAACAACGGAAAGCATGCAAGATCACAAATAACAAAGACATGATAGAATCTATAATCAATCTGAAATAGCATCCCAATATCCATCGGATCCCCACAAACACAACATGTAGGATTACAAATAGATGATCTTGATCATGAACGGAGCTCACAAGATCTAAACATGGTAGCACAAAGGAGAAGAACCAACCATCTAGCTACTACATGGACCCGTAGTCCAAGGATGAACTACTCACGCATCACACCGGAGGCTTGCATGGTGATGAAGAAGGCCTCCAGGGTGAATTCTCCCCACCGGCAAGGTGCCGGGAAGATCTTCAGATCCCTCCCGTTCTAGTGATGGAGATGACGGTGGCTACAGACTCTTTCGTGGAATTTTGATCTGGTACTTAGGGTTTCTGTATCGGAGGCATCTTATAGGCGAAAGGGAAGGCCGAGGGGGTGCCCTAGGCGGCCACACCACCCCCTGGCGCGGGCCAGGCCTGGCCGTGTGGCCAGGTGGTGTGGTGACACTCTGGCCCCTCTCCGTCTCGTATTCTGGATCCGTGTCCCCTCCGGTGAAAAACTGACTTTGGCTTTTGTCCCGTCCAATTCTAAGAATATTCATTTTCTGACTTTCCTGGAACCAAAAACAGCAGAAAATAGGCAGCTGGCACTATGGCATCTTGTTAATAGGTTACTCCAATAAAGTGTATAAAAAGTACTCCAAAGTGTGGACAAAACATAAGAAAGTAGATAAAAACCAAGCATGGAAATTCAAAAATTATCGATACGTTTGCAACGTATCATAACCCCCGAGCCATTGATCAACTTGGATCCGTCAAAGTGCATGACCTAATACTTTGGCTCTGGCACAGGAGTGTCTTCTGGCAGTTCTATCCAATCTGTGAGAAAATCCACCAATTCTTGTGATTTGATAGCGTCGCGTCTCTTGTAGGTGATTTGAAAGGCGGCAAGTTCAATGCCCCACTTTGCTACTCTCCTTGTAGCGTCGCTATTGTTGATGATGTTGGACAATGGAGCTTTGTTTACCACTATGATAGGGTGCTTGTCATGGTATTGGCGACGAGTATGCCATGGAGGGGTCCTCAAAGTGCGTGTTTAGAGACGTGGGGTAAGGCATAGACTTGGAGGGTATGAGGTAACATAGCTTACCCAGGTTCAAGTCCCACAACGGTGGTGGAACTCTACTCCTGCTATAAATCACTATAATGGAAATACGCCGAGTTACAGAGATAGGTTCGCTATGCGAGGTGTTGTACGTTATACGTTGAGTGTTGCCCTAAAGGCTCCCGCAGGCCGGCTTATAAAGGCGCCAAGACCGAGGGTTTACAGGGAAACGTCCTTGCCAGTCAAGGTAAAGAGTCCTACACTAATACGAACTAGTCTTCCGTATCTCGTACTCCAAGGCTCCGAGTATGTCGGTGACTCCTGCGTAGCCTTCCTTTATCCGGCATGGGCCTCCCTTCTGGATCTATCTAACTGGTCCACCCAGCAGGCCATACGCCTTGCTACCAACTATGGGCCACCTGGGTTAGGCGGATTAGTGACATGCTATGAGGATACCCATATAGCATATCCCCAACAGTAGCCCCCGGAGGACTTTGAAATCTTGCACCGTCTTGCCCATTGATCTTTGAATATCCCGTCTAAGTGATGCCGGCAATTCGTCAAGCAATATCTCAAAGGTCTCCCAAAGAACCCTGCAATCCTCTCCGGCTTCATAATATAGCCGGATATTCCTTGAGTCTTCATTTCCAGAGTCGGATAGTCTCCGTCTTTGATGAATCTTCGGACGCGACCCTTCACTGCAACTATCACGAGGATGACATAGGGTACATCATACGCTACCTCGAAACTCACAGAAATAGAGAATTAATCATCAGCTATTTTCACGCGCGCGGAATCTGAAACGGCGAAGTGGTAGAAGACAGAGGACGTGGCGAAATTACCGCGAACGTTCACTTCCACGTCGGCAACGTTTCATCCATTAGATCCCATTGCACGAATCTTGATGCGGGGTCTATATATTTTCACTATGGTTAGTTTATTTCTCTTTTACCCACATTCGCTTTCTAGTGTTCGTCTTCCTCCAGCCGCGCGACTGTTCGAGCTTTTCTGCGAAAACCCTAATCAGAGCCCTTATTTCGTACACCTTCTCCCTATCGTAATGACCTCCAGCAGCTCCATCCCTTCGACGGCGGCGACCCCCGAGGCTACCTCTGAGCCACCTTAGGGAGTGACCGCCCCACCGGAGGGGGTGGTCGTCCCTGTTAACGCCGTGGTGGAAATGACCAGCGACGACCAAGAATGAGCGGCACCCGAAGCCCCTGAAGAACAAAACGACTCCCATAAGAGGGTGTGGAGAGGCTCTGATCTCTCCGCCGAAGATTTGCAGGAGCTGGTTGCCGAGGGGTATCTTCTCGTGGTGAAGGAGTTGGTTTGGCGGGCGGCACTGGCCGACGAGGTGGTCCCTTCTCCCCGAGCCAGAGAGAAGGTGTATCTCAAGGCCCAGCTGGTACGAGGCGTAATCTTGCCAGTCTTCGATTTCTTTTTGGACGTCCTCCCGCACTTCCGGGTACTCCCCCACAATCTCTCTCCCAACAGCATTCTAGACCTTAGCAACTTCGTAGCCTTGTGCGAACGATTCCTAGGCATTAAACCTAGGTTAGATCTATTCGTGTACTTCTTTACCATCAAGAGAGAGAGTCCGTCGAGTCCAAGGACGAATTGCGGATCTACATAACCATTAGCTTTAAGATCCAGCCTACCTGGCATGTCCCCGACATCGTAGGGCATGAGTCATTGCGGATCCAGCCTCTGCAGCACCGCGCCGGGTTGATGTGTAAATACACTCACGACAGGAGGGATCCCATGCAAACTTTGCGGGATAACTTCTCTAGTGACTCCATCAAACTCCGGCTTAAGGACATCGTCAATGTGAAGGACAAGAAGCGGGGTTTCAAGATCACCTACGACATGTTTGATTGCGGCACATGCCCGGAGGTAGCTTATGTTTCCTTTGTTGCTCGGTATTTGATCTAAGGTTTTTCCGACTTGAAGTTGTCAATCTAACACTCCTCTGTATCCCAGTTGGCAACCTTGGCGGCAGATCAAATGGCCTCCCAGGTCTATGCTCCCAAGCTGAACGATATCCAGGTGGTGTCCGACGACGACGCCCCCAACAATCAACCAGCTCCGACAACGCGAAAGCGGAAGAGATCCACCTCTAACGCTGATGCCGAGGCCAAGTAGAAGAAATCAGAGAGTGGAGTCTCCAAATGATCCACTGCCGCCTTATAGGCGGAGAAGAAGAAGAAATACACTTGCATTCCTCTCACCAAGGCTCCTGCCATGGAGTAAGTATTTTCATTCTCCGACTTATGCTTTTTAGCTCATACCTTTTTTCAACTCTTGTACTTATACTTTGAACCTTTCAGGAGGAAAGCCGGTGTTAGTTTGAAGCGATCCTCCAAAGATGTTGGAGGGTCAAAAAACATTTGTGACATGCTGACTAGGGATGTGGTTGCCAAGTCCTCTGCTACTACTCCTCCTACTCCTGCCACCAAGCCTTCTACTGGCCTCGCTGGGTCTTCATCCCCTGTCATCCCTGATATCTCTGCCATGGAGACAGATGTCAATCCAATCCTTGATATCTCAGGCTCTATCGAGGCAGACGCTGCTCCCAGGGGCTAGGCAACTCAGGAGAGCACTTCCTCTAAAGTGGCTGAAGCTCCAGCTAAGGATGCCACCGAGAAAGGGAAGAAAGTGGTGGAAGAGGTGGATGTGGAAGCAACAATCCAGGCGGGAGCCTCTGAGCCATCATCTGTCTTGAAAATGCAAGAGACGGCTAGGGCATCATCCATGCCTCTGGCTACAAATTCTCCATTGGCTGCGAATCCTCCGACGTTGGGCTTGGATGACCTCATCTTGTAGGCCAACGCAATTTATAACAATGCCCGGACCTTCCATGATTCCTATGCTCATCTGGCCAACAATCTCAGGGTCATTGCCATCATAAGTCTTTTGAACTTCACTTCTTTTGATTTGTAATGTATCCCACTGTAGCCCCCGAGCTCTTAGTAAAAAATCAATAGTTTTGGCCTGAGTGCTGTAAAGAACTAAGTGTAGAACTTGTCCGTGTAGCCCCTGAGTGTTTAGTTGAAACTGGATAGTTCCGACTAGATAGCTCTAGAGAAACTAGCTTATTTTAAAATCTTATACTGTAGCCCCCGAGCATTTAGTAGAAACTTGAATAGTTCTGACTAGATGCTCTAGAGAAACTAAGCATGTTAACATCTCGTGCAGAATGAAAATAAACAGAGGATTGCCGCCAATGAGAGGCTTGCTGCTCTGTGGAAGGAACTGGACCTTGAACAGGGTAAAATAGCCTTCCTGAAGAAACATATAAAAAATAGCCAGAGTCTATTTCTTATAATAGCTCCTTGCTTTTCCTCATGGATTCATTTCTTCCGTCTTCTTATAGCACTTTCTAATTTCCGTCTTACAGAAGCCATCGCCAAGACCAAGAGCATCGTCGAGCAATCTAAGCATATCTAGGATCTTGATGGTGAGAATAAAATTTTGAAGAAGGACATGGCCGATGCCGTCAAGGGCCATGAGGCAGCGATGAAGGTGCTGCAAGAGTCTGCTGACATCGAGATGCAGCGCCTAAAGGACAAAATTGCACAAATCAAGGAGCAGAACTAGGCTGCCAAAGAGCAGAATGCTAGGAACCTTGAGGTGTAAAAAACAGTCCAGAAGGAGCACGATGTCTTGGCGGAGACATGCGAGCAAGTGGAAACGAGCATCTTTGGTAACCTTTCTCCGTATTGGTCATTTCTATACTTTTGGATAATCATTCAATTAGTGTGTTCTCATGGTCCTTGTTCTGTGTAAACCACAACTCCCCTTGGCTTGGCCAACTTGGGTGAGGGTGCCTCGGATCCCAAAGAACGCATGATTCTGGCCGGCAACTTCGTCAGCACTGCCATTGCCCAGGCCAAGGAGATAACTCAACCTCTGGGTATCAATATCAAGGCGGTAGACTCAGCGGCCAAGTAGGCGGAAATCCTGCGCTGAGCCCTCGAGAAAGTCAAGGACTAGAAAGCCTCTTGCATCCGGGCTGGTGCTAGGATGACCCTGTCTCTGGTCAAAGCCCACTATGATAACACTGACATCAACCTGGTGACCTCTGGCTTTCCCAAGTTGGATGAGGAAGGGAGGGAAATCGATATGCTATTTGGAATTCCCTCGATGACTTCAACACTAGAGTTGTTGATACCTTCGATCCATATTACAGATGTAGTATAGCTCTTTTTCCCTAGTAGACCTAGGTTATCAAATCCACGGGAAGCGAATGCGTAGTGAAGTTACTTTAACGGACCTTCAAGAGTTTTAGAATTCCTTTTGTGTTTTTACCAGACCAGTAGCTTGCATCTTTTTGTTGTTGTCGATGATGGAGAGAGAGGGCCTAGGGCGTTCGGTTTCACCTGTAGCTGTGCAAAACATCTGATGGAAATAAATGATAGAAATAAAGTATGCGTGTACTTGTTAGAACAAGATAAATTATATGTGGGCAGTGCATCCATAATTGCTAGTGCCTCCGCAACCGCTTATAGCAATAACCTACTAGTCTCATCCATAGAAGAAAGAGAACTAATGATATGCATCGTGATGTCACCGTGAATCCCAAGCAAATCCCTCACATACAGCTGTACTACCCCTTTTGTCCCTAGGGTTCCCAACCTGTAGATCAGTCATCACTCATACTCCCTATACCTAGCTCAACCCTCGGGGTCTTGGGTACCTGACAAGTCCTTAGATTGAGGCAAGAGAGGATACAATAATCATCATGTCATACAAACTAATACACAATCCCATCTATGATAAATCACATGCAAGAGAGTTCTCATGAAAAGCATATATACTAGAGTATCTCAATTCTCCCACATCAATGAATCAAGACTTTGCAAGCACTACTTTTCTATTAATTGTCCTTCAAGAATTCAGTTTTTAAGTGATTGAGAGCATGCCAAAAAATTTCATAAGTTTATCGGGCTGTGATGGACACTCGTGGCATCACTAAGGTTTTTGTTCCTTTTGCATAATGATTACTCATAATAGCCAGAGGAGTGATTCCATCATGATTACAGCTATCCGGGAGTGCCAAGAATCTTACCCACTATAGCATTGCTGCTACAAGTGTTTAATCAACTCATAGCCGAAATCTAGGAGTTTCCTCCATTAAGATCGTTCGTAGGCCAACGGAGTTGTTGGCATCCTATGAAGTTTGACACGCATAAAGCTATATCATTCTCATGATTAACAAGTCAAACTTTGGCATGCTCCCAAAAACCGCTAAACACTAATTCAATCAAACAAATCCTTTCAAAGAGAGCTATCAAGTCAATCAATATTTTCAGTGGTGTCGAGTGTCTCTAGAAATAAGCCTTCAAGACTAAGCACTGCAACACCCAAGCCTTCAATTGTGAGACTTTTTGTTATTACAATTGTTTAGCAATTTTTAGGCAAGACTTGGTTAGTTACGAGAGCTGGAACAAAATGAGCCCAATTAAATACCCATGCAAACGACAATCTTACTACGATAAAAAGACTCACTCCACCAATATAATATCTCAACATTCACTACTAACTAGTGTAGGTTTCTCAAACTTCAAAAGTGGGGAGTCATAAGGCATACCTCTCATGTTTGGTTCCACTTCTCTCTTCCTTTTTTATTTGTTTCTTGAAAACACGAAGTTGATTACTCTCCTGCAAATATATGAAGACCTCGAGGCGGAAAGAAAAGAAAGAGGGAAAAAAAGGAAAAAGGAGAAATCTTTTTGTTATTTTTTAAGAGAGGGAAATAAAGAATAGAAAATTGGTGGCAAAGCTCGGCTAGAAAATTTTGAAAGCAAATATAAAGAACTAAAAATAAAGTGTTGGGGAAACCGACACGAGTGCTTATAAACTCAAATAAAAATTTAACCTCGAAATAGATAAAAGCAAATAAACGCCAAATAAAGATACATGAGGAAACTTCCCCAAGCTTAGGCTTTTGCAAGCCCTTCAAATCGTTGTGGTGGCGGGAAAGAGTCATTACTCTACTTTGCAAATTGAGTGGAGAGGTTACTTGTTGATTCTCGGAGGTCCAAAGAGAGGTTGTGCATCCTCTCCATACACCCTCCAAGTCCTTCAAAATCTTGGTATGTGGCGAACTGGGTTTGTGGCTGCTCCTCTTGATGAGGAACTTCCTGCTCCTCCTCTTGGTCCTCATCCTCTTCAGGAATCTCCTGCTCGGGTTGGTACTGCTCAACCTGCACATCATATAGCAAACATCCTTCCTCGATAGAGAAAATACCATTAGGCAAAGGAGCGGGCTAGATATGCCCAGCTCCAGCAATATGCAGGTAATAAACACCACCTCTCCTAGTAAGCATTCGACGGGCTCTCAAGGTGGAGAAACCAACATGTGTCTCACCAAATATGGGTTGCTACTCACCTAGGTCGAGGCCTAGGGCAGTGGCAAGCACGGTGATGATGCCTCCTCCAGTGATTGGCCCTTGGCTTTGGGAGGCTTGGTTCTCTAGGTAGCGCACAAGGATGGCACCCAAGTTGAGTGACAAGCTGCAGTTGATGTAAGAAGCCTTTGCTAGGACTAGGATGTCCTCCTCATTGAGTCTCGTGAACTCATTGCGTGCCTGCAAGGTGTTAGCAATAACATAGAACAAATAGCGAATTGCAGGATTGAATATTATTTCCCTTGTTCACCCTACTAGTGAAACTCATTCCATTATATTATTGATTGGGGGAAGGAATGAAGCTAGTAAAGGATGCGCGTAGAGCATAAATCATTGTTTGGAAAATTAAAATATGCACACCATTCATCTAATGTTAAAGTGTAGTTGTTGTTCATTAGACGGAAAGAAATAGTATCCTCTCCTTGCCATTGTTTAACGGTGCTTTGCAACGAGCTTAAGAATTCAATGGTTAAGAGGCGATAAGTAGGTAAATCATTGTACACAAAGTTTTGCAGGCCGGATCTATTGCAAAGTAAATTGAAGTCATCAGAAATACCGAGTTGGTTCAATGTAAGGGGGCAAGCCCACTTGGTGGCCTTCACTTCGTGGTTCTTGATCTTGTTGAAGCGATCACGATGGGCCTCATCCCTGAACCGTATCCCCATGTGTTCCTGAGCGACAGCCCGAGAAGCGCTAGCGGTGGCACGAGCACGAGTTTGGCTCCTTGTGTTCATCATCTAAAACATTGAAGAAAGGCAAAAATAAAACTTTTTCATCCAAAAATATTAAGTATAATATATTCCTCATCTAAACACATTAAATAATCTCCTCAAGATAATAATCTAGGCAAGAAAATCATGGCAATTAATTCATAGTAGGTCTCACCCTAGATTGATAATGACAATAGATCGAAATGAATTTGCAAAAAGTAATTGGAGGATCGGAGGAGAAACATACCGTAGATCACATGTGTGCAAGGAAATCAAACGAAATTTAGTAGAGATGAAGATCCCTTGAGGTTTTGAGAGAGTTTGGAGGTAGAAGAAAGAAAAAGGATTGAAGTTTTGGAGTTGGGAGTACCTTCCCGTGTGATTTTGTGGTCGGACACAAATATACGGGTGGAACATGCGTTCCGGCCGTATTGTTGGCGTTCTGTCAAAATATTAGGTCTTTCTCCTGGCGACGCAGCTATTCGATCGCAACTATACGGGCGAAACAAAAAGATCCGGCCATATAGTTGGTCGTTAAACTGTTTGTCCCTGCGGAAGTAAATCTGCAAAGGCATAGATATCTATACGACCGGAACTATACGGCCGGAATTTTTATTCCCGCCGTATAGTTGGTCGTTAAACTCTTAGTATATATGAAAACAAATTGTATGACGGTATTGATATCTATACGACCGGAACTATATGGCCAGAATTTTTATTCCCGCCGTATAGTTGGTCGTTAAACTCTCAGTACATATGAAAATTAATTGTACGGAGGCATTTTTATCTATACGACCGAAACTATACGGCTGAAATTTTTATTCCCGCCATATGGTTGGTCGTTAAACTCTCAGTACATATTGCAGAAATTTTTTCGATGGCAAAGATAACTATACGACCGGAATTTTTATTCCCGCCGTATAGTTGGTCGTTAAACTCTCTGTGTGCGTCAGAAAGTTTCTGTTTCTTCGTGAACTATTTTTTTTCCTGTAACTTAGCGATATACCTTGTTTTTGATAGAAAATTGACAGAAAAAATTGTCGACCAACAATAGCATGAATAATGCATAAATTCAAGTACTACCAAATTTCTTCTCCTCAAGTGGAGTTTTCTAACACTCTTTATTGAACAAAAACTTTCAACAAAAACTAAAACTTAACTCAAACCTTAATTTAACATGGGTTGCCTCCCATGGAGCGCTCTTTCATGGTCAATAGCTTGACCTTGATGATACTCACTTGGGCTAGATGAGTGGAACACCCACTCCAAAGCAATTGGACTTCAAAGTTATGGCCTCGTTCTCGTCATGTTTGGCTTTCTTCTGCTTGGGGAAATGAATAACAAAATCAATTAGCGCCTTCACATTCCCTTCATGAAGGTTAATTAAAGCCTTTATAGTTCTTAAGAAAGGAAGGCCTAGTATTATAGGAGCAACGTTATCTTCAGGCATGTCAACAATAACAAAATCAATTAGCGCAGGACATCCTTGATGTAAACTAAAGTGTTCTCCTTTATCCCTACAGCTTGTTTGTATGTAGAATCTGCTAGATGCAATTTTAACTCAGTAATTTTAAAGGAGCCAAGATTTAACTTGTTAAAATACTCTTTGGAATTGTTGAGATGCTTGCACCTATATCACAAAGTGCACTTATCTCATTAGTTCTAATCTTTATTTTAATAGTAGGCTCAAATATGTCATCTAGTTTAACAGGTAAATTTCAGCGATTTTCTTGTATTCATCTTCAAGTTCGCGTACCTTAATTGCTACTTGATCAACAAAGTATTGATACATGGCTTCATCATTACCTTCACTTACCGGAATTTTGACGTTGATCCTCTTTACGAGATCTTCTATGGTGTAGTTTGGTAAGGGGCATTACTATAATCAAGTTCTGCAGGCTCCTCCCTTTACCTGCAATAGGATTGGGCTCAGCTTTACTTGCAAATTTAGCTAGAATGAGAGTTTGACTCTCGGTTATCTTACCTAGTTGTGCTTGAATGATGCTTGTTCTTTCTTGAAGGGCCTGCAAATCATTTCTCAAACTAACAGCTTGGTTAGATAATTTACCAAGCATAGCATCATGGTTCCCCGTAATTTTATTATTTTGTTCATTTTGTGAGTCTATGAAAGACTTAAGTGTTTCTTGCAGACTACCAATATTATTTCCCATATTATTATTAGAGTTAGTTGTAGGTCTAGCGTAATGCTTCTGAAAATTAGGATTGTAACTCTTCTTACAAGCAGGATTGTAATCATTACGAGCTACGAAGTCTATTTCTTCTATATTTGTTTCGGGGGTGGCTCTTACCTGAGTTTCCTTACCTCTTACGGCTAGTATGAGCTCATCCAACTTAGGATTAAGATCTTCGTTCTCTTGTGGTGAGACAGAGTTCGCCTTCTTCGTGTTTGATCTTTCCACATGCCATTGCGCATGGATGTCTTGCATGTCGTCTAGCAGTTGCTTTGCTTCGGTAATATGTTTATCCATAAATGTTCCTCCAGCGGTAGTGTCAAGCATAGACTTAGATACAGGATTAAGAGCATTGTAAAATAAATGGAGGATTAACCAATCTTCCATCCCATGACTAGGACAGTTTCTTAGGTATTCTTTCATCCTCTCCCATGCAAGCGCTAGTGGCTCATGCTCTTCCTGTCTAAAACCAGTAATATTAGATCGGAGTTGCATAGTCTTTGCAGGTGGGAAAAATTTAGTCATAAATAAGGAAGTACATCCCACCCATGATGTAATAGTATTTTTAGGCAAAGATAGCAACCATTCTTTAGATCTTCCTCTTAGAGAGAAAGGAAATAGACGTAATTTGACTGCATCAGGGTCAACATCTTTTATACGCATCATATCACATATTTCAGTGAAAGTATTTAAGTGCATGCCTGTGTTTTCAATAACAGAGCCTCCAAATTGATTCTGTTGAACCAAACTTAAGTAATGGGGCTTAATTTCATAATCATCAGCAACAATTGCTGGCTGAGTAATAGGAGTACGCAAATAATCATTATTGGGAGTTGCAAACTCCCCAAGCTTCTTTTCAGCATACTTCCTATGTTTTTGGGTTTTCTTAGAGAAAAAATTATAACAGTAAAAACAATAATTTAAAGACTAACTATTTTTTTGGTTTATCAAATAAAGACTGAAAGCAAAATAACAAAATTAAAAACAAGAATAAAAACTAGCAAGATTCCAAATAACCTCACCAGGGTAGCTATTGCTTCCCCGACAATGGCGCTAGAAAAAGGGTTGATACCTTCGATCCGGATTACGGATGTAGTATAGCTGTTTTCCCTAGTAGACCTAGGAAGCGAATGCATAGTGAAGTTACTTTAAGGGACCTTCAAGAGTTTTAGAATTCCTTTTGTGTTTTTACCATACCAGTAGCTTGCGTCTTTTTGTTGTTGTCGATGATGGAGAGAGAGGGCCTAGGGCGTTCGGTTTCACCTGTAGCTGTGTAAAACATCTGATGGAAATAAAAGATAGAAATAAAGTATGCGTGTACTTGTGAGAACAAGATAAATTATATGTGGGCAGTGCATCCATAATTTATATTGCCTCCTCAAGCGCTTATAGCAATAACCTACTAGTCTCATCCATAGAAGAAAGATATGCATCATGATGTCACCGTTAATCCCAAGCAAATCCCTCACATACAGCCGTACCACCCCTTGTGTCACCGGGGTTCCCAACCTGCAGATCAGTCATCACTCATACTCCCTATACCTGGCTCAACCCTTGGGGTCTTGGGGTACCTGACAAGTCCTTAGACTGAGGCAAGAGAGGATACAATAATCATCATGTCATACAAACTAATACACGATCCTAGCTGTGATAAATCCCATGCAGAATTGCTACATGGCTAGGCTGAAGCCCTTATCCTAAGGAGAATTACTCACACATAGAGATGAGATCAACAATCATAAACATTGTAATGAAAATCATAAGATTGATAGCAATAGTCTTACAATGTCGCCAATCGGAGAAGAGATCTACTATTACAAGTGGTGGAAGATGGCTATGGAGATGGAGAAGGGTTTGGAGATCTATGGCGGCTTTTTGGCAGAGCGAGAGATGGCGGGGGAACTTGAGGACGCTTGTTTCTCATCGCCTAAGGCTTCTTTATGTAGGGGACCCTGTGGGCCCCCCGGATTAGTCCTCCGAGAATCCCTGTTATGCATACACTACGATCCCATGATCAGTTAGTCGTGTCACATAACTGACAAGTATCAAAGTAAACATCCATTACTTAAGCGGATACAAGTCATACCTTACAGGCCATTATGGCTACATCAATAATCATCAGCGGAACCTTATCAAGCGTGGAGCTCGAGCCATGCCTTAACCTATAGGCAACTAACTGGGAGAATGTCCTACCTCGCATAGTCGTCATTATCACCTTCTTCTTGATATCTGACCAAGTTAATAGTTAGGGACAATGCCAGTGAGTACTTTTAATATATTCGCAAACCACCTTCAGATAGTAACAATAAGAGAATATGCAATATAGCTGTGGTAGTAGGAGGGCTCCAAGAGAGGTTCTGTTCTTAACTAGTTTCTCTTGTAGATATAACATCTACATATCTTTGTTGAAAAACTTTGTAAAACATTTTGGAAACCTTTTTGTAAAGTTTTAGGAAATCACTAGGATTGGGTCACCCATTTATTTCGTCCTTCCGGTCATCCCATGATCAAACTCATTTCCTTCCTTTTCGACCATCCCACTGTCAAAACATTTCCAAAGCCATTGCTTTTCCGAAATCATTTTTGAAAACAAAACCATCACCTCTCTACAGCAACCTTCCCAACCATCAATGACCATGGACACGGCCATTCGAATAGATTTACACTCTGCAGAGGTTGTACACTTTACCCACATAATCCGAGTACCCTGCCCTGATCCCCTTTGGATCGTGGGTCGAGTAACCGATCAAGACTCTCCAGATGCGCACTCCACTATAAGTGCCTACCCTATGAGAGTTGTTCCCCTCAACACCGGGATGCCCTATATAATTCACAAGCCAACCAGGGCGCTTTTTTGCACTGCACAAAGTGTGATCTTTCAATGAGGGCCTCATAGTAACGCGTGGAGGCCCGTTGACCCTTAGTCCCTTCTCCAGGTAGATGTCTCACATGGACCTTTATAGGAGAAGGACCACCCTCCAGGATTTTTGAATCCCCTATAGTAGTTGTAGGTAGCTTATACCAGAGTAAACAAACATCAAGCCTAACCCTATCCCATTCTAGACTAATGTGGTTGCACAGGTTAATTGTTCTAGCAAAACTGCAAAGAACCGGGTGCGTTTTCATAAACATTTTTCCTCCGTCTTCTTTTATCATTTTGTAAAACAAAACCCTTTTTCCTTTCTCAAACTTCTCTTGGTAGGTCAAACCTCAGCAAGGTTTTGCCATAAACATTTTGTAAAACTTTTTCGCGGGTCTTCCAATCCTCTAGTTTTTCTTCGGCTAAAACGGGGTCTCCAAAGGGGTATGGTGTTATACACCAACTATCATACTAGGGACTAGTAGGTGTCATCAAGGGGATTGTACTTGATAATACCATTGTTTAATGGTTTGGAGGAGCCAAGCCACTACTAGATATATAGCTCATCAGATATTAAAACAATGCAGTTTCCTAAACAATAGGTAAAACATGCATAAGTAAAACAATAGGACAAGGTTTGTGAGCAAGAAGGTGGCTTTCCTATGCTTAGCAATCTGGCAATATATGTCCCTGGACTTCTTAGAATACCAATAAAATCAATAATAATAACCATGTTCTGCTTGTCTCCGATTTAATCGCATTTGAAATTACTTTAATTGCCTTTGTGGATTTGTCTTTGTGATTTATTTGTCAAATACCACCTAATGAACGGGGTTTTGGACTAAGGCTTGGGTCTGTATGATATCAATGTACAAAAGTGATATCAACACATAGGTACTGAAATAACAAGGCCAACAAAATTGGTTTGCTATTTTATCATTTTCGTTTGATTTACTATGCATTTTCTTGTGATAAAAGCTCTGATTTTAGGAAATAATTCACCAGAAAAGTTCTGTGAGTCCAAATATTATTTTCTTGGACGGTTAAGTAAGGTTTGATGGGATCATTCACTGAGAGTTGGAATCACCTCCAAATATTTAACAGAATGCCCTCAGGAAAATCCCAAAGGCAGTTTGGTAAATGTTTTGTCTTTTTCACCAGATTAGTTCTACAGAAGCTTTTGATATGAATCCAAAGGCATATGTCAGGTATTTAAAATACCTTCCTGTAGAAATTTGAATCACCCTTTTTAGAGTTACAAAACTTATGGGGTAATTTTATTAGTGAAACCACTATAGTTAGAATAGTTTTATTCATTAAAATTCAACCATGGCTTAGTAAATATTGGGCTACTAGGATTTATTAGTTGCGGTGATGTAGGTGTTCAGGGTGTTGGAATGAGGTCAATTCAAATCATGGTTTGGCCTAGGGAATTTCTTAAAGGCTTAATAGGCCTAAATTTGTTATTTTCTTTACAGGCTAAATGTAGTTTAACATGGCAAGAGATAAATATTCACTAATAGGTAAAACAAATACCATTCAGAGGGACTTGGATTTACTCCATTCGGAGATGGTAATCTCCTTGAGGGGTTTAAGGTGTGTTTTAAGTCCTTCCTGGAAATTGATTTAATATATTTAATCCATGCAAATTCTGAGCTAACCAAGGGTACTGTGTGTTAGGGAAAACATACATGTACTTAGAAAATTTTAGATCTTGTCATTGTGTGTTGATTTCCATTTTCAAATCGATTTATAGTAACTGGCTGAATTTAGGTCTAAAGAATATCATATAAAAGAAAAGGGGAGGGAACTAGTGGGCTGCTGCGATACAGATCGGACTAGGCCACACTGGGCCAGCCCAAGACACAGCCGGGCGTGCGCATGCGACGCGCAACAAGCCGCAGACTAGGAAGGTCGAAGGGGCACAACGCTCTGGTAGCCGTTCGATCTAAAGGGAGATCGAGGCGGGGAGGCCGTCTTCTCCCTAGAGACCTACGGCGGGGCAGAAACCCTAGCGCGGGGAGAATCGACCCGTGGTGCTCACCTGAGGGCGGAGATGGGCCTGGAAGATGCCAGGGTGACGTGGTGTAGCTCCCCAAGCAGATCCATGGGCGGCAAGGTTGGTTGGCTTCAGAAAAGAAGCTCACGCGGTGGTGGCGAAGGAAGAGCTCGTCGGTGTACTCCCGGGCCAACTGTAGAGGTGGTCCTGTGCAAAGGAGGCATGGTTAGCTAGAGGAGGAGGAGGGGATCACATCAGAGTGACATGCAGCAGGGGAGGAGCAGGGAGGAGAGCTCTAGGCTCGATTCTTCGAGGAGGCCAAAGCTCCTTCTCCCCCATCTTCTGGTTGAAACAGAGCTGGGGAGAGGAGGAGGAGTGTGAGGGTGGTAGGTGAGAGCCAGAGAGGGTAAAATGGGAGGCAAAGGCATGCTGGGGGTGGCCTCTTGCCTTTAAACCAAAGGGAGAGTGGTGCCTTGTGGACCTTGTCCATGGACAAGCTTGGGAGGGGTGATGGCTAGTCACAGGGCATCCAGGGTGGTGGAGGGAGTGTGGTGGGGTTCTGAGTCGAGAACTGAGTGGAGAGGAGGGTGGTGGCAGCTGCTGCTGTATTACTTTACAAGATTTGCAATAAATAGCTTCTCTCTCTCCTTAGTCTCTCTCACTCCTAGAGTTAAAGGCAAGGGTAGAGGGTGCTGTAGTTTTGACCACGACCAGGGTTCATTGTGGTGGTTGGTGTGGTGAGTGGTGGTGAGACTTTGATAAAGTGTTCCTTTCGTTTAGCTCATGTTTTGATTTGTTTGCACTATTTGATCAGAATGGTGCTTGTGAAGAAAGTTCAAAACTTTGCACTGGACAAGGTGGGAAGATTGTACTGGTTGGTAGATGAGGTCAAGGTACCTCTCTAGGATATGTTTTAGATTTTTGTAAGGATCTAAAGTCAACTTATTATTATTTACTCAAAAAGTGCTAAAAAGGTTTTCAGAAGATCATTTGATATTATTGCATAGGACCAGGTTGGTGTTTGGTGTGAGATGGTCTGGAATACCAATTTACACTTGGGAGAATTTTCCTGGAATTTATAGGTATAGAAAAGTATTTTTAAGCAATTATTTCTTGTTTCTGCCATTTAAGAAAAAGGGCAAAAACAAATAATAAAGCATCTCAAAAATATTTATTTTTGAGGTGGGAAGATAGGGTATGATAATTAGCCCTCAAATGTGCTTAAAGTGGAACAAGTGATTTGGAAAAATACAAACTTTCCTTTTAGATGGAGTTTTTGAGATTTTGTTAAAAGAAAGGATCTAATTGTTTTTGGGCCAAAACAATTATTGATATTATTTTAGAAATCTTAGATCCAAGGTATATGATCTACACATTTAGTACCTACCATTTGTAAGATTGGTTTTTGGAAATCCAATTTGATTTGGAAGGAAAGCAAGAGATATGGGATCTTAGGCATTATTATTTTTATACCTTCAAAACATGGTTGGATCTTGGAGATCAGAGCTCCCCTTGGGTCATGGAATATATGGATAGATATATCAAGCAATTTAGAGGATAGATATATCAAGCAATTTAGATCACCATGGTTTGGAGGTTTGATCTTGATCATGCCAGAGCAGATTATCAAATAGCCTCCAAAACCTTGTTGGTTTTTTAGGCACAAGGATCCATTTGGAACAAGTGATGTAGGTATTGCTTGACCTTTATGAGTAGAACAAAATCATGCAAAGAGTTGGTCCAAAGAAGGTAGGATGGAGATGTGAGCTTCTTCCAAAGTCAGCAGGTTGATAATTGCAGGAATTGTTATTTTCTTGCCTGCAAAACTATCAAGAACATGTGGGTAAAAAGGTGATATAGCCAAAGGAAAGAGTGGGCCTTGGTAGAACTTAGGATGTTTTACAAGATGGTTTAAGTGCATTTCCAAAAATGCATAAGGGTTGAGAAGGAGAGGCACTCAAAGAAGTGATGTTGAAACAGTTTCCAGACTTAGTCAAATTTAGCAGATTTAGGGTTTTTGACTGGAATATGAGTGGGGATGTTTTTGATGGGTTTCAAGGTATTAAGGCATCATCAAGTGGATTATGTTGAAGTTTAGATTGAGTATAATAGATCCATTCTTGATATTGGTCTTCATTGACTTGGAAACTTCTAGAGTGGATCACTTTAGAATTGATCTAGTTAAGGTTTTAGATGGTCACCTAGTGGCTAGAGATCAAATCCATCTTGTATTGTTGCTTAGGGTTTGGTGATTTTAAAGTATCTTGATCCTAGAGGATGAGCTCTTAGGGTAGCTCATACTACTTCCTAAGCAAACAAGTCAAACAACAGATCAAGGTAGTTCATCTTACACTACAAGAAAAGTTTCCTTCCAGAAAGAATTGGCTCGATGGTCGTCGTAGAAGGCGCGTCTTCCACGATGAAATTCTCGGCTCGGCCGTGGCCATTGGAAAACTTTTTTTCCGGTTTCACGGCTCTCTACTACGACAGATCTGCTAAAAACATGGAGGAAGCTCGGCTGGCACATGGCAGAAGCAAGATTTTTGTTTGATCGCACGATGTTGACTCGCCAAAGTATTTTGAGGCATGTGGGTCCCGGACGTCAGTGTCTCTAGCGGACCATACTTTTCGGTCGCGCCTCCGTGATTTGAACTAGATAACATTGCTCGAGGCGTCTGCCGTTTAGCCAGGCTGCTAGGCCCCACATGTCAGCCTCTCATTAGAAGGATCGTGTGTATGATGGAATTTTTTCCTTTGTACGCGCTACCCTGTTCCGAAGTTGATAGCTGCTCGATGCATCTACCGTCTAATCAACCTCCTAGGACCCACATGGCATCCTCTCATTTGAAGAAACGTGTGTATGATGGAATTTTTTCCTTCGCTGACGCTACCCCGTTCCGAGTTGATAGCGCTGCTCGACGCATCTACCGTTTAACCAACCTCTTGAGCCCCACATGTCATCCTCTCATTAGAAGAAACATGTGTATGATAGATTTTTTTCCTTCGCTCGCGCTACCCTGTTCCGAACTTGATAGCGTTGTTTGATGCATCTACCATTTAATCACAATGCTAGCCCCACATGTCATCCTTTCATTAGAAGAAACGTGTCTATGATGGATTTTTTACCCTCTGTCGCGCCTTCATGTTCCGAACTTGATAGCGTTGCTCGCTGCTTCAGCCGTTTATACAGGCTGGTGGGCCCGACATGTTAGCCTCCTCTGTGCAGGAAACATGTGCATGCTAGACTTTTTTTCTTCTCTCGCATCTCCCTGTTTGGAACTTGGCAATGTTGCTCGATACAGCACCCGCATAATGTCTCCCTGCTGGGTCCAAATGTTAGCCCCTATGTAGAGGAAACCTGTGTATGTTGGACATTTTTTTTGGTCGTTTCCGCCGGTTTGACCTTAGTAACGTTGTTCCATGCGGCAGGCGTGTATGGTCTTGCTGTTGGGGCCCATGTGTCAGCCTCTCTCGAAAAGAAACGTGTCGATCTTGTTCTTCTTTTTTCCGGTCAAAACTATTGTACAAGTACTTTTTAAATGTGCTCATTAAACTTGATCTCTTGTATGGTAAGGTTGATGGGTGCTAGCTGCAGGCAGCTGGGTCAGCCATGTCAGCCTGTCAGTACAAAAATATTGCTACAGATAAACTGCATGCCTTGCCACTACACAAGAAAATTGTTATCCTTTTATAAAACGCAAAAATGTATACTAACATCATATATACCTTATTTATTTTTATACTTAAAAAATTGCTTGTCCATCTGCTACGCATGATTGCTAGTAGCTCAACTAAAAAATGGTAAGTATAAATAATATAGTAGGTAGTACTTAAAAACATGGATAGGCAGAGTTTTTTTAGGGGTGGGTGGATGGTGTCCAAAAAAGGCCGAATTGAAGAAAAATGGGCCGAGCAGGGATTGATGGGCTAGTTTTCCTGGGATCTCGCCCAATCAAACTAGGCTATTTGCGCAGCCGAATGACCCAAAACATGGCCGAGTTAGAATGTCTTGGGCTATAATACGGCCGGATGGGCTAATTTATTGGGCTCGATAGTTAAAATCTCAAGGTACGTGCTGGGGCTCGGCCAAATTCGAAACAAAGCCATCAACAAGGGAAAGAAAGGTATAAAATATGAGCGCCTAGATCCCAGGCGCCTGAGAACTTCTTATGGTAAGGAGATGACGTCACCCTACTAATTGTGCTAATACTCAGTTGTAACCTAGTAGTTGCAACTCATTAAATTCCCAGTTACAAGATATTGCAACAAATGTGTAACCCTCATGTTGCACCAATCGCGAGGTAAATCCAATGGCGAGAGAGGTGACTCTTAAGAACTGGCAAATCCGATAAAATATTCACAGTTATTTCTGTGAAAATTATGGACAAACACCCCGCGCCCGCCAAAACTTTCCGCCGAGACCCTAAACTTTCCTAAGCCCGCCCTCAATCAAGCGACCAGCCCCCGTCTCTTCAAATTTTGCGCCTTACTTATGGGAGATGCACCGGATTAGAACCAGGCCGCAAACTTCTTCACGCCTTAAAAAAACTTCTTGGCGCCTTTCTATCAACAGTGCCGGCCTACCACCATTGACTGCATCATTTTTCACGAGACGCACTGGCCGGCGGTCAACTGGGCAATCCCCACGCTCCGCCTGCTAGATTCAGGCACTGGACATTCTTCTTGTCTTTGGTTTGTTCTCCACCTCTCCTAGAAATAGTTAAAGCTTGTGACCATCTAGATTTACAAGGTGCTTGCAGAGTTGGGTAGGTACGTTCTTTAGGTAAATCTATAGTAAAGCTCTGGACAGAAGAGTTCAAAAACATCTTAAAAAGGACTTGGCAGAGATCCTGTGCAAGCTTTTGACTTGATATATTCCCCATCCTTCTTTGATACGATGGAGCATTTGGCTGTTGATGTACCTGACGAGAAAGTACTTAGAGGTACAGTACAATATAGATGGATGTACCCTATAGAACATCGACTTTGCATTTCCAAGGAGCAGGAAGATATTCGTAGTCAGTTTGATAAGTGAGTGTTATGCAAATATATCTTCACATATAAGACTGTAGAAAAGTTTGATATATTTAGATGTCTGACTTGGCTATGTTTTGTAGGTTCTTCGTAAACATAAAAGTAGTAG
Source organism: Avena eriantha (assembly GCA_910589775.1). Taxonomy (NCBI): domain Eukaryota; kingdom Viridiplantae; phylum Streptophyta; class Magnoliopsida; order Poales; family Poaceae; genus Avena; species Avena eriantha. The sequence goes on from OU342742.1 coordinate 491,959,097, forward strand.
CAAATTTCGTTCCACCAATAAAAAGACCGGATGGACTAAGATCTATGGATGATGTAAGACGCTCAAATTGCACTATGAATTGTCTATGAATTTTCCAGATGGGGTAACCTCTTGTCTATTTTGTAACACTAAATTTCGGAGCTTGAACTTTTGGCCCTTATCTGTGGTCCTGATAGGAGTATAACAAAGGCTTCAGCTTACATTTCCAACGGTGTCTGCCATAGCCCTGATGTACCTTCTGTGGAGACTGACGGAGCTGGAGGTTGTCCTGATGAACCTACACTGTATTGCGTTTAGATTCAAAATCCTGCACTTGACATTTTCGTCCCAAGGAAAAGAAGGTTGTGGATCTGGTAATAACTCCTTCTGTATAACAAGATGCTGGAGGTGATGATTTATGAATTGCATGTCCCTCTCTATCAATGAAAATGGCATATCGTTTGCCTTGTTTCAAAAATAAATAAATATTTGCATGTCTCCTTGTGTTAGTTGATGCAAAGAAGATACCGTTTTCTGTTCAAGTCATGTGAACAAATATGTTTGTATGTAGAGACATAAATGCGGCTTGGGTGACAAAATCAGCATAAAATTGCTAGATCAACAACACAAGCATAATGGCATTGCAAGAAAAGGAACATAACCATCTTTTCACCATGCTCGTGAAAAGGAGATGAGCCAGGAACCACGCCTGCAAGTGGTAGAGGCCAATTCTCGTGCAGCACAGCTAGCATTGGTTTATCTACGATAATACTCAAGCATCCGAATATTATGATTACATACTAGAAGTAGTTCCAGTTCCACACTACAGTTCAATAGGCAAAAGTGTAAGAAATGCGTAAGGTAGCTCCATAAAACAGATTCTAGAGAAAAGCATACAAATCATAAGAAAGAAAGCTCCGCATCACAGTTCACCACCTTCAGGTGCAACAGTTTCTACAGATTGTAAACACAAATCACCGCCTCCTTCAGGTGGCACGATAATTTCGGGAGCGGGATCAACAGCACCAACAGCAGCGCCAACACTGGTAGCATGAGTCTCCATAATAGGCGAGCTATCGAGCACCACAATGTCCTCTAAAGTCTCTTCACTTCCAGCTCCAGCCACACAAGTCTCCGCGGATGGTAAAACCAATCCACCACCTCCATCATCTGGCACGATGATGGTAGGTGCAGGCTCATCAGTACCAGCTACAACTGCATCGGTCTCCACAGGAGGTAAACAAGGAGACATCTTAGGTGTAGCGATCGGACATCCATTTTCTACTCCTTCATCAGGAAACTGAGAGTCTTCTTCAACTTTGTGCTTCTGCGGTTTCAAGATAAACAAACATTACAGCGAAAGCATCTACGCACAACGACAAGAACATATGTCATTCTATTGATTTACCTTGTCATCTGGGATAGCAGAAGTCATAGGATTGAAACCTATTTCATCGAGAATCCTCTTTTTCGCTCCTTCCCCTATCTCCTTCTGCAGCAAGTTGTAATATTGATTACATGATGTTGATTGACAAATATATGCAAATGTTCAAAAGATTGCGGTGTCGAACTACCAACTACGAACGGATCCCCACTGTTCTTAGTTATGGGATCTAGCCTAGAAAACAAGCTTCTATGGAATCCTAGTCTGCAAAAAAGGATGCATACCCGGGATAAGAACTACTCTACACATGACAATGCTGCGCAATCGACAATAAAAATGTAACCGTATCATCAACTCTATCATGTAAGTTTGGAGTGAATCTAGATAGATTCGTTTCACATAAGCTAAAACATCTTATATTATGAAACAGAGCGAATAGGTGTGAGTGTTCTAGTATTTCACAAACCGCCAATGATGCCATGGGATAGAGATGACGGATGCTCCACCGCCCTACAGAACGTTGTCGCGCCGATCTCGCCGCCACTTGTAGAGGACAGAGCCAAGGAGCTGGTCAGCAACAATATGAAGCGATAGGCTAGGGGATGTAGTGGATGGGAAGAAGGGACTGAGTAAAAGAGGTTGTGTGTGCATGGGGGGAAGCCAGTGAAGGAGTTAAATCCAGCTTGTCTCGGAAGGAACGCGCTGCCACGTGCACTGGCGTGTGCAAAACTCCCTATCTCTCTCTTCTACGGCAGCTACTGACAGTAGTACTCCAGCAAGCTTCATCGAGTTCTCTGGTGTTCCTACTAGTAGACCTTTACTACTACTAGGGTAGACAAGGAGTACTTGTTCAGAAGAAGAAAAAACTAGACTAGCGCACCATCATACAGTATTACCTTGTTGAATCATTGGTGATGCCATGATGAGCGACATGTTTTTCCTGGTAAACCTAGAAACATCGTGTTCCTTCCACCGCATCCAGTTTCCGAGTGAAGTACTTACCAACACGTCCAACTTAGGCTTACAGGACCCAAACTGCAGTGAAAAAGAAGCAAAACTACGGACCTGCAAGGAGTAATACTAACAGTACTGCTATTATACAACATTCTGGAAGAAATTATGTATGGAATAGTAGTAGTAGAGTACAACTGTACTCCTAATAAGGTTATTTTACAAGCTTGGTGAAATATACATACTGGAGAAACTACCAAGTGTTCAAAAGGGGTTTTTGGTCATACGGTGTATTTTACAAGCCGAACCGGGTGCGAAATTAAATGTTAAGTACTCGTACATCAGCTAAAAACCAGCCAAAAGAAAGAGCAACAGAAGGCCGAGACCAAATAAGCTATCCTTGAATAGGCTCGTTCCACTCCAAGGCATTTGAGAAGCTTGGGATGAACCAAAATGGAGTCTCTGTCCATGTCCAGCGAGTGCTGGTGTGGAAACCAATAGCTGCGTCACCATTCAGACTGGAGCAGCAAATTTCAGGACGCGGCCTGTACTCGTAGCCAACTTCTTGGTGTGATGTGTAAACACAGTTCCTTCTCATCAGATGTGCTAGCAGATCATTTGCATCGCCTACTGCAATGATAATCGGATAGTTCACGCCAAGGAAAAGAGAATATGATCTAAGGTCAGTAACCCTTTTCCATCGGTTAGCTGGAGTTAAATGGCTTGTGTCCATCGAGAACACCATGCACTCAAAACCAGAAGGATAGGTGCGAACGGTGCGACCATAGTGAACAACACTAGTATCATCACCATATGTATAGACCAGAAGAAGTCTTGAACCACCGACAGATCTTGCTAACCACCACCTACCAGGATCATTCTCCTCATCATCCTCAACAAACCCATGTGTCAGGTATAGCACATCGCATGGTGACAGGATAAGGATAGGACCTTCAAAGGGAAAGGAAATGTAACATGGAAATAATATTGATATTGATATGACATTGTAGAAGTTGATATACAGTACTATTTTCAAAAATCTTGATTATACTTAAGATGTTTGATTGCGTAAAAAATGCCAGCCTAGGGAGATGCTATGGAAATTCTAATTCTTTTCGAAATTGGGATATGCTACAGAAATTCTCCTAGAGACACGGTTTGATTCATGGGATCAAATGAAATAGGAAATAATCCTATAGGATCTTGAATGTAAAGTTCATAGGGAAAAAAAGCAAGTTTGGATCCTACAAGATTTTGGTGTCTTATATACCAAAGGAAAACCAACAAGGATTATTTCTAGGAGGTTTAATATATTATCTTATCTTATCTTATCTTATCTTATCTTATATTACCACTATGTAGTGTATGAATAACTTTGAATATTAACTGTTGGATCAGGACTTGCGAATCCCAACATTGCCAGCAGTTGGATCTTCTTTTCCCTTCTAGCATCTACTTGAAGATTCTATTGATAGTCTTTAGCACAATGAACGCTATGCACAATCCTCAAAACAAACTTCTCCATCATTCTAGAATCTTCTCCTTCATTTCTCAAGACCATGTCAACAAAATTTACAAGTACTAGTACCTAATAAACATCGACTTCTACATGACAGAAGATACAAGAACTAAATATGCACCTATACTTTATAGATGTCGATCAAATTTCTAATTTTTTGAGCTTTACCTAGTATTATAATTCTATATAGTTATGATATGTCATATGTCTAGTATCTGAGTCTCACATAAATACTACTACTAGATGCCATATTTTCCATGGATGTACTAGTACTAGGAGACAAGGCAATAGACAAGGCAATACTATCAGCAGAACTCAATCCTATGAATCAAATTACTTATATGTAAGAAAACTTAGTAAGGATTGCATCCTTCTGAAATTCCAAGGGAATTCGTACAAATCAAAGAGGCTAAAATTCCTATGAAATTCCTACTAACCAAAGAAACTTCAGAAAAAATAACTTACATTGATTCAGGAATAATATCTGGGACTCACATAAGTACTTACTACTACGTAGTAGATACCATAGTTTCCATGGGATGTACTAGGAGACGAAGCAATACTATCAGCAGAACTCAATCATATGAAACTACTTATATGTAAGAAAACATCCTAAAGCTTGCATTCCTCTGAAATTCCTAGGGAATTCCTTCGAATCAAAGAAACTAAAATTTTAATGGAATTCCTACTAACCAATGAAAGTTTAGAAAAAATAGCTTGCATCAATTTAGGAACAAAGCTAATAAAATACGCAGGGAGGAGAATTTACAAAGTTCCAGAGACTTGCATGCATAAACACAGCCATTCTCGGTCATGGCGAACACATGATTGTGTTGGATAATAGCATCGCAGTATCTGAAGTAGCCCTGGAACTCGTTCACACAAACTGACCATCCATGACTATCATTCCCGTTGATGACAACAATCTTGAATTCGAAAATGGCGACTAGGGAGAAATCTTTGTATCCCCCACCAGCCGTCGGAACTTGGCAAATGACTATCTTCTGCAGTTTCGTACGTTGACCTTCATCAGCATCATCCTGAAATGTAAGTGCAGAACCTTTGGTTGGTTCAAACCCTGACACTTGCAGAATAACAATCTTGCGACGAGTGTACACGTTGGTAAGGTCCCACATGAAATTGGGCCCAACTGTGACGATCCAATCTCTATTGCCGCCTGCTCGCTTCTCATCAAAACCATTTGGCATCACAGCATCGGAGGAGAACCTGTCCAGCGGCGTCAGCTTGCACTTCGAAGCAGTCTTTGGATTCCCACGAACCTGTCCAGCGGCGTCAGCATCATAGCCACTTCGAAGCAGTCTTTGGATTCCCACGGTCTCAGCGTCAGGTGAGAATGAAGAACACATGGGAGGCCAAACGGATGAGAAGAAGGCGTAGTTCCGCTCTCTTTGCTGATTGAAGAATACGTTTGGACAAACCGACGAGGCTCGCGGTGGTGGTGGCGTCGCAATGGTTGATGAGTACTTGAAGAGGGCCTTCGGTGAACACCTTCTGAAACTGCTCAGGATCATTACAGACCTTTCTTGATCTCACCATGGAAGGAGGCTGCAGATGGTGTTTTGGGGGCTTTCTTTGGGGTGGGGTGTGGTGGGGGAGGGAGGGAAGATCATTGGCGTGAGCTAGCGGCCGGGGTGCGATGGAGAAGACAAAGGATGATGGTGCGTTACTATACTACTAGTAGTACTGTAGAAGGTGAGCAAGTGGGGGTGGGGCTCCAGTTGAGTCTAGTTGCACAAACCTCCAACAATTAGAGCCGTAGTTGCAAAGAGCTCCAACTATTGAGCCCGGGTATGTAGGAAAAAATGCTAAGAGTTCCAACTAATGAAGAATTTTGTGCTATGTGCAACATTTGTACCCCAAAAGTAATTGTAGTACAGTAGTTTCTTGCAACTAGACTATCCTGATTATCTGGAGTTCCCTATAATTTCGAATCTAATTGTTGGAGGTTTGTGCAATTTCCATCCTCCTCGTGTTCCGAGGAAGCTCTATGACCCTATGTTCAAACAAAAAATATGATCAAAGACAAACAAAAAAAAGACCATCTCTCAGGGCTTGTTTGATTTGCATGATTCTCAATACATAAGAAGAGGAAACTACAGGAATTTGGATCAAGTATATGTTTGAATCACAGGGAAAGCAAAGGAATACTTTGAAGGAATCTCAATTCTCATGTTTTTCCTATTCCTATAGTTTTCCTATCCTGTGTTCCAAACGGTACATAATTCCTACATATTGGAATCCTACGAATCAAACAAAACAACGTAGGTTTATTTCCTAAGGGACAAGATCCTTCACAAAAACTTTGAATTTTCTTTGAATCAAAGAAGGAATAAAAAAGGTTTCCTCTCTCAGAAAAAAGGAACTCCACCTCTTGGAGAAGAAAAGGAACTCCACCTCTTGGAGAAAAAAAAGAAATTCCACCTCTTGGACAATTCACTATGACGAGAGTAGCTACTAAAGTCTATGTATAGTACTAGCTGTAGGGCCCAACCGTAGCACGTTATTTACAAGTGGTACTACTAGTGAAATACAGTATCAGTCTTTGCAGGTGCCTATAAGGAAACAAAATAAAGCTCTGCAGGTAATAAATGGCCATGGCAATTTCCAAGATACACAATCTTTTGCTTGTTCATTTTGATCTGGGCGACAACCAGAGGATAGAGGAGTAATAGCTGCTTCGTGTCTTGAGCCATCGAGCTAGAGTAGAAATTTGGATATCTAAAAACCCTAATTGTCTTGTCAAACCAATGCTCGTTGCATGCAGCTTGACCAAACAGACTTACTCCACTACTTTACTACGCGTCCGAAAAACTAGGAAGTACAATAAGTACTAGTACACTAATGTTACACGGAGAGTTTTTTTAACGGACACAGAGAGTTCCACATTCATCTTGTAGCGCCAAAAGCAGAAGTTATGCCAATATATTACTGTAGTAGGCATGTCCAGGTTCCCTCACAGGGAAAAAAATAGTACGATGAGCAACAAGATCTATCTATTTTTTAACTCCTATTTGCGTATACTAGTACTACTACTACGTACTACTACTACTCAGGAACGGCACGAGCGTGTGCTCTACTAGTGCGCCTCCACACGTACGGTAATCCAGTATGGAGTAGATCGCCACCGCATGGTCGCCTGATTATTATGCATTGGTCCATGCTCTAGTAGTGGGCACGTGCCATAGCAGTAATTTTTTTGTAAAAAATAGATTATTCATAAATAATTACCCCCTCCATCCTAAAATAGTAGTTACTGACTTGGCTTTGTCTAGATACACATGTATTTCAATGTATTTTAGTACTTAGATGCTCCCTCATTTGCAAATTAGAAAGCATACTAGGTTTTGTCGAAGTCAATATTTATAAAGTTTGACCAACTATATGTACAAACATACTAACTTACATAATGTCAAACGCATATAATATGAAAACATGGTTCGTGATGATTCTGATAACATTGAGTTAATATTGTAGATGTCCATATTATTTTCTAGATATTTAGGCTCCAGGGCAGCCTATCCTGCACGCTGGACCCATGTCGATGGGTCATCCACACCAGCGCAATTTCGACGGCAATCTTGGTTCAAGGCTTAAATCAAGTCGAATTAATAAGTTTGGGCATAAAATTCCGTAACCACTTAGTTAGATGACTAAAATCGAAGCACCCTAAGAACGGTTAGTGTGTTTATCTCTCGTCCATGTCGTACAAGTGAACAATTACATAAAAGTCGTGCTAAACCCCTAAATACTCCATAATAACATTAGCAGCAAACTTAGTTTATATCCAAAATACATCCTTCCTAGTACCAAAAGAGAACCTACATGCGACTACTACTAGTAAACTGGAGTAGTAAAATAGTACTACTAGTAGTACTATTTATCTGCTAATACACCATTACAGTCTTGATCATCAGCCGTAGTTTAAGATCATTTTTGCTATCGATGCATATCGAGAAATATACATGGGTGGACTGTCCAACCTTCATCAGGAACTATGGCGTCACCCCGAGGTACATTCTGAGCTTGTCGGACGGGAGGTTGGCCGACGACGAGCTGCTCGTCATCTCGATTAACACATTAAGGCTCTCGACCATTGACAAGTCCGTCAACCCCGGCGGGCCAGGCACACACAGTTTCACTGTGTACCGCGGCCACAAGCACCTGTCCTGCTTGATGCACACCGAGGACACGACGGTGTCCGGGCCGAGCGCGCTGATGGTCAGGCCGAACACGGCACCGTCATCCCCGCAGAGGAAGCGTGTGAATCCCCTCGTGCTTGTTGGTGGTGGAGTTGGGATGAGGCAAAAGAAGGCGCTGCCGTTTATAGCCCTAGTTACTATGACCCCGTGGGCCTCCTTCATGTGGGGAAGGTGCCCTGCCGGCGAGGCAATGAAATCACATGTGGAATCAATGCAGGAGCACGGGCCGTGCGAGCACGCGATCTTGTGCTCGTCGAGCTTGTCGAAGGTGACCAAGCTAAAACAGCCATTGTAGGGGCACTCAATCATCACCTCAGACTAGACGACATCGATAGCAGCCGGTTCATAGTCGAATCCGCTGACGTGGTACACGAATTTGTGGGAGTGGTTATAGAGGGAAGATCGGTTCGCCGACGTAGTGCCCGCCGACCAGAAACCCGGGTTGGGTGGGTATACTGAAGAGTATACTGATTGAGTTTCGTACTGTACTGGTATGATTGTAGAGGAATACGCTAGGCATGGGTGCACCAGCGGCAACTGCACTTGGCCATTTTTTTCTTAGACAGTGTCCACACGATGTACATGATTCGTCAAAACAAAAAGGCTGCAGAAAGTTGATAGGTGAGTAATAAAGCAGGTGTCACGCTGTACTGTACCAGACAGTACAATACAGACAGAGGAGAGAACGACGCAAGAAGATCCAGGTGAGTGAGAGGCAAGAAGATCTACTCCTAGAAAGAGATGAAAAGCCTACGTCCTGCTGTAGGGTGTACAGTGCTGCAGGAGAGAGATGGAGAACTGGATGCATGTCTTCCACACCAACCTGTAATTAACTATTTTGGTCTTATCAAATTTATATGGCCTTAATAATCCTTGACAGAGGAAGTACTAGTAATAGTAGTATGTGTAGTACTACATCTTACAACAAATCAGACAAACAAGTACTGCATTTATCAGTGGTACTTCTTTGAGAAATTATAATTAGTAGTAGTACTTATATATGTGAAAAACTAATCCAAGTTACTACTCCAATGGAGAGTACAATCACTCTGTTTTATGGATTCTTTTTTACTATACATACTAGTAGTAAAAGCTAGAATGTAGATTGTTTCAAAACAAATTTTGGCTCTACAATATCTAGCATACGCGCAAACCTCAAAAGACCCTTCATTGCTTAGTTTCAGGGATCTTGTGCTAAATGCATGGACTTGGATGTAATTTTCATTTTTATGAGGTCCTTGATTTAACTTGTACTTCCACCAATCATGTGTTAACTAATAAAGCACATCGCTCCTACGGGACCTACCACAATTAAAAAATAATTACACTGCCCTGATTATCAGACAAATTGGAACATGGTTTCTTATAATTCCAAAGTTTTAAGAAATAGGATGTTTCCAGCTTCCCAGCTAACTTTGTACACTTTAGTGACTTTTTGCCGATTTACCGAAATTGGGTCAAACTTTTGCTACACAAGTAAGGGCAATTGATTGCTATTGAATTAAATGTATTTTTAGAGGTAGATGGGTGATGTAGTAAACAATGTCGTCGGTGTTAGTTTCCAACTATCACGAAAGAACGTTTAATTCTCATTTTTTGAGTGATGACGAGATTGTTCTTTTACGTAAAGAAACTTCGAAGAATATGGATCTGAATACCACAAGACAAGTTTTCAGACATAAAGAGTGGACCAACATGTTGTGCTGATGATACACCTATTTTATGAACTTTCAAACTTCCAGGCTAACTCCGCCAACTTGAATGACTTTATGCCAATTATTTATCAAATTTAGATCAAATTTGAACTACAAGGAAATTGTAGGTTGCTTTGAAAGTTTTATGAAAACTCTTCTGGAGGTACCTATTTAGGGGACAATTAATATATCATAAACCATCGAGAGGTTTGACGACACGTTTAACTTCATGCTAAGATTTTGCATCTTGACAATTCAACAAAATTAGGTCAAACTTGAGCTACAAGTAAGCTCGAAAGATTGCTCTTGAATTAAATGTTTGTCGATATTTGAATGACTTCCTAGCTAACTCTTTCCATTTGAATGAATTTATGTCGATTTATCGAAATTAGGAGAAATTTGAAACTACAAGTAAATTGTCACTCCGGTAACCCCTACGATTAGTAGCCAAATATACAATGCATTCCCCTAGGCCCATATAGGTGAAGTGTCATGTAGTGGACGTTCACATGACACCACTAGAAGAAGTACACCACAACTTAAAAATCAAACTATTGAATCTTTCTCAACACTCCACTACTAACAACATGACTTCTCCCATGTCCTCAAGAACAAAACGAACTACTCACAAGACATCATATGGATCATGATCAGATATTATATAATGATATGTAACAACAAAAATATAAAAAATAATTTAATGGTTCACTCAATAGCATCAACTACAAGGAGTAATCAACACCGGGAAAGTTTCCCCTAAGAACTATGCAAGATTCAACCCGATTGTTACAGCGGTATGAAGTGGTGATGATGGTGCTGGTGGAGATGATGATGATGGTGATGATGATGATGATGATCTCGATGAAGTCTATCTTGATGGTGGTGTTGATGGCAATGATCTTCCCTCTCCGGGAAGGAATTCCCCTGGCAGAATTCTATCTACCGGAGAGATCTTTCTGTCTCGGTGTTTTCCGCCCCGCAGAGGTGGCGGAATCTTTCTCTGGTCGCTCTCCAAGTCTTAGGGTTTCGCGAGGATAATATATGGTAGAGGGGAGAGGCTGGAGTAGACCAGGGCAACCACACCACCTGGTGGCGCAGCCTGGGGTGGCCCGTACCAAGGGGTGGTGTGGGCCCCCTCTGGCCCATCTCCACTTCCCTTTCTGGCTTCCTTCGTCTTTTGGAAAAATAGGATTTTCCATGTATTTTCCTAAATTTTCTGATCTTCGCGAATTTTGCGTCCAAACAGCACCTTTTCCATCAGAATCCTGACTACAGCGGTCCATGCTCCAAAAGTCATCAACCATGCAAAAACAGATGAAATAACATAAGTATCATCTCTTAATATGAAATATATCAATGAATAACAGTAAATTATGATATAGAATAGTGATATAAAATGGACATATCAGTTGCTTTGAAAGTTCTACGAAAAAGCTTTTGAGGGGCACCCATCGAGGGGTCACAATCAATATGTCAGACACCACCGAGAGTTTTGACGATAGTTTGAACTTTTTGCTAAGATTTTGTATCCTGACTATTTAACGAAATTAGGTCAAACTTGAGCTACAAGCAATTAAGCATAATAGATTTCTCTTGAATTAAATGTCTTTTCTAGGATAGATGGGTGCATCTTCTTGTAGTAAACAATGCTGTTAGTGTGAGTTTCCAACTATCGGGAAGTAACATTCTCAATTTTTTGAGTGATATCGAGATTATTTTCTCCTATAAAGGAGGTCCGAAGAATAAGGATCTAAATGCCACAAGCCAAGTTTTCACACATATATAGTGGACCAACATATTGTACTTACGATTTCCCGTGTTTTATGAGTTCTCAAACATCCTATAGCTTATCACTCTGCCCACTTGAATGACTTTATATGTCGATTAATCAAAACTAGGTCAAATTTGAACTATATACTACAAGTTTTGTAGGTTGCTATGAAAGTTATACGAAAAAGCTTTTGGAGGTACCCATCGGGGTTCACAATCAATATATGAGAAACAATCTAGAGTTTTGACAACTGGTTTGACTTTATGCTGAGATTTTGCATCATGACACTATTTAACGAAATTGGGTCAAACTTGATCTACAAAGTAAGCGCGATAGATTGCTCTTGAGATATATGACTTTTCAAAGGTAGATGGGTGTATTTTCCTGTAGTAAATAATGTCGTCAGTGTGATTTAGTAACTATCAGGAAACAACATTCGGTTCTCAATTTTTCGGGTGATGACGAGCGAGCTTGTTCTTCTCCGTAAAGAAATGTCCAAAGAATATTGGATCTGAATGCTAGAAGCCAAGTTTACCGACATATATAGTTGACCAACATGTTGTACCAACGATTCCCATGTCTTATGACTTTTCAAACTTCCTAGGTAACTCTACCCATTTGACTGAATGACTTTATGTCGATTTATCAAAATTAGGTCAAATTGGAAACTTCAAGTACGTTATAGGTTGCTTTGGTAGTTTTACAAAAAAAACTTTTGGAGGCACCCACCAACGGGTCACAATTAATATATCATAAAACATTGAGAGTTTTGACGATAGGTTCAACTTCTTGCTAATATTTTGCATCTTGACAATTTAACAAAATTAGGTCAAACCTGATCTACAAGTAATTAAGCGCGATAGATTGCTCTTGAAATTAAATGTATTTTCAGAGGTATATCGGTGTATCTTGTCGTAGTAAACAATTCCGTCAATGTGAGTTTCCAACTATCAAGAAAGAACATTCAATTCTACATTTTCCAAGTGAAGACGAGCGAGGTTGTTCTTTTTCGTAAGAAGCCTGGAGAATATTGGATGTGAATGACATGCCAAGTTTACCGACATATATAGTGTACCAACATGTTGTACCAACAATTCCCATATTTTATGATCTTTCAAACCTCCTAGCTAACTCTTCCCATTTGACTGAATGACTTTATGTCGATTTATCAAAATTAGGTCAAATTTGAAACTTCAAGTACATTATAGGTTGCTTTGGTAGTTTTACAAAAAACCTTTTGGAGGTACCAATCGACGGGTCACAATGAAGATATCATAAAACACCGAGAGTTTTGACGATAGGTTCAACTTCTTGCTAAGATTTTGCATCTTGATAATTTAACGAAATTAGGTCAAACTGATCTACAAGTAATTAAGCGCGATTGATTACTCTTGAAATTAAATGTATTTTTAGTGGTAGATTGGTGTATCTTGTTGTAGTAAACAATTTCGACAATGTGAGTTTCCAACTATCTGGAAAGAACATTCAATTCTACATTTTCCAAGTGAAGACGAGCGAGGTTGTTCTTTTTCGTAAGAAGTCCGGAGAATATTGGATGCGAATGCCATGCCAAGTTTACAGACATATATAGTGGACCAACATGTTGTACCAACGATTCCCATGTTTTATTTATGAGTTCTCAAACTTCCTAGCTAACTCTGCCCATTTTACCGAATGACTATATGTCGATTTATCGAAATTAGGTCAAATTTGAAAGTACAAGTTAATTGTAGGTTGCTTTGAAAGTTTGAAGAAAAATATTTTGGAGGTACCCATCGAGGGATCACAATTAATATATCTGAAAACAACGAGAGTTTTGACGATAGGTTCATCTTCTTGCTAAGATTTTGCATCTTGACAATTTAACGAAATTAATTAGGTCAAACTTGAGCTACAAGTAAGCGCAATAGATAGCTCTTGAATTAAATGTCATTTCAGAGGTTTATGTGTGCATTTTCTAGTAGTAAGCAGTGTCGTGGGTGTGAGTGTCCAACTACTAGGAAAGAACATTGAATTCTCCGTTTCTCGAGTGAAGACGAATGAGGTTAGTTGTTCTTTTCCGTAAAGAGAATTCCAAAGAATATTGGATGTGGATGCCACAAGCCAAGTTGACAGACCTATATATATATTTAGTGGATCGACAACATGTTGTACTTGTGATTCCCATGTTTTATGGGTTTTCAAGCTTCCTATAGCTAACCCCGCACATTTGAATAACTTTATGTCGATATCTCGGAATTAGGTCAAATTTGAAACTACAAGTAAATTTTAGGTTTTGCTTTGATAGATTTACGAAAAAGCTTTTGGACGTACCCATCAAGGGTTCAAGAATGGAGCCAACGCCAATGCCAAGGAACCAAGGTCTCACAAGGATTCCAAGCATATTAAGCGCCGATTTCACTCCATCCGCGAGCATGTCAAGGATGGAGACATAAAGATTTGTAAAGTGCACACGGACCTGAATGTAGCAGATCCATTGACTAAAGTTCTCCCTAGGGAAAAACATGATCAACACCAGAACTCCATGGGGGTTAGATTTATCACTATGTAAACTAGATTATTGTCTCTAGTGCAAGTAGGAGACTGAAGGAAATATGCCTTGAGAGGCAATAATGGATGCATGTATCTTCGAGGGTAAGTTCTCCATGGATGCATGTCCACCTATTGCTCTGTATCTAGTAGATAGGTCTTGGCGTATAGTTCTCATCGTAGGATTTTTTTCTATGCTGCGGACCCAACCGTGGTATCAGAGCCTGATCTATGCGTAGGTGCTTTGCACGGGTAGTACACATATGTTTATATGTGGGCGATGATGATCATGTTATTGCATCTTCTACGTATTTTGGATATTGGTGGCATAGTGGGATGAAGCGATCCGGACCAACATTACATGTCCTCGTACATGAGACCGGTTCCACGACTGACATGCAACTAGTTTTGCATAAGTGGCTAGCGGGTGTCTGTCTCTCCCACTATAGTCAATATCTGATTTACAACGAGTTGCTAATAACTTGGTTATCCTCGTTGTGGTTCATGTTCGTAGGTAAGACCGGTTCTATCTCCGAAAGCCCTAAGCCACGTAATACTTGCAATTGATAAATTAGAGGCGTCTAGTTTAGATCGTTGCTGGGCTAGTGTCTTGATATGGTATTGTTGTAAGTAGATGTATTATATATACTCTTACAACTCACTTAACGTGTAAGTTCCATAGACCTTGGCCTTATACACATAGGAATGATAGAGATCATACCACGATGCAAATGATAGAGATCAAATGCATGGACCATATCATCTCACTTCACACATTAGGTGTTAGCATCTTATATTGCTAGTTTGGCGCTTTTGGTAGCATTATAAGATGATCCCTCATTTAGATATCAAGATAAAATGTGTTCTTCCTTAAGTATGCACCGTTTTGTGGATCGTGTTTTGAGGCATCACGTGATGATCGGGTGTTCTCGACTCTACGCTTTTATACAACGGGTGTAAGACAGTTTTACACACGCGAATACTAAGGTTCTTACTTGGCGAGCCTAGCATGTACAAACATGGCCTCAGAACACAGACCGAAAGGTTAAGCATGAGTCATATAGTTGATATGACCCCCATATAGATTCTCGCCTTTGAAGCTACACCGACTCACGCGATGATCGGACTTGGTGTAGTGGATTTGGTTCATGTAATCACCAAAAGGACACGAGGGATGTCGGTTTTGAGTGGGAGTTCATTAGTAATTTGGATTAGTTGAACTCAATCTATCATAAACTTAGTCTAAATATACTTTAAAAATTATGTTGTAGATGGCACCACCTGCTTTTAATTTCAATGTGTTCATGGAGAAAGAGAAGCTTGCTGCGAATGGTAGCAACTTCACCAACTGGGCTATGAATTTGAGGATTCTCCTCACTACTGCACAAAAGCAATATGTGCTAGAGGCGCTGTTAGGCCCCCCACCAGCTCCTGATGCCCCTGACGAGGAAAAGAATATCTATATAACTCGTCAGGAGGACCACAACTTAGTTCATTGCGGCATACAGTATGGGCTAGAGCCAGAACTTCGAAACCGTTTCGAAAATGGCAATGCCTTTGATACCATGGGAGAATTGAAAATGATTTTCGATACCCATGTTGCCGTAGAGAGTTATAATGCTTCTGAAAAGTTCTTTACCTACATGATGGAGGAGAACAACTCCGTTAGTGAGCACGTACTCAAAATGTCTGGTACGCTGATAAGCTTGTGTCGTTGGGAATAACGATTCCCATTGACTTAGGTATACATCGTGTTCTCCAATCTCTGCCACCTAGCTACAAGAGCTTCGTGATGAACTATAATATGCAGGGCATGAAGAAGTCTCTTCCCGAGCTTCTGTCAATGCTTAAGACTGCAGAAGTGGAGATTAGGAAAGAACATCAAGTGTTGATGATCAATAAAACTACCGGTTTCAAGAAGGACAAGAAAGGCAAGCATAAGGGAAAGAAGGGCGGAAAATCTGTTGCCGCGCCTGAAAAGAAACCCCGGGCTGGCCCTAAGTCTGATACCGAGTGCTACTATTGCAAGGGGACTGGCCATTGGAAGCGCAACTGCCCCAAGTATTTGGCAGACAAGAAGGCCATCAAGACAAACAAAGGTATATGTGATATACATGTAATTGATGTGTACTTGACTAGTACTCGCAGTAGCACCTGGGTATTTGATACGGGATCGGTTGCTAATATATGTAACTTGGTTCAAGGGCTGCGGAACAAGCGACAACTAGCAAGGGATGAGGTCACGATGCGGGTCGTCAATGGATCAAGAGTTGATGTGATCGCCATCGGAACGCTACCTCTCCATATGCCGCCAGGATTAGTTATAAACCTGAATAATTGTTATTTGGTGCCTGCACTAAGCATGAACATTGTATCAGGATCGTGTTTGATGCAAAGTGGTTATTCGTTTAAGTCTAAAAACAACGGTTGTTCAATTTATATGAATAATATCTTTTATGGTCATGCACCTGTGTTGAATGATTTATTTCTGTTGGATCTCGATAGTAGTATTACGCATATTCATAATGTTGATGCTAAAAGGATTAAGCTTGATAATGATATATCTGCATATATGTGGCAGTGCCGTCTAGGTCATATTGGCGTTAAACGCATGAAGAAACTCCATTCTGATGGACTTTTGGAATCACTTGATTTTGAATCATTTGATACATGTGAGCCATGCCTTATGGGCAAGATGACTAGAATGCCATTTTCCCGTTCAATGGAACGGGCGACAGATTTATTGGAAATCATACATACTGATGTGTGTGGACCAATGAGTGTGTCTGCGCGAGGTGGATATCGTTATTTTGTTACTTTTACGGATGATTTGAGTAGATACGGGTATATCTATTTGATGAAACATAAGTCTGAAACCTTTGAAAAGTTCAGGGAATTTCAAAATGAAGTGGAAAATCATCGTAACAGAAAGATCAAATTTCTGCGGTCCGACCGTGGAGGAGAGTATCTTAGTTACGAGTTTAGCACACATATGAAAGACTGTGGAATAGTTTCACAACTCACGCCTGCCGGAACACCACAACGTAATGGTGTGTCAGAACGTCGTAATCGTACTTTATTGGATATGGTTCGATCTACGATGTCTCTGACAGACTTGCCGCTGCCATTTTGGGGTTATGCACTGGAAACCGCTGCATTCACTTTAAATAGGGCACCATCTAAATCTGTTGAAAAGACACCGTATGAATTATGGTTTGGAAACAAACCTAAGCTGTCATTTCTTAAAGTTCGAGGATGCGATGTTTATGTGAAGAAACTTCAACCCGATAAACTCAAACCCAAAGCGTAAAAATGCGTCTTCATAGGATACCCTAAGGAAACGATTGGGTATACCTTCTATCACAGATCCGAGGGCAAGGTTTTTGTTGCCAAGAATGGATCCTTTCTTGAGAAGGAGTTTCTCGCGAAAGGTGTGAGTAGTCGGAAGGTAGAACTCGAAGAGGTTATTGAACCTTCTCTTCATGAAATGGCGAGTAGCGCAGCACCGAAAGTTGTTTCGGAGTTGACTTCACCTAATGAGGAGAGAGCTAATGATATTTATCATGAAACTCCGAAAGAGGACACTACCGAACCTCGCAGGTCAAGCAGGACACGTGCAGCTCCTGAACTGTATGGCAATCCTATTATGAATTTCATGATTGATGATATAGATGGCCCTGGACATATGAAGAAGCGATGATGAGCCCTGATTCCAACAAATGGCTAGAAGCCATGAAATCCGAGATGGAATCCATATACGAAAACCAGGTTTGGACCTTGGTAGACTTACCTCATGATCGAAAGGCCGTTGAGAATAAATGGATTTTCAAAAGAAAAACTGGTGCTGATGGTAATGTGACCATCTATAAGGCTCGAATTGTCGCAAAGGGGTTTCGACAAATTCAAGGAGTTGACTATGATGAGACATTCTCTCCCATAGTCATGCTTAAGTCGGTTAGGATTATGTTAGCAATTGCTGCATATTTCGATTATGAAATATGGCAAATGGATGTCAAAACTGCGTTCCTCAATGGTAATATTGAAGAAGATTTGTATATGATACAACCTAAGTGTTTTGTCGATCCTAAGGATGCTGATAAGGTATGCAAACTTCATGGATCCATCTATGGACTGAAGCAAGCATCCCGGAGTTGGAATCTCCGCTTTGATGAGGTGATCAAAGAGTTTGGATGTGTCCAAACTTATGGAGATGCTTGTATTTACAAGAAAGCGAGTGGGAGCAATGTGGCATTTCTAATATTATATGTGGATGACATATTATTGATTGGAAAGGATATAGATCTTTTAAACAGTGTTAAAAGTTATCTAAACAGCAAACTTTCGATGAAGGACCTTGGTGAAGCTACATATATATTGGGCATTTTAATCTATAGAGATAGATCAAGACACCTAATTGGGCTATCGCATAGTACATACCTTGATAAGATATTAAAGAAGTTTAATATGGACGGAAGTAAGAAGGGGTTCTTACCTATGTTGCAAGGCAAGACATTGAGTAAGACTCAAAGTCCGTCTATGGCGGAAGAAAGAGAGATAATGGATAAGATCCCCTATGCCTCAGCCATAGGCTCTATAATGTATGCCATGATATGTACAAGACCGGATGTGGCACATGCTATTAGTTTGACAAGTAGGTACCAATCTGATCCAGGTTCGGAACACTGCATAGCGGTCAAGAATATCCTCAAGAAGAACTAGGGATATGTTTCTTATATACGGAGGTGAAGAAGAGCTAGTCGCTAAGTGTTATGTCGATGCTAGCTTTGACACTGATCCGGATGACTCTAAGTCTCAATCCAGATATGTATTTCTCTTGAACGGAGCAGCAGTTAGTTGAAGGAGTTCCAAACAACCTGTGGTGGCTGGATCAACGATGAAGGCGGAATATGTTGCTGCTTCAGAAGCGGTGCAGGAAGCGGTTTGGATGAAGGAGTTCATAACGGAACTAGGTGTGGTTCCTAGTGCATTGGACCCAATGGTGATCTATTGTGACAACAATGGAGCCATAGCCAACGCTAAGGAACCAAGGTCTCATAAGAATTCCGAGCATATTAAGCGCCGGTTTCACTCCATCCGCGAGCATGTCAAGGATGGAGAGATAAAGATTTGTAAAGTGCACACGGACCTGAATGTAGCAGATCCGTTGACTAAAGTTCTCCCTAGGGCAAAACATGATCAACACCAGAAATCCATGGGTGTTAGATTTATCACTATGTAAACTAGATTATTGTCTCTAGTGCAAGTTGGAGACTGAAGGAAATATGCCTTGAGAGGCAATAATAAAGTTGTTATTATGTATTCCTTGTATATGATAGATGTTTATTTTGCATGCTATAATTGTATTCATAGGAAACGTCAATACATGTGTGTTTAATAAACAAAAAGTGTTCCTAGTTATGCCTCTCTTATAGACTAGCTTGTTGATTAACAAGATGATCAAGGTTTCCTGATCATGGAGATTGGATGTTGTTAATAACAAGGTCACAACATTTGTGAAATGATGTGATGAACATTTATCCGAAGTATAGCATTACGATCAAGTCATTATGTTTATATTTCTATAACATCATACGAAGTAGACTTAGTCCTTAGACCATGAGATCATGTTAATTGCTAACACCAGAAGAGTATCTTGATAACATCAAACATCACACCGTAACAGGGTGACTATAAAGGTGGGTTCAGTGCTGTGAAGGTGTTATGTTGAGGCTCATGGATCAAGAGTGGAATTTTTCAATCCCGATGACTGATAGATATACTCTGGGCCCTCTAGGTGATATCACATTAAGATAGCTTGCAAACAAGTGATGTGATCACTAGAATGTTATATCACGGGAACGAGAAAAGAGTGCATGTCGGTAATGAGATCAAACTAGGTATTTGGATACCGATGATTGAATATCAGCCATGTATTATATCATGACACAAAGGGATTAAATTACTAACGTTAAATGTTCTCATGATCACAGAAGTTATCGTTGAATATGCAGGAGTTAGTATGGATCTCCGGGTCCCGCTTTTGATTATTGATCTGAGAGGAGTCTCAATCATGTCTGCATTATTCACGAACCATAGCGTGACACACATAAGGGTTGGCGGACACCATTTAGGAGCACATATGTTCTAGACAAAAGGTTTGCAAAGCGCATGAAATGTTTTGATAGAAATAGGAATTGTTTCGATAGAAACCGGAATTGTTTCGGGTGAAATTGCAGAAAGTGGTTCTGCATGTGATAGAAATGTTGCAAGGGGTTCTATGTGAATTTTTCTTATAAAGTAATTAACAAAATTCTGAATAAAATAAATAAAAGAGTTTTATTAATTGAGAGTGGCATTAAATTTGGTGGAAATTTAGTGCATGTGAGTGGAACTTTGGGCGGAGCTTGAATTGATGTGAGTGGAGCTTCCACCACATGAATGAGGAAGAGGTGGGGGCACCCTCCTTGGCCACCGGCCATGGTAGGGGAGGAGCCCCCTCTGCTATAAAAGGCCCCCCTCTCCTCCCTCACAAAGCACACCTCCGCGTGAAGGATCTCTCTCCCCCTCTAGATATTCCCCCATCGTCTCGGATTAGCGAGATGCATGTTCCCGGTGGCCTTGCGTCTGGAAGGAGTTGCTGCTTCCGCTGATTCGCTCGAGCGAGGAGGTGGAGGTTGTCTGTTGGCTTGGACGTGTGTGCGAGGATGGAGACGCTGCTGATTTTCGGCGCTCGGACTTCCACACGATCTTGAGATCGGTAAGCGTACGACTACATCAACCACGAGTTCCTACTCGTTAACAAAACTCGTTGTCTTCGAGGGTAAGTTCTCCATGGTTGTATGTCCACCCGTTGCTCTATATCTAGTAGATAGATCTTGGCGTATAGTTCTCATCATAGGAATTTTTTTGTTTTCTATGTTGTGGACCCAACAAGAATACGAGCGATGTTGTTATTTTTCCTAAAGAAACGTACAAAGAAAACCGTGTAGGTTGCTTTGAAAGTTTTACAAAAAAGCTCTTAGAGGTACCCCATGGAGGGGGCGCGCGGGGTGTGGGGGGGGTGGGGGGGACAATTAATATACTATCAAAAGCCAAAAGAGAGTTCTAACAACAGGTTTATCTTCTTGCTAAGATTTTGCATCTTGACAGTTTATTGAAATTAGGTCAAACTTGAGCTACACTAAGTGCGATAGATTGCTCTTTGAATTTAATGAAATTAGGTCAAACTTGAACTATATGTAATAAATTGTATGTTGCTTTTAAAGTTTTATGAAAAAAGCTTTTGGAGGTACCCATCAAGCAGTTAATTAATATATCATAAACCACAGAGAGTTTTGACGAGTGGTTCGACTTCTAGCTAAGATTTTGCATCATGAAAATTTTGAACACCTTTTGAAAATGATCACATGAAATAGGGAGAGGGGAAATGATATTTCTATTCTCTATGGGCAACCCACAAGCTTGAGGTGCACCTTAGGCTTAAAGATAACTTTATTTTTTCCACTATGTATAAGGTGAACCTTAGCGGATGCCACATAGTAAGCCATTTTTTTGAACGGGTAGTAAGCCATATTAAGGTGTGCTTTTTTACACAATGCAGGAGTAGTATATTTCTTTGCTTAGACATATTGTCACCTTTGTCCATGCGCTGTACATGCTGAGAGAATAAAACATTGGCAGGGCAAGAGGACAGCTGCGAAGATAAGTTGAAGGTGGTTCCATGTTAGAGCAAAGTTATGATGTGTTTCTGACATGATGTACTCCTGCGGCCTTACAGTGTACTACACTATGCTAGTACTAGTAAATTTCAGGACCTATGCACGCAAAATAAATTGTGTGTTTTCTCTCTCCTTCGCTGCCTCTCACCATCCATCCTCCCTCTCCCCTACCCTTTCCCCTCGCGCACCAGCCCGATTGATCTCTTCTTCGTCCACAGCGTGGTGCTGCGCACGTGTGCGTTGGTATGGCGGCTCTGTGTCTCTGCCGTGTTCGGCAGCCGCGTTGGTGTGGAGTAGGGACGAGGAGTACATAGGAAGGAAACCACTTTGGTCCTTAGCGGAAAAAAATTCAAACTTTTCCGGTTTTCGAAATTTTTACTTGCTTCCCAAACATCGGGAGGGAAGGTTACTCAAAAGATTGTCCATTTGCAGTACTTCTTATCTTATCTTTATCTTGTCTTATCTCTTATAATATTGTACCATACCACTCTATATTGTACGGATAACTTCGAACATTGGTCGTTGGCTCAAGACTGGCAAATCAAAACATTGCTAACCGTTGGATCTTATTTTCCATTCTTAGCACTTACTATACAAAGATTCTACTTATAGTCTTTACCACGATGAACGCTACTATGCGCAAACCTCAAAACACACACTTCATTGCTCAGTTTCAGGGACCTTGTGCTAATGCATGGACTTGGGTGCAATTTTCATTTTATGAGGTCCTTGATGTAACTTGTACTCCACCGACCATGTTAACTCTCAAGCACCTCGCTCCTACTAGACCTACCACGGTTAAAAGAAAATGCAACCTCCCGAAATATCAAACAAACTGAACCACCGTTTCTTATATGTAATACCCAAGTTTTTAGTACTAGGATTTTTCAAGCTTCCTAGCTAACTTCACACACTTAGTGACTTCTTCTCGATTAACGAAATTAGGTCAAACTTGAGCTACAAGTAAGCGCGATAGATTGGTCTTGGATGAAATGTATTTTCGGAGGTAGATGGGTGCATCTTCTTGTAGTAAACAATGTCGTCAGTGTGAGTTTCCAACTATCATGAAATAAAATTCTCAGTTTTCCGAGTGACGAAGAGATGGTTCTTTTCTGTAAACAAAGCTCGAAGCAGAATATGGAACTCAATGCCATAAGACAATCTTTTCTAGACATATTAAGTGGACCAACGTGTTTTACTTATGATTCCCATATGTTTTTTGAGTTTTCAAACTCCCTAGGTAATTAAGTCCGCCCACTTGAATGACTACATGTCGATTTCTCGAAATTAGGTCAAACTTGAACTATAACTAAATTGTAGGTTGCTCTAAAAGTTTTACGAAAAAGCTTTTGGAGGTATCGTACCAATCGGGAGGGGTGTCACAATCAATATATGAGTAAAAACAGAGAGTTTTGACAACAGGTTTGACTTCTTGCAAAGATTTTCCATCGCATGGCACTATTTAATGAAATTGGGTCAAACTTAACCTACAAGTAAGCGCGATTGCTGTTGAAATATATGACTTTTCAGAGAGGTAGATGGGTGCATTTTCTTGTAGAAAACAATGTCGTCGATACGGTGTGAATTTCGAACTTTATTAGGAAATAAGATTCAATTATTTTCAATTTTTCGAGTGATGACGAGCGAGGTTTTTTTTTTTGTAAAGAAATGTCCGAAGAATAATATTGGATCTGAATGCTAGAAGCCAAGTTTACTGACATATATAGTGGACCAACATGTTGTACCAATGATTCCCTTGTTTTATTTATGAGTTTTCAAGCTTCCAAGCTAACTCTGCCCATTTGACGGGATGACTTCATGTCGATTTATCGAAATTAGGTCAAATTTGAAACTACAAGTAAATTGTAGGTTGCTTTGAAAGTTTTACGAAAAATCTTTTGGAGGTACCCATCGAGGGGTCACAATTAATATATCATAAAACACCGAGAGTTTTGACGATATGTTCAACTTCTTGCTAAGATTTTGCATCTTGAAAATTTAACGAAATTAGGTCAAACTTGAGGTACAAGTAAGCGTGATAGATTGCTCTTGAATTAAATGTATTTTCAGAGATAGATTGATGCACCTTGTTGTACTAAACAATGTCGTCAGTGTGAGTTTCGAACTATCAAGAAAGAACATTCAATTCTACATTTTCCGAGTGAAGACGAGCGAGGCTACTAGTTGTTATTTTTCATAAAGAGAAGTCCAAAGAATATTGGATGTGGATGCCACAAGCCAAGTTGACATATATTGTCGATAGATAACATGTTGTACTTGCGATTCCCATGTTTTATGAGATTTCAAACTTCCTAGTTAAATCTGCCCATTTTAATGACTTTAAGTCGATTTATCGAAATTAGGTCAAATTTAAAACTACAAGTAAATTGTAGGTTTTGCGTTTTAACTTTTACGAAAAAGCTTTTAATTTGCAGGTACCCATCGAGGGGTCACAATTAATATATTTGAAAACAACAAGAGTATTGACAATAGGTTCAACTTCCTGCTAAGATTTTGAATCTTGATAATTTAATGAAACTAATTATATCAAACTTGAGCTATAAGTAAGAGCGATAGATAGCTCTTGAATTAAATGTCATTTCAGAGGTAGATGGGTGCATTTTCTAGTAGTAAGCAGTGACGTGGGTGTGAGTGTCCAACTACCATGAAAGAACATTGAATCTATGTTTTCCGAGTGAAGACAAACGAGGTTAGTTGTTCTTTTCCGTAAAGAAAAGTCCAAAGAATATTGCATGTGGATGCCACAAGCCAAGTTGACAGATATATATATATATAGTGTATCGACAACATGTTGTACTTGTGATTCCCATGTTTTATGGGTTTTGAAGCTTCCTATAGCTAACCCCACACATTTGAATAACTTTATGTCGATATCTCAGAATTAGGTCAAATTTGAAACTACAAATAAATTGTAGGCTTTGCTTTGATAGAGTTACAAAAAAGCTTTTGGACATACCCATCAAGGGTTCAAAATTAATATACCAGAAACCAGCGAGAGTTTCAAAGATATGTTCAACTTCTTGCTAAGACTTTGCATATTGGTAATTTAACGAAATTAGGTCAAACTTGAGAGAGCTACAAGTAAACACCATAGATTTCTCTTGAATTAAATGTCTTTTCATAGGTAGATCATCGATGCATCTTCTTGTAGTAAACAGTGTAGTCTGTGTGAGTTTCCAACTATCATTAAAGAAGACTCAATTCTACATTTTCTGAGTGAGGAATACGAGAAAGGTTGTTCTTTTCCTAAAGAAAAGTCTGAAGAATATTGGATCTGAATGCCCCAAGCCAAGTTTACATACATATATATTGGACCAACATCTTGTACCAACGATTCCCATGTTTTAAGAGTTTTCAAACTTCCCAGCTAACTCTGCCCATTAGATTGACTTTATGTCGATTTATCGAAATTAGGTCAAATTTGAAAGTACAAGTACTAGTAAATTGCACGTGCCCTGCACGTGAGACTCAGATAATAGACATCTGGCATATCATCACTATATAAAATTATAATAGGAAAAGCGGAAAAAATATAATATGTAAAATTTGAACTACTACAAGTAAACCGAGTAGGTTGCTTTGAAAGTTTTACGGAAAAGCTCTTATAGATACCCATCGGAGGGGGCGCGGGGGGGGGGGGGGATTAATATATTATCAGGAACCAAAAGAGAGTTCTGACGACAGGTTCATCTTCTTTCTATGATTTTGCATCTTGATAGTTTAATCAATTTAGGTCAAACTTGTGCTACAACTAAGTGCGACAGATTGCTCTTGAATTTAATGAAATTAGGTCAAACTTGAACTACATGTAATAAATTGTATGTTTCTTTGAAAGTTTGATGAAAAAAATCTATTGGAGGTACCCATCGAGCGGTTAATTAATATATCAGAAACCATAGAGAGTTTTGACGAGTGGTTCGACTTCTAGCTAAGATTTTGCATCATGAAATTTTTGAACACCTTTTGAAAACGATCACATGAAATAGGGAGAGAGGAGAAATGATATTTCTATTCTCTATGGGCAACCCACAAGCTTGAGGTGCACCTTAGGCTTAAAGATAACTTCATTTTTTCCACTATTTATAAGGAGAACCTTAGCGGATGCCACATAGTAGGCCATTTTTTTAAACGGGTAGTAGGAATTATTGAGGTGTACTTTTTTACGCAATGCGGGAGTAGTATATTTCTTTGCTTAGACATATGGTCACCTCTGTCCACATGATGTACATGCTGAGAGAATAAAACGTTGGTAGGGGAAGACGGCAACATCGAAGAGAAGTTGAAGGAGGTTCCATGTCAGAGCAAAGTAATGATGGGTTTTTGACACGAGGTACTCCTGCGGCCTTACTGTGTACTACACTATGCTAGTAGTACTAGTAAATTTTAGGACCTATGAACGCAAAACAAATTGTGTGTTTTCTCTCTCCTTCGCTACCTCTCACCATCCATCCTCCCTCTCTCCTACCCTTTCCCCTCGCGCACCGGCCCGACTGATCTCTCCCTCGTCCACAGCGTGGTGCTGCGCACGTGTGCCTTGCTACGACGGCTTTGTGTCTCTGGCGTGTTCGGCAACCACGTTGGTGTGGAGTATGGACAAGGTTACATAGGAAGGAAACCACTTTGGTCCTTGGCGGCAAAAAAATTCAAACATTTCCGGTTTTCAAAATTTTCACTTGCTTCCCAAATATCAGGAGGGAAGGTTACTCAAAAGATCGGCCATTTGCAGTACTTCTTATCTTATATTTATTTTGTCTTACCTCTTACAATACCATACCATACCACTGTATAGTGTACAGATAACTTTGAACATTGACCGTTGGATCAAGACCGGCAAATCCAAACATTGCTAACCGTTTGATATTCTTTTCCATTCTTCGCATCTACAAATATTCTACTGAGAGTCTTTAGCACGATGAACGATGGTATGCGCAAACCTCAGAACACACACTTCATTGCTTAGTTTCAGGGTCCTTGTGTTAAATGCATCTTGAATTTGGGTGCAATTTTCATTTTTATGAGGTCCTTGATGTAACGTGTACTTCCATCGACCGTGTTAACACTCAAGCACCTCGCTCCTACGAGACCTACCACGATTAAAAGAAAATGCAACCGCCGCAATTATCAAACAAACTGGACCACAGTTTCTTATATGTAATACCCAAGTTTATAGTACTAGGATTTTTCAAGGTTCCTAGCTAACTTCGCACACTTAAGTGACTTCTTGTCGATTAACGAAATTAGGTCAAACTTGAGCTACAAATAAGCGCGATAGATTTCTCTTGGGTTAAATGTATTTTTAGAGGTAGATGGGGCATCTTCTTGTAGTAAACAATGTCGTCAGTGTGAGTTTCCAACTACCAGGAAATAAAATTCTCAGTTTTCTGAGTGATGAAGAGATGGTTCTTTTCCATAAAGAAAGCTCGATGCATAATATGGATGACAATTCCATAAGCCAAGCTTCTAGACATATTAAGTGGACCAACGTTTTTTACTTATGATTCCCATATGTTTTTTGAGTTTTCAAACTCCCTAGCTAATTAACTCCACCCACTTGAATGACTACGTGTCGATTTATCGAAATTAGGTCAAACTTGAACTATAACCAAATTGTAGGTTTCTCTGAAAGTTTTACAGAAAAACTTTTGGAGCTACCGTACCGATCGGGAGGGGTGTCACAATCAATATATGAGAAAAAACCGAGAGTTTTGACAACAGGTTTAACTTCTTGCTAAGATTTTGCATCGCATGACACTATTTAACGAAATTGGGTCAAACTTGAGCTACTAGTAAGCGTGATAGATAGCTTTTGAAATACATGACTTTTCAGAGAGGTAGATGGGTGCATTTTCTTGTAGTAAATAGTACCGCCAGTACGGTGTGATTTTCAAACTATATCAGGAAAGAAGATTCAATTATTCTCAATTTTTCGAGTGATGACGAGCGAGGTTGTTCTTTTTCCGTAAAGAAATATCCGAAGAATAATATTGGATCTGAATGCCAGAAGACAAGTTGACCGACATATATAGTGGACCAACATGTTGTACCAATGATTCCCATGTTTTATTTATGAGTTTTCAAGCTTCCTAGCTAACTCTGCCTATTTGACCGGATGACTTCATGTCGATTTATCGAAATTAGTTCAAATTTGAAACTACAAGTAAATTGTAGGTTGCTTTGAAAGTTTTACAAAAAATCTTTTGGAGATACCCATCGAGGGGTCACAATTAATATATCATAAAACACCGAGAGTTTTGACGATATGTTCAACTTCTTTCTAAGATTTTGCATCTTGACAATTTAACGAAATTAGGTCAAACTTGAGCTACAAGTAAGCGCGATAGATTGCTCTTGAATTAAATGTATTTTCAGAGGTAGATCGATGCACCTTGTTGTAGTAAACAATGTCGTCAGTGTGAGTTTCCAACTATCAGGAAAGAACATTCAATTCTATATTTTCCGAGTGAAGACGAGCGAGGCAACTAGTTATTAATTTTCGTAAAGAGAAGTCCAAAGAATATTGTATGTGGATGCCACAAGCCAAGTTGACAGACATATATAGTCGATCTACAACATGTCATAATTGCGATTCCCATGTTTTATGATCTTTCAAACTTCCTAGCTAACTCTGCCCATTTTAATGACTTTAAGTCGATTTATCGAAATTAGGTCAAATTTGAAACTACAAGTAAATTGTAGATTTTTCTTTTTAACTTTTACAAAAAAGCTTTTAATTTGGAGGTACCCATCGAGTGGTCACAATTAATATATCTGAAAACAAAAAGAATTTTAACGATAGGTTCAACTTCCTGCTAAGATTTTGCATCTTGATAATTTAACAAAGTTAATTAGGTCAAACTTGAGCTACAAGTAAGCGCGATAGATAGATTTTGAATTAAATGTCATTTTAGAGGTAGATGGGTGCATTTTCTACTAGTAAGCAGTGT
The DNA here is from genome assembly GCA_910589775.1 of Avena eriantha. Lineage (NCBI taxonomy): Eukaryota > Viridiplantae > Streptophyta > Magnoliopsida > Poales > Poaceae > Avena > Avena eriantha. Next base: position 491,987,827 of record OU342742.1, read on the forward strand.
CGTGGGTGTGAGTGTCCAACTACCAGGAAAGAACATTGAATTCTACATTTTGCGAGTGAATATGGACGAGGTTAGTTGTTCTTTTCCGTAAAGAAAAGTCTAAAGAATAATGGATGTGGATTCCACAAGCCAAGTTGATAGACATATATATATATAGTGAGTGTCCAACCCTGCACATTTGAATAACTCTATGTTGATATCTCGGAATTAGGTCAAATTTGGAACTACAAGTAAATTGTAGGTTTTGCTTTGATAGATTTAGGGAAAAGCTTTTGGACGTACCCATCGAGGGTTCAAAATTAATATACCAGAAACCAGCGAGAGATCAATGATAGGTTCAACTTCTCGCTAAGACTTTGCATATTGGCAATTTAACGAAATTAGGTCAAACTTGAGCGAGCTACAAGTAAGCGCCATAGATTGCTCTTGAATTAAATGTCTTTTCATAGGTAGATCATCGGTGCATCTTATAGTAGTAAACGGTGTCGTCGGTGTGAGTTTCCAACTATCAAGAAAGAACATTCATTTCTACATTTTCCGAGTGAAGAATATGAGCGAGGTTGTTCTTTTTCCTAAAGAAAAGTCCAAAGAATATTGGATCTGAATGTCACAAGCTAAGTTTACATACATATATATTTTGGACCAACATGTTATACTAACGATTCCAATGTTTTATGAGTTTTCAAACTTCCTAGCTAACTCTGCCCATTAGAATGACTTTATGTCAATTTATCGAAATTAGGTCAAATTTGAAAGTACAAGTACTAATAAATTGCACGTGCCCTGCACGTGAGACTCAGATAATAGAGATCTGGCATATCATCACTATATAAAATTATAATAGGCAAAGCGGAAAAAATATAATATGTAAAATTTGAACTACTACAAGTAAACAGTGTAGGTTGCTTTGAAATTTTGACGGAAAATATCTTAGAGGTACCCATCGGAGGGGGCGCGTGGGGGGGCAATTAATATAGTATCAGGAACCAAAAGAGAGTTATGACGACAAGTTCATCTTCTTGCTAAGATTTTGCGTCTTGACAGTTTAATGAAATTAGGTCAAACTTGAGCTATAACTGAGTGCGATAGATTGCTCTTGAATTTAATGAAATTAGGTCAAACTTGAACTACAAGTAATAAATTGTAGGCTGTTTGAAATTTTTATGAAAAAAGCTTTTGGAGGTACCCATCAAGCGGTTAATTAATATATCAGAAACCACATAGAGTTTTGACGAGTGGTTCGACTTCTAGCTAAGACTTTGCATCATAAAAATTTTGAACACCTTTTGAAAAAAATCCCGCGCATCTGCACATAGTTCGTGCCCCAAAATTTCAGATACTTCGAAATTCCCATTCGACCTCTATTAAATGTGGTAGGTGGGGGGCTTCACTCAAAATTTTCCCAGTATAGTGCTAGTAGTACCTAAACCCAACCCCTCCCCTCTCTCTCCTCCAGGAATATTTCATCGGCCTGAACATCCCCGCTGCACTTTAGCCGACGTACCCGCACACCTAATCTGCTCAACGAACCCTCTTGTCCAGCACGCTGATCATAGCATCGACCGACAAGGATCTGCTCCACGGATGCCGTGGTCCAGCGTTCTGCTCGTATCCTCGCCCGCCCAAGATCTGCTTCCCCGTCGTTGACACCCACTACGACCGTAGCAACTTCGGTGACCTCGACGTGACCCGTGAGGATGAATAGGAGGCCTAAACACCGCCCCAAACGAGGTAAAACCAGATCTCCCTGCATGATTTCTTTGATGCCAATGTACTATATTCATGCTAAATTTCCTAACTAACATGTTTTTTACTTGATATACACCAGTTATGTACTCCCTCTGTTTCAAAATATAAGATGCTTTAACTTTGTGAAAGAAGTGTATCCGGACTCATTTTAGTGTGTAGGTTCACTCCAAACCTATATGAACCTAGACACTAAAAGAGGTCTAGATGCACTCTTTTCACAAAGCTAAAACATCTTATATTTTGAAACGGAGGGAGTACTAAATTAACCCATTGTGGTTATGTTTAAACTCCACGCATTGAACTGTTTTTATGTACTGTACTATTTCTTTGTGAATTATTAGTCACTTAACATATTTGTTTACCTTCTCTGCTATACCTGTCCACATGAGATATGATTATATAATATCTCTCTCATTCACCGATTTACGAACTATAGTATTTCCATCGTGCTATTGCCCTGCTATCCTATACTACACGTTTACACACGTCATACTATTTGACCATTATGTACTGTCAATTTAATCCCTCTTAACCTGCGGCTCAAACTGTTTGCTGTTATTATGCAAGGGCAGCCTCAGTTTGCACACAATATCATAGAGTGAATGTCTCCTATAATCTCGTAAGACCCCATCACTTTTGTTTCACTTCATGCTAATGTATATCATGTTGGAACCTGTTTGTATTTACAGTTGGCATTACCTTTATGCAGAGGAGCAACAATGGAGTACAAACTCCGCCCGTCCACACGAGCCGCCGTAGATCTCGTGTAACACCTACCGTAAGGCCCCCCACCCGAAGTTTGGTCCTTGCCACATTTTTTGTTTGCTTAAATTTACCATTTGTCTTTCTTGTTTTCATATTTTTTCCCAAAAATTAGCGTCAAACATTTTAGCCTCACTATGGTCTGCTTTTGTTCCATATGCTTAGTTCAATTTCCTAGATATGGAGAGACCGGGTGTATTGCATCTGAGTTTTCTGATAATAAGAACAAGGACACACTAGCCATAAGATCCACACATGTATCCTAAGGAACTCTGTGCAGTTCATCTCAATCTTGTATCTACTATGTATCATAGTTAAATGAACTGGATATTTTAATACGAGGCACTTGATGGTTCAGTTTGTTGTTCTTAGGCCGCCGAAGCGTTGAAATTATCTGGCTATTCATGAATAATTCAATGTATGATGGCTTGATTCAATGTTTATCTGAAATTATCTAGCTAGCATATTCGAGGCTCACAATTGATGTGTTTTTATTGGCTGAGTTACTCTTTTTTTGTCTATGATTAAATCAGTGACAGATTTCGTTGTGTAGTTCTTGGCTAGTTTATATATGAGAAACATAATGGCTTAGTTTTAATATTCGTTTTATTCATGTTCTGCACATTTTAGTTTGAGCAGTCTGCATTAGGTACTTTGGTTAATTGCTCACATTCTTATTCAAAATGAACTTGTAGTTTGTTTCCCAAGTATGTTGTTTAAGTAACTTGTTTTGTCTTGGTCTCGACCATCTTCAAGTAGATCAGTCATTTCAGAGAGCAGCACATGCTCGCATCACTCCATGGCGCCAGCTGGTCCACTTATTCAAGAAGAAATAGATGTATGAGCCACCACTGTTAATTGCTTCCTTCCTTATATATTACCGTATTGACACATTTAAAATTCATGGTGGTGTGATTGCATGGTAATGCTGTTATAACTTGTTTTGTGTTCGTTTCAGGCTACAAATGACGCTCTGAATGCCGAACAAAGACCCGCTTCTCTAAGTTTAGATTTTGTTTCACACAACAGCAGTGACAATACCTATTGCTCATGGCACACCGCTTCGACTGATCCTCGTTTTTCAGCCGAAAGATTATTTGAGGATGCCCTCCAAGATGCCCTTGATATTGTTGAGCAAGAAGCCAACAAAACAGATTTAGTAATCACCATAGCACGCAAAGACTTATATGAATTGAAAAACAGGCAAGCTTTAATGCAGAACATACTTAATAATCTCATCTATAGCTCTCATGGGAAGCCAGTTGTTACGTGTCTCGGGATGCAAGCTCCATAGAGACCTTTTCTGTAACATCAGTTATGGTGTTTTTTTAGTTGTCTGGACTCTGATGCAACTTTTATGCTTCATTTTATTACTATCAAGTTTACTGAGGATTGTAATAATCTACTGTAATTTGCAGTTGTAAGTTGTTTGAGGGCAGTTACAAACTGAGCATCTATCGGAATTACTATACACACATGAAAAAATAGTAAAATTGTAAGAGATACAACACACGATCTACCAGAACAGGGAGAATGTCCATTGTATTACATGGGCACCATAGAACTTGCAAAATTCATTGACATTCACTGAACAAAGTGAACACATGAAGAGCTGACCTGAAGAGAATACATCAGGAGAAGACTCACACAATCCATCAATCTGATGGATAGCCGTCGTAGTAATCGTAGTGGGTGGTACCATCCTCGCCATATGGTGGCACCATCTGTAGCTCAGAATGGTCGACAATTCTGCAGTACTCCGCCAGCAATCGATCGAGTTCGAAAGGACGGTCATTCTATAATCCTCCTACTCCATACCCATATACAATGCTTGGCTCCTCTTCCCATGCAAGAGCCTCAAAGTTGTAAGATCTAATCTCAGATAGATCCGCATAGTATATGCTGCCGGCCTACACCGTGGGTACCCTGGTGTTGTCGATGCAGACGCACCGATTGTCAGCAACGAAGAGAGCACGACTTCCGATGCCTCTAACCGGCTGAAGGACACGGTTCTGGGTATCAACCCGGTAAACAACCGGCCTACCGCCATAGACCGGTCCACTCATAACGAACAACAACTCCCCGTCGGACTCGACGAGGTAAAAATGATTCTCTGGGAACTGGTAGCCCGGAACAGGGCCTGCAATGGTGGGATGCATCTCCAGGGTTCATGCAGAGCGCTGCAGCTGCACATCTTCATGAGCAGCATCACACATAGTCGAGAGGACAGACCCGTATCTGTCTACGACAAAAACATGACCGGCGTAAGAAGTCATGCTCCGGAGTTCCACGAAGTCATATGGCGAGTACCACCCTTCACCAAAGACCGGGCGACTCCCATCCTCCGTGCTCTCATCCGCCCACCGAATGGTGGTGTTCTGATCGTTTGATGTAAACACCATCAACGACGGGAACATCGTCACAGCGACAGAAGCCACCCGCTCGGTCGGTATCTCCATCCTTAGGCGCTTGATAGCGCCAGAGAAGGGGTTGCACAACCGGGTCTTGTACGGCTGCACCCTCTGTCCAAGCACAAGGAGGCCACCGGTTGTGTTACCGACATAAAAGTACTTTCTAGAGATAGAGGGAGGAGAAACAGAGATCCAGTCAAGGTAAACAGACTGAAATTCAATCAAGGTAAACCATGGAGCAAAACCCTGGGTAATAAGTGGACGAAGAAATAGAACTTGAAAAACAGATAGTATAGGATGTGAATGCAAAAAATGGATCGCATATATACAAATGAATATAAAGAATGCACCTGCGAATAACCCGGCTAATATTCTTCTCAAGGTGGCGGCTAGTTCTCACGTTCAACAACATGATGGCGACGTCTTCTACCCGATACTCCTCCAACAACTGGTGCTCTAGAATAATGCAGTTGGCTGGCATAAAGCGCTCCTCCATGAAGCCGCACCAGGCGCTGCAGACTGCTGGAAAGGCGGCGTAGTAGTGGAAGTCGTCCGTGAAAGGAAGATGTCACCTATCTTCTAGACGAGTCCCTCAGGGTGACCAGCCCATTGTGAGTCCTCTTGCTTCTTGCCGGCCATGGATGATGGCGTTCGTGTGGCCTCGGTCGCACCGACTGGCACAGTCAGCGGTTCCAGAGACACACATGTAAACAAAGGCCTAGGAAAGCCAAGCGAATCGTGTGGAAATGAGACGACGGCATACACACAACAACCACAAGCGCGTTTCATCAAACTGGCACGTGCACGCGCATGCGCACGCATACTAATTATGGTACAACGGTCGTGCGCACACCAGCTTTATGACTCCTGGGAACACGCGAGTGTGTAGGTGTAGGATGATACTAGTAGTAGTAGTATCATAACCTCATGTATTTAATTATCCCAAAATCTAAGAAGAAAACCTGCGCTCCCTGGTCCTCAGGGCACACAAATGCAGGGCATTTTCCATTTTTTGCATGGCATTTTCCATTTTTCAATTTTGCTTTTTAGATGTGCCCTTGTATGCTCACCATGTGGCCAGATGGGGTGTATGCTCCGCGGAGCTAAAAACCTCATGTTCTCTCAATAGCACTGTCATTAATTATTGAGGTATATACCTTTTTAGTCCCACAACTTGCACCGCCGGAGCATTTTAGTCCCACATCTTGCAAAGTGAGGAACACTAGCCCCACAACTTGTAACCAGGAACATTTTAGTCCAATTCAATCAAATTTCTTGATTTTGTCTGAATTCGTCATAACTAATTCTGGAAGTGACATGTGGCATCATAATTTTTGCAAAATTGCCCTTGTGTATTTTCTGCCTGCTGGTTGTGACCTTGGTATGACCTGACAGGAGGATCTAAATAAGAAAACAAATAAGAAAACTACCAATGCATTGTAGGGTATCGAACTAATTACCTGCGCTACTGAAGAAATCAACCTTGCCACTACAACATGCACACATAAGTGATTAACTGAAGAGTGCTCTGGCTGCTGTGTTCTTTATTTTGGATATTCAAAAATATGTGTACTGGGTATAATAACAACTCAAATATATTCCTTTTCAGTTTTGCGAATAAGAAAAAACTCAAGTTTATTCTAGACACTACAGCCAGCTACTAGGTTAACGACAAAGCTATACAATTGATATTATGGACCGTGCCAACATATACGTCAGCATTTTTTGTGTTCGTATGTGATTTTTTATTGTATAAATAATTACTCCCCCCCAAGTACTCCTCGTCTGGCATAATTATGTCCTCTCAAGTACTCCTCGTCTCACATGAGTAGTCGTGGGCATCTACAGGCATAGTGGCTTGTGGGTGTGTGTGTGTGTGTCGTTGTACAAAAGTGTTAAGTTCGAATCCATTCTCCTCTTAGAGATTTAACTATTTTATTTGTACGTCTACTAACAGGTGGCCCACTTATCAGTCCGCATAGGGACACAAATGACATAAAAAATATAGAGGGGTCATTTAAAAAAATCAACATCATTTGTGGACAAATTAAGTCAAATTCACTGAAATTCCATTAAATTGGACTAAAATGCTCTTGAGATATAAGTTGAGGGACTAGTATTGCTCATTTTTCAATATGTAGGACTAAAACGCTCTCGCGGTACAAGATGTGGGACTAAAGGTGTATATACCTCTTAATTATTTTACAGCCTCAATTGCTAGGCTGGAGGACCAATTAATGATCCTAGTTTTGCTCAGTTAATCCTCTAGTTGACCGTAAAATATGAACCACCACGTTGTGTAATGCTCCTGGCCGATCATGTTGTTAAAACGGGAGTGCATCATTTGTCTTGCATGTTTTCAATTAGATGTGGTGGCCACAAGCATTGCCTGGATTTTAGGATTACTACTTCATGCAATAACTAGCTATAAAGCGAGTAGGTGAAGTTAATTCTCCGAACTAGTACTACTCCAGCCTAGTAATACCGAACATAGGGAGTACCTCAAGTGTGGTTATATGGATAATCATTTGATGTGACTCTCGGCCATGAATTCCTGACCATATAGCCAAACATTCTACCACCTTTTTAACTACTACTACTAGTAGTACATGGACGCTAGCAAAATTCAAAAATCTCAATCGAGCGGCAAAATCACACACACCGACTTCGAAGCATTTCCTTCCTAACCGTTTCAAAACCTTTGAGCCAAAATCTCCCACATAGGGAGTAACATTTTCACATTATTATTATTATCAGATGCGCGCTTGTCAAATTCAAAATCTCAATCGAGCGGCAAAACCACACACCGACTTTGAAGCATTTCTCGCCCCCCCCCCCCCGTTTCAAAAACTTTGAGGCAAAATCTCCCACCAGGGTTGTACCATTTTTGTATTATTATCAGACAGGCGCTTGTTAAATTCAAAATCTCAATCGAGCGGCTAAACCATACACAGACTTTGAAGCATTTCCCGCCCCTCGGTTTCAAAAAATTCGAGGAAGAATATCCCACCGGGGCAGTACCATTTTTATATTATTATTAGATGGACGGTCGCCAAATTCAGTATCTCAATCAAGAGGCAAAATCACACACCGATCTTGAAGAATTTCCCGCCCTTCAGTTTCAAAAACTTTTAACTTCAAAATTCCGATTCTACCCATTGTCCTGACGCCCTATGGGTAAGCTGAAGTTGGTAGCTTGGGGGCACGACCATAATTTATATTTATGTCCACCTCCTTAGTCCGGATTTGCCCAGATTTTCTGGTTGGTCCTTCCAAAAATCCCAGCCCCTCTTTCCCACACCCTCACCTCCACGACCACGACGCGCACCGGCCGGCGGCAATTCCACGATGGCTAGACCCGCTTGAGCGGCGGTCTCGTGCACCGCTGCGGAGCCGCTTCACCGATGCTCACCCACCGTATCTGGTTCACCGGGTCTCTCTGCCACTGCACCGGAGATGCCGTATCATTCACCATGCCGATGGCGTCATCGACCGTCCAAGCTCTGCTTCCCGGGCACCGAAAGCTACCCAACCGTACCGGATCCACTTCACCGGTGTACACCAGACGTGATCTAGTTCAGGGAGTTCCATGTCCACCGCTCTAGACCATCTGCTCAGCCGTCACTGTTCACTTCACTATATCTTCCTCAACGATGCTCTCGTCCACCGTGCTCAAGCTGGCATCGACCGCCCAAGATCTGCTTCCCTGACACTAATAGCCACTACAACCACAGCACCCCCGGTGACCTCGACATCACCCGCACGGTACCGATGATGCTTAGATGCCTCTCTGACCAAGGTTAACCAAATCTGCAACCCGTTTTTGTTTTGTCAGTAGTATAGCAGGTTCAATCCTGTCGCAATGAACTACATTTTTGTCATTGTGCTCGTACATACAAGTTAGTGAGCATGCCTGTTCTTCGTGCTAGTACATACAAGGTCATTAGACATGTTGGTTTGCATGCGCTGCTCTATAAATTTCACTTCATGGACATGTCTGTTATTATGTCACACACATGTTCTTAGGTACTTTATACAACAGTAATTGCATGCTACTGTGTAATTCTTGCAAAATCTGAAGTCAGTGAAAAATATTAGTGTGGATTCTCTGCTTTACAGTTACTGAATCTATCTGTTTCGTTCTGAGATCAGTTCCTGCTATTATTTCCTCCATAGCATTGTTCTGCTATCCTGTAGTAACCGTTTAAACTCTTGTACTAATTCGATTATAATTTTGTTGTTGCCATCTGCTTTTTCAAAAGCTGCATCACTAACTATTTCCTTTTTCTTGCATAGCTCAAAATGGAATAATGAACATGTTGGTTTGCATGCGCTGCTCTACAAATTTCAAATCATGGACATGTTTGTTATTTTGTCATACACATGTTCTTAGCTACTCCATACAATAGTAATTGCATGCTACCGTGTAATTCTTGCAAAATCTAAAGTCAGCGAAAAATATTAGTGTGGATTCCCTGCTCTACAGTTGCTGAATCTGTATATTTTGTTTTGAGATCAGTTCCTGCTATTATTTCCTCCTTGGCATCGTTCTGCTATCTTGTAGTAGCCGTTTAAACTCTTCGTACTAATTCGATTATAATTTTTTTGTTGCCATCTTCTTCTTCAAAAGCTGCATCACTAACTATTTCCTTTTTCTACATATAGCTCAAAATGGAACAATGAACATGTTGGTTTGCATAGCCTATTCTACAGGTTCACAAGGGATGCCATTAATTCATTATCTGGTGCTGGTTCGTCCTGACAATGGTATAATTGTCCTCTACTATGTAGTTCACTCGTGGTTTGCATTCCTGCTCTAGACGTTCTCTTATGATGCCATTCTAATTTCTATATGGTTGATTCTTAGCTATGGCAGTAACTACATGCCATTGTCTAGCTCACCGCAAATTCTGATACACCCAACGACTATACATTCCAGGAGCTGCCACTGCTTCCATATATATTTGCTGAAATGACCTCGCTTGTTTATATTTGCTAAAATTATAAGAAACACTTTGTTTGATTGCTCATTTCATTATAGGGACACTTGCCTACTGCTTGTTTGTCCTGCTCTACAAGTTCATGAGCGACGCCATTATATCTTGCATGTATTTCTGGGTCTAGTTCATCCTAAGTCACGACATAACTATCCTCTACAATAATAGTTCATTCCTTGTTTGCATTCTTTCTCTACAAGTTCTCGTATGATGCGGTTATAATTTCTATCTGGCTCATTCTTCGCTATGACAGTAACTGCATGCCATTTTGTGTCTCAGCGCAAATTCCCTGTCACCCGGCATCTCTTGCATTTCAGGGTATAGAACTGCTTCCATATATTTGTTGAAATGACCTGGCTAGTTTCTTTTTGCTGAAATTCTAAGCCACACACACACATTTTTTATTGCTCGTTTCACGGTAGGCACACTTGTTTAATGCATGCTTGCTTGTCTTGTTTGTGTGACATGTTGGTCAATAATTGAACCATTGACCAGTTGTAAACTCCAGATCATAGCTCCTGTCATATCAGTCAAATGAGTAGTTTGTCTTGTTTGATGTATTAACTTGTTATTACTTAGTTTCAGGGTGCAATTATTGCTATCGCCACTAAAGAGGGGGCTGCAAGATCATGTTTCCTCCAATGTAGCTGTCACACTCAAAGGAAGGTGTAGGTGATCAACTAAGGACTCTACTATCAACTTGATTGTTAATTGAAATGCTGATTTTTCTTTCCCTTGATTTGATAATATGTAATAATTTTAAGAAGTTTGCAGTTGATGTAATATCTAGATAACTTGCGTAGGCCATGTATGCATTTAGTTGACGTTGTCCTCCTATGCGATAGTCGTTATAGTAACTACGCCATGCAGGTCGATTAGGGAACAGTACCGTGCTTTGTTCTTGGCCCGTCGTGTATTCGACCGATGATGAACAGTAAAAAATGCTGGATTATATAAACGTTTTATGGTATTGGCATGGGCTTCAGAAAAGGCCAAAACTATAAAAGGTCGTAAACATAATGGATCGACCTACAAGTTGTAACTGGACGTAACAGTATCATGCCGTAATGGTAATAGGCTGTAAGAGTAACATGCCATAACAGTAATAGGCCTTAATAGTAGTAGGCCGTAACAAAAACAGCCCATCGCAGTAACATGCAAGAAACTGTGAAAATCTTAGAACAGTAACATGCCAAAATAGTAGCCGGCCACAACAGTGAAAGGCCATAATAGTAATGGCCCGAGAAATTTCCAGGCAAGGGTAGTAACAGGCCGACACATTTACCAGACTAGAACATTAAAGGGCCGCTTGTGGGCCTGAACAGGTAATGCCCAGAACAGTGAAAGGCCAGGACAGTAATAGGCCTGAACAGTAACGGGCCATCTTAGACAAGGGCCATCAGTAGGCTGCCCATGATGGGCTGAGATAAACAGTGATGGGCCACCCACAGGCTTTAAATATATAGGAGCGCCTTGGCGTAGGCTGCTAATGGGCCGCAGAGTGTTGGACCATCATGGGGCTTCTTTAGGCCAGAACAGTATTGGGCCTAAAAGTTTGCGGCCGCTGCTGGCTACAACTTTGGGCCAATTTCAAACAGTGCGGGACAAAACAGTAACATGCCATCTTCTTATTAGGCTCCCCTAATGGGCCGGCCCAGTTAGAATTTAGCAGGCATTGGCTGGGCCTCGCTTCTGCCACAGTTTCTATGGCGGTAAACAGTGGTAATTGACCGCTAACGGCGGCTTCCATGTGGTAGTTTGCATGACGTCAGCAGCCAACGCAGTTGGCAAACAGATCTATGACAGAACAAGTTTTCGTGGCTGAACGTTGCGATCCGCCATGCTCATGAAAAAAACCGTGGTAGATTCTTTTGTGGCAGGGCTTTTACCACGATGGCCATCCATCGTAGATTCAACCACGTAAATCGTCAGTTGTAAAAGCCAACTTTTCTTGTATTGTTAGCATATCAAGGCAATTCATCTTACAAGCAAATCAACTACTACTAGGATTACCATCAAGCTTAGCTTGAGGTAAGCGTGAGCATTTTGAAAGCTTGGAGTTTGAATAAGGTAAGAGTCCTTGGTATCTCTACCAAGAGTAGATTCAAAAGCTTTATAAGCAAGTTTTGGAAAACCTAGAGGTGAGAGTAGTTGAAGTGCTGTCTTGAAAACATAAGGAGATTATATTATATAGCTCTCCATAGTTTGATCAATAGAAGCTAATAAAATAGTTTGGGTTGCAAAGGCATCTTGGCTGAGGTTTTTAAATGCCAGAACATTTGAAAGAATGTAAGAAAGAGCCAGGACATTTTTGTTAATTAGCATTGGTCAACTAATGTTGAGGTAAGAAGTATATCCTATGTTATACATTTAGATGCATAAGCACAAACAAACACAAGCAAACACTACAACACTTAACAAGACAAGTTTTTGTTCCCCCTGATTTTTGCATTCTGGATCACAGGATTGCTGAAATTGGGATGTGACAGTCCCTTCATGAAAGTTGTTATGTTTAACCTAACGGTGGCAGCGCCAACTATATGACCGGAGCTATATGGTCGGAATTTTTGCTCCAGCCGTATAGTTGGTTGTTACGGCATCTACCTTCGTTGGATGGCTCCTGGTTTCTTCTGGTTGAAGGAAATATCGTATCTTTGACTTTAATGTAGTGATTCCCTCCTTTAAACGACATTATCTACGCAGGAAAAATACAAGAACAAAGGATCGCATACCCATCTGAATATTAGCATTAGTGGCAGGGTTTAGAGAGAGAGATTTCACCAAAAATATGATTAATAACCAGTTTAAATGTGGATGTAGATGGCTATATTTCAGAGCCATCAGTTGCCAAGATGGTCAAGGCAGACGTCTTCGTGCCTGCTGAGATCCTTGATGAAGACATGGCCTCGTCTGAGTCTAGCCCCTCTCCTTCCAAGTTTAACGAGCTCTCCAAGCCTGGTTCTCCTGATGATGCCACCATGAAGCCCCCTCCAGCAGAGCCATAAAAAACAATGTTTGTATTAAATGTGTCTCTACAATGCTATGCGGGAAAACTTATGTTCTGCTAAGGCGAAAAAACATGTACTCAAGTTTCCTGCAACTTATCTTTTTCCAGCATGTGTATATTTTTTAGGCAAGTGCTGGCTTATCCATTATTTTGGTTTGTATGCTTGACATTTCGTGAGACGGAAGACTCGCGACACAGAACTATGCTCTCAGGTGATGATGCTTAATAGCACCGTCAAGAACCTAAGAACAAAATCGCCAGCTTTGAGTGTCGAAAAGTCACTAGTCCAGAATTCACCTAAAAAATTCAGAAAACGTGTAGACCAGAAAACTTAAGCTAACGCCCGTAGGCAGAATTTTCACAAGTGCAAATGCAAACTTGCGCATAAAGGGTTTATATGATCCAAAAACGAACAACTAAAGGGTGTAAAAGACTCAGAGAATATGAGTGAACCAAATGCTTTATTTCATTGATCATATAAGAAACTTATTACATAATATAAATGTGCTAAGTGTAAAAGGGACGTAGTTATGCTATGTTCCATGGATAATCTGTCTCCAGGTAATCATCATCGGAGTCACGTTGCTTGCGCTTGTGATTTTTTGGCCTATCTTTCAACTCGCGAATATCGACGAGGTAATATGAACCAATGAGCAGTGCTTTGCTTATGACGAACGGTCCTTCCCAAGGCAAGGATTGTTTGTGTGATTTCTCCTGCTTGAGTCTAAGCACCAGATCCCCCTCTTTAAATGAGCGATGCTTTACACGGAGACTATGGTACCCACGCAGCTTCTGCTGGTAGATGGCGGATCTCTGGCATGCCAGCACGTGCTCTTGTTCAAGTAGGTCCACAAATAGGCGTCTGGATTCTTCAGTGTCATCCTCCTTGTAGGCTGAGACTCTTGGTGCATCATGGAGGATGTCGGATGGGAGGACTGCTTCTGCTCCATAAACCATGAAGGAGTCAAGCTAGTGGATCTGTTGGGTGTTGTTCGTAAACTACACAAGACAGATAGTAGTTCCTCCGCCCAGGCTCCAGCTGCTCTACATAGCGGTGCCTGTAAGCGTGGCTTGATTCCGTGCAGAATTAGTCCATTGGCTCTTTCAACTTGCCCATTTTACTGTGGGTGTGCCACAGATGCTAGGTCAACGCAGATGCCTTTTTCATGACAGTACTCCTCAACTTCTTCGAGAGATAAATTTCTGCCATTGTCGGTGATGATGTTGTGTGGGAGACCAAATCTCACCACTAGATCCCAGACAAATTTTAGGGCTATTGCCCCATCGAGCTTTCTAATGGCTTTAGCTTTAATCCATTTTGTGAATTTATCCACTTCTACTAGCAAGTGTGTGAATTCACAGGGTGCTGTCTGCAAAGATCCCACCATGTGCAGCCCCCAGGCTACAAACGGCCAAGTTATTGGTATGGTTCACAATTCTTCAGCTGGTACACTTGGTTGTCTTGCATAGCACTGACACCCAAGGCATGTTTATACCAACTTATCGGCGTCCGCCTTGGGATTTATCCAATAGAATCCTTGTTGGAAGGCCTTAGCCACCAACGATCGGGGAGCGCCATGATGCCCGCAATCTCCGAGATGTATTTATCTAAGGATTTCAATACCTTGCTGATGGGAGATGCAACGAAGGAAAACTCATGTGGTACTTCTTTTGCATAGCTGGCCCTCAATGATGAGGTAGCCTTTTGCTCTGCGTACTATTTGCCGGCTTTCGACTTCGTTGGCTGGCAAAGTTCCGTCATGTAGATAGTCCATGAATGGCTTCGTCCAAGCCGGAGAGGTCACTATTACTGTGTTAACAAATGAATCCACTCGATCCAGGTTGTCGGGGTCCGCTCCCTTCAAGGATGGAGTCCGTAAATGTTCCCGGCAAACGCCTGGTAGAATTGGTCGACGAGCTGATCCAAGCTTTGACAACAGATCTACCGCCTCATTCTCCTCCCTTTTGACGTACTTGACTTTGTATCCGTCGAAGCACTTGGCTATTTCTTCTACCTCGTCTCGATATGCCGCCATCATAGGGTTGCGTGCGTTCTAGGTGCCAGCTACTTCCTGGGCAACCAAGTCAAAATCTCCACAACAAACTATGCGCTTGATGCCAATATCCTTGGCTACATGAAGTCTGAGAATGAGGGCCTCATACCCCGCCATGGTGTTGGTAGCATTGAAGTGGATCTGCAGGACGTATAGCAACTTTTCTCCTGTTGGTGATTGTAATAATACACCTGCCCCGAGAAATTGAGTAGCTTTGATCCATCAAAGTGCATGACCCAATACTCTAGCTCTGGCACAGGAGTGTCTTCTGGTAGTTCTATCCAATCTGCGTGAAAATCCACCAATGCTTGTGATTTGATAGCGTCGCATCTCTTGTAGGTGATTTCAAAGGCTGCAAGTTCAATGCCCCAATTTGCCACTCTCCCTGTAGCATCACTGTTGTTGACGATGTCAGTGGAGCCTTGCTCACTACTATGATAGGGTGCTCTTGGAAATAATGCCTTAGCTTGCACAAAGCAATTAAATCTCCATAATCTATCTTCTGGTAGTGCGGGTAACGGTGCTTGGATTCCATCAAGACCTCGCTTGCATAGTAGACAGGCCGCTGAACTCCGTATTTGTGCGTTGGTTCCTTGCACTCCACCATGATGACGATGCTGATTACTCGGTTGGTTCCCGCCATGTAAACTAACATAGGCTCCCTTGGCACAATTGCTGCAAGTATTGGTGGGGAGGAGAGTATTCTCTTCAACTCCTGAAGTGTTGTGTCAGCTTCGTCCATCCATGTGAATTTGTCCACCTTCTTGAGCAACTTGTAGAGTGGCATAGCCTGCTCACCAAGTCATCTGATGAACCGGCTTACTACTATAATGCAGCCTGTGAGCCTTTGTATGTCCTTCAGGCATGTCAGGCGTTTGATATCGAGGATGGCCTTGATTTTCCTAGGGTTCACCTCGATTCTGCGATGCGAAACAATGGAACCCAACAGTTTGCCGGAGGGTGCCCCGAAGATGCACTTCTTGGGGTTCAGCATTGATACGTCCAAAACTTATCTACTTACCTGAACATCTTTGCTATTGTTTCTCCTCTATACTTGTGTGATTTGGATGCAACTAATGCGAACTGACGCTGTTTTCAGCAGAATTGCCTTGGTGTCCACTTTTTGTGTAGAAAACAACTATCAGGAAAAATCCCGGAAAATATGCCAAAAATCCTATTTCACCCGAACACTCCAGGAGCCAGAATACGAGACGGAGAGGAGCCCTGGGGTGGCCACACCACCTGGTGGCGCAGGCCAGGCTAGGCCGCGTCAGGGGGTGGTGTGGGCCCCCAGGCACCCCCTCGGCCTCTCTCTTCGCCTATAAGGAGGCTTCTGACCTAAAAACCACGGGGGGTTCGACGTTTTTCCAGGAGGAGTTCCGCTCCGCCGCCACCACCAGATTCCACGAAACAGCACCAGAAACTCCGTTCTGGCACCCTGCCGGGACAGGGAATTGGAGGAGATCATCGCCATCATCATCACCATCGCTTCTCCATCAACCATCCATGTTTCCCCCATCTACGAGTGAGGAAGCCCCTGTTGTAGGCTATGGGGATGGTAGGGATTGGATGAGATAGTTCATGTAATGGCATCACATTGTTAGGGCATAGTGCCTAGTATCTTTTATTAGTGCTTTATGACTTTGTTGCGACTTGTTGTGCTTAATGCTTGTCAGTAGGGCCCGAGTGCCATGATTTCAGATCTGAACTTATTATTGATTCATCATGATAGTATTGTTTTTAGTCTTATCTACAAGTTGTGTACACACGTTGTTGTCCGGAACCTATGGCCCCGAAGTGACAGAAATCGGGATAGACGGAAGGGAAAGGCTTTGATGTGAGGATCACATGTGTTCACGGAGTGTTAAAGCTTTGCTCCGATGCTCTATTAAAAGGAGCACCTTAATTGTCAGTAGTTCCCTAGAGGCACCGCTGCAAACAGGCTAGCAGGACAAAAGATGTTGTGCAAGTTCTCATCGTGAGCACGTATGAGTATATATGGAACACATGCCTAGGATTGGCTAGTACTTGGGTGCTTTATCTTCTTTATCTGCACTTGCCCTATGTTCTGATTGCTATGTGAATTGTCTTGTCCATGCAATGCCCGTCCATCCATCCCTATTCCTACCGCACTCGAATCCCACTGTTTACTGCTTTTGTTACTACTGTCTTTGTTTTGCTACTACTATTACTTAACTATTCCTACTACAAAATTGTTGCTACTGATAAACTGCTGTGAGCAAGATTGTTTCCAGGTGCAGCTGAATTGACAACTCAGTTGTTAAGACTGATAAGTATTCTTTGGCTCCCCTTGTGTCGAATCAATAAATTGGGTTTCACTTCCCTCGAAAATACTGCGATACACCCCCTATACTTGTGGGTAATCAAGACTATTTTTTGGCGCCGTTGCCGGAGAGCATAGCTTTATTTATCAAGTTCACTTGGATTCTCTATTGTTCGCTGCTTTCCATCCATCATGGGTAAGTCTCTCGATGGCAAGGTTCCTATTTTACCATCCACTAGAAGAAGAGGTACGGTTCTAAACACCTCTACTCCTCTTGATTCACCGTCTGTTTTGAGTAAGTTCCTTACACCACCACATACAGATGCTACACACACTGCTACTACTGCTGAATCTGAAACTGCTGATGCTTATGATGCTGCTTCTACTGTGCTTGATAAGAGTGGTTCATTAGGTCCTTTCCTAGATGCTACGATTGCTAGAATTATAGCTGGAAATACCAAAACTCCTAATGAAGACACTAGTACACCTGTTAGCTCACCTGAGTCTAGTGAGAGTTATGATGCTGAAGAAGATTATGTTGAGATAACTGATGAGTTTATTGAAAAATGTAGGAACACCCGTGATAGGAGCGCTACTAAGAGTCTCCTTGAGAGGCGTACTATTAGACCCAAATTATCTCTTGATGCTAAGTTTGTTGCTTCTCCCATAAATATTATAGATGAAGATTATGATTTCTCTCTCGATCTATCTTACATAGCTATTGTCGAGAAAGAACCTTTTTGTGGGACTAAGAATGAAAGTGCGGTAGCACATATGAATGAACTTTCTACCATGAGTGGCTTGTTTTCTGATAATATTAAGATGCGTACTTACTTTGTTGCTAAGATTTTTCCCTTTTCACTAAAAGGAGAAGCTAAAACTTGGTTTGGTAATTTACCTCCTGGATCTATTGATAGCCCTGAGTGCTTGATTAGTACTTTCTTGCAGAAATATTTTCCTCCCAGTGCTAGACATGTTGTTTTGCAGGAACTTTTTGTTTTTAAACAGGGAGAAAAAGAGGTATTGCCCGAATCTTGGGCAAGGTTTTGTGCTTTGATTCATGCACAGGCTGGAAGTCCTTTACCTAAGAATGAGCTACTTGATATATTTTATAATGGACTAACCAAAGAATCTAGGACATACCTAGATTGTTGTGCTGATTGTGTTTTCAGGAATAGGACACCTAAGGAAGCTGAGGAACTGATGGCTAAAATAAGCAAGAATTATGAAGATTGGACTCCTCCTAAACAAGCTATACCTGAAGTAACTGTATCTGAACCATCTATTCCTGTGCCTATTCCAACATCAAAGAAGAGGGGAGTTATTGAATTAAATGATGAAGTGATGAAAGAAGCTAAGAAATGTCTTAAGGAGAAGGGAATTAAAGCTGCAGATGGCAAGAATTTACCTCCTATAGAAGTATTATGTAAGCCTATTCCCTACTCATCCACTATTGAGGTGCACTCTCTCCAACACTTTGATGAAGGTGATATCCCTTACTTGAAACCTCCTGATCAATACTTAGAAGAATTTGATATCTTTATTGTTAAGCAAGATAACTTTAATAAAAGGGTGCAAAATCATCTAATGGAAAGCACTAGAGGTATTGTTGAGTTGAAAGATATTGTGGAAAGAACCTCTAATGATGTTAAAATGATTGTTAAACACTTTCAAATGGTTCAAACTCAAATAGATCAACTCGTAGAAGTACAAAACGACTTGCTAGTTAATGCTGCTAAAGAAAAACATGCTTATGAAATTAGAACTAGAAGTGGTGCTGCTACCCAGGATCCTCTATATCCTGAGGGGCATCCCAAAAGAATTGAGCAGGATTCTCAACAAGCTGAAAATAGTGGTTCTACTCGTAAGAAAAGGAAAAAAGAAACATAAAACTGTTGTAGGACCCTCTGAACCTGCTATAGATCCTAATAGTATATCTATCTCTGATGTTGAAACTGAAAGTGGTAATGAAGAAAATGAAGTGCCTAATGAAGAAAAAGTTGAAGAAGAACCTGAAAACCACACTAAGACTACTAAATACACCAAAGAAGATTTTATTGCTAAGAAACATGGTAGTGAAAGAGAACCTTGGGTCCAAAAACCTATGCCTTTCCCTGATAAGAAACACAAGTCAAAAGAAGATGAACACTATAATAAGTTTTGTGAGTGGATGAAACCTTTATTCTTGCAAATTCCTTTGACTGATGCTATTAAATTGCCTCCTTACTCAAAGTATATGAAGGACATTGTCTCGAATAAAAGGAAGATCTCTAATGAAGAAATCTCTACTTTGCTTGCTAATTATTCCTTCAATGGTAAGGTTCCTAAGAAACTTGGAGACCCAGGGATTCCAACTATCCCTTGCTCTATTAAGAACAGTTATGTTAGAACTGCTTTGTGTGATTTAGGAGCTGGAGTTAGTGTTATGCCCTTCTCTCTCTATAAGAGGCTTTTAGCTTGAAAAATTGATACCAACTGATATATCTTTGCAAATGGCTGATAAGTCTACCACTATTCCTGTGGGTATATGTGAGGATGTACCTGTTCAGGTGGCTCATAATTGCTTGATATTAACTAATTTTGTTGTGCTTGAAATGCCTGAAGATGATAATATGTCTATTATTCTTGGGAGACCTTTTCTTAATACTGCAGGAGATGTTATTAATTGTAATCAAGGAAAGGTGACCTTCAATACCAATGACAAGGAACATACTGTCTATTTCCCCAAGAAGATTGAAAGGACTTATGGTTTAAATTCAACTGAACATGTTGAAGGCATTAAAGTTGGAGAAATATATTGTCCCATACCAAAACAAAAATTTGAAACTATTATGATTGGGACCATTGCTATCAAAGTTGAGGTAACATAATCATTAGTGGAGTATAAAGTTTTGTCTCATATGCAATTGTTTTGGTAGCAAGACTTGATCAACCTTGCTAACAAAAGGATTCCATAGAACAAAACAATGTTTTCATTATAATTATCTCCGCTTATTTCTATCCTTTGCATTTTAGTTTTTGCTTTCATTTAGTTTCTTTTTGTTGTTAGTTGCTTGCATGCTAGAATTTCTATAGTTCTAGCCTTGTTTTTGTCTTTGCATCATGTTTCCAAAAAAAAAAAATCTGTCTGTCAGAAAAATCATTCTTCTATTTCTAAAAATGTCCAAAAATAAAGTGTCTCAAAAAATTCTAGAAAATTCATATTAAATTTTTACGTGAAAAAAGGGGCAGAGAAGTACCTGGTAGGTACCAAGGGGGCCCACCAGGTAGGCACACCATGTGGTCGCGCGGCTAGACCTGGGTGGCGCCATGCCCTGGTGTGGGCCACCCCTGACCCCCCACTACCTCTCTCTCCTGCCACTTTCTTCTCTCTCCCGAGTAAGCTCCAGTTCATAGCTCAAAATCGCGTTCTCTCTGTGCTTGCTCTTGATTTCTTCGATCTCCTTGCTCAGCCCATCTTTCTTGCTGAAATTTGGAGCAATTGTTCCTTGGTATGTGACTCCTCCCCTTGTCCAAGTAGATTTGTGTTTAGTGGATTGTATGTTGAGTATTTTGCTGCTATAGGTGACTGGTTATGAGAGCTTGTAAGCTTGTTTGATGCTTAGAGATATAGTTTTGATGCATGTTTAGGGCTCTTGCTAGTCCCTATGAGTAGAATCCTTCATTATATTTACTTTGCAATCACTTGTTTAATAGGTGTTTAAATTTCAGAATACCAAGCATGAACAACCACACTTTTGGAGAGATATTTGAGAGTGATGCACCTAGGATGTCAAGGCCCTCAAGAACAGCCTCCCAAGGTAGGCCATCATATAATGAAGACCTCATTTCATCACGTATTGGCAGTGAAAGAGATGATGGAGACGCTCACCCATCCTCTTTTCCTTGTTTTACTTTCTTGCAAGCTGCAGGTATTCTTGATGATTTCTTGCTACTGATTGAGAGGGTTGGCTTGACCTCTTATATGCAAGATGAGAGTGCACAATACGCTCTGCTCACCAAAACTTTTGTTGAGAGTTTCTCATTTGCTA
This sequence comes from Avena eriantha, assembly GCA_910589775.1. NCBI lineage: Eukaryota > Viridiplantae > Streptophyta > Magnoliopsida > Poales > Poaceae > Avena > Avena eriantha. Next base: position 492,009,122 of record OU342742.1, read on the forward strand.
ACACATCCTATCATTCTACTGTCTCATTTAAAATCTATGATATGCCCTTCACCATGCCTTTGGAGAGATTTTGCAGTATTGTAGGTGTGCGTCTGACAGGGACCGTGAAGAAAATTCAAGGGCGGCCCGCTGATTTCTTGGAGCTTTACCGAGGGGTGACCACTGATGATCACCGTGTGGCGCAGCGCGGAAAGATAAGAAATATCCAACTCCCTGCTCTTAGATACTTTGCATACTACCTTGCCAATAGTGTATTGGGTAGGGAGAACACTAGTAATATCTCCAACTATCACTTAGCTTTCCTTGCTGCTGCGCTCAACAATGATACTCGGTACAATCTTGGCTCTCTTATTGCTCACCGCCTAGCTACTAGGGGGCCTATCTATGGGGGCATCATTGCCTCGCGTGTAGTCGATGCATTAGATCTTTCGGTGGCTCCTGATGATGTTATCCTAGCACCACAGGGGCTCGACCTTGTTGCCATGAAAACTCATCACTTTGTTACTCCTACCTCTGATTTCAACAATCTAGTATATAGGATGCTTTTCACTGACGAGGATGAAAGGGAGATCCTTTTGTCCTAGCCTGCTTTGTTCAGTGTTGACAGGAGACCGCGGTCGCTCTCCAAGGAGGAGGTGGACGAGCAGCTTCGCTTGTTGGGTTTCCACGAGCAGCACGAGGAGGATGTGCCCTCCTATGATTATTCTGCACATTACGGAGGGACGTACTCGAGCTCGCACCAGAACGAGGGTACCTCCTCGTCATACCCGGTGACACTTCATCTTGGCCAGCCTGGGACTGATACTCACTTAGGCCAAAAGCCTAAGCTTGGGGGGAGGTACACCGACACCGCACTCATCTCCATATCATGTTGCGTCGGTTCTTTGTATATTCATGTTTTCGTTCTCTTTTTAGTTTTCGTTCTTCTTTCCTTTTGCTTTCTAAAAACACAAAAAGACCAAAAATATTTTTGTTGTTTCTCTTTGGTTTGCTTCTTCTTTTTGCTTTGGTTTGCTTTTTCCTTTTTGCTTTATTTGAACTATTTGAAAAACCCAAAAAGATTTTGCTTTGCTTGTTTTTCTATTTTGGTTTTTGTTTAAAAATCGAAAACACCAAAAATATTTGTCGTTCTTCTTTGGTTTTTGCAAGTTGGCTACAGGGTTCGGCAGTTCTCAGTGGATTATTGGTTTCATATTATTATTCAAGCTACACAAGTGAAGAGCCATAATGAGGATCAATGACAACTTGAGGCGTGGTAAGAGGCTGGTAATGAACTCTATTTGTTTTCATGTTTGTACATATACTCATCATTGTGAGCTTGCTTAGTCCGTTCATGTAGAGTGTATGTTCTCTTTGGATGCTTAGTAGTTCTTGCTTTCTTGTGATTAGCTCCAGCTCGCTAGTAGTTTGTAGCAAGTTTCATGAATGTTTGCTTGCATTACTCTATTCATAAATTGGTATGACACCGTGGTATCCTCCTCTGAATGTTTCATTCGATTGACTTGGCACATGCTCATGCATACACATGACTGTGATAATCAGTTAAGCCTTGATGAATTATTTTGCCTTGAGGATCTTGAATCATTTTCATGCCATGAGTAGTCTTGTTTTGTTGCAAGCATGATAATGATAGCTATTGCTCTCTCGTTTGTCGCTCCCTTACTATTGCTAGCCTTCATTTCCACTGAGTGTTTTACTCATGTTTCCAACTCCCTAAACCAAATATTTCCAAAGTGTCCACCATACCTACCCATTAGCATCATTTGCTACTTCCGTGCATATTCAATATGCCTTGTTTTCTTCCGAATAAAATGTTTGCTTGTTATGAGAAAGTTAGTTAGTAAAGCTCTCACGAACTTGATGGCACACTTTATTTTCTTGCACTTAATAAACCTGAACCATGGCGTCCTTCTTTGTTGCGCATATGCTTGCGCTTTATGAGTTGAAGTTACAAGAACCATGTATCATGGGGACCGCTTTCAGCGCTTCATAGGTACTTTGTACTTAGTTGATATCATGTTATTTTGCTTATGGATCCTGGCGGTGTGAAATAAAAGTGGAACTTGTAAGATCATGGAGTTTGTATGTATGTTAGAGAAACGCATGGGCCGCTAGCCTAAGCCATGCCTAATCATGGTGGAAACTTGCAGCATAACCATAATGAGCATTCTATGAAGCATCCTCAATGAAAATCTATGCACATAGTAATTAAAAGATCGCTGGGATGCTCATTGTCTGCTTGCCTTGTCATTTTGATCATGGGATAGCTCCCGTGTCATGTGCAAGGGGTACCCCATTGGCCGTTCTCGATGATACGTATATACTTACAATGACAAGAGCTTACTTGTGACTGAAGTTGAGTAGCATGAGGATCGGTCTTCGTAAGTAAGGGGCATGAGACTTCAATTTAAAACTTGTCAAGCATATCCTCTTAGTTGTGTCAGTTTCACCTTAACCACATTAAAGATGCTTATGATAGGGGCAATGAGAGCTCAAAGCTAACGAGTACCATACTTTCAGCATTTGGAAGCCTTTCAAAATTATTCAAAACCTTTTTCTTCCACTTGTTGAGTCTCCACATATTCCTTGAGCACCTTCCTGAGAGCATAGTTGTCATCATTTGTGTTTTTTCATTACTTGATTATTTGTGTTATGACTTTGATGCTTGTATCTTTGTTATCTTTACTTCTAGTCATCACTTGAACTTCAGAGGTGCCTTGACATTCATAATCAAAGGAAAGCGAGATACCACTCTATCATACCTTTCTATGAACATTGTAATGTTGCTTATGTTTGTGCTTCATGCTACTTACTATTCTTGAGTTGGAATCTCTTCATAGCTTGCAATGACTATTAAGTAGACTCAGTTGCATACTCTTTATTATGAATTGTCTAAGTAGTTAATCACATTGCTGAGAATACTTACATCATATGAAGCAAATGTGTTCGTGAAAGTTCTTTTATCGCACTCAGTTTTCAACTGAATTGCTTGAGGACAAGCAATAAGCTAAGCTTGGGGGGAGTTGATACGTCCAAAACATATCTACTTTCCCGAACACTTTTGCTATTGTTTCTCCTCTATACTTGTGTGATTTGGATGCAACTAATGCGAACTGACGCTGTTTTCAGCAGAATTGCCTTGGTGTCCAGTTTTTGTGTAGAAAATCTACTATCAGAAAAAATCCCGGAAAATATGCCAAAAATCCTATTTCACCCGAAGACTCCAGGAGCGAGAATACGAGACGGAGAGGAGCCCTGGGGTGGCCACACCACCTGGTGGCGTGGGCCAGGCCAGGCCACGCCAGGGGGTGGTGTGGGCCCCCCAGGCACCCCCTTGGCATCTCTCTTCGCCTATAAGGAGCCTTCTGACCTAAGAACTTTGGGGGGTTCGACATTTTTCCAGAAGGAGTTCTGCTCCGCTGCCCCCACCAGATTCCACGAAACAGCACCAGAAACTCCGTTCTGGCACCCTGCCGGGACGGGGAATTGGATGAGATCATCGCCATCATCATCACCATCGCTTCTCCATCGACCATCCATGTTTCCCCCATCTACGAGTGAGGAAGCCCCCGTTGTAGGCTATGGGGATGGTAGGGATTGGATGAGATAGTTCATGTAATGGCATCAGATTGTTAGGGCATAGTGCCTAGTATCTTTTATTAGTGCTTTATGACTTTGTTGCGACTTGTTGTGCTTAATGCTTGTCAGTAAGGCCCGAGTGCCATGATTTCAGATCTGAACATATTATTGATTCATCATGATAGTATTTTTTCTGGTCTTATCTACAAGTTGTGTACACACGTTGTTGTCCGGAACCTATGGCCCCGAAGTGACAGAAATCGGGATAGCCGGAAGGGAAAGGCTTTGATGTGAGGATCACATGTGTTCACGGAGTGTTAATGCTTTGCTCCAATGCTCTATTAAAAGGAGCACCTTAATTGCTAGTAGTTCCCTAGAGGCCCCGCTGCAAACGGGCTGGCAGGACAAGAGGTGTTGTGCAAGTTCTCATTCCGAGCACGTATGACTATATATGGAACACATGCCTAGGATTTTCTAGTACTTGGGTGCTTTATCTTCTTTATCTGCAATTGCCCTATGTTCCGATTGCTATGTGAATTGTCTAGTCCATGCAGTGCCCGTCCATCCATCCCTATGCCTACTGCACTCGAATCCCACTGTTTACTGCTTTTGTTACTACTGTCTTTGTTTTGCTACTACTATTACTTTACTATTCCTACTACAAAACTATTGCTACTGATAAACTGCTGTGAGCAAGATTGTTTCCAGGTGCAGCTGAATTGACAACTCAGTTGTTAAGACTAATAAGTATTCTTTGGCTCCCCTTGTGTCGAATCAATAAATTGGGTTTCACTTCCCTAGAAAATACTGCGATACACCCCCTATACTTGTGGGGCATCAAGCATCATGTTGTATTTCTGGAGATTGTTGAAGGTTTCCTACAAGTCAACGATAAGATCATTTGATTTCTTTGACATTACGGTGATATCATCCATCTAAGCATGTACGCTGCGACCTATTTGGTCGTGTAGGAAATGTTGCATCGTCCATTGGTACGTAGCACCGGCATTTTTTAACCCAAAGGGCATCGTCGCGTAGCAATACGTCCCATAGGGCATGGTGAACGAAGTGGCCAGTTGGTCCGACTTTCGCATCCAGATCTGGTGGTATCCTGAGTAGGCATCGAGAAAACACAGAAGTTCCAAGCCAGCCGTTGAGTCAATGACTTGGTCAATGCGAGGCAAAGCAAATGGATCATTTGGACATGCTTTGTTCAAGTTGGTGTAATTAGCGCACATTCTTAATTCATTGGTTCCCTTTTTGGGGACAAGTATAGGATTTGCCACCCATCGGGTGTGAATAACTTCTCGGATAAAGCCAGCCTTAAGTAACCTAGATATTTCTTTGCCTATAGCCCTTCATCTTTCATCACCAAAGCGTCCTAGAGGTTTCTTCACCGGTTTGGCATTAGGATCATTATTCAAGCTGTGCTCGGCAAGTTCCCTGGGTACACCTTTCATGTCGACAGGTTGTCAGGCAAAGATGTCCCTATTCTCAAGGAGGAACTGGACGAGCGTGCTTTCCTATTTGGTATCCAGGTCTGTGCCAATGGCGGTGGTCTTGGAGGAATCTCCGTCCACAAGCTCCACCTGCTTGGTCTTGATGGCGCCCTTGAAGGCGGGTTCGGCAGTAGTGATCTGCTTCTTCGAAGCCGACATCTGCGAGGCATCAACCTAGTCCTAGATCTCCTTGAACTCCTCACCGTAGAGGACTTCTTCGGCGAAGGCGGCCTCACTGAGCTCGCACTCTTGTGCCTCCCTGAAGCTTCCGTCAACGGTGATGACGCCATTTCGTCCGGGTATCTTGAGCTTGTTGTAGACAAAGCATGGCCTTGCGAGGAAGGAGTGGAAGATGTCGCGTCCGAAGATGACGTGGTAAACGCTCTTGAAAGGCAGCACTTCAAAGGTCGTGCGTTCTTGGCGGTAATTGTTAAGATCGCCAAAAGCGACCGGAAGGGTGATGCAGCCTAGGGAATTTGCTTGTCGGGCTGGGACAACCCGATGGAACACGGTGTTTCTCTTCCTTGCTAGGTCTCTGTCAAGTTCATCCTGTGTAGTGTATCCAGGTACATGATGTTGATGCTGCTTCCACTGTCCACGAGGCACTTGGTGAACTCTGTGCCACCAATCAACGGGTTGATGACCATGGCATACTGGTTCTCTATTGGGATAAGTTCTGGGTGATCCTTCCTATCCCAAGAAATTGGAACTTCCAACCACCTGACGTACTGGGGAACCGGAGGGAGGGTAGCCATCAGTAACCTCAAAGAGGTTTTCTAGGCCCGGACGGTGGGGGTGCCAAGGAAGGTATGGTAACATGGAGCATTCTTTTTGAAGGGATTTTTCCTTTTATCCACTCCCTTGTCAGAAGATTTTGGGTCCACGTCTTCATCCATATCACTTGATTCCCTGGGATCTTCCTCCTTCTTCTTCCATTTGCCCTTTCCGCGGGGTCTGTTCTTCCTACTTCGCTTGTAGCCGGACTCATGGTCCTCCTTGAGGCCGTTCACAAGTTTGCATTGGCGATTGGTGTGGGTGGCCTTGCCGTTTGCGTCGAGGTGGACAAAACACGGCATGTCATCGTACTCTTTGTAGGTTTGAGGAACGTGGGGCATTGAGGGTGTAGTTTCACTCCTCTGCTGGCCACGCCCATGCTGTGCACCTCCGCGTCTGCCAGTGAATGTTGCGATGACCATGTCGGCTACTTGCTTCTCTTCGGGCGGATTTTTCCGTTTGTTATTGTTGTTTTTTCTGGCCTAGGTAGGGATTGCTATTGCCGGCAATGATCCGCGCGCATCATCATCCACAACGACGAACTCGCTAGCCATGGCGATCATTGCATGGAGGGTGAGATCATTTTGTCTTGCTTGCGGTTCATCTTATGGCGGAGCAAAGTTCATTTTCCAGACCATCGACAAAGGCGGCCATAGCGGTCTGATCGTGCACCCCTGCGCAGGAATTTTTCATATCCAGCCAGCGAGAGAGGTAGGCACGAGATGTTTCATCCTTTTCTTGCACACACCGCTGCAGATCTCCGATAGTGCAGGGACGTTTGTACATGCCCTCAAAAATTTTGGTGAACGCTTCATGCATGTCTAACCAATTGCATATTGATTTCTCCGGTAAGTCATTGATCCATTGCAGGGCAGTGCCAGTCAACATGAGTGGGAGGTACTTGATAGTGACATTGGGGTTTCCCCCTGCGATGTGAATCGGTTGGCTGTAGTCCTGCAACCATGTTGCTGGCCTAGCAGTGCCGTTGTAGGGCTTGATGGTCTTGTCTATCTGGAGGCCCTTGGGGGTATGTTGTGTTTGTATTGCTGGTCCAAAACAACGTGGCCTAAGGTATGGGAGCTGCCGAGCTTCTTGGATCTTGTCCAGCCATGAACGTGTATCATATGGCTCTAGCTGCTTCCCTTTTCCGTCATGGGGAGGGGAGTTGTGGCACGATTTGTGAGAGCCGCCATGCCCTCCGCCATGGTGGCTTCTAGGTGGCGATGGTGGCGGTGGAGGCAGTGGGTTAGTCTTCTTGCTATGGCCCTCCTGTGACTCTTCTCGCCTGTCATGGCTGCTTGTCGGACGTGCCGTCTCCTTATGGGGCCTGCTCCTGTGTCCTTCATTGCCGCTGCGCTCTTCGGCATGCCGAGGCTGCTCACCCTAGTCGCGTATAACGACAACAGCCTATGGCCTCCTTGGCGATGGAATGCTTGTACGGTGGCGCTGCTCTGGTTCCTCGTGATGCCGAGATGGTGGTGGAGGTGGCGACCAGTGGGGACGAGCCTTTTCTCCATGATCAGAGGATATGGGGATGGCATCAGTCCTGTTGCATGCCTGCCTCCGTCTTCGCTCTATGGAGCATGTGTGCGATCCCTCGTCACAGGGAGATTTTGGCCTTCTGCGGCTGTTTAGGGTTGACTGGCAAAGCTCCGGGTTAGACTCAAGCCTTTGCGAGGTAGCCTTTTCCTATTGCTTCCATGCCTTAGTGACGAGGTCGTACACCTAAGCAACTGCTTCTGGTGACCTGTCCTGCTCCAGGAGGGTCTTGGCGACGAAAATGTTGAGGGCGAGAGTTGGCATGACCTACCTTCCCACTGAATCAATGTATGTGGTGGGTTTTGTCGGCTTGGAGCCCTCATACCCCAACCTGCACCGAACGCCGGGATCTTCGACAACGTGAGCTGGTGCTTTCTTTGCCTTTTGCTTCAACATCAATTGCTTGTACTCAGCCTCCATAGCTCTTGCCGCCTTAATGGATTGCTGCGCTTTAGCCATGTCATCGTCTAGCTTAGCGTCCTGCTCCTTGATGCACTTGGACTCCTGATACATTGCAAATGTATCTATAATTTTTGATGTTCCATGCTTAGTTTTATCCACTTTCTTGTGTTTTGTTCCAACTTTGGAGTACTTTTCATATGATTTCAAGGACTAACCTATTAACAAGAGCCACAGTGCCACCTGCCTGTTTTCTGATTTTTTGGTTCTAGGAAAGTCAGAAAATGAATATTCTCGGAATTGGACGGGACAAAAGTCAAAGTGCCTATTTTTTCAGAAGTCATCAGATGCCAGAATACGAGACAAAGAGGAGCCAGGGGGCCACCACACCACCTGGCCGCGCGGGCCAGGCCTGGCCGCGCCAGGGGGTTGTGTGGCCAGCCCAGGCACCCCGTCGGCCTCTCTTTCCGCCTATATATTGCCCTCGGGACAAAAACCCTAAGTACCCGATCAAAAATCCACGAAAGAGTTTGTAGCTGTCGTCATCTCCATCCCTAGATCGGGAGGGATCTGAAGCTCTTCCCGGCACCCTGCCGGAGAGGGGAATTCACCCTAGAGGCCTTCTTCATCACCATGCAAGCCTCCGGTGTGATGCGTGAGTAGTTCATCCTTGGACTACGGATCCTTGTAGTAGCTAGATGGCTGGTTCTCCTCCTTTGTGCTTTCATGTCTAGATCTTGTGAGCTCGGTTCATGATCAAGATCATCTATTTGTAATTCTGCATGTTGTGTTTGCGGGGATCCGATGGATATTGAGATGCTATTTCAGATTGATTATTGATTCTATCATGTCTTTTTTATTTGTGATCTTGCATGCTTTCCGTTGTTAGTAGCTTTCTAGGCCAAGTAGATGCTAGCAACTCCAAGAGTTAGTATTTATGCTCGATAGTGGGTTGATGCCTCTGGTAATCTGGGGAAGTGACAGAAATCTCTAAGGTACTAGATGTGTTGTTGCTACTAGGGAGAAAACAACAATCCTTTGTTCATAGAACAATTGTATTGTTTACTTTACACACAGTTCGTAAAGGAATAATCTGTTGCTTGCAACTTAATACTGGAGGGGGTTCGAATGATAACCTGAAGGAGGATTATTAGTCATAGATGCAGTTGGATGATGGTCTATGTATAATGTTGTAATGCCCAATCGAATCTCAAAGGAGTCAAGATGATTAGTATATGCATGTATTGCTTTCTCGATGTTTGTCAATTACCCCGCTGTAATTTGTTCACCTAGCATGTTACCTATCTTAGGAGAGCCACCTCTAGTGAACTATGGATCCCGGTCCTTGTCTTTTTCTTTACATACAATCTACAAACTGTTTATTGCTTTGTGTTTACTTTCTGCAAACTCTTACTTCCTTCCATTCGATACTTTTAATCCTTTGTTTTCAGCAAAACACGGTGAGATTGACAACCTCATCATAAGTTGGGGACAAAGTTCGGTGGTTGTGTTGTGGAGGTCTCCACGTTGCTACTAGCACCGGTAGTGCGCCCTGCCAAGGCTCAGCTAGCAACACCTTTGGGGTATTTCCTTGCTCCTACTGGTTCGATTAAACCTTGGTTTCATAACTGAGGGAAACTTGCTGCTGGGCTCATCATACCTTCCTCTTGGGGTTCCTAACGAACTCTACATCAACACCGCACCAGCACTTTTCTGGCGCCGTACACTGAGCCATCAAGCATTTTTCTGGCGCCGTTGCCGGGAAGTCAAGGACATTTTCACAAGGGGAGTCCCTCATAACCAATCTCTTTACTTTGTTATTTTTGTTTTGTTTAGTCTCTTTTTGCTTTGTTTGCTTGTTTCTTTATCAAAAACACACAAAAAAATAGTTTTACTAGTTTGCTTTCTTATTTGAAAACACAAAAAAATTAGTTCCTATCTTGAGTTGCTATTGTGTCTAGCCTTCCTCCAGTCACTATGTCACCTGAGGAAATGATTTTCACTTTTAAACAAGGAATTGAGGAAAGTTTTAAGGAAGCTTGGTCTAGAATCTCTGATCTACATGAAAAAACTGAGCCTAAAATGACTCAAAGCTTGTTCCTTAGCAGTTTTTACCTTGGGATTGCTCTTTGCTATAGATATGCTTTAGATGTTGTTGTGGGAGGAGATTTCCTCCAATGTAATGAGGATGATGCTATTAATGCTATAAATAAATTGATCCTCACTTACAACTTGCCTAGCCAAACTAGTATTTCTTTCGCAAGAATATTTGCTAGATTGAACACTCTTGAGACTAGCACTTCTAGCTTAAAAGATTGCTATAATACCCTTAGGGAGCATCACAATTATGTCCCAATAAATTCGGAACCATCAAAGTGGCTCCCTACAGTAAAGATTGAGATAAACACTGAACTTTTCAAGCTCGCTGTGATATCATGTCTGAATTTTTTCTTATGCCCAAAGATATTTATGAATCTTTGAATACTTGGGGGCTTGCTGAAGGAGGAAAAGAAATATCTCTTGCAAATAATGCTACCATATTACCTCTTGGAATAGCTGAAGGAGTGTTTACAAAGATCCTTGGGAAAATGATTTCTACTGATTATCTTGTTATTGAATGTGTAGGAAAAGGACAAATTACACTTGGAAGGTCCCTATTAGAACTCCTTGGAGCAATAATAGATGTGGGAAAGGGTACCATGCACCTTTGTTCGCCACCAAACAATCATATTTTCCCCAAGGTTAAGAATAAAAGTAAAAGAGGCAAGGGAAAGAAATTTGGTTTTAATGCTTCTTCATTTGAGAACACTTGATTCTTTCTTTGCTTCTTATGCCTAACTTAAAGGCGTTAAAGAAAAGTACTTATTGGGAGATAATCCAAAAGTTTTAGATGAGTCTTGGAAGTTATTACTTTAGTAATAACCTCTTCTTATCCTTTTTATTTTCTATTTGTGCCAAGAGTAAGATGTAATGAGAGAGAAGTAATGATTGGAAAAGTTGCTGTCCCGAAATAGATTTTTGTGCTTCACCGTAAACAGTCATGTAAAATATCTGAATGTCTTTTTGAGGAGTCAATTTCTGTGCTTCTGCCCCAGGTTGTTATCTAACTTTCGTTAGATCAACACTTTTTGATTTGAGCAACACAAGGTCTTCGAAAAAATGGTCTTTACCAGCTGGTCTGTTTTTATAGATTTCTACCATTTTTTGCATTTTCTTCTTGTTGGTTCCTTTTTGAGTTATTTTGGGGAATTGAGCTTTTTGAGGGAAGTACTACAGTAGCTACTGTTCTAATGGAAGTTTATTTGGTGTTAGAACTGAACCTTAAGACTTATTTATCTTGAGTGCACTAATGTTGCTAATAAAGATTGTGTGAAGTTTGGTATGAAGGAAAAAATTTCAGGTGCATGCAAGGAGTGAGTAATGAGATGAAGGATGGACTAAAGCTCAAGCTTGGAGATGCCACGCGTGTCACCCCAAGAAATATCCAAGAAGTACAAGCGTCAAAGCTTGGGGATGCCCAAGGCATTCCCTTCTTCATCAATAAAAATCCCAGGTTTCTTCCAAACGCTTCATTTTTATTGTTTCATGCACAATTGTGTTGTTCTTGGAGTGTCTTATTTTTCGTTTTCGTTTTGGTTTTCATTTGCTTTTGTTTGCTTAGTTTTCTGAATAAATTGGTTGGACCCCCTCTTTCATACATTAGTTTGCAAATAGTTTGGTTTGGTTTGGAAAAGAGTAGGAAAGTTCATGCTTATGTGGTAAAAAGAGCTCGTTTTTGACTGTGGCCTATGCTTTGTGATGCCATGCTTGATATTGTTTTGGCTTTATGCTTAGTATTCTTCGTTGTAGCATGACTTGTTATAAACAATTGAGATTTCTTAATGTGCCTTGGATGAATCATGCCTTGTTTTAGCATATTAAAGCATAGTGTAGTGGTATTCTCCTTTGATGCTTTATTTGGGTTGACTTGGCGCATGCTCACACCATGTTATGACTATCTCAAGTCACCTAAGCCTTTATGATCCTTTAGTTTTCAACTTGTAGTATCACTTTGTGCTTTGATCAATGATGTTTTGTCGCTTTGTATGATTATGGCCATTACTGCTCTCTTAGTTTGTCGCTCCCAATCTTTTGCTAGCCTCCACAACAAAGTATGAGTTCCACTCATGCATCCAACTCCCTAAACCAAGTTATTCCAAAGAGTCCACCATACCTACCTACTAGCTTATGCTATTCCAAGTATATTCCTTATTTTTGTTTACCTTTAGAATTAAACTTGTTATGATAACACTAGTGATTAAAGCTCTCACGAACTTTATGGCACACTTTATTTTTCTTGCCCTTAATAAACTAGAACCATTGTGTCGTCTATGTTGTATATGCTTGCACTTATTTGTTGGGAATTAGCAGAACCATGCTTTCATGGGGAACGCTTTCAACATTGCACTTGGTACTTGTACCTAGTTGATATCATGCTCTTTTGTGTATGGATGTCGTTGGTGTGAAATGATAGGGGAGCTTGTAAGTCCATGGAGTTATGTATATGTGTTAGAAAAACGCTTGGGCCGCTGGTCTAATCCATGCTGACATGGTGGAAACCTACAGCATAACCATAATGAGCTGTCTATGAATCATTCTTATAAAAAAAGAGTCCTATATTGAGAAAAAAAGAGAAAAAGGAAAAAAAAAGAGATTATGAAAAGAGGAAAGAGAGAAAAAAGGACCATATTCCCATGGTAAATAAGATTGCTGAGATGCTCATTGTCTACTGCCTTATCATTTTGATATGGGGATTCTTCCATGTCATCGGGCAAGGGGTACCCCGTTGGCGGTTCTCTATGATACACATGTACTTACAATTACAAGAACTTACCGGTGACTAAACTTGAGTAGCATTAGGAGCGTCCCTCGTATACAAGGGACATGAGATTTCTAACATATACTTCGTGAAGCATGTACAGCATAGTTTGTTCACTATAAACTTAATCACTTCAAGATGCTTATGATAGGGGTAATGAGAGCTGAAAGCTATAAGTACCATAATTTTTCTAAGCTCTTTACGAGACTTGAATCCCTGCTTCATTCTATGAAGGCCTTTCTTCCACCATTATATTGAGTCTCCACCTTCTACCTTTATGCACCATCTTTGAGAGCATAGTGGCATTTCTTAGTTCTATGTGCATTTTCCCAAGACTAGTTGATTGATGCATAACTTGATATTGCTTGTTTTAAACTATTTGTATCTAGTCACTCTTATGAACTTTGAAGGTGTCTTATGCATTTTTATTTGCTACTCTATGAGGGACAAGCTGAATACTATTATGCTATGTTTTCTTTATGTGAAAGAAACAAACATCTTCCAAAGCATTGTTATTCATGAATCTTTTGTTTGTGCCTTTTCATGTTGCATCATAGTTTCTATCTCTTATTGCTAGAACCTTGTCTTTCATGATTATGATGAAGTACTATGATCCCAGCTTTGAATGTTTTACAAATACTTTGATCAAGTCTTTGATGGTACATGTCACCTCAAAAATTATACTTTCTTTTTATCACTTACCTAATCGAGGACGAGCAAGAGTTAAGCTTGGGGATGTTGATACATCGCAAATGTATCTATAATTTTTGATGTTCCATGCTTAGTTTTATCCACTTTCTTGTGTTTTGTTCCAATTTTGGAGTACTTTTCATATGATTTCTTGGACTAACCTATTAACAAGACCCACAGTGCCAGCTGCCTGTTTTCTGCTGTTTTTGGTTCCAGGAAGGTAAGAAAATGAATATTCTTGGAATTGGACGAGACAAAAGCCAAAGTGCCTATTTTTTCGGAAGTCATCAGATGCCAGAATACGAGACAGAGAGGAGCCAGGGGGCCACCACACCACCTGGCCACGTGGGCCAAGCCTGGCCACGCCAGGGGGTGGTGTGGCCAGCCTAGGCACCCCCTTGGCCTCTCTTTCCGCCTATATATTGCCCTCGGGACAAAAACCCTAAGTACCCGATCAAAAATCCACGAAAGAGTTTGTAGCTGTCGTCATCTCCATCCCTAGATCGGGAGGGATCTGAAGCTCTTCCCGGCACCCTGCCGGAGAGGGGAATTCACCCTAGAGGCCTTCTTCATCACCATGCAAGCCTCCGGTGTGATGCGTGAGTAGTTCATCCTTGGACTACGGATCCTTGTAGTAGCTAGATGGCTGGTTCTCCTCCTTTGTGCTTTCATGTCTAGATCTTGTGAGCTCGGTTCATGATCAAGATCATCTATTTGTAATTCTGCATGTTGTGTTTGCGGGGATCCGATGGATATTGAGATGCTATTTCAGATTGATTATTGATTCTATCATGCCTTTGTTATTTGTGATCTTGCATGCTTTCCGTTGTTAGTAGCTATCTTGGCCAAGTAGATGCTAGCAACTCCAAGAGTTAGTATTTATGCTCGATAGTGGGTTGATGCCTCTGGTAATCTGGGGAAGTGACAGAAATCTCTAAGGTACTAGATGTGTTGTTGCTACTAGGGAGAAAACAACAATCCTTTGTTCATAGAACAATCATATTGTTTACTTTACGCGCAATAATCTGTTGCTTGCAACTTAATACTGGAGGGGGTTTGGATGATAACTTGAAGGTGGATTAGTAGTCATAGATGTAGTTGGATGGCGGTCTATGTATAATGTTGTAATGGCCAATTGAATCTCAAAGGAGTCAAGATGATTAGTATATGCATGTATTGCTTTCTAGATGTTTGTCAATTGCCCCACTGTAATTTGTTCAGCCAGCATGTTACCTATCTTAGGAGAGCCACCTCTAGTGAACTATGGATCCTGGTCCTTGTGTTTTTCTTTACATACAATCTACAAACTGTTTACTGCTTTGTGTTTACTTTCTGCAAACTATTACTTCCTTCCATTCGATACGTTTAATCCTTTGTTTTCAGCAAAACATGGTGAGATTGACAACCTCATCTCAAGTTGGGGACAAAGTTCTGTGGTTGTGTTGTGCAGGTCTCCACGTTGCTACTAGCACTGGTAGTGCGCCCTGCCAAGGCTCAGCTAGCAACACCTTTGGGGTGTTTCCTTGCTCCTACTGGTTCGATTAAACCTTGGTTTCATAACTGAGGGAAACTTGCTGCTGTGCTCATCATACCTTCCTCTTGGGGTTCCCAACGAGCTCTACATCAACACCGCACCAGCACTTTTCTGGCGCCGTACACTGAGCCATCACCTCCGCCAATATTGCCATGCGCTTCTCATCAAGCTCCGTAACGCTTCGGAGATGGGCGACGGTGATATGCTCAACGAGGAGTGCGTCGTAAATTGCTTTGTCGGTGGGAGTAGCCAATGGGTTGCTAGCTATAGATGTTGACGGTGGCATGGGCAGCTGATTTGATTGCCGGGCCATACTAGGGGCCATGGTGAGTTCATGCGCCGGTAGCGGGCTTATAACCAGAGGAGGCATGGCTTTGGCTAGAGCTGGAGGCTCGGCGGCTTTCTTAGTTGCTGTTGCTCTAGTAACCACTAGTGTGGGCGGAGCTCTCTCATGTTCCAGTTCCTGTCCGTCTTGTTCGATCACGCTACCAATGGCAACTAGCACCTAGTGGGAAGTGTTGGTCTTCTCGGCGCGCTCCTCCTTCTCAATCCCCTTCTTGATCTCCCTCATAAGAGCATTGTATTTCTCCGAGTTAGCGTCCGAGCCACCGCCATCCATATTGATGTCGGGGTACAACGCGTCAAGGACGGAGTCGGAGTTGGCTTTGGTGTTGATGATGGAGGATGCCGAGGGTGATGGAGGCGGGTTGTTGTTGTTTTTCCTCCTCTGGCTATGACAGCGATCACCGTTTCAGCTTCTTCGTTGGCTTCCGCGTATTCGTTAACGATAGTGACCATCTCACCAAGGGTGAGAGGACCTGTGGCCTGTCGCCTTTGGAGATTATGCCGGAGGAGTGATCCGGGTGCGAGCCCTTCCACGAAGTGGTATACAAGCTCGTCGGTGCACTCACCCTCAAGGGTTTCCCTCACCCTCATCCATCTGGCGAGGTATTCACGGGGAGTTTCTCCATCTCTCTGAACGCATCTAGCCAGATCGAAGATGGTGACTACACCAACAAAGTGAGACCTGCGCATCTCTAGTGCTCAGAGAAGCCAAGTGGATTTGCAGGGTCCTTCCACCTTTATATCCTGCACAGGGACAGTTTGGGTGGGCTCTTAAAGTTCCTGATCTGAGCCACCATACTCCAAGGAGAGGTATGGCCTAGATCCTTCCGCGAACGTATCCTTCTCATAGGCGGTCTGTGCGGGGCTTGACAAGTTTCTGACTTCCTGGGAGCTAGGACCCGAGTCGGTTTTGCCGATGAAGATGTGGATGTCTCCGAAGGGGATGACGGAGCATCACGTAGGGTTTGGCTTCACCGGCACCTATAAATCGTCTGGTGGGACGATTGGGACGTTGCCGGAGAAGAGAACGCGTCCGATGGCTATGGTGTCGCTGATTCCCGTGAAGAGATTGGACCTCGCCCGGTGTAGAGCTCGAAGCACCTCTTGCCCCACGGTGGGTGCCAACTGTCGTGGTATTACCGGCGAGTATGCCATAGAGGGGTCCTCATAGTGCGTGTTTAGAGATGTGGGTTAAGGTGGAGACTTGGCGGGTACGAGGTAACATAGCTTACCCAGGTCCAAGTCCCACAACGGTGACAGAAGTCTACTCCTGCTATAAATCACTATAATGGCAATACTCCGAGTTATAGAGATAGGTTCGCTGTGCGAGGTGTTGTACGTTGTACATTGAGTGTTTCCCTAAAGGCTCCCACGGGACGGCTTATAAAGGCTCCAAGACCTAGGGTTTACACGGAAAGGTCCTTGCCAGACAAGGTAAAGAGTCCTACACTAATACGAACTAGCCTTCCGTGTTTTTTAATCCAAGGCTCCAAGTATGTTGGTGACTCCTGTGTAGCCTTCCTTTATCTGGCATTGGCCTCCCTTCTAGATCCGTCTAACTGGGCCGCCCAGCAGGCCATAGGCCTTGATACCAACTATGGCACCCGGGTTAGGCGGATTAGTGACATGCTATGAGGATACCCATATAGCATATCCCCAACAGTTCTCCTAGAAATAATGCCTCAGCTTACATGAAGCAAGGAAAACTCCATAAGCTATCTTTTGGTAGTGCGGATAACACTGCTTGAATTCCATCAAGACATCGCTTACATAGTAAACGGGCCGCTGAACTCCGCTGAACTTAGTTGGTTGACGCTATGTAAACTAACATAGGATCCCTTGACACCGGTGCTGCAAGTATTTGTGGGGAGGAGAGTATACTATTCAACTCTTGAATTGCTGCGTCAGCCTCGCCCGTCCATGTGAATTTCTCCACCTTCTTGAGCAACTTGTAGAGCGGCATAGCCTTCTCACCAAGTCGGCTAATGAAACAGCCTACTGCAGCATCGCAACATGTGAGTCTTTGTATGTCCTTCAGGCATGTCGGGCATTTGATGTCGAGGATGCCCTAGATTTTCCCTGGGTTCACCTCGACTTCGGTGATGTGAAACGATGAAGCCCAACAGTTTGCTGGAGGGTACCCCGAAGAGGCACTTCTTAGGGTTCAGCATCATGTTGTATTTCCGGAGATTGTCGAAGGTTTCCTACAGATTAGCGATAAGATCATTTGATTTCTTTGACATTACCGCGATGTCGTCCATGTAAGCATGTACATTGCGACCTATTTGGTCGTGTCGGCAATGTTGCATCATCCACTGGTAAGTAGCACCGGCGTTTTTTGACCCAAAGGGCATCGTGACGTAGCAATACGTGCCATAGGGTGTGGTAAACGAAGTGGCCAGTTGGTCCGACTTTCGCATCCGGATTTGGTGGTATCCTAAGTAAGCATCGAGAAAACACAGAAGTTCCGAGATAGCCGTCGAGTCAATAAGTTGGTCAATGCGAGACAGAGCAAACGGATCCTTCGGACATTCTTCGTTCAATCCGGTGTAATCAACGCACATTCTTAATGCATTAGTTCCCTTTTTGGGCACAAGTACAGGGTTTGCCTCCCATCGGGTGTGAATAACTTCTCAGATAAAGCCAGTCTTAAGCAATCTAGTTATTTCTTTGCCTATAGCCCTTCGTCTTTCATCACCAAAGCGTCGTAGAGGTTGCTTCACCAGTTTGGTATTAGGATCAATATTCAAGCTGTGCCCGGCAGGTTCCCTAGGTACACCTTTCATGTCGGCAGGTTACCAGGAAAAGATGTCCCTATTCTCACGGAGGATCTCAACGAGCGCGCTTTCCTATTTGGGATCCAGGTCCATGCCAATGGCAGCGGTCTTGCAGGAATCTCCTTCTACAGGCTCCACCTGCTTGGCCTTGTTGGCGGCCTTGAGGCGGGTTCGGCAGCAGTGATCTGCTTCTTCGAAGCCGGCATCTCCGAGGTATTAACCTGGTTCTGGATCTCCTTGAACTCCTCACCGTAGAGGACTTCTTCAGCAAAGGAGGCTTCACTGAGCTTGCACTCCCTTGCCTTGGAGAAGCTTCCGTCAACAGTGATGATGCCATTTGGTCTGGTTATCTTGATCTTGTTGTATACAAAGCATCGCCTTGCAAGGAAGGAGTGGAAGATGTCGCGTCCGAAGATGACGTGGTACACGCTCTTGAAAGGCAGCACTTCAAAGGTCGTGCGTTCTTGGCGGTAATTGTTAAGATCGCCAAAAGCGACCGGAAGGGTGATGCAGCCCAGGGAATTTGATTGCGGCCCAGGACAACCCCATGAAACACGGTGTTGCTCTTCCTTAGCTGGGTCTTCGTCAAGTTCATATTATGCAGTGTATCCAGGTACATGATGTTGATGCTGCTTCCACTATCCATGAGGCACTTGGTGAACTCCGTACCATCAATCAAAGGGTTGATGACCATGGCATACTGGTTCTCTGTTGGGATAAGATCTGGGTGATCTTTCCTATCCCAAGTAATTGGAACTTCTGACCACCTGACGTACTGGGGAACCGGAAGGAGGGTAGCCATCGGTATCCTCAGAGTTGTTTTCTAGGCCCGGACGGTGGGGCTGCCAAGGAAGGTATGGTAACATGGAGATTTCTTTTCGAAGGGATTTTTCTCTTTATCCTCTCCCTTGTCAGAAGATTTGGGTTCCACATATTCGTCCATATTGCTTGATTCCTTGGGCTCATCCTCCTTCTTCTTCCCCTTGCCCTTTCCGCGGGGTCTGTTTTTCCGACTTTGCTTATAACTGGACTCAGGATACTCCTTAAGGTCATTGACAAATTTGCATTGGTGGTTGGTGTGGGTGGCCTTGCTGTTTGCGTCGAGGTGGACGAAACACCGCATATCACGGTACTCTTCATACGTTTGGGGAACACGGGGCGCTGAGGTTGTAGTGTCACTACTCTGCTGGCCACTGCTAGCCCCCGACCACGTCCACGTTGTCCGCCTCCGCCTATGCTAGTGAACGTTGCGGCGACCATGTCGGCTGTTTTGTTTTTTCAGGCAGATTCTTCCGCTTGTTTTTTTGTTTTTTCTGGCCTGGGTAGGGATTGCTATTGCCGGCAGTGATCCGCGCGCGTCGTCATCAGCAGCGCCGAACTCGCTAGCCATGGCGATCATTGCGTTGAGGGTGAGATCATTGTTTTCTTGCTTGTGCTTCAACTTATGGCGGAGAAAAGTTCCCTTTTCCAGACGACCGACGAAGGCGGCCATAGCGGTCTGTTCGTGCACTGCTGTGCAGGAATTTTTCAAATCTAGACAGCGAGAGAGGTAGGCACGAGAGGTTTCATCCTTTTCTTGCACATAGCACTAGAGGTCTCTGACAGTGTAGGGACGTTTGTACGTGCCCTCGAAATTCTTGGTCAACGCTTCATGCATGTCCAACCAATTGCATATTGATTTATCAAGTAAGTCGTTGATCCATTGCTGGGCGGTGCTAGCTAACATGAGTGGGAGGTACTTGACGGCGACATTGGGGTTTCCACCTGCGATGTAAATCGCTTCGCTGTAGTCCTGCAACCACGTTGCTGGCCTGGCAGTGCCATTGTAGGGCTTGATGGTCTTGTCTATCTGGAGGCCCTTTGGGTAGGTTGTGGCCTGTATTACTGGTCCAAAACAACATGGCCCAAGGTATGGGAGCTCCCAAGCTTCTTGGATCTCGTCCAGCTGTGAACGTGCGTCATATGGCTCTGGCTGCTTCCCTTTTCTGTCATGGGGAGGGGAATTGTGGAACGATTTATAAGATCCACCATGCCCTCCGCCATGATGGCTGCTAGGTGGCGACGGTGACGGTGGTGGCGGCTGGTTAGCCTTATTGCCGTGGCCCTCATGTGACTCTTCGCGCCAGTCGCAGTTGCTTGTCAGATGTGATGGTTCCTTATGGGACCTGCTCCCGTGTCTGATGGCCCAAAATATATCGAGCTCGTTGGGGAACACCACGAGGAAGGTATGATGAGCACAGCAACAAGTTTTCCCTCAGTTATGAAACCAAGGTTATCGAACCAGTAGGAGCAAGGAAACACCTCCAAGGTGTTGCTAGCTGGCCT
This sequence comes from Avena eriantha, assembly GCA_910589775.1. NCBI lineage: Eukaryota > Viridiplantae > Streptophyta > Magnoliopsida > Poales > Poaceae > Avena > Avena eriantha. The sequence continues at coordinate 492,029,441 of OU342742.1, forward strand.
TTGGCAGGGCGCACTACCGGTGCTAGAAGCAACGTGGAAACCTACACAACACAACCACCAAACTTTGCCCCCAACTTACAGTGAGGTTGTTAATCTCATCGGTTTTGCTAAAAACAAAGGATTAAACGTATTGTGTGGAAGAAAGTAATAGTTTGCAGAAAGTAAACAGAAAGCAGTAAACAATTGTAGATTAATGGTAAAAGAAAGGACCGGGGTCCATAGTTCACTAGTGGTGGCTCTCCTTAAGATAGATGACATGTTGGGTGAACAAGTTACAGTGGGGCAATTGACAAACATCGAGAAATCATACAAGCATATAATACTCATCTTGAATCCTTTGAGATTTGATTGGGCAATACAACATTATACATAGACCGTAATCCAACTACATCTATGACTAATAATCCACCTTCAGGTTATCATCCGAACCCCCTCAAGTATTAAGTTGCATGCAACAGACAATTGCATTGCGCATTGCATGTAAAGTAAACAATATGATTGTTCTATGAACAAAGGATTGTTGTTTTGTCCCTCGTAGCAACAACACATCTAGTACCTTAGAGATTTCTGTCACTTCCCCAGATTACTAGAGGCATGAACCCACTATCGAGCATATATACTCCCTCTTGGAGTTGCTAGCATCTACTTGGCCAAAATAGCTACTAACAACGGAAAGCATGCAAGATCATGAATAACAAAGACATGATAGAATCAATAATCAATCTGGAATAGCATCTCAATATCCATCGGATCCCCGCAAACACAACATGTAGGATTACAAATAGATGATCTTGATCATGAACAGACCTCACAAGATCTAAACATGATAGCACAAAGGAGAAGAACCAGCCATCTAGCTACTACATGGACCCGTAGTCCAAGGATGAACTACTCATGCATCACACCGGAGGCTTGCATGGTAATGAAGAAGGCCTCCAGGGTGAATTCTCCCCTCCAGCAGGGTGTGGGAAGAGCTTCAGATCCCTCCCGATCTAGGGATGGAGATGACAGCGGCTATAGAATATTTCATGGAATTTTGATCGGGTACTTAGGGTTTCTGTATCAGAGGCATCTTATAGGAGAAAGGGAGGCCGAGGGGGTGCCCTAGGCGGCCAGACCACCCCCTGGCGTGGGCCAGGCCTGGCCGTGCGGCCAGGTGGTGTGGCCGGCCCCTGGCCCCTCTCAGTCTTGTATTCTGGCTCCATGTCCCCCTCGGTGAAAAACTGACATTGGCTGTTGTCCCGTCCAATTCCGAGAATATTCAGTTTCTGACTTTCCTGGAACCAAAAACAGCAGAAAACAGGCAGCTGGCGTTGTGGCATCTTGTTAATAGGTTAGTCCAAGAAAGTGCATAGAAAGTACTCCAATGTGTGGACAAAAAATAAAAAATTAGATAAAACCAAGCATGGAACATCAAAAATTATGGATACGTTATGAACGTATAAGTGTCCTTCATTGCCACTGCGCTCTCCGGCATGCCGAGGCTTCTCACCCTGGTCACGTATAATGACGTCGGCTTGGGGACGCCTTGGAGGTGGCATTCTTGTACGATGGTGCGGCTCTGGTTGCTCGTGACGCCGAAATGGTGGTGGAGGTGGCGACCGGCGAGGACGAGCCTTTTCCCCGTAATCGGAGGATATGGGGATGGCGTCAGTCCTGTTGCGTGCCTCTCTCCGTCTTTTCTCTGTGGAGCCTGTGTGGGATCCCTCGTTACGGGGAGATTTTGGCCTTTGCGAGGTAACCTTTTCCTATTGCTTGCATGGCTTGGTGACTAGGTCGTACACCTGAGCAACTGCTTCTAGCGACCTATCCTGTTCCAGGAGGGTCTTGGTGATGGAGATGTTGAGGGAGGGGGTTGGCATGACTTGCCTCCCCTCTGAACCAATGTCTGGGGTGGCTTTTGTCGGCTTGGAGCCCTCATACCCCAACCTGCACCGAACGCCTGGATGTTCGACGACGTGAGCTTGTCCCTTTTTTGCCTTTTGCTTCAACTACAATTTCTTGTACTCAACATCCATAGCTCTTTTTGACTTAATGGATTGATGCGCCCTAGCCATGTCTTCGTCCAGTGTAGCGCCCTGCTCCGCGATGCACTTGGCCTCGGTCAAGATTGCCGCGCATTTCTTGTCAAGCTCCGGAATGCTCCAGATATTGGCGACAGTGATAGGCTCAATGAGGAGTGCGTCATAAATTGCTTTGTCAGTGGGGGTAGCCAATGGATTGCTAGCTGCAGATGTTGAGGGTGGAATTGGCGGCTGATTTGATTGTCGGGCGTTACTGGGGGCCGTGGTGAGTTCCTGCACCGATCGCGGGCGGATGACCGAAGGAGGCCTAGCCTTGGCCGGGGACTTAGCGGCTTTTTAGTGCCACTGCTCTAGTAACCGCTAGCGTGGGCGGAGCTCTCTCATGTTCTTGTTCATGTCTGTCTTCTTCCATCACGCTCCCAATGACGACTAGCACCTACTGGGAAGCGTTGGTCTTCTCAGCGCGTTCCTCCTTCTCGATATCCTACTCGATCTCCCTCATAACAGCATTGTATTCCTCTGAGTTAGCGTCCGAGCCACTACCATCCATATTGATGTCGGTGTATAGCGCGTCAAGGATGGATTCGGAGTTGGCTTCGGTGTTGGCGATGGCGGATGTGGACGGTGATGGAGGTGGGCCATTGTTGTTGTTTCCTCCGGCTTCCGGCCCAGGCATAGCCTGGGTGTTCTCCTCAGTGTCCGCATATTCATTGACGATGGTGACCATCTCATCTAGGGTGAGAGGACCTGTGGCCTACCATCTTCAGAGGGTATGTTGGAGGAGTGTTCCAGGTGTGAGCCCTTCCACGAAGTGGTACACGAGCTCGTCATCACGGTCGCCCTCTAGGGTTTCCCTCACCCTCATCCAGCTGGCGAGGTATTCGCGGAGAGGTTCTCCATCTGTTTGAACGCATCTAGCCAGATCGAAAATGATGACTACACCGACAAAGTGTGACATGCGCATCTCTAACGCTCGGGGAAGCCAAACGGATTTGCGGGGTCCTTCCACCTTTATATCCTGCACAGGGGCGGTTTGGGTGGGCCTTGAATTTTCCTGGTCCGAGCCACCATACTCCAAGGAGAGGTATGGCCCAGATCCTTCCATGAACGTGTTCGTGCGGGGATTGATGAATTTCCGACTTCTTGGGAGCTAGGACACGAGTCAGTTTCGCCGATAAAGATGTGGATGTCTCCAAAGGGGATGACGGAGCAGGGCCTAGGGTTCGTCTTCGTCGGCACCCAGAACTCATCTGGAGGGATGATTGGTGTCATTGTATTGGAAACGGCAGTACCTGAGGAGGTTAGATAGAGGTGTGGGGACTAGCAGGGAAGCTATCGACGGCGTCCGCAGGCGAGATTGGGTACAAGCGAGCTAGCGGGACGCAAGGAGTACCCAGGTTCGGGGCCCTCGTGGTGAGGTAAAGCCCCTACTCCTGCCGGATCTAACTATGGGGAATACATGAACTACAAATGCTCCTCGAGCTGTATCTGCTAGCTACTGCCTTAAATGCTATATGACCAACCCCTTCTACTGAGGCCTTGCCTCTCCTTATATAGGCAGAGAGGCAAAGGTCTCACTGGCTAGTCCGACTGGCGGGCCCCACAGGCGGGTCCCAGCCGGCTAGTCATCTACAGTATCTAGTATGGCATGTCTTATCGGAGTACGAGCGGTATGGCTGTGGTAGGCACAGTGGACGCCGTGCGAGCCCGTCGTCAGCACATGCCACTGTTCCCGCGTCACCCACGCAAAGTCTTCGGTATGGCCGGGTGGTTGCCAGTCTTGTCATCGTACAGGGCATACCGTGCACTGATACGCACGTCGTCCGGTCTCACTGATTGGGCCCGGCTACGTCGCCGTATCCGGCTGTCTCTTGCTGATCCGGCTAGTGGGTGATAGCCAGCCTGTCTTGCCTTGTCCGGCTGCATCTGGTCAACCAGACGCGATCCGACTGTCTTGTTTCCTATCCGGTTGGGTTACCTGGGGATCATCCCCTTGACACTAGCCCCTGAGCGCATGTGGATTCCGTCCTTAGGCGAAATGTGGGCGCGCTCCCTCTTGTTTTTGAATTTGTGTCCGGCTGAGCTTGGCGGTTGCGCTACCCATGAAGTCAGTGCTGACGCCGGCCACGCGCGCACGCGCCATCATTGCTCTGCAGTGGGCAGCGTAACGTCCCGTCGCACGTCGCCTTGGGAAACCACTGCCCGACGCTTCGGTTCCTGCTCCGGGATCTTCTGCGCATCCTGCTCTGGCACACGGGATCTAGGTTGCGGTTGGAGTGTGGGTTGCCTGGATGCGCGCCACGTCGCTCCGTCGACGGTTGCCCTTCCGGTCCTTTCAAGGGACGCCGCGGGGGAGGAAGTTCCTTTCCTTCGCTCCCGCGCTGCAGTCTCCTTCTCCCCCGCACGCTCCTGCTTCTGCGCTCTTGCCCTCTGCACCGCAGCCCGCTGCGCTGCCCGCTCGCCGTCGTCGATGCTACTAGCCACCGCCACTCTTCCGTCGCCGCTCCTCTCCACCAATTGGAAATCGCCGCCGACCGCGGGGCTTGGTGCGGCTCCTCCGTCACCGAAGACCAGATCGCGAAGTACCGCGCCACCCGCGTTCTCCCGCCGGCGGAGGAGGTGGCGGTGCGGTTGGCGCCGGCGGGGGAGGTGTCGCCACACCCGCCGAAGGGGGAGCGCGTCATCTTCCTCTCCCATCTAGCATGCGGGTTCGCCCTTCCGGTGAACCCCTTCCTCCTGACCTTTCTCGCCTTCTTCGACCTCCGTCTTCACCACCTCGGCGCCAACGCCATCGGAACGCTGGCGCACTTCATGGCATTCTGCGAGAGCTACCTCGGGATCCAGCCGGATCTTGGGCTCTTCTGCCGGCTCTTCCGAGTCCGGCCGCAGGTGCAATACATGAAGGGGCCGCTAGTCGTCTGCGGCGGCGCCTCCATCTACTCTCGCTCCCAATCCGGTACCCCAAGTTTTTGCTCCAGGACACGGTACGGCTGTGGCAGCAGTCGTTCTTCTACGTCAAGAACGTCACCAACATCGACCGGATAAATCTTCCGGCCTTCCAGGATGTCGAGTCCAACTGGCAGAACTGGGACTTGAAGTTCCACGGCGACAAGGCGGAGACGAACGCGATGCTGCAGCGCATGCGCTCCCTCATCACCTGCCGGCTAGCCGGCCGGGACATCACCCTTAGCTAGATGTCCCGGCTGATGATGCCCATGCAGCAGCGGGCGCACAAGATGTGCTACTACTCTAGCCGGCTGGACCCGACCCGGCTGTCAGGCCGCGATCCCCACTACAACAACTTGTAGGAGTGGTGTTGGACGATCAGCAAGGAGCGGCTGACGGAGAACTGGACGTTCAGTTTGGCACCGTACAGCCGAGAGAACCGCGCGCCCCGGGTAAGTTCTTATAGCCAGAAACTTTATTTGCTCTTCTGGGTTATTTCCTTGTTCTGTCTGACTGATTTCTTTTATTTGGCAGATCTTCGCCTACATCCTTCGCGAGGAGGGCGATGCTCCCATCGAGGTATTCACGCCCGACTTGCCCGAGCCGCACGCTCGGCGGTCTGGTGAGGAACCGGATGGGGACGGCGACGCCTTCCCCAGCCGGAATGACGAGCCGACTGCCGACCCACACTCGGAGGTGCACGAGGAGGAGGAGGCCGCACTGACCGCGGATCCAGCGACGCGCTCCGCGACGGACGGCGAGGCAGGTGGGAGCGGCTCCAGCTGTTCCGGCTCCCGCCGGCCTATGATGGAGGAGCCGGCTCCCAAGAGGAGCCGGTCCGACGCCTTGCCGGCAAGCCATCTTGGCCGGAAGAAGGGGCTGCCCCCAGTTGTGCCGGGTACGTTCCTTCTTCCCTCCCCCTCCCTTTTTCTTTCGGTGCCTTCTATCTGTTTGCCCTTTTTCTTCTTTTTCTGACTTTGGTTTGTTTTGCTCTTTCCTTCTCCTCTTTCTTTTTAGCACGCTGGTCTCCTTCGGAGCCACGAGCCCGGCACCAGCGCCGGCTGGGTCGCCGCCCCGTGCCCCGACTGCGCCGACCAGCGCCCCTCCATCTTCTGAGGCACCACCTTCGCCTCCCCCTCGGGCTGAGCCGACCGCCTCCGCCCAGCCGGATGGTCCCCAGCCGGAAGCGGAGCCCTCTTAGCCGGAAGGCTCCTCCGCGGGCGTGTGGGGGGCTGCCGGCAAGGAGCTCGTCGTTTTTGGCGACGACAACTCCGATGAGGAGCCTAGGGAGGAGTGGCGAACGGCGGTGGTCGCGGCGAAGGAGTCCTTGGCCGTCAATGCCGTGGACGACGACGCTTCCTCCGCCGCCTCGTTGTCGGACCTTGCCGCCACGCTCGAGCTGGCGGTGAAGGAGATCCGGCTGCTGGAGGCCGCAGCCGGCGGGAACCGGACGTTGGAGCAGAAGCTTGCTGCCGCCAACGAGACTTCCCAGAGTAAGTTCGCTTCACCCGACTTTTTTTGGGGTACTGATAGCCGGTTTTGATGCAGCCATCCTCGTGTGTGCTTAGCGCGAGATCGATCACTTGAAGAAAGCGAACGACCGGCTGAGCAAGTCCAATTCCACTCTACGGCTGCAGAACAAGGATTGGCATGCGAGGGTAGACGGTCTGGAGGCCACTGTCAAGGAGCACGACGCCTCGCTCGCTAGCCGGACCGAAGCCTTCATCCTTCTCGAGGCCCAGAACAAGGACCAAGAGAAGGAGATCAAACGGCTAGCGATCAAGGAGAAGGCGCTGGTGGAGGAGCTGATGCAGGTCGGCCACACTGCCAAGGGTGAGTCCTCTTCCCATCTTCCTTTCTTTCCGAATCCGGTAGCCGGATCTGACAGCCTTTTACCCCGGCATAGACCTACTGGCCTACAACCGGCTGTAGGAGAATTGGCCGGGAGCGCAGCCGATGGCCCAGGAGCTCGTCGTCCTTCTTGGCGAGGAAGCTGCCAAGCTTCGTCAGGCAGCGCGGGATGTCTTCTCCTTCGTGTGGCTGGAGGCTCCGGTTCCGGAGACGATGGCGTAGCTAGCGGCGAAGGTGGGAGAGGTGCCGGCTGCGGTGGACCGGCTACGAGACTTGGTGGCACGAGCCGGAGCGGAGATGGCTCTGGCCCTTATGCTCTCCTGGTACAAGGACGCCTGCGTCGAGAAGATCGACGGTGGCTTCCGTGCCGGAGCCAATCTTGCCGCCATCCGCCAAGCCCATCCGGAGCTCCGCGGATCCGCCATCAAGATTGCCGATTACGTGGATCCCGACGAGGTGCTCACCGACTCGGAGTCCGTCGGTACTCCTGATGTGGATGGCCCGATGCCACCGCCCGTAGGCGCCGGAACCGGATCGAGCTTTGTGCCTCCTCCGCCCGAAGCTTCTGCCGGCCAAGATCTCCCTCACGACAAAGGCTCTCCCTCACGACAAAAGCTCATGAACCTTGTCTGTCTGTACCGGCTTTCTTTGACGCCGGGTAACCTATGGGAGCTTCGTCTCCCTTTTGTTTGTTAATGTTGAAATTCTTGAGTCTCTCTTAACTTGTGCGTTGAGTTTCTTTTTGATATTTTGCCGGCTTGCTCCGCCCAGCTAACTTCGTCTGGCTACGCACCTTTAGCCGGACGAACTACACCTCTAGTGGGGGACCGCTAGCGCACCCACTGGGTGTAGCTCCTGAGATTCGGAGTAGCTGGTGTAGCCAGGTGCTTCGAATCTTCCTTACTTTTCCCAAGTCTTCTAACTTTATCCGATTGGCCTCGTCCCAGTCGGCTGCTTTCGTCGGCTGAACGCCTTCAGCTGGGGGAACTAACATTCCAATGGGGGCGCGCGAGCGCACCCACTGGGTGTAGCCCCCGAGATTCGGAGTAGCTGGCGTAGCCAGGTGCTTCGAATCTTCCTTGTCTTCTCTTGCTCCAGCCCTTGCCTTCACCTGGGCTCCAAACGGCCGGCTAAACGCCTTTAGCCGGTCGGGAACTACCAGATTCCACTAGGGGCGCGCGAGCGCACCCAGTGGGTGTAGCCCCCGAGATTCGGAGCGCTTGATGAAGGCAAGGACTTCGAATCTTCTTTCCTTCGCCTGAATTCCGACTCGAGGTAGTCGGATAAGAATGTACATACGCATACACACATGTCCACATAGGTTAGTAGGTTAGTCTGCCAAATTGTAGCCGGAAAACAGCTTGTTTTTTCGAAAACTAGCTTGTCCCTTTCTAGACACTTAGTCGCTTTCCCGTGTTGCTCTGTTGTTTTGGCTGCGTCCTTGCCGGGCAGCCGAGTTGCGGTCTGCAGCCGGAATCGAAGGGATCTAATAGTACATTACACACGGTACTAACAGCTTAGTAGCTGGACTGGTTCGAGCTAGTTGCAGGGCCGGGACGCCCGATCTGTGGCGTCTCCTCCCCGTTTTTCGTGTGGGATGCCTCGGGCTTTTGCTCTTGCTAGCCGGACATCCGGGTTGCGGTCTGTAGCTGAGACGAAGAGTGGGCCTCTAACATCGTCGCACACTACTCAACCTGTTTGTTGACTTAGCAGGTCGGGCTAGCCAGCGAGCCCCCGGGTAGGGGTTGCCAGAGCCGGAAAATTTGAACCGAAAAATAGGTGTACACACATTTCTAGCAAGGATCCCCCGAGATTCTCGTGGGGGTCCGCATTTTCATTCATGGGGTTTTCGGGATACATACACTGCCCGGCGACTAGGTGTAAAACGGGCGCAGCAGGGCCGCGCTCCAGGGACGCGCGGTCTCCTCGTCTGATTTGTCCATCTTGTTCTTGCGCGGCTGCTGCGCGTCGATGAGGTAGTAGGAGTCGTTGGGCAGCGCCCGGCTGATGATGAAGGGGCCCTCCCAAGGTGGTGATAACTTGTGCATGCCCTTCGTGTCTTGCACCTGCCGGAGAACCAGGTCGCCCTCGCGGAATGCGACTAGGAGGATCCGGCTTGAATGGTAGCAATGTAGTCGCCACTGGTACAGGGCTGATCTGGACAGGGCCAGCTCGCGGGCCTCCTCCAGGAGGTCCACTCCGTCCTCCCGCGCCTCCCTGTTGGATTTTTCGTTGTAGAGGAGCTTGCGAGGGGAGTCGAACTCGATGTCGGCGGAGAGGACGGCTTCCGATCCGTAGAACAGGAAGAATGGCGTGTAGCCGGTTGACCTATTCGGCGTGGTGCGGAGGCTCCACAGCACAGCCGGGAGTTCTTCTATCCAACATCCGGGTGACCGCTCCAACGGCTCGTTGAAACGTGGCTTGATGCCGGATAGTACTAAGCCATTTTCTCTTTCGACTTGCCCGTTGGATTGCGGGTGCGCGACGGAGGCAAGGTCTAGTCGGATGCCCTTGTTGCTGCAGAACCGGGCGAAGGCCCCCTTGGCGAAGTTCGTGCCGTTGTCGGTGATGATGTTGTTGGGGTAGATGAAGCGGTTGATGAGGTCGGTGAAGAAGGTAACAACCGTCGCTCCATCCAGCTTCCGGATAGGCTTGGCCTCGATCCACTTTGTGAACTTGTCCGCCGCTACCAGCAGGTGGGTCATTCCTGCGCGTGCTCGCTTGAGGGGGCTGACCATGTCGAGGCCCCAAACTGCGAAGGGCCAGGTGATTGGTATGGTCTTGAGCACCGAAGTTGGAATGTGCCTGAGCTGCCCGAAGCGCTAGCACCCATTGCACGCGTGGACCAGCTGCTCAGCATCCTCGAGGGCGGTGGGCCAATAGAAACCATGGCAGAATGCCTTGGCGACTATTTCCCTTGACGAAGCGTGGTGCCCGCACTCGCCTTGGTGGATATCCTTGAGTAGCCGGTAGCCCGTGTCCACATCAACACATCTTTGGAAGATACTGGATACACTGCGCTTGTACAGCTCGCCGTTTATGATGGTGTATGTGTGCGCGTGGCGCCGGATTTGCCTGGCCTCCACCTCGTCGTCCGGGAGTTCTCCATTGGCGATGTAGCTCATGAAGGGCTGTGCCCAGGATGGCACTTCCCGGATGACGAGGACGCTCCTGAACTCCGGTTGGCGGATGTCGGGGGGTCGCCCAGGTGGCGTACCCGGGCCGGCAGCCCCCGAGCCACTAGGCGAGCCGGCAGCCCCCGGGTCTTGCGAGCCGGAAGGCACTACCTAGCCGGAATTGGTGCGGGTCTTCTTCTTCGGTGGTTCTGCCAGCTCCGCCTCTGTCGTTCCGTCAGCCGGAATGATTCCTGCCCAGACGATGGAGTCTGATTCTGGTGACGGGTTGATGGATGGCTTGCGCAGGTGCTCCAAGGAGACCCCTGGTGGGATGGCCTGCCTAGTGGATCCGATCTTTGTAAGATCTCACCTTGATAAGGTAAGATCCCTGTGATTGCAGTGCTAGTCCCTGGATCGAAATGCTAGAACCCACAGTTTAAGATGTAGTACACAAAAACAAAGGTCACTATTACATCGCACATCTAGGAGTATAATGGTTCTTACAACTCACTTGGCCCAAGGCTAAGACACAAGTTCACATAGCATAATAATAATAGAGTCTTTAGTCTTCATGTGCCACAGGCAAGCATGTCGAGTGTAGACCCGCAACCCTACTCATCATTAGAGTATCCTGCAACATAATAAGTTACAGCCACAAGGGTCAATACATTTGGAATTGTATTGGCAAGTGATACCAAAGATACTTAGTATAATCCAACCACTACACGAATATATGGCTAAGTGGGGTTATGGATGGCTTTGCAAAAATTAGTTTAACTTATAGTTTTTGGAGAAGTTTTTCATTCGAGCTATAAGGTACCAATGATAGACATCACTGAACCATTACCCATGTTCACCCACAAGTTTTAACTTAGAGAAATTTGGATGAGGAGATTATTGAACTACTTCACTGTCTTGAGGCTCAGAAGTTGTCCATAACCGGGGACACGGCTAAGTACTTAGTTTTACCCTCTCGAGAGGTGGTGCACTTTCCCCACAAGACTCGACGTGCATCGAGACAAGACCTTTCAGAAGCAATCCATCAGACCACCACGGACGCGTTCCATCCTATCACATCTACCACCTTCTGTCCGTCTAGCTGAGTTCTAGCAACTTAGTTGGTCAAGGCAGAGCCCATATGCCATGTGGTTGCACTGGAAGCTTCATGACAAGAATGTCTCCAATCTCTTTGTTCCTGGGTGGCCATCCACAAGTGTGATACACCAGCTGACCATAGACATGTCCCCTGAGGAACCACTCAGCATAATCCAAGCAAGTCCCAATCCACCCAGGTGTTTCATTAATAATAGTTGTTTTCTTAGTCCAACAAAAATAATATCTTTCCATACTATCTTGATATGTATTTTCCACCCACAAATTCTACTAGCATAGCTAAGCATTCTAGCATACAAAGTCCTTTAACTAGGGGATACTACCAAGATATAATCTATAGGATAGCATAGCATAGTATAGTAACATAGGAATAATTCTATCATGTTCAGATCTACCAAAATTTCACTAGTGCAATAGCGAAAATAATAGGACATGGGATGAAATATCACTTGCCTTGGTAGCTAGGGGAATAGGTACAATCCTCACAGCAACAAACTTCACAATCCACACAATCTACACAAGATCAATACAACAACAATAATTCAATCAATTAAACATTACAAAAACATGAATGCATGCAAAATGCAATGATATGATCACAACTCCATAAATTACAAAGTCTACAGTACTGAGGATAGAATACCTCATCTAAAAGCATAAGAAATACTCAAAAATAATTTATAGAACAATTTTTGTGAACAAAATACTCCTAAAAAGGTTCTGCCTATAATTCCAATTTTTCAGAGGAAAAAGTGTGAAACAAGGCCTCCATAATAAAGTTCTCATTTTTCTGAATCCATAGACACCAAATTTGTATTTTTCTGATTGGTGGATCAAAAGTTATTAAATTTCTAAGTTGAATACTAAATTAGTCTAATTTTCTATTTAAACGAAATAGCCTGGCGACGTGGCGCTTTCCTATTGGCTGGTACTGGTTCGGCCGGATCGATCGCTGTGGGCCAGATCTTAAGTGACTGCGGACGGATCTGATTAACCCGTACCGCTTTGTCTGTGTTCTAATCCTAGCCGCAGACGCGAGATCTAACGGTCCCTGGGACCTGGCCGGGAACGGGCAGCGCTGACCAGCTGCGCGCGGCGGCGAAGCGTCGGTTGACGGCGGTCCGGTGGTTCTACAGGGGCAAGGAGTCCGTGGACACGTACCAGAGGTCGGGGAGGTCGTGGCGGTCTCGATGGAGGTTACGGTGGCGTGGGGGGTGCTCTGGCTTGGCCCTGATCCCTCGCCGGAGTTGCCTTGCCGGCAGAACTCACGGCTCAGTGACAGAGATGACGACCTGGGGCTCAAACCAGCCAGCAAGGGGGTCAGTGCGATGCGCACGGATCAGCACGACCTAGCAGAGACCAAAAAGGGGCGGCGGAAACCCTACCTTCACCGGAACAAGCGATGGACGGCGGCGGCAGAGGTGTTCGCCGGACTTGGTCCGTGTCATCGATCTGGGGCAAGAGAAAACACGTGGCTCGGTCAGTAGGTGCGCTAGGATATGGTGAAATAGATGAGACAGAGGGGAGGGCGCCGGGCGGCCTGGACTCACCGGAATCATCGCTGGAGTGCCGTCAGTGAGCGGCGTCTGATCTCAAAATTTGGGGAGCCTAGGGGCTCTCTGGGGGTGGCGACTGGGGGAAAATGACGAGGAGGGGGTGAGGATTAAGTAGGAGTAATCGCTGGGGGGATTTACTGCGAGAAACGGCCGGAATTGAATCGATTCGAAAACGGCTGAGAAGGGGGGGGGTTGCTCGACGGCGGGGTTGAAGACGACGGGGTGGTGGGGTGACGTGGCGTGGGGCCGATCTGTCAGCGAGAGAGGGTAGGTTGCTGGGCGTGCAGAAAAATAGAGAAGGGGAGGAGTGGCCCGGGTGGGCTATTGGGCCAGATTGCTGCTGCTGCTGCTGGTTTGAATTCTTTCCCTCCTTTTCTTTTTCTATTCGAATTTCTTTTCTAGTTTTTGTTTGAATTAGCAAATGTGCTCCAAAATTTCACCAAATTTTTGGAGGACAAGTCTAATGCAATGTAGTACATGCCATGTTGATTTGAATGCACTAATGATGATTTTCAAATGAAAAATTTGGGATGTTACAAATCTAACCCCCTTAAGATGAATCTCGCCCTCGAGATTCGGGTTGGCTAGCAAATAGGTGAGGGTGATCTCTCCGAAGTTCATCCTCTCGGTCCCAGGTTGCTTCTGATTCAGTGTGATGGTTCCACTTCACTTTGCAGAATCTGATGGTCTTGGTACGGGTAATTCTTTCTGCAGTCTCCAGAATCTTAATAGGTTTCTCTTCATAAGTGAGATCATTATCTAGCTGAACTTCCTCCAATGGTATAGTGTCTTTCAACGAAGTTTCTTGCATCTCTGGGTGACACTTTTTCAGCTGACTGACATGGAATACATTATGAATTGCTGACAAAGATTCTGGTAATTCTATCTCATATGCCACTTCTCCCTTGCGACTCAAAATCTTGAAAGGCCCTACATAGCGTGGTGCTAGTTTTCCTTTGATTCCAAATCTCTTCACACCACGAAGTGGTGACACCCTGAGATAAGCCCTATCACCGATCTCATAGGTAACTTCTCTATGTTTTGGATTAGCATAGCTCTTTTGCCGAGACTGAGCTACCTTTAGCCTATCTCTCACCATCTTGACTTTCTCCTCGGCCTCTTTGATTAGGTCTGGCCCGAACAAGTTTCTTTGTCCTACTCCATTCCATAGCAATGGTGTAGTACACTTCCTTCCATAAAGGAATTCAAATGGAGCGATTTCTATGCTTGACTGATAACTGTTACTGTAAGAAAACTCTGCGTACGGTAGACTTTCATACCAACTGGATCCATAATCTAACGCACATGCTCTCAGCATATCCTCTAATATTTGATTGGTCCTTTGTGTCTGCCCATCTGTTTGCGAATGAAATGCAGTGCTGAATTCTAACCGAGTTCCCAGTGACTCATGAAGTTGTCGCCAAAAGTGTGAAGTGAATTGAGTCCCTCTGTCAGACACGATACTCTTAGGTACCCCATGCAAACATACAATTCTGTTCATGTAAATCTTGGCTAACTTTGCACTTCTATAAGTGGTCTTTACTGGTATGAAATGGGCCACTTTTGTCAAGCGATCAACGGTAACCCATATGGAATCGTATCCTGATCTAGTCCTTGGCAGTCCAGTGATGAAATCCATACCGATTTTATCCCATTTCCAATCAGGTATTGGTAGCGGTTGCAATAGTCCTGCCGGTTTTTGATGTTCTGCCTTTACACGACTACACACGTCGCATAGAGCAATGTGTTCTGCTATATCTTTCTTTAGATTATTCCACCAAAATCTTCCCTTAAGATCCATATACATCTTGGTGTTGCCAGGGTGAATTGAATATGGTGAATTGTGAACTTCTCGTAAGATCAACTTCTTCAGTTCCACATCCTGTGGAACACAGATACGTTTTTCGTACCATAAGATTCCTTGTTCATCTACATGGAATCCTTTTGCCTTTCCTTCATTAACTTTACTTTTGATTTCATCTATTTCTTTGTCCAACTTTTGGGCTTCTTGAATTCTATCCATTAGTGTGGGCTGCACCTCCAAGGATGCAAGGTACCCTTCAGGCACAATTTCGAGTCTCAGATCTCTAAATTGGGCACACAACTCCTCCGGCAACTCTCATTTGTTGAGGCCATTCACATAAACCTTGCGGCTTAATGCATCGGCTACAACATTTGCCTTTCCAGGATGGTATTGCAAACTTAAGTCATAGTCCTTGATAAGTTCTAGCCATCTTCTTTGCCTCATGTTGAGCTCTTTTTGTGTAAAAATATATTTCAAACTCTTGTGATCGGTGAACATTTCACAACGCTTTCCCATAAGATAATGCCTCCATTTTTTAGTGCATGCACAACTGATGCCAACTCTAGATCATAAGTAGGATAATTTACTTCATGATTTTTGAGTTGCCTTGATGCATAGGCTACAACTTTACCTTGTTGCATTAGTACACCTCCCAGTCCTTGGTGAGATGCATCACAATAGACCTGAAAATCTTTCTCAAGATCTAGCAAACATAACACTGGTGCTGACACCAGTCTCTTTTTCAATTCCTGAAAGCTGGTTTCACAAGCTTCTGTCCAATTAAACTTCTTCTCCTTCTTTAGCAGATCAGTCATGGGTTTTGCTATCTTAGAGAAGTTTTCAATGAACTTCCGATAGTACCCTGCCAGACCAAGGAAACTACGGACTTCTTTAACTGATTTAGGAGGTTCCCATTCTGTCACAGCTGCCACTTTTGCTGGATCAAAAGCTATACCATTTCTAGATACTATGTGCCCAAGAAAACCCACTTCGTTCAGCCATAATTCACATTTACTGAACTTGGCGTAAAGTTTATGTTCCCTGAGTTTCTCTAGAATCAGGCGTAGTTGTTCCTCATGTTCTTTGTTGCTTTTGGAATATACCAATATATCATCGATGAATACCACTACGAACTTGTCAAGGAATTCCATGAATACTTTATTCATCATGTTCATGAAATAGGCTGGTGCGTTAGTCAATCCAAACGGCATCACTGTATATTCATACAACCCATATCTAGTGGTGAATGCAGTCTTGGGTATGTCATGTTCTCTAATCTTTAGTTGAAAGTATCCTGATCGGAGATCAATTTTTGAGAACACACATGCTCCCTCTAGTTGATCAAAGTGATCATTTATTCTAGGCAGGGGGTATTTATTCTTTATGGTCACCTCATTAAGTGAACGATAATCTATGCATAGCCTCTGGCTTCGGTCCTTCTTTTCAACAAACAAGACTGGTGCTCCCCAAGATGATGAACTTGGTTGGATAAATCCCTTTTCCAGTTGTTCTCCTAATTGCTTCTTGAGTTCTTTTAACTCGTCAACTGACATCTTATAGGGTCTCTTTGCTATAGGCCCCGTTCCTGGTAGTAGGTCTATTAGGAACTCTACATCCCTATCTGGTGGCATGCCAGGTAATTCTCCGGGGAACACATCTGGGTATTCCTTTACTATTGGCACACTGTCTAGGCTAACCCCCTTAAGAGAATTAACCTTGCTCCCCTTGGGTTCAAAGTCGGACTTGAACCTGATCCTTTTCTTTTCTGGGGTGGTAAGCATAACAGTCCGCTTGGCACAATCAATCACCCCTTCATAACGGGTCAACCAGTCCATCCCTAATATGACATCTAATCCTTGGGACTCTAGGATTATTAAACTAATCGGGAACTTGTGTTTTCCAATTTCTAGGATGATCTGTCGGCACCCTGAATTTACTACCATTTCTCCACCCGGAGAACTTACCTTTATAGGACATCCAATAGTTTCAGTGGTGAGTCCGTTTTTCACTACAAATGCTCTTGCAATGAATGAATGCGATGCGCCAGTATCAAAAAGGATAAGTGCAGGAAAGGAATTAATCTTGAACTTACCGATCACGGCATCGGATCCTTCTTGGATTTCCTCCACATTAATGTGATTCACATGACGCTTTTGGAACGGGTTTGGTTTAGTCCCATCAGTCTTCTTCTCTGGGCATTCATTAGCATAGTGCCCTGTCTTCTTGCACTTGAAGCATTCTACCTGACTTATGTCTTTCTTTGCTGGCTGATTGTGACGATTCTGTCCATTTTGGTTTCCATGGCCATGACCATTGTGGTTGTTCCTGAATCCACCTTTGTTGTGCCCATGATGGTTGTTTCCATCATGGTTGTGGTTGTTACGATGGTTATTATGATTCCCATTTTTGTGGAATCCTGAACTCCCACTTCCTTCACCATGAGAGCGCTTGTGAGAAGATCCTGGTCCATACTTATCTAAATGGTGCTTCCTCTTTCTACCCTCCACTTGTTTCATCTTGTTTTCCAGGATGGTAGCTTTATCACACAAGGATTGATAAGTTGGAACATATGCAACAGATAGTTGCATAGCAATTTCATCATTTAGCCCATCTAGGAACTTCTCCTTTCTCTTTGCATCAGTGTCAACATCGTCGGGTGCATAACGTGACAAATTATTGAACTCTTCGATGTATTCAGAGATACTACGGTGGCGTTGCTTGAGGTTATGAAACTCCTTTTTCTTCAACCCCATTATTCCAGCAGACAGGTGAGTGGTGCGAAACCCATCTTCAAACATTGCCCAACTCACTTCCTCAATAGGTTGGGTAATTTGGAAATTATCCCACCAAGCAGCTGCATGACCTTCCAACAAGTGTGCTGCAAATCTGACCTTTTCAGCATCTGTGCACCCAACCGTGACTAGGTCCTTATTCACAGAGCGTAGCCAGTCATTTGCTACCATGCGGCCAGTGGTGCCCGAAAACTTAGCAAGTCTCAGCCTTAGAAATCTGGTCAGCATATCCAGGGGCGGTGGATTATTCTGGTTGTTGTTATTGTTATTATTGTTGTTGTTCTGATTCTGGGTTGCCATGAATTGAGTCATCATTTGCATCAACTGGGTCTGCTCAGCCATCATCTGTTGCATTCCATTGCCATTGTCATCCTCGTTGTTGCGTCGGGGAGGCATATGTGGTTTAATAAGGGTAAGTAATGATAGATAACCCCAAATAAAACAACGATCAATCAAACAAGCACATGCGAGTTCAACAACACAGTAATGACAGAGTTTGCAAAAATAACATACTAGCATAGTCACCCACAAGTCGGTATGACTTATGCAACTCAATAATAATAGACGAAAGGTAAATGGAATAGCATCACTACTCCTCCATGTCGACTTCCTCCTCCACTAGTGCAAGCCCTACTGCTGCGAACCCTGCCTTGTATTCCTCCAAGCTTGTGGTCAAGGCGTCGATCTTTGCCTGTAGCTCTCTCTTCTGAGTGCGTAGCCTCACTATCACCTCGTGATCCGCTTCCAGCTCAATGTCCTCAAACTCTAACTCAGTCTCCAAGTCTCTAATCTTCTTGTTCTTCTCCTCAACTCTCTTCTCTTGGCTCTTGAATTTCTTCTCTTGGTCTTCAAACTTCTTCTCCATTTCCTTGATTCGGTTTTCCTTCTCTAGGAAGGCCTTGTCCTTCTCCTTAAGTTGGACTCGTAGTTCATCGTTGCTAAGCATCACATTAGTCCTATCAGTATCAAGGTGTCTAATGAGGCTCTCTAAGTCCTGGAGGTAGTGACGCACGGGCTTGATAGACTCCTTAGTGGCCTCATCTAACACATTAGGCTCTCCTTCCTCGTCGCGCCTCCCAAAGAAATGGAAGTAGTGGCTCTTGATCTCAAAAGAGTGACGACCACATAGGCGTCCCAACAGCTCCTGCATAGCGATGTCAAGGCCCCTCTCCATGTCATCATGGAGTATCTTGAAGGTAATCTCCCCAGTTCGGGACTCCGTCTCACGTCCTGGCTGGGTAACTTTGAATCCCCATAAGTCCTTCCTCTGAAACTTCCTCAGCTGAAGTCCCTGAATGGTAGGGATTGGAAGAGCGAGTACTTGGACTAGCTCCAATAGGCGAGTCCCAATGAGAGTCCCCTTGAAATCCTTAGCCGTGATGTAGACCAAATTCGGCATCTTTTGCATAGTATGGAGAAAATTAGTAACACATAGAGGAAGTAAACACAAGTCATAATTTAAGAAAATCAACCAACAGAACGTTTCAAGTAGCAATACATTATTCTACTCAAGCACTCAAGGTTCCAGACATGACTTATTTTTGCCATACCACATAAGTTGGTATGATCAAAATACTAACGTGATAAAACGCCAAGGGTGGTGGTCCAACTAATATCTCACTCCTTAACCAAGGTGGCAATCTGGGCATTCTTGGCAGCAATCTGTTTGTCTTGGTCACATAGCTCCAAAGCTAGGCCTATGATATCCTTACTTAGGCGTTTCACCGTGGCCTTTGAGTCTTGGACAAGATGCTTCTCTTCCTGGGTATTGAGCATTCTATACTTGAGTCTCTCCATGCAGCATTCCTTGCAGAGTCAAAGAATGACGGGTGCATTTCAGAGTTGGTGAACATGCAGAATCCCGTACTCTTGGAATCGTCCTCCTTGTCTTTGTACAAATGGAGTTGCACCCACCAATACTCTTGTCCTTCGTCTATCACAGGAAATCCCTTGTACACAGCTTCACCATTCATTCCCAAGCCAAGCATAAGGTTCTTGAGTATATTGGGAAATTCTGTCTCACACTCTAGGGTCATAGTCATCAGTGGTCCCTTCTTGACAGATTCATTGATGGTGGACATCTACAAAATAGATGAGAAGGATGATTAGGAAAAGCTTTTCGAGATGAAAAGACAAGTGTAAGGTTGGAATATAGAGATTTCCTAAGGGTTTTCCTGCGTCTAATCCATTCTAGGGTCACGATCCAACAGGCAACACAGTGCTCTGATACCATCTGTAAGATCTCACCTTGATAAGGTAAGATCCCTGTGATTGCAGTGCTAGTCCCTGGATCAAAATGCTAGCACCCACAGTTTAAGATGTAGTACACAGAAACAAAGGTCATTCTTACATCGCACATCCAGGAGTATAATGGTTCTTACAACTCACTTAGCCCAAGGCTAAGACACAAGTTCACATAGCATAATAATAATAATAATAGAGTCTTTAGTCTTCATGTGCCACAGGCAAGCATGTCGAGTGTAGACCCACAACCCTACTCATCATCAGAGTATCCTGCAACATAATAAGTTATAGCCACAAGGGTCAATACATTTGGAATTGTATTGGCAAGTGATACCAAAGATACTTAGTATAATCCAACCACTACATGAATATGTGGCTAAGTGGGGTTATGGCTGGCTTTGCAAAAATTAGTTTAACTTATAGTTTTTGGAGAAGTTTTTCATTCAAGCTATAAGGTACCAATGATAGACATCACTGAACCATTAACCATGTTCACCCACAAGTTTTAACTTAGAGAAATTTGGATGAGGAGATTATTGAACTACTTCACTGTCTT
The DNA here is from genome assembly GCA_910589775.1 of Avena eriantha. Classification (NCBI taxonomy): domain Eukaryota; kingdom Viridiplantae; phylum Streptophyta; class Magnoliopsida; order Poales; family Poaceae; genus Avena; species Avena eriantha. The sequence goes on from OU342742.1 coordinate 492,049,443, forward strand.
GAGGCTCAGAAGTTCTCCATAACCGGGGACACGGCTAAGTACTTAGTTTTACCCTCTCGAGAGGTGGTGCACTTTCCCCACAAGACTCGACATGCATCGAGACAAGACCTTTCAGAAGCAATCCCTCAGACCACTACGGACGCGTTCCATCCTATCACATCTACCACGTTCTGTCCGTCTAGCTGAGTTCTTTCAACTTAGTTGGTCAAGGCAGAGCCCATATGCCATGTGGTTGCACTGGAAGCTTCATGACAAGAATGTCTCCAATCTCTTTGTTCCTGGGTGACCATCCACAAGTGTGATACACCAGCTGACCATAGACATGGCCCCTGAGTAACCACTCAACATAATCCAAGCAAGTCCCAATCCACCCAGGTGTTTCATTAATAATAGTTGTTTTCTTAGTCCAACAAAAATAATATCTTTCCATACTATCTTGATATGTATTTTCCACCCACAAATTCTACTAGCATAGCTAAGCATTCTAGCATACAAAGTCCTTTAACTAGGGGATACTACCAAGATATAATCTATAGGATAGCATAGCATAGTATAGTAACATAGGAATAATTCTATCATGTTAAGATCTACCAAAATATCACTAGTGCAATAGTGAAAATAATAGGACATGGGATGAAATATCACTTGCCTTGGTAGCTAGGGGAATAGGTACAATCCTCACAGCAACAAACTTCACAATCCACACAATCTACACAAGATCAATACAACAACAATAATTCAATAAATTAAACATTACAAAAACATGAATGCATGCAAAATGCAATGATATGATCACAACTCCATAAATTACAAAGTCTACAGTACTGATGATAGAATAACTCATCTAAAAGCATAAGAAATACTCAAAAATAATTTATAGAACAATTTTTGTGAACAAAATACTCCTAAAAAGGTTCTGCCTATAATTCCAATTTTTCAGAGGAAAAAGTGTGAAACAAGTCCTCCATAATAAAGGTCTCATTTTTCTGAATCCATAGACACCAAATTTGTATTTTTCTGATTGGTGGATCAAAAGTTATTGAATTTCTAAGTTGAATACTAAATCAGTCTAATTTTCTATTTAAACGAAATAGCCTGGCGACGTGGCGCTTTCCTATTGGCTGGTACCGGTTCGGCCGGACCGATCGCTGTGGGTCGTCAGATCTTAAGTGACTGCGGACGGATCTGATTAACCCGTACCGCTTCGTCTGCGTTCTAATCCTAGCCGCAGACGCGATATCTAACGGTCCCTGGGACCTAGCCGGGAACGGGCGGCGCTGACCAGCTGCGCGCGGCGGCGAAGCGTCGGCTGACGGCGGTCTGGTGGTTCTACAGGGGCAAGGAGGTCGTGGCGGTCTCGATGGAGGTTACGGTGGCGTAGGGGGTGCTCTGGCTTGGCCCTGATCCCTCGCCGGATTTGTGTTGCCGGCGGAACTCACGGCTCAGCGACGGAGATGACGACCTGGGGCTCAAACCAGCCAGTAAGGGGGTCAGTGCGATGCGCACGGATCAGCACGACCTAGCAGAGACCAAAAAGGGGCGGCGGAAACCCTACCTTCACCGGAACAAGAGATGGACGGCGGCGGCAGAGGAGTTCGCCGGACTTGGTCCGTGTCGTCGATCTGGGGCAAGAGAAAACACGTGGCTCGGTTAGTAGGTGCGCTAGGACATGGTGAAATAGATGAGACAGAGGGGAGGGCGCCGGGCGGCCTGGACTCACCGGAATCGTCGCCGGAGTGCCGTCAGTGAGCGGCGTCTGAGCTCAAAATTTGGGGAGCCTGGGGGCTCTCTGGGGGTGGCGACTGGGGGAAAATGATGAGGAGGGGGTGAGGATTAAGTAGGAGTAATCGCTGGGGGGGATTTACTGCGAGAAACGGCCGGAATCGAATCGATTCGAAAACGGCTGAGAAGGGGGGGTTGCTCGACGGCGGGGTTGAAGACGAGGGGTGGTGAGGTGACGTGGCATGGGGCCGATCTGTCAGCGAGAGGGGGTAGGTTGCTGGGCATGCAGAAAAACAGAGAAGGGGAGGAGTGGCCCGGGTGGGCTATTGGGCCAGATTGGGCCAAAGGCCAGATTGCTGCTGCTGCTGGTTTGAATTCTTTCCCTCCTTTTCTTTTTCTATTCGAATTTCTTTTCTAGTTTTTGTTTGAATTAGCAAATGTGCTCCAAAAGGTCTCAAAATTTCACCAAATTTTTGGAGGACAAGTCTAATGCAATGTAGTACATGCCATGCTGATTTCAATGCACTAATGATGATTTTCAAATGAAAAATTTGGGATGCTACAATCTTGGAGAGCGCATCGGCTGCCTCGTTGTTGATGCGGGGGATGTGGTGAAATTCGCACCCGTCGAAGGAGGCGCTGAGCTTCTGGATGTGGAATCAGTAGATAGCCATGTTTGCATCTCTGGCGTCCCATTCCCCGGACACCTGCTGCACGACCAAGTCCGAATCACCGAAGCACAGGATCCGGTTGACACCGATCTCCCTGGCCACCCGGAGCCCGTGCGCCAGTGCCTCGTATTTGGCTACGTTGTTGGAGGCCTTGAGGTGGATTTGCAGCACGTACTCCAGCCGGTCTCCTTTGGGCGAGGTAAGCACGATGCAGGCTCCCAAGCCCCCGAGCATCTTCGACCCGTCGAAGTGCATCCGCCAGTGGTCCAAATCCGGAACCGGTGGGAGATACTGGGTCTTGGCCCAATCAATGAGGAAGTCCACCAACGCCTGCGACTTGATCATGAGCCGGGGCTCGTATTGGATGGAGTAGGTGGCGAGCTCGATGGCCCACTTGGCGACTCGGCCGGTGGCGTCCTTGTTGCCGATGATTTCCGAAAGGGGTGCAGTGCACACGACCTTAATCGGGTGCTCCTAGAAGTAGTGCTTGAGCTTCTTGCATGCTAGGTACACACCGTAGCACATCTTTTGGTAGTGGGGGTAGTTCTGCTTGGAGAGGGAGAGAACCTCGCTGAGGTAGTAGACGGGTCTCTGAACCGGCTGAGCCTTGCCTTCCTCGGGGCGCTCCACCACCAGGACGACGCTGATGACCCGGCTGATGGCTGCTATATAGAGCAACATCGGCTCCTTGCTAGCCAGCGTGGCTAGAATCGGTGCTATGGATAGCATGCGCTTGAGGTCGTGAAACGCGGTGTCAGCTTGCGAAGTCCAGGAGAACTTGTCCGTCTTCTTCATCAGCTGGTACAACAGGAGTGCCTTCTCCCCTAGCCGGCTGACAAAGCGACTGAGGGAAGCCAGGCATCCGGTGAACTTCTAGACTCTAAGCAGGTTCCTGAGCGGGTGAATCCTCTCGATGGCCATGATCTTCTCCAGATTCTCCTCGATACCTCGTTGTGATACGAGGAAACCGAGTAGCTGGCCGGACAGTACTCCAAAGACGCACTTCTCTGGGTTCAGCTTCATCTGGTACTGGCGGAGGTTGCCGAATGTTTCTCCTAGGTCCTCGAGGAGGGTGCGCTTCTCCTTGGTCTTGATGACCACATAAGCGTGCATGTTTCGGCCTATCTGCAAGTGCAAGCATTTCTGCATACATCAGTGATAGGTGGCGCCTGCGTTCTTTAGGCCGAAAGGCATGGTTACATAGCAGAAAGCCCCGTAGGGGGTGATAAATGAGGTCTTAATCTGATCAGCCATGTTTAGCCGGATCTGATTGTACCCGGAATAACAATCTAGAAAAGACAACAAATCACAACCGGCCGTGGAATCGATGACTTGATCGATACGGGGCAAGGCGAAGGGGTCTTTCGGGCACGCCTTGTTCAGGCTGGTGTATTCGATACACATGCGCCAGGTCTTGTTCTTCTTCAGCACCAGGACTGGGTTCGCCAACCAGTCCGGGTGGTACACTTCCATGATGAACCCGGCTGCAAGGAGCCAGGTGAGCTCGTCACCGATTATCTTTCTCTTCTCCTCTGCGAACCGGCGCAGAGGTTGCTTGACGGGCTTGGCATCCAGACGCACATGAAGTGAGTGCTCGGCGAACTCCCTCGGCACACCCGGCATGTCCTTGGGGGATCATGCGAAGATGTCCCGATGCTCACGGAGGAAGTCGACGAGCGCGCCTTCCTATTTGCTGTCCAAACCGGCACCAACCGTGACGAACTTAGTCGGGTCGGAGGGGTCGAGCAGGATCCTCTTCGTCATTTTCGCCGGCTGGAAAGCTCCTTCTCCAGGCGGTTTGCTGCTAGCCGGAATGTCCTGCTGGGCCATGGCCACATTGCGCATGATAACGCGCTTCTCCTCGGCTATGATGAGGGCCTCTGCCAGTTTGGAACCGGCTGAGGCGCACTCCATCGACCGCCTGAAGCAGCCCATGACGGTGATCACGCCGTGGGGTCCCGGCATCTTCGTCTTGAGGTACGCGTAGTGGGGGATGGCCATGAACTTGGTGAGGGCGGGGCGCCCGAGGAGAGCATGGTAGGAGCTCGTCAGATTTACCACCTCGAACCAAATTGGTTCACGGCGGAAGTTCTCCTCGGTCCCGAAGATGATGTCCAGCTGGATTTTCCCCAGCGGGACGCAGGGTGGCCCCGGCAGTACGCCATGGAACGTCGTGGTAGTCAGGCGCAGGTCCCTTTCGCGAATGCCCAGCTTCTCCAGTGAGGACTGGTAGAGGAGGTTGAGGCTGCTGCGTCCGTCAATGAGGACGCGCGAGAATCGGCAGGTGCGCGCGTTGGAGACGATGAGAGGGTCGAGCACCATGGCGTATCCCCCGGGAGTCAGTAGGTGCTCAAGCTGATCCGCCCGGCTCCAGGTGATGGGGGTTTCCGACCAGTTCAGGTACTGGGGGACCAGAGAGATGATGGTATTGACCTCCTTGGAGCGTCGCCTGCGGCTGTGCTTGTCGTCCTGCTCCGTCTCGAAGACGTGGTAGGCGGCATGCGGCTGGGGGTAGCCATTATTACTGTTGTCGCCGTTGCCGCCGTTACCATCATTTCCGGCTCCCCTAGCCGGTGGTTGAGGTCCGCCCAGTGGGGGAGGGGGAAGACGAGGCTGGTTGCCCTGGTCCTTTAGCTGGCGGGTCCAGCTGCAGTTCCGGGTGGTGTGCGTAGCCGGCTTGAAGGGACCGCTATGCCATTTGCACGGGCCGTCAAACATCTGGTCGAAGGTGAGCCGTGGCTTCTGCCTTCTTGCCTCATTAGCCAGTGCGTCGGGCGCACCCTCCACAACATTGACCTGCCACGCGTGGTAGCAAGGCTTCTGCTGTTCGGCCTGCCGGTCCCCATGGAACCGGTTGTCGTTGCCGTGGCGTCTGGAGGATCCGGCCTCTCCAGCCAGATTGCCTGGTCCGTCGCGAGCCGGCTCCGTGGGAGTCAGACGCCCGTCCGCGTTTACTCAAAGGGGCTTCTTCATGGCGGCATCCGCCGTGGCGTACTGGTCCGCAACCGTTATGAGCTCCGCCATAGTTTTCGGCTCGTCACACAGTAGCCAGTGGCGAAGCATGGTGCCCTCTCGACAACCTTCGATGAAGAAGCTGATGGCTTGGCTCTCCAGGATGCCCTCGCAATTATTGCGCAGCTCCGTCCACTTGGCGAGGTACTCGCGGTCGGTCTCGCGGTCGCCGTGGACGCACAAGGCCAGGTCGCGCAGGCGCCCTGGGCGTTTGTACGTGCCGTTGAAGTTGCGGACGAACACCTTCTCGAAGTCAGGCCAGTCGTTGATGCTGTTGGGCGCAAGGCTATTGAGCCATGTCCTTGCCGACCCGGTTAGCGTGAGGGGGACGTAGCGCACAACTGTGCACTTGTTCCCGTGGGCGATGCCGACTGCCGTAGCGTAGTCGGTCAACGAGTCTTTCGGTTCATGCTGCTGTCATACTTGGGGGTGTCCTTGGGCAGGGAGAATTTATCCGGAAACGGCTCGTTCCGGATGCAGGGTCCAATACAAACCGGGCCAGTGCAATCTTCCTCCTCCGTGACGCGTGCTTGAGAGAGGAGCTTGATGCGGTCGCGGGCATCCGGACAATTCGGGTTGGGCGCTCCGGCTGGCGGAGGGGGAGGTGGCGGGTTGCTGTTCACCGTCTGCTCCTGGCGCGGCTGGCCCCTGTTGCCAGAGTTGCGACGCCTGCTGCGGGCCCTGGGCGGCTGAGGGGAAGATGCTTGCTGGGTGTTGAGCGGGGCGCCCCTGCTGTTGGCAGGTAGCTTGCTCCCCCTAGAGTAGCTAAGGTCTTCCTGCATCTGCCGGTTAGCACCAGCCTGCTCGTCCGCGACACGGAGGAGCTCCTGCACGCGAGCGTGCTGGCGGGCTCGCTCCTCGCCCTCCAGGCTGGGTAGTTCCTCTACTACAGCTCGCGCCGCGCGTAGGTTCTTGATGGGCGTGATGTAGGTGGGCTGTGTGAGGGCAGGCGCGGGATCCGGTTCCCCGTCCTTTTCATCCTACCGCCCAGCTCGCTGCCCCGACGCTGTACCTAGCCACGCCGGCTCGGCTCTGCGGTAGCCGGAGTAAGGCCGTGCACGCGGTCGTACTCGCGCCGGGTGATCTCGAGTTGCTTGCGGGCTGCCGCCAGCTCCATGGCCTCCTGGAGGAGGATCTGTCTCTCCATGGTGAAGTTTGCCTCCGCCTCCTTCGGGTTGTCCCCGAGGTTAACCAGCGTTAGGAGCCGATCAATGGCATCCTCCACCAGGTTCCAAGGTTGCGGGGGAGCGGAAGTTCCGACCTCGTATGCGCCTCGCTCCCGCGGCTGGCGGGGATGGGAGCTTGAACCGGCCATCATGACCTCCACGCCGCGGGATGCGGCGGAGGCGCTGCCGCCTGAGTGCGACAGCTCCACAACAGAGACGATTTCCCTAGGGAAACGCTCCGGGACGGTGGCAACATAGACGGGGAGGTCGCCGAATAGCAGGACGGTGTCGTTCGTCAGGAAGGAGATTCCAGCGAAGCAGGAGGCGTTGTCGATGACGCAGTCGAACTTGCCAAGCGTGAGCACCAGCCCGTAGGCCACGCGCTCACCGGCTGAAGTGCGGGGTCCCGTGCGGAACGTGACTCCAGTGGAAGCCATCTCGCCCCACGGTGGGTGCCAACTATCGTTCTATTGGGAACGGCAGTACCTGAGGAGGTTAGATAGAGGTGTGGGGACTAGCAGGGAAGCTATCAACGGCGTCCGCAGGCGATATTGGGTAGAAGCGAGCGTAGAGGGACGCAAGGAGTACCCAGGTTTGGGGCCCTCGTGGTGAGGTAAAGCTCCTACTCCTGCCGGATCTGACTATGGGGAATACACGAACTACAAGTGCTGCTCGAGCTGTATCTGCTAGCTACTGCCTTAAATGCTATATGACCAACCCCTTCTACTGAGGCATTGCCTCTCCTTATATAGGCAGAGAGGCAAAGGTCTCACTGGCTAGTCCGACTGGCGGGCCCCACAGGCTGGTCCCAGCCGGCTAGTCATCTACAGTATCCAGTATGGTATGTCTTATCGGAGTACGAGTGGTATGGCTGTGGTAGGCACAGTGGACGCCATGCGAGCCCGTCGTCAGCACAAACCACTGTTCCCGCGTCACCCACGCAAAGTCTTTGGTATGGCCGGGTGGTTGCCAGTCTTGTCATCGTACAGGGCGTACCGTGCACTGATACGCACGTCGTCCTGTCTCACTGATTGGGCCCGGCTACGTCACCGTATCCGGCTGTCTCTTGCTGATCCGGCTAGTGGGTGATAGCCGGCCTGTCTTGCCTTGTCTGGCTGCATCTGGTCAGCCGGACGCGATCCGACTGTCTTGTTTCCTATCCGGTTGGGGTACCTAGGGATCAGCCCCCTAACAATTGGGATGTTGCCAGAGAAGAGAACGTGTCTGATGGCTATGGTGTCGCTGATTCCCGCGAAGAGCTTGGACCTCGCCAGGTGTAGAGGTCGAAGCGCCTCCTTCCCGCGGTGGGCACCAACTGTTGTGGTATTGCCGACGAGTATGCCATGGAGGGGTCCTCACAGTGCGTGTTTAAGGATGTGGGGTAAGGCGGAGAGTTGGTGGGTACGAGGTAACTCATCTTACCCAAGTTCAAGTCCCACAATAGGGGCGGAAATCTACTCTTGCTATAAATCATTATAATGGCAATATGCCGAGTTACAGAGATAGGTTCGCTGTGCGAGGTGTTGCGTGTTGTACACAGCAATCTAGGTTGTATTGTGCTGTGCCCTAAAGGCTTCCACAAGTCCAGATTATAAAGGCACCAGAACCTAGGGTTACAGGGAAAGGTCCTTGCCGGACAAGGTAAAGAGTCCTACACTAATACGAACTAGTCTTTCGTGTCTTGCACTCCAAGTCTCCGAGTACGTCGGTGACTCCTGTGTAGCCTTCCTTTATCTAGCATGGGCCTCCCTTCCTAATCCGGCTAACCGGGCTGCCCAGCAAGCCATATGCCTTGCTACCAACTATGGGCCACCCGGGTTAGGCGAATTGGTGACATGCAATGAGGATACCCATATAGCATATCCCCAACACAAGACCTCCTTGACATGTGTAACATGTTCCTCAAGTGACTTGCTATAAACAAGTATATCATCGAAATCGACAATAATAGTCTTTCCAATGAGAGAACACAAAATATGATTCATAAGGCGCATGAAGGTGGATGGGGCATTAGATAAGCCAAAGGACATGACCAACCATTCATAGAGACCAACTTTGGTCTTGAAGGTGGCTTTCCATTCATCACCTTCCACCATTCTATTTGATGGTAGCCACTTCGAAGATCAATTTTGGAGAAAATAGTGTCTCCACACAACTCATCAAGCATATCATTAAGACGAGTTCTAGGATGTCGATAACCAATGGTGATAGCATTGATTGGACGACAGTCCATGCATAACTGCAACGTATCATCCGTTTTTGGGATAAGATTTACTGGTACCGAACTTGGACTAGTGCTTACTTGGATCAAACCTTTGGAGACTAGTTGGTTGATTTGACGTTTGATCTCCTTCATCTCCTCTGGTTTCATGCGGTAGGTGGTGCGGTTTGGAAGAGGTGTGCTGGGTTTGAGGTCAATGCGATGCTCTATTCCGCGAACAGTAGGGATTCCATGCGGGAGCTCTTCGGGAAACACCTCCTTGAATTCCTACAAAATGGCCATAAAAGAGGGAGCAATATTTGTCAAGTCATTAATTCCTTGCGCTAGTCCCTTGCAAATGAGGACGTAGTGCAAGATGGATGGGTTATTCCTCGCATCTCTCATCTCACTTTTGGTTGCAAGAAGAACACTCTTAGTTTTTCCACTCGAGTTGGGCTTGTGGCTCTCACTCGCTATACGGTGGTTCTCTTTCTCACCACTCTTCTCACAAGTTTGTGTTGTGGTTTTCACCCTCGCTAAAGCCTTTGCATTGTTCGCAATTATTTGGCTAGGAGTCATCGGTTGCAAAACATGTGTCTTGTTAAGCCATTTCAAGGTGTAAACATTGGTGCAGCCATCATGTAGAGAACCTTTGTCGAATTGCCATGGTCGACCAAGTAGCATATGGCAAATTGTCATAGGGACCACATCACACTCTACTGTGTCTTTGTAAGGACCAATAGAGAATGTTGGGGATATACTGTCCAGGTATCCTCACTGACTAAGGTGTCCCACTTCAAGTTAGAGCTTTGCTTCACTGGCGGCCCAGTCAGGGAGAAGAGACAGAGTCCAGTCCGTCTACGAGAAGGCCCAGAAGACTTACCGACATAGGCATGTAGCGTTACTTGTAGTTCAAGATGTACTCTATAACCGACTCTTAGTCGTAGCCGGATAGGTCTCTCCTGTAAACCCTAGGCCATATATCTATATAAGCCGTCCTAGGACAAGCCTTTAGGGGACCCCACAATATTCTACAATCTTAACTCGCATAGGCGAAACCCTTGTAACCCATATTCCGGCTCTGTCGTATTACTGGATTGCTGGCAGGAGTAGGATCCATCCAAAGCCAGCAGAATCGAACCTGGGTAAACTTGTGTGCTTACCGTCCCGAAACACCATACATCTCACACCTCTCTCTTCCGCATGCCTCGAGGACCCCCTCATGGCATACTTGTCATCAATCCGATGATAGTTGGCGCCCACCGTGGGTCAAGTGAGCTTCAGATCTGCGTTCCGAGCGGAATCTGCAAGAATCGGAATCAGCGAGACAATCGCCGTTGGCTGCATCCTCTACGCCAGCGACGTCCCTCTCATTGTTCTCGACGAGACTTGGATACTGGCTAGGGAGGCCGTGACTGCCTACACCATCATGTATTTTGTTGAGATCGATGTTTACATCAGTTTCGCTGAACCTGCCCCACCCACCTCAGTGGTGGTGATAGAGGAAAAAGAAGCTTCTAGGTCCACTTTGTCTGTGGTGTTGGCAGAGTTCCGGATCTTAGAAAACACCAATCACACCCAGCCCGCACCTAACACGAAGATAGTGGAGAAAGGTGAGCCCAAAGCAGATCTTACGGTGAACGTCGGATCTGGAGTGGATATCCCTAGCAAAGTCGAATCCCAGATCGATCTTCATGTTGAGGTAGAAATCTAGGAGGAGCAAGACAACAATTATGGTTCCAGCTCTGCTAACGCCGGAACAGACCAGCCTTTTCCGAGGCACATGTTGAGACGTATAATGCTGCAAGGTGCAAGCGTGGATGAGGTTCTCGAGACCATCAGATGTTTCAAGGAAGCCCACGAGGAAAGCCGCAACTACCTCAGGACGCACGCGTCGCACTTTGTCGGATATGTTGGATCTGGATCCGGCTCTGCCGATGCTGGAGACAACAAAGACTCGGTGCTGGAGGTGATCGGAACAAACATTGACTTACCAGCATTTTCGGATGATTCAATGACGTCGACGGATTTCCGAAAGTTCTCCGCGGAGTATGAAGAGCACAACTCCAAAGCTGCAGAAGAAGGAGAACCCATGGATGAAGTATCCGGGGAAATCTCTCCCAAAGCGCAGGATGATATGGATCTCGGAGCTAACCCTAGCGTCCAGATGTCCGAAAGTACTGATCAGAGCTTAACTATAGGAAACGAACCCAAACTCGTCTTTGCTACCGGCGCTGCCAAGAAGCCAAATAAGAAGAAGAACAACAAGGCTACGGCGAAAGATCCTTTAGCTGAAGAAGTGGTTGCCGAAGATTATGAGGAAGACTCGGATGGAGCCGTAATCCTAGACGAGCCGAAGGAAACTCCGGTTGATGGATACGTGATTACTGCTGGTGCTCGTAAACTCATCGGAGACGCGTAACAACGCCAATCCCTACTGCTGTAGAGCTTACACCTGTAGAATTGGAAGACATGGCCCAAGCCGTAGAAGCGCGTCATCAAGTACTCCTGGATGAGGCTAACAACCTCAAGGGAGAAAAGAAGCGTGTTGCATCTACGGAGAAGTTCATCTCTTTGCAGCACCAGAAGACCCGGAAAGGCTCCGTGCGAACCAACAAATATCTGGCGGTCCACAAGATCCTCTTTGAGGGAGATCCAGGAGCACCTTGGCTCGACAACAAGGGAGATCTGGTGTATTCAACATAAGTGGAAAATACCATTGTGGCTCGAGGTATCCTGGCGAACAATCAAAACCCATATCAAGTCCGGTTAGGCGTAAAGCTACTTACCAAGGGTCTTGAGCAACAGAAGTTTGCGAAGTCTAGGAGCGGAAAATTGGTCTCTAAATCCGACAAATGTCACATGGATCTGACCTGGGATGATATTAGGCCTCGACGGGACCTGGGAAGATAACTACTCAAGAACCAAATATTCAGGGCAACATCACAGAGCCGCACGTGATTAGAGTAATGTTGCTCCAGCCGCAGAGTGAGATGCAGTTGCAGCAATGGTTCTGAGACACCCTCCCCGGCGAGAGTCGAACAATCGTAGGGAAGACGAAAAAGAGCAACGTCGGGAGGAGGACCAACAAAGGATGCCACCTCCTAGACATACAAGCCGTTCGGCTGAACCTCATCACAACGAGGGAAACAAAGGACGAAGGAACGACAGACAACATGCCGAGTCTAGCCGACAGGGGGCTCGTCATAGTCAAGACCCTCCCTGGAACCGGAATAACGATGCTCCGGATGGAGGCTGGCGCTAGCCGGAAACAATCCACCTACACCACCATCTCCACCAAGCAGCCATCACAACGGCTCTCGAGGAGGCCAAGAAGGGCGTCGTGGCGGAGGAGGTGGTGGTAGATGCAGAAGTGTGGCTCTAAGGCAACGTAGCTACAACAAACAACCAAGACAGCATTCTCTATCACCAAGTGACACGAGACACCGGATCAACTCTAACATAGAGGCGCGGCGTTACGAGTCAAAAAACGTCTATGTGGGTCCAAATGCTTCGGACCGCGCATCCGAGAAACAAGATTCCCAGAAGGATTCGCTATCTCAAGACACATCCAGCCCTACGACGGTGTGGCTCGGCCAGATACTTGGCTCCAGGATTGATGCATCACCAAAGGCGGAAATAGCCCGGTCGCAGCCCGGTGTCTCCCCCTTATGCTAAGGAAGATGGCATGATCATGGCTCAATGAACTTCCGGAAAACACCATCCATAACTGGTATGACATGCAAAGTGCGTTCTTTCATAACTTCGAAGGCACATATCGGAGGCCCTGTACGCTAGGAGACCTATAGCATTGCACCCAGAAAGCCGGATTGAAACCAAGTACTCCTGTGAAGGAGTAAACGTTAAAACTGCGATTGAAGCTTTCATTGCAGGACTACCAATTTGTTTACTGCGTCACCACTTGAAGTGCAACAAGTTCACTCATTTGGGAGAGATGATAGAAATGACGAGCAAGTATGTAGACATCGATGATGATGCAGAAGAACTACTGAACGTCCTGGCTATACCACAATCAGTAAAACAGCCGAAGCAACAAGCTCAGAAGCGCAAGAATACATCGGAAGAAAGCCCAATGCGCAAACAGCGGTTGTCACTTCTACTTTCAGGTCTGGAGGACGAGGAGGGCGCGGAGGCGGCCGCGGACGCGGTCGTTGGACGTCAAGGGTCCACGGTAGAGGAGACCAGCAACCTGGCAAAACCTACTCCTGGGCCGGCAATGTCAACAATCCGTGTGTGCATCACTTAGATGCCAATGGGGGCTCATCCCACACAAACACCGAGTGTCATTTCAATGATGACATCAAGAAAGACGATTCCGCTGGCTACAGGGCTAAGCGGAAGAAGGGAAAGAAGAATCCCGAAAGGAAAAAGATACCAAGGAAGATTCCGACATGGAGGAAGCAGAACCTTCAAATCCCAAGTCGGATGGAAAGATGAACTTCCCAACAAAGAAAGACACTTATGTCACTTTCCTTGGATCTCATCCAGCTAAGGTCAAGAAAGCAGTCTTGCATGAGCTCAATGCAACTGTTCTAGTTGTCCCTCAATTCTTGGACTGGTCAGAAGTGACAATGACCTTTGACTGTGCTGATCATCTGCCTAAGTTGCACAAGTGAGGAAAATATGCCTTAGTCGTCAATCAACTTATTGAGGGCTACGGTTTCTCCAAGACTCTCATGGACGGTGTCAACAGCATCAACATTCTATACATCAAAACGCCGCATCAGATGAGGATCTCGAAAACTCAGCTGAATCATATCTCTGTGATCTTTCATGGAGTTGTCCCATGAAGACAAGCAAATTCCCCGGGAGAGATCACTTTGGATGTTACCTTTGAAACTCCAAAGAACTACCGGATGGAAGCACTTTCCTTCGAAGTGGTCCCGTTCAAGAGCGCATACCATGCTATATTCGGACGGCTGGCTTACTAGCTAGTCATGGCTCGTCCGTGTTACATTCATAATATGATGAAAATTCCAGGTCCCAACAGCGTGATCACCATCAGGGAGACCCAAAGAAAGCGCGAGAGTGCGAGGACGGAAATGCCGCCTTTGCTGAAGACATGTTGCACGCCCAGGAGTAACAGGAGATCAAGAAGACCATCGACCTGTCCGAGATGCCCGTGACGAAGAAGGAGGTTACAATGCCGACTTCGGAGTTCAAGGCATCAGAAGAGACGAAGACGATGCCGTTGAAGGATGATGACCCCTCCAAGGTGACCCAGATAGGTAGGTTTAGATAGCGCATAGGAAAGCGCGCTCGTCAAGTTCCTCCAAGCAAATCAAGATATCTTCGCATGGCAGCCATCTGACATGACCGGAGTACCTAGGGAACTTGCCGAGCACTCTCTAAATGTACACCCAAGCGCTAAACCCGTCAAACAGTCCCAACAACATTTTCGCAATGAAAAGCGAAAAGTAATAGCTAAGGAACTAGCCCGGCTAGAGTTAGCCAGATTCATAGAAGATGTCATCCACTCTGAGTGGTCGGCCAATCCTTTAATGGTCCCTAAAAGGGACACCACTGATTTAAGGATGTGTGTTGATTATACCGCCTTGAATAAGGCTTGTCCCAAAGATCAGCTTGCTATTCCTAGAATTGATCATGTTATCGATTCTACGGCAGTCTCGGAACTCTTTCTCGACGCATATTCCGGTTATCACCAAATCTGGATGAAGGAATTAGACAAAGTCAAAACTTCATTCATAACCCCCTTAAGAACCTTCTATTTCATTATGATGCCTTTTGGGCTCAAGAACGCAGGAGCTACGTACCAGAACACTAAGCAGCGTTGCCTCCACGATCAAATCGGATGCAATGTACATGCATATGTGGACGACATAGCGGTGATGTCAAATAAGAAGGAAAATTTGATTTCCGACTTGGAGGAAACGTTCGCCAATCTACGCAAATACAACATAATGCTTAATCCGAAGAAGTGCTTCTTTGGAATACCAGCCAGAAAATTGTTAGATTTCATCGTGTCACAAAAGGGCATAGAGGTGAACCGTGACAAAATCAAGGCTATACTCAATATTTCTAGGCCAACTCGCCTGAAGGCATTGAAATACTAACTGGTTGCATTGTTGTAGTCAGTCGGTTTGTAAGCCGGCTCGGTGAAAGAGCCGCACCACTCTACAAGCTCCTGAAAAAGACCAAAAAGTTCGTTTGGATTGATGAAGCTGAAGCTGCACTACAAGACCTAAAAGCAGTACTCTCGTCTGCTCCTATCCTTTGAGCACCAGAACCTCGCGAACCGATGTTGCTCTATCTCGCTATGACAAAAATAGAGTCATCAGTGTCGTCATGGTGGTGGAAAGACCAGAGGAAAAATAGGAACACCTAGTGCAGCG
The DNA here is from genome assembly GCA_910589775.1 of Avena eriantha. Lineage (NCBI taxonomy): Eukaryota > Viridiplantae > Streptophyta > Magnoliopsida > Poales > Poaceae > Avena > Avena eriantha. Next base: position 492,064,588 of record OU342742.1, read on the forward strand.
TCTGACTTATTACCTCAGTGAAGTCCTAACTAAATCAAAGAAGCGGTATCCGCACTATCAAAAGCTGGCTTACGGTGTGTTCTTTGCATCTCGGAAGCTACAACATTATTTTCAGGAGCATAATTAACAACAACGATGCTACTGGACGTGTCGCAAAATGGGGAATAGAGGTTTCATCTTTCGACATTGAGTACAAACCTCGTACAACAATCAAATCCCAAATCCTCGATGACTTTGTCGCTAATTGGATAGAGACAATGAAAAATATGACCCTCCCGGAGTCGGAATACTGGACCTTGCATTTTGACTGAACTAATGCGCTCGGGAGCTCGGGGGCTGTCGTGGTGCTCAAATCACCCCGAGGTGATAAACTTTTCTATGTGTTGCAGATCCAGTTCATGGCAACAAACAACATTGCCGAATATGAAGCACTGCTCCATGGAATCCGGATTTCTAAGGATATCGGCATCCGACGACTAATGTGTTATGGAGATTCGGATCTTGTTACTCAACAAGTGTCAGATATCTGTAATGCAAATAAACACATGGCAGCATATAGGGCTATAGTGGATGAACTAGGTAAATCGTTCGAAGGGTTTGAAGTCCAAGACATCCCTCGAACAGAAAACGGGGAAGTAGACGCACTATCTCGGATATGCTCTGTATGGAAAAAGGTCCGGATGGAGCTTTTTTCGAGCACCTTAGAGTTCCCTCTATCGCAGGAGTTGATGAGGAGTATCCGACCAAATCCGACTCAACTTTAGTAGCAGTTCTGGCTGTAATTCCCAGCTGGACTCAACCCTACCTTGATTTCCTGGTAGATGGAAAATTACTCGAAGATGAGCTTCTGAGATGGCAGATCGTCTGACGAGCAAAAACCTATACAATAATAAGTGGTGAGCTCTATAAGCGGAGTGTATCTGGGGTCTTTCAGCGATGCGTATCTCTAGAAGGAGTGGAAATCCTAAGGGAAATTCACGAAGGCAAATGCGGTCATCATGCTACAGCGAAATCTTTAGCGGCAAAAGATTTCAGACATGGATTTTTTTGGCTTATAGCCAAGGCAGATGCCGAACGGCTGGTCAAGACGTGCAAAGGCTGCCAAAAATATGCCAAACAAGCTCATGTTCCGGCTGAGCAGCTGTGAACAATACCTATAACATGGCCCTTCATAGTCTGGGGGCTAACATGGCAGGACCATTTAAACGGGCTCCAAGTGGATTTACTCACCTCTTAGTGATGGTGGATAATTTCACAAAATGGATTGAGGCTAAACCCGTTACAAGTTGTGATGGAGCAATAGCCAGAAGATTTGTCGAGGATGTTATAATCCGATACGGTTATCCACTAGTATTATCATAGACAACGAGAGCAATTTTTCTATGGGAGAACTTGCCGAATTCTGCGACGAACAAAATATCCGGCTTGACATTGCGTCAGTCGCACATCCACAAGCTAATGGACAAGTCCAAAGACCAAATGATTTAATCCTACAAGGCCTCAAACAAAGACTCGAAGTACCACTTCGTCAGGCTGAGGGGGCTTAGGCAGATGAGTTACCATCTATGATATGGAGCTTGAGAAGAACTCCTAATAGGTCGATTGGATACACACCCTTCTTCTTGGTCTATGGTGCACAAGAAGTTCTTCCTAGTTATTTGATTCATACTTCCACCCGAGTTGCTATGTATATTGAAGAGGATGCCGAAATTTCTCGACAAAATGATCTTGATTTAATCGAAGAAGTTCGCGTCGTTGCTGAGATGAGATCAACAACCTATCAGTAGAAGTTATGCAAGTATCATAGCCAGAGAGTTAGAAACTGATCTTTCAATAAAGGTGATTTGATTCTCTGGCTTGTGCACAAAAGAAAGCACAAACTTTCCCTAGTATGGGAAGGGCCCTTTTTAGTTAGCCGAGTATTGCACAATGGTTCTTACTATGTAACTGATATGAGGCCAGTCAAAGAAAAACCTGCTACTAAGAAGAGAAAGAGAGCTAAGGTAGTACAGACCCGGAAGAATTAGACAGACCATGGAATATTGCTCAGCTACGTCCCTTTTATTCTTAAAAAATTATTTCCTTGTAATCATATATGTGTACATGATCAACGAGAAATAAAGTATTGGTAACCTCAATATTTTCTGAGAAGTTTTATATTACCATATTATTTCCAAATGATCATGTCACAATCAAAAATCCTAGAATATTTGAAAGTATTTTATGCTCATGTTTGTTCTGGTTATATTTTCGATTCTAAAAATGCTACCTTCGGGTATAAATCTAAATTTTCTAGTCTATACTTGGGTTCTTTATCTGATTACCGGATGTGGCCATTTTCTGAGTAGTAAATTGTTCGTACTAGAAGCTGACTTTGTTTTCGAGTTTAAACTAGTTTAGAATTGAGCTCCGTTGCTCGGCAAAGTTTCTGTGTTGAAAGTTTGCCGGCTCACGAAACGAATGAGGCAGAAAGCCAGATAAGCGATAAGTATAGACAAAACAAAAAGTGCTTATGTAAAAATCTCAGGAACGTCAAAATAAAGCCAAAAGTGCTAAATAGAAGCACCAGTACTTGCAAATCTTAGCCCTAGCAAAAATATTATACTACTTATTACAATCCTATTGTTTCAGAATAACACATTGTTTTTATGGCACTTTACGATGGAAGAAGAGAGGTAGGAGCTGCCGGCTCACTGGAGACAACGCCTTTGCCTTGATATCTTTCCGAGACATGGAAATCGGATGCGTATTGCTCGTTGTCAGAAACTTCGGCTGTTTCTTTGGCAGGCGGAGGAGGCATTTCCACGCGAGATAAGAAGGGCGTGTCGTAGCTGGTCAAATCAGCTACATGACATCCATAACCGGCATAGGAGTCCATGATGGCCTTGATATCTTGCTCATGTCCGTCTTCATCCACAGTAGAATAACCCCTGGTTACTTGCTAGATTTGCATGCTTCCATGGTGGCTCATAACCATGGTAAGGGCATTATGTGTTGCGGTTCGCGCATAAGACATGTTCTAATCTTGGATAAGCTGGGGCATCTCCTTTGCCTTATCTCGTGCCTCAAAGGCGGACATTGTATTCATATCCGAAACTTTGAGAACTTCGCCAATATCCTCCAATGACTGGTGGAAATCGTGAAGCAAATCACCGACTTCTATAAGCCAGCTGGTGCGAGACTCGGTGGAGGAAGAATCCAGTAAGTTTAAAGTAGCTGCATATAAAAAAGAAAGTCATAAATATATCCAAATTCTTACGAATCGGAAAGAACTAGAATTCAGAGATAGGAAAATTACCGAAGATGGAATCATCAACTTTGGTCTTCTCTACTCGAAGACTCTGGAGTTCATCCTGGGAGCTTGGGTGATGTCCTTTTCTCTGAATAACTCATCATGGAGATCCGAGATTTTCTGATCCTGGATTGCAATCTTTCGATCACGTTCTTCGCTGGCCATAGAAGAGGATTCAAGAATGCTAGCAATGCTTCACTCTTGATCCACCTTAAGCTTATTCAGCTCCCGCCATAAGTCGGCGTTCTCCACCTCCAGGGTTTTGAAGTTCTCGGCCTCTTCAATCATTTTACATGACTGTTTGACTAGTTCTGTAAACAAAAAGAAACAACTGAATGAGAAATTTGACCATGGAAGCAAAAATAGCAGGGTTAAGTATTGAAATGATTACCTTTAGCCTCATCCTTGGATATCTTCAATTGAGCATTTTCAAGAAGGAGAGCTCTGATCTCTCTCCGCTTATTGCAAATATACTTCAATAATTCTTGGTTATAAGCATTAACTTTCTATAAGTCAGAATAATACCCAGAGTCATAAGTCTACTAAAGACTCGGGCTAATTTTAACTAATATCAGCATGAGCCTTGGGGGCTACACTAGTTTGTTCTTTGGCATCCTATGAAAGCATAAATTTGGATTGTCTATCCAACTTCATGCTTGGGGGCTAGGGGATATGATATGAAATAAATAAATAAAGTGAGTTCGAATTCCGATTTACATATTGTTCATGAGTAAGCCTTCTTAGACTCATGTTCACCTCGGTAACCTTCTCGGCAAGAGTCAGCGGGATTATTGGTGGTGGCGGAGCCACGCCGGCCTTCAACTTCTCCTCACGAAGACGAACTTGGTCAAGGAGCTCGGAGTACTTGATGTCCTCGGCTTCTTGTGCCTCTTCCTCGGTGGTGATGTTCTGTCTCTCCAAACATTGTTGAGCCAACTTTTGTATCTCTTCTACAGTTTTCTGAGTAATGCCAAGTTTGGCGATACCTGGATTTCTAAGAAGGTTATCAGCGAAAACCTATGCTGAGGGATCATTACCCTGTACGGTTTCACCCTTATTAAGTGCCGAGTCACCCAAGGTGACGTCGGTCTGCGAACCAAGGTTCGCTGGCTCTGAATGTTGAGCCGGATCTTCCACAACAGACGGAGAAGGAGTAATCTTCGGTGTTGTAGAAGCCTTTGGGGCAGGAGTTGGAGGCACTATGGCTGGAGAAGTCAAATTTAACTTTTACAGGCGCAGGGGCTTTGCCGAGCTCCCCTTCAACTTGCCCTTGGTGAGATGTTTAGGCCTGAGGAGGTAATATAACAAAGATCGTTACATTTCAGAAACAATGAGAAAAAAATACAAAGACCTTTTGAGGAAAGGTACCTCTTCACAACGGGCACTTCCTTTGTGAGTTTTGCACTTTTGGGTAAGCGCGTCCGGCATTGCAATTAGGTCTCCATCATCCTGAGAGAGCTCAGGAGGATATCCCTCGAGAGTACCAAGCTCCGACTCGAGGAGGTTAGCAAGCTGAAAATATGAAATACCTCAGTATTGCAAAAGGACACAACAATGTATAGATGAACACATATTCGAGTAATTGCTGGAAAACATACTGGTGTCACGGGATCGTCAGCTGTATGCATATCCAAGGAAAGCTCCGGAATCTTCCTCTCGATCCGCTCCTTGATCAACCATTTGATCCGAGACTTGTAGTCCTTATCCGAATAATATTTGGAGCAGATCCGAAGAGAGTCCGTCTTGCTCTTGGTGATTGAGTGCATAAGTCGGTCGCCATGATGTTGCAGAGGCTGAATCTAGCACACCAACCAGTAGTGGAACAAATTGGATCCTTTTAGACCCTTGTGCTTCATCCAATATTCGATCCGCCTCTTAGCAAGAAGCATATCGTCATTAAGAGTCGGAACATCTACGTCCTAGGACTCTTGCGGCGTGGTGGCACCATCAACAAAAGTCGGCAAAGCGGTGGCTTTTCCGGGAGCTGGTTTGTCCTTATGGTAAAAGAACGTGGACGGCCAATTTTTCACAGACTCACTAGCCTTAATCCTAGGACAGACTCGCTCTCTCCTAAAAGAAAATCTAATAGTCCTGCTGATGTAAGGAACATCCGCTGTGATGGAATTTCTCCGAGTATGAAAATAATACTGGAAAAGAAGAAGACTCGTACGAATGCCGAGATACCCCTCACACAAATATGCGTATGCACTCATTTCTAAAAGTGAGTGTGGGAGGAGATTGTGGAGTTGTACTGCATAGTGATCTATAACCTCAGAAAAGAAATCTTAGGGAGGAAAGCTCAAACCTCAGTCGAGGTGGGTGCTGAAGTGCACTCGCTCGTCGGTGTTGGGGGTGGGGATGGTTTGTCCGAAGCCGCTCCGCCAGTCGCCGGCACGGAGGAGGCCTTCCTTCTCGACGACACGGAGCATGGCATCATCGAGGGGAAGGAAGAGGCACTCGCGCTAGTAAGGAAGAAGGAAGAGATCTTGACCCCTTATATCCCTCACCTGCGTTGAGATTCATGCAAAGATAAACAGTAACCATACCACACATCGTGGAAGGAGATGGGTAACCTCCTCGTGAGGATTACGCCGCCTCAACCTCCGTGCACGCATTAAAATAATGCCTCGGTTCCGCAAAAGGCGGACCCACCAACTGTCATGCTAACAGGAATGTCTGTCAGTGACGTGACTTGACCTTAACTGATGTTAGGTTACGTCAGAGACCTAGTTCCGTCTTAAGTTTGAATTTCAGGCTAGAAACTCGAATAATGTACTCATAGGTCCGACTCAATTTGATACTCGGATCCTATCCTTTCTTTTGAAGTTTCAGGAACCCTTCAAGTTTCTACAAGACGAAGATGAATCAAGCTAGATGATGGTGAAATCTGACTCTAGATCTTGGAGGCTTCCGGGGGCTACTATTGGGGATATACTTTCCAGGTATCCTCACCGTGCCTCACTAACCAGGGTGGCCCACTTTGGGTTAGAGCTTTGCTTCACGGGCGTCATAGTCAGGGAGAAGAGATGGAGTCTAGTCCGACTACGGGAAGGCCTAGAAGATGTATCGACATAGGCATGTAGTGTTACTTGTAGTTCAAGATGTAATTTGTAACCGACGCTTAGTCATAGCTGGATAGGTCTCTCCTGTAAACCCTAGTCCAGATATCTATATAAGTCGTCCTAGGACAAGCCTTTAGAGCACCCCTCAATAGTCTACAATCTCAACTCGCGTACGCGAAACCCTTGTAACACATATCCCGGCTCTGCCGTATTACTGGATTGCTAGTAGGAGTAGGATCCGTCCAAAGCCGGGGGATTTGCACCTAGGTAGACTTATGTGCTCACCGTCCCGGAACACCGTACGTCTCACACCCCTCTCTTCCGCATGCCTCGAGGAGCCCTCATGCCGTATTTGTCATCAATCTAAGGACATAGAAGATTACCGACAACATGTGCTTGATCTTTATGGATCCTTGGTCACTTAGCCATTGCATGTGGTAGGGGTGCTTATGAGGATGAAGGGTGGGGTTTAGCTTTTCACACAACTAGGTACGAGCAAGGTTGTGGAAACTCCCTCCATCGATGATCACCTTGATAGATTTCCCATTGATGATGACACGGGTTTGGAAGATGTTTGAATGCTGATCTTCATACTATTGTGGTTGAGTTGTCAAGATTCTTGTGACGACTAGCGATAGACTTGCGTCATGTTCACACATGAGGAGTTCTTGGTCATGTTCCACACATTGCCTTGTCATTGCTTCTTTGACTCTTGCATGGAATTCATCTTCACTCAAGTACTCTTCGTCGCCATTGTGATGGATTAACAATACTTTCTTGTTTCCACACGTGGCCGACTTGTGTCATTTTCCACCACACTTGTAGAATTCGTTGTTGAATGGCAGGTCATCCTTTGTGTATTTGCCACTTGGGGCGTTTTTCCTTGAGGAAGTGTGGGCTTGAAGGAAGGCTTGGAGGTACTTGAGGAGCTTACATTAAAGGTTGTTGGTGTAGCGGGTGAAGCTTGCTTGTAGGTGAAGTATGTCTTGGGCTTGCTGTACTTGATGTCCTCTTGTACTTGATGTTCGACCTTTATTGCAGTGTGCACAAGCTCAACCATATCGTTGTATGTTTGAAACTCGATGGTGCGCTTGATTGGATTGTTCAAGCTAATGAGGAAATGTGCCATTGTTTGCTCCTTGTGCTCTTCAATGTTGGCGCGGATCATGTTGAGCTCCATTTGCTTGAACTACTCTTCCACCGTCTTTGTCCCTTGACTAAGTGATTCTAGCTTGTTGAAGAGGTCAGTGTGTAGTGGGAAGGAACAAAGCGGGATCTCATATGAGCCTTCATGTCATGCCAAGTTGTGATTGGAGGTTCTTGATACGTCCAAAATGTATCTACTTTCCCGAACACTTTTGCTATTGTTTCTCCTCTAAACTTGTGTGATTTGGATACAACTAATGTGGACTGACATTGTTTTCAGCAGAATTTCCTTGGTGTCCACTTTTTGTGCAAAAAACCAACTATCAGGAAAAATCCCGGAAAATATGCCAAAAATCCTATTTCACCCGAAGACTCCAGGAGCCAGAATACGAGACGGAGAAGAGCCAGGGGGTGGCCACACCACCTGGTGGCGCGGGCCAGGCTAGGCCACGCCAGGGGGTGGTGTGGGCCCCCTAGGCACCCCCTCGTCATCTCTCTTCGCCTATAAGGAGCCTTCTGACCTAAGAACTTCGGGGGGTTCGACATTTTTCCAGAAGGAGTTCCGCTCCGCCGCCACCATCAGATTCAACGAAACAACACCAGAAACTCCGTTCTGGCACCCTGCCGGGACGGGGAATTGGAGGTGATCATCGCCATCATCATCACCAATGCTTCTCCATCGACCGTCCATGTTTCCCCCATCTATGAGTGAGTAATTCCCCACTGTAGGCTTTGGGGATGGTAGGGATTGGATGAGATCGTTCATGTAATGGCATCAGATTGTTAGGGCATGGTGCGTAGTATCTTTTATTAGTGCTTTATGACTTTGTTGCGACTTGTTGTGCTTAATTCTTGTCACTAGGGCCCGAGTGCCATGATTTCATATCTGAACATGTTATTGATTCATTATGATAGTATTGTTTTTGGTCTTATCTGCAAGTTGTATACACACGTTGTTGTCCGGAACCTATGGCCCCGAAGTGACAAAAATCGGGATAACCAGAAGGGAATGGCTTTGATGTGAGGATCACATGTGTTCACGGAGTGTTAATGCTTTGCTCCGGGGCTCTATTAAAAGGTGCACCTTAATTGCCAGTAGTTCCCTAGAGGCCCTGGTGCAAACGGGCTGGCAGGACAAAAGATGTTGTGCAAGTTCTCATTGCGAGCATGTATGACTATATATGGAACACATGCCTAGGATTGTCTAGTACTTGGATGCTTTATCTTATTTATCTGCAATTGCCCTATGTTCTGATTGCTATGTGAATTTTCTTGTCCATGCAACACCCGTCCATCCATCCCTATGCCTACCGCACTCGAATCCCACTGTTTACTGGTTTTGTTACTACTGTATTTACTTTGCTACTGTCGCTACTTTACTATTCCTACTACAAAACTATTGCTACTGATAAACTGTTGTCAGCAAGATTGTTTCCAGGTACAACTGAATTGACAACTCAGTTGTTAAGTCTTATAAATATTCTTTGGCTCCCCTTGTGTCGAATCAATAAATTGGGTTTCACTTCCCTCGAAAATACTGCGATACACCCCCTATACTTGTGGGTCATCAAGATTATTTTCTGGCGCCGTTGCCGGGGAGCATAGCTTTATTTATTAAGTTCACTTGGATTCTCTATTGTTCGTTGCTATCCATCCATCATGGGAAAGTCTCGTGATGGAAAAGTTCCTATCTAAACACTTCTGCAGCTCTTGATTCACCGTCTGTTATGAGTAAGTTCCTTACACCACCACATACACATGGTACACACACTGCTACTACTGCTGAATCTGAAACTTCTGATGCTTATGATGCTGCTTCTACTGTGCTTGATAAGAGTGGTTCATTAGGTCCTTTCCTAGATGCTACGATTTCTAGAACTATAGCTAGAAATACCAAAACTCCTAATGAAGACACTACCACACCTGTTAGCTCACTTGAGTCTAGTGAGAGTTATGATATTGAAGATGGTTATGTTGAGATGACTGATGAATTTATTAAAGAATGTAAAAACACCCATGATAGGAGTGCTGCTAAGAGTCTCCTTGAGAGGCGTACTATTAGACCCAAATTGTCTCCTGATGCTAAGTTTGCTGCTTCTCCCATAAACATTATAGATGAAGATTATGATTTCTCTCTCGATCTATCTTACATAGCTATTGTCGAGAAAGAACCTTTTTGTGGGACTAAGAATGAATGTGCGGTAGCACATATGAATGAACTTTCTACCATGAGTAGCTTGTTTTCTGATGATATTAAGATGCGTACTTACTTTGTTGCCATGATCTTCCCTTTTTCACTGAAAGGAGAAGCTAAAACTTGGTTTAGTAATTTACCTCCTGGATCTACTGATAGCCCTCAGTGATTGATTAGTACTTTCCTGCAGAAATATTTTCCTCCTAGTGCTAGACATGCTATTTTGCAGGAACTTTTTGATTTTAAACAGGGAGAAAAAGAGGTATTGCCCGAATCTTGCGCAAGGTTTTGTGCTTTGATTCACGCACAGGCTGGAAGTCCATTACCTAAGATTGAGCTTCTTGATATATTTTATAATGGACTAACTAAAGAATCTAGGACATACCTAGATAGTTGTGCTGATTGTGTTTTCAGGAATAGGACTCCTAAGCTGAGGAATTAATGGCTAAAATAAGTAAGAACTATGAAGATTGGACTCCTCCTAAACAAGCTATACGTGAAGTAATTGTACCTGAACCATCTATTCCGGTGCCTATTCCAACATCAAAGAAGAGGGGAGTTATTGAATTAAATGATGAAGTGATGAGGGAAGCTAAGAAATGTCTTAAGGAGAAGGGAATTAAAGCTGCATATGTCAAGAATTTACCTCCTATAGAAGAATTATGTAAGCCTATTCCCTACTCATCCACTATTGAGGTACACTCTCTCCAACACTTTGATGAAGGTGATATCCCTTACTCTAAACCTCTTGATCAATGCTTAGAAGAATTCGATATCTTTATTGTTAAGCAAGATCACTTTAATAAAAGGGTGCAAAATCATCTAATGGAAAACACTAGAGCTATTGTTGAGTTGAAAGATATTGTGGAAAGAACCTCTAATGATGTTAAAATGATTGTTAAACACTTTCAAATGGTCCAAACTCAAATAGATCAACTCGTTAAAGTGAAAAAAGACTTGCTAGTTAATGCTGCTAAAGAAAAACATGCTTGTGAAATTAGAACTAGAAGTGGTGCTGCTACCCAGGATCCTATATATCCTGAGGGGCATCCCAAAAGAATTGAGCAGGATTCTCAACAAGCTAAAAATAGTGGTTCTACTCGTAAGAAAAGGAAAAATAAACATAAAATTGTTGTAGAACCCTCTAAACCTGCTATAGATCCTAATAGTATATCTAAATCTGATGCTGAAACTGAAAGTGGTAATGAAGAAAATGAAGTTCCTAATGAAGAAAAAGTTGAAGAAGAACCTGAAAACCACACTAAGAATACTAAATACACCAAAGAAGATTTTATTGCTAAGAAACATGGTAGTGAAAGAGAACCTTGGGTCCGAAAACCTATGCCTTTTCCTGATAAGAAACACAAGTCAAAGAAGATGAACATTATAATAAGTTTTGTGATTGGATGAAGCCTTTATTCTTGCAAATTCCTTTGACTGATGCTATTAAATTGCCTCCTTACTCAAATTATATGAAGGATATTGTCTCGAATAAAAGGAAGATCCCTAATGAAGAAATTTCTACTTTGCTTGCTAATTATTCCTTCAATGGTAAGGTTCCTAAGAAACTTAGAGACCCAGGGATTCCAACTATCCCTTGCTCTATTAAGAATAGTTATGTTAGAACTGCTTTGTGTGATTTGGGAGCTGGAGTTAGTGTTATGCCTTTCTCTCTCTATAAGAGGCTTCAGCTTGAAAAATTAATACCAACAGATATATCTTTGCAAATGGCTGATAAATCTACCACTATTCTTGTGGGTATATGTGAGGATGTACATGTTCAAGTGGCTCATAATTGCTTGATATTAACTGATTTTGTTGTGCTTGAAATGCCCAAAGATGATAATACGTCTATTATGCTTGGGAGACCTTTTCTTAATACTGCAGGAGCTGTTATTAATTGTAATCAAGGAAAGGTGACCTTCAATGTTAATGACAACGAACATACTGTCTATTTCCCCAAAAAGATTGAAATGACTTATGGTTCAAATTCAATTGAACATGTTGAAGGCATTCAAGTTGGAGAAATATATTGTCCCATACCAAGAGAAAAATTTGAAACTATTATGATTGGGACCATTGCTATCAAGGTTGAGGTAACATAATCATTAGTGGAATACAAAGTTTTGTCTCATATGCAATTGTTTTGGTAGCAAGACTTGATCAAACTTGTTAACAAAGGATTCCATTGAGCGAAGCAATGATTTCATGATGATATCTCTGTTTATTTCTATCCTTTGCATTTTGGTTTTTGCTTTCGTTTAGTTTTGTTTTTGTTGTTAGTTGCTTGCATGTTAGAACTTCTGTAGTTCTAGCCTTGTTTTGTCCTTGCATCATGTTTCCAAAAAAAAGAAAAAAAATTTGTCTGTCAGAAAAATCATTCTTCTATGACTGAAAAATGCCCAAAAATAAAGTGTCTCGAAAAAGTCCAGAAATTCATATTAATTTTTTACGTGAAAAAGGGGCAGAGGAGTACTTGGGAGGTACCAGGGGGACCCACCAGGCAGGCACACCACATGGTGGCGCGGGCAACCTTGGGTGGCGCCATGCCCTGGTGTGGGCCACCCCTGCTCCCCCCACTAACTCTCTAACCTGCCACTTTCTTCTCTCTCCCGAGTAAGCTCTAGTTCATTGCTCAAAATCGCTTTCTTGCTACGCTTGCTCTCGATTTTTTTCGATCTCCTTGCTCAGCCCATCTTTCTTGCTAAAATTTGGAGCATTTGTTCCCTGGTATGTGACTCCTCCCCTTGTTCAAGTAGATTTGTGTTTACTGGATTATATCTTGAGTATTTTGCTGCTGTAGGTGACTCGTTTTGAGAGCTTGTAAGCTTGTTTGATACTTATAGATATAGTTTTGATGCATGTTTAGGCCTCTTGCAAGTCCCTATGAGTAGAATCCTTCATTGTATTTACTTTGCAATCACTTGTTTAATAGGTGTTTAAGTTTCAGAATACCAAGCATGAACAACCATACTTTTGGAGAGATATTTGAGAGTGATGCACCTAGGAGGTCGAGGCCCTCAAGAATAGCCTCTCAAGCTAGTCCATCATACAATGAAGATCTCATTGCAACTCGTATTAGTAGTGAAAGGGATGATGGGGATGCTCACCCATCCTCTTTTCCTTGTTTTACTTTCTTACGAGCTGCAGGTATTCTTGATGATTTCTTGCTACTGATTGAGAGGGTTGGTTTGACCTCGTATATGCAAGATGAAAGTGCGCAATACACTATGCTCACCAAAAATTTTGTTGAGAGCCTCACGTTTACTAACACATCCTATCAGTCGACTGTCTCTTTTAAAATCTATAATCTGCCCTTCACCATGCCTTTGGAGAGATTTTGCAGTATTGTAGGTGTACGCATGACAGGGACTGTGAAGAAAATTCAAGGGCGACCCGCTGATTTGTTGGAGCTTTACCGAGGGGTGACCAATGATGATGACCGCGTGGCGTAGCACGGAAAGATAAGAAATATCCAACTCCCTGCTCTTATATACTTTGCATATTATCTTTCTACTAGTGTACTTGGTAGGGAGAACACAAGTAATATCTCCAACTATCATTTAGCATTCCTTGCTGTTGCGCTTAACAATGATACTCGGTACAATCTTGGCTCGCTTATTGCTCGCAGCCTAGCTGCTAGGGGGCCTATCTATGGGGGCATCATTGCTTCGCGTATAGTCAATGCATTAGGTATTTAAGTGGATCCTATGATGCTATGCTGGCACCACAGAGGCTTGACCTTGTTGCTATGAAAACTCATCACTTTGTCACCGCTACTTCTGATTTGAACAGTCTAGTATATAAGATGCTTTTCACTGACGGGGATGAAAGGGAGATCCTTTTTCCATAGCCTGCTTTGTTTAGTGTTCACAGGAGACCCTGGTCGGGCTCCAAGGAGGAGGTGGACGAGCAGCTTCGCTTGCTGGGTTTCCACGAGCAGAACCAGGAGGATGTTCCCTCCTATGATTACTCTACGCATTACGGAGGTACGTACTCGAGCTCGCACCAGGATGAGGGGACCTCTTCGTCATACCAGGGTGACACTTCATCCTGGCCAGCTTGGGATTGATACCCACTTAGGCCAAAAGCCTAAGCTTGGGGGGAGGTACGCCGACACCGCACTCATCTCCATATCATGTTGTGTCGGTACTTTGTATATTCATGTTTTCGTTCTCTTTTTAGTTTTCGTTCTTCTTTGCTTTTGCTTTCTAAATCACAAAAAGACCAAAAATATTTCTGTTGTTTCTCTTTGGTTTGCTTCTTCTTTTTGCCTTGGTTTGTTTTTCCCATTTTGCTTTGTTTGAACTATTTGAAACACCCAAAAAGATTTTGCTTTGTTTGTTTTTCCTTTTTGGTTCTTGCTTTAAAAAAATCGAAAACACCAAAAATATTTGTTGTTCTTCTTTTGTTTTGTGAGTTTGCTACAGGGATCAGCAGTCCTCAGTGGAATATTGGTTTCATATTATTATTCAAGCCACATAAGTGAAGAGGAATAATGAGGATTAATGACAACTTGAGGCGTGGTAAGAGGCTGGTAACGAACTCTATTTGTTTTCATTTTTGTACATATACTCATCACTGTGGGCTTGCTTAGTCCGTTCAAGTAGGGTGTATGTTATCTTTGGATGCTTAGTAGTTCTTGCTTTCTTACGATTAGCTCCAGCTCGCTAATAATTTGTAGCATGTCTTATGAATGTTTGCTTGCATTGATCTATTCATAAATTGGTATGACAACGCGGTATCCTCCTCTGAATGTTTCATGTGATTGACTTGGCACATGCTCATGCATGCACATGACTGTAATAATTAGTTAAGCCTCGATGAATTATTTTTCCTTGAGGATCTTGAATCACTTTCATGCCATGAGTAGTCCTGTTTTGTTGCAAGCATGATAATGACAGCTATTGCGCTCTCGTTTGTCGCTCCCTTACTATTGCTAGCCTTCACTTTTACTGAGTATGTTTTACTCAAGTTCCCAAATCCCTGAACCAAATATTTCCAAAGTGTCCACCATACCTACCCATTAGCATCATTTGCTACTTCCATGCATATTCATTATGCCTTGTTTTCTTCGAATAAAATGTTTGCTTGTTATGAGAAAGTAAGTTAGTAAAGCTCTCATGAACTTGATGGCACACATTATTTTCTTGCACTTAATAAACCTGAACCATTGCGTCCTTCTTTGTTGCGCATATGATTGCGTTTTGTGAGTTGAAGTTAGCAGAGCCATGTATCATGGGGACCGCTTTCAACACTTCATAGGTACTTTGTACCTAGTTGATATCATGTTCTTTTGCTTATGGATCCTGGCGGTGTGAAATAAAAGTGGAACTTGTAAGATCATGGAGTTTGTATGTATGTTAGAGAAACACCTAGGCCGCTAGCCTAAGCCATGCCTAATCATGGTGGCAACTTGCAGCATAACCATAATGAGCATTCTATGAAGCATCCTCAATAAAAATCTATGCACATAGTAAATAAAAAGATCACTGAGATGCTCATTGTCTGCTTGCCTTGTTATTTTGATTATGGGATAGCTCCCGTGTCACGTGAAAGGGGTACCCCGTTGGCGGTTCTCTATGATACGTATATACTTACAATGACAAGAGCTTACTCGTGACTGAAGTTGAGTAGCATGAAGATCGGTCTTCGTAAGTAAGGGGCATGAGACTTTGATTTATAACTTGTCAAGCATATCCTCTTAGTTGTGTCAGTTTCACCTTAACCACATTAAAGATGCTTATGATAGGGGCAATGAGAGCTCAAAGCTAACGAGTACCATACTTTCAGCATTTGGAAGCCTTTGAAGTTATTCAAAACCTTTTCTTCTACTTGTTGAGTCTCCACATATTCTTTGAGCACCTTCTTGAGAGCATAGTTGTCATTCTTTGTGTTTGTTCCATTACTTGATTATTTGTGTTATGACTTTGATGCTTGTATCCTTGATATCTTTACTTCTAGTCATCACTTGAACTTCAGAGGTGCCTTGGCATTCATAATCCAATGCAAGAGAGATACCACTCTATCATACCTTTCTATGAGCATTGTAATGTTGCTTATGTTTGTGCCTCATGCTACTTATTATTCTTGAGTTGGAATCTCTTCATAGCTTGCAAAGACTATTAAGTAGACTTGGTTGCATACTCTTTATTATGAATTGTCTAAGTAGTTGATCACATTGCTGATAATATTTACATCATATGAAGCAAATGTGTTCGTGAAAGTTCTTTTATCGCACTCAGTTTTCAACTAAATTTCCTGAGGACAAGCAATAAGCTAAGCTTGGGGGGAGTTGATATGTCCAAAGCGTATCTACTTTCCCGAACACTTTTGCTATTGTTTCTCCTCTAAACTTGTGTGATTTGGATACAACTAATGCGGACTAACGCTGTTTTCAGTAAAATTGCCTTGGTGTCTACTTTTTGTGCAGAAAACCAACTATCAGGAAAAATCCAGGAAAATATGCCAAAAATCCTATTTCACTCGAAGACTCCAGGAGCCAGAATACGAGACGGAGAAGAGCCAGGGGATGGCCACACCACCAGGTGGCGCGGGCCAGGCCAGGGCGCGCCAAGGGGTGGTGTGGCCCCCCAGGCACCCCCTCGGCCTCTCTCTTCGCCTATAAGGAGCCTTCTTACATAAAAACATCGGGGGGTTCGACGTTTTTCTAGTAGGAGTTCCGCTCTACCGCCAAAACCAGATTCCACGAAACAGCACCAGAAACACCGTTCTATCACCCTGCCGGGACGGGGAATTGGAGGAGATCATCGCCATCATTATCACCATCGCTTCTCCATCGACCATCCATGTTTCCCCCATCTATGAGTGAGTAATCCCCCGCTGTTGGATATGGGGATGGTAGGGATTGGATGAGATCGTTTATGTAGTTGGCATCAGATTGTTAGGGCATCGTGCGTAGTATCTTTTATTAGTGCTTGATGACTTTGTTGTGACTTGTTGTGCTTAATGCTTGTCACTAGGGCCCGAGTGCCATGATTTCAGATCTGAACATGTTATTGATTCATTATGATAGTATTGTTTTTGGTCTTATCTGCAAGTTGTATACAGACGTTGTTGTCCGGAACCTATGGCCCCGAAGTGACAAAAATCGGGATAACCAGAAGGGAATGGATTTGATGTGAGGATCACATGTGTTCACTGAGTGTTAATGCTTTGCTCCGGTCCTCTATTAAAAGGAGCACCTTAATTGCCAGTAGTTCCCTACAGGCCCTGCTGCAAACGGGGTGGCAGGACAAAAGATGTTGTGCAAGTTCTCATTGCGAGCACGTATGACTATATATGAAACACATGCCTAGGATTGTCTAGTACTTGGATGCTTTATCTTATTTATCTGCAATTGCCCTATGTTCTGATTGCTATGTGAATTGTCTTGTCCATGCAATGCCCGTCCATCCATCCCTATGCCTACCGCACTCGAATCCAACTGTTTACTGCTTTTGTTACTACTGTCTTTACTTTCCTACTGTTGCTACTTTACTATTCCTACTACAAAACTATTGCTACTGATAAACTGTTGTGAGCAAGATTGTTTCCAGGTGCAGCTGAATTGACAACTCAGTTGTTAAGGCTTATAAATATTATTTGGCTCCCCTTGTGTCGAATCAATAAATTGGGTTTCACTTCCCTCGAAAATACTGCGATACACCCCCTATAGTTGTGGGTCATCAGTTCTTCTCTTGCGTCACGAGCAACTTGAACTTGTTCCCACCAAAGGTTGATGTAATCATAAAACTCAAGCGAAGCCATGGCAACCATCTTCTCATCTCTATAGTTGTGCATTTGGAAGATCTTGTCTACTTTGAGCGCCCATGAGAGGTATTCTTCGGGATTATTTGATCAAGTGAACTTGGACATCGTGAACTTGAGCTTGCCAAAGGTTTCTTCCTCATTGCGGTAATAGTGGTGATGGTTGCCAAGATGGTGACGGTCTTCATCTTCCATGCAATTATTGCGATGAGTTTGGTGAGCTTGTTGATGTGCTTGGGGTTGAGGAGCCTCACTTTGGGGAGGTGGATTGTGGTTCTCGCGACGTTGTGGAGGAGCTTGCTCTTGCTCTTGGAATGATTGATGATGAGGATGAGGCGCTTCGGCCTCATGAGGGTTTTGAGGATGTGGATCCTCGTGGCGTGGATGTTGACAAAGGGGATGCTCGTTCCTCGGTTGGTGTTGCGGGTTAGGCACTCGGGCCTCACGGTGAAGATCATGGTCTTTTGCCTCATGACGTGGTATGCATCGCTCAACATGTACAATTTGGCACTCCATGTCTTGATTTGGTGGATGAGGCGGCTCGTGATGACCATGGTGTCAGTGTGGACGTTCATGACGGTGATGGCGAGCTTGATCCTGCAAGTTGAAGTCATCACTTGTGATGTCAGGTATGTGTCGTGGGTGATGGTGTTGGACTTGAAGTTGTACTCGAGGTTCCACTTGTGATGTCAAGTATGGGCTTGTTTGATCACTAGTGCCCTTGCGTGATGACGGTGTCCTTCTCACCTTGGTTGGGGCCTTGAGGAGAAATCACCATCATAGCTTAATGTTGCAGCATGCCGTGGGGAAGGTACATAGTGCAAAGAGCTTCCATCTTCAACCACGGGTATCTCATTGCATCGTGGAGCACTTGGATGATGAACTTGACAAAGAGGAGAACGGTGATGCGACGAGCTTGAAGAGCTTGATGCGTGCGAGCACGGTCTTGTGTTACACGCGAGCTCGGCAATCGACCTTTTTAATTCTTCATTTTAATTGGAGAAGTTAATGTGCATGGCCCTCGTCTCTTGATGAAGGTTGTATAAGCCTTCCGCATTTCATGCATTTATTGTTGGAGACCATCGAAGTGGTTGTGGATAATCTTGAATTCAGCTTGAGTTTTGCTGAATTGTTCATCTTGGCTCGACTCGAGAGTACTGCAACATTCACGGAACTCATGTCAGATGATGTAGTGGCTTGCACGCGTCATGTATGGGCCTTGTTCTTCTTCTTGGGAAGGTGGTTGTCCTGGCTCACCATTCATATCCATCATGCAAAACACATAAGGATTTTATATGTAAGTGTAATATGGTGGTGTTAGCCTTTTACCTCACATTTGGCATTGCATCGAACTAGAAACCACAAGTGATAGCTATTAGCTTGCAAAGCAAAATCGCAAAGAAACCTCACACTAAAGAAAGAACTAAACTGTCAAAAGCTTTTGGTGGAAGGTTAGGTAATGGAAAACCAAATGAAATGATCCAATGAAAACGTTATTGTTAAAGGCGGTAGACAACCAAAGATCAAAAGCAAAAAGGATACGACATACAAACACAAAGGAGACACACACGCAGAGACGGATGTGGTTAGCACGACTGTCAAAATGAGCACAAAATGTCCTAACGACGACTAAGCTCGGTTTTCGTGCCAACGCAAGGAGAGACCACAACTCATTCGCCAAAAGAGGATAAGCAATGGATTTGTGCACTTGCCTTGGTTGCGCTCTATCTCTCTCTTTGGTTGCAAGCTTGAGACTCTCTTTGTATTGGGAGATTGTGTATCTTTCTATTTTTCTTTTTCTATTTTTTGATTCTTTTGCTCCCTTTCTATACTACTATGTCAAATTTTGTATTTGCTTCAACACTCTCACTTCTCCAAGGGAAAGTGCACAATTCTTAGGGAAACACAAAATGAGCTGCTCTCATAGGATAGATACACATAAAGGAAGAAGGGTTAACAATGTGGAGCAAGTTATACCTTTGGTATTGATGACGACTTGCTACCGGTGTTGGGGATGATGTTCAGCATCGTGATGTCGAAGAGCGTGGTATGTAAGATCTTGGCAGAAGCTTGTTGTTAGTAAGACGACACGTACATGAAACAGGAACAAACCAAAAGCAGGAAGTCAGAGAACAAATTCGAGGCAAAAAGGGGGAAGGAAAATCTATTTGTCACAGGCCATAGTACCGTAAAAAGGACAAGCAGTACTGGGGACCGCTAGTACCGCTGATGACAGCTGTTAGTACTGCTCGCCGGTAGTACCACTCAAACTGTAGTAGTAGCGATGTGCGGATTCCTGGACACATAGATCTAGAACTTGGGTGCAAATTCATCCCAAAAATCCTCAAATATGCGAAAATCTTACCAAAATTGGGGCAGGAAACTCACAAGGAAGGTACATCGACACCCCAAGCAACAGATCTATGGACCAAAACCTCGAAAACTCACCAAATCTAGAGATCATCCTAAGGAAATTTGGGGCTATTTTTAGGGGATTTTTGAATTTTTTGTGTATAGAAAAAAATTGTGGGGGAATTCATGAGCAACAAAGCTCTTGATACCAATATATTGAGGGCTAACCTCGGGGGTGCCCGATCTTTCACAAATTCCAATGGAAATCGAGGGGTAAGTGCGGGGGAAGAAGAGAGGGGATGATCACGACAAAATCATGCATGGAGAACACGATGAACTCACTCACGCAAAGACACAATACAAGCCAATAGGTCCTGCTGGCGGTGACCGGTCCGGCGCAATCCCTAGGATCGGCGTCGGGCGAAGATCTCTCTCGAACCGGCACGGTGAGTGGGAGTCTCGGTGAGATCTTGACGTCTTGGCAAGGGGATCCGCTGCCAAGGCCTTGTACAACGAGGGAGGCACTATGCAATCTCCAATGAGGTGGGGGATATTGGTGCTCCTCTAGAAAAGGAGCATGAGATAAGAACTAGAGAGATCCACAAGGGTGTCTTCTAATTCCAATATCTAGTCTGAGTAATAAAAAGGGGGTGTGGGGGATATATATAGGCCAACCAATAATAAGGGTAGTTTGGGTAGACAAAAAGTATTAGGTGTGTTACAAGTCCTAAAGGCTGAACTGGTGCACGTAGGCACAATGACGTCTAGTAGTACCGGCGGAGTCCGGTAGGACCGCCCTCTTGGTACCGGTGAGGTCTGGGGCTTCACGTGGAGGCGCTCTGTCCCATGCAGTAGTACCACTGGTAACATGCAGTAGTACCAGTCGAGGCGGTAGTGCCGCTGTCTTGGTACCGGTGAGGTCTGGGCTTCGAGCAACTGCTCTCTGTCGAGTGTGGTAGTACCGATGTATCCAAAAAGTAGTACCGCTTCTAAGAGATGGTGGTACCAGTTGCCCCAAGCATCTGCTGGTTGTTTCTATCGATGCTGCGACGCTCCGCTAGATCGTGTCTTGATACCTGAGGATGCTCAGTGTGGGGGCATGAAGTAGCAAGCCGTCTAAACATGTATCGAAGTCACACGAGGATAGGAGTGTATTCGCCTTAGCTTGGAGGATCTTGGCTCGGGAACGAGTCACCGGTCCACTCGAGGGACTTGGTGGTTTAGATATAGTGGCATCCATAGGATGGGCTACATCATGGAGTCGACACAGTCGCTTCTATCGGGTGTTCAGCCATCATCGTGTATGTTAACGACTAACATGGTCATCCGAGGAGAGAATCAACTCGGGTCTTGGCATCTGTTGAAGGATTCGATAGAATAGCTTGATGTAGTCGACGTCCTTGTAAGTTGTAGAAACTGCAAAGAATTGTGAAGTATTCGTATCTTGTAAAGAAATATTTGCATGTCGACTTGTTAAGTAAAGTTCTGGTACCAATTGAATCGACACTTTTGCACTGTATGCTAGGCCTTTTCATTAGCCTGATTACCATTAGTCTCAGTATATTGCCGAGGTACTCAAAGTTTGAGGATTCGACGATCATATAGAATCAGCAACTCGAGCTGTCGCGTATGAGGTGCTAGAGTGTGTGTGGAGTCAATGGCACATTAGGTTACTCAGAGGGAGCGCAACCCCCGAGTATTTCAAGTGCGATTAAAATACACAATCATTGACTCTTGGTAGAGGAAACTTTGCTTGATTGGTAGGTGTCATAGATGAAGTTGATGCGTCCACGGACGAATTTTACACAATAGCAGGTCGCGCCATGTACAGAGTTAACACCGCAGTCGAAGATTATAGCAGGTCATCAGAGCTTATGGCAGTAGTGAATTGCCGCAGCCAAAAACCGCAGCAGGTTGCCGGAGTCGAAGAACGCAGCGGGTCGCCGAAGTGGTGGGAGACCCCGAGTAGCTGGAGCTAAAGATCATAGCGGGTCGCCACAGCGAAAGGCCGCAGTGGGGCTCATGGCGGAGTCGGCAGAGCCCCCGAGTGTAGGGTAGACATGCTTGATGTAGTCGAGGCGGTGTTCGAGTGCCAATGCAGTGGACTGGAATCGACGCGACAGCGGATTGCCAAAGCCGATGGTGGTAGTACTTTCCGCAACCAAATATTGTAGCAGGTCGTCGTAGCCGATGGCAGCAACAGGTCACGCGACAGAGTCGACACTAAGGTCTTGTCGTGACGGAGTGGTCGCAGCGGACATGGTCCAGAGCCAGCGCCATCATGATGAATGGAAATAATGAGGATGAGTTGATCTCTGCTCGGACGTTGGCGTATGTCCGTTTCGCGAACTGCGCACTCTTAGTACAATTCTTCGCATATTCACACATATAAACCATTAGTAGATAGAACAGAATAGAATATAATGAGTAAGACTACATTGAGTGGAGAGAGATTGTTATATGTACTCATCCGATGCACTTATTACATCGTCCTGCTCCTCTAGCTTCTTCGATCAGCCAAAAATATCTTGGAAATAACGCATGTATGTTTCTCTGACTCGATTCCGATCGGAACTGATGTAGACTTTGATTCGAGTCGCATTGCTTCTGTGTTGCTTCTAACTTTTGATTTTTCTTTGCTCGATTGAATGTCAGCACATGACCAAGAAGCTGGTCTTTCTTTCCTTTCGTGTTATTTGATGCTAGCATAGTGTCACGCGCAGTGTGTGCCGGCCGTCTCCACTTGAGCTGTTGACTTTGGTGGAGCCGTGTCCTGAGCTGATCAGGCTGTGATTTTTGTAGCACTAGCAGCTCTGTCTGTCCGAAACCCCGGACGGAGAGGCACGAAGTCCGTGCGCCGCAACTTTCCTGTGCCACTGCACGTGTCACGAAAAACAACAAAGCAGCCTCCACCGAATATCAAACTCTTGATCCTGCAGATTGGATGAGATCCACGCGCGAGTACAAAACTAACGCCATGCCCCCGCCGACTGCAAAGACAAATCAGCCATCTTGGGGTTATTGAAGAAGAACGTGACGAAGCGGATGAATTGGCCAAATGTGATATGTCCACCATCGAAGGTGAAAGATCTTTCCCGGACGATGAGCCGTAGATTGCAGATGATGGAGCCATCGAGATCGTAACATCAGCGCGCCTAGTTCCCACATACGGCACCAATTGATGAGGGGTTAACTCATCAATGCTCATTGTTATGGATTTGCGTTTGAGGAAGATCGGTGCACTGGAGATCTTGTTCGGCTAATAGGCAAGCAACACAGGGACACGATGTTTACCCAGGTTCATACTCCCGAAGGGAAAACCCTACTCTTGTTTGTCTGTTCTTGATTGATGGAGGAACCGAAGGTTACAATGTCGCCGATGGCGGTAGATGCGCAGATTAGATCTGGCGTATGTGTATGGTATGAGTGTTGTCTAGATCTATTGTCTATTGTGGGAGATTGTAGATCTATCTATTAGGGATCTCCTTCTAATTTGACCCTCCTAGCCTTTATATATGGGGAGGATAGGTATCAAGTACCAATACGAGTTGGTTACAAGTTAGATTCAAACTTTAGTTTTGAGCTTTCCTTGTCTTGCGCGCTTGTAGTCCGTATCCATATGAGCTTCATACCACCCGAATTATTTTGGGCTTCGTGGATCTTGGCAGGTTGTCGAGTGGGCCTTCCGTTGAGCCGCACCAGGTAGGCTCATAATAGGTGATCGTAAGGCATACCTATGTTAGTGATCTTCTAGCTCGAGTCGCCTAGGACGAGCTTGATAGTGCGAGTGTGCGTGGAGACTTTGAAGGTTGCATGTGCATCGCTGGCCAAGGTGGGCTTCTTCAGGATTGTCTAGTCGACTTTGTCGACGTTGCTCGCATATTTTGCGAGCTCGTCCGCGTGGTTTGTTTCCTCGGAGATGACGATGTCGGCAAGCTTAGCACCGTTGTCCTCGCACTCCATGGCCATATCGGGGTCACCGTAGACTGTGATGATTCCCCGCGGCCCCGGGGAGCTCCATCATGTTATAGGCGTAGTGGGGGGCTGCCATGAACTTGGAAAATGCCTGTCACCCCAAGATGCAGTGGTAGAGGCTGCGGACGTTCACCAGCTTGAAGACTATCTACTTAGTGTGGAAGTTTGTTGGCCTGCTGAAGGCGACTAGCAATGTCACCTTGCCGATCAGATATGCCTTCCGACCGGGGACGATGCCATGGAAAGTGGTGAGGGTTGATTCGATCATCGACTGCGGGAGTTGCACTCTCTTGAAGGTATCCAGGTAAAGGATGTTCATGGAGCTCCCACCGTCCATTAGAGTCTTGGGGAGCCAGTACTCAGCCACTTTGAGCTTGACCACCAGAGCGACTTGCCCGACGTACTCGATCCTGGGCGCGTGATCCTCGCGTGTCGTGGTATTGTCGACGAGTATGCTATGGAGGGGTCCTCACAGAGCGTGTTTAGAGAGGTGGGGGAAGGCGGCGAGTTGGCGGGTACGAGGTAACACAGTTTACCTAGGTTCAAGTCCCACGACGGTGGTGGAACTCTACTCCTGCTATAAATTACTATAATGGCAATACACCAAGTTACAGAGATTGGTTTGCTGTGTGATGTGTTGTACATTGTACGCTGGCTGTTCTCAATCGTTCCCTAAAGGCTCCCACAGGTTTGGCTTATAAAGGCGCCAGAACCTAGGGTTACAGGAAAAGGACCTTGCCGGACAAGGTATAGAGTGCTACACTAATACTAACTAGTATTTTGTGTCTTGTACTCCAAGGCTCCAAGTAGGTTGGTGACTTCAACGTAGCATTCCTTTATCCGTCATGGGCCTCCCTTCTCGATCCGTCCAACTGGGCTGCCTAGCAGGCCATGGGCCATGCGACCAACTGTGGGCCACCCGGGTTAGCCAGATTAGAGACATGCAATGGTGATACCCATTTAGCATATCCCCAAAAGTATCCCTGGAGGACTTTGAGATCTTGTATCGTCTTGCGTTTCAATCTTGAGTGCTCCGTCTAGGCGATGTCGGAAATTCATCAACCAATATCTCGAAGGTCTCCCAAAGAACCCTGCAATCCTCTCTATCTTTGTAATGTAAGCCAAAGATTCTTCAAATCATTTCTTCTAGAGTTGGATAGTTTCTGCCTTCCATGAAATATTCAGATGTGACTTCTTCCACTGCAACGGTCAGAAGGATGACATAGGCTACAGCCTACGCTACCTCGAAACTCACATATAGTAGGAAATTAATGATTGGCTATTTTCGCACGCGCAAAATTCGAAACGTTAAGCAGCAAATCGGGGGACATGGCAAAATTACCACGCATGATCATCTGCACGTTGGCAACATTATATCTGTTAGATTTCTTTGCACGAATCTTGATGTCGGGGTCTATAAATATATACTACAACTTATGCATTTTCTTTACCCGCATTCTTCCCTGCATCTTCTTCCTCCCGCTGGACGACCATTCGAGCTCTCCAGCGGAAACCCTATCCAGATTACTTTCTCTCCCCAAATCTTCATTCACCTTTGCAATGGCCTCCAGTAGCAACACCCCCTCAACAACAGCGGCTCCCGAGTCTACGGTCGAGCCATCGCGGAGTGTTTCCATCCCACCGGAAGGGATGGTGATCCCAGTCTCCGCCATGGTGGAATCCACCGGCGGTGACCAGAAACGAGGGGTGCCTAACACTGCAGAAGAAGATGTTGACTCCCACAAGGGAGTGTGGAGGGGCTCTGACCTCTCCACCGAGCAGCTCCAAGAACTCATCGTAGAAGGCTATCTCCTGTGACGGAGGGCTTGGCCTGGCGACCGGCGTCGGCTGGCGGTGTGGTCCCTTCTCCCCAAGCCGGAGAGAAGGTTGACCTCAAGTCAGAGCTGGTTCATGGCATTAGCCTGCCAGTCTCCGACTTCTTCCTTGATATCCTTCGACACTTCCGGGTACTTCCCCACAACCTCTTTCCCAACAACATCCTCGTACTTATCAATTTTATATCTTTGTGCGAAGGATACCTAGGAATCAAGCCTAGGTTATATTTGTTTATCTACTTTTTCACCATCAAGAGAGAGTCCATAGAATCCAAGGATGAGCTGCGTATTTGTGGAACGATTAGTTTTAAGATCCGTCCTCATCGGTGATCCCCCGACATCGTCGGTCATGAGTCTTGCAAGAACCGGCAACGATGACACTTCTACTGTCCAGATATCCCTTGGGTCGTCCACCAAGACTCATAGACTTTGTTGACGGGGTCGCTGCCGAGGCCCCCACCTGGAGATCCCAAGGCCCCCTCCCGTCCAACGATCAGGCCTCTCGCACCGTAAGGCAGATCGAGTGGCTGGTGGACAGAGGGCTGACCAGCTTGGACCCAGCCATGTGCTGGTTCACGAGGTGGATCCAACCTCTGCAGCAGCACGCCGAGCTGATGTATAAGTACTCCAAGAATAGAAAAGATCCTATGCTAATTTCGCAGGACAACTTCTCCAATGACTCATCAAGCTCCGGCTATAGGACATCGTCAAAGTGAAAGACAGGAAGCATGGATTCAAGATCACCTTTGACATGTTGGAAGGTGGCAAGTGCCTAGAGGTAACTATGCTTCCTTTGTTGCTCGTTATATATATACACTAAGGTCTTCCGTCTTGAATGCATTACTCACTTGACTCACCATTGGGTCTACCAGCTGGCGACCTTGGCGGCGGATCAAATGGCCTCCTAGGTATATGACCAAAAGCTTAAAGATATCCATGGTGTGTCTGATGATGACGCTCCCAAGAATCATCTAGCTCTGGTAGCACGAAAGCGAAAGAGCTCCACCTCTGAAGCTGCTGCCGAGGGCAAGAAGAAGAAAACGGAGAATGGAGTCTCCAAGAAATCCACTGCTGCCTTAGAGGTAGAGAAGGAGAAATCCACTGGCATCCCGTTAGCTAAGGCATATGCCATAGTGTAAGTATATTCATTCTCTGGATTTATTTTGATTTGCACCTATTCAATGCCTGTACTTATACTATGTACATTTCAGAAAGAAATCTGGTGTTGGTTTGAGGCGAACCTCCAAAGATGTTAGCGGTTCGAAGAATATTCACGACATGTTCTCCATGTCGTCCCCCACTGCTGCTCCCCTGACCCCTGCTGCCAAACCTGTAACAGGTTCTGCCGGTGCTTCGTCCGACGTCATCCCTGAGAGCTCCGTCATGGAGATAGACATCAATCCTACTCCGAATGTCTCAGGGTCTACCGTTATTGACCTTGCTCCTAATAGCCTAGCGACGCATGAAAGCATTTCCTCCAAAGTGGCTAAAGCTCCGGATAAGGATGCCACTAAGAAAGGGAAGCAACTAGTAGAAGGAGAAGAAGAAGCTGTAGCAATGACAACGGATGAGCCGGGATCTTTTGTGCCTTCAACTGCTATTATTGCGCAGGAGGTAACCAGAGCTTCATTCATGCCTCTGGCTTCGACAACTCCTCTGCCTTCAACTCCTCCGACTTTGAGCCTGGATGATCTCATTAAGCAGGCAGATGCTATTTACAACAATGCCAAGACCTTCCATAATGCATATGCTCACTTGGCAAATAATCTGAAAGTTATTGCCATTGTAAGTCTGTGAACTTTACTTATTTTACTTTGTAATATATCCCACTATAGCCCCCGAGCTCTTAGGCAGAAAACAAATAGTTTTTGGCCCGAGTGCTCCAAAGAACTAAGTGTAGAACTTGATAGTGTAGCCTCTGAGTTCCTAGTTAGAACGAATAATTCGGACTAGATATTCTAAGAGAGAACAACTTTGAATTAGAATCTCGTACTGTCCCCCGAGCATTTTAGTTGAAACTGAGAAGTTCTGACTAGATGCTCTAGAGAAACTAAGCACTCTATCTCTTCGTAGAATGAGAATGCCTAGAGGCAGGCCACCAAGAGAAGTCTTCCAAGCTGCAGGATCCTCTGGAGACTAAAAAGGGTAAAACAGCCTTCCTGAAGGAACATATCAAAAATAGCAAGCGTTTGTTTTCCTCCAACAGCTCCTTACTTTCCTCATGGAACCATTTCGTCTGAATTCTCATAATGTTGTCCATGTTCCATCTTATAGATACCATCACCAAGGCCAAGAGCATCGTCTAGCAATCCTAACATATCCAAGAGCTCGATGATGAGAACAAAATCTTGAAGAAAGACTTGGCTGATTCCGTAAAGGTCCTTGAAGAGGCAATGAGGGTGATGCAAGAATCATCCGACACCGAGATTTAGTGCCCGAATAAGTAGATTTAACAACTCAAGGAGCAAAACCAAGCTGTCAAAGAGCAAAATGCTCGGAACCTTGAGGTGTATAAGAAACTTCAGAAGGATCATGAAGTCTTCGCAGAGGCCTGCAAACAAGCTGAGACAAGCATCTTTGGTAACTTTCCTCCAACCTTGTCAATTTTGTAAGGCGGACACATGTATAGTTATGCTCATGATCCTTGTCTCTAACGACAACACAACCCCCATTGGTTTAAACAACATGGGTG
The DNA here is from genome assembly GCA_910589775.1 of Avena eriantha. Taxonomy (NCBI): domain Eukaryota; kingdom Viridiplantae; phylum Streptophyta; class Magnoliopsida; order Poales; family Poaceae; genus Avena; species Avena eriantha. The sequence goes on from OU342742.1 coordinate 492,092,906, forward strand.
AAGGTGCTCCAGATCCAAAGGAATGCATGATTCTTGCCGGCAACTTCAGCAACACTGCCATCACGCAAGACTAGGAGATATCCCAGCCCCTAGATATCACCATCAAGGCAGCAGATTCTACGGCTAAGTACTCGGAGATCCTGTGCGGAGCCCTCGAAAAGGTCAAGAGCTGGAAAGCTTCTTGCGTTCGGGCTGGTGCAAGGATGGCCTTGTCCCTGGTCAAAGCGCACTAGGACGACGCCGACATGAACCGGATAACCTCCGGCATGCTGAAGTTTGACGAGGAAGGGAATGCGATCGATAGTGATGCTATGTGGAACTCCCTCACTAGCTATGACCCCAAGGTTTCCAAGCTGACCAAGGCAGACGTCTATGTGTCTGCTGAAGAGAAGGTCGATGAACCAGTGTCCTCGAAATTTAGTCTGGGACGCTCCAAGTTTGATGAGCTCTCTAGGCCTGGCTCTCCTGTTGCTGAAGATGTAGTAGTGAAATCCCCTACAATAGAGCCATAAAAAACATTGTTGTATTAAATGTATCTTTGCAGTCTTTTTATGCACTAAACTTATGTATGGGTAAGGCGGAAAACTTGGCTACAAGCCTCCTTCTACTTAACTAGATCCAACATGTATATATTTTTTAAGCAAGTGCTGGCTTATCCATTATTCTGGTCCGTACGCTTGACCTTTCGTGAGATGGAAGACGCTCAATACAAAACCATGCTTTTAGGTGATGATGCTTAATAGTACCATCAAGAACCTAAGAGCAAAATCGCCGGCTTTGAGTGCCGAAACGTCACTACTCCAGAATCCACATAAAAACATCAAAAAACATGTAGACCAGAAAACTTAAGCTAACGCCCGTAGACGAAATTTTCACAAGTGCAAAAGAAAACTTGCGCATAAAGGGGTTTATATGATCCAAAATGAACACTAAAGGAGGTAAAATACTCAGAAAATATGAGTGAACCAAATGCTTTATTTCATAGATCATATAAGGTACTTATTACAGAATATAAAATATGCTAAGTGTAAAAGGGATGTAGATGTGCTATGTTCCATGGCCGATCTGTCTTCGAGAAATCATCATCGGAGTCATGTTGCTTGCGCTTGCTCTTCTTTGGCCTATCTTTCAAGTTGCGAATATCGACAAGGTAATAGGAACCATTGAGAAAAGCTTTGCTTATGACGAACAGTCCTTCCCAAGGTGGGGACAGTTTGTGTGATTTTTCCTGCTTGAGTCTAAGCACCAGATCCCCCTCTTTAAATGAGCAATGCCTAATGCGGCGACTATGGTAGCCATGCAGCTTCTACTGGTAGATGGCGGATCTCTGGCATGCGAGGACGTGCTCCTCCTCGAGTAGGTCCACAAATAAGCGTCTGGATTCTTTAGCGTCATCCTCATCGTAGGCGGCGACTCTTGGAGCATCATGGAGGATGTCGGATGGTAGGACAACTTCTTCTCCATAAACCATGAAAAAAGGGGTCAATCCGGTAGATCTGTTGGGTGTTGTTTGTAAAATCCACAACACATATGGCAACTCCTCCGCCCAGGCCCCAGCTGCTCTGCAGCGATGCCTCTAAGGGTGGCTTGATTCCTTGCAGAATTAGTCCATTGGCCCGTTCAATTTTCCCATTTTACTATGGATGTGCCACATATGCTAGGTTAAGGCAGATGCCTTTTTCATGACAATAGTCCTCGACTTCTCCGAGAGACAAGTTTCTGCCGTTGTCGGTGATGATGCTATGTGGGAGACCAAATCTCACCACTAAATCTCGGACAAACTTTAGGGTTGTTGCCCCATCGAGCTTTCTAACGGGTTTAGATTCAATCCATTGTGTGAACTTATCAACTGCTACTAGCATATACGTAAATCCACTGGGTGCTGTTTGCAAAGGTCCAACCATGTCAAGCCCCCAGACTGCAATCGACCAACTAATTGGTATTATCCACACTTCTTCAGCTGGTACATTTGGTTGTCATGCGAAAAACTGGCAGCCCATACAGGTCTATACCAGCTTGTCGGCGTCCTCCTTGGCAGTTAACCAGTAGAATCCTTGCTGGAAGGCTTTGGCCACCAACGATCGAGGAGCAGCGTGATGCCCACAATCTTAGAGATGTATATCTCTAAGGATATCTATACCTTGCTGCTGGGAGACGCACCGTTGGAAAACTCCTGCGGTACTTCTTTTGTATAGATGGTCGTCAATGATGGTATAGCCCTTTGATCTGCGTACTATCTACTATCATTTGACTTTGTTAGCAGGCAATGTTCCGTATCAAAGATAGTCCATGAACGGTTTCGTCCAAGTCAGAGAGGTCGCTATTACTGCATTAACAAATGAGTCCACTCTATCCGGGTTGTCGGGGTCTTCTCCTTTCACGGATGAGTTCCGCAAATGCTCCAGGAAAACACCTGGCGGAATTGGTCGACGAGCTGATCCAAGCTTTGACAGTAGATCTTCCGCCTCATTGTCCTCCCTTTTGACATACTTGACTTCGTAGCCATTGAAGCACTTGGCTATCTCGTCTACTTCGTCTTGATATGCCGCCATCATAGGGTTCCACGCGTTCCAGGTGCCAGCTACCTGCTGGGCAACCAAGTCAGAATCACCACAAGAAACTATGTGCTTGATGCCAATATCCTTGGCTACACGAAGTCCATGAATGAGGGCCTCATACTCTGCCATGTTGTGGGTAGTGTTGAAGTGGATCTACAGGACGTATTCTAACTTCTCTCTTGTTGGTGATTGTAATAATACACCAGCCTCCGAGCCATTGAGCAACTTGGATCCATCAAAGTGCATGACCTAATACTCTGGCTATGGTACAGGAGTGTCTTTTGGCAGTTCTGTCCAATCTGCAATAAAATCCTGAAGGAAATATGCCCTGAGAGGCAATAATAAAGTTGTTATTATGTATTCCTTGTATATGATAGATGTTTATTTTGCATGCTATAATTGTATTGATAGGAAACGTCAATACATGTGTGTTTAATAAACAAAAAAGTGTTCCTAGTTATGCCTCTCTTATAGACTAGCTTGTTGATTAACAAGATGATCAAGGTTTCCTCATCATGGACATTGGATGTTGTTAATAACAAGGTCACAACATATTGAAATGATGTGATGAACATTCATCTGAAGTATAGCATTACGATCAAGTCATTATGTTTAAATTTCTGTAACATCATACGAAGTAGTCTTAGTCCTTAGACCATGAGATCATGTTAATTTCTAACACCAGAAGAGTATCTTGATAACATCAAACGTCACATCGTAACAGGGTGACTATAAAGGTGGGTTCAGTGCTGTGAAGGTGTTACGTTGAGGCTCATGGATCAAGAGTGGAATTTGTCAATCCCTATGACAGATAGATATACTCTGGGCCCTCTCGGTGATATCACATTAAGATAGTTTGCAAGCAAGTGATGTGATCACTAGAATGTTATATCACGGGAACGAGAAAAGAGTGCATGTCGGTAACAAGATCAAACTAGGTATTTGGATACCGATGATTGAATCTCGGACATGTATTATATCATGAGACAAAGGGATTAAATTACTAACGTTAAAGGTTCTCACGATCCCAGAAATCATCGTTGAATATGCAGGAGTCAGTATGGATCTCCAGGTCCCGCTTCTGATTATTGATCTGAGAGGAGTCTCAATCATGTCTGCATTATTCGCGAACCATAGGGTGACACACTTAAGGGTTGACGGACACCATATAGGAGCACATATGTTCCAGACAAAAGTTTTGCAAAGCACAGGAAATGTTTCGATAGAAACAGGAATTATTTCGGGTGAAATTGCAGAAAGTGGTTCTACATGTGATATTGAAATGTTGCAAGGGGTTTTATGTGAATGTTTGTTAATTAAAGTAACGAACAAAATTCTGAATAAAAGAAATAAAAGAGTTTATTAATTGAGAGTGGCATTAAATTTGGTGGAAATTTAATGCATGTGAGTGGAACTTTGGGTGGAGCTTGAATTGATGTGAGTGGAGCTTCCACCACGTGAATGAGGAAGAGGTGGGGGCATGCTCCTTCACCGCCGGACATGGTAGGGGAGGAGCCCCCCTCTCCTATAAAAGGCCCCCACTCTCCTCCCTCACAAAGCACACCTCCTCGTGAAGGATCTCTCTCCCCCTCTAGATATTTCCCCATGGTCTCGGATTAGCAAGATACATGTTCCCGGTGGCCTTGCGTCTGGAAGGAGTTGCTGCTTCCGCTGATTCGCTGGAGCGAGGAGGTGGAGGTTGTACGGTGGCTTGGACGTCTGTGCAAGGACGGATGCGCTACTGATTTGTGGCGCTCAGACTTCCACACGATCTTGAGATCGGCAAGCATATGACTACATCAACCACGAGTTCCTACTCGTTAACAAAACTCGTTGTCTTCGAGGGTAAGTTCTCCATGGATATATGTCCACCCGTTGCTCTATATCTAGTAGATAGATCTTGGCATATAGTTCTCATCGTAGGAAATTTGTTGTTTTCTATGCTGCGGACCCAACAAATCCGCCAATGCTTGAGATTTGATAGCGTCGCGTCTCTTGTAAGTGATTTCAAAGGTGGCAAGTTCATGCCCCACTTTGCCACTCGTCCTATTGCATCGCTATTGTTGATTATGTCAAACAGTGGAGCTTTGCTCACCACTATGATGGGATGCTCCTGGAAATAATGCCTTAGCTTTCGTGAAGCAAGGAAAACTCCATAAGCAAACTTATGTTAGTGCGGATAACACTGCTTGGATTCCGTTAAGACCTCGCTTACATAGTAAACTGTTTGCTGAACTCCATACTCGTGCGTTGGCTCCTTGCACTCCACCATGATGACGATGCTGATGACCCGGTTAGTTGCTGCCATGTATACTAACATAGGCTCCATTGATACTGGTGTTGCTAGTATTGGTGCGGAGGAGAGTATTCTCTTCAACTCCTGAAGTGTTGCATCTGCTTCATCTGTCCATATGATTTTGTCCGCCTTCTTGAGCAACTTGTAGAGAGGGATAGCCTTCTCTCCAAGTCAGCTGATGAAACGGCTTACTGCTGCAACGGAGCCTGTGAGCCTCTATATGTCCTTCAAGCTTGTAGGGCATTTGATGTCAAGGATGTCCATGATCTTCTCCGATTTGACCTCAATTCCACGATGCGAAATGATGAAGCCCAACAATTTGCCAGATGAAACCCCGAAGACGCACTTCTTAGGGTTAAGCATCATGTTATACTTCCGAAGATTGTCAAAGGTTTCCTGCAAGTCGGTGATGAGGTCATTTGATTTCTTTGACATCACCGTGATGTCGTCCATGTAAGCGTGTATGTTGCGACCTATCTGGTCATGTAGGCAATGCTGCATTGTCTCCTGGTAGGTAGCACCAGAGTTTTTAACCCAAAGGGCATCATCACATATCAGTATGTTCCATAAGGTGTGATGAATGAAATGGCCAATTGGTCCGACTTTCGCATCTCGATTTGGTGGTATCCTGAGTACGCATCAAGAAAACATAGAAGTTTCGAGCCAGCGGCCGAGTCAATAACTTGGTCAACGTGAGGCAAAGCAAACGGATCCTTCTGACACGCTTTGTTCAAAGCGGTGTAACCCACGCACATTCTTAATTCTTTGGTTCCCTTTTTGGGGACAAGTACAGGATTTGCCACCCATAGGGTGTGAATGACTTCTCTAATAAAACTAGGCTTAAGTAACCTAGATATCTCTTTGTGTCGTCAGATTGAGGACAAGTACGCCATGAGGGGGTCCTCGAGGCGTGCGGGAGAGAGGGGTGTGAGGCGTACGGTGTTCCAGGACGGTGAGCACACAAGTTTACCCAGGTTCGAATCCACCGGCTTTGGACGGACCCTACTCCTGCTAGCAATCCAGTAATACGGCAGAGCCGGAATATGGGTTACAAAGGTGTCGCCTATGCGAGTTGAGGGTCTAAAGTATTGGGTGCCCTAAAGGCTCTCCCCAGGACGGCTTATATAGATATCCGGCCTAGGGTTTACAGGAGAGATCAATCCGGATACAACTAAGAGTTGGTTACGGAGTACATCTTGAACTACAACTAACATTATGGGACTAAGTCGGTAAGTCTTTTGGGCCTTCCCGTAGTCGGATTGGTCTCCGTCTTCTCTCTCTGACTGGGCCGCCCGTGAAGCAAAGCTCTAACCCAAAGTGGGCCACCCTGGTCAGTGAGGAACTGTGAGGATACCCGGAAAGTATATCCCCAACAGTAGCCCCCGGAGGCCTCCAAGATCCAAAGTCGGATTTTATCATCGTCCAGCTTGATCTTCGGCTTGCAGAATCTTGAAGGGTTCCAAAAACTTCACAACAAAAAATATGATCCAGGTCTTAAAATTAAGTCCGACCTTTCAATTAATTACTCGGATTTTCTATCTCTCTTTTAAACTAAGCTGGAACTTGGTCTCTAACGGCACCTGACACAAGCATGGTCAAGTCACATCATCTGACCACGTTCCGTCAGCACGACCGTTGGTGGGTCCGCGGTTCAAGGAACCGAGGCGCCGTTTCAATGCGTGCGTGGAGATCGAGGTGACGCAATCATCGCATGGGCCCTTCCCAGTTCTTTCCACGACACGTGGTGGTTACACTGTAGCATTTGCACGAATCTTGGCGCATGTAGGTGGATATAAGGGGTTTAGATTCCTTCTTCCTCTCTCCACCAGTCCCTCATTGTTCCTTTCTTCCTAATCCTCCAGCGCGCCTAGAGCCTTTTCTTCCTCCTCCCACAGAGCTCCTAGCGCCGCCACTTTAAGGTCACCTTTTCCACCGGAGAGAAAATGGCTTCATCCTCTTCTTCCTCTCCGGCGGTGGCGGCGGCTGCGTCGGCGGAAGCAGCTGCGGAGAAAGAGAGTTTCCGGGGAATCTGGATCCCCTGTGCCCTCGACGAGGACGGCCTAAAAAACATGGAGAAGGAGGGGATTCTCGCTGTCGGCAACTGGCGGAGCGGTTCCGGCGAAACCGTCCCCAATCCGCGCGAGGGCGAGCGTGTCCACTTCGGCACCCATCTGGACCGAGGTTTGTCCTTTCCTCCCTCGGAGTTCTTCTCCGAGGTGATTGACCACTATGGAGTTCAACTCCACAATCTTCCTCCCAATTCTCTTCTAGAAATGAGTGCATATGCTGCGCTTTGCGAGGGCTTTCTCGGCATTAGGCCGAGTTTGCTTCTCTTCGGTACTATTTCCATGTCCGGAGGAATTCCATTACTGCCGGTGTTCCTTACATCACCGGTACCATTAGTTTTTCTGTTAGCCGAGACCGGGCATATCCAAAAATTTCTGCCAGTGACTCGGTCAAACAATGGCCAGCCACTGTTTTCTACCATAGGGATATTCTGGCTCCCGGCGAAGCTACTGCTTTGCAGGCTTTTGTCAACGGAGCTTCCACGGCCCAGCCTTCCTGGGACGAGGCTGCTCTGGCTCTCACCGACGATCTGATCCTCGCTAAGAGGCCGATCGAATATCTTATCAAGCACAAGGGTCTGAAAGGATCCGACTTAGTCCAATGTTGGGTCTCACGTCGGATCCATCCACTTCAGTACCACGGGGATAGACTGATGCACTCCATCACGTCTTCCAAAAAAGACTCTCTCCGCATCAGCCCCAAAGCCTACTCCACTCAAGGCTACATCAACCAGATCAAGTGGCTGATCAAGGAGCGGATCGAGAGGAGGATTCCGGAGATTTCTCTAGATATGCACACGGCGGAAAACCCCGTGGTAACGGTAAGCTTCCATCAGTACACCTTTTACGTGTTTCAATCTTTAAGTTATATATTGCAATGCTGATATGTTTTCTCGTTTTCAGCTTGCTGATCTCCCTGAGTCGGAGCTTGCTCCACTCGAAGGATATCCTCCTGAGTTTTCTCGGGAGACTAAAGTGGTCCCATTGCCGGATCTTGCGCTCAAGAAGCTTAAGGCTCCGATAGTGGCAGTTGGCACAAAGGAGGTGCCTGTTGTGAAGAGGTAACTTCCATTCACAATTTTCTCCTTTGTATCTTTCTCAAATTTCTTTCTGAGATGTAATGTTTCCGACTTTACTACATTCTCAGAGCAAAGCCTCTCATCAAGGGTAAGGGGAAAGGGATTCCTGCGAAGCCCCTGGGACAAACGAAGCTTACCGTACCTTCCCCTGCCACGGCTCCTCCGACTCCTGCCCCTCAACCTTCTACAACACCGGCGATTACTCCATCTAAGGTTGTTGCAGAAGATCCGGCTCCTTCAATGGCGCATGTGATCCTTGGATCGCATACTGACATCACCGTGGGTGCGTCAGCTCAAGATAAGGGTGAACCCTCTTGGGTAATGATCCCTCGGCTGAAAGCTTGGCCGACAACCTCCTCAGCAACCCCGGACTTGCCAAGTTTGGCTTATCCCGGAAATCTGCAGAGGAGATCCAGCGGCTGGCCAGGCAAGTCCTGGACAAAAGCCATCTATCCCTCGAAGAGGAAGCGCAAGAAGCAGAGGACGTCAAGTTCTCTGACCTTCTTGCTCAAGTCCGCCTTCGCGATGAGAGGATCAGGACTGGCGAGCTTCCAACATCCCCAATAATTCCTCTTACTCTCGCCGAGAAGGTGGCAACTGAGGTGAACACGGGGTTAAACAAACTCACCCGCGAGCAATATGTAAGTCGGAATTCCAACTCTTGTTTTTACATCATGTTATATCATATCCTCTAGCCCCCAAGCATGAAGTAGGATATTGAAATCCGGGTTTATGCTTTCATTAGGATGCCAAAGAACGAACTAGTGCAGCCCCCAAGGCTCGTGCTGATATTTAGCAAAAAATATTAGCCTGAGTCTTAAGTAGCCTTCTGACTTTGGGTATTCTGACTTACAGAAAGTATGTTCCTATAACCAGGAATTATTAATCAATGTCTATGATAAGCGGAGAGAGATCAAAGTTCTCCGGCTAAAAAATGATGAGCTCAAGGTAGCCAAGGATGAAGCCGAAGGTAAACATTCCAAGATTCAAACCTTGTTTTTTCCTTTTTCAATGTCGAATTTTTCTGAACTGTTGTTCTTTTTTGACTTACAGCGTTGGTGAAACAATCCATCGCTATGATTGAAGAGGCCGAGAACCTCAAGACCCTGGTGGTGGAGAACAAAGGACTTCGCCAAGAGCTGGAAAAGCTTAAGGCGGATCATGAAACGAGCATAGCTCAAGTCCTGGAATCCTCCTCCATGGCCACTGAAGAGCGCGATCGCAAGATTGCTGCTCAAGATAAAGTTATCTCGGACCTCAAGAATGAGGTTGGCAGAGAGAAGTATATCTCCCAGGCGCTCCAGGCTGAACTCCAGAGTCTCCGGGAGGAGAAAACCAAGAATGACGACGTCATTCTTGGTATGTTCCATCTGTCTGACTTATCATTTCTTCGACTTTCATCAATGTCGGTTTTTCCTTATCTTCATTTTGTGTATAGGTCCTCTGAACTTGACGGACTCCTCCTCGTCCGAGCCCCGCACTCACCGGCTTACCCAAGTCGGTGATCTTCTTCATGACTACCGCTAATCCCTTGAGGACATTGGCGAGTCTCTCAGGATTCCGGACATGCCAAGCATGTCGGACTTCTAGGTGCGGGAGAAGGCCAAGGAGATGCCGCAGCTCGTTCGGGACTGGAACATGTCCTACGTGTGGACTGCTGCGCAGAACGCTCTCACCATGGTCATGAGCCACCATGGAAACATGGAGATATGGCAAGTGACCAGAGGGTACTGCAAAGTAGACGAAGACGGCCAGGAGCAGGACCTTCAAGCCATCATGCACTCCTGCGCCGGATATGGGTGCCACGCAGCTGTCCTGACGAGCTACGAGGTGCCCTTCTTCACCCGCGTGGATACTCCGCCACCTCCTCCAGAAGATGCCGAAGAAGTTTCAGACGATGAATGGACCACCTCAGATCCGGACATCTCGGCACGATATCAAGGCGGAGTAACCAGCGAGCCATCACCTCCTTCATCTCCTCTTGCATCATAGATCAGAAAACTATGTATTATTCTGGAAAGACATGATGCGTTTTGTAAATATGAAGTACTATGACTTTTGCTAGTGCTAAGTTTTTTATCTATTCAACACTTTTGTCTTAGAATTTTTGTGTGCCTAAAATGTTTTCATAAGCACTTAGAATTTTCCGTCTCTGCTTATCGTTTATCTGGCTTTCCGCCTCGTCCCTTTCGTGATCCAGCCAAACCTTCAGCCGGAAACTTTGCCGAGCAACGGAGCTCAATTGCTAAACTAGTTTAAACTCGGAAACAAAGCCGGCTTCCAGTACCAACATTTCACTACTCGGAAAATACCCGCATCCAGCAATCAGACAAATAACCCAAGTAAAGACTAGAAATTTTCGAGTTATACCCGAAGGTAGCAATATTAGATTCGGAAATCTAAACTAGAACGAACATGAGCATAAAGTACTTTCAAGCATTCTGGGATTTTCGACTATAACACGATCATTTGGAAATAAGATGGTAAAAGCTTCTCAGAAAAAACTTGAGGCAACCAAGACTTTTATTTCTCAAAGAACATGTACATATGTATAATTACAAAGAAGGATAAACTAAGAATAAAAGGGACGTAGCTGAGCAATATTCCATGGTCTGTCTAACTCATCCGGATTTGTACTGCCTCCAGCTCTCTTTCTCTTCTTAGTAGCAGGTCTTTCTTTGACTGGCCTCATGTCAGTTAAGTAGTACGATCCATTGTGCAATACTCGACTAACTAAAAAGGGCCCTTCCCATACTGGGGAAAGTTTGTGCTTTCTTTGTTGCACAAGCCGGAGAACCAAATCATCTTGATTGAAAGATCTAGTTCGGACTCTTTGGCTATGATACTTGTGTAACTTCTGCTGATAGGTTGTAGATCTCATTTCAGCAACGACGCGAACTTCTTCGACTAAGTCAAGATCATTTTGTCGAGAAATCTCGGCATCCTCTTCGATATACGCGGCCACTCTAGGAGAAGTATGAATTAAATCACTAGGAAGAACTGCTTCTGTGCCATAGACCAAGAAGAAAGGTGTGTATCCTATTGACATGTTTGGAGTTGTTCGTAAACTCCATATCACAGAGGGTAATTCCTCTGCCCAAGCCCCCGCAGCATGTCGTAGTGGTGCTTCGAGTCTCGGTTTTAGGCCATGTATAATTAAACCATTTGTTCTTTCGACTTGTCCGTTAGCCTGTGGATGTGCGACTGACGCAATGTCAAGCCGATATTTTGCTCGTCGCAGAATTCAGCCAATTCTCCCATGGAAAAATTACTCCCGTTGTCCGTGATAATGCTATGCGGATAACCATACCGGATTATAACATCCTCGACAAATTTTTTGGTTGTTGCTCCATCACAACTAGTGACAGGTTTAGCCTCGATCCATTTCGTGAATTTATCCACCATCACTAAGAGGTGAGTGAATCCACTTGGAGCTCGTTTAAAAGGTCCTACCATATCAAGCCCCCAGACCGCAAAAGGCCATGTTATAGGTATTGTTCGCAGTTGATCAGCCGGAACATGAGCTTGCTTGGCGTACTTTTGGCAGCCTTTGCATGTCTTGACTAATCGTTCGGCATCTTCCTGAGCTATAAGCCAGAAAAATCCATGTCGAAAAGCTTTTGCCACTAAAGATTTGGCTGCAGCGTGGTGCCCACACTCGCCTTCGTGGATTTCTCTTAAGATTTCCACTCCTTCTTCCGGAGATACACAGCGCTGAAAACCCCCAGAAACACTCCGTTTATGGAGCTCACCTTTAACAATAGTATAGGCTTTTGCTCGTCGGATAATCTGTCAGCTCAGCACCTCGTCTTCGGGTAATTCTCCATCTACCATGTAATCAAGGTAGGGTTGAGTCCAGCTAGGAATTACAGCCAGAACTGCTATTAAAGGTGAGTCAGATTTGGTCGGATATTCCTCATCTACTCCCTTTATCGAGGGAACTTTGAGGTGCTCTAAAAACACGCCATCCGGAACCTCTTTCCGCGCAGAGCCTATTCGAGATAGTGCATCTGCTTCCTCGTTTTCTGCTCGAGGGATGTGTTGAACTTCAAACCCCTCGTACGATTTAGATAGATCATCCACGACAGCTTTATATGCTTCCATGTGCTTATTTGCATTACAAATATCCCAGACTTGTTGAGCAAGAAGATCCGAATCTCCGTAACACATCAAACGTCGGATGCCAATATCCTTAGCAATCCGGATTCCATGCAGCAGTGCTTCATACTTGGCAATGTTGTTTGTCGCTCTGAAGTGGATATGCAACACGTATAAAAGTTTATCTCCTTGGGGTGAATTGAGCACCATGCCAGCCCCCGAGCCCCCTCGAGCCTTAGACCCATCGAAAAAGAGGGTCCAATATTCCGACTCAGGGAGGACTATGTTCTCCTTGGTCTCTGTCCAATCAGCGACGAAGTCAGCAAGGATCTGGGATTTGATTGCTGTCCGGGGTTTGTACTCAATATCGAAAGTTGCAGGCTCTATGCCCCATTTGGCGACGCGTCTTGTGGCATCGCTATTGTTTATTATATCTCTCATGGGAGCTTTGCTCACCATAGTAATTGGATGCTCCTGAAAATAGTGTTGTAACTTACGAGATGTTAGGAAAACACCGTAAGCCAACTTTTGATAGTGCGGATACCGCTATTTTGATTCTGTCAGGACCTCGCTGACAAAGTATGTCGGATGCTGCACTAGGTTCTCCTGATTTTCTTCTGGTCTCTCTACTACCATAACTATACTGACAACCTTATTTGTCACAGCAATGTAAAGCAACATCGGTTCCTGAGGTTCCGGCGCTTCAAGGATAGGAGCAGATGAGAGTACTTTCTTCAGGTCTTGTAGGGCAGCCTCAGCTTCGTCAGTCCAGACAAAATTCTTGGTCTTCTTCAGGAGTTTGTATAATGGTACGACTCTTTCACCAAGCCGGCTTACGAATCGACTGGCCGCAGAAATGCAACCAGTTAATCTTTGTACGTCCTTCAGGCGAGTTGGCCTGCAAATATTGAGAATAGCCTTGATCTTGTCACGGTTCACCTCTATGCCTCGTTGAGACACGATAAAACCTAACAATTTTTCGGCTGGTATTCCAAAGAAGCATTTCTTCGGGTTAAGCATGATGTTGTATTTTTGTAAATTGGCGAACGTCTCCTCTGAGTCAGAAATCAATGTTTCCTTCTTTTTGGACATGACGGCGATATCATCCACGTATGCATGTACATTGTGTCCGAGTTGATCATGGAGGCAACGCTGCATCGTGCGCTGGTACGTAGCTCCTGCGTTCTTCAGCCCAAAGGGCATCGTAACATAACAGAAGGTTCCGAAAGGGGTTATGAATGAAGTTTTGATTTTGTCAGATTCTTTCATCCGGATTTGGTGATAACCGAAATATGCGTCGAGAAAATAGAGGAGTTCCGAGCCTGCCGTAGAATCGATAACTTGATCAATTCTAGGCAAAGCGAACGGATCCTTTGGACAATCCTTGTTCAAGGTAGTATAATCAACACACATCCTTAAATTAGTGCTGTACTTTTTAGGGACCATTACAGGGTTGGCCGACCAATCAGTATGGATGACCTCTTCTATGTATCCGGCTAACTCGAGCCGCGCTAGTTCCTTAGCTATTGCCTTACGCTTTTCATCACCAAACCGTCGTAAGGACTGTTTGACGGGTTTAGCGTTTGGGTTTACATTTAGAGAGTGCTCGGCAAGTTCCCTAGGTACTCCGGTCATGTCAGATGGCTGCCATGCGAAGATATCTTGATTTGCTCGGAGGAACTTGACGAGCGCGCTTTCCTATGCGCTACATAGGCCTACGCATATCTGGGTCACCTTGGAGGGGTCATCATCCTTCAACGGCGTCGTCTTCGTCTCTTCTGATGCCTTGAACTCCAGATTTGGCTTTGTCACCTCTTTCTTTGTTGCGGGCATCTCGGACGGATCAATGCTCTTCTTGATCTCCTGGTACTCCTGGGCGTGCAACACGGCTTCGGCAAAGGTGGCATTTCCATCCTCGCACTCTCGCGCCTTCTTCGGGTCTCCCCTGATGGTGATCACGCCGTTGGGACCTGGAATTTTCATCATGCTGTAAATGTAACACGGACGAGCCATAAAAGCCCAGTAAGCTGGACGCCCGAATATAGCGTGGTATGCGCTCTTGAACGGGACCACTTCGAAGGAAAGTGCCTCCGTCCGATAATTCTTTGGTGTTCCAAAAGTAACATCCAAAGTGATCTCTCCTAGGGAATTAGCTTGTCTTCCTGGGACAACTCCGTGAAAAATCACAGAGCTATGGTGAAGCTATGTTTCTGAGATCTTCATCCGGCGTAGCGTTTCGACATAGAGAATATTGATGCTGCTACCACCATCCATGAGGGTCTTGGAAAAACCATAACCGTCAATAAGTGGATTGACGATTAAGGCGTATTTTCCTCGCCTGTGTAGCTTAGGCGGATGATCAGTGTGGTCAAACATTATTGCCACTTCCGACCAGTCCAGATACTAAGGGACAGCCGGAACTGTTGCGTTGAGCTCGTGGAGAACTGCTTTCTTGACCTTTGCTGGTTGAGATCTCAGGAGGGTGACGTAAGTGTCCTTCTTGGTGGGAAATTTTTCCTTCCATTCCGACTTGGGATTTGAAGCATCGGCTTCCTCCATGTCGGAATCTTCCTTGGTCTCCTTGTCCTTTTCGGGATTTTTGTTTCCCTTCTTCCGCTTAGCTTTGTAGCCCGCGGTATCATCTCTCTTGATGTCATCGTTAAAACGACATTCAGCGTTGGTGTGGGACGAGCCCCCATTGGTGTCCAAATGATGCACACATGGGTTATTGGCGATGTTGGTCCAAGTGTAGGTTTTTCCTGGTTGTTGCTCTCCTCTACCTTGGACCCTTGATGTCCCACGGCCACGCCCGCGGCCTCCACCACGTCCTCCTCATCCTCCAGACCCGGAAACAGTAGTGACTACTGTTGTCTCCGCATTGGGTTTTTCTTCCGAGGTGTTTTTGCGCTTCTGAGCTTGTTGCTTTGGTTGTTTTGCCGATTGAGGCCAGCCAGGACATTCAGTAATCCCTCTGCATCGTCGTCAGCATCTGCATACTTGCTCGCTGTTTTTATCATCTCTCCCAGATCAGTAACCTTGTCACACTTCAAGTGATGGCGCAGTAAACCAATTGGGAGACCTGCGATGAAAGCTTCAACCGTAGTTTGATCATTTACTCCTTCGCAGGAGTTCTTGGTGTCAATCCATCGTCCGAGGTAATCCCGGCAAGTTTCTCTGGCTTTCTGGGTGCAACGCTGTAGGTCTCCAACCGTACAGGGCCTCCGATATGTGCCTTCAAAATTCCGAAAGAACGCACTTTGTAAGTCATACGAGTTGTGGATGGTGTTCGCCGGAAGTTCATTGAGCCACGATCGTGCCGTCTTCCGCAACATAAGTGGGAGATATTGGGTTGCAACCAGGCTGTTTCCGCCTTTAGCGATGCAGCAAGCTTGGAAGAAGTCCTGTAACCAGGTGTCTGGCTGAGAAATGCCGTCGTAGGCTTGAATATGTCTTGAGATAGCAAATCCTTCCGGGAATTTTGTAGCTCTGGTGCGTGGTTCGAAGCACTTTGGGCCCACATACACGTCATCGTTTTCGTAGCGCCGAGCCTCTATGTTGGAGTTGATCCTGTGCCTTGCGTCATTCGGGGATAGGGATTGTCCCGAATATCGGGTGTGGCTGCGGTGCCTTGGAGCCGGACTTCGGCTTCTGCCACCACCTCCTCCGTCATGTCGTCCTCCTTGACCTCCTTGGGGGCCGTTGTGATAACTGTGCTGTGGAGAGGTGGTGCAGCTGGGTTGTTTCCGGCTGATCACCGGCCTCTATCCGGAGCGTCATTATTCTGGTTCCGGGGAGGTTCTTGACTATGACGAGCCCCCTGCCGACTTGCGCCAACGTGGTTTCCGTCATTCCTTCGTCCGTCGTTCCCACCATGGTGAGGCTCAGCTGGACGGTTTTCATGTCTAGGAGGTGGCATTTTCTGACGATCCTCCTCCCGACGTTTCTCTTTATCTTCTCCTTTTCGGGGAGGGTTCCTCGGAATCAGTGCAGCGATCGTGTCTTTCTCGGCTGCTGGAGCGACGTTGCTCCAGTTATGTGTAGTTCTACGGTGCTGCCCCGATGATCCGGTTCTTGAATAATTGTGTTCCCTGCGTTCGGGGGTGACGAAGGGGCGCCCGATCGTAGTGGGATCTTACGTGAGCCCATGCCGGATCTGGGCGACATTGGTCGGAATCCGAGACCAGCTTTTGGCTTCCAAACAGGGCAACCTTTTGCTGTTCCAGTCCCTTATTGAGTAGCTTGATACCCAAACGTATCTCCTCTGGTCCTGGATTAGCCGATAGAATTTCGCGAGCTGCCACAGTATTTTGCACTGGTGTTGGGTAAACCCAATCTTCGTTGCTATCCTTCTGTGGCTTTCCCATCGCATCTCCAAAAAGGATGGCACGGACGCGTGGGAATTGGTTGTCATCTATGTGACGCTTCCGTGTCTTCTGAAGCAGACGGGACATGTACTCCTTGTTTGACATGCGTTTCTTCTCCGCCTCGATGTTTTTGGCTTCATCAAGGAGTTGTTGACGACGCGCTTCTAGGGCCTTGGCCCTTTCGTCCAGCTCATCTACAGTAAGTTCTGCAGCTGTAGGGATAGGTGTGGTTAGTGCGGCATCGATGAGTTTACGCGCACGTTCAGTGATCACGTGTCCATCCACCGATGCTTCTTTTTTCGGCTCGTCTGGGATTAGTACTCCATCCGAGTCTTCCTCGTATTCCTCGGCAATCACCTCCTCTGTCAGAGGGTCTTTCGCCAGGGTCTTGTTCTTCTTGTTCTTCTTCTTTGCCTTCTTGGCAGCGCAGGTAGCAAAGACGGCTTTGGGTCCGTTTCCCGGAGTCAAGCTCTGATCGGTACTTTCGGACATCTGGACCTCGGGATTGTCTCTGATGTCCATGTCATCCTGTGCTTTGGGAGAGTGTTCCCCGGATCCTTCATCCATGGCTTCTCCCTCCTCTGCATCTTTGGAGTTGTACTCCTCTTCGTATTCCGCGGAGAACTTTCGGAAATCTGTCGACGTCATGGACTCATCCGACGATGCGGGAACGTTGGTGTTTGTTCCAATTGCCTCCAGCACCGAGTCGGTGTTTTCTCCAGCATCGGCAGAGCCGGATCCGGATCCAACATATCCAACAAAGTGCGATGCGTGCTTCCTGAGGTACCTGCTGCTTTCGCGATCAGCCTTAACGAAACTTTTAATGGTTTCGAGGATTGCATCTGCGCTAGCGCCTCGTAGTATCATACATCTTAGTGTGTACCTGAGGAAAGGCTTGTCTGTCCCGACATCGTCAGAGTCGGAATCAGTGTCGTTGATGTGCTCCTCTTGGATTTTGACTTCCACGGGTGGGTCGATCTGGGATCCGGCTTCTCCGGGGAGATCCACTCCAGATTCGACTTGGACCGTGAGGTCTTCTTCAGGCTCAGATTTCTCCACTATCTCCGCAACTGGTGCGGGCTGGGTGGGATTAGGGTTTTCTGAGATCCGAAACTCTACCGCCTCCGCGGACAAAGGGGACCCAGAAGATTCTTCTGCCTCTATCATCACCGCTGGGGTGGATTGGGCAGGTTCAGCGAAACCGATGTAAACATCGATCTCGCCGAAATACATGATTGTATAGGCAGTCAAGGCCTCCCTAGCCGGAATCCAAGTCTCGTCGAGAATGATGAGAGGGACGTCGCTGGCGTAGAGGATGCGACCGACGGCGATGGTCTCGCCGATTCCTATTCTTGCAGATTCTGCTCGGAACGCGGATCCGAAGCTCACTTGCCCCACGGTGGGCGCCAACTGTCGTCGGATTAAGGACAAGTACGCAATGAGGGGGTCCTCGAGGCGTGCGGGAGAGAGGGGTGTGAGGCGTACGGTGTTCCGGGACGGTGAGCACACAAGTTTACCCAGGTTCGAATCCGCCGGCTTTGGACGGACCCTACTCCTGCTAGCAATCCAGTAATACGGCAGAGCCGGAATATGGGTTACAAAGGTTTCGCCTGTGCGAGTTGTGGGTCTAAAGTATTGGGTGCCCTAAAGTCTCTCCCTAGGACGGCTTATATAGATATCTGGCCTAGGGTTTACAGGAGAGATCAATCCGGCTACGACTAAGAGTTGGTTATAGAGTACATCTTGAACTACAAGTAACATTATGGGCCTAAGTCGGTAAGTCTTTTGGGACTTCCCGTAGTCGAATTGGACTCCGTCTTCTCTCTCTGACTGGGCCGCCCGTGAAGCAAAGCTCTAACCCGAAGTGGGCCACCCTGGTCAGTGAGGAACTGTGAGGATACCCAGAAAGTATATCCTCAACACTTTGCCTATAGCCCATCATCTTTCATCACCGAAGCGTCGTAGAGGTTGTTTCACCGGTTTTTCTTTAGGATCAATATTCAAGCCATGATCGGCAAGTTTCCTAGGTACACCTTTCATGTTGGCAGGTTGCCAGACGAAGATGTCCCTATTTTCATGGAGGAACTCGACGAGGGCACTTTCCTATTTGTGATCCAGGTTCGTGCCAATGGTGGTGGTCTTGGAGGAATCACCTTCAACAAGCACCACCTTCTTGGTCTTGATGGCGGCCTTGAATGCGGGATTGGCAGCAGTAATTTGCTTGTTTGAAGCTGGCAACTCTGAGGTGTCGACTTGGCTATGGATCTCCTTGAATTCACCGTATATGACCGCTTCGGCAAAGATGGCTTCGCTCATCTCACACTCCCTTGCCTTGGGGAAGCTTCTGTCAATGGTGATGATGCTTTTTGGTCCGGGTATCCTTGAGCTTGTTGTAGACGAAGCATGGTTTGGCGAGGAAGGAGTGGAATATGCCGTGTCCAAAGATGGCATGGTACACGCTCTTGAAGGGCACCACTTCGAAGGTCATGCACACTTGGCGGTAATTGTTGACATCACCAAAGGCGGCCGAAGGGTGATCCAACAAAAAGAATCAACTTGCCAGCCAGGAACGATGCCATGGAACATGGTGTTGATCTTCCTTAGCTAGGTCTCCGTCAAGTTCATCTTGTGCAATATATCTAGGTACATGATGTTGATGCTACTTCCATTGTCCACGAGGCACTTGGTGAACTCTGTGTCGTCAATCAAGGGGTAGATGACCATGGCATATTGGTTCTCTATTGGGATGAGGTCTAGATGATCTGTCCTATCCCAAGTGATTGCAATCTTTGACCACCTAACATACTGGGGAACTGGGGGAGGGTAGCAACCTGTTTCCTTTGTGAGATTTTCTGGGCCCGGATGGTGGGAGTACCAAGGAAGGTATGGTAACATGGGGACTTCTTCTCAAAGGGGTTCTTCCCCTTGCCATCTCCCTTGTCGGCGGACTTGGGTTCCACATCTTCATCCATGCCACTCGATTCCTTGGATTCCTCCTCCTTCTTCCCCTTGCCCTTTCCGGAGGGTCTGTTCTTCCGACTTTGCTTGTAGCTGGACTCAGAGTCTTCCTTGAGGTCGTTGACAAACTTGCATTGGCGGTTGCTTTGGGTGGCCTTGCCGTTTGCATCGAGGTGGATGAAACATGGCATATCGCGGTGCTCTACATACGTCTGGGGGACGCGGGGCACAGAGGGTGTTGAGTCACTCCGCTGCTTCCCATGGCTAGCCCCCAGCCATGACCATGTTGTCCGCCTCCGCCTCTACCAGTGAACATCGTGGCAACCATGTCGGTTGCTTGCTTCTCTTCTAGTGGAGTTTTCCGCTTGTTGTTATTGTTCCTCTTGGCCTAGGTAGGGATGGCCAATGCCAGCAACGATCCACGAGCATCATGATTGGTGGCGGCGAATTTGTTATCCATGGCAATCATCAAGTTGAGGTCAAGCTTGACATTGTCCTGATGGTGCTTCAGCATATGTCGGAGCAATGTCCCCTTCTCCAGGCCTTCAATGAAGGCGGCCATAGCGGGTTTGATCGTGCACTCCAGCGCATGAATTTTTCATAACCATCCAACATGATGGGTAAGAATGAGATGATTCATCCTTTTCATGCACACATCACTGTAGGTCACCGATGGTGCAGGGGCGTTTGTACATACCCTCAAAGTTCTTGGTGAACGCTTCATGCATGTCCAGCCAATTACAGATTGATTTCTCTAGCAAGTCGTCTACCCATTGTTAGGAAGTGCCGATGAGCATAAGTGGGAGGTACTTGGCGGTGACATTAGGGTTTCCCCCAGGGATGTGGATCGCTTTGCTATAGTCCTACAACCATGTAGCTAGCCTGGCAGTGCCGTCATAGGGCTTGACAGTCTTGTCGATACGGAGACCCTTGGGGTAACTTGTGGCCCGTATTACCGGTCCAAAACAATGTGGCCCCAGGTACGGGAGTTCCCGGGTTTCTTGAATCTTGTTAAGACATGAACATGCATCGTAGGGCTCCGGTTGCTTCCCATTTCCACCAAGAGGAGGAGAGTTGTGGTACGATCCATGGGACCCGACATTTCCTCCGCCATGGTGGCTGCTTGGTGGCGACGGTGGCGGTGGAGGCGGTGGGTTAGTCTTCTTGCTGCTCCCTCCATGTGAATTCTCACGCCTGTGGCGATTGCTTGTTGGATGTGGTGCTTCCTTGTGGGATCTGCTCCTATGTCCTTCATTGCCACTGCGCTCTCCTGCATGTCGAGGTTGCTCACCCCGGTGACGTATGACAATACCGAGCTTGGGACGCCTGGGGTGGCATGCTTGTGCGGTGGCGCGCTTGTTGTTCCTCATGATGCTGGGATGGCGGGGGTGGCGGCGATCAGCAGGGGTGAGCATTCTCTCCCTTTTCAAAAGATATGGGTATGGCAGCGGCCCTATTGGGCGCATCCCTCCGCCTTCTCCCTGTGGAGCCTATATGGGATCCTTCGTCACGAGGAGATCTTGTCCTTCGGCGCCTGTTTAGGGTTGACTGGCAAAGCTCCGGGTTGTACTCGAGCCCCAGCAAGGTGGACTTCTCCTGTTGCTTGCAAGCCTTGGCTACGAGGTCATAGACCTGATCCACCGCTTCAGGTAATCTTTCTTGTTCTAGTAGGTTTTTGTCGACGACTATGTTCAGGGCGGGGTTGGCATTACTTGTATCCCCTCTGAATCGATGTATGGGGGTGGATTTTGCCGATTTGGACGCTTCACACCCTAACTTGCATCGAACGTCGGGATCTCCAATGATGTGGTTGTTGCCTTCTTAGCCTTGTGCTTTAGTAGCAACTGCTTGTATTCAGCCTCCATTGCTCTTGCCGCCTTGATGGATTGCTGCGCCTTAGCAAAATTTCTATCCAGTTGTGTGCCCACCTCTATGATGCATTTGTCCTCCGCAAGGATTTCTCCATGTTTCTCATCAAGCTCCGTAATGCTCCGAATATGGGCGATGGTAATGGGCTCGACGAGAAGTGGATCGTACATCACCTTGTCGGCGGGAGTGATGGCCCAATATATATCGAGCTCGTTGGATAACCCCAAGAGGAAGGTATGATGAGCACAACTGCAAGTTTTTCCTCAGTACGAAACCAAGGTTATCAATGCAGTAGGAGCAAGGAAACACCCCAAAGGTGTAGCTAGCTGAACGATGGCAGGGCGCACTACCGGTGCCAGCAGCAACATGGAGACCTGCACAAGACAACCACAGAACTCTGTCCCCAACTTGCGATGAGGTTGTCAATCTCACCGGTTTTCCTGAACACAAAGGATTAAACGTATCGAATGGAAGGAGGTAATAGTTTGTAGAAAGAAAACACAAAGCAGTAAACAGTTTATAGATTGTATGTAAAAGAAAGGACCGGGATCCATAGTTCACTAGAGGTGGCTCTCCTTAAGATAGATAACATGCTGGGTGAACAAATTACAGCGGGGCAATTGAAAAACATCGAGAAAGCAATACATGCATATACTAATCATCTTGACTCCTTTGGAACTTGATTGGGCATTACAACATTATACATAGACCGCCATCCAACTGCATCTATGACTAATAATCCACCTTCAGGTTATCATCCGAACCCCCTCCAGTATTAAGTTGCAAGCAATAGATTATTGCTTTACGAATTGCGTGTAATGTAAACAATACGATTGTTCTATGAACAAAGGATTGTTGTTTTCTCTCTAGTATCAACATCACATCTAGTACCTTAGAGATTTCTGTCACTTCCCTAGATTACCAGAGGCATGAACCCACTATCGAGGATAAATACTAACTCTTGGAGTTGCTAGCATCTACTTGGCCAAGATAGCTACTAACAATGGAAAGCATGCAAGATCACAAATAACAAAGACATGATAGAATCAATAATCAATCTGAAATAGCATCTCAATATCCTTCGGATCCTCGCAAACACAACATGCAGAATTACAAATAGATGATCTTGATCATGAACGGAGCTCACAAGATCTAAACATGAAAGCACAAAGGAGGAGAACCAGCCATCTAGCTACTACATGGATCTGTAGTCCAAAGATGAACTACTCACGCATCACACCGGAGGCTTGCATGATGATGAAGAAGGCCTCCAGGGTGAATTCCCCTCTTATAGGCATCACACCGGAGCTTCAGATCCCTCCCGATCTAGGGATGGAGATGACGGCGCCTACAGACTCTATCATGGATTTTTATCGGGTACTTAGGGTTTTCATCCCGAGGGCATCTTATAGGCGGAAGGAGAGGCTAAGGGGGTGCTCGGGTCGGCTAGACCACCCCCTGGCGCGGGCCAGGCCTGGCCACGTGGCAAGGTGGTGTGGCCGGCCCCCAGCCCTTCTCCGTCTCGTATTCTGGCATCTGATGACTTCCGAAAAAATAGGGACTTTGTCTTTTGTCCTGTCCAATTCCGAGGATATTCATTTTCTGACTTTCCTGGAACCAAAAACAGCAGAAAATAGGCAGCTGGCACTGTGGCTCTTGTTAATAGGTTAGTCCAAGAAATCATATGAAAGTACTCCAAAGTGTGGACAAAACACAAGAAAGTGGATAAAACCAAGCATGGAACATCAAAAATTACAAATACATTTGCAATGTACCAACATCCCCGAGCTTAACTCCTGCTCGTTCTCGAGTAGGTAAGTGATAAAAAGAAAGGATAATTTTTGAGGTGACATGCACCATCAAAGACTTGATCAAAGTATTTATAAAAAAATATTCAAAGCTGGGATCATAGTACTTCAATCATAATATGAAAGACAAAGTTCTAGCAATAAGACAAAGAAACTATGATCCAACATGAAAAGGCACAAACAAAAGATTCATGAATAACAATGCTTTGTAAGACGTTTGTTTGTTTCACATAAAGAAAACATAGCATAATAGTATTCAGCTTGTCCCTCATAGAGTAGCAAATATAAATGCATAGGACACCTTCAAAGTTCATAAGAGTGACTAGATACAAATAGTTTAAAACAAGCAATATCAAGTTATGCATCAATCAACTAGTCTTGGGACAATGCACATAGAACTAAGAATGGCCACTGTCCTCTCAAAGTAAGTGCATAAAGGTAGAAGGTTGAGACTTAATATAATGGTGGAAGAAAGGCCTTCATAGAAGGAAGTAGGGATTCAAGTCTCATAAAGAGCTTCCAAAAATTATGGTACTTATAGCTTTCAGCTCTCATTGCCCCTATCATAAGCATCTTGAAAGTGATTAAGGTTAAAGTGACACAACTAAGAGGATATGCTTGACAAGTTAGAAACCGAAATCTCATGCCCCTTACTTACGAAGACCGAACCTCATGCTACTCAACTTTAGTCACGAGTAAGCTCTTGTCATTGTAAGTACATGTGTATCATAAAGAACCGCCAACGGGGTACCACTTGCACATGATACAAGAGCTATCCCATAATCAAAATGACAAGGCAAGCAGACAATGAGCATCTCAGTGATCTTTTTATTTGCTATTTGCATAGTTTTTATTGAGGATGCTTCATAGAGTGCTCATTATGGTGATGCTGCAAGTTTCCACCATGATTAGGCATGGCTTAGGCTAGCGGCCCAGGCATTTCTCTAACAAACATACAAACTCCATAATCTTACAAGTTCCACTTTTATTTCACACCGCTAGGATACATAAGCAAAAGAACATGATATCAACGGGGTACATAGTACAAGTGAAATGTTGAAAGCATTCCCCATGATACATGGTTCTGCTAATTTCAACTTATCAAGCGCAAGCATATACGCAACAAAGAAGGACCCAATGGTTCAAGTTTATTAGATGCAAAAAAGTAAAGTGTTCCATCAAGTTCGTGAGAGCTTTAATCACTAGTTTTCTCATAACAAGTTTAATTTGGAAGGTAATCAAAAGCATGAATATACTTGGAAAAGCATAAGCTAGTAGGTAGGCATGGTGGAATCTTTGGAATAATTTGGTTTAGGGAGTTGGATGCATGAGTGGAACTCATACTTGGTTGTGGAGGCTAGCAAAAGACTGGGAGCGACAAACTAAGAGAGCAATAATGGCCATAATCATGCAGAGCGACAAACATTATTGATCAAAGCATAAAGTGATACTACAAGTTGAAAACTAAAGGATCATAAAGGCTATGGTGACTTGAGATAGTCATAACGTGGTGTGAGCATGCGCCAAGTCAACCCAAATAAAGCATCAAAGGAGAATACCACTATACTATGCTTTAATATGCTAAAACAACGCATGATTCATCCAAGGCACATTAAGCAATATCAATTGTTTATAACAAGTCATGCTACAGCAAAGAATACTAAGCATAAAGCCAACACAATATCAAGCATGGCATGACAAAGCATAGGCCACAGTCAAAAACAAGCTCTTTTTACCACATAAGCATGAACTTTCCTACTCTTTTCCCAACCAAACCAAATTAGTTGAAACCAATGTATGAAAGAGGGGGTCCAACAAATTTATTCAGAAAACTAAGAAAACAAAAGAAAATGAAAAACCAAGATGAAAAAAACGAAGACGCTCCAAGAACAACACAACTGTGCATGAAACAATAAAAATGAAGCGTTTGGAAGAAACCTGGGATTTTTATTGATGAAGAAGGGGATGCCATGGGCAGCCCCAAGCTTTGACGCTTGGACTTCTTGGATAATTCTTGGGGTGACACGCATGGCATCCCCAAGCTTGAGCTTTAGTCCATCCTTCATCTCATTACTCATTCCTTCCATACACCTGAATTTTTTCCTTCATACAAAACTTCACACAATCTTTATTAGCAACATTAGTGCACTCAAGATAATAGGTCTTAAGGTTCAGTTCTAACACCAAATAAACTTCCATTAGAAAACTAGCTACTATAGAACTTCCCTCAAAAAGCTCAATTCCCCAAAAGAACTCAAAAAGGAACCAACAAGAAGCAAATGCAGAAAATGGCAGAAATCTGTCAAAACAGACCAGCAGGTAAAGACGAATTTTTTCGAAGACCTTCTGTTGCTCAAATAAAAAGTGTGGAACTAACGAAATTTAGATAATAACCTGGGTCAGAAGAAAAAAATTCACGCCTCAAAAAGACATTCAGATATTTTACACGAATTTTTATGGTGATGCACAGAAATCTGTTTCGGGACAGGTAACTTTCCCAATCATTACCCTCTCTCATTAGAGGTGACTCTTGGCACAAAAAGAAAATAAAAAGTATAAGTAGTGGTTATTACTGAAGTAAAAACTTCCAAGACTCATCTACAACTTTTGGGTTATCTCCCAATAAGTACTTTTCTTTAACGCCTTTAAGTTAGGCATAAGAAGCAAGAAAGAATCAAGTGTTTTCAAATGAAGAAGCATTAAGACCAAATTTGTTTTCATAGGAGAAGCAAAAGAAATCTTCTCTCTCTTTTTAGGGAAGTGTTCTATACCTTTCTTGAGTGGGAGTTGATATTTAATGGTGTCTTCTTTCATATCAATAATGGCACCAACAGTTCTAAGAAAAGGTCTTCCCAAAGTAATAGGACAAGAAGCATTGCATTCAACATCCAAAACATAGAAATCAATAGGGACATAGGCATTGTTAACCATAATAAGAACATCATTAATACTCCCCATGAGTTTATTTTTAGCATTATCATCAAGTGGGACATTCAAATAACCATCTTCAAGTGGAGGCAAATCAAGCATATCATAAATCTTTCTAGGCATAATAGAAACACTACTATCAAGATCACATGAAGCTTTGAAATTAAAGTCATTCACTTTCATATTAATGATGGGTTCCCAACCATCTTCTTGTTTTATAGGAATAGAAGCTTTATGTTTCATCTTTTCTTTTTTTATCTTTATGAGAGCATCAGTAATATGTTTTGTAAAGGCCATGTTCATAGCAACAGAATTAGGACTTTTAGCAAGCTTTTGTAGGAACTTAATAACTTCAGAGATATGGCAACCATCAAGATCAAAACCATAATTATCTTCTAAGGTAGTAGAGCTATTACTAGCCTCAACACTAGTGGTGGTGATAGTAGAAACACTAATGTTTCTAGCAATTTCATCTTCTCTTTCCCACTTAGCATGTAATTCAGCTAATAGTCTAACATTTTCATCAATTCTTACTTGTATAGCATTAGTAGCTACAAAGGGATTATCATTAGTTTCAGGTTTAGCAGCCATTTTATTCAAAGAAGATTGAGCTTCAGCCAAAGATGCTATATTTGTTTCAACATTAGAGAGTTTTTCCTCAATAGTTTTATTGAAAGTAGTTTGTTTACTAATAAAGTCTTTAAGCATAATTTCAAGTTCAGAGGGTGCACTCCTTTTATTGTTGTAGGAATTTCCATAAGCATTGCGATTGTTGGGAGGATATGGCTTATAATTGTTGGTACCAAAATTGTTCCTATAAGCATTATTCCCAAAATTGTTATTTCTTATGAAGTTCACATCAACTTGCTGTTCTTGAGCAACCAAAGAGGCTAAAGGAACATTATTTGGATCAATATGGGCTTTCCCGTTCACAAGCATAGACATAATAATATCAATCTTATCACTCAAGGAGGAAGTTTCCTCAACAGAATTTATCTTCCTACCTTGTGGAGCTCTCTCAGTATGCCATTTAGAATAATTAACCATCATATTGTCCAGAAGTTTTGTTGCAGCACCCAAAGTGATGGTCATAAAGGTACCTCCAGCAGTAGAATCCAATAGGTTCCTTGAAGAATAGTTCAATCATGCATAAAAAGTTTGGATGATCATCCAAGAAGTCAGTCCATGAGTGGGAAAATTCTTTACCAAAGATTTCATTCTTTCCCCAGCTTGAGCAACATGCTCATTATCAGATTGTTTAAACTTCATTATTTCACTTCTCATATATATAATCTTAGTAGGAATGAAAGCATCTTTGCATTTAGTCCAAGAATCAATACTATTCCTAGTTAAGGAATTCAACCATTCTTTAGCCTTTCCTCTCAAAGAGAAAGGAAACAATTTCATCGTAATAATATCACCATCTACATCCCCATGCTTTTGCATCTCACAAAGTTCAACAAAGTTATTTAGATGGGCAGCAGCATCTTCATTACCAATACTAGAATTTTTTTTTCTCATAACAACATTGAGCAAAGCAGGTTTTATCTCAAAGAAAGTATCTTCAGGCACAGGTGCAGCAATAGGTGTGCTCATAAAATCATTGTTGTTGGTGGTAGTGAAGTCACACAACTTAGTGTTTTCAAGAGTAGTCATTTTTTTGTGTTTTCAAATAAGAAAGCAAACTAGTAAAACTATTTTTTGTGTGTTTTTGATAAAGAAACAAGCAAACAAAGCAAAAAAAAAACAGAGTAAAGAGATTGGTTATGAGGGACTCCCCTTGTGAAGATGTCCTTGACTCCCCGGCAACGGCGCCAGAAAATATGCTTGATAGCCCAAAATATATCGAGCTCATTGGGGAACCCCAAGAGGAAGGTATGATGAGCACAGCAGCTAGTTTTCCCTCAGTATGAAACCAAGGTTATCAATCCATTAGGAGCAAGGAAACACCCCAAAGGTGTAGCTAGCTGAACGATGGCAGGGCGCACTACCGGTGCCAGCAGCAACGTGGAGACCTACACAACACAACCATAGAACTCTGTCCCCAACTTGCGATGAGGTTGTCAATCTCACCGGTTTTGTTGAAAACAAAGGTTTAAACGTATCAAATGGAAGGAAGTAATAGTTTGCAGAAAGTAAACACAAAGCAGTAAACAGTTTATAGATTATATGTAAAAGAAAGGACCGGGATCCATAGTTCACAAGAGGTGGCTCTCCTTATGATAGATAACATGCTAGGTGAACAAATTACAGCGGGGCAATTGACAAACATCGAGAAAGCAATACATGCATATACTAATCATCTTGACTCCTTTGGAACTTGATTGGGCATTACAACATTATACATAGACCGCCATCCAATTGCATCTATGACTAATAATCCACCTTCAGGTTATCATCCGAACCCCCTCCAGTATTAAGTTGCAAGCAACAGATTATTGCTTTATGAATTGCGTGTAATGTAAATAATACGATTGTTCTATGAACAAAGGATTGTTGTTTTCTCCCTAGTAGCAATAGCACATCTAGTACCTTAGAGATTTATGTCACTTGCTCAGATTACCAGAGGCATGAACCCAGTATCGAGCATAAATACTAACTCTTGGAGTTGCTAGCATCTACTTGGCCAAGATAGCTACTAACAACGGAAAGCATGCAAGATCATAAATAACAAAGACATGATAGAATCAACAATCAATCTGAATTAGCATCTCAATATCCATCGGATCCCCACAAACACAACATGCAGAATTACAAATAGATGATCTTGATCATGAACGGAGCTCACAAGATCTAAACATGAAATCACAAAGGAGGAGAACCAGCCATCTAGCTACTACATGGATCCGTAGTCCAGAGATGAACTACTCACGCATCACACCGAGGCTTGCATGATGATGAAGAAGGCCTCCAGGGTGAATTCCCCACTCCGGTAGGGTGCCGGGAAGAGCTTCAGATCCCTCCCGATCTAGGGATGGAGATGGCGGCGGCTACAGACTCTTTCGTGGATTTTTTGATCGGGTACTTAGGGTTTTCGTCCTGAGGGCATCTTATAGGCGAAAGGAGAGGCCGGGGGGTGCTGGGGTCGGCCAGACCACCCCTGGCGCGGGCCAGGCCTAGCCGCACGGCCAGTTGGTGTGGCCAGCCCCCAGCCCTTCTCCGTCTCGTATTCTCGCATCTGATGACTTCCGGAAAAATAGGCACTTTGGCTTTTGTCCTATCCAATTCCGGGAATATTCATTTTCTGACTTTCCTGGAACCAAAAACAGCAGAAAACAGGCAGCTAGCACTGTGTCTCTTGTTAATAGGTTAGTCCAAGAAATCATATGAAAAGTACTCCAAAAGTGTGGACAAAACACAAGAAAGTGGATAAAACCAAGCATGGAACATGAAAAATTCTAGATACATTTGCAATGTATCAGGGAGTAACCAAGCTGTTGCCAGCTGCAGACGTTGATGGTGGTGGCAGAACATTTGTTTGTTTGCCGGTACTAGGGCTTGTGGCATGGTAATGCGCCTGCTGTGAGGGAAAAACCGGAGGAGGCATGGCGTTGGCCGGACCCAGAGGATCGGCGCCTTTCTTTGCCGCTGCCGCTCTGGTAACTGCAGGTGTGGGCGGAGCTTTCTCAGGTCCCGTTTCCTTCTTGTCTTCTTCTAGCACATTCTCGATGGCCACTATTACCTGGCAGGAAGTGACAGCCTTCTCAGCAAGATCCTCCCTCTCGAACTCCTTCTCGATCTCCCTCATAGTATCATCATATTCCTCCAAGTTAGAGTTTGAGCCGACGCCATCCATGTTGATGTCGGCATAGAGGGCGTCAAGCACTTCGGAGTTTTTGATGGTGGAGCTGGAGGAGGACGATGTTGGGCCGTTGTTGTTATTACCTCCTCCGGCTGTGGCAGCAATGTTGGACTCAACTTCCTCGTTGGCATTAGCAAAACTGTTGATAGTTGCGATCATATCGTTGAGGGTGAGCAAGCCGGCAGCCTGTCGCCTCCGAAGCATATGTCGGAGGAGAGTTTTGGGCGTGAGCCCTTCCACAAAGTGGTAGACAGGATCATCGATGCGATCACCATCTAGGGTTTCCCTCACCCTTAACAATCTAGCGAGGTATTCATGAGGGGATTCTCTGTCCCTCTGAACGCATCTGGCCAGATCGAAGATGGTGACGACACCGAAAAAGTGCGACCTCTGCATCTCTAATACTCGGCGAAGCCAAGCGGATCTGCTGGGCCGTTCTACCATTATATCCTCCACAGGGTCGGTTTGGGTGGGCCTTGAATTTTTCTGATTTGAGACGACAAACTCTAGAGAGAGACCCAAGCTAGATCCTTCTATGAACGTGTCATGCCCGAAGGCGGTCCGTGCTGGCCTTGACAAGTTTCCGACTTCCTAGGAGCTAGGACCTCAGTTTCACCGATGAAGATGTAGATGTATCCGACCAGGATGATGGAGCAGCGGGTAGGGTTCGTCTTCATCGGGACCCATAATTCGTCCAGAGGAATGATCAGGATGTTGCCAGAGAAGGGAACACGCCCAATGGCTACGGTGTTGCTGATTCCCACGAAGATCTTGGACCTCGCCCGGTGTAGCGCTCGAAGCGCCTCTTGCCCCACGGTGGCTGCCAACTGTCGTGGTATTGCAAACGAGTATGCCATGGAGGGGTCCTCACATAGCATATTTAGAGAGGTGGGGGAAGGCAGCGAGTTGGCGGGTATGAGGTAACATAGCTTACCCAGGTTCAAGTCCCACAACGGTGCCGGGACTCTACTCCTGCTATAAATCACTATAATGTCAATACGCCGAGTTACAGAGATTGGTTCACTGTGCGAGGTGTTGTACGTTGTATGTTGGTTGTTCTCAGTCATGCCCTAAAGGCTCCCACAGGTCCGGCTTATAAAGGCACCAGAACCTAGGGTTATAGGGAAAGGACCTTGCCGGACAAGGTACATAGTCCTGCACTAATACTAACTAGTCTTTCGTGTCTTGTACTCCAAGGCTCCGAGTAGGTCGGTGACTTCAAGGTAGCCTTCCTTTATCCGGCATGGGCCTCCCTTCTGGATCCGTCTAACTGGGCGGCCGAGCAGGCCATCGGCCATGCTACCAACCGTGGGCCACCCAGGTTAGCCGGATAAGCGACATGCAATGGTGATACCTATTTAGCATATCCCGAACATCGTGGCTCCAGGTGATGATTTGCTCAGACCAGTTGAGGAAGCGATGGACATCCACTTGTGTTACCGCGTTCACCGCGACTACGCGGGCGAGTACTTTCTTCTCACGCTTGGTGCGAGCCCGGTGAATATGTGCAGAGAGCCGTCCGCGTCGCAGAATCTGCCAATGTTGTCGTTGTCCCTTCGCGGGTCATCGTTGGATCCTTCCTTGGCTCATCTTGCCTTCTCGATCTCTTCGAGAGAGTGGAATTCGGTGGTGGTGTGAGTGGCGGGCTTCCCCTTCCTATTGTAATACACATGGCTGGTTGAGCAGGGCGGCAGTGTCGAATTTCAGCCTCGCCGTGTTGTTGGCGCGGTAGTTGCCACTTTTGCGGTAGTTTCCACCGTCGTGGCAGTAGTTCTTGAGGCCACGCTGCCCGTAGCTGGCATTGGCGATGAAGTCAAATATTCCATCACCATGGATCTTTCCAGTGAGGCGAGTGTTGCTGTAACGTAGCTCGCGGTGCCTGCCATTGTCATGGCCACCCGAGTGGCGTCTCCCGCCTAACTCGTTGTGTGATTCTTGCTTGGGATCCTCCTACGTGTTGAGATTGGCAATCTCGAGGAGGTCGGGGTTGTTGTCGAGCGTCCGATAAACCCTCTTGATCTTGGCGACAAGGGGATCGTATCAGCACATGTTCTTGAAGCAGTGGGTCACCATGCCGCCAGAAGCATTGTTCCACAAGTCTTCCACCGTTGGACCCAGTGGCAAGTTGACTCGCGTGGTCCCTGGATGCAGCGTCTAGGTCCTCGAGGGTAGTGGTGTGGTGTAGGAGTCCTTGAAGTGCCATACGAAGGCGTCTCGCATGTCCTCCCACGAGTCAATGCTATTTTTAGGGAGGGCGTTGTTCCATTGGCGAGTTGCTCCCTCCATCATCAGGGGGAGGTAGAGAGCAGCAAGTAGGTCCGTGTGGCTGGTGATACCCATCTCCATGAAGTACGTATTGATCCACACTGCCGGATCGTAGGTGGGTTCATACTTCTCGATGTCATTCGGTGCTTTGAAGGTGGAGGGGTACTTCTCGCCTCAGATCATTGGTCAGAAGCACTACGGGCCGATTCGGCTGAGGGAGCCTCTGGGATCGGGCTCGTGGTTGGAGAGGTTGTTCCTCATGTAAGGTTGCTGGCGAGCTCGCCAGGTTTGGTTTTTGACGATGTGGGTCCGGGTGTCGATCGACTGACCATTGGCAACGACTGTGTTGTGCACAGGCCATGGTTCGTGGGTGGAGAGTGCGGGGTTTGCTGCCCGCGGTTGGAGCTGCAGGAGCTCGGGTGGGGCCAATTGACAGTGTTGGCGACTATCGGGTAGCCACGTGACTACCGGATGAGCGAGAGTACATCTGACCTCACGGGTTGATCCCCGTGACTTGCTGCTCGACGGCCCTGGCGAGTAGAGCCTGAGCATATTTGATCTGCAATGCACCCTCTCCTGTGAGGTTGAGGTTAGGGACTACGGCCTGTCCACCGTTGCCATTGTCCATCGGGGTGGAGTAGAGCGGGAGCTCGTTGGCATCACACGCCTACGGGGAGATCAAGATCCATGGCTTCTCCCGAGGAGGTAGCGGCGGGGTGGTGGTGGAGTTCCGGTCGTGGGCGCCCCGACTGGTGGGCGGCTGCCGCCAGGTGGCGCATTCTGGTAGAGCTCGCGCTCGGCCGTGCAAGCGGGGTCATGTTCATCGTTGATATTCAGGGAGCGACCCTGAACGGTATGGTTTAGGCGGCTCCTGATGCGGCGCTGGTGATAGAGCGACAGCTCCTGCGCCGTTTGCTGCTCGAGGCAGAACTTTTCGCGCACAGCTTGTTCCTTGACCTTGGCTGCCTCCAGCTGCTGGCGATACTCCTCGATCTCCGCCACCATCGCCTTCGGTGGGATGGGTGTGGAGAAGGGATCTAGCGGCACGTTGGTGCTACCTGCCATCTAGCTAGCATTGTAGCGATTGGATATGGTTCACACCTCATCAGGGGACTCTGATCCAGAGTCAGAGTCGAAGAGCCCAAGGATGGAGGGGTCCTCAAAGTCGACAGTGTTGGAGAGTCGTGTGATCGAGTCCTCGTGCGATGCGGCGGTGATGAATCCGGCAGCTGAAGAAGGGGCCACCTAGTCGGCATCGTCGCGGAGAGTCGCGTCGCTCCCGGCCGCGTCACTGGCGGCCGGGTCGTACTCGGAGGCGAGGTGGGTGATGGAGTGGACCTGCTTCTCCAAGAGCAGAAGGCATGGTGGCAATCCACCAATGATCACCGTCTCCACCGGGTTGAAGGCATCAGTGAACCCAACGAAGGGATTGATGGTGCCGACCAGCATCACCGCGCCGTGAGTGATCGGACGCGACGCTGAGATGTAGCTGCTCGACAGGATCTAGAGGAATCCGCCTCTAGCAATTGTCGGAGCCCTGCATCCTAGGTGCCACGTCTCCGCATTGGACGCCCCCTAGCGGTGTGAGGACTTCCACCTTCGAGAGGTGGGACGTCATTGACAGGAAGGGCGCTCCTCCGAGCAACAAGCCTGAGCGAGCCGAGCGAGGCTACCTCCCTGAGGAGGCTATCCCAACCTCGTGTAGAACCCTTATATCTCGGATGCCCCTGTGTTTGACCGGGGTAGAATGGTAACTATGCCGCGTGGAGCGGGGGATGCAGCACGAACGACAAGTACATCCAGTATCAAGCGCCTCGGAAAAGAGGACCTGGTCCACCCCTGTTTCGCAGGGCCAGGGTAGGTGATCAGGTGGCAGGAGGCTCTCGCCTGCCATTTTGGTGAAAGGAAGGGAAAAGCAGAGAGTGCCAGATAAAGACAAAGGACGCCCACGAAGGACGCTTTCGGGAAGGACGGAGCAAAGCACGAGGGGATGGACCGAGTCCACCGAAAAGTAGTCCCCTAGACCAAGATCATGGGGGATGACACCGTGGTAACCCCCCTCCCCTGTCTATAGACCAAGGGGAGAGGGCCAACGCCGCCCTATATAAGGAGCCCATCTCCTACCTTGAACGGGACGGATCCAAGAGATCTAAAACCCTAGAATTTCATCCACCATTGTAACCTCGCGAGGCAAGCAAGCAACACAACCAAGCAGGAGTAGGGGCTTTAACTTCTTATGAGGGTCCTGAACCTAGTTAAAAAAACCTATGTCCACTCTCTGCCGTGCATACTCTTTGCCGCCATAGTCATCGTCGAGTTCCTTCGGAGTCGCGCATTCAGCACCCTCTGGAACCAAGGGATCGTTGGACCCTAGTCCCTTCGAGGTACAAATCTCTGACATTTGGCGTGCAAGGTAGGGTGTTGAGGCGCGCTTTGAAGATCTTCGACGACCTCGGCAGCATGTCGGCCGACAACAAGACGGGCACCGAGCGAGCCCTCTGTCGGGTGGCTAGCAAGGCCCAAAGGGATCCGTCCCGGCAGTGCGCCATTTCTGAGCAAGTCCCGTGGACGAAGGATAAGGGCGGCTCCTCCAATCGCCCGTCGAAGGAGCCAGCCCCTCCTCGCACGACGTCACGTCGCTCTCTCGCACCGTGTCTGCTCGCGGCCACCTCGAGCCACTCACCCCGGAGGCCTCCAAGCGCATGGTGTGTGATCTCTTGGACCACCCGCTAGCCGAGCAAGGACATGAGAAGTGGCGTGACCATATTTCCGAGCTCCTCGATGCTGCCACACTCGTCCCGGAGGGCCCGGGGGATCGAATCACAGGCGGACTACCAGGGGCTAGGGGTTCTGTCCTGCCCCGTCAGCACGGGGATGCGGCCAAGCCGAGCGATGCGTCGCTGCTGCCCGCGAACAGCTTCCATATCATCTCCCCTCCTGTCGCCGCGGCACCCCCGCGTGAGCGCGAGGACCACCTCGCCGTGGAGATCACCGCCATGGGGATGCAAACCCACGCGCCCCTCATTGACAAAAGGGTTGTCCAGGCCAAAGGCTGCCTCGCCTGCACCAAGAATCTCAGCCGCATGGTCTGGCCACACAAGTTCCGCCCGAAAACGCCTGCGTGCTACGACGGCACCACGAACCCGTGTGAGTTCCTCCAGCTTTACACCACAGGCCTCGAAGCGGCGGGAGGGGATGACCGGGCCATGGCAAACTGGTTCCCCTTGTGCCTGAAAGAGGCGGCCAGCACCTGGCTGATGAACCTCCCCAGGAATCAATTGACCCATGGGAGGAGCTCAGCTTCCTCTTCATCTCCAACTTCAAGGGGACCTATGAGCGCCCGCTCACCTACTACGACCTCCGCCATATACGCCAACATCCTGGAGAGACCCTCTTCAAGTTCCTGTAGAGGTTTAGTACGGTCCGCAACAAAATCCCTAAGATCTCATACTCCAATGTCATCACAGCCTTCTTCGAGGGTGTGAAGGACATCAACATGCGGGAAAAGATTAGGGTCCGGGGAGAAGGACTCACTACCGCTGCCGAGCTCTTCATCATGGCCGAGAAGTGTGCCAAGGCTGAGGCAGGGCGGATGTTCGGCCTGACGGAGGAAGAAACCACCCCTAAGGCATCTAGCGTGACTAAGGTCAAGGACAAGGAGCCAAAGCGCAAGACCGCCACGACCCTGGAGGTAGAGCCAGACTGCAAGGGCCCTCGGGAGGGGGATGGCTAGAGAGAGCAGGATGGCAGCTCGTACTGCCACTTCCACAAGAAACCAGGTCACCCCACCAACGACTGCTATAAGCTCCAGAAGCTCCGGGACCTGCGCAACGGCCAAAGGAAAGCGAGGTCGGGAGGTGAGTGAGGCGGCCAAGGCAGGGGCAACCAGGGAGGAAACCGCTGGAACAACAACTTCGGCGGGCGTGATGCCCCCCTGGCAGGTCACCAAGCCAACGCCACGCAACAGCATCCACATCCGCAGGAGCAAGCACGCGCCGAGGACCCTGGGGGCTACCATGTACAGCAAGGTTCCATAGTTTGCATCCTTGGCGGC
Source organism: Avena eriantha (assembly GCA_910589775.1). Taxonomy (NCBI): domain Eukaryota; kingdom Viridiplantae; phylum Streptophyta; class Magnoliopsida; order Poales; family Poaceae; genus Avena; species Avena eriantha. The sequence continues at coordinate 492,129,051 of OU342742.1, forward strand.
TCACAAGCCCCGACATCCAACCGATACTTCAAGCTGCTCACGTGCGAGGTTGCGGCCGCTAGACCAGGAGTCCCCTCGCCAAAGCTCAAGTGGTCCCAGTGCGCCATCATCTTCGATGCTGGTGACCACCCTGTCTCCACCAGGCCTATGGGCACATTCCCCCTGGTCTGCACCCCCACCATCAACAACATCGCAGTTGAGAAGGCCCTCATCGACGGAGGCGCGGGCTTGAACATGATCTCCACAGGGACCATAGCCCAACTGCAAGTGCCATATGATAGTCTGATGCCGACCATGCCATTCTCCGAGGTGACGAGCAGGTCCAACACACCCATCAGGCAGGTGCGCCTCTCTGTCATGTTCATAACGTGTGACAACTACCGCACCAAGCTTGTCGAATTTCACGTGGTGCACATCAACCTTCCGTACAACGTCATCCTCGGCTACCCTGCGCTGGCCAAGTTCATGGTTGCCACTCACCATGCCTACAACATGCTCAAGACCTGGTGGCAGCGATGGGGTCATCACGGTCCGATGTGACGAAGTGGAAGCCTGATGTCTACGCACGCTTCTATTCTTGTAGACAGTGTTGGGCCTCCAAGTGTAGAGGTTTGTAGAACAGCTGCAAGTTTCCCTTAAGTGGATCGCCCAAGGTTTATCAAACTCAGGGAGGAAGTGGTCAAAGGTATCCCTCTCAAGGAACCCTGCAATCAAGATACAAGAAGTCTCTTGTGTCCCCAACACACCCAATACACTTTTCAGGTGTATAGGTGCACTAGTTCGCCGAAGATATAGTGAAATACAAGTAATATGGATGATTAGAAGTGGTAATTGCAATCTGAAATAAGAGTAGCAGCAATAAAATATGTAACAGAACTAATTGTAAACTGTATTTCAATGCTTAGCAACAAGGCCTAGGGATCATACTTTCACTAGTGGACACTCTCATATAAATATCTTCTCTTCATGATGCTACCCTGGACTACTCTCCGGTTGGACGATGTAGGGCTATAACAACACACCTTAAAGTTCGCATTCCCCATCTAGATAACCCCTCACTGTCACCTTGAGTGCTAGATGGTTCCAACAAACACCACAATCTCATAGAGACATCCAAGTCAAATTATACTCATGATAAGTATTTATGTAACATTAGCCAAAGTACCACACGGTGTGCACACTGTCAATTTCACACACGTGGGGATAAGTAGAGATTCATTAAAGCACTTGAGTAGAAGAATAGATCTATAGATTACAAAGCTCATGATCTCAATAAGATCACGCATAGAGAGAGAGATGAACACATAGCTATCGGTAGAGCCCTTAGCCTCGAGAGGGTACTACTCCCTCCTCATCATGGGAATCAGCAACGGAGATGGAGATGGCGGTGGAGTCGATGGAGATGGCTCTGGGGGCACTTCCCCATCCCGGCAGGGTGCCGGAATAGAGACTTATGTCTCCCGAATATCCTCTTCGGTGGCGGCGGCGCTGCGGAACTTTTCATGGAAATCTGACCTAGTACTTAGGGTTTTCATCCCGGGATGATTTTATTGGCGAAGGGGAAAGGTCGGTGGAGTACTAGGGGGCCCACACCCCCTGGTGGCGCCCCCCAGGCCACGCCGCCACCAGGTGTGGCCGCCCTGGTGCGCCACTTCGTCTCCCCTCCGGACTCCGTGTTGCTTCGGGTAAAATATTGACTTTGGCTTTTGTCCGGTCCAATTCCGAGAATATTTCCTTACTAGGTTTTTTGAAACCAAAAACAGTAGAAAATAGGCAACTAGCACTGTGGCATCTTGTTAATAGGTTAGTTCTAGAAAATGTGTAAAAATACTCCAAAGTGTGGACAAAACATAAGAAAGTAGATATAAAACAAGCATGGAACATCAAAAATTATAGATAAGTTTACAAAATATCAACATCCCCAAGCTTAACTCCTACTCGTCCTCGAGTAGGTAAGTGATAAAAAAGAATAATTTTTCAGGTGACATGCACCATCATAATCTTGATCAAGGTATTTTTAAAACATTGATAGCTGGGATCATAGTACTTTAACATAGCATGAAATATATAGTTCTAAAAATAAGACATAGCAACTATGTTATAACATGAAAAGGTACAAACATAAGATTCATGAATAATAATGCTTTGAAAGGCGTTTGTTTCTTTCACATATAGAAAACATAATGAGAATGATATTCAGCTTGTCCCTCATAGTGTAGCAAAACATAAATGGATAGGACACCTTCAAAGTTCACAAGGGTGACTAGATACAAACAGTTTAAGAACAAGAAATATCAAAGTTATGAATCAATCAACAAGTTTTGGGACAATGCACATTAAAAGTAAAAGAAAGGCCCTTCATAGAAGGAAGTAGGGATTCAAGTCTCATAAAGAGCTTCCAAAAATTATGGTACTTATTAGCTTTGAGCTCTCATTGCCCCTATCATAAGCATCTTTAGGTGATTAAGGTTAAAGTGAACAAATATGAGGATATGCTTGACAAGTTATAAGCTGAAAATCTCATGCCCCTTACTTACGAGTACCGTTCCTCATGCTACTCAACTTTAGTCACGGGTAAGTTCTTGTCATTGTAAGTACATGTGTATCATAGAGAACCGCCAACGGGGTACCCCTTTCCGATGATACGGAAGATTCCCCATATCAAAATGACAAGGCAAGCAGACAATGAGCATCTTAGCGATCCTTTTATTTCCTATTTTGCATAGGCTTTTTATTCTTTTTTCTTCTTTTTTCTTTCCTATTTGCATAGGGGTTTTCTTTTTTATAGAGTATGCTTCATAGATTTCTCACTATGGTTATGCTGCAGGTTTCCACCATGATTAGTCATGGCTTAGACTAGCCGCCCAAGCATTCCTCTAACACATATACGAACTCCATGAGCCTTAAAAGCTCCCCTTTCATTTCACACTGATATGTTGCTAACGTATCTATAATTTTTGATGTTCCATGATTGTTTAGTATCTACTTTCTTATGTTTTGTTCATACTTTGAGATACTTTTATGCACTTTCTTGGACTAACCTATTAACAAGATGCCACAGTGCCAATTGCCTGTTTTCTGCTGTTTTTGGTTACAGGAAAGTCAGAAAATGAATATTCTCGGAATTTGACCGGACAAAAGCCAAAGTCGATATTTTACAGGAAGACACACGGAGCCAGAAGACGAGATGGAGAGGGACCACATGGCGGCCACACCACCCCTTGGCACGGGAAGCCCTAGGTCACGCCAAGTTATGTTGTGGGCCCCTGGCCGGCCACCGACCTTGCCTGTTAGCCTATAAGAAGCCTCCCGATGCATAAACCCTAGATCGTACAGCTTCCAACCACAAAAAGTTCACCAGCACCGCCACCACAGAAGAGGAGATTCGGGGGACAGAAGTCTCTGTTTTGGCACCCTGCCGGGACGGGGAAGTGCCCCTAGAGCCATCTCCATCGATCTCCATCACCATCTCCATCGCTGTTGCTGATTCCCATGATGATGAGGGAGTAGTTCCCTCTCGAGGCTAAGGGTTCTACCGGTAGATATGTGTTCATCTCTCTCTATGCATGATCTTATTGTGATCATGAGCTTTGTAATCAAGTAGATCAACCTTGCTACTCAAGTGCTTTAATAGATCTCTGCTCTCCCCATGTGTGTCAAAGTGACAGCGTGCACACCATGGTGGCACTTAGGCTAGAGATTACAATTACTTGTTATGAGTTATATTTGGAGTTGGATGTCTCTATGAAATTGTGGTGTTTGTTGGAACCATCTAGAGCTCAAGGTGACAGTGTGGGGTTATCTAGATGGGAAAAGCAAACTTTGAGGTGTGCTGTTATAGCCCTACCATGGATTAGAGTGTCCAACCGGAGAGTAGTTCAGAGTAGTATCATAAAGAGAAGATATTTATATGAGAGTGCTAACTAGTGAAAGTATGATCCCTAGGCCTTGTTTCTAAGCATTGAAACACCATTTGCAATTAGATCTGCTACATGTTTGCTTGCTTCCATCTATATTTCAGTTTGCCTTTAGTCTCTTCCAGGCCATCAAAGCTATTTTCTGGCACTGTTACCACTTATAATTATCCATACCACTTGTATTTTACTATCTCTTTGCCAAACTAGTGCACCTATACACCTGACAAGTGTATTAGGTGTGTTGGAGACACAAGAGACTTCTTGTATCTTGATTGCAGGGTTGCTTGAGAGGAATACCTTTGACCACTTCCTCCCTAAGTTCGATAAACCTTGGGTGATCCACTTAAGGGAACCTTGCTACTATTCTACAAACCTCTGCACTTGGAGGCCCAACAACTGTCTACAAGAATAGAAGTGCATAGACATCAAGCTCTTTTTTGGTGCCATTGCCGGGGAGGTAAGGTAAAAGGTACTCACATCCTCCGACGTGAGTGCTCGAAGTTATTTCCTTTAGATTCTACAATTATATCATTTTGTTTCTTGTTTTTATTTTCACTAGTTAGGTTTAATGGAAAACAACAACAAAATTAGAGAGTTTTTTAGTATTTTTCCTAATGTAGAACATGAATTGTCTGAAAAGAAAATTAAAAAACCCATGGAACTTTCTTTGCATGTTAATAGTAATGTTATTAGTATGACTCTTTTGAACACCTTTGTTACTAATGCTATGGAAACGTGTAAGCTTGGGGAAGTTAGTTTTTATGAAAATGATCTTTTTAGTTCCCTAGCTTTGAAGAAGAAAATTTGCTCTTATGATACTTTATCTCCCATATGTGGTAATTCTAATAATACTTGTGATATTTTAAATCCACATACCGAAAGCATGCCTTTTAAAATACCTATAAAAATTGTTGAACGTGTTATGAGTAATTGTTATTTGGGACATGGAACTGTCCATCCTAGTGATCATTTACTCTTTATACACGAATTATGCGAGTTGTTCAAGTGTGCAGGTATTTCAATGAACCAAGTTAAGAGGAAGCTATTCCCTTTTTCACTTAAGAGCAAAGGAAGGGGGTGGTATGAGCTACTAGATGATCCTCATCATTTGGAGTGGAAGGAACTTGAATCTCTCTTTTACTGTAAATTTTATCCTCCTCATGAAATTCATAAAGATAGGAATTACATTTATAATTTTCATCCACATTATGGAGAAAGTATTTCCCAAGCATGGTGGATATTGAAGTCACTAATGCGCAAATGTCCCATTCAGGAGCTCCCCAGTAATATTGTTATTAATAATTTCTATGCAAGGCTTTCAGGACATTACAAGGACTATCTAGATACTTGTTTAGAGGGATCCTTCACAAGTAAGGAGGTCAAAGCTAAGTGGGATCTTCTTGAAACAATTCAAAGCAATACCGAAGATTGGGATAACAACAAAGGTAAAGAACCAGGTATAAACTATGAGTATGATTGCATTAAGTCTTTCGCTGAAACTGTTGATTTTCAAGAGCTTAGTGCTAAATATGGTCCTGATCCTCAAATTCTTATTGATTGTTTTAGAGCCTTTGCTTCTCATATTAATGCTCCTAAAGAAAAATGGGACATGTATCATGAGCCTTTTAAAGACACTTGCATGGAAAATGAAATCGTTATTAATGATAGCAATAAACATGCTCAATCCTCTGAAAGTACTATTTCTTATAAGCATCTTAATTTTTGTGGAATACATAGACATTGTGAGAATAATCATATTGAAGAAGAATATTGTATCACCCACAGGAATGAAAAAACTAGAACGTGGTATAGGGCTCTAAATGATCTTGGTAGAAACGTTTGTGCCCTCTATCCTTTTACTTGTGAACTTTGCTTTGAAGTGGGTCATTTCAATTTTCAATGATCAGGCCATAATAATTGGCCTTCTAATCCAATGAGTACTTTAAGTTTGTATTGTGATGACATGATCATTCCTAATCAGCATGATGAACTTACATTATTTTTGGGGTGTGAAGAGTTATCAAGAAAAACTTCTTTGGTAGATATGAGTACTTTTGATATGAATAGTTTCCTGCATGGTTTTCATATTTATTGTGTTGATAATTGCCACACAAATACTTACATACAAAATATTATAAAAGATGAGGGTTTACCAAAATATGACAGGACTAATATGTGTTTTGATCTTATTAATAAAAAGGAGGAATCCTCCAAAGTTTCTTCTATTGTCTCTAACAATAAACCAGGGTATATGGAGAAGCTTCCTTTCAAGCCTCTCCCTCCTAAAGAGAAAAAAGAAAAGAAGAAAAGGAGGAGTAAAAGGAGAGAGGAAACTGTATTTTCCCCTAAGCACGTTCCTCCTATTATTATTTTTTGATGAGTCTGAACTCGATGATGTTTCTATGCCTGTTACCTATAGTAGTGATCATGATTCGGAAAAGCACACTACTTTTGATATTGATAATCTCTTTGGTACCAATTCTGAAGATGATGATATTAATAATTTTTGTACTATTAGTGTTATCCATGTTCCTTCTAATGATGATATGTTTACAAATGAACACACATTGGAAGATAACTATTCTATTGCTTATGATGATACTATGCCTCCAATATATGATGAATACGATATTTTCAGTCGACCTACTATTAAGGAGAAGATTAATTATGATTACAATATGCCTCCTATATTTGATGATTATGGTGATGAGAATAATAATGATAGCCATTTTGTTGAATTTACTCCCACTACAATTAATAAAAATGACTATGTTTATGTGGGGAGTATTAATTATTTTATGCATGTGGCTCATTATAAGAATGTTTAATGTGATAGTTATATTGTTAATCTTATTTATATTGCTACTGAAAGTTATTATGAGAGAGGAAAATATGGTTGAAGAAGTTTTCATGGTACTAAAACACCTCTCTATGTGCTAAAAGTTTTGAAGTTACTCTTATTTTATCTTCCTATCTCTGTCACTTTGTTATTTTTTAATTTAATTGCATACAAGATTCTTATGCATAGGAAGTGGGTTAGACTTAAATGTGTTTTGAATTTTCTTCTTGATTCTCTCTTTTACTTCAATTCATATTTCTTATGTGAGCAACTTCTCAAACTATCATGCCTAACTTAAAGGCGTTAAAGAAAAATGATTATTGGGATATAACCCAAAAGTTTTAGTTGAGTCTTGGAAGTTATTACCTCCGTAATAACCTCTCCTTATCCTTTTTGTTTGGTTTTTGTGCCAAGAGTAACCTCTAATGATAGAGAAGTAATGCTTGGGAAAGTTGTTGTCCCGAAACAGATTTTTGTGCTTCACTATAAAAATTTGTGTGAAATCTCTCTATGTTGTTTTGAGGCGTTAATTTTTGTGCTTCTGCCCCAGGTTGTTATCGAACTTTCGTTAGTTCAACACTTTTTGATTGGAGCAACAGAAGGTCTTCTACACAATTGGCTTTTACCTGCTGGTCTGTTTTGACAGATTTCTGCCATTATTTGCATTTGCTTGTTGATTCCTTCTTGGGTTCTTTTTGGGGAATTGAGGTTCTTGAGGGAAGTGCTACAGTAGCTTGTGTTTGGAAGTTTTATTGGTGTTGAAACTGAACCCAAAGACTTATTAGCTTGAGTGCAGTAATGTTGCTAATAAAGATTGTGTAAAGTTTTGTATGAAGGAAGAATTTCAGGTGTATGGAGACAATGATGTAATGAGATGAAGAATGGACTAAAGCTCAAGCTTGGGGATGCCACGCGTGTCACCCCAAGAAATATCCAAGAAGTACAAGTGTCAAAGCATGGGGATGTCCAAGGCATCCCCTTCTTCATCAATAAAAATCCAGGTTTCTTCCAAACGCTTCATTTTTATTGTTTCATGCATAGTTGTGTTGTTCTTGGAGTGTATTCATTTTTGTTTTTGGTTTTCGTTTGCTTGGTTTTCCTAGTTTTCTTGAATAAATTGGTTGGACCCCCTCTTTCATACATTGGTTTTCAAATTGTTTTGTTTGGATTGGAAAGAGTAGGAAAGTTCATGCTTAAGTGGTAAAGAGAGCTTGTTTTTGACTATGGCCTATGATTTGTCATGCCATGCTTGATATTGTTTTGGCTTTATGCTTAGTGATCTTTTCTGTAGCATGACATGTTATAAACAATTTATATTGCTTAATGTGCCTTGGAAGAATCATGCTTTGTTTTAGCATATTAAATCATAGTATTGCGGTATTCTCCTTTGATGCTTTATTTGGGTTGACTTGGCGCATGCTCACAACATGTTATGACTGTCTCAAGTCACCATAAGCCTTTATGATCCTTTAGTTTTTGACTTGTAATATCCCTTTATGCTTTGATTAATGATTTTTTGTCGCTCTTCATGATTATGGCCATTATTGCTCTCTTAGTTGGTCGCTCCCAGTCTTTTCCTAGCCTCCATAACCAAGTATGAGTACCACTCATGCATCCAACTCCTAAAACCAAGTTATTCCCAATAGTCCACTATACCTACCTATTAGCATTTGCTATTCCAAGTATATTCATGTTTTTATCTACCTTCCGAATTAAACTTTTCATGAGAAAACTAGTGATTAAAGCTCTCACGAACTTGATGGCACACTTTACTTTTCTTGCCCCTAATAAACTTGAACCATTGTGTCATCTATGTTCTATATGCTTGCACTTATATGTTGGGAATTAGTAGAACCATGCTGTCATGGGCAACACTTTCAACACTGCACTTGTACTTTGTACCTAGTTGATACCATGCTCTTTTGTCTATGGATGTCGTCGGTGTGAAATGAAAGGGGAGCTTGTAAGTCCATGGATTTATGTATATGTGTTAGAGAAACATACTCCAAAGTGTGGAAAAAACACAAGAAAGTAGATAAAACCAAGCATGGAACATCAAAAATTATAGATGCATTTGCAATGTATCAACATCCCCAAGCTTAACTCCTGCTCGTCCTCGAGTAGGTAAGTGATAAAAAGAAATAATAATTTTTGAGGTGACATGCACCATCATAAACTTGACCAAAGTATTTGTAAAAAATTCAAAGCTGGAATCATAGTACTTAAATCATAACATGAAATACAAAGTTCTAGCAATAAGACAAAGAAACTATGTTGCAACATGAAAAGGCACAAACAAAAGATTCATGAATAACAATGCTTTATAAGAAGTTTGTTTGTTTCACATAAAGAAAACATAGCATAATAGTATTCATCTTGTCCCTCATAGAGTATCAAACATAAATGCATAGGACACCTTCAAAGTTCATAAGAGTGACTAGATACAAGTAGTTTAAAACAAGCAATATCAAGTTATGCATCAATCAACTAGTCTTGGGACAATGCACATAGAACTAAGAATGGCCACTATGCTCTCAAAGTAGGTGCATAAAGGTAGAAGGTGGAGACTCAATATAATGGTGGAAGAAAGGCCTCCATAGAAGGAAGTAGGGATTCAAGTCTCATAAAGAGCTTCCAAAAATTATGGTACTTAATAGCTTTCAGCTCTCATTGCACCTATCATAAGCATCTTGAAGTGATTAAGCTTAAAGTGAACAAACTATGGTGTACATGCTTGACGAAGTATAAGTTAGAAATCTCATGTCCCTTGAATACGAGGGTCGCTCCTCATGCTACTCAAGTTTATTCACCGGTAAGTTCTTGTCATCGTAAGTACATATGTATCATAGAGAACCGCCAACGGGGTACCCCTTGGTCGATGGTTCGGAAGAATCCCCATATCAAAATGACAAGGCAAGCAAACAACGAGCATCTCAGCAATCTTCTTATTTACCATGGGAATATGGTGGTTTTTTCTCTCTTTCCTCTTTTCATAATCTCTTTTTTTCTTTTTCTCTTTTTTTCTCAATATCAGACTCTTTTTTTATAAGAAGAATGCTTCATAGACAACTCATTATGGTTACGCTGCAGATTTCCACCATATCAGCATGGATTATACCAGCGGCCCACGCGTTTCTCTAACACATATACATAACTCCATGGACTTACAAGCTCCCCTTTCATTTCACACCGACGACATCCATAGACAAAAGAGCATGATATCAACTAGGTACAAAGTACCCGTGCAATGTTGAAAGCGTTCCCCATGACATCATGGTTCTGCTAATCCCCAACAAATAAGTGTAAGCATATACAACATAGACGACACAATGGTTCAAGTTTATTAAGGGCAAGAAAAATAAAGTGTGCCATCAAGTTCGTGAGAGCTTTAATCACTAGTTTTCTCATAACAAGTTTAATTAGGAATGTAAACAAAAACATGAGTATACTTGGAATAGCATAAGCTAATAGGTAGGTATGATGGAGTCTTTGGAATAACTTGGTTTAAGGAGTTGTATGCATGAGTGGAACTCATACTTGGTTACAGAGGCTAGCAAAAGACTGGGAGCGACAAACTAAGAGAGCAATAATGGCCATAATCATGCAGAGCGACAAAACATCATTGATCAAAGCATAAAGTGATACTACAAGTTGAAAACTAAAGGATCATAAAGGCTTATGGTGACTTGAGATAGTCATAACATGGTGTGAGCATGTGCCAAGTCAACCCAAATAAAGCATCAAAGGAGAATACCACAATACTATGCTTTAATATGCTAAAACAAAGCATGATTCTTCCAAGGCACTTTAAGTTATCTCAATTTTTTTATAACAAGTCATGCTACAGGAAAGAATACTAAGCATAAAGCCAAAACAATATGAAGCATGGCATGACAAAGCATAGGCCACAGTCAAAAACAAGCTATCTTTACCACTTAAGCATGAAATTTCCTACTCTTTTCCGAACCAAACCAAACTATTTGAAAACCAATGTATGAAAGAGGGGGTCCAACCAATTTATTAAGAAATCTAAGAAAACAAAGAAAACGAAAACAAAAAAGTAGACGCTCCAAGAACAACACAACTGTGCATGAAACAATAAAAACGAAGCGTTTGGGGTGACACACGTGGCATCCCCAAGCTTGAGCTTTAGTCCATCCTTCATCTCATTACTCATTCCTTCCATACACCTGAAATTTTTCCTTCATACAAAACTTTACACAATCTTTATTAGCAACATTAGTGCACTCAAGATAATAGGTCTTTAGGTTCAGTTCTAACACCAATAAAACTTCCATTAAAACACTAGATACTGTAGCACTTCCCTCAAAAAGCTCAATTCCCCAAAAGAACTCAAAAAGGAACCAACAAGAAGCAAATGCGGAAAATGGTAGAAATCTGTCAAAACAGACCAGCAGGTAAAGACGAATTTTTTCGAAGACCTTCTGTTGCTCAAATAAAAAAGTGTTGAACTAACGAAAGTTAGATAACAACCTGGGTCAGAAGCACAAACATTCACGCCTCAAAAGGACATACAGAGAGTTTACACGAATTTTTACGGTGAAGCAGAGAAATCTGTTTCGGGACAGCAACTTTCTCAATGATTACTTCTCTCTCATTAGAGGTTACTCTTGGCACAAAAAGCAAATAAAAAGGATAAGGAGCCTTTATTAATGAAGTAATAACTTCCAAGACTCATCTAAAACTTTTGGGTTATCTCCCAATAAGTACTTTTCTTTAACGCCTTTAAGTTAGGCATAAGAAGCAAGAAAGAATCAAGTGTTTGAAGAAGCATTAAAACTAAATTTCTTGCCCTTACATCTCTTACTTTTATTCTTAACCTTGGGGAACTTGTGAATTCTTGGTGGAGAAACAAAGCGCATGGTGCCCTTTTCCACATCTATTATTGCTCCAAGGAGTTTTAAGAGGGATCTTCCAAGTGTGATTTGTCCTTTTCCTACACATTCAATAACAAGATAATCAGTAGAGACCATTTTCCCTAGGATCTTTGTAAACACTCCTTCATCCCAATGGGTAATATTGTGGCATTATTAGCAAGAAAAATTTCTTCTCCTCCTTCATAAAGCCCCCAAAGATTCAAGGATTCATAAATATCTTTGGGCATAAGACAAAATTTAGACATGATATCACAGCGAGCATGGAAAGTTTCATTGTTTATAGCAATCTTTATTGTGGGAAGCCCTTCGGAGGGTTCAGAGTTTATGGGAACATAGTTGTGATGCTCCCTAAGAGTATTATAGCAATCTTTCAAACTAGCAGTGCTGGTCTCAAGAGTGTTCAATCTAGAAAAATATGTTTGTGAAAGAAATATCAGTTTTGCTAGGCAAGTTGTAAGTAAAGACAACTTCTTTATGGCATTGACATCATCATCTTCATTGCATTGGAGGAAATATCCTCCCACAACAACATCTAAAGCATATCTATAGCAAAGAGCAACTCCAAGGTAAAAACTGCTAAGGAACAAGCTTTGAGTCATTTTAGGCTCAGTTTTTTCATGTAGATCAGAGATTCTAGACAAGGCTTCCTTGAAACACTCTTCAATTCCTTGTTTAAAAGTGAAAATCATTTCCTCAGGTGACATAGTGATTGGAGCAATGCTAGACATATTTACAACTTAAGATAGGAACTAATTTTTTTGTGTTTTCAATAAAGAAAGCAAACTAGTAAAACTATTTTTTTGTGTTTTTGATAAAGAAACAAACAAACAAAGCAAAAAGAAACTAAGCAAAACAAAAATAACAAAGTAAAGAGATTGGTTATGAGGGACTCCCCTTGTGAAGATGTCATTGACTAACGGCAACGACGCCAGAAAATATGCTTGATGTCCCAAAATATATCGAGCTCGTTGGGGAACCCCAAGAGCACAACAACAAGTTTTCCCTCAGTACGAAACCAAGGTTATCAATCCAGTAGGAGCAAGGAAACACCCCAAAGGTGTTGCTAGCTGAGCCTTGGCAGGGCGCACTACCGGTGCTAGTAGCAACGCGGAGACCTGCACAACACAACCACAGAAGTTTGTCCCCAACTTGCGAAGAGGTTATCAATCTCACCGGTTTTGCTGAAAACAAAGGATTAAACGTATAAAATGGAAGGAAGTAATAGTTTGTAGAAAGTAAACACAAATCAGTAAATAGTTTGTAGATTGATTGTAAAAGACAGGACCAGGGTCCATAGTTCACTAGAGGTGGCTCTCCTTAAGATAGATAACATGCAGGGTGAACAAATTACAGCGGGGCAATTGACAAACATCGAGAAAGCATACAAGCATATACTAATCATCTTGACTCCTTTGAGATTCGATTGGGCATTACAACATTATACATAGACCGCCATCCAACTACATCTATGACTAATAATCCACCTTCAGGTTATCATCCGAACCCCCTCCAGTATTAAGTTCCAAGCAACAGATAATTGCATTACGAATTGCGTGTAAAGTAAACGATACGATTGTTCTATGAACAAAGGATTGTTGTTTTCTCCCTAGTAGCAACAACACATCTAGTACCTTAGAGATTTCTGTCACTTCCCCAGGCATGAACCCACTATCGAGCATAAATACTAACTCTTGGAGTTGCTAGCATCTACTTGGCCAAGATAGCTACTAACAACGGAAAGCATGCAAGATCACAAAAAACAAAGACATGATAGAATCAATAATCAATCTGAAATAGCATCTCAATATCCATCGGATCCCCGCAAACACAACATGCAGAATTACAAATAGATGATCTTGATCATGAACGGAGCTCACAAGATCTAGACATGAAAGCACAAAGGAGGAGAACCAGCCATCTAGCTACTACATGGACCCGTAGTCTAGAGATGAACTACTCATGCATCACATCGGAGGCTTGCATGATGATGAAGAAGGCCTCCAGGGTGAATTCCCCTCTCCGGCAGGGTGCTGGGAGGAGCTTCAGTTCCCTCCCGATCTAGGGATGGAGATGACAACGGCTAAAGACTCTTTCGTGGATTTTTGATCGGGTACTTAGGGTTTCCGTATCAGAGGCAGTATATAGGCGGAAGGAGAGGACGAGGGGGTGCCTGGGCTGGCCACACCACCCCCTGGCATGGGCCAAGCCTGGCCACGCGGCCAGGTGGTGTGGCCGCCCTCTGGCCCTTCTCCGTCTCGTATTCTGGCTCCAAGTGTCCCCCGGTAAAATAATGTCTTTGGCTTTTGTCTCGTCCAATTCCGAGAATATTCATTTTCTGACTTTCCTGGAACCAAAAACTGCAGAAAACAGGCAGCTGACACTGTGGCTTTTGTTAATAGGTTAGTCCAAGAAATCATAAGAAAAGTACTCCAAAGTGTGGAAAAAACACAAGAAAGTAGATAAAACCAAGCATGGAACATCAAAAATTATAGATACATTTGCAATGTATCAGCGTCCTACCTCCGGTCATGCCTCCTGAGGGCTCCACCCCTGGACGTCCGGCCCTGCTACGAGCGCGCTAGGCGCTCCCAGAGGGTCATCACTACAAAGAGGGAAACACGAGCTGCCATCGCAGACCTTAGCAAGGGATAGCTGCACCATAATCTTGCCCAGAAAAAATAACTAGCGAAAGATCCACTTACAGACATAGAAAACAAGTCTTTCTTACAAGCCCCACGCGGGGGCAGAGTACTAGGTGGTGCAGTACCTTCACCAGCAAAATGCTCGTAGTTCTAGAGCCAGGACGATTGACCCTGAATGGGCATAACTCTGGCTCGTTAAGGGAGGAGAGCGGGGTATTCCACCCGACACAGTAGGGTGTCGAACACGGAGACAGAGAACTCCCCCTCCCTGACAAAGCAGAACCTTAGCACGAAATCGTGCTTAATATAATGATCGGCGAGGAACTGGCCCCAGCCATCGTAGAGGTACATCTCATTAGGCGGGAGGGTCCTCATGCGCACCGGCCACCTTTTAGCCCTATGGGAGTGCCACATCTTCAGCTCCTCCGGGACGTCCGCCATGATCCCTACGGTAAAGAGGGTCGGGAGCCTCACCTTGAGGAACCAATCTGGGTTCCCGAGGATGACTAAGAAATCGATGACCCTTTCAGGCTCAAGGTCATCCTCGATCTTGATGACCACGAGAGGAGGGGCTTCTACAGCATCCGGGCCAGATTCAACTCTGGCCCCACCAACGTGCCTCCGACGATGACCCTTTCCACTTTCGCGGGGGCGCCTCTGGCCGCGCATAGGAGTAGCTTCCCCCGAGGTTGTGGTTGCCTCCATAGGTGCCCTCACGGCGAGAGTTGTACCATGCCCACCGCGCCACTTCCGCAAGGACGCCTCTGACAACCCTTCACCCGTGGTGCCTCCTCTGCCTCGGTCATCACCGCCTTCTACTTCTCCTTAGCCGAGAAACACGGGGGTGTCATGGAGAGGGAGAGAGGTTTTTTCTGCTGAAGAGTGTGAGAGAGGAAGAAAGAAGGCAGTGGGGTAGGAATGAAAATATTATCCCTTGACCTTTAACCATATTGGTTGAGAGGACGCATCACTGCGCCGCCTGCACGGTGTTAACCGCCGGGCGCTACGCGTCGTCGCGTCATGGGAGCAGCTTCCAAAGCGGGAACAGTGTGTTTCAAATCTACGGGCGAGCAACCTTGGCTGGTTGGGCTTTATGGCCAGGATTTGAGCAAACTAGGCCCCTATTAACCGAGTGATCACGAGGGCCCGCTAATTGTCTAGAGAAGCTTTCCCCCTCGGGCTCCCGAGGGGACACATGCAGGCCAAGCACCCCGGGGGTACTGTCAGAACCCTGGCATACGGGTTCCACGTCTCGTGCTAGACGGTCCCCCAACGACGTGAGGACTTCTGCCTTCGAGAGGTGGGACATCCTTGAGAGGAAGGGAACTCCTCCGAGGAACAAGCCTGAGCGAGCCTCGCGGGGCTACCTCCCTGAGGAGGCTGTCCCAACCTTGTGTAGAGCCCTTGGATCTCACATTCCCTTGAGTTTGACCAGGGTAGAATGGTAACTATGCCACGTGGAGCGAGGTATGCAGCCCCGACAACAAGTACATCTATTATCAAGCGCCTCGGAAAAGAGGACCCAGTCCACCCTCCTTTCGCAGGGCCAGGGCAGGTGGTCCGGTGGTAGGAGGCTCTCGGCTGCCATTTTGGTGAAAGGAAACGAAAAGAAGAGAGCGCCGAATAAAGACTAAGGATACCAACAAAGGATGCTTTCGGGGAGGACGGAGCAAAGCGTGAGGGCTAGACCGAGTCCACCGGAAAGTAGTCCCCTAGACCAAGATCACGGGGGACGACACTACGGTAACCTCCCCATCGTCTATGGACCAAGGGAGAGGTCCGACACCGCCCTATATAAGGAGCCCATCTCCTACCTTGAAGGGGATGGACCTGTAACATCCCAAATCTTTAATCAAGGTTATCAAAGTCCAAATCACCCAATTTAGGGTTAACAAAAACTTTTAATTATTAAAATAATTATGAATGCATGTGTTTGTTGCATTAGTATAGAATTGTGCGTAAATGCCATGTTTGTTTGTTCTAAATGATATGAAATGGTTTAAAGGTGAATGACACATCATCTAGACCATTTAAAAACAAAACCCAAAGAGAAAGAAGTCCAATAAGAATAAAAAGACCAAATGGTCATTTTGACCGTTTTTATCCACTAGGCCACTCTAGGTGTTCCTAGAAGTCTTTTCCCAATAGAAATAATTCTAGATCCTTGCACCCCTTGCTAGTACAAGTAAAGATCTACCAAGGCCCACTTTAAAATCTTACAGAAACACTTAGCCACTAATTTTAAATGACATTTGAAAAGTGAATCCATTACATATGCAAAGATCCCTCTTTTTCAAAAACCACTCAAATGAACTCCCCTTGCCAAACCCAAGAAACCACAGATGATCAAGCTTATGAACAACACGCCCACCAAAAAACTTTCCAAAATTAAAATTTACATTTCTTGCGGGCATTGTGTCGAACACTTCGCGATCACAGAATAAACTGCCTAACAAATACTGTTGTTGATCAATGCCTTGTCCCCCAATTGACCCCCTCATTTCTCCTATGTCTCCCTAGCACCTAACCCAGCCCCAGACACCACTCAACTCCCCTCTCGCCACTGACCACCCCACACTTCTCCCGGAGCCAATCGAGCCCTCAGTCACCGGAATTCCACCGGAGCTGGCCGCAGCAGAGGAGAAGAGGCACCACTGATTGCGACTACCCTAGGAACCGCTGCAACCACGCCTAGAATGGCCGTTGTCCACCAGTTCGATCGCCCCCATCCCCACATCTAGCTGGAGCCCTGGTAAGCCCCCGTAAACCCCCACCGTGCCGCGTTAGGGTTTGATCTCGCTGGAGCTGTTCACCGGACAACGATGAACCACG
Organism: Avena eriantha; assembly: GCA_910589775.1. Taxonomy (NCBI): domain Eukaryota; kingdom Viridiplantae; phylum Streptophyta; class Magnoliopsida; order Poales; family Poaceae; genus Avena; species Avena eriantha. Next base: position 492,146,179 of record OU342742.1, read on the forward strand.
GCCGTTGATTTCTGTTCTAATCGAACGGCTGATATCGCCCCTTACCGCTTTGGTTAAGAGTTAGTTCCTAACATGCGGGACCCCCTATCAGTTTTACTTGCAAGTTTTACTTTTGCCTTACCAAAGTTTCTTTACTTCAAGTAATGCTTTGTGAGATTTTAGAAAGTAGTATAGATAGCATAAAGAGTATAAAACTTGGCCTATACTAGATGTCATTCTATGGCATGAGATTGAGATTAGCATCCCACCTTAGTGAACACTCTTAACTTAGTTGTTAGTGCTAAACCAAAAACTTAATCCCTCTAGATGGGAATACTTGGTGAAAGTGCTTATGAAAACCTTGGAATGATGATTCATTCTATTGAGATGTTTTGACATATGTCGAGAAACACAAATGGTTTATGATGGTCAAAATGTTGAGGCAAGAGCCTTAGGCCCTTATAAAAACTGATGGTTGGGTTCGGATGCGATACCATTCTAATTTTACTGTACAACCACAATACCTAAATTGGGTAAGGCTTAGCCGGAAGTTTATATGCATTTGTATGGGTTCCCTCGCGGAAGAGGTTTGATCTGAGGCTACCTCTTGATGTTGTCCACCTATGTAGTTCCCAGGATGGCAGATGGCCATGGCTGGGAGGCCATGCTCATAGGAGAGGTACTTATACTAGAGTGTGTAAAGGAAAGGTTATGATTGATTATCCGCATACTAAGTATGATGATTCAGGGTTATCCCTGACGAATGTATCGAATTTTGTGGTGAAAGTGTACCACCTCTGCAGAGTGTCAAACTATTTGAATAGCCGAGTCCGTGGTCATGGACAGTTGGAGTGGCCATACTGTTCCGTCGTCAGATGTTTTCAAAATGACTTGCGAAATGAATTATGACATGACTTGACCACAACAGGGTTGTGACTATGAAAACTAAGTTCCCACTTAGGTGATTTTAGAACTTTATTTTACCTTTCTTTGTCTGAACTCATCTTAGGTTTCAAATTTAGCTTTGCAAATAAACTTAGAGCTTAGCATTCCTACTAGAACTACCTTACTTGTTAGTGATAGTTTGCGAGTACTTAAAGAGTACTCATGGATTTGTCCTTGGCTATTCCCGTGGCCAGACTATGCGGAGGACTATCCGAAAGAAGGACTACAGGATGGCTACGACAACTAGGTTCATCTCCCATCGTTAGTATTGCCTGTGACACTAAAGATGGAGCCCACCGCTACGCTTATTATTCCGCTACTTGTTTATACTAAGACTGGATCATGAGATCCTTTATTTGTGTAAGATCTTATTATGGTTTGTAATGGATGATGTACTTTGATATCCAATCTGTCATGTCTTGCAAAACGGTAATCCTGGGATTGTGATGTATGGCATAACAGGCATACACCATTGTAACCTCGCGAGGGAAGCGAGCAATAAAACCAAGCAGGACTAGGGGCTTTACCTCCTCACGAGGGTCCTGAACCTGGGTAAAAAAATCCATGTCCACTCTTTGCCATGCATCCGCTTCACTGACATAGACGTCGCCGAGTTCCTTTGGAGTCGCGTGATCAGCCCCCTCTCGAACCAAGTGATCGTTGGAACCTAGTCCCTTCACGGGAAAAATCTCCGACATCAACCATGCGGACGGTGGCGATCGGCCAGTCGACCAGAACGTAGGGTCTCGCTGCAGATCTCAGGCTTGACTGGCCAAGCCACACGGTAGGCGCCACTGTCATGGGAATGACCATGTCCGTGACTTCCAGGGGTAGCATTTGGTACGATTGGGGGCAAGAGAAAGTTGCCATCCGCGGTTCGATATTGGGAGAAGACACAGGGGATTTACCCAGGTTCGGCTCCCGTAGGGTAAAGACCTACTTCCTTCTAGATTGTATTGCTAGTGAGTGGATTACAAGATCAGTGAGCTTGGTGGCTAGGCAGCGAGTCGCTTGGATGGGGTATCTATCAGCACGTAAGTATACAGAGTACCCTAGGGATATTTATATAGGGGCACCTCACTAGGGTTTACAAGATTACAACCCAATCAGTCTAGGTTTTGGAGGATTTGACCTAATCCGACTAGGCCTAACTAGAGTCTTGGGCATTCAGCTTCTAGTCACCGGGCTTATCTTCAGTCGCATTTCAGTCACCATGGGCCGAAGTTACTCGAATCATCCTTCTGGATATATGATGAGTGCATATTTGCTTCATGTTTTATATTATTATTTTGCGGGTAGATGTAGGATTTTGGTATTTTACGGTGCTCGCGTGCACATTTTATGTTTGTTTTCACCAGGATCAGGACAGATGATGCACCCAATGGACACAATTCTTGGAGTAGTTGTAGTAAGGAGAAAAGGAGTCAAAAACAAGGTAAATCACTTATCTGGGAAATATTAATAATACCAGAAGAAAACCTAAAGCGATCAAAGGAGACAGACGGTTTAATGACCAACTATACGGCAGGAATAAATTTTCCGGCTATATAGTTCCCGCCGTATAGTTGGCGCCGCCACCGCCTCCTCAACTAGTTTCACCCTGTGCAACTGGATCGGAGAGACGACATACATAACACCCAGAAATTGCCGAAACCTCACCTCCGGAAGGCATCTGGAGGGGGAGCTCATCCACCGGGGATCCATCTTTGCCCTGTGCAGATCCGGGAGGCTAAGGCATCGATCTTCATCATCCATCCCATCTAGATCTTGTTGTAATTCCTGTACACATTGTGGATTTATACAATTAATATTCATCTATGATAGATTCCGTTGTTATTGCCATGATGTTGATTGCCTCCATGTCTGAGTAGATCATTAGTTCTCGGGGAGATGGAGAAACCCTAGAATATGATTGAGATGAGATAGAGATTATTATATTATGCATCATTATGTGCATGTGTTAATTGTATTCATGTTGATGTTGGGAGTTGTGCACCTCCTTAACATTTGCCTCCTATGGGGACTCGATGAAGGGGATTACTCGTTGGTAGATGGAGGGATGATAACGCTTACTATGACTATAAAGCTATTGTCATTCCTTACGTACTAACTTGGGGAATCAAGGAGAACTCATTAGCCCATGGCACGGGAGAAATCCCTTAATAGCGGGATAATATGATTGATGTCGTTTTCTCGTCAGGTGTGGTTATGAAGGATGATGTGAGAAGCGGTTGCTGCCTATTTGTGCATATATGGAGCTCCTCCCATATACATACATATAATGAGAATATTCATTATAATAATCTTTATTGCTTGGTCTAAACTGCTAGTGGTGTATCCACCACTCCCTGAGAATGCCTTTTTCCTTATTGTAGTTCCAAAGTTCCATTACACATGTGATTCTTACTTTCTACATTAAGTTTTACTTTATTTTAAATTACCTCGTTCAATCAAAACCCCAAAAACAACTCTACTTTTCTTGCATCTTAAAGTACTTTGTTTAGTTGTAGTTAAAAGCATTTTAGTCTTTCACCTACTGCTCCCTATGGGATTGATATCTTTATTTCGAAACTAGCTACAAATGATCTGTGCACTTGTAGTCATCAAGCTATTTTCTAGCACCATTGACGGGGAGCTTAGCGCTATAAGTCACTTTACGTTTAGTTATTTACTTTCGTTGTACTAATTTTTACTTAAGTTGTAGGACCACAACAATGGACAACACTCAGCATTTAAACCAGCTTGAGGCAGTAAGGAAAATGGGTTCGCCCATGGACACTTTTATAGCTGTCAATAAAAGCATAAATCCGGGTGGAATTGAGATCCACCCTTTATTATTTGAACTACTGCACTCTAAGGAATTTGCAGGAACCAATGAAGAGAGTCCATATGGACAACTACAATTATTTGAAGACGTTCTCAGTTCTTTTATATTCGATGACTATAATCTTGATATGATTAAAACCTAGTTGTTTAGACAAACTATCCCTAATAATGTTTGCGACTGGTACAGATCTTTTTGTGTAGAAGCATCGAGGACTTGGAGGGAATTGATAACCCATTTCCTATCAAAATATTACTCATAAAGAAAAGCTCACAGGATGAGAGGTATTATTATCAGTTTCAAAAATAATCCTGGTGAGGGCTTATATGAAGGATATCTAAGGTACAAAAGCTACCTACATAATTGCCCCCATCATCGTTTGCCTGATTGGTTAATCACTCATACTTTTTATGGAGGGCTAAATATTGAAAATAGAATGAATCTAGACACTGCTTCTAATGGCAGTTTTCTATCTTATACCTATGATGATGCTTGGAATCTAATAATAAAAATGAGGGACAAAGGAAAACATTACAAATAGTTTTTCTGAATATGCCTGCGTTAACGTTTTCTTTGCAAATGAAAGGACATATGCAATGATTAAAACCCTCGGTATTGATCCTTACTTAGTAAAGAAAATTATTGAGAATTATGCAGGGCATTTGTAGGTACCTATAGAATGGGAACCCTGTAAACCCCTCGAAGAAAAGAAGCGTGCAAGAGCACTGATGGAAGAGTTCTCCTCGATAGCTACTCAAGGGATTGTCAAGAAAAGGAAATAAGAGGAAGAACAAATAAAGAAGAAACCAAAGAAACCAGAAAGGAACCCCGAAGCTACCAATATAAATAATGTTATATTAAAGGATCTTATGGAAGAACGAATATTCGACAATGACGTGGTTATGCTAGACCTTGAAACCTCGGAATTCATCGAAGGTAAGGTACGAGGTAACAAAACTTCAAAACCAATGACTCCTATATATTGTGGAGAAACTTCCTTATACGGAATTTTTGAGCCAATTTCCACTATAAATATTATGCCTTCATCACTTTATGAGGAACTTTGCTATAATTTAAATAATCCAGATGTGGAACCAGTAGACACTACTATTAAATTGTCTAATAGGACCAATATAAAACCGGAAGGTGTAATCAGAAATATCTATGTCTTTATTGGATAACTCATGTACCCCCTTGATTTTCATATTGTTGATATGCCCCGAGATTCTTTTTGTCCTATTCTTTTAGGCAGGCCCTTTGTTTCCATAACAAAAGCTCGAGTTGATAATAAGAAGGAGACTATTTGACTGATGTTTGGAGAAGAGGAAATGACATTCCACTTCGCCAAACTAAAGAAGAGGCCATATGAAGTGGAAGATACCAAGGAGGAAAAAACGATTGCTGAGCGGGCAGGAATTCATTTCAGTACTCCACAGATGAATTAGAGAGGATCCTATTTAATTGGGAGGACGCACCATATGATGAGGAGAGAGAAGACATGGATGATTACCTTCATTCAGTTCTGGAAGCACAAGTTCCACATGACTATGAAGAACTGGTAAGAAGCGGAGATGAAGAGCCTCCACCAATTGAATTGAAACAACTTCTAGAAGATATGAGATGTGAGTTTTTAGATAATGAAAATAAATGTCCTGTTATTATTAGCAAGAATTTATCAGAGAATGATGCTAAACCTGTAGTGGATACACAAAGAAGGCTTAATCCGAAAATGAAGGAAGTAGTAAGAAAAGAGGTTATACGCTTATTATATGCTGGCATAATATATCCCATTTCTAATAGTAAGTGGGTTAGCCCAGCTCACTGCATACTAAGACAAGGTGGTCTTGATGCTGCTATGAATGAGGAAGGTGAGCTAGTTCCTGTAAAGCATGTTGTAGGATATCGTATGTGCATTGATTTTACGAACCTAAACCGCGAGATACAGAAAAATCATAAACCTATACCATTCATGGATAAAATTTTAGAAAAACTTAGTAATAATTCTTATTTATGTTTTCTTGATGATTATTCTGGATATTCTCAAATTTCCATACAACCGAAAGATCAAGAAAAAACAACTTTCACTTGCCCTTATAGCACATTTTCTTATAGATTAATTCTATTTGGCTTATGTAACGCAGCAGTAACTTTTCAAAAATGTGTTCTAAAGATATTCGATGATTTTGTTGAGAAGACTATGGAAGTTCTAACAAATGATTTTGTTGTTTGTGGAACAACATTTGATAATTGCCTCTACAATCTAACCAAAGTCTTGTAGAGATATAAGCAATCAAATTTGGTTTTGAATTAGGAACAATGTCGTTTCATGGAAAGAGAACGTAAAGTTTTCGGACATAAGGTTTTGGACAAGGGAATAGAAATAGACAAAAAATATAAATGCTATAGAAAATCTTCCAATACCTCAGGACATTAAAAACATAAAATGTTTCTAGGACATGCAGGTTTTTGTAAGCGTTTTATAAAAGAGTTTGCAAAAATAGCTATGCCTCTCACCAACCTTCTTGATAAAGAAACTCCTTTCTACTTAGATCATGGCTGCATTGCAGCTTTTGAGAACCTTAAGAATAATTTAGTTTCAGCACTTATCATGCAATCTCTGAAATGGGATGAACCTTTCAAAATCATGTGTGATGCTAGTGACTATGATTTAGGGGTTGTGTTAGGACAGCGAGACGGAAAGAACTTGAATGTTATTTATTACGCTAGTAGACCTCTTAATAAGATTCAGAAACATTATGCTACTATAGAAAAAAGAGGTCCTAGCTATAATTTTTGCTTGTGACAAATTTAGATCCTACATCATTAATTCTAAGGTAATCATTCATACGGATCACCAACCTTTGCGTAGGTAAGAGGGGTAACGATAATCTGGTAGCAGATCATCTCTCTAGGTGGAGGGAATAATTACTAACCCTGTACCTATAAATGAATCATTTCCAGGAGAATATTTAGCAAATGTTGAAATTTATGATCCGTGGTATGCAGATTATGCTAATTATCTCACAACAAAATTTATACCTCCTGGTATGACAAGAAATGAAAGGATGAAATTCTTTAATGACCTTAAATATTACTTTTGGGATGAGCCATATCTATATCGTCATGGACCTGACGGAATGATCCGGAAGTGTGTTCCTAACCATGAAATGAATGCAATATTGAAAGCTTGTCATGACAGTCTATATGGAGGGCATCATGCAGGTAAGCGAACTGCTGCAATAGTACTTCAATCCGGATTATATTGGCCCACCTTGCTCAAGGACGCACATAGGTATGTGGAATACTGCGATTCTTGCCAAAGAAGAGGTAATATAGGTAGGATACAAGAAATGGCAATGAATTACAGTCTCATAATTGAACCTTTGGATGTATGGGGAATGGATTACATGCCACCATTTATAGAATCAAATGGTTATTCTCATATTCTTGTTGTCTTTGACTATTTTACTATATGGGTTGAAGCTATTCCAACAAGTCATACAGATGCAGCCACCTCAGTGAAGATGATCCAGGATATCATATTCACCGGGTTTGGAGTTCCTAGATTTCTAATCACTGACGGTGGTTCTCATTTATGAAAGGAACTTTCAGAAAAATCCTCAGCAAATATGGAGTAACTCACCGTGTTGCTTCACCATATCATCCTCAAACAAGTGGTCAAGTGAAACTCTCTAATAGAGAATTAAAGACCATACTCGAGAAGACGGTGGACAAATCAAGAAACTATTGGGCATACAAGCTAAATGACACTCTATGCGCATACCGTACTGCGTTTAAAAATCCAATGGGTATGACACCTTATAAGATGGTGTACGGTAAGGAATGCCATTTACCCTTAGAATTGGAACACAAAGCTTTTTGCGCAATCAAGAACCTAAATTATGATCTTAAAGCAGTAGGAGAAAAGCATTTATTAGATATTCATGCTTTAGATGAGTTTAGAAGTGAAGCCTATGAGAATGCTAGGTTGTTTAAGGAAAAAGTGAAAAGAAGGTATGATAGTAAAATAGAGAATAAGACCTTTAAAAGTGGAGACAGAGTGTTTCTCTATAATTCTCGTCTTAAGTTGTTTCCAGGGAAGCTCAGATCAAAGTGGGAAGGCCCATATATAGTTGAAGCAGCCTATCATCCGGAGCAGTGAAGCTCCGGAAAAACACCCTTTCTTTCGTGGGTGGTAAATGGACAACGCTTGAAGCATTATCGAGTAAAAGAAGATATAAGTGTAGTTACCATAGAAGTGATCACCCCAGAAGAAGTGGTTAAGCAATGATATACTAGTAATGGCAACTTTAACAAGAATGGACTCGAGACGGAATGAGCAACACTTCATGGGAGGCAACCCATGCGAAGTAAAGGTTTGAGTAAGTTTTTAAATTTATAATTAAAGTTTTATTTGAGCATTGTGTTAAATAAGGAACATTTGATGCTCTATCTAAGAAGAAGGAAGATTGATAATGCCAAAATTGTCAAAAATCTAAGCTAACATTTTTCTGTAAAAACTTGAAATTTCGTTAAGTTTCAGATTAATAAAGAATCCTTGGAGAAGCAGAAATTTTTTTGTGGACACAGAAGGTTTAACGCCCAACTATACCACGAGAATAAACATTCTGACCGTATAGCTGCGGTCTTATAGTTGTTTCGACATCACCCCTTCCATCCACGAGAGGTACCGTTAGGTTAACGACCAACTATACGGCCGGGATTAAAAATTCTGCCCGTATAGCTGCCATCGTATAGATATTGATGCCTTTGACAAAACTATTTTCAGAGTACTGAGAGTTTAACGACCAACTATATGTTCCGGCCTATATAGTTCTGGCCATATAGGTTGTTCCACCGTAGATATAATCTATAGTCAGTTCATAACTATACGGCGAGATCTATAGGGGTCGCGCCCATATAGTTGCTCGTTACGAAAGGCGGCCAGGGTTTTTGACCTCCCCTTTTAAAGCTGATCGCATCTAACCTCTTTCATTAAGTTTTTGCAGAGCTATAGCCTCTAGCCTCGAAAAATCCTTGCCATCCCTATACAGGCATGTCTAACAACATTCATGCAGCCAAGCCATGCCGCCCTTACATGTCAACAAGATCCAAAAGAAGAAAGAAGAGAAGCCCGTGAAGAGGATCGAAGGAGTAGAACCTAAAGGATCATCGTCATCATCCAGCCCGGAGATCAAGCCCCTCCCAAATTGGGAGGACATGTTCCCGCAAAGGATGGAGATGATGAGGCAAGCTGAGCGGGGAAGGAACAAGGATGATTATCTCCCTAATCCTTATCGTTACAACATAGCATCCTATTATAAACCTCCTCTTGGTCCATCACCTCTTAAACCTAAGAAGGTGTGGCTAGATCAGATTCATGATAAGATTTATTAGTTGGAAAAAGATTCAAAAACATGAGTTGAAACAATTGGAGAAGGGACTGACTCTTACTGGATGATGAGCAAAGGCCTTGAGAAAAAGGTCGATGACATTGATCGTAGAGTTGGTTTCTAGATTAAAACTATCTTTGAGTTGACAGATGGGAAGAAATTCCTCAAGAAGAAAATGATGAAGCTTTAATATGACATGGCCGAGCTCAGCATCCACTTTGCAAGCATAGTTAAAGATGGCAACTTAAAAGAAGAGGGTAACACTCTTTCTAATGAGGAGGAGGAATAGGTACCAACAATGAGTTATTCGATCCCACCTAGCTTGATTCCAAGCTTGGGGAGATCTTTAAAGACCTTGTAATCTATCTTATAAGTTTTATATCACTATTTTTGTTTTGCATTAGTTCAAACTAGGAATAAAGTTTGCATCATTAGAATTCCCTTCAAGAATAGTCGATCCCTTTAATGAAATTCTGAGTTTATTATTATAAATGGAGCAATATTGAGTTTGTGCTTGTCTTATTAGATATATGAATTGCTTGAGTATAATTTTACTTACACTCGATGATAGCAATAGTAGTCTTCCACACCATTGGTATTGATGGAACATATAAAGATAATTTGATCAATATGTTGTAAATCTACGGTTTGATTTACAAAAAAAATTATCTATGCAGTTAAGTTGGAAAAGAAACCTTGAACAAAGGAAAATAAAAGTGCTATCAAAATAGAGTGAGAACAAGTCGAGGTAGAATCTTCAAGTCACAAGAATGGTTCATATACAATTGGAATTTGATAATTGAGATCGTTAAACTTTGAATTCCTACATGAAGTGGAATGTATGGCTAGATCCTTTGCACAACACTTAAAAAAAATTGTGAGCATATACACAAAAGAGAAGAAAAGAAAGAAGAAAAAGAGCGAGTGTGCAAAGAGCAAATAGGCATATACCACTATATTGTAGTATGACAAAGATATACTTTTGAGATTTTGAATCCCATGTGAATATGTTAATCCTAAAACACTTGGGACTATCTCGCTAACTCATTCGGTTGAACCAGATACTTTTACATTATGTTGATAATCATCATTTATGAATTTTTGATCACTAAGGTGTGGAAGCCTACTAATACTATTCAGATGGTGCTAGTAAGGTACTATTCATGAACTTATTCCTATGTATCGCATATGATAAACACATGCTGCAACTGCCTCATTTATTTTATTGACTCAGCTTCATGAATATGAGGATCACATCCATTAAGCTAAACTTGCTTGGGACGAGCAAGAGTCTAAGCTTGGGGAAGTTGATGAGTGCATATTTGCATCATGTTTTACTAAGGAGAAAAGGAGTCAAAACCAACGTAAATCTCTTATTTGGGATCCAATGGAGACAATTCTTGGAGAAGTTATACTGAGGACAAAAGGAGTCAAAACCAACGTAAATCTCTTATTTGGGAAATATTAATAATACTAGAAGAAAGCCCGAAGCGATCAAAGGAGACAAACAGTTTAACGACCAAATATACAGCGGGAATAAATTTTCTGGCCGTATAGTTCCCACAGTATAGTTGGGGCCGCCACCGCCTCCTCAAATAGTTTCACCCCGTGCAACTGGATCGGAGAGACGACATATAGAACACCCAGAAATCACCGAAACCTCACCTCTGAAAGGCATATGGAGGGGGAACTCATCCACCGGGGATCCATCTTCGTCCTGCGCAGATCCAGGAGGCTAAGGCATCGATCTTCATCATCCACTTCTACATCACTACCATCTCCATCCATCCCATCTACATCTTGTCTAGATCTTGTTGTAATTCCCGACCTCGTTGTGGATTTATACAAGTACTATTCATCTATGATAGATTCAATTGTTATTGACATGATGTTGATTGCCTCTATGTCTGAGTAGATAATTAGTTCTTGGGGAGATGGAGAAATCCTAGCATATGATTGAGATGAGATAGATATTATTATATTATGCATCATTATGTGTATGTGTTAATTGTCTTCATCTTGATGTTGGGAGTTCTGCACCTCCTTAACATTTGCCTCCTACGGGGACTCGATGAAGGGGATTACTTGTTGGTAGACGGAGGGATGATGACACTTACTATGACTATAAAGTTGTTGTCATTCCTTAAGTACTAACTTGGGGAATCAAGGAGAACTCATTAAGCCATGTCCATGCCATGGGAGGATTCCCTTAATAGCGGGATAATACGTTTGATGTTGTTTATTCGTCAGTTGTGGTTATGAAAGATGATGTGAGCAGCGGTTGCTGCCTATTTGTCCATATATGGAGCTCCTCCCATATACATACATATCATGAGAGTATTCGTTATAATAATCTTGATTGCTTGGTCTAAACTACTAGTGGTGTATCCACCACTCCTTCAGAACACCTTTTTTCCCTATTCCAGTTCCAAAGTTCCATTACACACGCGATCCTTACTTTCTGCATTAAGTTTTACTTTACTTTAAATTACCTCGTTCAATCAAAAACCAAAATATAACTCTACTTTTCTTGCATCTTAAAGTTATTTTTTAAGTACTTAATTTAGTTATAGTTAAAAGCATTTTAGTCTTTCGCCTATTGCTCCCTGTGCGATCGCTATCTTTATTTCGAAACTAGCTACAAATGGTCTATGCACTTACAGTCATCAGTATACACTGTTTGGCATATCCCATCAAGAGTCACTGACGAACAATAAAGACCTTTTCTGTGAATTGGTCATAGACTATTATGACCAATATATATGGTTTGGTCATCGGCTATCTATCATGTCCACGTAAGCCTCCACATAAGAAATCCTACATGGCAATTCTTGTAGATCAAATTCAGCCCAGTCCAACGAGGTGCTCTACATGGGCCAAGCCCAGCAATTCCATCCTTTTTATTTTACAATTTGGAATTTACAGTGCAGTTATTTAGCAGGCCAAGCCCAAATAGTTGGGCCATATATTTTTCGTTCGTGATAGTTTTTGGCCCAACATTTTTGTCGATTTTTAATTTTTTAAAAGCTGGTCCCACTAGTCAGCTATAATGGGTCCTGTTTGTCCATTTTTGGGCCATGGCCATTTTAGAGATCAATTAGCATTTGCTTCATCTCTAACGTTCCTAGCAGTAAATAGTCAATAATTCATAAATTAATCCCAAATCACATTCGATTTCACAATGGCAACCAAGATTATAACATGTCTTACAATTAGCACATAGTTCACAACATGCGGTAATATAAACAGGTACAAAAGTATAACCCTACAATATTGAAAAATTGTGAGCCTTGAGCTCCTGGAATTCAAAAGTCTTGAAAATGTGAGCTTTCATGCTGCCAGCCGGCTTGCTGAATTTCCCGCCAGCCTTCTCGCTTCCTCTACACATCGGGCAGCCAGCTCTCTAGCCTTCTTGCTACATTCGTGCTTCTTATCAGCCGGGGGCTCGCTAAATCGCCGCATGACATTGATGGACGCATCATCAAGTGCCATGGCATCTTTTTCCTCCTCCACCTCTAGATCTTCTTTCTCCTTGATATCAACACCAGGTACTACAAACAACATACACGAGCAATAGTTGGATGAGTAGTAGGTGAATAGATAGTGCATTCAGAGCAGATGAATGATAAGAACATAATTTTCAGTTTGTTGGTCAGTTACACAACATGACATGACATGATTGAAGATTCATAAAACAAGGGAGAAAAAGGCTAATGAAATGCAGACTCGAAGGACTAGTATTGAAGTGGCAAGATAATAGTCTCAGTAAAAACGACAGCACAGGACAACAAACACTCTACCTATCCTAAGTGACGATTTTAGATATTCAATGCATTAGCTGATTAACAGTAGAAACTGTCTCGTCAGTATATCTAGTCGAGAATGATGAGTGAGGACATGCATTTGATACTCTAAAAGCAGAAGCAGCAACATGAAATGATATTTTTCGAAGGGGGTTCTTACCATCGGCTGAAAATCATCAACGTAATGCACCAATGCCATGTTCTGCCCCATCTTGGTATCAGCAGGCTGCCGTGGATTAATTGTCAGCGTCTCTCTCTACATCCTCTGAAAAAACATGTCTCTCTTAGCTGTGGATTAGTGCTGGTAGTATCAGTTAAGAATCATCTTGTTCAATACTACTCCTCCCAGAAATCGACCAAAGATTAAAATAAAATCGACGGAACGTATTCTACCATAGCAATAAAAGACATCTCAGGAAATCTCAGCATAAAGCGCCACTAATCGGAAATCAAAACAACTAGAGGAATGTATATATTAAGGGAAGTACTCTAGATGTTATGTAAGAAATAAAAGAATGAACGTAGGAGTCAAGGCAGATGAGCATGCAAGCTCGATGTTGAAGAGGATAGGGGGGAACTTTCTCTGATGGGGTCTTCGGTTGCCATGGCTGCGCTGCACTCCATAAGTAACAAGAGTGTATCCAACAAAGTAAAGAATTTGCACATAGTAACAGGAATGTATCTTTGGTAATATGCTACACCAGCATTTGCACACATGAGTGTATTGAAATTTTTTAGTTGTGATTTTGCAAGTATCCATCAGTAACACGAGATAAATAAATGATTATGCATATAGGAGAAATAATTTTAGCAGGAGTACCTTTTTAGATACAACAATCATGAATGATTAATCATTAAGTACACGCTGTGATTTTTTATCCCAAACAAAAAATTGCTAGGAATAGAATTGTTTCAACTTACAACATGATTCTACAAGTTTTTGCAGCAAGAACACCTATGTGCATACTATGAGTGGACAGAACTGAAGATGACAATGCAGTTCAGTGACGAGTCACCCGCTTAACACCCACACGTAGTTGTGACTTCTCATCTCTGAAACCAGTAACTTTAGTCGGAATGGTCATTTCATTTATACAAACTTACCAAGAGTGTAAATCTACAAGCTATTTTAAGTTACTTTTAGACTAGCTTAAATCTGTCACATATCCCTATAGACCTAGTTATCTCTCTTTGGCAAGAACTAGCTTAAATCTGTATTTAATTTATAGGTATTGCTGCATGAAATTCTAATTCAGCAAGTTAGATATTGGATATGTAGGTAAACTGATATTAGAAATTCATTACCAGATGTCCAGATTTAGCATTTATCTGTCCAGTCTTCTCCTTCCTGCGGTAAAAAAAAGCATGTCAAGTTCCAAATGAAATGACAAAATATAACATGAGATGGAAATAGAAGTGCTTAAACATAAATTTCTCACGACACAATACTAGATGAACACTTATTCTAGTCACAGCCATTTTCTAGCATGGGTAATCATATATCTAATGAACTACAAGGCATAATATAAGTACATATGCTAACATCCAATAAATCATGTCCACTAAGAAGTTTGTTCTGCAACTCACGATTCATGGTACAACCTAATTCCTATCAGAAAAAAGTCAAGATAACCGTACATATATAAAATTATGCACATATCCAAGTCAGCATCAGGAAGTGCAGGCACAAGATATGAACAAAGCGGAAAAACACAAGGATATAAGGTACATCAGAATAATGAAATCTATTTGCTCATTTTTAGAGGTTAAACAACTATAGAGGAGAGCAATAATATGTGTTTGACATCTGCTGGAGTTAACTACCCTAATCCATGTAGGCACTAACAGGAATGAGCAAGCTTATATCTACTAAATAAAAGTAATGGATTTGAGTATCTTAGACTTGTATGCATGAGCAAGATGCGAAGAGGGCCACAGATCAGAAGCTTACCATTGCTTGTGAGGTCAACGTTGGCTCTCTTCCTCAGCTGGTGCTGCTCGGGTGCCTTGCCATCGTTGTCCTAGCCGCCGGCTAGTTGTGTCGCTAGCACCGGGAAGAATAGGACGAGCTAATGTGGGCACTGCTTTTCCACTAATCCTTAACTAATTTTGCCAGCTCTTGGGACCTCCTTTTGCCTATATTTTACTTTTGCGGGTTGTTATGCGGGTGCCACTTGCCACCCTAGTTGGATGCACGACCTGACCTAAACCAAATTTGCGGTTGGAGGGCCTGCCACCATGGGAGATGTGTGGGAGGCAAAGCTATGAATGTGGCGCGGAGATCTAGAGGACGAAGCAAAGAGAGATAGGCGGCCTACCAGAGCAACCGAATTTGGTGCTGGCGGCATATTCATGGCTGTCTAGTGAAAGAGGTTGAAGTTGCTGAGGAAATTAGAGTTTGGAGGGGCTGGGTCGAGGATGTCCCTCGGGAACTAGATGGCTGGCGGTGATGATTATTTCTTTTGGGAGGAGTGGACAGCCTGGGCGCCATGTCATCGATCCATGCTCAACTAACCTGGATTACAATCCGTTCCACCCATTCTACTCTGATCCATCATCGATCCATGCTCAACTAACCAGGATTGCAATCCGTTCCATCCATTCTACTCTGATCCAACGACTCTCCTTGTATCTCTCATTCCCTAAACTAGTTTTGTCCATCTATGACCATTTCGTGATAGAAAATCATGACCTTATTGACAAAAATGGTCATGATGCTTTAAGATTTAGACCATCCCAACTGCCTGATGACCATTTGGTCTAGAATGGTCACAGATCTATAACCAAAAAATCCTTGGTTGTTAAGAAATGGTCACTAGTAAGCATATTTCTTTTAGTGATCTGAAGAAGCTGCACCCCAGCCGATAAACAGTGAAGAACACTATGGAAACTCAGCAGATCTAAGGGATCTGCCCGATCTATACGATGGTATCTCCTTTGGATCAGATGTCCAAATAATGCCACCGCATGGCTCAAGTCCTACAACCAACAAACCCGAGGAAAGCGACGAAGACATCAAATTCGGAATCAGGATGGACGAAATTTATCCAGAGCAAAGCCCACATGATTTCATGGATAGTGTCTCTTGCGGGTCTAGTAAAAAAACAGCAGCCCGTACCTCATGCACCACCAAGTGTGCTTGATTATAGGCAAACCAACAACAGCACTACGCGACTCCAACGATAAACCGCTCCTTGGCCCTAACGATATTTTATCAGGTGATGATGCAGAAAACCACGAAAACGGGGGAGACCCGCCCAACAACTGAGTCATACCAAGAAGAGAAGAACCACATGAAGGCGAACGACAAACTCTTCGGCTATCCACCGAAGCATGGTAAAGAGCAAAGGATGCAATATCGGGTGCCATCCCGATGATAGAAGAAGCAATGCGCGAGGACCTAATGACCTACCAATAGTTACTCCATCACAAGAAAAGGGATCTACTCAGAATGCAGAGGCAACTCGATGAAAGGAAAAGACTGGCTAATGAATCCAGCCTCTAGCAAGCGTAGCTAAGCTCTACGCAATGATCAGGAAGCGTGACTGGAGTCGTGCCACCAAGGAGAGGAACTTCGCGGCTGCAGAATATCACTAAAGCAGAAATAAACAAGATGGCCCAAAACCTCAATCTATCATTCATGTCGGTAGACCAAGAGGGACACATAAGAGCAAAAATTGTGTAGGCCATAATAATCACCGCCCAGACCCACCTAATCACAACTCAACCTGCACCCGATGATCCCCATGCGGCCCTCCATTGATCCGCTCTTGTGAGCCTCGGTATGGTGGAAGCATCCCTTGCAAAAGGAGAACGAGGAATCACGCAACAACCCCGAGAGATCCCACACCATCACAGCAGCCCTCGGCATGTGGGGCACACACTATAAGAAAAGTTGGCTCCTACAACGGACGATTTTCATTATTGAAGGCCTGTTTTTTGTGGCTAAAATTCTTCCGCGACAGATGGCCTTCGTGGTAAAATCCCCGTCACATATGAATCAAACATGGTTTTTTCAGACCGTGGTGGATCGCACCCTTCGGCCATGAAAACTTATTCCATCGTAGATCTGCTTGCAAGCCGCGTTGACTGCTGACGTCACGAATCTACCACATGGAAGTCGCCGTTAACAGCCGGTTACCTTTGTTAACGGTCAGAGAAACTGTGGTAGAAGCCTGGCCCAACTAAGGTCTACTAATTATTAAGTGGGCCGACCCATGAGGAGAGCCCAATAAGTAGACAGCCCGTTATTGTTTTGTCCTGCACTTCTTGAAGTGGGGCCATTAATGCAGCCAACTTCGGCCCGCAAACTTTTAGGCCTAATACTATTTTGGCCTATAGGAGGCCCACGTTGGTCCAACACTATGAGACCCATTAGCAGCCTGCGCTAAGTCGCTCCTGTACAGTTAATGCATGTTGTCGGCCCATCACCATTCATGCAGCCTGTCGTGGGCCGCCTACTACCGGCCCTTCTTTGAGATGGTCTGTTACTGTTCTAGCCTTTTACTGTTCCAGTTGTCAATAGTTTAGGCCGACAGGTGACATGTTACTGTTCTGGCCTAGTAATTCTCTCTGCATGTTACTGTTCTTGTCTGGAAATTTCTCGGTCCGTTACTGTTCTAGCTCGTTACTATTATGGACTTTAACTGTTTTGGCCCTTTACTGTTGCGGCCCTTTACATTTGTGGCTTGCTACTGTTCTGGCCCGTTAATCCTCTAGCCTATTACTGTTCTACCCTTTATAGTTTCTTTCCTTTTATTGTTGCGGTATGTTACTGTTATGACATGTTTCTGTTCTAGCATGCTACTGTTCTGGCCACTTACTGTTATGGCCTATTACTGTTAGGGTCTGTTATTGTTACTTGTTCCCACATGTGGGTCAGCCCATTATGTTTAAGTTCTTTTATAGTTTCAGCCTTTCTAAAGCCGATGCCAATATCATAAAAGGTGTATAATTAGCGAGCATCTTTTACTGTTCAGCATCGGCCGAATACAAGACGGGCCAATAACAAAGCATGATAATGTTCCCTAATCGACCTGGCTAGCGTAGTTACGGTAACTACTACTGCCATATGTGGACAACGTCAACTAAATGCCTACATGGCCTATGTGAGTTATCTAGATATTACATCAGCTGCAAACTTCTTAAAATTATTACATATTATCAACTCAAGGAAAAGAAAATTCGGCATTTCAGTTGATAATCGAGTTGATAGCAGAGTTCTCAATTTGCTTTCTCAATCGATCACCTACATCTTCCTTTAAGTGTGATAGCTACATTGGAGGAGACATGATCTTGCAACCCCTCTTTGGTGGCGATAGCAATAATTGCAGTCTGAAACTAAGTAATAACAAGTTAATGCATCAAACACTACTCATTTGACTGATATGACGAGAGCTATGAACTAGAGTTTACAACTAGTCAATGGTTCAATTATTGACCAACACATGAAACAAATAGGACAAGCAAGAACAAATTAGACAAGTGTGCCTACCATGAAACGAGCAATCAAAAAATGTGTGTGTGTGGCTTAGAATTTCAGCAAATATAAACTAGCCAGGTCATTTCAACAAATATGGAAGCAGTTGTATACCCTAAAATGCAAGAGACATTGGGTGACTTGTAATTTGTGATGAGCCACAAAATGGCATGCAGTTACTATCGTAGCGAAGAATGAACTAGATAAAAATTATAACTACATCATACGAGAACTTGAAGAGTAGGAATGCAAACCATGAATGAACTATATATAGTAGAGGATAGTTATCTTGTTGGTTAGGATGAACTAGAATCAGATGCGAGATATAATAACGTCGCTCGTGAACCTGTAGAACAGGACAAACAAGCATTAGACAAGTGTGCCTAGAATGAAATGAGCAATCAAACAAAGTGTTTCTTAGAATTTCAGCAAATATAAACTAGCCAGGTCATTTGAGCAAATATAAACTAGCCAGGTCATTTCAGCAAATATATATGAAATTAGTGGTATCTCCTGGAATGCAAGAGTCGTTGAGTGACTCACAATTTGCGGTGAGCTACACAATGACATGTAGTTACTTTCATAGCTAAGAATCAACCAGATAGGAATTATAATGACATCATAAGTGAAATTCTAGAGCAGGAATGCAAACCACGAGTGAACTACATAGTAGAGGACAGTTATGTCGTTGCTCAGGACGAACTAGCACCAGATAAGGAAGTAATGGCATACCTTGTGAGTCTGTAGAATAGGCTATGCAAACCCACATGTTCTTTGTTCCATTTTGAGCTCTATACAAGCAAAGGAAAATAGTTAGTGATGCAGCTTTTGAAGAACCAGATGGCAACAACAAAATTATAATCGAATTAGTACGAAGAGTTAAACGGCTACTACAAGATAGAAAAACGATGCCCATGAGGAAATAATAGCGAGAACTGATCTCAGGACGAACGAGATAGATTCAGTAACTGAAGAGCGGGGAATCCGCACTAATATTTTCCACTGACTTTAGATTTTGCAAGAATTACACAGTAGCAGGAAATTAGTGTTGTATGGAGTAACTAAGAACATATGCATGACAAAATAACAGACATGTGCATGACTTGAAATTTGTAGAGTAGCAAATGCAAACCAACATGTCTAATGACCTTGTGTGTACTAGCACGAAGAACAGGCGTGCCCAGTTACTTGTATGTACTAGCATGATTATAAAAATACAGTTCA
Organism: Avena eriantha; assembly: GCA_910589775.1. Classification (NCBI taxonomy): domain Eukaryota; kingdom Viridiplantae; phylum Streptophyta; class Magnoliopsida; order Poales; family Poaceae; genus Avena; species Avena eriantha. The sequence goes on from OU342742.1 coordinate 492,165,826, forward strand.
CTGCGACATGCTTGAACCTGCTATACTGTTGAGAAAACAAAAATGGGTTGGAGATTTGTTTACCTTGGTCAGAGCGACGTCTAAGCATCATCGGTACCATGCGAGTGACATCTAGGTCACCGAGGGTGTTGCAGTTGCGGTGGCTATTAGCATCGAGGAAGCAGATCTTGGGCGGTCGATGCCAGCTTGAGTGTGGTGGACGAGAGCGTCATTGAGGCAGATTTTGTGCAGTGAATGGCGACGACCGTGCAGCTGGTCTGGAGCGGTGGCCATGGAACTCCTTGAACTAAATCACGTTCGGTGGACACTTGTGAAGCGGATCCGGTACGGTTGGGTAGCATTTGGCAGCGAGGAAGCAGAGCTTGAGCGGTCGATGATCCCATCGGCATGGTGAACAACATCGCAGCTCTGGTGCAGTGGTAGAGAGACTCGGTGAACTAGATCCGGTCGGTGATCATCGGTGAAGCGGCTCCGTGGAAGTGCGCGAGACTGCAGCTCAAGCCGGTGCACGCAGTGGTTCTGGAGAGAACAGAGGAGCTTGGGATTTTTGGGAGGGCCGGTGAGAAAAACTGGGCGAATCGGGACCATAGATGTGAGCAAAAAAATAATTACGATCATGCCCTCCAACTACCGACTTTAGCATGCCCATTTGTCATCTGAACAATGGGTAGAATTGAATTTTAAATTTTAAAGTTTTTGAAATGGAAGGGCATGAATTGCTTCAAGGTCGGTGTGTGGTTTTGTGGCTCGATTGAGATTTTAAATTTGTCTAGCTAGCCCATCTAATAATAATAGAAAATGGTATTCTTCCAGTCGGCGAGCTATTTTGGCTCAAAGCTTTCAAAATGGTGGGGTGGAAAATGCTTCAAGGTAGGTGGGTGATTTTGCTGCTCGATTGGGAATTTGAATTTGGCAAGCGTCCATCTACTAATAAAAAAGGTAGTAGATCGTACGCTATCTGTCTAGGACTTCAAGCCCGAGAGTCACATTAACTGATCATCCATAACCATATTTCTACATAGAAACTTGGATACCTTCGATTCACATAGCGTAGGCGGCCAAGTTTCACATAGCGTAGGCTGCCGATCAAGTTTTAATACAAGAAAAAAGCTTGTGTAGATCGAACGCCATCTAGTCAGGAATTTAAGGCGAGAGTCACATCAACTAATGCCTCCGATTCAAATGGGGTAGGCGGTCGACTGTGATTTTCAATTTAAAGATTTTCCAAAGAATAATCAAAAGAAGGATTTCTATTTTCGTGCTCTCAATTCCTTAGTTGTACTCAGTTTTCCCCAGCCACTTAACTTTTCTTCCCCTTTGCCCATCTCCTTGTAAGAAACTCTCACATGGTGTGAAAGTCGCCATCCGTCAGCCTTGCCATTATGTGCTGACAAGTTGGGCCGCATTCGGTCGGGTCCCGTAGTGGACCCTCGCTGTTACATGCTGACAAGTGGGGTCGTGTTCTGTCGGGTCCCGTAGTGGACACCTCTCTCCACTTATCCAGATCAGCATCAGACCCACAACTTATCTACATAAGTGTCGAACCCAAAGCTTACCCAGGTTGGCGTTGCAAGATGGGACCCCGAGCCAGCCCCACGCCCGTGCCCGCGCCCTTGTCGTTGCCTCCTCTTTCTTCTTCTTCTCCAGTTACGGCGGCCCTTTTCCGGCAACGGTGGACCTTTGCCTAGCTTCATTTTCATATAGTGAAATGTAATGCGTAAAGTTTCATTTACGAAAATTATACACCTTTGAACTCTTTGGAATCGCACTTAGGACATGATAATGTTGTGGTAATAAAATCATGATCATTTATCATTTCCATGGAGTGGAATGTAATGCACAAACTTGCGTATGCGAAAATTATAAACCTTTGAACACTATGAAATTGCAATTAATATGTGATAATGATGTGCTAACAAAAGTTTGATAGATTATCATTTTCTCCCCCATTTTCATAGAGTGGAATGTAATGCTTAAACTTGCATATATGAAAATTATAGACAATTGCACTCTTTGAATTCGCACTTAATACGTGATAATGTTTTGCTAAGAAAATCATGATCATTTATCATTTTGATAGAGTGGAATGTAATGCACAAACTTGCATATGCGAAAATTATAAACCTTTGAACACTGTGAAATCACACTTAATACGTGACAATGATGTGCTAACAAAATTTTGAGAGGTTATCATTTTCTCCCCCATTTTCATAGAGTGGAATGTAATGCATAAACTTGCATATACGAAAATTATACACATTTGAACTCTTTGAAATCGCACTTAATACGTGATAATGTTGTGCTAAGAAAATCTTAAGATATTATCATTTGCATATAATGGAATGTAATGCATAAACTTGCATATATGAAAATTATACACCTTTGAACCCTTTGAAATCGCACTTAGGACATGATAATGTTGTGCTAACAAAATCCTAATTGTTTATCATTTTTGTGGAGTGAAATATAATGCATAAACTTGTGTATACAAAAATTATAAACCTTTGAACACTGTGAAATCACACTTAATACGTGGTAATGATGTGCTAGCAATGTTTTTAGAGATTATCATTTTCACCCCCATTTTCATAGAGTGGAATGTAATGCATAAACTTGCATATACGAAAATTATACACATTTGAACTCTTTGAAATCGCACTTAATATGTGATAATATTGTGCTAAGAAAATCTTGAGAGATTATCATTTTAATAGAGTGGAATGTAATGCACAAACTTGCATATATGACAATTATACACCTTTGAACACTTTCCCTTCAAATTATATTCAAAATCATTTGTTTATGGAGTTAAAATACTAATGGAAAACTCGTTATTTTGCATGGATAGAGGGGTGCCCCCGACAGATATAGGGGTTATCCTGTCATCTATATCACAAAGGATCAACGGTTGGTGGGCACGATGCGCATGAAAACTATCCCAACGAATCAGAGCGTACCAGCCAAGATGAGTACATGTGTGATAGATTGTGACTCAGAGAGAGGAAAACTGAGTAGAAGTTAAGAATCAAGGAAAAAACTGAGTAGAACTTAAAAACCAAGGACAAGACTGACAAAGGGATTCAAATCGAAAATAGAAAGAGATTTAAAAATGGAAAATGTGTCTTTTATACAATAAAATACATCTTGGCATACATCAAACTATTTGAAACTCAAATATACACAAGTTTGAATATGATTGCCTCATTCAGACAAACTATGTTTTGGGGAGTGATGTTTTGGGAAGAGGCTTGAGTACAAAGCCATGAACCTTCATAGATAGTAGGTGATTTGAGAAGTGGTTATTTAGGTTAAAACTTGATTTATATACATTTCGTATGGTGGCAGGTCACATAATAAGACTGGGTAGATGCCACTATGTTTTGATCTTTTTGATTTTTTTTTGCATAAATTAGCTAGCTAAATCGCATTAATTGACTCTCTATTGACCAACCACCAGTGGGTAAAACTAAGTATATTACACACGGCAGTGTTAATAGTGGAGGGCAAAACTAAGTACAACCAAACTGCCAGTGTTACACTCGAGGGTAGAACTGAGAACAACTAAGTTGCCAGGGTTAGACACGAGGGAAAAAACGTGACTCACGGTACGCGTGTCGCGGTGCACGGGATGGTAGCGGACACGTGTGGCCATGCACGGTGTAGTGTCCTACGCGGTTACGCGGTGCATGGTGGTGCAACGAAATGTACCTTCCCTTCTCCTCACTCTCACTCATCACTCACCCGCTCACTCAACTATCTCCACTGACCCATCACCTTTTGCAAACCCCCAAGAAAACCCCAACCGCGCTGACGATGGAGAAGAATGGCGCGGTCACCATCGCAGCCAACGAAGAGGCCCCCATCCCCGTACAGGGCCCCGTCAAGGCATCAAAGGCAGACGTCGTCCCCATCCAGTTCCCCGTCCCCGCTTCCGTCGTAGCGGCCGGCGAGGAGGCCCCCGCTACTCCTAGGCTGAACCTGCTCAGCTGGGACCCCTACGAGGAGGATGATTGCGTTAGGCCAGATAACCCCTACGACACCAGCATCACCGACCCATGGTCAGGGGTAGCTATGGTTTTCTCCCCTTCCCTTATTCGTCCCGCATTCCCATCTTGGGATGCTAGAACATATGTTATTAGGGTTCGGATATTCGTATTTTCAATCGCTGGATTCGACGTATTTTTACAGTAGCTATTCCTCTTGTGTTAGATCTTGTATTTCGATGAATCCCCCTATTAGTATTTCAATCCTATTTTATTTGCCCTCCCGATCTGTAGTTGGGATCAGTATTCAATTTGGTTTGAGATTTAGGGATTGAGAGTAATCAGGGGATCTCAATCGGTTAATTTATGCAAATAATCAATCCCGATAATCAAGGTATCTCAATCATGTCCTTATTGCACTCTACATTTTTTCCAACAGGAGGATAACAGCGACGTCTACAGCGATGAGGAGTCCAAGGACACCAAGACTCGTCAGGTGCTGAGGAGGCTGAAGTCCGACCAGTATGACAACAATTTCACCGGTGCCGTTTACATGTTCCCCTTCTACACCACCAGGAGGCTCCATGCCACCGACTCAACTCCCTCATGAGGCATGCCGAGGACGTGAGGACATGCGGCGAGTTCGTGAACGTGCATGGCTTCAGAGCCAAACACCAGGCACTCGGTCTTCACCTCCACAACCTCCATAAGGTGGCAATCGAGGAGGGTCACATGCCCCCGATAAAGCCTAAGGCTCCCAAGGTCAAGAGACTGGGTAGCAATAAGTGGAGGAGGTGCGACCCTCCTGGCGGAGGCCATGGAGGGCTACTAATCTTGTGTTGCTGCTGCTGCTGCTGTTGTAAAGCAGCTTCTTTTGTATTCTCCGTGTTGAACTTGTCCGCTGCTGCTGAGTAGCCTAATTGTCGAACGTTGTTAAGTACCGTACTATATATCCTATATTAGCTGCTTTATCTACATATGCTCTGTTTACTGAATGTATTTATGGTGCTGGTTAGATTTGCTGCTCTAGATTTGCTACCAGATTGGGAAAAATCGAGGGCCAAAAAGAACAATGAATGAAGAGAGAAGCTTTCCTAGATTTCGTTACCTTTTTGGGAGAGAGAGGGGAAAAGGCGCTCTTAAAAAGGCCAATCATAAAAATAACAAAAGAGAAAACTTCCAATTTAGGCGATAGGGCGCACGTAACCACCAAACGCGCTCCACATGATCCCACACCACGTCCCCCATAATGCATTCCCTACAAACTGGCCCCACGCAATCCCACATGGAGCGGTCCCACATGTCAGCATAACGCGTTCCTGACAAAACGACCCACCGTGGCCCCACACCGCTCGGCCCCACACGTCATCCAATGGTCAACCTGACGGTAGCTACCATTCAATCTCTTTGATGGGTTTCTGAGAAGGAGAGGCACAAAAGTGAGGAAAATTTAAGAGGGTGGGGAAAACTAAGTACAACTAACGAACCAGGGGCATGAAAATAGAAATCCCTCAAAAAATAGGCCGTTCTCCCTCCATTTCAGGGATCCAAGTCGGGGAGAGTGATTATCTACCACACGTACGAAAATGCAGATCTCTGATACAAGAATGTTTGTTTAACATAACAACAAACAAATGTCTGAAGTAGCTCTCATTCAAGCATGTGAAAATGGTGTGCAAGAAAGGTCTACTTATTATTTAGGTGTTGGCACAGACTCTTCTATAGGAAGAACTAATTAAATGGTAGTACTAATTCAGATCAAATAAAAAGCCTGCTGCGAAACAAATACTCCTACTACTGCATACTATCAAAACACAAACACCAGCTAGAAGTATATGTATAACACATAAAACAAGATTTCATCATGCATACACTACTATATAGAGAACACATTTCATCATATAAAACAATGTTTCATTAGATACGCATAGGCTCCCAAAACGAACAGACAACTCTGACATTCCAGCCCCTACTGCTATGACTGTAGCACGAACAAAGGTGCCGCCACAATTTCATCAGCTACCAAAACAAACAAACATTAGATTGCAGGTCCAAATAACACAACCTGGGCAAACACATGCTTGCCCAGACAAGCCTTGCTTGTTCATTCGAGTGTTATTTTCATATCCTTGATGTTGTAGTCTAAATCAGCTATGTTGCTAACATGACTTCCATTTTGTTTTATTTGATTTAGCACTCCAAATCACATCGGTTGCTGAAGGAAATGAACAAAATGATCAGCAAAAGCATAGGTCTAAAAAATGCAAGGGTTGCACATGAATGACTGGACTAACCAGGTGTCATTATGTAGGGATGTAAAGTACACCAACGTTTACGAGATCTGAACTTCTTAGACTTCATGCCGCTAAGATCTAATTCAAATAGTCCCTCTTCGCCCATATAACCACCATTTCTCTATCCTCAAATGCGCAGAGTAACCTTACTTCATCTTTCCCACCATATTCCCATGATTTCTCAAGGTAAAGGAGAGTATCCAAGTCAACCTTTATATGAGGCACCCAAGCTTCCCATTTGCCTAATGATGATCTTGCACTAGACCATGTGTTTAGAGTGATGTCTCTTATAACCGCAAGGGAAACATCTCTATTATGTCCCTTAGCGATGACAAAATTGTGTCTGGAAATATCATGTGTCTCATGGGGGCACTCAATATAACATAGCTTTGTTGTCACGTTGTCGAAGGCAATTATATATCTGGAGTTCATTGTTGGCTAGTACAAAATGTCCCCTATGAGAGTTTACAGCCTAGGATCAATCTTAGCCAGCATCTCAGCAGGTTCAATCCAGTCCTCCCATTTTCCTAACTCTGATGAGTACCTCTAGAGCAGTGTTTGGTTACCATTGGTTACTATCCAAACAACCCATAAATTGCTGCAATTGGTGAAGACAATTACCCATGGTTTCTCGAACAGAGAATTGTGCCGCTATCATACTCATGTCACCGCCAAATTAGTGGTTCTGGTATCATTGTTTCACTTCCACTGATTAGATCTCAGGCCTTTATCATGTTAGAACCTTGTGTATAATGAAGTAACACCCTACCATTGCGACATCCGAGTACATATGGTTTGTAGGCTTTATGTACTTCCACCAGGCTATTTAGCTTTTGAAGATGGATTGGTCATGATTATGATATGTTAAGAATCGAGCATCCTTAGAGATGTTGGTGAAAAATCCAAGTAACAACATTCCTTTGTTGTGTGACAGGGTTAGCCTTTTGAAATCGTTTCTTCCCATGAAGTCCATCCAACATTTTTGGGCGACTAATGCCCTCAGTATGTAGGATGGGTGCGAAGGATGCCTGACAAGAATCTAACCAAATACATCGCCTGGAAAGTTGTTGATTGTTGCATATGTTCTTCCACCGAAGCTGGTAGGATGATGCAAATAGCACAAGTGCATCATCAGAATTACCTAAACATCACAATGCACAACTGATACATTGCAAATGTATCTATAATTTTTGATGTTCCATGCTTGGTTTTATCCACTTTCTTCTGTTTTGTTCCAACTTTGGAGTACTTTTCTTATGATTTCTTGGACTAACCTATTAACAAGAGCCACAGTGCCAGCTGCCTGTTTTCTGCTGTTTTTGGTTCCAGGAAAGTCAGAAAATGAATATTCTAGGAATTGGACGGGACAAAAGCAAAAGTGCCTATTTTTCTGGAAGGGATCAAGTACCAGAATACGAGGCGGAGAAGGTCCAGAGAGCGGCCTCACCACCTGGCCGTGCTGCTAGGCCTGGCCCGCGCCAGGGGGTGGTGTGGCCAGCCCAGGCACCCCCTAGGCCTCCCCTTCCGACTATAAGATGCCCTCAGGACGTAAACCCTAAGTACCCGACCAAAAATCCACGAAAGAGTCTCTAGCCGCCGTCATCTCCATCCCTAGATCGGGAGGGATCTGAAGCTCTTCCCGGCACCCTGCCGGAGAGGGGAATTCACCCTGGAGGCCTTCTTCATCACCATGCAAGCCTCCGGTGTGATGCGTGAGTAGTTCATCCTTGAACTACGGATCCATGTAGTAGCTAGATGGCTGGTTTTCCTCCTTTGTGCTTTCATGTTTAGATCTTGTGAGCTCTGTTCATGATCAAGATCATCTATTTGTAATTCTGCATTTTGTGTTTGCGGGGATCCGATGGATATTGAGATGCTATTTCAGATTGATTATTTATTCTATCATGTCTTTGTTATTTGTGATCTTGCATGCTTTCCGTTGTTAGTAGCTATCTTGGCCAAGTAGATGCTAACAACTCCAAGAGTTAGTATTTATGCTCGATAGTGGGTTCGTGCCTCTGGTAATCTGGGGAAGTGACAGAAGTCTCTAAGGTACTAGATGTGATGTTGCTACTAGGGAGAAAACAACAATCCTTTGTTCATAGAACAATCGTATTGTTTACTTTACACGCAGTTCGTAAAGCAATAATCTGTTGCTTGCAACTCAATACTGGAGGGGGTTCGGATGATAACCTGAAGGTCTATGTATTATGTTGTAATGCCCAATCATGTCTCAAAGGAGTCAAGATGATTAGTATATGCATGTATTGCTTACTCGGTGTTTGTCAATTACCCCACTTTAATTTGTTCACCCAACATGTTATCTATCTTAAGGAGAGCCACCTCTAGTGAACTATGGATCCCGGTCCTTTTTATTTACATACAATCTACAATCTTTTACTGCTTTGTGTTTACTTTCTGCAAACTTTTACTTCCTTCCATTCGATACGTTTAATCCTTTGTTTTCTGCAAAACACGGTGAGATTGACAACCTCATCGCAAGTTGGGGACAAAGTTCAGTGGTTGTGTTGTGCAGGTCTCCATGTTGCTACTAGCACCGGTAGTGCGCCCTGCCAAATCTCAGCTAGTAACACCTTTGGGGTGTTTCCTTGCTCCTACTGGTTCTATTAAACCTTAGTTTCATAACTGAGGGAAAACTTACTGCTGTGCTCATCGTACCTTCCTCTTGGGATTCCCAACGAGCTCTACGTCGAACGACGAGCACATCAACAACCCTAAAAGAACAATAAAGTAAATACCACAATGCATCATATAATTTGACAGGAAAATTTATCATCAAAATTTCCTAAACTAAACACATCTTAAAACTACCTAAAAAGTAGGGTCTGTCAACAAAATAACCTAAAAAGCACAAGGAATCAACTAGAGTAGTACGAAAGCACCAAAAAATGCTTCACCATGTCGGAACTAGGCAAAGGGAATGCAAAACTTTTTTTTGAGGTCACCAGGGAGGACAGAAAGGCCCCCACCTGAATTTTCTAGTTTTATCATAAAGAAGGGGATAAAAACGGACGCAGCTTTAGCGACTTGGTGAACCCAAGTCTCATGGTGACTTGCCCCAAGATCCACCTTCCATCTTAGATCCAACGTATGATAGTAGCTCAGATTTTGAACTACAAAGTAAAACTATTCGAAAAACTTGACAAAAATTCAGTAAATCATAGGTGCCTATGCTCGAATCATGTGAACGTTTCATCCCATATGGATCACTAGTTTGTGGTTAAATAGCTTTTTATGTTCACAGTACTACTAGTTTAAACTAATATCCACTACGTCCATAAAAAACCCTAGAGCAGAATACAGAAAAGAGGGAGGGAGTCACGGAGACAACATCCAACACATAACTTACAATGGGGTCGATGAGTTCTCAGCAGATGGAGCAGGCACCACCAACAAATGACGAGCCACAGTCGTTGACGCTGAAGAAGCATGACCACTAGTTGATGCATTCCTACCATCCCACATAGTCGTTCCTTTCGCGGCGGCAACCAACATAGCTGAATTTGTTCTAGCAGCAGCCGACGAGGATTTTGACTGCGCCTCCACAACTTTCCAAGTATCACTCAACACTACCCAAGATTCTAACGCGGTACAAGCATCGGCCTCGGCATCCGCTTCACATGTATCCACTGGTGCTTCCTCAGCATCCACCTCTGCCTTACAAGTATCCGCCAACGCAGCAAAAGCATCCATCAACACTGATTCCATGTCCTAAAAATTCCACCAGCTTATTTAGTTCGCAATGCCCAAAATAAAAGTATTTTATCCTCTAGAAAGCCCGTAATCACTAGAGGTTAGGGACGTAGGTACTAGCGAACGGCGGTGCGGTGGTGTTCAATGGTGGAGTAGCAGGGATAGTCCGGTCGACGGAGGGCGACCAGGCGGAGAAGATGATGATGCGGTCGATGGGCACACGACTGAACTTCCTCGTACTCGAAACTAACTTTCACCCCGCTATATTTTTTGCGAACCCCGCATTTTTAGGGGAAAACCCCCGTTGTATTAATACTACCAACCACACGACTGATACAAGTTTGTGCACTTGCATTGCTCAGTTTCCCACCTACAGACATCAAGTTTGTGCACTTATTCCTGTGATACAATTAATTGCTCGGTATAAAATATTCCAGGTGGTAGAAGCCTGCCCGTTCTATGACATCAAGATCTAGAGTTCAAACATCGACCTGAAATTCCATAATCTAGAACTAAAAGTTTTGGTTTACTACCAGAAAGATGCTAACAAATCACTCGCAACTAGCATTACCATCATCATTAACAGATCTCAGAAGGAAAAAATTGAAAGATTAAAAACCACCCCAAGTTCGAATAAGATGACTATTGTTGTCAAATATAGTCACATAAAGCTAGGTTCAATATATATGTCATAATAGTACATCAAATATATAGATTCATGGACAGCACACACCAGTAGAGCGAAAAAATTATTTATAGTACGTGACTTAACAAACAGTCATCCTCACAAGAGACCCAAACCCTTCAAAAATGAAAGTAGAGAGGTCAATACGGTTTACAGATTTTCTCATCTTTTGCAGGATTAGAGCTCACTACTAGAAAAAAGGCTATAGGAGACCTGCTCATTTGAGGCGCATTTAGACTATATGCACCTCCTATAAATAAGGCGAGGCGCCCTGCTTTGGCATGCGCCTCTAGTATCAAAATAGGCGAGGCGCATATTTGTAGGATGCGCCTCCTATAATCCATGTACGGACGAAATCTGGCAGCCCCAGATTATGCGAGGCACATTCTGATAATATGCGCCTCCAATATATTAGATTGGCGAGGCGCATATGGTCATAAGTTGCATGGGCCCGGGAGAAGATCGCTGGTCCAATATGCGAGGCGCATATCATCACATGCGCCTCCTATACTTGATAATAGGCGAGGCGCATGCAGCAGAGTGCGCCTCAAGTAACCCCTGGGGGCCCGGGTGGAGGTAGGTGGCCGCATAGGCGAGGCGCATATGGTCATATGTGCCTCGTATAGTCAAAAAATATAATTCCTTCGAGTTGTAGTTAGATTTTAGGGTATAGTTGTAGACAAATATGAAAAACATGAATTTCGAGGTATTTTGCAAAAAAGGGTCATGGAACGGTAAAATGGCCTAAACTTTAGCATACGATGTCGGAAAAAGTTAATATATCAAAATGATCGTCTTGAAACTTCCTACTCGATTTCAACGCTTGAAGTTGTTGAAGATTTTACAGATTCCCAAATTCAAAATAAAATAAAATGTTATTGCAGAAAGAAGATTTTTTCCTGCAAAAAAATAAAAAACTATCCGAGGCGCATATCAATGATATGCGCCTCGCATAAGTGAAGCCAGATTCAAATTCGAAACAGCCACCTACCACACCGATATAACACCTACCACCTCTCCTCCTCCTTCTCCTTCTCATCCACCTCTCCTCCTTTTCCTCCACCTCTCCTTCTCCTCCACATCTCCTTCTTCTCCTCCACCTCTCCTTCTTCTCCCCTTCTCGTTCTCCTCTTCCTCTGGCGACTTCCTCCTCCTCCGGCCACCACTCTGGCCATGGCCTCAACACCGACCACCTCCTCCTTGTCGTCCACCTCCCACAATGACCTCTGGCGGTCTCATCGTCCTCCACCATCTCCGGCGACCCCCATGGCCATGCGTCTGACTAACTCCGACGAAATTCTGACGAACTATGACGAAATTCCGACTAGATCTGGATCTGGCCGCCATTTTTTTTGAAATTTTAAAAAAAATATGCAAGGCGCATTTGAATCAATATGCGCCTTGAATATGTAGAATATAGGAGGCGCATATTCAGAGTATAGGAGACACATATCAATATGCGCCTTGCATATCCAGGATATAGGAGGCGCATATGATATGTGCCGCGCATAACAAATACTAGAGGCTCGGTGCTAGAGGTGCGGCGCTAGAGGCGCATACCATATGCGCCTCGGATAATGTTTTTGGTGCGCCTCGGGTACTGTTTTCCCTAGTAGTGACTATATGGGCATGGAGAATCTAAAACTTTCTTCAGGGTCTCATCTGCTTCTAGAGCTGAATTGAAAAGATTGTTAGCTTGCATTCCCACCTGTTACAAGATCTAGTCGTACGCCTGGCCAATCAGCTCGTCACCATCCACATCAGGCCACTCGAGAACTAAGTTGTCAGCCACGAACTTTTGAAAATCAATAGCAGCATCATGAGCAACTGAAATTGGTGTATTCCATCCTATAGTCAAATCAGCTATCCTCTTAGTGGATGTGGCCACATCTTCATTCAAGCGCCTAATATATTCATCCCGGTGTTTCTCTTTCTCTTGAAGGCACGGAATCATGCGTGTATGAGCGTTGTATTTCTCTCGGAGACGGGAAATTGTCAAATCCTTGTAGTGACCAGCACCATTACGCCATGAGCGATATGAATAAGGTGGAAACTACAAATAACAAATCCAAAATTAAACCAGATTCTTGTTAACCAAATTCTCGTTTCAAAAAAATGATCCAAATTCACCTGCACACATTGTGCAAGCTCGACGGTGGTACCGCAAATGGCAAAGAACCATAGAGGCATATTCCTAGACACGGGAAACATAACTGACATGAAAATGGTCGTACTTTAGGGTTTGCCTTCTTAGCTAGCACATGAGCAGTCATGGCCTCAGTAAGTGGCAACATATCATAATGACTTCGTTTCTGCAAATCATGATGCAACAAAAATGATCAATATATTTTAGGGGACATTCTAAGTAATAAAGTCCTCTTTATCGGAAAAAAAAATTTGGGGACAAAGCATAGGTTACTAAAATTCTAGCAAAGCAGCTGGATACATAAAAATACTTGTCAATCTATAATGCCTCCTCCACGGGTTGGACATGGGTATGATGCTGAATGAAATGCAGCAAAACCAGTAAATTTTAGGAAAGAACAAATCAACTTTGCAATGCAAAGAAGGATACATGCATTAATCTGATGCCAAGGATTGGGCGTGTTCCCCTTTACCGAAAAATATAATTTAAAGAACTCAACAATGTAGGACACTAGCAAACAACAATCTGTTTACGAACGATCTGCAGCAAATTACATCTGCATTATTCAGAAGAGGACCGTTTTGTGAAATAAAGCCAGGGGCAAGCTTCCCATCCTCATAAGACTCTTCTTGGCAACATATACTTACCTATTTTTAGTGGACCTTATAACTAATTCCATGGCTACATCCATGGTGATCCCAGCTTCCTAATGTGGCATATATATCTACTATTTCAAATAGCAATCACCTAAACAACTATCTGGATGGTTGCAGACTCACCGGAGATTGAGCTGCTGCGATGGAAAGGTGGACGCTGGTGGGTAAAGAAGGTGCGAGATGGGGGAGGTGCACAAATGTGAAAAAATGTAGCGATACTCGTATATAGATAGAGATACCCCTATCATAAACCAGATCAATTAGCAGTAACCAAAAACTCTAAATAGGATGTAAGCAGACTGTCAACTACCCCCATATGAATTAACCTAGTGTAATTTAATGTGGTAGTACTATGAGATGGTGAGTACTGATGGATCTGACATATAGCCATATACGTCCACCATTTTGATCTAGTTGTAACCAGAGTATGCATCAAGGAAGCACAGCGACTCTGATCCCGCGGTCGAGTCAATGATCTAATTCATGCACGGTAGGACGAACTCCTCCTTCGGGCAGGCGTTGTTGAGGTTGGTGTAGTCGATACACATTCTCCACGTGTTGTTCTTTTTCAGAACCAGGACTGGGTTAGCCAGCCACTTGGAGTATTTTATTGGCCGAATGAAGCCTGTGGCTAGTAGGCGTTGTACTTCTTCGGCGATTGCTCGACGACGCTCTTCATTGAAGGGCCGTAGCGACTGCTTTACTTGTCGAACTTTGGGTTCTGCGTTTAATTTGTGCTCAGCGAGTTCCCTCGAGACACCTGGCATGTCAGATGGTTTCCATGCAAAGATGTCGCAGTTCTCACGGAGGAACCTGATGAGCGCGCTTTCCTATGCGGGGCTCATGTGCACCCCGATGGTGACCGTCTGGCTGGAGTCGCCCGGGACGAGCTTGACGGTGCGGGTGTGCGTGGTCGCCTCGAATGTGGAGTTCGCGGCGGTTGGATTCTTCAGGATGGTGAGGTCGTCCTTGTTGATGTTGCCTGCGTATTTCGCGAGCTCCTCCGCGTGGTCAGTCTCCGCGGCGATGACGGTGTTGGCGAGCTCGGCGCCTTTTTCCGCGCATTCCATGGCCATATCAGGGTCGCCGTGGACGGTGATGATGTCGCTTGGCCTTGAAAGCTTCATCATGTTGTAGGCGTAGTGTGGGGTCGCCAAAAATTTGGTGAACGCTTGGCGAACCAGGACGAAGTGGTAGGGGCTGCGGATATTCACCAGCTCGAACACGATCCTCTCCGTGCGGTAGTTTGCCGGTGTGCCGAAGGTGACTGGCAGTGTCACTTTTCCGATCGGGTACGCCTTCTGACCAGGGACGATGCCGTGGAAGGTTGTCAGGGTTGGCTTGATGGCTGATTCTAGGAAATGGAGCCTCTTGAACGTGTCCAGGTACATGATGTTCATGGAGCTCCCACCGTCCATCAGTGTCTTGGGCAGCCAGTAGTCGGCCACCTTGGGCCTGATCACCAGGGCGACTCGCCTTGGATATTCGATCCTAGGCACGTGATCGTGGCAACTCCAGGTGATGCTTTGCTCGGACCAGTTGAGGAACCGGGGGACGTCAACTTGGGTCACCGCATTGACGGTGACCGCATGGGCGAGCACCTTCTTCTCGCGCTTGGTGCCGAGCCCGGTGAAGGTGTGTAGTGAGCCGACTGCATGTCCGAACCCGTCGGCATTGCCGTTGTTCCTTGGTGGGTTGTTGTTGGGGTCCTCCCTTGCTCGCCTTGCCTTTTCGATCTCTTTGAGAGAATGGCAGTCCGCGGTGGTGTGGGTGGCGGGTTTTCCCTCCCTGCTGTGGTAGATGCAGGGCTGGTTGAGCAGGGCAGCGGGGTCGAATTTCGTCCTCGCCATGTTGTTGGCATGGTAGTTTCCGCTCTTGGGGTCGCGTTGGCCGTAACCGGCATTGGCGACGAATTCGACTCGCCCGTCTGTGTGGCGCTTGCCGGTGATTCGGATGTTGTTGTAGTGCATGTCGAGTTGTCGCCCACTGGTGCGGCCTCTTCCTACCGACTCGTCGTCAGAGTCTTGGTTGGGGTCCTCCTCCAGGCAGCGCTTGGCGATCTCTAGGAGGTCGGGGATGTTGTTGAGCGTCGGGTAGACCCGCTTGATCTTAGCGACCAGGGGTTTGTACCGGCACGCGTTCTTGAAGCGTATCGCCGTGTCCGGGTGGATGCCGGAGGCATTGATCCACAGTTCTTGCCAGCTTTGAATCCAGTGGCGGGTCGACTCGTGTTGTCCCTGGATGCACCGGTCTAGGTCTTCGGTGGTGGTGGCGCGGGTGTAGGAGCCCTCGAAGTGCCTGACGAAGGCATCCCGCATTTCTTCCCATGAGTCGATGATGTCGGCTAGGAGGGTGTTGATCCATTGCCGGGTCGCACCCTCCATCATCAGGGGGAGGTAGCGAGCGGCGAGCAAGTCGGTGTGGCCGGCGATTCCCATCACCATGAGGTATGTGTCCAACCACACTGCTGGGTCGTACGTTGGATCGTACTTTTCAATCTCCTTGGGCGCCTTGAAGTTGGCGGGGTATTTTTCCCCTCTGATCATAGGCCCGAAGCCTTGGGGGCCGACTCGGCTGAGCGATCCCCTAGGTTCGGGGTCGCCGCAGTTACTCAGGGTGTGCCTCAAGTCGTTGGGTTGGTGCGCCCGCCAAGCCTAGTTGTTGATGATGTGCGTGTGGGTGTTGATGGGCTGCCCGTTGGCGGAGACCGTGTTGTTCACCGGTCGCGGCTCGTTGGTGGAGAGCGCGGCGTTGGTGGCCCATGGCTGGTTTGCCAGGGGCTGCGGCGGTGGGCAGGTCACAGGGTTGGTGATGATGGGGTGGCTGCTTGAGGCCGCCCTGCTTGCCGAGGAGCGGGAATACATCTGGCCCCGCGGGTCGACTCCCGCAGCTTGTTGCTCGATGGCCCTGGCGAGTAGGGCCTTGGCGTACTGGATCTATAGCGCACCTTCTCCCTAGACGTCGGGGTTGGCGGGATTGCTGTGGAGAACGGATCTAGCAGGCCATGTAGATCACGTTGAAGTGATTGGATCTGGCACGGAAATCCTCAGGGGACTCCGAGCCGGAGTCGGAGTCGAAGATCCCAAGGATGGAGGGACCCTCGAAGTCCTCAGGGTTGGAGACCCGTGTGATGGAGTCCTCTCGTGATGCTGCGATGATAGATCCGTCGACCGAGGCAGGGGTCGCTGAGTCGGTGTCGTCGTGGAGGGCCGCATCGTCCATCTCGGCGTTGGTCCTGGCTGCGCTGCTGGCGGCCGAGTCGTACTTGGTGGCGAGGCTCCTGATGGAGCGGACCTGCTCCTCTGAGAGCAGGTCACGGTGCGGCGGCAATCTGCCGACGATCATCGTCGCCGCGGGGTCGATCGCATTGGTGAAGCTAACGAAGAGGTTGATGGAGCCGACCGGCATTATCGCGCTGTGGGTGATCGGGCGCGATGCCGGGATGTAGTTGCTGGGCAGGATCTGTAAGATCCCACCGATGGTGATCATGCAGCCGGTTGCGATTGGCCGATCGATTCGTGAGTAGGGTCTCGCCGCAGAACTCAGACCAGTCCGGCTTTGCTCCACGGTGGGCGCCACTATCTTGGAAATGGCCACGGCAGTCGCTGCTACTGGCAGCAATTGATTGAAATGGGGGCAAGAGATGGCGGCCATCTATGGTGCAAGATGGGGGTGGATGCACATGGTTTACCCAGGTTCAGCCCCCGGAGGGAAAACACCTACACCTGCTAGATTGGATTGATGGAGAGTGAGTTACAGGGGTGGCGAGTTCGGCGTCTAAGCAGCGAGTCACTTGAAGGGGTGTATGATGGAACATAAGTCCTCTGGATACCCTAGGGAGGTTTATATATGGGGCACCTCGCTAGGGTTTATAGTTTACAACCGAACAGAATATGGATTCGGAGGCTTTGACATAATCCGACTGGGCTTCGAATATGCTTTTGGGCCTCTAGTCTCTAGTCGCCAGGCCTTCCCCTTAGTCGCATTCCAATCATCGTCCTGCAGGCCCACTCGTAAGACCTTTGGACCAATCGGAACGTCCTGCTGAGCATACCCCATTCGGCATATGCCCATCACTCATACTTTTGATGAAATATCTCTCTAAACCTTGCCACTAATGCCTAATAGTCAAAGGGGTATGCAATCCTTTCTTTTATATTTTTCTTGCGCAGATAATGTCGTTTAAAGGAGGGAACCACTACATTAAAGTCAAAGATACGAGATTTCCAACAACCAGAAGAAACCAGGAGCCGTAAAGGAGAGGCAGACACTTTGCTGACCAACTATACGACCGGAGCAAAATTCCGGCCATATAGCTCCGGTCGTATAGTTGGCGCCGCCACCGTTAGGTCAAACAGAACAACTTTCATGAAGGGACCCCTAATATAAAGAAGCCTTGGGAGACGAGAAAACTCTCTCCGACCTCGCATAAAGTCTCTGCCACAAATCACCAGCCGCCTCTAGATCTCAAAACCCTTCTCCATCTCCATAGCCATATTCCACCACTTGTAATAGTAGATATCTTCTCCGATTGGCGACATTGTAAGACTATTGCTATCAATCTAATGATTTTCATTACAATGTTTGTGATTGTTGATCTCATCTCTATGTGTGAGTAATTCTCCTTGGGCTAAGGGCTTCAGCCTAGCCATGTAGCGTTTGGGCATGTTATTTATCATAGATTTGTATGACATGATGATTATTGTATCCTCTCTTGCCTCAATCCAAGGACTTGTCAAGTACCCAAGACACGAGGGTTGAGCCAGGTATAGGTAGTATGAGTAATGACTGATCTGCAGGTTGGGAACCCTAGTGACAGAAGGGGTAGTATGGCTGTATGTGAGGGATTTTCTTGGGATTAACGGTGACATCACTATGCATATCATTAGTTCTCTTTCTTCCATGGATGGGACTAGTAGGTTATTTATATAAGATGTTGTGAATGTAATAGAAATTATGGATGCACTGCCCACATATAATTTATCTTGCTCTAACAAGTACATGCATACTTTATTTCTATCTTTTATTCCCATCAGATGTTTTCCGCAGCTACAGGTGAAATCGAATGCCCTAGGCCCTCTCTCTTCATCATCGAGACAACAATAGAAAGACGCAAGCTATTGGTCCGGTAAAAACAAAAAAGGTATTCTAAAACTCCCGAAGGTCCGTTAAAGTAATTTCACTACGCATTCGCTTCCCGAGGATTTGATAACCTAGGTCTACTAGGGGAAAAGAAGCTATACTACATCCATAATCCAGATCGAAGGTATCAAGTACTAGTAAACAAAAGGGGATTACTTAATTATTAGTGGAATCTATAGCCAGCCACAAAACGCATCATGAGCATGCTAAATATCTAGATTGCAGACCATACTTGATTAAGAATATAATCTCCAGCTCTAATTACCCGAATCTAAGACCATCTTTCCTATTTATGACCGAGTGAAGTGAGTTGGAGATATCCACTAACTCTGCAGCCATCTCCTCGGCATGCATCTAATGGCGCTCTTGCTCCTCCTCTTTGAGGTCATCGTGGATCTCGAGTTGTAATCACAACGACATCATCACGCGCTACAGCAAAAGTGAGTGCGGTAGATCGACCCAGTGGATGAATGTCCATCACTCACATTCGTAGTTGCAACCCAAGAAGCTGCGGCCAAAGTTCATTCCCTCAAATGCGACGCAGTGACGGGGCGCCAGGGCGTAGTCACACCGGAGTTGGAGATCTGCATCGGTAACAATGCAGTACCACTCCGCCTCTACCATCCATGCCGGCATCTGAACCTAGGAAACATCGTCGATCGAGAGGGGCTGAATAGAGAAAACCCCTAAAAGGAGAGAACCCATCCGCTGAATTCGGGAAAATAAACTAAGACCGTGAATTCTAGCGTACTTACCCTAACCCGTCCGCCTTGCGCATCAAGATCCCCCATCGTTCGCTGGACTAGCATGACTGAATCATCCAGCATTGCTCGACTAACGAGCACGCCTTCAGAGCCTAGCAAAGAGGCTTCATGGAGAAGGAAGAGGTAGGGGAGCCGGTGCTCACATTCACTGGCTACAATTGGATTTAACTCGCACTGATAACTGGGGCCTGTGCTAGAGAGCCTGTGGGCCCCAAAACATCACTAACCTAGCTTGACTTGCATTACATGTACTTTTGGAAAACAGATCAAAACTAAATAAATAAATAAACCAAAGGCCCCCTCTCTTTCTGCAAATACACAATACAAAACGGAGCCTCTCACAAATGCATACAAACACTCACCCCTAGGAATGCAGGTACGCACACTGTTGGGGGATGACCCCTAGGAGGGTCAAGCCAGGGCATAATTACAATGTCTGCCGAGGTATAACAAGGTCAAAGAAAGTGTTGACCGAGGTACCTGAAGGCCAGTCGAGTTACGACCGACTTAGCCATGGTCGTGTGCACCCAACATTACTTCAGCCAACATATAGTTGTGTGTTTGCTGGTATCAACTAGGCCGAGTTAACCAGGTAGGAGTTGGGTTACTAGTTGGCTAACAAAAGAAGGAAGGGAAATTTCCATGGTCAGCGCTTATCTCTCTCTACTTGAGCCACTTTAGAGAGAGAGCAGAAGACAGAGAGACGAGGACCAGGGGTACGGGCCGACAAAGGTGACGTCAACTGACTGTAGTTGGTCGGGTCACATGACAGCATAGAGGCTTACGTCATGGTCTTAGAGAGGCTTACGCCACAGGCTCTAGGCGGCTTACGCTAGGGAAAAGGGGAGAACCACTTTGCTATCCTGGGAGGATCATATTCGTACAATATGCTCTCCACATATGCCCTAAGTATAACCTGGCCACCCCTTTATAAGGTGAGTTAGGACATCCAAGGAAGGGGTCGGCCATTTTTACAAGAGGAAAAGATCCTAGAGAGGGTGGTGAGCAGGGAAGTACTTCATCCTCCTCCTTTCGACCATTTAGCTCAAGGAGCATCTGTAGACCACCATTGATATTGACAATACAAACCTTCGTGTGTGGAATCACCACACTATCCCTCCCTGGATACCACTAGCTCACATTGGCCCCATCTTTAGCCTATCCATGGCATCTGTCGTGACACCACCATGACAGTTGGCACCCACCGTAGGGCCAGCATTAGCGGTAGCTAGAGTCAAGATCCGTACAGGAAACTTCATCATCACCAAGTAGCATCATCTTGGGGCTTGTTCAGCGATTTGGTGCACTAGACTATATTAGCGACAACGTGTGCTTCTTCAGCAACCACCCTCCTCCGTGCAACGGGCTCTTTATCAGCTTTGGTGCCCACAAAATCTATGTCGGTGTCGACGAATCATGCGTGCACCCACATCACGTCATCGAGGGAGGTGAACCTCCTCTCATCACGGCTCGTGGTTTGCGTATCGCTCGCCTGCCAGCTGCGCTGAGGTGATGATGACTACACCTGACGCGAGAGCAAGCAAAGATCCAGCAGAAGACCTGGAGACAACCACAAAGGTACCTAGGGCTCGAGGTCCTCCACTAGAGAGGCCATAGAACATCTTGCAGCAGGTAATAGAGAGTCTTACCATGCCTATATCCCCCACAGTAGATCCATCTCAAGTAGAGGCCGAGCTAGAGGAGTCCTGGCTGAAAATGTTAGTGGGGGCAAAGAGAGTAGTAGTGGCTCAACAGGCATTGAATATCACACTATGTGAGTATGCGAAGGCGAATAAGATTAATACTAGTCCCACTCATATGCATGGTGTGAAGATTAGGGGTAGAAACCTCATTAGTGAGATAGACAAGGAATATGTACCTAGGAAGGGGCAATCAGCTACCCTTATGTCAGCAGGTATGCCGAGGTATAGTACCCCGACAAAGAACCTTAGGGCTGTAGATGTGGCAACATCCGAGTTAGAGGGTCTGACCGTCGATGCCCGGGAGAGGCAACAAGAAAGAGTTATTGAGTTAGTAAAAATTGCTAACAAGCAAAATGAGGAGTTTCTCAAGGCAAACTCGGCGAGGGCAGGGGCTCCCGAGTTGTTCATTCAGCGGGGGGCGTTCCAGGAAAATCTGCCGTGGCAGCATTATCAACAGATGCAGGCCCAAGAAGAGAAGCGGTAGTGACCTCAAGAAGAAAATATAAGTAGATGGTACCATATGACCCGGCAAGGGCAAGGAAAGGAAAAGAAATACAGTGAGATGAGGATGGGCATAGTGCTAGCCGAGGTGAAGGTGGACGAGGTAACCTCGGCCAAGGCCATGCTTTTTAGGGAATCGCTAGGCATGGCAATGCCGGACAGCGTAACTTGGTAGGAGCTGGACAAAATCCACCTAGGTAGCACCAGCAACAGTACATACCTCGGTAAGAGCAAAGTACCAGCCCAGCTATGCAACACCAATATGTTGATCCGGGTCAAAACAGATATGATGATGGTTATTCAGCAATAGAAAATGCCAATTTTCCCAAGCCGGATCATCATGTGATATGGTCAAGGCTGGGAAACAGGAACCTGTAGCCGGATCATGCAAGATTGAAGTTGGACCGGATTTATAGGTCGGAAATAATGGAGGGACAAGGACCTCTGGGTCCAGCATGCTTTGGACCTTGGATTGGGAACCACCAGTGTCAAACTTCCAGTTGGCAAGAGGAACAAAGACATATGATGGAAGTACCAAGCCAAAATATTGGTTGATTGATTATGCTACAACAGTGAACATTACAATAGGCAATTTGAGATGGGTAGTGAGGTACGTTCCTCAGATGCTGGAAGGGCCAACGAGAGTTTGGCTGAATAACCTGCCAGCAGTAAGTATCAACTATTGGCTGGACTTCGAAGAGATGTTTATCAGTAATTTCACAAGCACATACAAGAGGCCGAACATGCCATAACAACTAGCACTGTGTAAGCAGAGGCCGAATGAGACAGACCGGGAGTTTTTGACTCGCTAGTGCAACATGTGCAATTCATGCGAGCGGGTGATCGAGTCGCAAGCAATTGCTTGGCTCGCACAAGGATGCATATATGAAAGTGTGCTGTGGCAAAGGCTTCAAAGATATATGCCAACTACGTTGGTTGAAATGGTTAGAATTGCCGACTCATACACGTTGGGAGATCAAACTAAACCTCGGTTAATGGCGAGTGAGTCAAATGAGGAATATTATCCTCGTGATGGAGCTGGTTCATCCCAGCAAAATGATTTCTGGGGTAAGAGGAGAGATGAAAGGCCGGATTATAGGTATGGTTCACACCAAGTTCCAGTAGTGGACCAAGATCAACCCAGAGCTGGGAATAGCCAACAACAGAAGAGAGGAGGCCAATAATGGGCATAGAAAAATGATTGCACGAAACCTTGTACCAGTGAAGAGAAAAATCAATGGCAAGAAAGGAAAGATAGACCGAGGTATACATATGAGGCTATGCTGGATCAACCATGCAAGTTTCACACGCTAAACCCAAATAACCCTGCGAACCACACGACTCAGTAGTGTGAGTGGATGAGGAAGATAGAACAAAGTAATACAAGGAATGTGTAGGCACCTCGGCACGATGCACCTCGGCAGCAGCCGCTCACTGGAGAAAATGTGCAGCAACTGATGTTGCCACCGCCCCCGCCGAGGTATGAGAATCACGACAGAAAGGACACAATGCATTAGGTGGAGAAACAGAACCAGCCGAACCAAAGGAAACCTGGCAATGATGGGAGAAATGAGTACCGCGAGCATGACCAAGATTATTGTGTGTTTACCACTGAAGAAACTAATAGGCAGAGTGTGCGACACCGTCATATGAAGGCAATGCGGTTATGCCGGCTATGCCGAGGTACATGCATTGGTCTGACCAGGAAATCACATGGAGTATCAAGAATCATCCTAGGCTCATGTCGAGTCCTGGATCATATGCTTTGGCGCTTGACCCAACTTTCATCGGGCCAAAGATTAATGTGATGTTTTCCAAGGTGTTGATTGACAATGGTAGCAGCATTAGTATATTGTACAAGGACACAATGCATAAGCTGGGAGTCTTAGAGCATATGCTATAGGTAACCAAGACCACTTTTCATGGCATTGTGCCAGGTTTGTCCCGTTAGCCTATTGGAGAGGTCTAGATTGATGTCTTATTTGGCACAAGAGACATTTGTTAGACAGAGTATTTGGAGTTCGAGGTTGTTGATTTGGATAGTAGCTACCATGCATTACTCGGCAGACTAGCTCTTTCAAAGTTTATGGGAAGTGACCACATCGGTTACTTAAAGATGAAGATACCAGGACCAAACAGGGTCATCACCATAGCAGGGGACTTCAGGCGCTCCATGGAGTGTGCCTCAGCCGGGTCAGACCTGGCCGAGTCATTGGTTATCGCTCAAGAGAAGAAAAGGATCCAAGAGGTTGCAGCACTGGCTCAGTCTGCATAGTTGAATATGTCGGCTCTGAGTAACCCGCATGGAAATGTGTCATTTCAGCCAACAAAAAGATACCAAGAAGGTGCCAATTGATGATCAATTCCCAGAGCGCACCGTAACCATTGGCGCGGGCATTCGCGATAAATAGGAAAATGAGGTCGTCAGCTTCCTCCGTGAGAATCGGGATATCTTTGTTTGCACAACCCAGGATCTACAAAGTGTGCCGAGGGAGTTCGATGAGCACTCTTTGTACGTCAGACCCGGCGCAAAGCCGGTGAAGCAACCTCTACGCCACTTTGCCAAAGATAGGAGAAAAGTCATTGGTGATGAAATAGCTCGACTCCTTGCGGCCGGGTTTATCATGGAAGTGCTTTATCTAGATTGTCTATCTAATCCGGTGCTAGTATAAAAGAAGAAAGATGATCCGAACATAGCAGTGGTATGGCGTATGTGTATCGATTACACGAACCTGAACAAGGCATGTCCAAAAGATCTATTCCCACTGCCGAGGATATATCAGGTCATTGACTCGACCGCTGGGTGTGAGCTATTATTCTTTGTAGATGCATATTCTGGTTTCCACCAGATACCTTTGAACCTGGATGATAAAAAAAAGACTGCCTTTATCATCTCGTATGGGGCTTATTGCTATCGTACTATGCCATTTGGCTTACGTAATGCAGGGCAACATATCAGAGGTGAATGCAAAAATGTTTACATGATCAAATTAGCAAAAATGTCCAAGTATATGTCGATGATGTGGTGATAAAAACCAAGGAAAGTAAAACACTCCTAGATGATATCCGGAAAACATTTGCGAACCTAAGGAGGTTCCGAATGAAACTTAACCCAGAAAAATGCACTTTTGGTGTCCCGACTGGAAAATTACTCGGTTTCCTCGTGTCTAGCCGAGGTATCGAGGCCAACCCAATTAAAACCCGAGCTATTGAGCGTATGGAGCTGCCGAAGTGTCTTAATGATGTTCAGAAGTTCACTGGTTGCCTAGCATCATTAAGTCGGTTTGTATGTCGGCTGGGAGAAAATGCATTGCCTCTCTATCAGCTAATGAAAAAATCGGTAAGTTCATATGGACACCCCAAGCAGATAGTGCATTTCATGATCTCAAAAAGATGCTAGCCTCTACACCTATGTTAGCCTCGCCATTACCCAAAGTGCCGATGTTGCTCTACATAGCAGCGAACAACCGAGTCGTAAGTGTTGTGATAGTGGTGGAGCGTAACGAGGAGGCTGAGTCGGTGCAGAGGCCAGTATATTACCTAAGCGAAGTATTATCCGCTTCAAAGCAGAATTACACTCATTATCAGAAGATGGCATATGGCATCTATATGGCGGGCAAGAAGCTTAAGCACTATTTTGTAGAGCACCACGTAAAGGTGATATGTGAAGCACCTATTTCCGAGATAATGAGCAACAAGGATTGAAGGGCCATTGAGCTAGACCCTTTAGCTCCACAGTACGATAAAAGGGACACGATCAAGTATCAGGCTGTGGCTAACTTTTTTGTGGATTGGGCAGAAATGCAATACGAACCACCCTTCCCGGATTCAAACTACTAGAGAATGCACTTTGATAGATCAAATTTGTAGGATGGATTAGGGGTCGGGGTAGTACTTACCTCGCCCAAGAAAGACCAATTGAGATATGTGCTTTGGATCCAATTTCGAGCATCGAACAATGTGGCCAAGTATGAGGCGCTCGTGCACGGGTTAAAAGTAGCAAAATAAGTTGGGATACGTCGAATATAGTGCTTTGGTGATTCGGATTTAGTGGTAAAGCAAGTTTCTGGTCATTGGGATGCGCTGGACACAAACATCGCCCTTTATAGGTTTGACGTCCAAACGATATGTGGCTACTTTGAGGGATGCGAGTTCCATCATATGCCAAGAGCTGAAAATGATGCAGCCGACGTGTTATCTAAGCTGGGTTAATCGCGGCAAGCCATCCTGCCAGGAGTTGCTTTGGAGCATCTGAGAAAACCATATATTACCCCCTCACCAGAATCTAAATCAATTTATATCCCAGCAAACCCCGGATCAGAAGCTTCCTAATGGACATTGACTTGGGGAACACCTCGGCAAACCCGAGGACTAACTTGTAGAACCCGATGACTATTTATCTTAATCTGGCAGAGGTTATGTCGGTTGATCCAATGGGAATTGATGAAATCCTTTCCCGGCTCGTGCTATACCGTCATGGGCGCATCCAATATTTGAAGTCTTGAAAGATAGAATTTTGCTAAGTGATGAGGTACTCTACAGGCAAGTGCAGAGAAGAGGAAAGGCATATACCATAATCAATGCCGAGTTATACAAGAGAAGTGTCGCAAGTATCCTGCATCGCTGTGTTGATCCGGCAGAAGGGCAGGAAATCCTCTGAGATATACATCAGGGAGAATGTGGGAATCATGCCTCGTCTAGGGCCTTAGTAGACAAAGCTTTTTGGCTCGGATTTTACTGGCCCAGTGCTTTGAAATAGGCTGAAGACCTCGTGAAGAAATGCAATGGGTTTTGGTGGTACACTAGCAAAATACATATGCCATCCTCTGAGCTCAAGAGTATACCTATTACTTGGCCATTTGCTGTGTGGTGCTTGGATATGGTTGGACCGTTTAGGCCATCCAAGGGAAACATGACCCATATCTTAGTGATGGTGGAAAAGTTTACAAAGTGGGCTGAAGTGAAGCCAATAAGAAAGTGTGATGGAGCTACTGCCGTGACATTTCTCAAGGACATCATCCTCAGATATGGGTATCCACACAATATCATAACAGATAATGGCACAAACTTCGCCAAAGGAGTGTTTGCCCGGTTCTTTCAAGACAAGAAAATTCGGCTAGATGTCGCATCAGTAGCCCACCCCGCATCTAATGGGAAAGTGGAAAGATCCAATGGACAAGTACTGTCTGGGATAAAACCCCGACTCATCGAGCCGCTGCAAAGATCAGCATGGTGCTGGATAGATGAACTCCCAACGGTATTCTGGAGCCTAAGAACAACTTCGAATTGATCAACAGGCTATACACCATTCTTTCCAGTATATGGGGCCGAAGCTGTATTACTAGACGACAGAGAGCATGGCTCGCCTAGGGTCACCTAATACACAGAAGCCGAAGTGCAAGCAACCCAGCAAAACGATGTTGATTTGCTAGAAGAAGCGAGAGAATTGACATTGTCTAGATCGACCATATATCAGCAAAATCTCTAACGCTATCATAGCCGGAAAATGAACCCCCGAGTCTTCTAGGAAGGAGATCTGGTACTTCGGCTGGTGCAGCGCACTGCCGGCATGCATAAGTTGTCTCCCCATGGGAAGCACCACTCATTGTAAGCAAGGCACTTCACAATGATGTGTATTACCTCATTGATGCATAACCACAGGAGAAGAATAAGGCGGACATGTCAGGCAAGGAATCAAAGAGGCTATGGAATGTAGCGTTACGTCATCCATTTTACACTTAGCAGAAGTGTATGTATCTCAAACTCTCATATGTCGGCCTATATGTCGACGATGATCTTATCAATGAAATCTCGGCACCTCGAGCAGAAACTCGGGGACTACCTTTGTAGTAATTGTCTTTTTACTGAATTTACTTGTTTTACATTGGCTTTTTAAATTACTTACACCTTAGCCAAGTTAGTAATGTGTCAGCATCAAAAGATAACTCTTTGACTTACTGCTATCCAACGAGAATTGGCATCACGGAAAGCAAGAGAACAAGTTTGGAATTGTTGGGCACATGAAAAATGACTAAGGAAAATAACTTAATTGAGCCAGCGTTTGTTTTTCATACTAACCCATGTATTTACTTTATTTTGTTATGCCGAATTATCTTGAGCTAATCCTAAAGGTTTCAAGTATTATGATATTAATTTTTTGACCTCGGACTTGTAAGTCGAATCCCAAATGATGGTAGATGCGAGTCGAGTCATTGAATTGAGAGAACAAGAAAATGCAACCAGGGGACTTCACCCATATTGATTCGACATACAAAGCATAGTGGTAGAAGATAACCCATTGTTTACTACAACTGCACCTGGCATACCGGGGATTTAACGAATCTTAAAGTTTTGTTGCTTCAAGGAGGATCTACTACCGGGTCATTCGTGGTAGGGGGGCATGTTTTGTTCAGTGTTGGCAGCCTCGGCTTTAGCGTCACCATCCGGGTTTTCCTCTTAATCCTCAGCGTCCTTGGCATTGTCTGAATCATCCTGATCTTCTTCTACGCCTGCTTCAACATATTCATTGTTGATAGCATCGAGGAAACTCGTCCCCTCGTTCCATTGATGATAGTGAGCATATTGAATGATGTCGAAACCTCAAACTTGGCATTGAGCGATGCAGGCTGACTGTGTGGTCCATCTGGATCCAGCGCGCATGTGGCTGAGCACATTCAAATCAATGCCTTCATACCAAGACATAGGGAAGGCCAAGGCCGTGTCACCTCGAGCATGATCAGCAAATTCTCTCCACAAATTGAGCCGTGTTTGGCTGTCGTCCTTGAGTTTCTCAGATAGCACCGCAACCTGCTTGGGAGCAGTTTCCTCTGGCCAAAGAACATGAAAAGCTTCAAGTGCGGTGCTAAGGAGCCCAACCACGAAGACCTTCATGGTCCAAGCCTGGCCGTGAGACCAACCAGGGACTCGTCCATGCGGACCTCTTCGGACATGGGACCTACTGCAACCTTTTTCTTCCTAAAGTTGCGGATGGCAACATCGGCTTGCGCCTTGGATTGAGGGAAATCCTCTAAACAGATAAGAAAAGAGAAAGTCAGAAAAGAGAAAAAATGGATAAGCGTATACCTCGACAATAAAAAGGAAGGTTAGCATAGAAAAACTTACTAACTATGAGGCTATGAATCCGAGTTAATTCAGCCAGCCAGTTAGCTTGTTTATTCTAGAGATCCTCAAGCGTGGTGTTCACAGACTCAACCTTGGCCTCGGCTTATTGAAGAAGTGCTTTGCTCTTGTCGAGTTGGCCAGTGTGCCGGCTTTTCTCCTCGGAGAGCTCCTGATCCAGCTTATCTGAGTGTTAGTTCATGAGTAATAAGGACGGTTAAAGTTAATCAAGCTTCGAGTCAAGTGGAACTTAACCTGGCTCTAGGTGATTGGGTATTTGAAGTTATTCAAGATCTAGGCCCAATGGAACTTAATCCGGCTCTAGGTGATTGGATAGTTTAAGTAAAGCAGATCCGAGTTAAGTGGAACTTAACCTGGCTCTAGGTGATTGCAAATTTGAAGTCAAGCAGATCTAATTCAAGTGGAACTTGACCCGGCTCTAGGTGATTGGATATTTGAAGTTAATCAAGATCCGAGTTAGGTGGGACTTAACCCGACTCTAGGTGATTGTATATTTGAGGCTACTCAAGAATTGAACCAAGTAAAACTAAGTTTGAACCTAGGTGGTTGGCTAAATGAAATATTGGTCTAGTTTCCACTGGCTAAGTTAAAATACATCAGAATTGGGAACAAGATATGGAAAAATTGCGCAAGCTTATTGCTAAGAGCCTCCGGCCGAGTAAAATGTTACTCCCCCGAAGGCTCGGGGACTGGAGGATATATCTACACGTACTTGCGTGTATATAAAAAATATGTCCAAAATGCTTACCTCCATCATTTTGCTAGCATAAGAAATGGCTTTGCTAGGAGTGTTCATTTGCGCAGTGATCTCCACAGGAACAAACTTTACCGGATAACCAGAGCTGACATTAACATATTCAACGTTATTCTAGTTTTCGGCATACTCAGCGAGCGAGCTGAGGCTCCCACCACTGAGAGTCCGAGTCAGGACTAGCCCTTTATCATGTGAGGCTTGGCATGCGACCTTGGAAGCAGCCGGACTGGTATGCAGCATGTTCTGCTTATCCGAAGCAGAGCTAGAAGCAGCACTGCCCTGTTGCATCATGGATGCAATGGTGCGCTGCCTAGACCTAGTAGTGGATCCTTTGGGTGTGGCCTTGGTCACCTTGGAAGTTTTCTTGACCGTGGTCACCTCGGTAGATTTTTTGGCCTTGGCTACTGGCTTGAGTTGCTACTGCGGTGCTGGAGGTTTAGCTTTAGACAACGAAGTTGCCGCAGGAGACTTGGTCTGCGGGCTCTGCCGAGGCTGGTCTTCTCACTGAGTCTGGGGATACTTGGACGAGGCTGGAGGTGCTTGCTAAAGAGAACTTGAAGCTAAAACTTGTTGAGGTTGAAGCGGAGGTTGAGCTGGAGCCAGTGCTGGAGCTTCTGGCACCACCGTAGAAACTGTATCAGCACCGATGTTGCTGGCGCCATGATCTTCTGGTGGGGAAGCAGAAGAAGAACCATGTTGATCCGACATGGGTGTGTCCTCCGAGGAACCCCTCAAATTGTGCCGATGTTTCCCTCCTCCTGTCGAGGTGAACTGATGTTTAGTGCATCGGGAGAAATTTCCCGGACGGGGCTCAGAACAGGGGCATCGTCATGACGAGGAGAGGGTGGATCCTTATGAAAAGGAGAGGCTATGGTGGAACCACTCTGGGAGATATTTTTGGCAGCCCTATCGAGTAAAATAGAAAGATATAGGGAGTTACATCAGAAAGAATGAAACAAGAAATATAGACAAAAGGAAATATGAAACTCAGGGAACAGGGCCAATCCTCGGTCATGGCCATCTTGAAGATGGACTTGACTTGGCAATAGATTAGAGCATGAGATAGCTCAATCGATGAAACCCGATTAGGATTACGAGGGCCGCTCATGTGGTATATCTTGTGGCTCCTTTATTACAGCGGAGAAACCGGACTGCGGATGAAGGTGGCCATCAAATCCTCACTGGTTATCCCGGCATCTGTCAGATCAAGGACACGCTTTACCACGAGGTTGATGAAATGATTGTCCCGCTTGGGGTCGAGATCCCAATTCTTCTTGGTAGGAATGCTAGGAGAAAAAGGAAGGGAGCTGGATCTTGTCCTCCGAGGTATCGTTCTTCACATAGAAGAACGTCCTCACCCACCCCTTGCAAGACTCAAGGCCGGTAATCCAGGTATGTTGGACCCCTTACGGGGTGAGATGGACGTTGCCCCGCACTGGGTCAAGTATTTCTCACCCGAACGGAGATTCTTGGTGGGAACGAGGTTGGCCTTGACCTAAAAGTATTTGGCCCAGATGTTAACATCAGTGTAACAGCCTAGTTTTAGTTAATCTTATATTTAGGGTTGTGTGTGCATTCATGAGCATCATCCTTTAAAATGCATAAAAAGGAAAGTAAAGAAAAACCCTAAAAGCCTAATCCTTCCTTCTCTTTGAAAACCTATTCAATATAGTTTGAATTTCGAAAAACTATAAAAGGTGTGGAGCCCAAATTGTTCTAAGGGCCCCTTAGTGTTCTAAGGTATTTTTGAAATCCTCTAGTATTTTTTAAATGATTCAAAAACACAAAAGCATTTGAAATTAGAAATGGAAAACCAAAAACAGAAAAGGAAAAAAAAGATTTCTGCTAAAAAAAGAGAGCCAGATGCCTTAGGCCGAGCAGCCCAGCTAGCCCACCTTCTTCTTCTTTCTTCATGCCACCCGCCAGCCGAGCAGCTCAGCCAGCCCACCAGCCGGCCCAATACCGGTTCGGCCTCCTTTTTCCTTGGTCTCCATCGTCGACGACGAGCAAGCTGCTCCGTGTCACTGCCGCCGCCATCGATCCACTCCGCCCGCACATCGTCGTCCGTCGCTGCCTGGAGGGGATAATATGGCCACCACGGCCATGTCTCTCTCGTCCTCGTCCACTCCCGTGCTCCCTAGCGACCTCCCTCTCTCTTTCCTCTCCCTAGCCGAAACCCTAACCGTCAGGCCTCGCTGTTCACCATCGTCTCTGGCCGCCCCAGTCTCCGCTGAGGCCATAGCTAGGTCTGCCATCATCTTCTCGTTCTTCCCTACTAAGCTTCGTAAGCCGGCGCGCTCCCAATCGCCCGAATCGAGGCCATCTTCCCCAACCCCGACGAGATCCGCCGTCACCATCACTGTCGCTCCGTTCATACCTCGCCTCATCATGATCATCAACCGCTCTAGGGTGAGCTTCTGGTGCTCCAGGCACCATCCACTTGCTTGCTCGCTCACCATATCGGCCGCTCTCCGTATCTCTGCAAGCGCCGCCGCTTGGCCTCGTCGCTGGCCAGGTTCCGTCGACCTTTAGGTAGCGGCGCCGCTGTAGTTAGGTCGCCCGCGTCGAGTTGCGTCTAACACGCCTCTCCGCACTGTCCGGCGTGTCCCCTGTCGCTGTCCCCGTTGCTCACAGTGCGGTCACCGCCGGCGTGACCTCATGCTGACGTCACCGTGATGCCAGCACGCGCTGGTCTAACCCGGTCAAACCGGCCACTGGCCCCACCTTCCTGCGTGGCAACTGAGGTGGACTAGGGCCCTTCTGTCAGCCACTGTGGGTAGGCGCTGCGTCGGTGAGAAATATCCCCAGCCCTAGATGACGTCAGCAGTACGCAATAAGGTTTAATAAACTGTTTTAATAATTCCAAAAAATGGTATAAATCTTGTAAAATCAATAAGTAATTCATACTAAGTAAGAAAAATGTGTATAATATATCAAATTGTTCAGACAAACAAGATCTACACTTTAGCATCAAAATCATGCATTATTCAACAACTTAATTTGCGAGGTTAATTAGAGAACTAAATGAACCCCTGTAGGTGATTCCGAGGTCTCTCTTGTATTAGGGTTCGCACCGCTCGGACGCCGCTTAAATGGTCAAGCATGCCCTAGGGTTTCATTTAAGATCTATATAACTTGTCATATCATCATCATTGCTTGAGCATTGCATCGATACCATGTGTTGATTGTTTCCCTTTCTTTCCGATGTTTGCTTCTTCCCTATAGAATATGATATCGAGATTGAGATCGAAGACCGAGATCAACACCATCGAAGATCGATGAACAATACTTGACCAACTATAATCAAGTCAAGTACAAGATATCTAAAGATCTATATCTGGGTATCAACAAACAAGGCAAGCATAGCCCCACCATTATACAATCCTATGATTTTGAAAGTATTTCATTTTTCCCATGATGAATACGATTCAACCGTGGTCTTTTATCGATAGATAGAGTATCCTATCTATTGCATTACTCCCTTTAAGCTTATATTCCCTGATCCACTGCTCCTAGCATAACTAGGTTTGGTTGTGTGCACTGCTAGAGCTTTTATATGTGTCCTGCTTAGCCATCCATAGCTGTCAGTGCTGGTTCATCCAGAAGATGTACCAGATGCAGAGAATCTAGTATGATAGGTGGTCGAGATATACTGATGAGGTAAGATCAATGGTTAAGGTTAAACATGCTGAGGCTTGTATGGGAGGCCACGGTGGGATGTGGTTTTTCTAGTCCCATGCTCGCCACTACTAGGAACCGAGTTCTTACCTTTGGAACTAAGACGAGCGTACAGCCACACGGGGCTTGGGAACCCCTCCGCTGATTAACTTGCCTAGTAGATTTCATGAGTCACATAGTTCAGGCGTTCCATTCGACATGCATTCTAGATCTTCTTGAAGGTGGTGAAGGAGGTGCATTCATACAGGTAGGTAAGCGTGGCTGGGGTTGCTTGGTGTCGATGGAGCCCCTGGTAATCCAACCCTGACTCACATCTCTGGGGACCGGCTTCGGGATTTGACCCGTTACGGTGGAACCATCCTTAGGGCGTGACTCATGGTCTCGGCGAAAGCAAGGTAAAGGTCGTTGCCAACCACCCTCTACCGGCCTTCCAAGGAAGAGGATTAATGATCTGGCATTAAGAGTCGGTTGGTACGTGTGGATAAAGTTGTACACCCCTGCAGGGTTAAATCTTTTCGAAAAGCCGTGTTCATGGTTATGAACGCTTGGTGACCAAATTCTAAGATTATATAGAACTATAACCTAATCGTAAAACTTGATAGTTCAACGTGTGCTTATGGATGCTTCCTCATGGGTACGAGGGGGTGATCCTAGTTGTGAGATGAGGATTACTTTGGTGGATATCAAGATGATGATAAATTCTTCGGAGATATCGCTCTCTTATCCCCTTTTAAAATATTCTGATTAGAGGAGCTTGTTCTCCCTCTTGTTTTATAAAAAGATGGCTTTATGCAAAATAACCCCACCAGCCATAAGTCTTGTGGAGTACACCCTGTAC
Source organism: Avena eriantha (assembly GCA_910589775.1). Taxonomy (NCBI): domain Eukaryota; kingdom Viridiplantae; phylum Streptophyta; class Magnoliopsida; order Poales; family Poaceae; genus Avena; species Avena eriantha. The sequence continues at coordinate 492,199,824 of OU342742.1, forward strand.
TCACCCTTGCTTTGTTGATACTTTTGTAACAGAATAAATGTTTCCCTGAAGAAGAGTTCCATACGACATCGACACCGATGAGTAGCTTGGGGTTCCCGGCCGGTAGCCTGGAATCTATGGGTTGGGACGTTATCGTTATGCTTCAGGCCTCTTAGGACATTTGTTAAGTTAGCTATACTTAATGGAATAATTTTCCTTCCATTGTTTGATGTTTGTGGTCATTGACCTATGCTTGTAATATTTTGGTTCTTCGCTCAGTTATGAGCTTGTTGTAATAATTTTTGTGTCCCTGGGTTACTGTTGTGTTGTCGATTTCTCACTAGATATCCTCGAGCACTAGGTTAAGCTTATGTCAGGCTAAGGTCTGGATTTGTTTAACCCTGACCCCGGGGGTGTCATAGGTTTTGGTATCAGAGCAGTACCGACCGTAGAAAAACCTTGCTATTGGTCGATGTTGAGTCTAGTGCTTGTGAAAACTATTTCAAAGATGAAAATTATTTGCGAAAACTCTAGTATGCTTCTTTTTCTCCTTATCCAGTTTCGCTCTAACTCTGGGCCATCTTACCTTGTGTTGATTTGAAAAGGTTTTGGTATCTCTTCTAGTATTTCAAAGCTTAGGTGCCTTCTTGGCATGTCTTTTCTCAGCCAGTTGACCTAGTGTAGAGTTCTCTAGAGTTGTGTGTGTTGTGTGTTCTTTGTCTCCTTTGCTCTATTTCACCTGAGAGATTTCTTTCCATCATGATCTCTCTACCTTATGGACCCACTATATTATATTGTATGGCTCTAAAGTGTTCTGTTATAGGCTTCGAGGATTCCTTTAGTCTTGTGTGCCTCCTTTTTGTTTGTTCCGGTACTTCAGAAGTTGTTTCTTCTTTTGGAAGCTACCTCGTGATTGCTACCTAGCAGTGTACGCTGTGTCACTCAAGTAGTAATTACTTCTTTCTCGGGTTTTAACCCTCGGACTTGAACGAAGATCCCAGATTGTGTTGGATTCTAGTGTGATGAATCTTGTACATGAAGCTGATCTTTAACCCAAGATCTATCTTGTTGATCTCTGTTGTTAATGTCTAATCATTAACCTAGGATGGCTGGTACTACAATTCTAGCCTTCGATCTTGTGGTTATTGTTGCGATTAAATTTCAATAGTTAAGGACTTCCCCTACCACTAGCCATGGCAAATGTTCTTTAATGGAACCAAATAGATCACGACAAGAGTATTCCTCGGGAGTCCCGCATCTATATTCATGACTCTGCCACACCTTCCGTTCTGTGCATGGGTTTCAGAAGATATGTTAATCTATGCATCCACATCTCGAGATTCTATCATGAGCATGTTCTTTTCCCGTTGTTGTTTCTGAACTTTTGTCTACTAGTTGGTAGCCAAGTAGCAAATGTGCATTGGTGTCTTCTGATGCAAGATACTCATGTGGTCTGTCATGACAAACCATTTCGAGATGTCAGGAGAAACAAACTCCTGTACCTTGTCATATCTAGGACCAGGTCAAAGTATTGTAAACCGCCGATCAAGAGGCATTAACTAACTTCTATCTGTTCTACCTTAGAGTGTCACACCCTTTTACACTAAGAGGTTGTGTTTAGTTTCATGACCTTCTTAATGAAGTGATGCTCTTACACATAATTACCCACCCTTCCTCTGAGCTCTCGTGCTCATGAATGATGTGTGTGTGTAATGATGTGGCCATCTGAGATTCCTAGCAACTTTTATTTCTTCAAACTCCAAGGACATTTGTGTCATCTTTAGCGTGATTGGTTAACCCTATCACTAAGAAAATGATGATTGGTTAACCATAGCTACTCTGGTACACTCTCCTTGGTCAAAAGTTAGGCTTGTGCCAAATCTCTAAGACTATGTCCCTTGCCTTATCAAGCAAGTTTCCTCTCGAACTAAATGACCTATCGGTGGTTCATGATATTCTATATGTCTCTCTAGAAGTATTGCCATGTTGCCACATGACCGTGTTGTCATGTTCTTAAGCAAGCAAGTTCTCTGAACTACTCCTTTCTCCAAGGATCTGTACTGGATACCCCTGAACTAGTTGGTTGAGCTTAAACAATAACTTGGAGAGTTGTAAAGACAAAAGTTCTATCCGACTTAGTTAATCTTAAAGGGATGTTTAGTGGTGTTCATGTTGAATAAATATAGTGTTTCCTTCGTGGATATGTTATCTTCCCCACCTTTGATATGATTAGGGTTATCATCCAATCAAACTCAGTTCCAAGGAATATCTTGATGATGTTTCTTCTCGTGATGCTTCACTTGAATACATCCTCATGTCCTTCGGTCTGATCAATATTTTGCTATGTTCATACAACATATGAGTCCATCTTCTTTGAGTATCTCGATAAGTTATTATTGAGCCATCGATGCCATCCTTATCCTCTCCAAGATAGACTACATTCATATGGAAACTTTTCGAGAACCTCCTTCGTGTTATCTCGAAGTATGTGTTCTGGATGTTAGAAGTAACCTTCTGCGATTCATGTGCAATTGTAGAAAGATTTTGCCATTGATTTGAGTAGAGTTATACTTGTTCCCTTTACGGACACATGTGTATTTTGTTGCCATAACTCGATGTATGAGCAATTGTCCATCGACAAGTTGCTAACACATGGGTCCTACAATGTAGCTCAGTATTTTGGAGCTTAACACTGTAGTCCATGTCTTGAGAATCTAGTAACTTTACCTTCGTGGCAAATGTTGCAAACTTTCTATTCGGACATGCTGAGTCTGAAGTATTATCTCACCTAACCAAAGCTGAATCTCAAGCAGATATATTGTAACTACATCGGTGAATTACGCTCTTAGTTAATGCCTGGATGAACGAAAGTGGTTAAAATAGTACGGTGGGGCCCAGGGCCACTCACGGTAGACCTTTCGGCCATCCTAACCACTTTCAAGCAAAAGGGACAAGAACGACTGGCGTAATCGGCAGGCGAAGGGACCAACTACATACACAAGTGAGTATGTATGCAAGCCACATACAACAGTCCTCAGAGCCATTCCATCTAAAAGAAATAGAAATATTGCAACGCCATACGGCAAGATCCAAATGTCCTAGATAGATATAATAATTTAGGATAGCTCCTCATACATCACACATCAGAGTATCAGGCGGAAGCGGAAAACAAGATCCAAGTACGGATAAGAAGCAAATTGGCATAAGATGCCCATAAATAAACACATCCCGCCCACAGATCACACGTATCCCCGTTCCCGGAATCTCTACACCGAATGATCGTTGCCAACATCATCTGTCTCTTCCACCCAGTATCCATCTTGCGGCTGTTCATCTGAATCAAACAATTTATCGTGTGAGACCCTAGGGGTACTCAGCAAGTATTTATGCCACTAAAGGGGACACAACCTGGGGTGACGCAATTGCAGCAAAAGATAATACCTATAAATTCTATAGAGACTCGCTAAACTTCCGCCTAACCAATGATAGACGGAAGTCCGTGAATTAAGATCAACAGTTATAACACTATAATTAACAAATCCATCCTCCTCCTCGCTTACCAACGAGGAAGCGGACGAACATCCCCCATCATCCGTTGGCAGTTTTATTAACCATTCCATGAGTGTTGCACAATTTACTAGTCAAGTACTTAGTCAATTTAAAGGCGGTAATTTAGTTATACTTGTCTATGATCAAGAAACTGTGCTCCAAGTCGTCCATAATCGCGGACACGGCTTTCAGAAAGATTTACCCTGCAGGGGTGCACGAATAGCAACACACACTCGATCAACCTCGGAAAAACCAAATCACAACCCAACGAGGCAGTCACGACAAAGCAATCACAGAATTCAGAAATATTTCAGGGGGCCACCCTATTAAGCTACCCGCAACAAAGTTGGCCGTCTCCGAAAATATGACTGGGCTTGTCGATACAGCGAAAACGTGTCATGATCCAAAATAGTACAGGTGCTCCTCGCACAATCCCAAATAAAGCAGTAACATGGCATAAGTGAAGAATAGTAATAAAGCCCCAAACTAATTGTGGCCCCAAGAAATAAGAATGAATCAAGCTCTGGCTCAGGGGGGTCCATAAGGCCTCCCGGATGTGGATAGTGCGAATAAACAAGGAACAGGAATCAAGTACTCGGGGTCCTACGGGACACAAGTGAGCAGGAAAAACCAAATAGCAGATATTGCTCACCGGTGCCTCTTTCATTAGTTATCCCATTACTACTCAGGTTATGTTGTTTAGGTTCCTCATTATCCATCAGACACTCACATACCCTACTCATGCTTTTCTACGACTCGCATGGCTCAAACAACTCCTGTAGTAATGGCTCATGGGACCGGAACAAGCTTAATGTGGTTTAACAGTAAAGGCTATGCAATACTTGGGATTCAATTTAATGCAATCGTGACTCAATGATGCAAGAATAAGATAGAGGCAATAGGTACTGTATGTATGCAAGCATGTGGTAGTGCTTGCCTGGCAGCTCAGTTGAAGCGAGAGATGGATCTGGGTAATACTCCTGTGATTCCTGGTAATTCTCCTGCTGGGCGTCTATTCGAAGAAGAACCAAACAAACAAGGGCCAACATAAATAAAGTGCACAAGCATATGAATTAAAATGCAACAAGCAACCAAGCATGCCATGATGAATGATGCACAATTAAATGGCATTGAAGTAGCATGGCAAAGGTGAGGTGTGGATACAAGAAATAAAGCACTTTTTATTTATTTGCCCAAGTTTTATTGTCATAAACAGTTCAGATTTTAAATGACAACATGATGCATGCTTCAATTCAGAACAAGGACTGCATAAATAGAACGGGTTCGTCGCGCTGATCGATTTAGACCTATTATTTGACAAATTTGGAGTTATAAAACAAAAGTTATTAATTAAATAAGGAAAAGGGCATTTTATTGTAATTTAAATCATCTCGAAATTTAAAGTGTTCAAAACATATTTTGAATGGCATATTTGAATTCCTCACATTTTTCTGATTCCAAAACATATATTACATGTATTATTTGGATTTGTATTTTGAAAATTATTTGAATCTGAAAAGAATTTGAATTTAAATAAATTTGGAAAAGATTTGAAATAAAACAGACTCAGGGGAAAAACTTTTTATACCCGGGCAGACTCAGACCCAGCCACTGACGGGTGGGCCTGCGCTGACCAGGGCCTCGCGCGCAAAAACACTTTTGCCACGCGGGCTCTGGCTAGCCTACTGGGGTTGACAGGCGGGGCCAGCGGCTGGAGGCCCACGTGCCAGTGGGAAGCGGGGCAGAGGCTGACAGGTGGGGCTGGGGCTGGAGCGCGGGTTGCGGCTGAGAAAAGCTGAGGGGTTTTCTGCGAAAGAGCTAGCGCGGCTGACAGGTGGGGCACTAGGAGCCCTGGTTGCGAGAATTAAAAAGGTGGGGGGCTTTTTGCAAATCGACCACGACCCCGGGTTACTGTTTTTCTTCCTCTCGCGTCTGGCGGCAGGTGCGTGCGTGGCGCGGAGCGGGGATTTGATCCCGGGCCACGGGAGTGCGCGCTGAGGGGGCTGACCGGTGCGGCGGGCTAGGGGAGCTGACAGGGAGGTGGGCGTGGGCTAGATAGGCTTGCTGCGGCGCGGGAAAAACTGCAGACGCCAGCGAGCTCTAGCGCGCGGAGGTTGTTCGACGAAACGATCGGCGGCGCTAGGGCGGTACGGCGAGGCGGACCATGTCAGGGAGGAGGGGATGCTCACCACGGGCTCGGCGGTGGGCTCGGATCGGCGCGAGGAGCGGCGAGGCATCGAGGTTGCTGGCGCTCCGACGAACTAGGGTTTCAGGGAACGGCGAGGGTACTGGCGGCGCTGGGGAGCTTCTCGTCCACGTCGGCGCGTACAAGTCGGGGCAGGGGACGGTCCTCAGTCTTCCAGGACACCTCCACGTCGCGCACGCCGGCTAGATCGTCGGGGCGAGGTGGTTGCTGGCGGCGACCGGCGGCAGGTGGTTGTCGTCGGGGAGGAAGAAGGGGGAGGGGAGGGGCGACTCGGGCCAGATCTGGGAAGGCCAGAGAGGCGTGGGGAGGAAGGAAAAAGGAGGGAGAGAGGGGGGAGAGCAGCTGGGCCACGGCAGATAAAGGTGGCCTCGTGCCACCTTTTCCTTCTCCTCCTCGAGCACATGCTCGGCCGGCTGGGGCTGGAGGGGAGGCTGCAGGTGGGGCTAAGGACGGCAGGGAGGCTCGGCTGGAGGGGGACCCTCGGGTCAGGGAGAGAGAAGAGGGGGAGGGGTAGCTAGGCTAGGTTAGATGGGGCATGGCTCGGGTTAGGGTTAGCTAGGGTTAGGGAGAGGGTTAGGGTTAGCTAGGGTGTTGCTCAGCAGGTTAGAGAGAGAGGGAGGAGGTGGTCAAGCTAGTGAGAGAGAGAGGGGGTTTTAGAGTTAGGGCTTAGGGAATTTAGAGAGAGAGAGAAAGAACCTAGGTTAGTTTTAATTAGGTAATTAGGTATTTATTTGGTTTATGAGGCCAAACTAAGAAGGACCAAAAGGCTTGAACTTACATGAGCTAGTGTGGAAGTGAAACAAGAAAGAAGGAGGAAGAAAAGAATTAGGTGGAAAAAGGCCACATATGGTTAGTGCATGGAGAAAATAAAATAAGAGGAAAAGAGGTGGATATGAGTATGGGGATGGTGTAGTGGTGGTATATGGCCTCCCAAGATAGGATCCATTTAAACCCAAAGAAAAACCAAAGAAGAGAAAGGTGGTGAAGAATTGTGCATGGCCCATGCAAGATAATATTGCCATTATTTATTTTGTGAAGACAATATGAATATGATGGCATTACTATTATGCATTTCCAAGGAATGGAGATTAACCCAAGCAAAGGAATTTAATGGACTAGATCCACCCTATTGCACATGAGCTAGAGAAATCCAAAATATAGACAACAAGCTCATGATCTAGTAGGATGGTGGAATTATAAAGTGATGGAAAAGAAAGGTGGTGGAATTGAAATAAAAGATATGCCCCCAACTCAACTTGGGCATTTAGATAATATATCAATAACCAAATACAATATCAAGAGGCAAATACAATTAATAATGCATGTGAGAGAAGAACCAAAAGAAAGAGGGTTTTATATGATGCTCAAATGCAAGGTGGCATGATGACATGAGCATGATATCATTATGATGCAACAATAATATATATGAAGTAGCCAATATCTTACTAGGACAAGTAGCATTACAATTGTTAGACAATTGGGGTGCTACAACTCTCCCCCACTAAACAGGAATCTCGCCCCGAGATTCTAGGAAGAAGAAGACTCAAAGAGGGTAGGATACTTGGCACGGAGCTCATCTTCACGTTCCCAGGTGGCTTCATCAACGGAATGGTGCGACCACTGCACCTTGCAGAACTTGATGGACTTGTTGCGAGTCCTTCTTTCTACGACTTCAAGAATTTTTGTGGGGTGTTCTTGATAAGACAGATCTTCTTAGAGATTAATGAGTTCATGGTCCACGGTCCTGCCGGGATCCTTGAAGCACTTCTTGAGTTGAGAGATGTGAAAAACATCATGGACTTTGAGTTGTTCAGGGAGCTCAAGAGCATAAGCAACTTCTCCTCTTCTTCCACGAATTTTGAAAGGACCGATGTATCTAGGATCCAGCTTTCCTTTGATACCAAAGCGGTGCGTACCTCTCATGGGAGTGACACGAAGGTAAACGAGATCACCAGGGACATACTCCATGTCCGTGTGCCTTCTGTCATAATTGCTCTTATGGCGACTTTGAGCAATCTTCAGGTTTTCCAGAATGATGTGAACTTTCTCCTCCGCTTGAGTTACAATGTCGGGGCCAAACAATATTCTTTCACCTGCGCCCGACCAACCAATCGGAGTTCTGCATTTGCAACCATAGAGAGCCTCAAATGGTGCCATCTTTAGACTTTTCTGGAAGCTGTTGTTGTAAGAGAATTCAGCATAAGGAAGACATTCTTCCCACTTCATGCCGAAAGAGATAACGCAAGCACGGAGCATATCTTCTAGAATCTGATTGATCCTTTCAACTTGTCCTTGCGACTGAGGGTGGTAGGCTGTGCTGAAGTTTAATTTGGTTCCCAAAGCATTTTGGAAACTTCCCCAGAACTTGGAAGTGAAGATGCTTCCACGGTCTGAACTGATTTCAAGAGGAACTCCATATAGAGAGACAATTCTGTTGATATAGAGCTCAGCCAACTGAATTGCAGAAATTGTTTCCTTGACTGGAAAGAAGTGAGCTAGTTTGGAAAGCCTGTCAATGACAACAAAGATTGCATTGTTGCCCTTCTACGACCTTGGAAAACCAATCATGAAGTCCATCTCTACTTTCTCCCATTTCCATTCCGGAGGCTTCAATGGCTGTAGAAGACCGGAAGGTTTCTGATGGACAGCTTTAACTCTGCGACACACATCACACTCTGAGACATACTTGGCACAATATCGTTTCAAACAGGCCACCAATATTGTGTTTTCAAGTCCATGTACATCTTAGTGCTTCCAGGGTGAATAGAAATAACAGAATCATGCGCCTCCTTGAGAATTTGCTCTCTTAAACCCGGGTAGTTCGGAACAAACATCCGGTGTTCAAAGAAAAGAGTTCCTTGGTCATCTACGTGAAAAGACTCATACTTCGGAAGTTGAATGTTGGAGATGATCTTTTTAGTGTAAGGATCCCCAAGCTGAATGGAACGGACCTTTTCTTCCAAGATAGGTGTTGCTAGAAGGTTCAGAAGATAACCTTGATCCACAATTTCAAGGTTGAGCTTGCGGAATTCTTCGCACAAGAGAGGCTGTTGTTCTTCCACCATGAGGTTGTTGACATAAGCTTTTCGGCTGAGAGCATCTGCCATGACATTGGCTTTGCCCGGGGTGTAGTTGATGGTCAAATCGAAATCATTGATTGTTTCAATCCACCTCCTCTGACGATGGTTGAGATCAGGCTGTGTGATGATATACTTCAGACTCTTGTGATCAGAAAAGATCTCACAACGGTTGCCAAGCAAGTAATGCCTCCATATTTCAAAGTAAAGACAACTGCTGCGAGTTTGAGGTCATGTGTAGGATAATTGATCTCATGCGTCTTCAACTGACGAGATGCGTAAGCAACAACTTGCTTTTCTTGCATAAGGACCGCACCCAATCCTTGCAATGAAGCATCACAGAAAATCTGGAAAGGCTTTGATGTATCTGGAGGAACCAAGACTGGTGTGGAAGTGAGCTTCTCTTTGAGTGTTTCAAAGCTTGCTTGACATGCAGGAGTCCAAATATATTTCTTGCCTTTCTTGAGGAGATCGGTAAGAGGCTTCGCAATCTTTGAGAAGTTTTGAACGAATCGACGACAGTAACTGGCCAAACCAAGGAAACTCCGGACTTCTTTGACATTTATGGGTGGAAGCCAGTCCATAATTGTCTTAATAGTTTCTGGGTTGACGGCAATGCCCTTGGCAGAGATGACGTGACCAAGGTAGGTGACTTGAGGCAGCCAAAACTCACACTTGGAGAACATTGCATATAGGCGGTTCTCACGAAGCTTGTTTAGGACACACCGAAGGTGTTCTTCATGTTCTTCCTTCGACTTAGAATAGACTAGAATGTCATCCAGATAGACCACAACGAACTTATCAAGATACTCCATGAAAACCGAGTTCATAAGCCTCGAGAAGGTGGCAGGTGCATTGGTGAGACCGAAAGACATGACCGTGTACTCATACAGGCCATAGCGGGTGGTGAAAGCTGTTTTGGGAACATCTTCCTTGCGGATCTTGATTTGATGATAACGACTTCTCAAATCAAGCTTAGAGAATACCACAGCTCCAGCTAGCTGATCGAAAAGATCATTAATCCGCGGAAGGGGATATTTATTCTTGATGGTTTTAGCATTGAGTGCTCGATAGTCAACACAAAGTCTATCAGTCTTGTCTCGCTTCTTCACAAAGATGGTTGGACTACCCCAAGAAGAAGTACTGTGCTGAATGAAACCCAACTTCTCTTGTTCATCCAACTGACGCTTAAGTTCAGCCAACTCAGCAGGACCCATTTTATAAGGCCGCTTGGAAATAGGAGCAGTGCCAGGTTCAAGTTCAATGACAAACTCAACCTCACGATCCGGAGGCATACCTGGCAACTCTTCAGGAAAGACAACTGGAAACTCACAAACTACAGGAACACTCTGAATACCTTCCATAGCATCATCATTCAGAGCCGCCAAAGAATAAAGTTGAATTGTAGGAGTCAGACTTGGAGAATAGACTATATGGCCTTCAGGAATTTTCAGAGAAACCGAACGTTCAGCACAATCAATTATAGCTGCATTTGCTGTCAACCAATCCATCCCCAAGATAACATCAATATCAGAATTGCCCAGAATAATTAAGGAAGCCGGAAATGAAGAACCACCAATCTCAATTTGATTGCCATGGCTGATATGAGCAGCCCTCATGTTTGACCCAGGAGATTGTACCACAAGACGGTGTAATAAAGGAACCATAGCCAGATCTTGCTCAAGAGCAAACTTGTGAGAAACAAAAGAATGCGAAGCACCAGAATCAAACAAAACTCGTGCAGGAACTGAGTTAACAGAAAGCAGCCCCGAGTTCAGGTGGTATATCCTCCTCAGAACGGCGTGGTGGTGCCATCCTGTGATTGATATAAAACACAAGTCAGTACTATAATGGAGAATGATAATAATCCAAAATAGTACCAAAATGGAATTAATCAAGATTAAAGAATGCAATTCACTGAGGTGATATTAAAATATCAACAAAGTTCAAGGCAACTAGAAGATATTAAGCATAACACACACGACTGAACAAGGAGTGTGGTATACAAACTAACAAAGAAAACTTCTCCGCAAATTTCGGCATTAAAATACCACTATATGCGCAAAACCACTTAACGAATCAAGATTAGTAACTCTACTAGTTCAATATACCAAAGCAAATGATAAAAGTAGTGGTATGGTCGCGACTCCATCCCGCACTCAATCATTACTCCGCACATGAATCAGTAAAACACATATCCCAACAACTTCTTCTTAGATGAACCTAAAGATTGGTAACTACGAAAAAGAACACCCCAACAAGATAACATCGGATAACAAAGAGTAAGATAGATCGCATCGGCGTACAACGAATCAGAATAGATCGCGTCGGTTTACAAAGGCCTGTCGGTATGGAATGTACCAACAGTTGATATCCAAAGGCAGATAGTGATAACATTTGGATGCAACAGATAGACAAGGAATTCACACACACACACACAAACACAACCTATGGTACTACGGAACCCAGAACACGTGAATCCTAGTTTGAATTTTAGAAGAGGATTGAAAACGTTACACTTCCTTACCAGAAAAGGGTGGGTGGGTGGGTAAGAAGAAAAATGGAAGCAATCCTACTCTCACGTTTGTTTTTCCCTAGTATACATAACTACCAAAATATTTGCTAGACAGACAACGACCACTTTGGCTGAGACCCTGAAGGGCGGGATGGCTCTGATACCAATTGTAACTACCTCGGTGAATTACGCTCTTAGTTAATGCCTGGATGAACGAAAGTGGTTAAAATAGTACGGTGGGGCCCAGGGCCACTCACGGTAGACCTTTCGGCCGTCCTAACCACTTTCAAACAACGGGACAAGAACGAGCGGCGTAATCGGCAGGCAAAGGGATCAACTACATACACAAGTGAGTATGTATGCAAGCCACATACAACAGTCCTCAGAGCCATTCCATCTAAAAGAAATATAAATATTGCAACGCCATACGGCAAGATCCAAATGTCCTAGATAGATATAATAATTTAGGATAGCTCCTCATACATCACACATCAGAGTATCAGGCGGAAGCGGAAAACAAGATCCGAGTACGGATAAGAAGCAAATTGGCATAAGATGCCCATAAATAAACACATCCCGCCCACAGATCACACGGATCCCCGTTCCCGGAATCTCTACACCGAATGATTGTTGCCAACATCATCTGTCTCTTCCACCCAGTATCCATCTTGCGGGTACACCTGTTCATCTGAATCAAACAATTTATCGTGTGAGACCCTAGGGGTACTCAGCAAGTCTTTATGCCACTAAAGGGGACACAACTTGGGGTGACGCAGTTGCAGCAAAAGATAATACCTAACAATTCTATAGAGACTCGCTAACCTTCCGCCTAACCAATGATAGACGGAAGTCCGTGAATTAAGATCAACAGTTATAACCGTATAATTAACAGATCCATCCTCCTCTTCGCTTACCAACGAGGAAGCGGACGAACATCCCCCATCATCCATTGGCAGTTTTATTAACCATTCCATGAGTGTTGCACTATTTACTAGTCAAGTACTTAGTCAATTTAAAGGCGGTACTTTAGTTATACTTGTCTATGATCGAGAAACTGTGCTCCAAGTCGTCCATAACCGCGGACACGGCTTTCAGAAAGATTTACCCTGCAGGGGTGCACGAATAGCAACACACACTCGATCAACCTCGGAAAAACCAAATCAAAACCCAACGAGGCAGTCACGACAAAGCAATCACAGAATTCAGAAATATTTTAGGGGGCCACCCCATTAAGCTACCCGCAACGAAGTTGGCCGGCTCCGAGACGGACCCAAGGTTTGCGTGGACGGCGGTAAACGACTGGGAACCCGAAAATATGACTGGGCTTGTCGATACAGCGTAAACGTGTCACGATCCAAAACAGTACAGGTGCTCCTCGCACAATCTCAAATAAAGCAGTAACATGGCATAAGTACAGAATAGTAATAAAGCCCCAAACTAATTGTGGGCCCAAGAAATAAGAATGAATCAAGCTCTGGCTCAGGGGGGTCCATAAGGCCTCTCGGATGTGGATAGTGCGAATAAACAAGGAACAGGAATCAAGTACTCGGGGTCCAACGGGACACAAGTGAGTAGGAAAAACCAAATAGCAGATATTGCTCACCGGTGCCTCTTTCATTAGTTATCCCATTACTACTCAGGTTATGTTGTTTAGGTACCTCATTATCCATCAGACACTCACATACCCTACTCATGCTTTTCTACGACTCGCATGGCTCAAACAACTCCTGTAGTAATGGCTCATGGGACCGGAACAAGCTTAATGTGGTTTAACAGTAAAGGCTATGCAATACTTGGGATTCAATTTAATGCAATCGCGACTCAATGATGCAAGAATAAGATAGAGGCAATAGGTACTGTATGTATGCAAGCATGTGGTAGTGCTTGCCTGGCAGCTCAGTTGAAGCGAGAGATGGATCTGGGTAATACTCCTGTGATTCCTGGTAATTCTCCTGCTGGGCGTCTATTCGAAGAAGAACCAAACAAACAAGGGCCAACATAAATAAAGTGCACAAGCATATGAATTAAAATGCAACAAGCAACCAAGCATGCCATGATGAATGATGCACAATTACATGGCATTGAAGTAGCATGGCAAAGGTGAGGTGTGGATACAAGAAATAAAGCACTTTATTATTTATTTGCCCAAGTTTTATTGTCATAAACAGTTCAGATTTTAAATGACAACATGATGCATTCTTCAATTCAGAACAAGGACTACATAAATAGAACGGGTTCGTCGCGCTGATCGATTTAGACCTATTATTTGTCAAATTTGGAGTTATAAAACAAAAGTTATTAATTAAATAAGGAAAAGGGCATTTTATTGTAATTTAAATCATCTCGAAATTTAAAGTGTTCAAAACATATTTTGAATGGCATATTTGAATTCCTCACATTTTTCTGATTCCAAAACATATATTACATGTATTATTTGGATTTGTATTTTGAAAATTATTTGAATCTGAAAAGAATTTGAATTTAAATAAATTTGGAAAAGATTTGAAATAAAACAGACTCAGGGGAAAAACTTTTTATACCCGGGCGGACTCAAACCCAGCCACTGACGGGTGGGCCTGCGCTGACCGGGGCCTCGCGCGCGAAAACACTTTTGCCACGCGGGCTCTGGCTAGCCCACTGGGGTTGACAGGCGGGGCCAGCGGCTGGAGGCCCACGTGCCAGTGGGAAGCGGGGCAGAGGCTGACAGGTGGGGCTGGGGCTGGAGCTGGGGCTGGGGCTCTGTCGTCACCATCATCGTCGCTCCGGTTATCGCCTCGCCTTGTCATCATCATCAACCGCTCCGGGGTATGCTTCTGGTGCTCCAGGCACCCTCCACTTGCTCGCTCGCTCACCATATCAGCCGCTCGCCGTATCTCTGCAAGCGCCGCCGCTTGGCCTCGTCGTTGGCCAGGCTCCATCGACCTTTAGGTAGCGGCGCCGCCGTAGTTAGGTCTCCCATGTCGAGTTGGGTCTAACACGCCTCTCCGCACTGTCCCGCGTGTCCCCTATCGCCGTCCCCGTTGCTCATGGTGCGGTCACCGCCGGCGTGACGTCGTGTTGACGTCACCGTGATGCCAGCACGCGCGGGTCTGACCCGGTCAAACTAACCACTGGCCCCACCTGCCATGTGTTGATTGTTTCATTTAAGATCTATATAACTTGTCATATCATCATCATTGCTTGAGCATTGCATCGATGCCATGTGTTGATTGTTTCCCTTTCTTTCCGGTGTTTGCTTCTTCCCGGTAGAAGACGATATCTAGATCGAGATCGAAGACCGAGATCAACACCATCAAAGATCGACGAACAATACTTGACCAACTATAATCAAGTCAAGTACAAGATATCCGAAGATCTATATCTGGGTATCAAAAACAAGGCAAGGATAGCACGACCATTATACAATCCTATGATTTCGAAAGTATTTCATTCTTGCCATGATGCATACGATACGACCATGGTATTTTATCAATAGATAGAGTATCCTATATGTTGCATTACTCCCTTTAAGCTTATATTACCTGATCCACTTCTCCTAGCATAACTAGGTTTGGCTTGTGTGCACTACTAGAGCTTTTATCTGTGTCTTGCTTAGACATGCATAGCTGTCAGTGTTGGTTCATCCAGAAGATGTACCAAATGCAGAGAATCTAGTATGACAGGTGAACGAGATATACGGATGAGGTAAGATCAGTGGTTAAGGTTAAACATGCTAAGGCTTGTATGGGAGGCCACGGTGGGATGTGGTTTTTCTAGTCCCATGCTCGCCACTACTAGGAACCGAGTTCTTGCCTTTGGAACCGAGACGAGCGTACAGCCACACGGGGCTTGGGAACCCCTCCGCTGATTAACTTGCCTAGTAGATTCCATGAGTCACATAGTTCGGGCGTTCCATTTGACATGCATTCTGGATCTTCTTGAAGGCGGTGAAGGAGGTGCATTCATACAGGTAGGTAAGCGTGGCTCGGGTTGCTTGGGGTCTAGGGAGCCCCTGGTAAACCAACCCTGACTCACATCTCTGGGGACCGGCTTCAGGATTTGACCCGTTACGGCGGAACCATCCTTAGGGCTTGACTCATGGTCTCGGCGAAAGCAAGGTAAAGGTTGTTGCCAACCACCCTCTACCGGCCTTCCAAGGAAGAGGGCTAATGATCTGGCATTAAGAGTCGGTTGGTACGTGTGGGTAAAGTTGTACACCCCTGCAGGGTTAAATCTTTTTGAAAAGCCGTGTTCACGGTTATGAACGCTTGGTGACCGAATTCTAAGATCATATAGAACTATAACCTAATCGTAAAACTTGATAGTTCAACGTGTGCTTAAGGATGCTTCTCCCATGGGTACGAGGGGGTGATCCTAGTTGTGAGATGAGGATTACTTTGGTGGATATCAAGATGATGATCAATTCTTTGGAGATGTCGCTCTCTTATCCCCTTTTAAAATATTCTGATTAGACAAGCTTCTTCTCCCTCTTGTTTTATAAACAAAGATGGCTTTATGCAAAATAACCCCACCAGCCATAAGTCTTGCGGAGTACACCCTATACTCTTCCTTGCCTTGTTGATACTTTTGTAGCAGAATAAATATTTCCCTAAAGAAGAGTTGTGTACGACATCGACACCGACGAGTAGCTTGGGGTTCCCGGTCGGCAGCCTGGAATCTATGGGATGGGATGTCATCGTTATGCTCCAGGCCTCTTAGGCCATTTGTTAAGTTTGCTATACTTAATGGATAATTTTCCTTCCGTTGTTTGATGTTTGTGGTCAGTGACCTCTGCTTGTAATATTTTGGTTCTTCGCTCAGTTATGAGCTTGTTGCAATAATTTTTGTGTCGCAAGGTTACTGTTGTGTTGCCGATTTCTCACTGGATATCCTCGAGCTCTAGGTTAAGCTTATGTCAGGCTAAGGTTTGGATTTGTTTAACCCTGATCCCGGGGGTGTCACAATCAGGCCAAAGGCCGAGGTATCCCTCAACCCCAGAGGCAAAAGGGGAGAGAGAAGCGAGAGCATTGGCTAGGAGATGGTGAGGTTGTAGACCTAAAGTTTCCAAGAAATCTTGCTAAGGGGGAGGCCGAAACCGCTAGAAAAGTGAGAGATGAACACGACGAACTCACCCTTTTTAGGGACAGGGATTTGTTCGTCGCTAGGGAGGTGGCAGCTAACCCTAGGAAGGATGCGGCGAGTGATATCAAGCCAGTCGATATCTCGCTGCGTCGCCTTGGATCCAGCCTAGGTGCCGCGCTCATGGGCGGTGATGATATCCTTAGGTTCTTCTATGGTGACGACGTCACGAGGCATCCCTAGATCATCCTCTTCAAATGCAGGGTACAATTTAGAGGAGAGAGGCCTTGACTACCATGGACCCATAGCGACAGCGAGCAGCGGTGCTGCGGTGGAGAGACAAAAAGTGATGGCGGCGGTGCTGATGCTAAGCACAAAGCAGCGGGGCAGTGGTGCTAGGAGGAAGAAGAAGAGGCAGATGCGAGTGGGGGGAAGTGGCCAAGGACCTACCCCGCTCCCCTATTTAACCGCGCCCAAATTGCGAGTAGTGGGATCGCAGATTGTGGCAGACTGTGCGGCGCGGGCATGTATTTCCCGAGCAAATTCACCAGCGGCAAGACACACAGGGGGTCACGCAGCATAGAAGATTAGGTGGTGCGGCGTGGCTCTGCAGTTATTGAAGGGGCACCCCATGATGAGATGGGGAAGCTGTAATCCTCTAATGGGGCCTGTCAATAACTGCGCCACGACCCTTAAAATTAGAAAAATTGCAATGATTACCTGCCACGTGGGATGCAAGGACGTGTACGTGAAGGAAGGAATCTAAGTGGTATAACCCGGATGCAAGATTAAGACACGGCCAACGAGAAATACCTCGGAAAGAGCCAATTGTGGTCAAAGTAAATACCATGTCAGCAAAGCAAGCAGCCTAGTTAAATTTGGAACATGCTGACATAGAAATACCTCGGAAAGTAGAACAAACATCCAGGTAGGTTGAACGTCATGTGGCCTTACCAGCTGGAGTTGCAAAGAGCGCACCAGCTTCGGGGACTAATGTTAGGGGGATGACCCTAGGGAGGGTCAAGCTAGGGCATAAAGACAATGTCTACTGAGGTATAACAAGGTCAAAGCAAGTTCTGACCGAGGTACCTGAAGCCTAGCCGACTTACGGCTGACATATAGCATATGTCGGCACCACCATGTTGTGTGTTTGCAGGTATCAACTAGGACGAGTTAACCAGGCGGGAGCCAGATTACTAGTTGGCTTACAGAAGAAGGAAGGGATCTTCCCATGGTTGGCGCTTTTCTCTCTCTAGTAGAGCCACTATACAGAGAGCGCAGAAGACAAAGAGACGAGGACCAGAGGTACGGGCCGACAAAGGTGACGTCAACTGACTGTAGTTGGTCGGGTCACATGACAGCATAGAGGCTTACGTCATGGTCTTAGAGAGGCTTACGCCACAGGCTCTAGGCGTCTTACACTAGGGAAAAGGGGAGCACCGCATTGCTATTCTAGGAGGAGCATATTCGTAGAATATACTCTCCACGTATGCCCTAAGTGTAACATGGCCACCCCTTTAAAAGGTGAGCCAGGAACTCCAAGGAGGGGGTCGGCAATTTTTACTAGAGGAAAGGACCCTAGAGAGGGTGTGGAGCTAGGAAGTACTTCATCTTCCTACTTTCCACCATTCAGCTCACGGAGCATCTGTAATCCACCATTGATCTTGAGAATACAAACCTTCATGTGTGAAATCACCACACTATCCCTCCCTGGATACCACTAGCACACATTGGCCCCATATTTACCCTATCCATGGCATACCCTAACACCACCACAACACACACCCTATACCTATGTGCACTTCAGAACGACTAGATCTTGAGACTGATCCGGCGGGGCTTGAGCTTCACGAAGTCACCATAGGAACCTCGCTATATATTGATGGGAACATTGCCTCTCACTACCCTCATAAGCATCCTTCAAAGCGGAGCATCGAGGCTTCGTGGCGAAGGAAGTGCTAGGGGGGTCGGAGCTCACATTCACTGGCTGCTATGGTATGTAACCGAACCACTAATTATGTGGCCCCACGGCAGTGAGCCCATTGACCCTAAACACCAATGACCATTATAGTTACTTTTGGAAAAACGAGCAAAACTTAATATAAAAGAAAGGTCCATCTCTTTTTTTGTGTGAAAACCCACTACAAAATGCACACGCTTACAAATGCATACACACACTCACCCCTATGAACGCACATCCTACCCCTATGAGGACCTCCGAAAAATTGTGTCTTCATACTGGTCTGGTAGGGCTTGAGCTTGACGAAGTCACCATAGGCACCTCGCTATCGATGGGAACATCGCCTCCTACTACTCTCGTAACCATCCTTCAAAGCCGAGCGTCGAGGCTTTATCGAGAAGGAAGAGCTAGAGGAGTCAGAGCCACCATTCATTAGCTTCTATAGGATATAATTGGACCACTAATAACAATGGGGCCACACAGTAGTGAGCCCATAGGCCCTAGAGATCAGAGCAAGCACGATGCATGTCTTAAACATATGTCTAAACGATGGAGTGGGTGATGCTAACAAAAAGATTCTTCAAGGTGAGTCTAGTGCTAGACTTATGTCTAAGAGACTCAATTGGCAGGAGGGCCCACTAGTAAGTGGATAACAATTTGTTTTCCATTTTAGCATGGCTGCCTGGACCCACTTTAGTTCTAAACACCGGAGAAAAAGTAGTTTTCTTAGCTACTTGTAGACACTGCACACGCCCTTACTAGACGTAGCTTAGAAATTTACTAGCCTCGTGTCTAAGAAAATAAAAATCTGCTCCACCATTTAGACCAGCTCGGGTACCCACTCATATGAGTAGAAAGAAACAATAAAGAAAACCTTCTAGACACTAACGAGTGGGTCTGACTACCATTTGATTCCCTTAGACATGTGTCTTGTATAGACCAAGGGTCCAAAAAACTTAGCTAGACTCACCCTCTCCATTGTTTCGACCTAGGTCTAGTAAGAAAAAGATTCTCTTAGAGTACACCACAAATTTCCAATGTTGCGTATGCTCTCAGTGACCTAGTTTGACTTGCATCATAGGTACTTTTGGATAACCGAGAAAAAATCAATTCAAACTAAAGGCCCCTCACTCATTTTTTGCGAAAAACCAATACAAAAGACAGACACTCACAAATGCATACACACACTCACACCTATGAACGCACGCACATCCTACCTCTATATGACGACCTACCAAAGACTGTGTCTTGAGACTAATCCGTGGTGGGTCTTGATCTTGACAAAGTCACCATACACACCAAGCTATAGACGGGGACATCGCTTCCCACTTAAGAATAATATTCCTCCTTTTATGAGACACTAAAGTGCCAAACCTGATGGGGTTTGGAGTCTGGTGGGCTAGGGGTACCACTTCACTCAGAACTATCCAACCATGGGTTATTACCATGATCTGTCTCTCTATTTTGTAGATATAGTACACGATACATAAGTAAATTACTAGCATAGAATAAGTTTGGAAAACACACTTTCTAAGCTCTTTATTGTGACCGAGCTCTTAACGAGTAGTTCAGGAAACTCTTTAACTATATTGTTTAGTACGTTAACATTAACAAGCAAAACAGTGTTGCTCACATAAGTTCCTTAAGAAAGCAAACCAAGGTCAAACGACTCGACTACACGAGCTAGGGCTCATTAAACTTGCCATGCTAGAGCTTGCCACCGCCCATTTTTAGACAAATGAGTAGACATGTGTTTAGGGTTTGGGGTTTTTGGGTTTTAAGGTTTAGGGTTTAGGTTTTAGGGTGCTTGTCTAAATTCATGGACTTGGATGCAATTTTCATTTATTATGAGGTCCTTGATGTAACTTGTATTTCGACCAACCGTGTTAACTCAAGCACCTCGCTCCTACGAGACTAACTATAGTTAAAAGAAAATGCAACTGCCCAATTATATGTCACACAAAGTGGACCACGGTTTCTTATACGTAATACCCAAGTTTTTAGTACTAGCTAGGAATTTTCAAGCTTCCTAGCTAATTTCGCACACTTCAGAGTCTTCTTTCCGATTTAACAAATTGAGGTCAAACTTGAGCTACAAGTAAGCATGATAGATTGATCTTGAATTAAATGTCTTCTTAGACGTAGATGGGTGCATCTAATTGTAGTAAACAATTTCGCCAGTGTGAGTTTCCAACTATTAGGAAAGAACATTCTCAATTTCTCAAGTGATGTCATGAGCCAAAAAATTTACAAAATTAAATGTCCTTTTGAATTTATATTAGGTCAATTTTGAACTACAAGTAAATTGTAGGTTGCTTTGAAATTTTTCTGAAAAAGCTTTTGGAGGTACCCATAGGGGGTCAATTAATATATCACAAACATCCGAGAGTTTGATGACAGCTTCAACATCGTGCTAAGATTTTGCATCTTGATGGTTTAACATAATTAAGTTAAACTTGACCTACAAGTAAGCGTGATAGATTGCTCTTGATGAATTAAATAAAATTTCAGGGTATATGGGTGCATATTCTCTTGTAGTAAACAATATGTTGTCGGTGTGAGTGTCCAACTATTAGGAAAGAACATTCTCAATTTTTTGGATGATGATGAGATCATCCTTTTCCATAAACAAAAGTCTAAAGAATATTGGATATGAATGCCACAAGCCAAATTTACAGATATATATATAGTGGACCAACATGTTGTACTGACGATTCCCATGTTTGATGAGTTTTCAAACTTCCTAGCTAACTTCACCTACTTGAATGAATTTATGTCGATTTATCGCAATTAGGTCAATTTTAAAACTACAATAAAATTTGTAGGTTTTGCTCTGAAAGTTTTGCAGAAAAGCTTTTGCAGGTACCCATCCGAGGGTCATAATTAATATATGAGAAACCACCAAGAATTTTGACGATAGGTTCAACTTTTGCTAAGATTTTGCATATTGACAGTTTAACGAAATTTGGTCAAACTTGAGATACAAGTAAGCGCGATAGATTGCTCTTGAAATAAATATCTTCTTATAGGTAGATGGGTGCATTTTATTGTAGTAAATAGTGTCGTAGGTGTGAGTTTATAACTATCAGGGAAGAAAAATCCGAAGAATATTGGATCTAAATGCCACCAGCCAAGTTTACAGACATTTATAGTGGACCAACATGTTGTACCGATAATACCCATGTTTTATGAGTTTTCAAACTTCCTAGCTAACTATACCCACTTGAATGACTTTATGTCGATTTATCAAAATTAGGTCAAATTTGAACTACTACAAGTAAATTTTAGGCTACTCTGAAATTTTATGAAAAATCTTTTGGAGGTACCCATAGGGGGTTCATAGTACAATTAATATATCAGAAACCACCGAGAGTTTTGACGATAGGTTCAACTTCTTGCCAAGATTTTGCATCTTGACAATTAAATGAAATTAGGTCAAACTTGAGCTACAAGTAAGCGCAATGGATTGATCTTGAATTCAATGTCTTTTAGGAGGTAGATGGGTGCATCTTCTTGTAGGAAACAATGCCTTCGGTGTGAGTTTCCATCTATTAGGAAAAAACATTCTCAATTTTCCGAGTCATGACAAGATTATTCTCTCTCATTAAGAAAGTCTGAAGAATATGGATCTGAATGCCACAAGCTAAGTTTTCACTCATATATAGTGGGATAACATGTTGTACTTACGATTTCCCATGTTTTATGAGTTCTCAAACTTCCTAGTTAACTTTGTCCAATTGAATGAATTTATGTCGATTTATCAAAATTAGGTCAAATTTGAACTAGTACAAGTAAACTGGAAGTTTTACGAACAAGGTTTTGGATGTAACTATCGGGGGTTCACATTTAATATATCTGAAACCAGCAAGATTTTTGACGATAGGTTCAACTTCTTACTAAGATTTTGCATTGTGACAATATAACGAAATTAGGTCAAACTTGAGCTACAAGTAAGCGCGATAGATTGCTCTTGAATTAAATGTCTTTCCGGAGGTATATAGGTGCATCTTGTTGTAGTAAAAATTCCCTCAGTATGAGTTTCCACCTATCTCAGGAAAGAACATTCTCAATTTTCCGGGTGATGATGAGATTGTACTTTCCCATAAAGCAAGTCCGAAGAATATGTATTTGAATGACGCACGAGGCAAGTTTTCATGCATATATAATGGAACAACATGTTGTACTTACGATTTTCCATGTTCTATGAGTTCTCAAACTTCCTAGATAAATTCATCCAATTTATTGACTTTATGCCGATTTATCAAAATTATAAGGTAAAGATTGAACTACCACAAGTAAACTATAGGTTGCTTTGAAAGTTTGACAAAAGGTCTCTTAGAGGTACCCATCAAGGGGAGGGGGTCTATTAATATATCAGAAACCACCGAGAGTTTTGATGATAGGTGCAGGTCAACTTCTTGCTAAGATTTTGCATCTTAACAATTTAACGAAATTAAGTCAAACTTGAGCTGCAAGTAAGCGTGATAGGTTGCTCTTGAATTAAATATATTTTCGGAGGTATATGGGTGCATCTTCTAGTAGTACACAATGCCGTCGGTGTGAGTTTCCAACTATCAAGAAAGAACATTCTCAATTTTTTGAGTGATGTGAAGATTATTCTCTCTCGTAAAGGAAGTTTGAAGAATATAGATATAAATGCCACAAGCCAACTTTTCACACACATATATATATATATATAGTGGACCAGCATATTGTACGTATGATTTCCCGTGTTTTATGAGTTCTCAAACTCCCTACCTAACTCCGCCCACTTGAATGACTTTATGTTGATTTATCGAAATTAGGTCAAATTTGAACTACTACAAGTAAATTGTAGGTTACTATGAAAGCCTTACAAAAAATCTTTTAGAGGTACCATTTGGGGGTGAGAATTAATTTATGAGAAACCATCCAACGAGAGTTTTGACGACGAGTTTAACTTCTTGCTAAGATTTTGCATCCTGTCAATTTAACAAAATTAGGCCAAACTTTATCTACAAGTAAGCGTGGTAGATTGCTCTTGAATTAAATGTATTTTTGTAGGTAGATATATGAGCATCTTCTTGTAGTAAACAATTACACTAGTGTGTGTTTCGAACTATCTCAATAAAGAACATTCTAAATTTTTCGAGTGATGACGAGATTGTTCTTTCCCATAAAGAAAGTTTGAAGACTATGGATCTGAATGCCACAAGCCATGTTTTCATACATATATAGTGGACCAACATGATGCACTTACGATTTCCCATGTTTTATGAGTTCTCAAATTTCCTAGCTAACTTCACCCACTTGAATGATATTATGTCGATTTATCGCAATTAGGTAATATGTGTACTGGTACAAGCAGGTCGCTTTGAAAATTTATGAAAGAGCTCTTGGAGGTACCCATCAGGGTGGGGGGTTAATTAATATATATCATAAACCACCGAGAGTTTTGACGATAGGTTCATCTTCTTGCTAAGATTTTGCATCTTAACCGTTTAATGAAATTAGGTCAAACTTGAGCTACAAGTAAGCGCGATAGATTGTTCTTGAATTAAATGTCATTTTAGAGGTAGATGGGTTCATATTCTTGTAGTAAGTAGTGTCCTCGGTGTGAGTGCCCAACTACCAGGAAATAACATTCTCAATTTTCCGAGCGTGATGACGAGATCGTTCTCTCCCGTCAAGAAAGTGCGAAAAATATTGGATCTAAATGCCACAAGCCAAGTTTTCACACATATATAGTGAACCAACAACATGTTATACTTACGATTTCCCATGTTTTATGAGTTCTCAAACTTCCTAGCTAAATTCACCCACTTTATTCACTTTATGCCGATTTATCAAAATTATTAGGTAAAGATTGAACTACGACAAGTAAACTATAGGTTGCTTTCAAAGTTTGACGAAAGGTCTCTTGGAGGTACCTATCAGGGGGAGGGTCAATTAATATATCAGAAACCACCGAGAGTTTTGACGATAGGTATGGTTCAACTTCTTGCTAAGATTTTGCATCTTGATAATTTAACGAAATTAAGTCAGACTTGAGCTACAAGTAAGCGCGATAGGTTGCTCTTGAATTAAATGTATTTTTGGAGGTAGATGGGTGCATATTCTGGTAGTACACAATGCCGTCGGTGTGAGTTTCCAACTATCAGGAAAGAACATTCTCAAGTTTCCGAGTGATGTCAAGCTTATTCTCTCTCGTAAAGGAAGTTTGAAGAATATTGATATAAATTCCACAAGCCAACTTTTCACACACACACATATATATATATAGTGGACCCGCATATTGTACGTATGATTTCCCGTGTTTTATGAGTTCTCAAACTCCCTACCTAACTACGCCCACTTGAATGACTTTATGTTGATTTATCGAAATTAGGTCAAATTTGAACTACTATCAGTAAATTGTAGGTTAGTATGAAAGTCTTACAGAAATCTTTTGGAGGTACCCATCGAGGATCACAATTAATATATGAGAAACCATCCAACGAGAGTTTTGACGAAAAGTTCAACTTCTTGCTAAGATTTTGCGTCTTGTCAGTTTAACAAAATTAGGCCAAACTTTAGCTACAAGTAAGCGCGGTAGATTGCCCTTGAATTAAATGTCTTTTTGTAGGTAGATATAGGTACATCTTCTTATAGTAAACAATGCAACCAATGTGTGTTTCAAACTATCTCAGTAAAGAACAGTCTAAATTTTCCAAGTGATGACGAGATTGTTCTTTCCCATAAAGAAAGTTCGAAGACTACGGATCTGAATGCCACAAGCCATGTTTTCACTTACGATTTCCCATGTTTTATGAGTTCTCAAATTTCCTAGCTAACTTCACCCACTTGAATGATATTATGTCGATTTATCGAAATTAGGTAAAATTTGGACTACTACAAGTAAATTGTAGGTTGCTTTGAAAGTTTTATGAAAGAGCTCTTGGAGGTACCCATCAGGGTGGTGGGTCAATTAATATATATCATAAAACACCGAGAGTTTTGACAACAGGTTCATCTTCTTGCTAAGATTTTACATCCTAACCATTTAATGAAATTAGGTCAAACTTGAGGTAAGCGCGATAGATTGATCTTGAATTAAATGTCATTTTAGAGGTAGATGGGTTCATCTGCTTGTAGTAAGCAGTGTCCTTGACGTGAGTGCCCAACTACCAGGAAATAACATTCTCAATTTTCTGAGTGTGATGACGAGATCGTTCTCTCCCGTCAAGGAAGTGCGGAGAATATTGGATTTGAATGCGACAAGCCAAGTTTTCACAGATATATAGTGGACCAACAGCATGTTATACTTATGATTTCCCATGTTTTATGAGTTATCAAACTCCCTAGCTAACTCCATCCACTTGAATGACTTTATGTTGATTTATCAAAATTAGGTCAAATTTGAACTACTATCAGTAAATTGTAGGTTAGTATGAAAGTCTTACAGAAATCTTTTGGAGGTACCCATCGAGGATCACAATTAATATATGAGAAACCATCCAACGAGAGTTTTGACGAAAAGTTCAACTTCTTGCTAAGATTTTGCGTCTTGTCAGTTTAACAAAATTAGGCCAAACTTTAGCTACAAGTAAGCGCGGTAGATTGCCCTTGAATTAAATGTCTTTTTGTAGGTAGATATAGGTACATCTTCTTATAGTAAACAATGCAACCAATGTGTGTTTCAAACTATCTCAGTAAAGAACAGTCTAAATTTTCCAAGTGATGACGAGATTGTTCTTTCCCATAAAGAAAGTTCGAAGACTACGGATCTGAATGCCACAAGCCATGTTTTCACTTACGATTTCCCATGTTTTATGAGTTCTCAAATTTCCTAGCTAACTTCACCCACTTGAATGATATTATGTCGATTTATCGAAATTAGGTAAAATTTGGACTACTACAAGTAAATTGTAGGTTGCTTTGAAAGTTTTATGAAAGAGCTCTTGGAGGTACCCATCAGGGTGGTGGGTCAATTAATATATATCATAAAACACCGAGAGTTTTGACAACAGGTTCATCTTCTTGCTAAGATTTTACATCCTAACCATTTAATGAAATTAGGTCAAACTTGAGGTAAGCGCGATAGATTGATCTTGAATTAAATGTCATTTTAGAGGTAGATGGGTTCATCTGCTTGTAGTAAGCAGTGTCCTTGATGTGAGTGACCAACTACCAGGAAATAACATTCTCAATTTTCTGAGTGTGATGACGAGATCGTTCTCTCCCGTCAAGGAAGTGCGGAGAATATTGGATTTGAATGCGACAAGCCAAGTTTTCACAGATATATAGTGGACCAACAGCATGTTATACTTATGATTTCCCATGTTTTATGAGTTATCAAACTCCCTAGCTAACTCCATCCACTTGAATGACTTTATGTTGATTTATCAAAATTAGGTCAAATTTGAACTACTACAAGTAAATTGTAGGCTGCTGTGAAATTGTAGGCCACATACTAGGTCTTATTAAGGTGTACTTTTTTACACATTGCAGGAGTAGTATAGTATTTATTTTGTTAGACATATGCTCACCTCTGTCCATGTGTTGTACATGTTGAGAGCATAAAACTTTGGCACGGGAAGAGGGCAGTAGCGAAGAGGAGTTGAAGGCGGTTCCATGTCAGCGCAACATTATGATGGGTTCCTGACACGAGGTACTCTTGCGACCTTACAGTGTATAGTATACTAATAGTTAATTTTAGAACCTATGCGCGCAAAAAAAATCATGTGTTTTCTCTCTCCTTCACTATCCTCCATCTCTCCTCCCCTTTCCCCTCGTGCACCGGCCCGATTAATCTCTCCCTTGTCCACAGCGTGGCGCTGCACACGTGTGCCTTGGTACGGTGGCTCTGTGTCTCTGGCATATTCGGTAGCCGCGCATTGCTGTGGAATAGGGATGAGGAGTACACAGGAAGGAAACCACTTTGGTCCTTGGCGGCACACAAATTCAAACTTTTCTGGTTTTCAAAATTTTCACTTGCTTCCCAATCATCGGGAGGGAAGGTTATTCAAAAGATCGGCCATTCGCAGTACTGTACTTCTTATCTTATCTTTATCTTTTCTTATCTCTTACTATACCATACCAATGTATAGTGTGCGGAACATTGACCATTTGATCAAGACTGGTAAATCCAAACATTGCTAACTTTTGGATCTTCTTTTCCATTCTTAGCATCTAGAAAGATTCTACAGATAGTCTTTAGCACGATTAACGCTAGTATGCGCAAACCTCAAAACAAACACTTCATTGCTCAATTTCAGGGTTCTTGTGCTAAATTCATGGACTTGGATGCAATTTTCATTTTTTATGAGGTCCTTGATGTAACTTGTACTTCCATTGACTGTGTTAACTCTCAAGCACCTTGCTCATACGAGACTTACCATTGGATCGTCCATTCACAGTACTTCTTATCTTCACTTTATCTTGTATTATTTCTTACAATACCATAACACTTCATAGTGTACGGATTAACTTTGAACATTGACCGTTGAATCAGGACTGGCAAATCTAAACATTGCTAACCGTTGGATGTTCTTTTCCATTCTTAGCATCAAGAAAGATTCTACTGATAGTCTTTAGCATGATGAACGCTAGTATGCGCAAACCTCAAAACACACAGTTCATTGCTCAGTTTCAGGGTCCTTGTGTTAAATGCATGGACTTGGATGAAATTTTCGTTTTTATGAGGTCCTTGATGTAACTTGTACTTCCACGGACCGTGTTAACTCTCAAGCCCGTCACTCCTACGAGACCTACCATTTGATCGGCCATTCGTAGTACTTCTTATCTTATATTTATATTTTCTTATCTCTTACAATACCATGCCACTTCATAGTGTACGGATTAACTTTGAACATTGACCGTTGGATCAAGACTGGCAAATCTAAACATTGCTAATTGTTGGATCTTATTTTCTATTCTGAGCATCTAGAAAGATTCTACTGATAGTCTTTAGCACGATGAACCCTAGTATGTGCACACCTCAAAACACACACTTCATTGCTCAAATTCAGGGTCGATGTGCTAAATGCATGGACTTGCATGCAGTTTACATTTTTATGAGGTCCTTGATGTAAGTTGTACTTCCACCGACCGTGTTAACTCTCAAGCACCTCGCTCCTATGAGATCTACAATTAGATCGGCCATTGGCAGTACTTCTTATATGTAATACCTCGGACCCTACGCTGTAAGCTCAAACCTGGATGAACACAAAAGTGGATAAAGGATTCTACCGCGAAGGCCCAAGGCCAGGCACGTGTAGGCCCGTAGAAGCGGAGTAGGGCACGGTACCGGCCAACCACCCTACCCACTTTCAAGAACATCGAGACAAAAGCGAGCGGCGTAGTCAACAGGTAAAGTAATCAAAAACATACACAAATGAGTATGTATGTCAGCGACATACAATAGTCATCATAGCCACACCATCTAAAAACAAGAGACAAAAATATTCAATGCCTTATTGCAAGATCCAAATATCCTAGATAGAGATAATAGTTTAGGATACATCCTCATACATCACACATCGGAGTATCAATCGGAAGCGGAAAACAAGATCTGAGTACAGACAAGAAGAAAATTGGCATAAGATGCCCTCAAAATAAGCACATCTCTCCCACAGATCTCAAGGAACTCCATCCCCGTAATCTCTATGCCTAACACTCGTTGCCACCATCATCTGTCTCTTTGACCCAGTAACCTTCCTGAGAGTATAACTGTCCATCTGAACTAAATATTTATCATGTGAGAACTTAGGGGTCCTCAGCAAGTCTTGATGCATCTAAAAGGATCAACCTGGGGTGACCCAATTGTAGCAAAAGATAATATCTGAACAGTTCTATAAAGGCATGCTACTTCACCCGCCTATTGGGGATATACTTTACGAGTATCCTCGAGGTACCTCGCTGACCAGGGTGGCCCACTTTGGGTTAGAGAATTGCTTCATGGGCGGCCCAGTCTGGGAGAAGAGACGGAGTCCCATCTGGCTACGGGAAGGCCCAGACGACTTACCGACATAGGCCCATAGTTTTACTTGTAGTTCAAGATGTACTATGTAACCGACTCTTAGTCGTAGCCGAATAGATCTCTCCTGTAAACCCTAGGCCGTATATCTATATAAGACGTCATAGGGAGAGCCTTTAGGGCACCCTCACAATAGTCTAAAATCTCAACTCGCACAGGAGTAACCCTTGTAACCCATATTCCGGCTCTGCCATATTACTAGATTGCTAGCACAAGTAGGATCCATCCAAAGCCGGTAGATTCGAACCTGGGAAAACTTGTGTGCTCACCGTCCTGGAATCCCGTACGACTCACACCCCTCTCTTCCACACGCCTCGAGGACCCCCTCATGGAGTACTTGTCATCAATCTGACGACAGTTGGCACCCACCGTGGGGCAAGTGAGCTTCGGATCTGCGTTCCGAGCGGAATCTGCAAGAATCGGAATCGGAGAGACTATCGCCATCGGTCGCATCCTCTACGCCAGTGACGTCCCTCTTATCATTCTCGACGAGGCCTAGATTCCGGCTAGGGAGGCCGTGACCACCTACGCCATCATGTCTTTCAGTGAGATCGATGTTTACATCGGTTTTGTTGAACCTGCCCCACCCACCTCAGCGGTGATGATAGAGGCAGAAGAAAATGTTGGGTCCCCTTTGTCCATGGAGGTGGCAGAGTTTAGGATCTCAGAAAACCCTAATCCCACCCAGCCCGCACCAATTGCGGAGATAGTGGAGAAATCTGAGCCTAAAGTAGACCTTGCGGTTCAAGTAGAATCTGGAGTAGATCTCCCTGGCGAGGCCGAATCCCAGATCGATCCATCCGTTGAAGTCAAAATCCAGGAGGATCACAACAACAACCTTGGTTCTGTCCCTGCCAATGCCATAACAGATCAACCATTCCTGGGGCACACGTTGAGGCGTATGATGATGCAAGACGCAAGCGTGGATGAGGTTCTCGAGACTATCCAGATCTTTGAGGAAGCCCACAAGGAAATCCGCAACTACCTCAGGACCCACACATCGCACTTCGTCGGATATGTTGGATCTAGATCCGGCTCTGCCGATGCTGGAGAAAACACCAACTCAGTGTTGGAGGCGATCGGAGAAAACGCCGACCTACCCGTATCGTCGGATGACTCGAGGATGTCGGCAGATTTCCAAAAGTTCACCACGGAGTATGAAGAGGAGTATAACTCCAAAGCTAAAGAGGAAGGAGAAACCATGGATGAAGGATCTGGGGAAAACTCTCCCAAAGTGTAGGATGACATGGATATCAGAGAAAATCCCGAGGTCCAGATGTCCGAAAGTACCGATCAGAGCTTGACTCCGGGAAACGGAACAAAAGCTGTCTTTGCTAACGGTGCTGCCAAGAAGGCAAAGAAGAAGAACAAGACCCCGACAAAAGATCCTCTGGCGGAGGAAGTCATTGCCGAGGAATACGAGGAAGACTCGGATGGAGCACTGATCCTAGAAGAGCCTAAAGAAGAGTCGGTGGATGGACACGTGATCACCGAAGGTGCGCGTAAACTCATCGATGCTGCATTAACCACACCTATTCCTACACCTGTAGAACTTACCGCTGAAGAGCTGGACGAAAGGGCCCAAGCCCTAGAAGTGCGTTGCCATGTACTCCTCGATGAGGCCAAAAACATTGAGGAAGAAAAGAAATGCATGGCAACTGCGGAGAAGAACATCTCTCAGCAACATCAGAAGACCCGGAAACGCCACACGCATGGCGACCAATTCTCAGAAGTTCACAAAGTTCTCTTTGGAGGAGACCATGGGATGCCTTGACTCGACAGCAAGGGAGACTGGGTGTATCCAACACCAGTGCAAAACACTGTTGCAGCTCAAGCAATCCTAGAAAATAATCCAGGCCCAGAGCATATTCGATTAGGCATTAAGCTACTCAACAAGGGTCTAGAGCAACAGAAAGCCATCCTGTCCGGAAGCGGAAAACTGGTCTCACAATCCGACCAATGTCGCACGGATCCGGCCTAGAATGACGTAAGACCCCAACGTGTTCCGGAACAACATCATCGTTTTGACCGTCGGGAAGACAACTACTCAAGAACCGGATCTTCAGGATAGTACCACAAAACTGCCCGTGATTGGCGTAATGTTGATCCAGCTGCAGAGCAAGAGGTAATTGCTGCACTGAATCCGAAGAATCCTCCCCGGCGAGAGTCGAACGATCACAGGGAAGAAGACAAAGAGAAACGTCGGGAGGAGGACCGTCAAAGAATGCGACCTCCTAGACATGCAAGTCGTCCGGCTGACGGACGAAGGAATGACGGATACCATGCTGAGACAAGCCGGCAGGGGACTCATCATAATAAAGATCCTCCCTGGAACCGGAATAATGATGCTGCGGATGGAGACCGGCGATCAGCCGGAAACAATCAAACTGCTCCACCCTCTCCACCAAGCAACCACCACAACGACACCCAAGGAGGCCAAGGAGGGCGTCATGGCGGAGGAGGTGGTGGCAGAAGCCGAAGTTCGGCTCCAAGGAACCATAGCCATAGCCATCATTTAGGACGATCTTTATCCCCAAGTGACGAAAGGCACATGTTAACTCCAATATAGAGGCGCGGGGCTACGAAAATGATGATATATACGTGGGCCCAAAGTGCTTCGGACCATGCATAAGAGCCACGAAATTCCTAGAAGGATTTCCTATTTCAAGACACATTCAGGCCTACGACAGTATAGCTCGGCCAGATACTTGGCTCCAGGATTTTTTCCAGGCATGCTGTATCGCCATAGGCAGAAACAGCCTGGTCGCAACCCGATATCTCCCACTCATGTTGCGGAAGACAACACGATCATGGCTCAATGAACTTCCGAAGAACACCTTCCACAACTGGTATGACATGCAAAGTGCGTTCTTTCGAAATTTCGAAGGCACATACCGGAGGCCCTGTACGGTAGGCGACCTACATCGTTGCACCCAGAAAGCCGAAGCAACTTGCCGGGATTATCTTGGATGATGGATCGACACCAAGAACTCCTGTGAAGGAGTAAATGACCAAACTGCGATTGAAGATTTCATTGTAGTACTCCCGATTGGTTTACTAGGTCATCATTTGAAGTGTGACAAGGTCACTGATTTGGGAGAGATGATAGAAACAACGAGCAAGTATGCAGATGCTGACGACAATGCTGAGGGATTACTCAATGCCCTAGATGTTCCACATTCGGCAAAACAACCAAAGCAGGAAGCTCAGAAGCGCAACACCTCGGAAGAAAAGCCGTCACTAGTTGGATAAATTCACCAAATGGATTGAGGTTAAACCCGTCACTAGTTGTGATGGAGCAACAACCATAAGATTTTTCGAGGATGTTATAATCCAGTATGGTTATCCACATAGCATTATCACGGACGACGGGAGTAACTTCTCTATGGGAGAACTTGCCGAATTCTGCAATGAGGAAAATATCCGGCTTGACATTGCATCAGTGGCACATCCATAGGCTAATGGACAAGTCGAAAGAGCAAATGGTTTAATCCTACAAGGCCTAAAACCAAGACTCGAAGCACCACTACGACGTGCTACGGGGGCTTGGGCAGAGGAACTACCTTCTGTAATATGGAGCTTGAGAACAACTCCGAACAGGTCAACCGGATACACACCTTTCTTCTTGGTCTATGGTGTTGAAGTAGTTCTTCCTAGTGATTTAATTCACACTTCTCCTAGAGTGACCGCGTATATCGAAGAGGATGCTGAAATTTCTCGACAAAATGATCTCGACTTAGTCGAAGAAGTTCGCGTCGTTGCTAAGATGAGATCAACAACCTATCAGCAAAAGTTACGCAAGTATCATAGCCAGAGAGTCAGAAACCGATCTTTCAATAAAGGCGATTTGGTTCTCCGGCTTGTGCAGCAAAGAAAGCACAAACTTTCCTCGGTATGGGAAGGGCCATTTTTAGTTAGTCGATTATTGCACAATGGTTCATACTACCTAACTGATATGCGGCCAGTCAAAGAAAGACCTGCTACTAAGAAGAGAAAGAGAGCTGGAGGCAGTACAAATCCGGATGAATTAGACAGACCATGGAATATTGCTCAGCTACGTCCCTTTTATTCTTAGTTTATCCTTCTTTGTAATCATATATGTGTACATGTTCAAAAAGAAATAAAGTATTGGTTACCTCAAATTTTTTCTGAGATGATTTTTACCATCTTATTTCCGAATGACCATGTCACAGTCAAAAATTCCAGAATACTTGAAATTACTTTATGCTCATGTTTGTTATGGTTTAGATTTCCGATTCTAAAATTGCTACCTTCGGGTATTAAATTAAATTGTATAGTCTGTGCTTTGGTTATTTTTCTGATTACCGGATGCAGGCATTTTCCTAGTAGTGAATTGTTGGTACCGGAAGCCGGCTTTGTTTCCGAGTTTAAACTGGTTTAGCAATTCAGCTCCGTTGCTCGTCAAAGTTTCCGTGCTAAAGGTTGGCTGGCTCACGAAAGGGATGAGGCGGAAAGCCAAATAAACGATAAGTGCAGACAAAAAACACAAGTGCTTATGCAAACATTTCAGGCATGCAAACGTTTAAACCAAAAGTGCTGAATAGATAAAATAAAACTTGGCACTAGCAAAAGTTTCATACTACTTATTTACAGATCCATATTTTTTTCATAATAACAAATTGTTTTCCTAATGCTCTATGATGCAGGACAAGAGGTAGGAGTTGCTGGCTCAATGGATACATCGCCTTGATAACGTTCTGAGATGTTCAAATCCGATACGGTTTGTTCATCGTCGGAAACTTATGCTGTCTCTTCGGTAGGCGGAGGTGGCGTGTCCACGTGGGTGAAGAAAGGAGTGTCATAGCTGGTTAAGTCAGCTACGTGACACCCATATCCGGCGCAGGAATCCATGATGGCCTTGATGTTTCCATGTTCGTCCACTTTGCAATACCCTCTTGTCCGTCTTCGTCCACTTTGCAATACCCTCTAGTTACTTGCCAGATTTCCATGTTTCCATGGTGGCTCATAACCATGGTAAGAGCATTCTACGCTACGGTCCGCGCGTAGGACATGTTCCAGTCTTGGACAAGATGTGTCATCTCCTTGGACTTGTCCTGCACCTAAAAGCTGGACATGCTATGCATATCCGAAACCTTGAGAGCTTCACCCTTGAGTAGCAGAATAGATCTAGATTACAAAGCTCATGATCTCAATAAGATCATGCATAGAGAGACATGAACACATAGCTACTTGTAGATCCCTTAGCCTCAAGAGAGAACTACTCCCTCCTCATTATGGGAGTCAACAACGACGATGTAGATGGCGGTGGAGTCAATGGAGATGGATCAGGGGGCACTTCCCCGTCCTAGTAGGTTGCTGTAACAGAGACTTCTGTCCCCCGAATATCCTCTTCGGTGGCGGCGGCGCTGCAGAACTTTTCATGGAATTCTCATCTTCGCCTTAGGGTTTTCGTCTCGGGAGGAATATATAGGCGAAGGGGCAAGGTCAGTGGAGGCCTGAGGGGCCCACACCCCCTGGTGTCGCGCCTAGGGGGTACCCGCACCACCATATGGTGTGGCTAGCACCTGGCCCTCCTCCGTCTACGCTTTGGGCTCCATATCGTGTCGGGAAAAGTAGGAGCTTCGGAATTTGTTTCGTTCAATTCCGAGAATATTTCTTTTCTGGCTTTTCTGAAACCAAAAACAGCAGAAAACAGGCAACTGGGACTACGGCATCTTGTTAATAGGTTAGTTCTAGAAAATTTATAAAAATACCTCAAAGTGTAAACAAAACATAAGAAAGTTCATATAAAACAAGCATGGAGCATCAAAAATTATAGATACGTTTACGACATATCAAGCATCCCCAAGCTTAACTCTTGCTCCTCCTTTAGTAGGTAAGTGATAAAAAGAACAATTTTGAGGTGACATGCACCATCACAATCTTGATCAAGATATTTGTAAAGCATTGATAGCTGGGATCAAATTACTCTTAAACGTAAGCATGAAAGATAGAGTTCTAACAATAAGACATAGCAACTATGTTGTAACATGAAAATGTACAAACAAAAGATCATGAATAACAATGCATTGAAAGACGTTTGTTTTTTTGTTTGTCTCACATATAGAAAACATAATAAAAGTGGTATTCAGCTTATCCCTAATGGTATAGCAAAACATAAATGCATAGGACACCTTCAAAGTTCATAAGGGTGACTAGATATAAATCATTTAAGAGCAAGCAATATCAAAGTTATGAATCAATCAACATGTTTTGGGACAATGCACATTAAACTAAGAATAACCACTATGCTCTATCAATTGGTCCATAAAGATAGAAAATGGAGGCTCAACCTAAAAGTAAAAACAAAGGCCGAATTAAAAAGATTCTAGGCTAACTCGGGGCGGATGCCCTATTTGACATGGCTTATATTCCATGGGCTTACTCCTAAATTGAATGGGATATGGCCAGTGGCCACAAGAGCACGAAAATGCCGAATTAGAAGGTATTGGGCTATGCCTGGGGCTGATAGGCTAATTTCATGGGCTATGCTTGGGCCTGCTGGGTCCGACATGTCAGCTTCTCTGTAAGTGCAACGTGTGTATGATGGACTTTTTTTTCCGGTCGGGTTTGCTGTTTTTACCGTGGCAGCCATGTATGGGCTTACTGCTGGGGCCCTTATGCCAGCCTCTCTGGCATGTTCTGCCTTGTGGGTCCCCAATGCAGCCTTGTATGTTCTGTTTGGTAGGTCCCCGATGCGAGCCTCTCTATACAAGTATTTAAACTTTTTTTTTGAACCCACCCTCAAAACAAACTCGTGGGACGCTGCATGTTGGTGGGTCCGTGATGTCATCCACTCCGTAATGCGATATTGCTAGGAGAAAAAAATGTAAACCCAATACACACACAGGCGATTCGAACAAAAGACCGAATAAAAATGTTCTGGGCTAAAGAGGGGCCGAATGAGCTACTATATTTCTTCTACTAGTTAATAAAAATTGCATTGTGATGTGCTTGGACTTATTCGAAACAAAGACCTCGGAGAGGGAGGGGGAAAAGCGATAATTCTTTTTGGCAGCTATTCATGTCAAAATTTAGCAGTACAAAATAAGGTAGAAAAGTTATTAATAGATTCAAGTTCATATTCAGGAGCACTTGACCAATTCAACAACATTTCAAAAGTGACCAATGCAGTAATACAAACAATGAAATACAATAGCAGTACCGAGACAATCATGTCTTCTTTCAGCTCTAAAAACCTCGTCGTGCGATAAATTTGTCCTTTTCACCAAACACACTTGACCAATGGAGCAAGCAAAACTGACGATCAAGTCTGCTTTGAGTACCTTCTTCTCACATAAATGCCTGTGTGACCCCTGTATACAACCCAAAATGCCCAAGTCTCATCTAGATTGTGACACGGCCATGTTTCAAAACAAAAATAAGACTATCTACTGCCCTTGATTTAAACCTGTACTAGTACATCAATATTAGTTCCACAAAATTCTTTAGTAATAGAAACGATAGAACATTTGAGATATTCAATATCTTTCCTGCTTGAAATTCAATAGCAGTATAGAGAGAATCAGTTCTTGTTCCAGCT
This sequence comes from Avena eriantha, assembly GCA_910589775.1. NCBI lineage: Eukaryota > Viridiplantae > Streptophyta > Magnoliopsida > Poales > Poaceae > Avena > Avena eriantha. Next base: position 492,236,728 of record OU342742.1, read on the forward strand.
AAAAAAAGCTTGGTACATGATTGCTCAGTGTATGGTGCCAGAAAAATGCTGGTGCGGTGTTGATGTAGAGCTCGTTGGGAAACCCCAAGAGGAAGGTATGATGAGCACAGCATCAAGTTTCCCTCAGTTATGAAACCAAGGTTTAATCGAACCAGTAGGAGTAAGGAAACACCCCAAAGGTGTTGCTAGCTGAGCCTTCGCAGGGCGCACTACCGGTGCTAGTAGCAACGTGGAGACCTGCACAACACAACCACAGAACTCTGTCCCCAACGTGCGATGAGGTTGTCAATCTCACCGTGTTTTGCTGAAAACAAAGGATAAACATATCGAATGGAAGGAAGTAATAGTTTGCAGAAAGTAAACACAAAGCAGTAAACAGTTTGTAGATTGTATGTAAAGAAAAGGACCGGGATCCATAGTTCACTAGAGGTGGCTCTCCTTAGATAGATAGCATGCTGGGTGAACAAATTATAGCGGGGCAATTGACAAACATCGAGAAAGAAATACATGCATATACTAATCATCTTGACTCCTTTGGAACTTGATTGGGCATTACAACATTATACATAGACCACCATCCAACTGCATCTATGACTAATAATCCACCTTCAGGTTATCATCCGAACCCCCTCCAGTATTAAGTTGCAAGCAACAGATTATTTCTTTACGAACTTCGTGTAAAGTAAACAATACGATTGTTCTATGAACAAAGGATTGTTGTTTTCTCCATAGTAGCAACAGCACATCTAGTACCTTAGAGATTTCTGTCACTTCCCCAGATTACCAAAGGCATGAACCCACTATCGAGCATAAGTACTAACTCTTGGAGTTGCTAGCATCTACTTGGCCAAGATAGCTACTAACAACGGAAAGCATGCAAGATCACAAATAACAAAGACATGATAGAATCAATAATAAATCTGAAATAGCATCTCAATATCGATCGGATCCCCGCAAACACAACATGCAAAATTATAAATAGATGATCTTGATCATGAACGGAGCTCACAAGATCTAGACATGAAAGCACAAAGGAGGAGAACCAGCCATCTAGCTACTACATGGATCCGTAGTCCAAGGATGAACTACTCACGTGTCACACCGGAGGCTTGCATGGTGATGAAGAAGGCCGCCAGGGTGAATTCCCCTCTCCGGCAGGGTGCTGGGAAGAGCTTCAGATCCCTCCCGATCTAGGGATGGAGATGACGGTGGCTAGAGAGTCTTTCGTGGATTTTGATCGGGTACTTAGGGTTTTTGTCCCGAGGGCATCTTATAGGCGAAAGGGGAGGCCGAGGGGGTGCCAGGGCTGGCCAGACCACCCCCTGGCGCGGGCCAGGTTGGGCCGTGTGGCCAGGTGGTGTGGTGGCCCCTTGGCACCTCTCCGTCTCGTATTCTGGCATCTGACGACTTCCGGAAAAATAGGCACTTTGGCTTTTGTCCCATCCAATTCTGAGAATATTCATTTTCTGACTTTCCTGGAACCAAAAACAGCAGAAAACAGGCAGCTGGCACTGTGGCTCTTGTTAATAGGTTATTCCAATAAATCATATGAAAAGTACTCCAAAGTGTGGAAAAAACACAAGAAAGTGGATAAAACCAAGCATGGAACATCAAAAATTATAGATACATTTGCAATGTATCAGTACACGATCAGTTTGACCTGTTCTCCAAAGACACTTGATCATCCGAGCAAGCAAAACTGATGATCAAGCCTGCTTCTGTGTGAATACCTCCTCCTTACGTTAATGCCTGTGTGACCACCCATATGCAACCCAAACTTCCCAAGACTCATGTAGATAATTGTGACAATGCTAAGTTTCAAAAGAAAAACAAGACAATCTGATGCACTTCATCTAAACAAGTACCAGTACATCATAGTTCATTCTACAAAATATTGTACTAATAGTAACGAAAGAGCATTTAACAGATTCAGTATCATTTGAAAGATCTAGTAGTACAAAATAAGACCATGAAAATATCAGACAGATTCCCGGTTCATAGTCAACTGAACTTGATAGAGTCAGCACAACATTCAAAGTGACAGTTTGGCAGTACACATACATTGACCAAAAGAATTGACAGATTCAGCAATGCGGACATTGAAATTCAATATATGTAGCAAGGCCTGATTCAAAAGGAAAGCGAGACCATATTCTGCACTCGGCCGTTCGATCTGAAAAAGTACCGAACAAAACTTTTGACAGGTTCAGTAGCATTTAAAAGATTCAGAAGTGCATAATAAGAAGCAAAAATATCAACATATTCCCAGTTCACATTCATGGACACTTGAAAATATTCAGCAGCATTTCAAAGTGACAGATACAGTTTGCCCTTTTCTATTAACACACATCATTGGAAGAAACAAAATTGACGATCAAGTCTGCTTTTTTGTGCATGCCTCCTTCTCACATCAATGCCTGTGTGTGACCTCCATAGGCTAGTCAAAATGCCCAAAGCCTCGCCCAAATTATGAGTTTATGATAAGGCCAAGTTACAAAAGAAAAGCAAGACCATCTACTGCACTTGATCTAAACTGAGTTATCCTATTACATAGTACTATGATTACTTACGGTAGTTTGGTTCCAATCGTGGGCATTGGTGAAGCTCGGGATGAACCATAATGGAGTCTCCGGAGATTTCCATGCAACGTTGGTTGAGAAACCAATAGCTGATTCTTCGGTATTTAGACTGAAGCAACATATTTTAGGAAATGGCATATATCAAAGTCCTAGTGCATGGTGGGAGGTGTAGACACAGTTGTTTCTCTTCAAATATCCTGGGGCAAGATCTGCACTGCCTACCGCTATGTTAATCGGGTAGTTCAATCCAAGGAAAAGGGAATATGCTCCCAGGTCAGCAATCGCTATCCATGGCTTAGGTGGATACAAGTAAGTAGTGTCCTTTGAGTACACCTTGCATCCAAACCCAGTAGCATAGGTGCCACATGTGTGACCGCAACGATCAACACTATGATCAGCAAGATGATTTCAATGACCATAATAAGTACCGCCATAAAACTCCTCATCAGTAACACCATCAGTATGGATAAGAAGAAGGAGAGATTCATCTGCAGATATTGCTAAGAACCATAAACCAGGTTCGTGCTCGTCATCATCTATGGCATCAAGATTGCCCTCCTTGAGATGCACGCCAAGTGGTGACAGAAGCAGAATAGGACCTTGAAAAAGAAATGACGGCCAAATCATCCAACACTAGTTTACATCCATTAAAACTGAAGCTAGTGTCTAGAACAGGAGTGGATCAAACTTACCAAAATACATATGATTCTAGTCATAAACACTGCTACTCTCAGTGGCTACAAACACCAGAGACTTGTGGATAAGTGCATCGTTGTATCTAAAATAGCACTGGAATAGGTTCTCAAGAACTTTCCATGCATACTCATCGCCATCAAGAGTAGCGACTGAGTTGTCGAAGATAGCGATAAGAGAGAAATCTAAATAATCCGCCGCAGCTATGGGAGCTCAGCAAATAGCAATCTTCCATAGGAGAATAGGGCGATCATTATGCATGAATGTAAACAGATCATTGGTGGGTACAAACTCATTCACTTGTCGGAGAGGAATGCATTGATGAGTGTACACATTGATAAGCTCCCACTTGCACTCAGACCCAACAGTGGCGATCCAATCTCCATTGGCACGTACCCACTGCTTACCCATACAATTCAGGAACATAGCGTCGGAGTAGAACCTGTCCAGCGGTCTCATCTTGCATGTCATGCCCTTGCCCTCGAAGTACTCGTTGCATTCCCATGGTTTCTTAGTAGGGTGAGAATGAAGAACACAGGGGAGGCCAAATAGCTGAGGAACATGTAAAGTTGCACTATATTTTTCCGAGCCAAGAAGATGTTTGGATGAACCGGCGAGGCTCATGGCGGTGATGAATTCGCATCTGGATATGAGTTCTTCAAGCGGGCCTGCGGTAAAAACATCCTAGAATAGCTCAGAATCATTACTGTCCTTGCTCGGTGCTGTCATCACAAGGGAGCTAATGGAATTTGGGACGGTGACTTGATTTGGTTTTCTGGAAAAGAGGGAAGATCGATGGAGGCAGGAGGGACAAGGAGAAGAACAAACACACTCATACTGTGCGGTCAACAGGATTGGAAAGCGGCATTGTGGAGGGGAAGAATGGTGGCACTTGGCGTAGAGGTAGGGTAATGGGGAACTAGGGATAGAGTGTATAGGCGAGGTTGAATAAAATGGAAACAGACGCATGTTCCTCTTCTCTAGTTCCCTTCAGAATAGTACTACTGCCCCCGTTCCTTCCACAATAAATATTTCTTGTAAAATGAAAATGTAGTTCTACTGAGTACTCGAATGTAGGCGTAGTTGTAGGAGTAGCGATCCACCTGTAATAATAATTTCTCCTGTTCTCAAGCTCTTTTGTGATACTAGTTTCCAAAAAAAACTCGTGTGTAATTTATGGTAAAATTAATGGCCATTCCAATTTATAAGAAATATTTCCATATATACGGATAGAAACAAAATATGCGGTGTGATTCCAATGTGTTTTATTTGTACTAATACTTGCTTCACAAAACAACACATTTTTTTGCACCTAGGAATTTAATATGCTATTTTTTGGACATAAAGAATCCAACCATACACTAGAAACAATGTTTACCATTCCACGATGAACCTATCTACAAAATATGGGCACATTATCATACACTACAAAATATATATGGAATTTTTCTTCAGTCATATTGTTTGAAACACAAGAATGTTAATACATATATTAGGCCATATTGCGAAACATGTTTTTTGAAAGGCTGCTAGAAAAATTGTCCTTGTTTTAAAAACAATCAAACAAATAATGAGTACTAATAACAAAAGAATTCACATGACGTTCTCGTGCATGTACTACTTTCCATGAAGATAAACATGAGTTTTGACAACTGTTTAAAGATAAACTTGAGTATGAACATTCTTGGATTTCAAGACGAATGACCAACTTCAAGGCCATATCTACATCATACTTTATGCCGCTGGTCCCGTATCCAAGAATTTGCATGGCGGAAAATTTGGCCATATTTCGAAAGCAATCAAAGAAGAAGTAGTATGAAGAGTAGGTCCCGAACCCAATTGTTTTCTTTGCTAAATTTTATGGTCCTTTATGCTAAATGTATGGACCTGGGTGTAATTATACCTTTTGTAGGTCCTTGATGTAAAATATACTCCCACCATGCGTGTAAAATTCTAACCACAAAGTGTAAGTGGTGAAACTTAGACGATTCTAAGGTTACTTGTGTTGGAAATATGCCCTAGAGACAAATAGTAGTAAGGACTATTATCATATTTCATATAGTTTATGATTAAGTTTTATATCATGCTATAACTGTATTGAGTGGAAACATCAATACACATGTGATATACAACAACCAGGGGTTCCCAGTGAAACTCTAGTCACTAGTTCATTGGTCAACAGATGATCATGTTTCCTGATCATGTGGCATTTATGCCAGTTGGAAATGAGGTCATCTCATTCTGAGAATGAGATGATGAACCAATACCCAACCTAAACATCATGACCCGATCATGTCACGAAGTTCATGTTACGATGATTAGAAATGGATCCTCGTAGACTATTCCTTAGACCGTGAGGCTATATCAATCACTGTCTCCTGAGAGTGCTTATATAGCATCAAACGCCATCTCGTAATACGGTGGTTATAAAGGTGTGTTCAGGTAATCAGAAGAAATCGTAGAGGCAATATATGTCAAGAGCGGGATTTGTTCGTCCATGTGACGAGAAGATACTCAAGGGCCCACTCGGAGAAGTTATATCCAATAGCTGCGCAATGTGTGATTTGATCACGGGGATATCACTTGTCAGAACGAGTCAAGTAGCATTGTTCGGTAACGAGATTGAACACGACATGGTGATGTCATTGATCAAATCTCAGGCAATGCAAGTATCGAGTGACAAAGGGAATAAGACACGACTGTCTCGGTTCAAACGCCGAAAGATCTTCGTGGAACGCATAGGGATCACATGGCCATCTAGGTCCCTCTGTCGATCATTGGTGCGGGAGTGTCTCGACCATGTCAGGAGTGTTCCCAAACCGTGGGGTATCACACTTAAGCGCTTGATGATGATTAGAGAGTGTTTATAGGATCGGTGGAATCGCCGAAGAATAGTAGAGAGAAAACCGGAAGGGTTTCTGTAAGTCCAGAGGATATCCGGAGTGGAGGTGGAAGGTGTTCCATGGCCACGGAGGTTTAATAATGTGTGAATGACTGTTAAATGTTGTTTTAATCATTTATTCATAATTATTTAATAAAGAGAAAATCAATTAAAATGGTCAAAGGCTTAATGGGCCAATTTCCGGAGGGAGAGGGCCCATTAGGGAAAGGAGAGAGGGAGAAGGAAGCCAAGGGGGTGACTGGCTAGGCCTAGCCCCCCGTGCGCGGCCCACTAGGTGGCCGGCGTCCTCCCCTCCCCCCTCCCCTCCTTTAGTCCCACCCCGGAACTTTGAGGGAGGTAGTACCTCCCCTTCCCCTATATATAGTGGGGGTATTTGGCCAAATTAAACACACCAATAATCAATAAAGGTCTTCTCACTTTTGGGAGGACCTCTAGTTGATATTTTCTCTCTTCCCCTCTCTCTCGTGACCGTGGTCCCAAGTCTGGACTACGCGACCGAGAGACATCTTCACCGCGGAGCACCGTCGCGCTGTGGGATTCGAATTCGGGAGCTCTACTTCCGCAACTGCTGCTGGATCAGGGAAGCGGGAGTCATCGTCAGGCACCGGACATGTGTAACTCCCCGCGAGGTGTCGCACTTGAGGCAGTCAAGTCGTTGGAGCCAAGGAGCGCAAGGACTTTATCACGACCTTGAGGTCGGCTTTGGCTCGTCTACATCAACCACGCTCTCCTGAGCGTTGACAACGATTTTTGGTCTTCGAGGGTAAGTTTGCAAAAAGTCCCTCCCGTTACTATATTACTAATAGATAGGTCCTGGCAGCTTCAGGGGTTCAAGGGCATAGGATAAAATTTATTGTTTTCGTACGTGAAACCCCTACAGTGGTATCAGAGCTAGATCTATGCATAGTAATCCTGGTATGGGTAGAACACACAAGATGTAGCGTGTGGGCGTTGATCTTTTAGTTGTTACCCTCCCACGTGTACTTGTGTATACCGCAGTAATGCTTGATGAAGCGCCCCCAACCGACTTTACGCATTCATTCGCGAGACTGGTCCACGCTTGACATACGGCTTGTACCTTATAAGGTGGCTTAGGGGGTGTCTGTCTCCCTCGCATTAGTTCGTATACCATTTGCAACGGAGGGCCCTAAAAGGGGTGTAGTAGAGACAACTACTTGATCAGCGTTGTGCTGAAAGTTCATAGGTAAGAACTGTTCTTGTGCGAAAGCCCATTCAGCCACGTAAAAATGCAAAGATAAAGTAGAGGCGTCTAACTTTGTTTTGCAGGGGGGCGTTGCTTTGTGATATGGTTGTTGCAAAGGTAAAGTGATTACCTTTTGTTACATCGTAGTAGATAGTCATGGAGGTGACGAACTACCACGCCAGAAAGACATCAGTACCCTGGTCTCTACGGCGCCGGAACCCTGGCGCCAGAACCCGGTGACGGCGGATGGAGATCACGACGTGAAGGACCATATCACATAGCATTTACATTCAATGTTATTGTTTGTATGTCTTATTGTGTGCTAGTATTAGATACTCGACGGTAGCCTAATAAGATGATCCCTGTTAAAATGACCAACGATTGTGTTCCCCCTTTGTGTGCACCACCAAGAAAGTTCTTCGGTATGAGGCGATCCAGGGTTACATTCCTAGGTGTCAGACATATCTATGTTCGCATACAGTGGGTGTAAGCCATGTTGCACAGCGAATACACTAAGGTTGAGTTGGCGAGCCTAGCATGTGCAGACATGGTCTCAGAACATGGATGGTCGAAAGATCAAGCACGAGTCGCATGAATGATGTGACCGACGTTTAGCGTCCACCCTTGAACCCACATTGGTGGCCGTGACGATCGGGGGAGATGTGGCTGATAGGGGTCGTGTTATCACTAGGAACCCTTTTGGGGATAGGTGTTTCTGAGTGGTGTTATTATTAACTCATTTAATTATAAACTTAGTCTAAATTCCTTTTGCAATTATAAATGTAGATGGCTCCTTTCGGGTTGATGGTTGATTAGTTAGAAGGAGAGAAGCTTAGATTAGATGGATCAAATTTCTCAATATGGGTTGCACGTCTCCACGTTCTCCTTAGCTAGAACGACGTGGTCGATTACATACTCGACGGGATGGATTTGGATCTACCCACTGACCTAGAGACCTCAGAGGAGTGGAAAGACCACTATCTCCATTGTGAGATGGCCTCCTTCATTTCAGTTACCATGCGTTTCAGAATGGTGGATGAGCTGTGGCCTTTCGTGGGTGATGTCGACCCTCGTTCGGTGATGCTACAGCTTAGGACACATTTCGTGGAACAAGTACACATATGGGAGCATGAGCTAATGGGAGAATTCCTCTCCATTAAGATGGAGGAGAACTCATCAATGGACGACCACTTGGAGCGCATTCATGATGTGTACATGAGGCCTGCATACTTCCTGGATAGTTGGATGACGGGCTCTTTCGCAAACGGTGTTGTGCTGCGGTCGCTGCCACCAAGATACCAAGAACAAGTCAGGACTTGCGTAATGAGGGGCGAAACAATGGAGCTCCACCGGTTCGTGACACATCTCAGGATTGTGTTGGTTGAACCAGATGTCGCCCAGGTCATCAATGACAAAGGTATATATTTGATATACAGTTTTATAAATGTTATAATCTTGCAAACACATTTGCAGTGTTAAGTATATCTGATACTTGTTCTGTTTTGCTGAAAACAGGTCCTTCTGCATGAGAGGTGCTTGCTGGAGAGGAGGTGACGTTGCGTGTTCATGGCGAGCATGATGATGATGGCCAACGACACTCTCCCTCGACATTTATCATATAGGATGATTATTGCAATCAAGAGATTGTGAACTTCTTTAGAGTGTCTCACATTTAGTGTGTTCCACTTTTATGAATGATTTCTATTCGTGTTCATATCTTCTTTGATTATGTGTGAATTATCCTTGTTGTTTGAAACTAATTGATGATGCATGAACATTTGTAAAACATTAAAATGCCTTGCTTAAAATACCCAACTTAAATGATATTTCATTAATGAATGAAAACTATTGTTTAAAGTCAAAGTTATGTGATAATATGTGAAAGTCATTCGATTTCTTATCACATATAAATCATGCCAAAATTCGGCAAAATAACTTGAACACCGTGTATTACTTGAATACAAAGTGTTTAATGAATTGTTAAAAGTAAATACATATTCGATGTATTGTGTTTTAATAAAAATGGTAATTATCATTAAATGATTGTTTAAATGTGTAAAGAAGTTTACCATAGGAAACATGAATATGAAATTATTTGATATGATCAAAATGTTTCATCAACAAAGGGTATAAAGATAAAAGAGAATCCAATTACTATGATTTGATCAATAGTAATGAAATTCGAATTTATAAGAATGCCATAGAAGTAATTGTGAAATGGAAAGCGTTTTGAAACGTCAAAATGCAAATCATCACAATGTGATATTAGATATCAAAGGGGGTGAATCGGAGGCACCAAATAAATCATTGTACTGTAGATGTAGAGACCATTAGTTATAAATAGTTAGCACTCAATTAGAATTTATAGTGAACCATTTGAATTTGTGAAAGTTTTGGGGTTATTCGATATAACCAAAACAATAGCGAATAAGTCCTTGTAGAGTATTCATTGGAATCTTTGAATACAATAATCCATGGCTAAAACCAAAAGAACAACAAGATTCGTATTGCTTGGATTTTGGTACATTCTTGAGAAAGCTCACTTTGAGTGACGTTTCTGAATTATGGGGCATATGGAAAATAGTGTAAAACATGATGAGGATTCAAAACCCTACGTCAGAATGTTGAGAAGCACAACAGACAATGTTCTTGAACGACTCTCTTCACAGAAGGAAAGAATCAATGATATTGATCATTGTGTTTTCTCCCGTGGCGTTTTTCACTACATGAAGTAGGATTCAAAATGTAATCCATATCTTGTATGGAGACATTTGAGAATCATTTGTCATGATTACTTCAATATGACATACCTACGAACTACAAAGGAAATAATGGTAAACTAGAATAATGAGAAATACTAAAAGCAAAATTCACCTGGGATTAGAAAGCAATTCATTGCTGAATCTCACAAGTAAAAGGGGTTACATGGAATTTTCCCAAATGGCTTCAAAGCCATAATGGAAAAGGGGGTGAATGACAAAAGCATAATTTGTCAAGTATTGGACAAATTCAAATCAATTAGATTCAAGTGTGTTGAATGTCTAGAGGATTCAAAACTAGTAAAGTACTAGTTTCTCATAGTAAAACTCCAAGTTTGATATTAGATCAAAGGATTTTGAAGTTATTCAAAATAGTGAGTGGATATCCAATTTGCATGAAATTGAGTGGGAGCTATGAAAGTCTTCCTAAAAAAATATGTGATTGACATATTTTTGAGTGGGAGCTTATGGGAGTAATTCTTAAGTACGTTAAGAATGAATGCACAAATACTTATAAATAATGATTTATAAGATGTAGAAGTTGATAATAGGTGTATTATGATATTGTGTAGTATTCCTTAAAGGATTCTGAAAGGGGTTTCAGAATAGAAGTTAATTAAGGAATCGGTCCTTAATAACTCAAATTAGGAATAGTATTAAGTTTGACATCAATGGTTGAAAGAAAGAAAATGATGATCGTCATCCACTATGTTAAGACATAGGTTCTGTCCTAGTAAACCATTATGATAACTTAGCATAATATGTGATCCAATTAAGGAACGTTTGAAAGTGACTAAGTCCGAATCACAGAATGTTGAGCTAAGTTTGTCTGCAGTATCTAATAGAGAACTGTAGACATGTCTTCCATATCCATAAAGGATGACATATCTTAAAACATAAAGGGTTATGTTATAAGGGAATATGTTGGAAACTCCCGTAATACCAATTAAAGTCAAGTAGGAAGCGAGGTGAACAAAACATCGAAAGTTGCACAAAGTGCACTGGTGTTTCGATGAATGCATTTATAATAATAGATAAGGGTACCATCTAAAGAGTTGTATAATGTTATGGTTGGGCTAGTTCGCTTTTAACGTAGAACGATGTGTCCCATGGCACAGTGCCCATGAGAAAGCCCTCGAGGTTGATCTAACGTCACTATAGGCTCTTGGAATGAGGCCTTGTTCTGCTGCCATAACGATGATGCATACACACATAAGCTATCATGTGATGATAAAGTATTAATGTCAACCAAGGTGACATTAGTAAGTTGTAAAGGATTTGGGATTGTAAAGTACTGACCCAAGACTCAACCTCTTCCATGAGCAAGCATGTTCAGGGTACCGGATATATGGTGTCAATGATTGAGAACAAATGCAGCTAGTGTATTTGTACTCTAGTGCAAGTGGGAGACTGTTGGAAATATGCCCTAGAGACAAATAGTAGTAAGGACTATTATCATATTTCATATAGTTTATGCTTAAGTTTTATATCATGCTATAACTGTATTGAGTGGAAACATCAATACACGTGTGATATACAAACAACCACGGGTTCCCAGTGAAACTCTAGTCACTGGTTCATTGGTCAACAGATGATCATGTTTCCTGATCATGTGGCATTTATGCCAGTTGGAAATGAGGTCATCTCATTCTGAGAATGAGATGATGAACCAATACCCAACCTAAACATCGTGACCCGATCATGTCACGAAGTTCAAGTTACGATGATTAGAAATGGATCCTCGTAGACTATTCCTTAGACCGTGAGGCTATATCAATCACTGTCTCCTGAGAGTGCTTAGATAGCATCAAACACCATTTGGTAATACGGTGGTTATAAAGGTGTGTTCAGGTTCTCGGAGGAAACCGTAGAGGCAATATATGTCAAGAGCGGGATTTGTCCGTCCATGTGATGGGAAGATACTCAAGGGCCCACTCGGGGAAGTTATATCCAATAGCTGAGCAGCGTGTGATTTGATCATGGGGATATCACTTGTCGGAACGAGTCAAGAAGCATTGTTCGGTAACGAGATTGAAAACGACATGGTGATGTCATTGATCAGATCTCGGGCAATGCAAGTATCGAGTGACAAAGGGAATAAGACACGACTGTACCGGTTCAAACGACGAAAGATCTCCGTGGAACACATATGGGTCACATGGCCATCCAGGTCCCTCTGTCGATCATTGGTGCGGGAGTGTCCCGACCATGTCTGGAGTGTTCCCAAACCGTGGGGTATGACGCTTAAGGGCTTGATGATGCTTAGAGAGTGTTTATATGATCGGTGGAATCGTCAAACAATAGTAGAGAGAAAACCGGAAGGGTTTCCGTAAGTACATAGGATGTCCGGAGTGGAGGTGGAAGGTGTTCCATGGCCACTGAGGTTGAATAATGTGTGAATCAATGTTAAATGTTGATTTAATCATTTATTCATATTTATTTAATAAAGAGAAAATCAATTAAAATGGTCAAAGGCTTAATGGGCCAATTTCCGGAGGGAGAGGGCCCATTAGGGAAAGGAGAGAGGGAGAAGGGGGCCAAGGGGGTGGCCAGCTGGGCCTAGCCCCCCTGCATGGGGCCCACTAGGTGGCCGGCGGCCTCCCCTCCCCCTCCTCTTCTTTAGTCCCACCTCGTGACTTTGAGGGTGGTAGTACATCCCCTCCCCTATATATAGTGGGGGTATTTGGCCAAATTAAACACACCAATAATCAATAAAGGTCTTCTCACTTTTGGGAGGACCTCCAGTTGATATTTTCTCTCCCCCCCCTCTCTCTCTCATGACCGTGGTCCCAAGTCTGGACTGCGCGAGCGAGAGACATCTTCACCGTGGAGCGCCGTCGCGCTGCGGGATTCGGATCCGGGAGCTCTACTTCCGCAACTGCTACTGGATCGAGGAAGCGGGAGTCATCGTCAATCACCGGACATGTGTAACTCCCCGCGAGGTGTCGCACTTGAGGCACTCAAGTCGTTGGAGCCAAGGAGCGCAAGGACTTCATCACGACCTCGAGGTCGGCTTCGGCTCATCTACATCAACCACGCTCTCCTCAGCGTTGACAATGCTTTTCGGTCTCCGAGCGTAATTTTGCAAAAATACCCTCCCGTTACTGTATTAGTAATAGATAGGTCATAGCAGCTTCAGGGATTCAGGGGCGTAGGATAAAATTTATTGTTTTCATACGCGAAACCCCTACAACTTGTCAACGAGTGTGACCATTATTTGTTTTCAAGCCGAAAGACCAAGGTCAAGGCCATATCAACATCATACTTTATGGTGATGATCCCATATGAGAGAATTTGCATGGCGACAGATTTTGGCCATATTTTGAAAACAATCAAAGAGGAAGTAGTATGAAGAGTAGGGCCCGATCATCTGCTCTCTCGAGAAGGAGCCGAACCTAACTTTTTCTTTGCTCAATTTTAGGGTCCTTTGTGCTAAATGTATAGACCTCAATGTAATTTTCCCTTTTTAGGTCCTTGATGTAGAATGTACTCCCACCGACTGTGTAAAATGCTAACCTAAAAGTAAGTGGTGAAATTTAAATGAATTTAATCTTAGTTGTCAATGAGTATGAACTTTCTTGGATTTCAAGGCGAACAACCACAAGGTCAAGGCCATATCTCTACACCATACTATATGCTGATGATCCCATATCCCAGAATTTGCCTTGTGACAGATTTGGCCATATTTTGAAAACAATCAAAGAATAAGTAGTATGAAACATATGGCTCGATCAACGGCTCTCTCGAGAAGGAGACGAACCTGACTATTTCCTTCCTTAATTTTAGGGGGGTTTGTGCTAAATGTATGGACCTCGATGTAATTTTCGCATTTTTAGGTCGTTGGTGTAAAATGTACTTACAACGCTTGTGTAAAATTGTAACCTAAAAGCATAAGTGGTGAAATTTAGAAGATTCTAAGCTTACTTGTCAACGAGTATGACCATTATTGGTTTCAAGCCGAATGACCAAGGTCAAGGCCATATCAACATCATACTTTATGGTGATGATCCCATATGATATAATTTGCATGGTGACAAATTTGGCCATATTTTGAAAAAATCAAAGAGGAAGTAGTATGAAGAGTAGGGCCCGATCATCTGCTCTGTCGAGGAGCCTAACCCGACTATTTTATTTGCTAAATTTTATGGTCCTTTATGCTAAATGTATGGACCTCGGTGTAATTTTACCTTTTTTAGGTCCTTGATGTAAAATATACTCCCACCATGCGTGTAAAGTTCTAACCAGTAAGTGTAAGTGCTAAAATTTAGACGATTTTAAGCTTACTTGTCAACGAGTATGACCATTATTGGATTTTAAGCCGACCGACCAAGGTCAAGACCATATCAACATCATACTGTATGTTGATGATCCCATATGTGAGAATTTGCATGGTGACAAATTTGACCATATTTTAAAAACAATCGAAGTGGAAGTAGTACATAGAGTTTGGCTCAGATTAGATGATCTCTCGAGAAGGAGCCGATCATAATTTTTTCTTTTTAGGGAGCTATATTAGAAATGTATGGACCTTGATGTAGTTTTTCTTTTTTAGGTCCCTGATGTAAAATGTACTCCGATCATCCATGTAAAAATCTAACCTAAAAGTAAGTGGTGAGACTTAAACGATTCTCGGATTTCAAGCTTAGTTCTCAATGACTATGAACCATTCTGGGATTTCAAGATGAACGACCGAGGTCATGATCCCATATCCAAGAATTTGCATGCCGACAAATTTGGTCATATTTTGAAAACAATCGAATATGAAGTAGTATGAAAGGTATGGCTCAATCAACTACCCTCTCAAGAAGGAGTCGAACCTGACTATTTTCCCTACTTAATTTTATGGTCCCTTGTAATTTTCCCCCTTTTGAGGCCCCTGATGTAAAATGTACTCCGATTGACCGTATAAAATTCTAACCTAAAACTAAGTGGTGAAATCTAAACGAATTTAACCTTAGTTGTAATGAGTATGAACCATTCTTATATTTCTAGACGGACGACAAAGGTCAAGGACATATCTACATCATACTTGATGCTGATGATCCCATATACTTGAATTTGCATGCCGACAAATTTGGCCATATTTTGAAAACAATCAAAGATGAAGTAGTATAAAGAGTATGGCTCGATCATCAACTCTCTTGAGAAAGAGCCAAACCCGACTATTTTCCTTGCTTAATTTTAGGGTCCTTTGTGCTAAATGTATGGATATCGATGTAGTTTCCCCTTTTTAGGTCCTTGTTGTAAAATGTACTCCCACAGACCGTGCAAAATTCTAACCTAAAAGTAATTGGCGAAATTTAAATGAATTTCATCTTATAGGTGTCAACAAGTATGAACATTCTTGGATTTCAAGCCGAACGACCACTAGGTCAAGGCCATATCTCTAGATCATACTTTATTGTGATGATCGAGTATCCAAGAATTTCATGGTGATAGATTTGGCAATATTTTGAAAACAATCGAAGAGGAAGTAGTATGAAGAGTATGGCTCGATCAGCTCCTCTCTCGAGAAGGAGCCAAACCTGACTATTTTCTTTGCTTAATTTTAGGGTCCTTTGTGCTAAATGTATGGACCTCGATATAATTTTCCCCTTTTAGGTCCTTGATGTAGAATGTACTCCCACCGACCGTGTAAAATGCTAACCTCAAAGTAAGTGGTGAAATTTAAACGAATTTAATCTTAGTTGTCAATGAGTTTGAACTTTCTTGGATTTCAAGGCGAACAACCACAAGGTCAAGGCCATATCTCTACATCATACTTTATGCTGATGATCCCATATCCAAGAATATGCCTGGCAACAGATTTGGCCATATTTTTAAAGCAATCGAAGAGGAAGTAGTATGAACAATAGGGCCCGATCATCTACTCTCTCGAGAAGGAGTCGAACCTGACTCTTTTCTTGCTTAATTTTAGGGGGTGGGTTGTGCTAAATGTATGGAACTCGATGTAATTTTTCCATTTTTTAGGTCCTTGGTCTAAAATATACTTCCAATACTCGTGTAAAATGCTAACCTATAAGTGTAAGTGCTGAAATTTAGAGGATTTTAAGCTTACTTGTCAACAAGTATGAACATTCTTGGTTTTCAAGCCGACGACCAAGGTGAAGGCCATATCAACATCATACTTTATTACTATGAACCCATATGAGAGAATTTGCATGGCCACAAATTTGGCCAATTTTGAAAACAATCGAAGAGGAAGTAGTATGAAGAGTTTGGCTCAAATCGCCTGATCTCACGACAAGAGCTGAACAAGAAAATTTTCCTCTTAGGGTGCTTTGTGCTAAATGTATGGACCTCGATGTAATTTTCCGCCTTTTGAGGTCCCTGATGTAAAATGTAGTCCGATCGACCGTTTAAAATTCTAACCTAAAAGTAAGTGGTGAAATTCAAACGAATTTAAGCTTAGTTGTCAACGAGTATGAACCATTCTTGTATTTCTAGACGGACGACCTAGGTCAAGGCCATATCTACCTCATACTTTAGCCTGATGATCCCATATCCAAGAATTTGCATGTCGACAAATTTGGCCATATTTTGAAAACAATCGAAGATGAAGTAGTATGAAGAGTATGGCTCGATCACCTACTCTCTCGAGAAGGAGCCGAACCCGATTGTTTTCCTTGCTTAATTTTAGGGTCCTTTGAGCTAAATGTATGAACCTCGATGTAATTTCCACCGTTTAAAATTCTAACATAAAAGTAAGTGGTGAAATTTAAATGAATTTAATCTTAGTTGTCAGCGAGTATAAACTTTCTTGGATTTCAATCCGAACAACCACACAAGGTCAAGGCCATATCTCTACGTCATACTTCATGGTGATGATCCCATATCCAAGAATTTGCATGGTGACAGATTTGGCCATATTTTGAAAATAATCAAAGAGGAAGTAGTATGAAACAGATAGCTCAATCAGCTGCTCTCTCGAGAAGGAGCTGAACCTGACTGTTTCCTTGCTTAATTTTAGGGGGTTTGTGCTACATGTATGGACCTCGATGTAATTTTCCAATTTTTAGGTCCTTGGTGTAAGATGTACTTCCAACGCCTGTAGCACCCCAGTAAAACCACTACTAGAAAATCGCTTGGTGTTTTGTTTGTGGATCATCATGACCGCATGCTCATGTCATCATGCCACATTGCATTTGAGCATCGTCATGTCATCATGCATATTTTGCAAAACTGTAACATCCCAAAACTCTAATCCAAGGTTATTAAGATCCAAATCATCAATTTTAGAGTTAACAAAAACTTTTCCATTTAAAAATATGAAAGCATTCATATGTGTGTGCATATAAATTAGGAGTTGATTTGAATTGCCATGATTAAGTGATCCATTGATTGTAAAATGATTCTTAGGTGAATTAAACATCATCTAGATCATTCCCAAGCAAATCCCAAAGAAAAACAAATCAAAATGAATAAAATAAACAAATGGTCATTTGTGCCATTTTTATTAACATGCCTACTTTGGCTATTCCTAGAACTCAAAACCTAACAAAAACAAATGTGGATCTTTGCACCCCTTGCTAGTACAAGTAGTGATGCCTACTTTGTTTCAGCCCAAAAACTTTACAACACTAATTTTAAATGGCATTTGAAAATTGAATGTAGTTTATATGAGAAGATCCCACTTATGCAAAAACCCACCAAACCAATTCACCTTGACATTTCCTAGCAACTAGAGACTACCAAGCATAAGATCAGATCACACACCAAAAATCTTTTCAAAATTCGAATTTAAATTTCTTGCGGCCATTTGATCGAACACCTGACAGATAGAAATAAAATGGCCTAACTATTACTGTTACTAATTAAGCCATTGTCCCCCATTGCACCCTATCTACTCTCCCATGTCCCCCCTGAGTCCAACCAGACCCTCACCGGCCTACCCCTAAGCCGTAGCAGAAGTGGAGCGCTGCCACTTTGTGGTCGCCGCCGGCTAGAAGAGGGCAGAGCGCCAGGGACTGTGCCGCGCCAAACGAGCAAGCCCTCTAGCTCCGACCAACCCTACCGCACCTCTCTGTCCACCCCTCGATCACCCACAGCCCCTGGACCACACCCCAGCATTCTATCTGCGAGCTCGCCAGAGCATGATAGCCGCCAGCATGCCACATACTACCCCTCGACCCAATACCGTGCACGCCGCTCCGCCTCAACCCCAGCAACCCGCCAGACATGGTCGTGCGCCGCTGCACGACCCACAGTCGCCGTGCGCTGCGTCGAGCATCGCCTCTATCTCCCAGAGCGCCTGACGCTCCCGACCGCATACCACCGCCCCTAGCCACGCCATAAAGCCGTAGAGCACCGCCAGGAGGCAAGCCAAAATCCGCCTACGCCGCCCATGCCTCCAACAGCATGTATCAACGTCACTGATGAGCTCGCCATCGTGCCGCTCGGTCCCCTCGTCGAGCCTATATAAGGAGCCCTCCTCAGCCCCCATACCACACACCATTCCACGCACCTCTCTCCACTGATCCTTCCCCACCTCTCGTCGGAGCCGCTCGAGCCTTAGTTCACCGGAATTGGACCGGAGGAGCCCGCTGCAGAGGAGGAGACGCTGTCGTTGATTTCGTCCACTGCAGCCCCTACCGCGACCTCGCCTGAGCTCGCTGTCGTCCACAAGTTCGTTTGCCCGCCTCGCCGCAGTAGCTGGACCCCTGGTACGTCCCCGGTAGGCCCCTACTGGCCGTTTAGGGTTCGGTCTCGCGGGCGACGAGTCCCTCGTTGACGACGACTGTGAGCCGTCGATCTCTGTTCTAATCATATGGCCCAGATTCATAGATACCGTTTCGGGTTTTAAGTCTCGCTGACAAGCGGGACCAACCTATCAGCTGCCCTCTGCGCCGCGGAGCACCACTGGGCCGGCCCATTTTCTTTCCCGTGCTATCCCACAAATTCAAATTTAGGTTTTTCCATTTTAGTTTGAACTCACTTCTATCCCTTGGTTTAAAAATCAATTCAAGAAGATCTACTAAACCAAATTGAGTGATTCAAATTTTGTTAGGAAGCTACTGAAAAGATCTATCCAAGCCCGTTGGATTTAATTCCTTTAGAGCTAGATATCTCTCCTAGTAAAAATAACAAAACAGAACATTTGACATATTCAAACATTTTTATAAAATCAACCATGATAGCTTTTGAGTTGATGCCAACTCTCAAAAATCACATTTAACCATACCTATCTGAATATGTAATAATAGTAAGGTTTACGTGCAGTGACTTTGGACTAGTACCAAAATAATGCTATATATGCATTTCTAGTCACTTTAAATCATTAAATATTAAAATTAAACCTAATTAAATTTGATCAAACCTTTAAATCACATTCCCATATGTTAGAATATGTGGTGATGACTTGTGTCCACATGATACCATATTTTATTGGTGAATATTAAATCTTAGTTATTTTTCAATGAGTAGAAATTACTTTTCTTAAATAAAAAGCATGAAGCTAGTTAATAAAACCTTGTGATGCTTGTGATGATATTAGACCATCAAATGTGTGCCTTAGAATGCTAAGTAGACTAGTTAAGTATTGTTTGGTGATTGTGTACTCCGTATGTATTTATAGACGATAGTACCGACCATGCTGTCGAGGAGGAGGTGTTCTACCAAGAAGACGAGGAAGAAATTTCAACCACTTCACCAACCAAGGCAAGATAACACTTGCAAGATATTGTTAGCAAGCTAGAATTAAGTTAGATAACCTAAGAAAAGATGCACTAGGCATGCTTTGGTTATACCACATTGACTATTACCTACCCCAAGTTTTATTTCCAAGCTTTTACTTCCTTTACTTTACCAAAGTCCTTTACTTGTTTTGAAGGTAGCATAAAGAGTATAAAACTTGACCTATCTAGATAACCTTAGATGTAATTCTATGGCATGAGATTAAGATTAGCATCCCACCTTAGTGAACACTCTTAACCTAGTAGCTTAGAGCTAAATCAAAACTTGAGTCACTTTAGATGGGAACACTTGGTGAAAATGAATTGTGAAAACCTTGGAATGATGAGTCATTCTATTGAGATGTTTTGACATGTGTTGAGAAACATAAATGGTTTCTGATGATGAAAATGTTAAGGCATGAGCCTTAGCCCTTTTACAAAAACTGATGGTTGGATTCGAATGCGATACCATTCCAATTTTACCGTACAACCACAATACCGGAATTGGGTAAGGCTTAGCTAGATGTTTATATGCATTAGTATTAGTTCCATCGCGGGAGAGGTTTGAGCTGAGGCTACCTCTCGATGTTTTCCACCTATGCAGTGCCCAAGATGACATATGGTCATGGTTGGGAGGCCATGCTCATAGGAGAGGTGCTTATACTAGGGTGTGTAACGGAAAGGTTATGTTTGATTATCTCCATACTAAGTATGATGATTCAGGGTTATTCCTGACAGATGTATCGAATCTTGTGGTGAAAGTGTACCACCTCTGCAGAGTGTCAAACTATTCGAATAGCCACGTCCATGGTTATGGACAGTTGGAGTGGCCATACTGTTCCGTTGTCAGATGTTTTCAAAATGACTTATGAAATGAATGATGAATCTTGACTTGACCACAATAGGGTTGTGACTATGACACTAGCTTCCCAACTTAAGTGATTCTAGAACTTTATTTTATCTTTCTTTGTTTTTGAACTCAGCTTAGGTTTCAAACTTAACTTTACAAATAAACATAGAGTTAGCATTTCCCACTAGCACTATCTTACTTGTTAGTGGTAGTTTGCGAGTACTTAAAGAGTACTCATGGCTTTTGTCCCTGGCTATTCCTATGGCCAGACAATGAAGGATACTACCAAGATGACAGACATCAGGACGGCTATGATAACTAGGACTATCTGCCTTCATCAGCATTGCCTGTGCCCCTAAAGATGGACCCCACCGCTACGCTTATTATTTATTCTGCTTCTTGTTGTATTAAGACTGGATCATGCGATCCTTTATTCGTGCAAGACCTTATATTGGTTTGTAATGGATGATGTACTGTGATATCCAATCTGTTATGTCTCGCAAAAATGGTAATCCTGGGATTACGATGTATGACATAACAGGCATCTGGGATTAAAAATCCGGGTGTTGAGAAAAACTATTTTCAAAAAGCCTATCTTTGTTTTCTATCTATCCCTCATATTTGTTTCCAATCAAAACCCCGTCTTTCCTGGATCTTTTATTTATCTAAAAAACATTTGCAAAAGTCTTTTAAAAGAAAAGTAACTAAATAAATAAATTAATAAAAGTATTTTTAGGGGGAGGCAGCTGGCCAGGCAAAAGGCCCAGCCAGCCAACCTACAACCCTACCTAATCTAGCCCAAGCCCTCGCCCACACCAATGCAATCAAACCCTAATCCACCTACCCCAGTAGCCGCCGCCACTCCCTAGTCCCACACGCACACACACCGGTCGCGTGGTACACGCTGCATCGCCGCAGCGCACAAGTCCATGACACACACCCTGGCCTGCACTGTACCGACACACATGACCATGCTCAACCCTCCCTGCCTGGCCCCACCAACCGCGTGCGTTCCGCGTCACGACGCGCTACCGCGGACGCGATCCCCTCTCACCTCGTGACCCCCACCTTCCTTCTCCTCTATTCGCCACCAACCCCGTTGCCAGCGACCGCACCTTCCTCTCTCCTTCCTCTCGCTCTTCTCTGGCCAAACCCCAAGCGCCGCCGTTGACCCTGACACTGGCCATGCTTCCTCGTTGCGACGCCCCGCCCTCTGCTGCCAGAGCGGGCCGCGCCTTGGCAAGCTCTTCATCACGCTGTTCCCTGGACCCCGTCGTCGTTGGAGCCTCCCCGATGCCTCCTGGACCTCGCCTCGCTCCCGTCACGAACCAGATGCCCACCTACCCCGTGCCCCTCTCTACGCTGAGCCCTGCCGCGAGGCCGCCTTCCTCACTGTCTCGCGCCGCGTCGCTAGAGCCCCCTCTGACCCGTGCCTCCGCTATGAGCAACCGCCGCATCCAAGAACCTCTGGCCGCGACCGTGTCCTCGCCACTCTTCAACCTCGCGTCGCTACCGTCGGCCTCGCCCACCGCGGTCCCGTCTCCTCCGTTGCCAGGGCGCCGCCCCTCTGCTCCAACCTCCTCGCGTTCCCTGATCGCAGCCTCCTCGAGACGCCACATCCAGATCCCCTCGCGAGCGCCGTTCCATCGCCTCCCCTTCATGCAGGCCAGCGTCCTAGGCAGCCTCGGGCCGCACCCCTGTGTTCCGCGTGTGGACGCCGCGTGAATAGCCTATAGTTGCAGGTCGTTTGAGTTCAATGGCCAGCATCTTGTCGCCAACCGTTCTTGTGCTACGTGTGAGGGTCCGACCCTCTGAAGCATCTCCTGCGGCAAAACCCTATCGCGATGTCGTCAAGATCTTCCAAGGACAAATCAATGCCAAGTTTCACCAAGACCGTCCTCGCCTAGAACTTCAAGATCTTTCAAAGTTATCATCACCCAAAGGCCACCGACACAAGTTCCATGTCACGGAACGACAAGATCACCGACATGGACCCCGAATCCTTGATCATGGAACCGGAGGCACCAAACTCGAAGGTCTTGTCCCGGAACGCCAAGTCGTCCTACCGGGATCCGAAAGTCGTTGCCCTTGAATACCGATCTCGTCAACCTGAACCATAGAACGCCAAGATCGTTGATTCCCTGATGTGTGACCCCTATCCGCCCCTATTTTATAATATGATATATCACTTGTTTCATATTAAATTCTTCCTTTTGCATACATATTTCGTGGTTTGGGGTATTTGGTCGATTCACCTCGTAGTTAAATATGGAGACTATATGCGGGATATTTTTTTCTTTTCTCGACTCCGTTTAAATTTGTGTAGCGAACCGATGCCATGTTTTTCCTTGTTAAAACAACATTTAAATTGCAGGGTACCTAAACGACATGAACCTTCTAATTAATTGTCAGGACCCTGGTTTCGCTTAATATTGCCTAGTTGCATCATATCCTTGCCATGTCATACATCATACATGCATCATGCCCGGTGTTCTACCGTTGTATTAAATAGTGAATCCGGTGTTTCTTTTAGTGATTTGCTTCTTCACGGATTAGGCCGTTTAATTAATGCGAGTCTCGACAACTTCTTTGGATAATGTACCATTGGCAGTGTTTCCCAGGCGAGCATTCTCCCTCTTTCTACCTATTTCGCATTTATAGTCTTTACTTCTTCCTATTGATCTATTGCCATCCTTGTTATCGATGCTTTAGTCTTCAGTACCAGTTATATCCCCTGCAGCCTATATTTCCTTGGACACATCCTATTGCCTATTGTTTGACAGGTAGTCGGCCTTGCGATTCATGGTTGCTTGCTCAGGTGTAGTTTTGCATCATTGTAATTCGATTGTTGTTGGAAGGTTGACACATGTTTAATGGAGGAGATTGATAGGTTGTAAACGTATCTATAATTTTTGATGTTCCATGCTTCTTTTATATCTACTTTCTAATGTTTTGTCCACACTTTGGAGTACTTTTACACATTTTCTGGGATTAAGCCATTAACAAGATGCCACAATGTCAGTTGCCTGTTTTCTTCTGTTTTTGGTTCCAGAAAAGCCAGAAAATGAATATTCTCAGAATTGGACCGGACAAAAGCCAAAGTCGGTATTTTACCGGAAGACTCACGGAGCCAGAAGACGAGACGAACAGGGGCCAGGGGCTGGCCACACCATGTGGTGGCACGGGTCCCCCTGGCCACGCCACTAGGTGGTGTGGGCCCCTGGTCCACCCTCTAACATCGCTCCTTCGCCTATAAAAGCTTCCCTATGAGAAAACCCTAAAGAATCGATCCTCCAGCCACGAAAAGTTCCACAGCGCCGCCGCCACCGAAGGGGAGATTTGGGGGACATATAGTTTCTGTTCCGGCACCCTGCCGGGTTGGGGAAGTGCCCCCGGAGCCATCTCCATCGAGCTCTACCACCATCTCCATCGCCATTTCTGATTCCCATGATGATGAGGGAGTAGTTCTTCCTCGAGGCTAAGGGTTCTACCGGTAGCTATGTGTTCATCTCTCTCTCTATGCATGATCATATTGTGATCATGAGCTTTGTAATCAAGTAGATCTACCTTGCTACTCAATTGCTTTAATAGATCTCTGCTCTCCCCATGTGTGTGAAAGTGACAGCGTGCACACCATGGTGGCACTTAGGCTAGAGATTACAAATGCTTGTTATGAGTTATATTTGGATTTGGATGTCTTTAGGAAATTGTGGTGTTTTTTGGAACCATCTAGTGCTCAATGTGATAGTGTGGGGTTATCTAGATGGGAAAGGCTTACTTTTAGGTGTGCTGTTATAGCCCTACCATGGATTAGAGTGTCCAACCGGAGAGTAGTTCAGAGTAGTATCATGAAGATAATATATTTATATGAGAGTGTTCACTAGTGAAAGTATGATCCCTAGGCCTTGTTTCTAAGCATTGAAACACCGTTTGAAACTACATCTTGATGGGTTCGTAGCATGGAAAACAAAAAATTTCTACCGCAAGAACGAACAAAACCTAGATCTAATCTAGATAAAAGCCAAGATCTAATCTATTAGACATGAGCAACGAGATAGATGGGAACTACCCCTCGTAGATCCGAAAGCGTTAACGAGATTAGATCTCGTGGTTGATGTAGTCGATCACTTGCCGATCTCAAGATCGTGTGGACGATCCTTCCAGCGTCGCGTTCCAGCAGCGCTTCCGCCTTCGGTCAAGTAGACGATCCTTCCGGCGTCGCGTTCCAGCAGCGCTTCCGCCCTTGGTCAAGTTGACGATCCTTCCGGCGCCACGATTCGGCAGCGCTTCCGCAGTCGGTCACACGTGTGGAGTCGAAGCAGACCTTCCTCTCCCCGTTCCAGCGAGCAGCGGAGGTAGTAGATCTTCTCCACGGAATCCCAGCAGCACGACGGCGTGGTGGTGGTGGTGGAGTAGAGAATTCTGCAGGGCTTCGCCTATGCCTGTGCAGAAGATGGTGGAGGAGAGAGGCGGCAGAGATTGGGGATTATAAGAGCAAAGGAGGAGGGGGCGCCCCCTGCCCCTCTATTTAAAGAGGGGATGGCGCCATGGGGAGGGGAGTCCTTGTAGGACTCCTCTCCTCCCTAAGCCGGCGGGTTGGAGGTGGGGGGGGAGGAGTCCTCCTCCCCCACGAATCCGTATCTTGACCCACAAGGACTCCTTGATCCCTATCTTGATTTTCAAGCAAACTCCAAGATATCTTCCAGAACCTTCCGGAACATTCCGAAACCTTCTAGAACTCTCATACAAACACTCCGGAACATGTCCTATCTCATAAAATGATCTCCTATATATGAATCTTATTCTTCGGACCATTCCGGATCTCCTCGTGATGTCCCGAATCCAATCCGAGACTCCGAACAACATTCGGTCTCCAACGCACATTCCATATCTACTTAAAACAACTTCGAACCTTAAGTGTGTCACCCTACGGTTCGTGAATATGCAGACATGATAGAGACACATCTCATATCAATAACCATCAGCGGGACCTGGAAATCCATAATGGCTCCCACATACTCAATGATAACTTCGCGATCGATTGAACCATTTACATACGAAACTAATTCTCTTTGTCTCGCGATACTATACTTATCCGATGTTTGATCGTCGGTATCTCCATACCTAGTTCCACCTCGTTACTGATAAGTACTCTTTACTCGTTCCGTGATATTTCATCCCTTGTGACCTAGTCACATGCTTGCAAGCTAACTAGGTGACATTCCACCGAGAGGGCCCAGAGCATATCTATCCGTCATATGGATGGACAAATCCCAATCTTGGTTCATGCGCTTCAACACATACTTTCAGAATACCCAATGACACTTTTATAACCACCTAGTTACGAAGCGGTGTTTGATGTCATCAAAGTATTCATCTGGTGATGGTGATTAACATAACCTCATGGTCGAAGGAATAGGTTACTATGTGATTGAAAGCTTACAGCAATACGAACTTAATGACTTGATCTTATGCTACGCTTACTATGGGTGTGTGTCCATCACATCATTCTCCTAATGATATGACCTTGTTATTAATCACATCCTAATGTCCATGATCAGGAAACCATGATCATCAATTAATCAACAAGCTAGTTCAACAAGAGGCTTACTAGGGACTCTTATATGTTTATAAAACACACATGTATCAGTGTTTCCTAATAATACAATTATAGCATGGGATGTAATCATTCATCATAAACACAAAGATATAATAATAATCACTTTTATTATTGCCTCTTGGGCATATCTCCAACAGTCTCCCACTTGCACTAGAGTCAATAATCTAGATTACATGGTAATATACCGAACACCCATGGCGTTTTGGTGTTGGTCATGCTTTGCCCTAGAGAGAGGTTTAGTCAACGGATCTGCCACATTCAGATCAGTGTGTACTTTGCAAATCTTTATGTCACCATCTCGGACATACTCGCGAATAGCGTGGAAACGTAGCTTGATGTGCTTCAGCTTGCTATGTGACCTTGGCTCCTGCGCATTAGCTATGGCACCTGTGTAGATGGCCATCGGGTCCAACGCACTGGGAACCACGCCGAGTTCAGTAATGAATTCCTTAATCCAAACGGCTTCTTGTGCAGCCTCCAAAGCAGCTATGTATTCCGATTCAGTTGAAGATTTCGCCACAACGCTTTGCTTCGCACTCCTCCAGCTCACTGCAGCACCATTCAAAATAAATACGTAACCCGACTGTGACTTTGAGTCATCCGGATCGGTGTTCCAACTAGCATCGGTGTAACCGTTTACAACAAGCTGTTCATCACCTCCATAAGAAAGAACCATATCCTTAGTCCTATTTAGGTACTTTAGGATATTCTTGACCGCTGTCCAGTGTTCCTCTCCAGGATCACTTTGATATCTGCTAGTCAAACTAACAGCATGTGCTATATCCGGTCTTGTACACAACATGGCATACATGATAGAACCTATGGCCGAGGCATAGGGAATTTTATTCATTTTCTCTCTATCTTCTGCCGTAGCTGGACTTTGAGTTTTACTCAAGGTCTTACCTGACAACATGGGCACGAACCCTTTCTTGCTATCTTCCATTCTAAACTTCTTTAGAACTTTGTCCAAGTATGTACTTTGTGAAAGCCCTATTAGGCGTCTTGATCTATCTCTATAAATCTTGATGCCTAGAATGTATGCCGCTTCGCCAAGATCCTTCATTGAAAAACTATTATTCAAATAGGTTTTGACGCTATTAAGAAGTTCTATATCATTCCCAATCAACAATATGTCATCTACATACAGTACTAGGAATGCTACAGAGCTCCCACTCACTTTCTTGTAAATACAAGCTTCTCCATAAGTTTGTATAAATCCAAAGTTTTTGATTACTTTATCAAAACGTTGATTCCAACTACGGGATGCTTGCTTCAGTCCATAAATGGAGCGCTGAAGTTTGCATACCTTGTCAGCATCTTTAGGATCGACAAAACCTTTGGGTTGTACCATATACAACTCTTCCTCAATGTCACCATTAAGGAATGCCGTTTTGACATCCATCTGCCAAATCTCATAATCGAAATGTGCAGCAATTGCTAACAAAATCCTCACAGATTTTAGCTTCGCTACTGGTGAGAATGTCTCATCATAGTCAACTCCTTGAATTTGTCGGAACCCTTTCGCGACAAGTCGAGCTTTATAGACGGTAACATTACCATCAGCATCTGTTTTTCTCTTGAAAATCCATTTGTTCTCGACAGCCTTACGGCCATCCGGTAAGTCCACCAAAGTCCACACTTGGTTTTCGTACATGGATCCCATTTCGGATTTCATGGCTTCTAGCCATTTGTCGGAATCTGGGCTCACCATAGCTTCTTCATACATCGCAGGGTCATCATCGTTGTCCACCAACATGACGTTCAAGGCAGAGTCATACCAATCAGGAGTGGTACGAATCCTCGTTGACCTGCGAGGTTCAGTAGTAACTTCGTTCGAAGTTTCATGATCATTATCATTAACTTCCTCTTCAATTGGTGCAGGCGGCACCAAAACATCTTCCGGTGCTGCGCTACTCTCAAATCCGAGAGAAGGTTCAATAACCTCATCGAGTTCTACTTTCCTTCCAGTCACTTCTTTCGAGAGAAACTCCTTCTCAAGAAAGGATCCATTCTTTGCAACAAAAACTTTGCCTTCGGATCTATGATAGAAGGTATACCCAATCGTTTCTTTAGGGTATCCTATGAAGACGCATTTCTCCGCTTTGAGTTCTAGCTTATCAGGTTGTAACTTCTTTACGTAAGCTTCGCAACCCCAAACTTTAAGGAACGACAACTTAGGTTTCTTACCAAACCACAATTCGTACGGTGTCGTTTCAACGGACTTAGATGGTGCCCTATTTAAAGTGAATGCGGCTGTCTCTAATGCATAGCCCCAAAATGATAACGGTAAATCTGTAAGAGACATCATAGACCAAACCATATCTAAGAGAGTTCGATTACGACGTTCGGACACACCATTACGCTGCGGTGTTCCCGGCGGTGTCAACTGTGAAAGTATTCCACATTTCTTTAAATGCATGCCAAACTCGTAACTCAGATATTCACCTCCGCGATCAGAATGCAGAAATTTAATCTTCTTGTTACGATGATTCTCCACTTCACTTTGAAATTCCTTAAACTTCTCGAAAGTTTCGGACTTATGTTTCATGAAGTAGACATACCCATATCTACTCAAGTCATCCGTGAAAGTGAGAACATAACGATATCCACCACGCGATGCTACACTCATTGGACCGCACACATCGGTATGTATTATTTCCAATAAGTCTGTAGCTCGCTCCATTGTACCAGAGAATGGAGTCTTAGTAATTTTTCCCATTAGACATGCTTCGCATCTTTCAAGTGATTCAAAATCAAGTGATTCAAGAAGTCCATCTGAATGGAGTTTCTTCATACGCTTCACTCCAATGTGACCAAGACGAAAGTGCCACATGTATGTAGAATTATCATTCAATTTAATTCGTTTAGCATCTATGTCGTGAACATGTGTATCACTACTATCGAGATTCACTAAGAATAAACCATTCATCTCAGGTGCATTACCATAAAATATATTACTCATATAAATCGAACAACCTTTATT
Organism: Avena eriantha; assembly: GCA_910589775.1. Taxonomy (NCBI): domain Eukaryota; kingdom Viridiplantae; phylum Streptophyta; class Magnoliopsida; order Poales; family Poaceae; genus Avena; species Avena eriantha. The sequence continues at coordinate 492,265,989 of OU342742.1, forward strand.
CTCAGACTTAAAAGAGTAACCGTCTCGCAATAAACAGGATCCAGATATAATGTTCATGCTTAACGCAGGCACCAAATAACAATTATTTAAATTTAAAACTAATCCCGAAGGTAGATGTAGAGGGAGCGTGCCGACGGTGATCACATCAACCTTGGAGCCATTTCCAACGCGCATCGTCACCTCGTCTCTTGCCAGTCTTCGTTTATTCCGCAGCTCCTGTTTCGAGTTACAAATATGAGCAACCGAACCAGTATCAAATACCCAGGCACTACTACGATTACTAGTAAGATACACATCTATAACACATATATCAAATATACCTTTCTTCTTGATGTTGCCGTTCTTCAGATCCGCCAGGTACTTGGGGCAGTTACGCTTCCAGTGACCAGCTCCCTTGCAGTAGAAGCACTCAGTTTCAGGTTTAGGACCAGCCTTGGGCTTCTTAGCAGGTGCGGCAGCTTTCTTGCCGTCCTTCTTGAAGTTTCCCTTGTTCTTAGGCTTGCCCCGTTTCTTGAAATTGGTGGTCTTATTGACCATCAACACTTGTTGCTCCTTCTTGATCTCCACTTCAGCAGTTTTCAGCATGGACGACAGTTCAGGCAACGTCTTGTTCATGAAGTGCATGTTGTAGTTCATCACAAAGTTCTTGTAACTTGGTGGCAGTGATTGAAGGAGACGGTGAATCCCCAATTCATTAGGAATCAATATTCCCAACTCTTGGAGCTTCTTAGCATACCCAAACATGGTGAGCACGTGCTCGCTAACGGAGCTTCCTTCTTCCATCTTACAGTTAAAGAATTTCTCGGAGGCCTCATAGCTCTCCATGGCCGCGCGATTTTCCAAATTTAGCCTGAGCTCCTTAATGATCTCGAACGGGTCGTGCTGCTCAAAACGCTATTGGAGCTCCGCTTCTAAACCGTACAGGATGGCACACTGAACTGTGGAGTAATGATTCTTCCGAGTGGCGAAAACATTCTTTTCGTCATCGGTGGCATTATCTACAGGTGGGTCACCTAGCGGTGCATCGAGCACATAGGTCAACTGACCAGCCCTGAGGACGATCTTCAGTCCACGGAACCAGTCCGTGAAATTGCTTCCATTATTTTTAAGCTTTTCTTTCTCTAGGAACGCATTGAAATTGATGGAGGGGGTCGCCATAATCTACAACAATTTGCAAGTAGTTTAGACTAAGTTTATGACAAATTGAGTTCAAATTTAATTATTAAACTAACTAGGTGAACTCCCACTCAAAACAACATCCCTCACATTGTCTTAGTGATTACACGAACCAAGTCCACTACACCAAGTCCGATCTTCACGAGAGAAGATGTAGTTTCATTGGCGAACAATCTTCATGTTCATCATATCAATTATATGACTCATGCTCTACCTTTCGGTATTCCGTGTTCCGAGACCATGTCTGTACATGCTAGGCTCGTCAAGACAACCTTAGTTTCCGCATGTCCAAATCTGGCTTGCACCCGTTGTATGCACACGTAGAATCAATCACATCCGATCATCACGAGATGCTTCGAAACGACGAGTCTTAGCAACGGTGCCAACTAAGGGTGAACACTTTATTACTTGATATTTAGTGAGAGGGATCATCTTATAGTGCTACCGTCGCGATCTAAGCAATACAAGATGCGTAAAGGATTAACATCACAGGAAATTCATAATAAGTGTGATATGATATGGCCTTTTCTTCTTGCGCCTTTGATCTCCATCTCAAAGCACGAACATGATCTCCATCATCACCAGCATTGCGTCAAGGTCAGTGGCGCCGCTTCATGGTTGTTCATCATCACCAGCAACTATTACAACTACTTGGAATAAAGCTATTACAAGATGAATAGACACGCAGGTCTTAACAGAATTAAAGACAACCATTAGGCTCTTGCCGGTTGCCATATTACAACAAGGATCATTGCATACATCAAATACAATCACAATCACATGTTGGCCATATCACATCACAGAACCCCTGCAAAAACAAGTTAGACGCCTCTAATTTTCTTTGCAAGTTTTACGTGGTTTGGGGCTTTCGCATAAGACCGATCTTACCTACGAACAAGGACCACAACATTGATACAAGTGTTGTCAAGATGCTCATTGTAAATTGAATCTTAACTATGGTGGGAGAGACAGACACCCGCAAAGCCACTTGTGCAAAGCAAGTTGCACGTCAAGGGTGGAGCAAGTCTCATGTGCGATGACATGTAATGTTAGCCCGAGCCGCTTCATCCCACCATGCCGCAAGATGCAAAGTACATGCTAAGACACCGATAACAAAAGCATCAACGCCCACAAAAACATTGTGTTCTACTCGTGCAACAGATCTACGCATAGATACGGCTCTGATACTACTGATGGGTTCGTAGCATGGAAAACAAAAAATTTCTACCGCAAGAACGAATAAAACCTAGATCTAATCTAGATAAAAGCCAAGATCTAATCTATTAGACATGAGCAACGAGATAGATGGGAACTAACCCTCGTAGATCCGAAAGCGTTAACGAGATTAGATCTCGTGGTTGATGTAGTCGACCACTTGCCGATCTCAAGATCGTGTGGACGATCCTTCCGGCGTCGCGTTCCAGCAGCGCTTCCGCCTTCGGTCAAGTAGACAATCCTTCTGGCGTCGCGTTCCAGCAGCGCTTCCGCCCTTGGTCAAGTTGAAGATCCTTCCGGCGCCACGATTCGGCAGCACTTCCGCAGTCGGTCACACGTGCGGAGTCGAAGCAGACCTTCCTCTCCCCGTTCCAGCGAGCAGCGGAGGTAGTAGATCTTCTCCACGGAATCCCAGCAGCACGACGGCGTGGTGGTGGTGGTGGAGTAGAGAATTCTGCAGGGCTTCGCCTATGCCTGTGCAGAAGCTGGTGGAGGAGAGAGGCGGCAGAGATAGGGGATTATAAGAGCAAAGGAGGAGGGGAGTCCTTGTAGGACTCCTCTCCTCCCTAGGCCGGCGGGTTGGAGGTGGGGGGGAGGAGCCCTCCTCCCCCACGAATCCGTATCTTGACCCACCAGGACTCCTTGATCCCAATCTTGATTTTCAAGCAAACTCCAAGATATCTTCCAGAACCTTCCGGAACATTCCGAAACCTTCTAGAACTCTCATACAAACACTCCGGAACATTTCCTATCTCATAAAATGATCTCCTATATATGAATCTTATTCTCCGGACCATTCCGGATCTCCTCGTGATGTCCCGAATCCAATCCGAGACTCCGAACAACATTCGGTCTCCAACGCACATTCCATATCTACTTAAAACAACTTCGAACCTTAAGTGTGTCACCCTATGGTTCTTGAATATGCAGACATGATAGAGACACATCTCATATCAATAACCATCAGCGGGACCTGGAGATCCATAATGGCTCCCACATACTCAACGATGACTTCGCGATCGATTGAACCATTTACATACGAAACTAATTCCCTTTGTCTCGCGATACTATACTTATCCGAGGTTTGATCATCGGTATCTCCATACCTAGTTCCACCTCGTTACTGATAAGTACTCTTTACTCGTTCCGTGATATGTCATCCCTTGTGACCTAGTCACATGCTTGCAAGCTAACTAGATGACATTCCACCGAGAGGGCCCAGAGCATATCTATCCGTCATATGGATGGACAAATCCTAATCTTGGTTCATGCGCTTCAACACATACTTTAAGAATACCCAATGACACTTTTATAACCACCCAGTTACAAAGCAGCGTTTGATGTCATCAAAGTATTCATCCGGTGATGGTGATTAACATAACCTCATGGTCGAAGGAATAGGTTACTATGTGATTGAAAGCTTACAGCAATACGAACTTAATGACTTGATCTTATGCTACGCTTACTATGGGTGTGTGTCCATCACATCATTCTCGTAATGATATGACCTTGTTATTAATCACATCCTAATGTCCATGATCAGGAAACCATGATCATCAATTAATCAACAAGCTAGTTCAACAAGAGGCTTACTAGGGACTCTTATATGTTTACAAAACACACATGTATCCGTGTTTCCTAATAATACAATTATAGCATGGAATGTAAACATTCATCATAAACACAAAGATATAATAATAATCACTTTTATTATTGCCTCTTGGGCATATCTCCAACAGATCTGTTACATGTTAGCTTGTTGCCATCTTTATTTCAGTTTGCCTTTAGTGTCTTCCACGCCATCAAGCTATTTTCTAGCACCATTGTCTTATATCCATACCATTTGTATTTCACTATCTCTTCACCGACTTAGTGCACCTATACACTTGAGAAGTGTATTGGGTGTGTTGGGGACACAAGAGACTTCTTGTATCTTGATTGCAGGGTTGCTTGAGACGGATACCTTTGACCACTTCCTCCTTGAGTTCGATAAACCTTGGGTAATCCACTTAAGGAAACTTGTTGTTGTTCTACAAACCTCTACACTTGGAGGCCCAACAACTGTCTACAAGAATAGAAGTGCGTAGACATCAAGCTATTTTCTGGCGCCGTTGCCGGGGATGTAAGGTAAAGGTACTCACATCCTCCGGTGTGAGTGCTCGAAGTTATTTCCTTTAGATTCTTCAATTTTGTCTTTTTGTTTCTTGTTTTCACTAGTTAGGCTTAATGGAAAACCAAAAAATATTGGAGAGCTTTATAGTATTTATGTTGAGTTAGGACATGAAGTGTTTGAAGAGAAAATTAAAAAACCTATGGAACTTTATTTGCATGCTAATAGCAATGTTGTTAGTATGAATTCTTTGGACACCTTTATTGCTAATTCTATGGAAAAGTCTAAGCTTGGGGAAGCTGGTTTTGATGAGTATGATAATTTTAGTCCCCCAAGCACGGGGGAGAAAATTTACTTTGATGATACTATGCCTCCAATATATGATTATTACAATGATGAATATGATATTTTCAGTCCACCTACTATTGAGAATAAAATTAATAATGATTACAATATGCCTCCTATATTTGATGATTATGGTGATGAAAATAATAATGATACCTATTTTGTTGAATTTGCTCCCACTACGATTAATAAGAATAACCATGCTTATGTGGAGAGTAATAATGATTATATGCATGTGGCTGATACATTCCAAATGTATCTATAATTTTTGATCTTCCATGCTTGGTTTTATCCACTTTCTTGTGTTTGTTCCAACTTTGGAGTACTTTTATTATGATTTCTTGGACTAACCTATTAACAAGAGCCACAGTGCCAACTGCCTGTTTTCTGTTGTTTTTGGTTCCAGAAAAGTCAGAAATGAATATTCTCGGAACTGGACGGGACAAAAGCCAAAGTGCCTATTTTTTCGGAAGGGATCAAGTGCCAGAATACGAGACGGAGAAGGATGGGGGCCGGCCACACCACCTGGCCGCGCGGCCAGGCCTGGCCCACGCCAGGGGGTGGTCTGGCCACCCCTAGCACCCCCTCGGCCTCTCCTTCCGCCAAGAAGTTGCCTTCGGGATGAAAAGCCTAAGTACCCAATCAAAAATCCACGAAAGAGTCTGTAGCCGCCGTCGTCTCTGTCCCTAGATCGGGGGGATCTGAAGCTCTTCCCGGCACCCTGCTGGAGAGGGGAATTCACCCTGGAGGCCTTCTTCATAACCATGCAAGCCTCCGGCGTGATGCGTGAGTAGTTCATCCTTGGACTATGGATCCATGTAGTAGCTAGATGGCTGGTTTCTCCTCCATTGTGCTTTCATGTTTAGATCTTGTGAGCTCCGTTCATGATCAAGATCATCTATTTGTGATTCATACATGTTGTGTTTGCGGGGATCTGATGGATATTGTGATGCTATTTCAGATTGATTATTGATTCTATCATGTCTTTGTTATTTGAGATCTTGCATGCTTTCCGTTGTTAGTAGCTATCTTGGCCAAGTAGATGCTAGCAACTCCAAGAGTTAGTATTTATGCTCGATATTGGGTTCATGCCTCTGGTAATCTGGGGAAGTGACAGAAATCTCTAAGGTACTAGATGTGCTGTTGCTACTAGGGAAAAAACAATGATCCTTTGTTCATAGAACAATTGTATTGTTTAGTTTACACGCAGTTCGTAAAGCAATAATCTGTTGCTTGCAACTTAATACTGGAGGGGGTTTGGATGATAACCTAAAGGTGGATTATTAGTCATAGATGTAGTTGGATGGCGGTCTATGTATTATGTTGTAATGCCCAATCAAGTCTCAAAGGAGTCAAGATGATTAGTATATGCATGTATTGCTTTCTCGGTGTTTGTCAATTGCCCCGCTGTAATTTGTTCATCCAGCATGCTATCTATCTAAGGAGAGCCACCTCTAGTGAACTATGGATCCCGGTCCTTTTACTTTACATGCAATCTACAGCTGTTTACTGCTTTGTGTTTACTTTCTTCAAACTTTTACTTCTTTCCATTCGATACATTTAATCCTTTGTTTTCCACAAAACACGGTGAGATTGACAACCTCATCGCAAGTTGGGGACAAAGTTTTGTGGTTGTGTTGTGCAGGTCTCCACGTTGCTACTAGCACCGGTAGTGCCCCCTGCCAAAGCTCAGCTAGCAACACCTTTGGGGTGTTTCCTTACTCCTACTGGTTCGATTAAACCTTGGTTTCATAATTGAGGGAAACTTTCTGCTGTGCTCATCATACCTTCCTCTTGGTGTTCCCAACGAACTATACGTCGATCGTCGAGCGCATCAGTGGCTCATGATAAGAATGTTTTATTTGATAGTTATATTGTTAATTTTCTTCATGATGCTATTGAAGGTTATCATGAGAGATGGAAACATGGTTTTATGTATCTCAACAATATTAAGTTTCCCACTTTATGTTGAAAATTTTGAAGTTGCACTTGTTTTGCTTTTCTATGCTTGTTGCTTTGTGCCTTCATGACTTGTTTCTTTACAATATTCCTATGCATAGGAAGTGGGTTGGACTTAAATGTGTTTTGAATTTGCTTCTTGATGCTCTCTTTTACTTCAATTCATATTTCTTATGTGAGCATCTTCTCAAACTATCATGCCTAACTTAAAGGCGTTAAAGAAAAGTACGTATTGGAAGATAATCCAAAAGTATTAGTTGAGTCTTGCAAGTTATTACTTTAGTAATAACCTTTCCTTATCATTTTTGTGTTGTTTTTGTGCCAAGAGTAACCTCTAATGATAGAGATGTAATGCTTGGGAAAGTTGTTGTCCCGAAACAGATATTTATGCTTCGCTGTAAACATTCCTGAAAAATCTTTGTATGTTGGTTTGAGCTGTAATATTGTGTGCTTCTGCCCCATGTTGTTACCCAACTTTTGTTAGTTCAACACTTTTCGATTTGAGCAACAGAAGGTATTCGAAAAAATTGGTTTTTACCTGCTGGTCTGTTTTGATAGATTTCTGCCATTATTTGGATTTGCCTCTTAATCTCATTCTCTTTGAGTTATCATTGATCATTTGAACTTTTTAAAGGAAGTGCTACAGTAGATTGTGTTTTAATGGAAGTTTTATTTGTGTTGGAACTGAACCAAAAGACTTATTATCTTTAGTACACTAATGTTGCTAATGAAGATTGTGTGAAGTTCTGTATGAAGGAAAATTTGAAGTGTAGGGAAGAGTAATGTGGTAAGATGAAGAATGGAAAATAGCTCAAGCTTGGGGATTCCACCCGTGTCACCACAAGAAATATCCAAGAAGTACAAGCGTCAAATCTTGGGGATTCCCAAGGCATCCCCTTCTTCATCAATAAAAATCTCGGGTTTCTTCCAAACACTTTATTTTTATTGTTTCATGCACAATTGTGTTGTTCTTCGAGCGTCTTTGTTTTTTTTGTTTTTGTTTTATTATTGGTTTTCTTAGTTTGCTTGAATAAATTGGTTGGACCCCCTCATTCATGCATAAGTTTTCAAATAAGATTGGTTTGGATTGGAAAAAGTAGGAAAGTTCATGCTTAAGTGGTAAAAAGGAGCTTGTTTTTGACTGTGGCCTATGCTTTGTCATGTCATGCTAGATATTGTTTTGGCTTTATTCTTACTGATTTTTGCTGTAGCATAAGATGTTATAAACAATTGAGATTGCTTTATGTGCCTTGAAAGAATCATGCGTTGTTTTAGCATAGTATTGTGGTCTCCTTTGATGCTTTATTTGGGTTGACTTGGCGCATGCTCAAGCCATGTTAAGACTATCCCAACTCACCATAGCCTTTATGATACTTTAGTTTTCGACTTGTAATATCACTTTATTCTTTAATTAATAATGTTTTGTCGCTTTGCATGATTATGGCCATTATTACTCTCTTAGTTGGTCGCTCCTAGTCTTCTGCTAGCCTCCATACCAAGTATGAGTTACACTCATGCATCCAACTCCAAATAAAACCAAGTTATTCCAAATAGTCCACCATACCTACCTATTAGCATTTTCTATTCCAAGTATATTCATGTTTTTATCTACCTTCCGAATTAAACTTGTTATGTGAAAATTAGTGATTAAAGCTCTCATGAACTTGATGGCACACTTTACTTTCTTGAACTTAATAATCCTGAACCATTGTGTCCATCTTTGTTGAGTATATGCTTGCGCTTTATAAGTTGAAGTTAGTAGAACCATGTATCATGGGGAATGCTTTCAACATTGCACTTATTATTTCGTTGATATCATGATTCTTTTTCTTATGGATCCCGGCGGTGTGAAATAAAAGGGGAACTTGTAAGATCATGAAGTTTGTATGTGTGTTAGAGAAATGCCTGGGCCACTAGCCTAAGCCATTCCTAATCATGGTGGAAAGTTGCAGCATAACCGTAATGAGCATTCTATGAAGCATCCTCAATAAAAACCTATGCAAACAGAAAATAAAAAGATCGCTGAGATGCTCATTGTCTGTTGCCTTGTCATTTTGATATGGGATAGCTCCTGTGTCATGGGGCAAGGGGTACCCCATTGGTAGTTCACTATTATACATATGTACTTACAATGACAAGAGCTTACTTGTGACTGAAGTTGAGTAGCATGAGGTTCGGTACTCGTAAGCAAGGGGCATGAGATTTCAACTTATAACTTGTCAAGAATATCCTCTTAGTTGTGTCACTTTAACCTTAATCACCTAAAGATGCTTATGATAGGGGCAATGAGAGATGAAAGCTAATAAGTACCATAATTTTTGGAAGCTCTTTATGAGACTTGAATCCCTACTTCCTTCTATGAAGGCCTTTCTTTTACTTTTATATCGAGTCTCCATATTCTATCTTTATGCACCTATTGAGAGAGCATAGTGGCCATTCTTAGTTTAATGTGCATTGCCCCAAGACTTGTTGATTGATTCATAACTTTGATATTGCTTGTTCTTGAACTATTTGTATCTAGCCACCCTTATGAACTTTGAAGGTGTCATATGCATTTATGTTTTGCTACTCCATGAGGGACAAGCGGAATGCCACTATGCTATGTTTTCTATATGTGAAACAAACAAACGTATTTCAAAGCATTGTTATGCATGAATCTTTTGTTTGTAACTTTTCATGTTATGACATAGTTGCTATGTCTTATTGTTAGAACTATATCTTTCAAGCTATGATAAAGTACTATGATCCCAGCTATCATTGTTTTATAAATGCCTTGATCAAGATTGTGATGGTGCAAGTCACCTCAAATATTATTCTTTCTTTTTATCACTTACCTACTCGAGGACGAGCAGGAGTTAAGCTTGGGGATGTTGATACGTTGCAAATGTATCTATAATTTTTGATGTTCCATGCTTGTTTTATATCTGTTTTCTTATGTTTTGTACACACTTTGGAGTACTTTTACACATTTTCTGAGATGCCACAGTGCTAGTTGCCTGTTTTCTTCTGTTTTTTGTTCTAGAAAAGCCAGAAAATGAATATTCTCGGAATTGGACCGGACAAAAGCCAAAGTCGATATTTTACCGGAAGACTCACAGATCTTGAAGACGAGACAAAGAGGGACCTGGGGCTGGCCACACCATGTGGTGGTGTGGGTCCCCCTGGTCGCGCCACCAGGTGGTGTGGGCCCCTGGTCCACCCTCTAACATCGCCCCTTCGCCTATAAAAGCCTCCCTATGAGAAAACCCTAAAGAATCGAGCCTCCAGCCATGAAAAGTTCCGCAGCGCCGCCGCCACCGAAGGGCAGATTCGGGGGATGGAAAGTCTCTGTTCCGACACCCTGCCGGGGCGGGGAAGTGCCCCCGGAGCCATCTCCATCGATCTCCACCACCATCTCCATCGCCGTTGCTGATTCCCATGATGATGAGGGAGTAGTTCTTCCTCGAGGCTAAGGGTTCTACCGGTAGCTATGTGTTCATATCTCTCTCTATGCATGATCATATTGTGATCATGAGCTTTTTAATCAAGTAGATCTACCTAGCTACTCAAGTGCTTTAATAGATCTCTGCTCTCCCCATGTGTGTGAAAGTGAGAGCGTGCACACCATGGTGGCACTTAGGCTAGAGATTACAATTACTTGTTATGATTTATATTTGGAGTTGGATGTCTTTATGAAATTGTGGTGTTTGTTGGAACCATCTAGTGCTCAAGGTGACAGTGTGGGGTTATCTAGATGGGAAAGGCTTACTTTGAGGTGTGATGTTATAGCCCTACCATGGATTAGAGTGTCGAACCGGAGAGTAGTTCAGAGTAGTATTATGAAGATAATATATTTATATGAGAGTGTTCACTAGTGAAAGTATGATCCCTAGGCCTTGTTTCTAAGCATTGAAACACCGTTTGCAACAAGATTTGTTACATGTTTGCTTGTTGCCATCTTTATTTCAGTGTGCCTTTAGTGTCTTCCACGCCATCAAGATATTTTCTAGCACTGTTGTCTTATATCCATACCATTTGTATTTCACTATCTCCTCGCCAAACTAGTGCACCTATACACATGAAAAGTGTATTGGGTGTGTAGGCCCTGAGTACTTGATACATGTTCCTTGACTATCGCACTATCTGCATGTGGGACCATGAATCCCCTTAGCCAGAGATTGATTCATTTCTTATTTCTTGGGGCCACAAACTAGTTTGGGGCTTTATTACTATCGTGTACTTATGCCATGCTTTACTGCTTTATTTACGATTGTGCGTGGAGCACCTCTACCATTTAGGAATAGTGGAATGTTTTCACGGTATCGACAAGCCCATTCACACTTTCGGGTTCCCAGTCGTTTACAGCCATTGGCACAAACCTTGGGTCCGTCCCAGAGTTGGCCAACTTCGCTGTGGGTAGCTTAATGGGGTGCCCCCTGAAATATTTTATGAATCTTGTGAGTGCTTTGTCGTGAAACCCTCGTTGGGTTTTGATTTGGTTTTTCCGAAAGTTGATCATGCGTGTGTTGCTATTTGTGCACCCCTGCAGGGTAAATCTTTCTGAAAGTCGTGTCCGCGGTTATGGATGACTTGGAGCATAGTATCTCGATTATAGACAACTATAACTAAAGTAGTGTTATAAATTTTACTTTGGCATGACTAGTAATTAGCTCCACTACAATGGCATGGATAATAAAAGTGCCAATAACTGCTAGAACTAGGGTGTCTCATTCTAATGGTATCTGACTAGTAAGTATTGCAACTACAACGGAATGGTTAGATATCAGGATGATTTATGCTATCTATATCTAACTAGTAAGTGGTGCAACTATAATAGAATGAATAAAACTATCAACTATGTGAGTTTCTCGGTTTGACTTCCTCGTTTGGTCTCAAGGGGAAATGCCAGGATGGGTATGTTTGGTGTTAGTAACATGTTGGTTCCGAATAGGTCTTTCTTATCCCTCTCTAATAGCCAACAGTTGTATCGAGTCTCCTTGTTTAGTGCATGCTTCGCTGCCGCTTCAATCAACCATATCTATGTAGGCGAGAGACGCCAAATTCTAGACTTGCCATGTACTAGCCTCAGTACTGATGCTCCCCTTTTTCCTTTGCCCTTTGTCGGCACCTCTTTTTCTTTGACAGGTATAAGTTCGACGTCGTTAGCAGGGTTACCCTTCCGGCTTGGCCTGGGCAGGGTTATGGCCACCATTGTTTATTTTGTAGGGTTCTTAGCCCCATTTGCATATTATCCGTACTCGGATGTTGTATCGTTTTCAAGGTGATTTGGATCTTTGCACTGTATATCTATATTCTTGACTCATGGAGTCGTTGTTGTATATATATGTTCTGTGGGTTCCATCGTGGACTATTGTATAATGATATTCCTTTGTTTTCCTCCCACATGCAAGAGCCTTGTGGGCATCTTTGAATCGTTTCTATGCGGGTTTGGCGGGAATCGCTAAAATCTGCGTAGGGCCGATTCGAGGGAGTTACAACGCCCATGTAAAATTCTAACCTAAAAGTGTAAGTGGTGAAATTTAGACGATTTTAAGCTTACTTGTCAATGAGTATGAACATTCTTGGATTTCGAGCCGAACGACCAAGGTGAAGGCCATATCAACATCATACTTTATTACGATGATCCCATATGACAGAATTTGCATGGCCACAAATTTGGCCATATTTTGAAAACAATCGAAGAGGAAGTAGTATGAAGAGTTTGGCTCAAATCACCTAATCTAACGAGAAGAGTCGAACCATAAAATTTTCCTCTTAGGGTCATTTGTGCTAAATGTATGGAGATCGATGTAATTTTCCCCTTTTGAGGTGCCTTATGTAAAATGTACTCCGATCGACCATGTAAAATTCTAACCTAAAAGTAAGTGGTGAAATTTAAACGAATTTAAGCTTAGTTGTCAATGAGTATGAACCGTTGTATTTCTAGACAGACGACCAAGGTCAAGGCCATATCTACATCATACTTTATGCTGATAATCCCATATCCAAGAATTTGCATGCCGACAAATTTGGCCATATATTTAAAACAATCGAAGATGAAGTCGTATGAAGAGTATGGCTCGATCATCTAGTCTCCCGAGAAGGAGCCGAACCTGAATGTTTTCCTTGCTTAATTTTAGGGTCCTTTGTGCTAAATGTATAAACCTTGATGTAATTTCCCCCTTTTTAGGTCCTTGTTGTAAAATGTACTCCCACCGACCGTGTAAAATTCTAACCTAAAAGTAAGTGGTGAAATTTAAACCAATTTCAGCTTATAGTTGTCAACGAGTATGAACATTCTTGTATTTCAAGTTGAACGACCACAAGGTCAAGGCCATATCTCTACATCATACTTTATTCGGCTGATCGAGTGTCCAAGAATTTGCATGGCGATAGATTTGGCCATATTTTGAAAACAATCGAACATGAAGTAGTATGAAGAGTATGGCTCGATCATCCGCTCTCTCGAGAAGGAGCCAAACCTAACTATTTTCTTTGCTCAATTGTAGGGTCCTTTGTGCTAAATCTATGGACCTCAATTTAATTTTCCATTATTTTTTAGGTCCTTGATGTAGAATGTACTCCTACCGACCGTGTAAAATTCTAACCTAAAATTAAGTGGTGAAATTTAAATAAATTTAATATTACTTGTCAACGAGTATGACTTTCTTGGATTTCAAGCCGAACGACCTTACAAGGTCAAGGCCATATCTCTATGTCATACTTTATGGTGATGATCCCATATCCAAGAATTTGCATGGTGACATATTTGGCCATATTTTCAAAACAATCAAAGAGGAAGTAGTATGAAACGTATAGCTCGATCAACTGCTCTCCCGAGAAGGAGCCGAACCTGATTGTTTACTTGCTTAACTTTAGGGGGGTTTTTGCTAAATGTATGAACGTTGATGTAATTTTCCCATTTTTTAGGTCCTTGGTGTAAAATGTACTTCCAACGCCCGTGTAAAATTCTAACCTAAAAGTGTATGTGGTGAAATTTAGACAAATTTCAGCTTACTTGTCAACGAGTATGAACATTTTTGTATTTCAAGCTTGTGAACACCCGGATTTTTAATCCTAGATGCCTGTTATGCCATACATCGCAATCCCAGGATTACCATTTTTGCGAGACATAACAGATTAGTATCACAGTACATCATCCATTACAAACCATAATAAGGTCTTACAAATAAAGGATCTCATGATCCAGTTTTAGTACAAATCAGGCAGTGGAAAATAAACGTAGTAGGGGCTCCATCTTCAAGGTCACATGCAATGCTGACGATGGGAGATGATCCTAGTTGTCGTAGATCTCCTGCTGTCCATCATCCTGGTAGTCCTCCTCATAGTCTGGCCACAGGAATAGCCAGGGACAAAGCCATGAGTACTCTTTAAGTACTCGCAAACTATCACTAACAAGTAAGGTAGTTCTACATAGGACTCTCAAGCTCTAGGTTTATTTGCAAAAAGCCAAGTTTATCTCATACTGAGTTTAGAAGTAAAGAAAACTAAGTTAATGTTCTAAATTACTTAAGTGGGAACCTAGTTTTCATGTTCACAACCCTGTTGTGGTCAAGTCAAAGTCATAGTTCAATCCACAAGTCATTCTGAAAACATCTAACGACGGAACAGTATGGCCACTCCAACTGTCCATGACCGCGGACGCGGCTATTCGAATAGTTTGACACTCTGCAGAGGTGGTACACTTTCACCACAAAATTCGATACATCCGCCAGGGATAACCCTGAATCATCATACTAAGTATGCGGATAATCAATCATAACCTTTCAATTACACACTCTAGTATAGGCACATAACACATGTCAAAACATTTCAATAGAATAAATCCTCATTCCAATGTTTTCATAATCAATTTCACCAATTATTCCCATCTAAAGTGATCAACTTTTATGCTTATAACTAGCCACTAATGTTGAGGGTATTCACTACTGAGGGGTGCTAATCCAGTGTAACTATCCAACTCTAGTTTTATGCCTTTTGATGACATCTAAGTATACCTAGTTAGGCCTAATTTTATACTCTTTATGGTATCTAACTTATTTTTTCCAAAACTCACAAAGCACTAACTAGAACAAAAGAACTTTGTTAAAGTAAAAGAATAAAGCTTGCAAGTAAAACTTGGGATTGGTATAATCAAAGTTGGATAATCAAACATGCCTAAGGCATCTTGCATAGGTTATCTTGCAAGGATTGCTTACATAGTTCCAGCTTGCAATTAGTGATGGCTTGCATAGTTAAATTGTAGTGTTAGGTTTTCCTTGAGTAGTGTAGTGGTTGAAGTTTTCTTCTTCTTCTTGTTAGTACTCCTCCTTCTCGTATCCCAGGTCGGTACTATCGTCTATAAATGAATACAGGGTACACAATCACCAAACAATACATAACTATTTCTATTTAGCAAAGCAAGGTTCACACTAGATGATCTAGCATCATCACAATCATTACATGAAATAAAGTCTTAGTCTTATTTATCTTATTTAAAATAGTAATTTCTACTCATTGAAAATACTTGAGATTTAATATTTTCCAATTAAAATATGGGATCATGTTGAAACATGTCATCACCACATATTCTAATACTTGGGAATGTGATTTAAAGTGTTTGTCATATTTTATAAAGTTTAAGATTATCATTTAATAGAATTAAAGTGACTAGAAATGCCTATATAGCATTATTTTGGTACTAGTCCAATGTCACTACATGCAAACCTAAATATTCTTACATACTCAGATAGATCTTGCCAAATGTGATTTTTGAGAGTTGAAATCAACTCAAAAGCATTTATGGTTGATTTTTGAAAAAAGTTTGAATGTGGAAAAGTCTCTGTCTTGTTATTTTTACTATAGATGATCTCTAACTCCAAATGACTTGAATCTAACGGTCTTGGATAGATAATTTGAATAGATTTCTAACAAAATTAGAAGCACGCAATTTGGTTCAGTGAATCTCTTTGAATTGATTTTTGAATATACTGCCAGAATCTGGTTTCAACTAAAATGGAAAATAACTATTTGAATCACTGGGCTATGCGCAGGAAAGTAAACGGGTTGGCCCAACTACACTGCGCAGGCGCAACGGGCTGCTGACAGGGGGTCCCACTATTCAATGGGTCATCTAACAGGAAGCAGTATCTTTCAACCTAGGCCCTACGATTAGAATGTGATCTAACGGCTGAGGTTCATCGTCTGCGACGAACAGCTCCGGCGAGGTTCTAACACTAACACAGCGGTGGAGGTCGTGTAAGGCTCACCAGGGCTCCAGCTAGGGTCGGCGATGGGGGCGAACAACGTTGTCAATGACAGCTGTTCGAACGGTGGTTGCGGCGGCTCCTGGGTGGCTCCAATCGACGGCTCCTCTTCTACTCTGCAGCAGCGGACTCCGGCCAAATTCTGGCGATGCGGTGCTTGCCTTGCTCCGGGGAGAGGTGTGGGTGGTTCTATGCGGAGTGGGGAGTGGGATGGTGTGGTGAATGGAGGTGGAGGGGGCCTCTATTTATACACCGGCGAGAGGGACATTGCGGCATGGGCTAGATCCTCCGATGATGGTGGTACAGCGAGCTAATGGTGTGGCTGAGGGTAGGGGCGACGTGGTGTTTCCTGGCAGTCATCACGGCCTTAAAAGAGCGGCATAGGGCGATCGAGAATGGCCGGGCGCAGGCGGTGCTTTGCGTGGAACTGGCGGTGTTCGAGACGGTGCACGGGGGCTACGTGTCGCGTGGCAGCGAACAGGGATGTCTGGGAGCTAGATATGGTCATGGAAAGTGTGTGCATGCGTGGTGAGGGCGAGGCACGGCGCGTGCGCGCTGGTCGGCTGTGGCGCTCTAGCGTGCTCTCGGCATGGTGCAGAGAAAGTGGTCGTGACGCTTCTGGGGTGGTCCACAGCTTTCCTGCGGTCGAGGGTTGGACAAGGGGTGGTGGTGGACTGTAGCCTGCCTGCTGGACATCATGGACTAGTGTGGCGTGGTCTGTGGCGATCTATCCATGGTCGGCTGGCGTGGCTGGCTTTGGGAGGTGTTGCACTGGTGCAAGGGCAAAGGGGGGAGGCTGTCCACTACAGTTCTAGGTGCTGGGGGAGACATGGGAGTGAAATGGGGGAAAATCGTCGAGTGATTACTGCTCCAAATAGTGGAAGTTAGGCATTAGTTTTCTATGTCTGCAATGTGTTCGACCAAATGGCCGAAAGAATTCAAATTTTAAATTTTTGAATGAAATTTGTTGAGTGTTTTGATCTTATGCTTGGTAGTCTCTAGTTGCTTGGTTTTGCCAAGGTGAATTGATTTGAGTGGTTTTTGCAAAATGGTGATCTTAGTATATGAACTTGATTCAATTTTGAATTGTCCCTTAAATAGATTTGAAAATAGTTTCTGTGAGTTTGTAAAGTGGGCTTGGGTTCACTTTTACTTGTTCTAGCAAGGGGTGAAAAGAAAGGGAAATGTTTCTGTTAGAAATTCTTTACTAGGAACTCACAAAGTGGCCTAGTGGTTAATTTTGGTCAAAATGACCATTTGATCATATGCTTTATATTTGATTTTTTTTTCTTTGGGTTTTTCTTGTATTTGGCCTAGATGATGTAGTATTCATCTTTAAACCATTTCTTGTCATTTGTCGCAAACACACATGGCAATTTCACTCAATCATACCCTATTGCAAATCACACATGCATTCATATTCAATTTAGTAATAAAAGTTTTTGTTAACCCTAAACTTTGGTGATTAGGACTTGATAATCTTGATTAATATTTTTGCGGTGTTACAAACCTTCCCTCCTTAAACAAAATCTCGTCCTGAGATTTAAGAAAAAACTAGAAACTAAAGAGATTTGGAAACTTAGTCCTAATGTAATCTCCTTGCTCCCAATTAGCTTCTTCTTTAGTATGGTTGCTCCACTGGATCTTGAGAAACTTGATACTCCGGGTCCTAGTGGTTCTGAAGGCTTCTTCCAAAATACGAATGGGTACTTCACGATAGGTTAGATCCTTTTTGATATCCATGGCTCGGTGATCAATATTCTTGAACACTTCGGGCTTCTCCGGAATTTCTAAGCATTTGTGAAGTAACGAGATATGGAACACATTATGTATGGCTGACATCTCCTTTGGCAGTTCCAGTTGATATGATACTTCTCCTCGGCGATTCTAAATCTTGAAGGGTCCAATATATCTGGGGGCTAACTTCCCTTTTAGTTGAAAACGTTGCATTCCTTTCAAGGGTGATACTTTGAGATATAAAAAATCTTTGACATTGAAGGTCAGGCCTCTGTGTCTCTTGTTAGCATAACTCTTCTGTCTGGATTGGGCGGTCTTGAGGTGTTCACGGACTTTGTGAACCTTCTCTTCGGCCTCTCGTAGGATGTCGGGTCCAAAAATATGACACTCTCCTACTTGCGACCAGTTCAAAGGGGTACGACACTTTCTTCCATACAAAAATTCAAATGGGGCCATTTGCAAACTGGCTTGATAACTGTTGTTGTATGAGAATTCTGCAAAAGGCAGACAATCTTCCCATTTTGATCCATATTCTAACACACAAGCTCTCAACATATCTTCTAAGATTTGGTTGACTCTTTCTGTTTGTTCGTCGGTCTGTGGGTGATAAGTTGTGCTGAAGTTCAACTTGGTTCCTAATCCTTCTTGGACTTTCTGCCAAAATCTTGACATAAACTGGGTTCCTCAATCCGATACTATGGTCTAGGGGTTCCATGCAAACTGACGATTCTAGCAATGTATAACTCTGCTAGCTTTGAACTCTAGTAGGTCGTCTTGACAGGTATAAAATGGGCTACCGTGGACAGTCTATCAACTATGTCCCAAATAGTGTCATTTACCCTACTAGAAGTAGGCAAACTGGTGATAAAGTCCATTCCAACAGGATCCCATTTCCATTCTGGAATCTGCAATGGTTGCAAAAGTACTGCGGGTCGCTGATGTTCCACTTTGACTTTTTGAGAGATATCACACTTGTATATGTAGATTCCGATTTCTCTCTTCATCTTGTACCACCAAAATTGCTCCTTCAAATCCCGATACATCTTCGTTCCTTTGCGATGGATAGAATAAAGAGTATCACGAGCTTCCTGCATGATAACTTGCTTAATCTCGGAATCTTCTAGCACACGGATACGTCCTTTGTACCACAAAACTCCTTCTTCATCTTTGGTGAGTCCGAGTACCTTTCTTGTACCGATACGACGCTTGATTCCATCGATACTTGCATTTCCTTTCTGTGCTTCCTTGATCTGTCTGATCAATGTGGGTTGAAGTTCAATGCTAGCTAAAAATCCTTTTCTAACTAGCTCCATTCTAAACTACTCCAACTCTTCATGCGAACTTCGTTGGGTTTATTTAATCATGGTGTTTAATCTACATGGCAGTCTGCTAAGAGCATCCGCTACCACATTCGCTTTGCCGGGGTGATAGTGAATGTCAAGGTCATAATCCTTGATTAACTCTATCCATCTCCTTTGCCTCATATTCAGCTCCTTCTGTGTGAAGATATACTTCACACTATTGTGATCCGAATAAATCTCACAGCGGTTACCCATAAGGTAATGACGCCATGTCTTCAATGCTAAGACTATAGCTAGTAGTTCAAGGTCATGGGTAGGTAGTTTTGCTCATGTTGTTTCAGTTGTCAAGACAGATATGCTATGACTTTGCCTTCCTGCATTAACACACATCCGAGACCAATCTTGGATGCATCACAATACACATCAAAAGGCTTCTTGATATCTGGCATAATCAAGATTGGGGCTGAAATCAATCTCTTCATGAGCTCTTGCAAACTTGCTTCACATTTGTCTGTCCATTCAAACTTCTTATCTTTCTTCAACAATTGGGTCATCGGTCTTGCGATGCTTGAAAATCCTTCAATGATCTTGCGGTAATATCCTACTAATCAGTGAAATGCACAGACTTGGGATTGAGTGGTTGGGGCTTTCCATTCTTCAACATCTTTGATCTTGGCAGGATCGACAACGACTCCTCCTGCCGACACAATATGTCCGAGGAATCCTACTTCCTTTAACCAGAACTCACATTTGCAAAACTTGGCATACAACTGATGTTCTGTAAGGGTTTCAAGGATGGTCCTCAGGTGTAACTCATGTTTTTCTTATGACTTTGAATAGATCAGAATATCGTCGATAAAAACAACGACAAACTTATCCAGGAAGTTCATAAAAATCTTATTCATGAGATTCATGAAATAAGTGGGGGCATTGGTTAATCGAAAAGACATGACCATATACTCATACAATCCATATCTGGTGGTAAAGGCAGTCTTTGGAATATCCGTTGCACGAATCTTGAGTTGATGATAACCAGTTCTAAGATCAATCTTAGAAAACACCTCTGGCAACGGTCAACTGGTCAAACAGATCCTCTATCTTTGGCACTAGGTACTTGTTCTTGATGGTGACATCATTCAGCTTACGGTAATCCGTGCACAAATGGTTACCTCCATCTTTCTTATCCACAAACAATACAGGCGATCTCCATGGCGACGCACTTGGTTGAATCAAACCTTTCTCTAGCATAGCAGCACGTTGCTTCTTCAGCTCCACTAATTCAGATGGGTTCATACTATAAGGTCTCTGAGCTATGGGTCTAGTTCTAGGAATTAGTTCAATGATGAACTCGATATCCTGATCTGGGGGCATACTGGGCAACTCATCTGGGAACACCTAGGGGTATTCACAGACTACTCTAACTTGGTTTAGGGTTTGTTGGGCTAGACTCTTGTTGCATTTGAATTGACGGGGCAATGTCTCAGATACATGTTCTACTGATACTCTAGTGCTACTGGTCATGGTTATGGCTTTCTTGGCACAGTTGATTAATCCTTTATGTTTCGACATCAAATCCATTCCTAGTACTACTTCCAAAACTTTGGTTCCAAGTACTATTAGATTAGCATAAAAATATATTCCATGGATTCTCATAGGTACAGCCATGCAAAATTTTCTTGCTTTTGTGGTTGAACCCGGTATTTGAACTATCATAACATGCTTCAATTTTGTTGGTTGAATGTTACTAGTGCATGAAAATTCTACTGTAACAAATGAGTGTGATGCTCCAGAATCAAACAACACTCTTGCAAGTACTGAGTTCACAGAAAATATACCCAGCATGACATCTGGTGCTTCCTGAGCTTCTTTAGCATTCATGTGGAATAGACGGACGTTGCGGTTGAGCGAGTTCCCTGGGGCAAATCTCCTTCCAGGCTGAACATGACGTTGCTGCTGAGCGGGTGCATTCACATTGGTGGCTGCTGCAAGCTTATTGGGGCACTCGTTGGAGTAGTGACCCTTGACTCCGCATTCAAAGCAAGTAATCTGGGACTTGTCTTTTCCTACAATAGGCACAACATTGCTTCCAGTCCTTGGGGCAGTATTGTTGTTGTTGTTGTTGTTGGACTTGGGCAGTGCACAGTTGAAGTTATTGGAGTTGTCGGGGTTCTTGTTGTGGTTTCCTCCAGACTTCAGGTTTCCTCGGCTACGATGGGGATAGTTTGGACGGAACATAGGGGGTCTGTTGTTTCTTGGGGCATATCCTGCAGACGGGTTGGGGCGATACTTCTGGGTATGGTGGGATCTAGGATGGTGCATCATGCGAAGCTTACGGTTGTCGTTGCCTTGGTTTATATTCCCTTCCATCTGAATGGCCGAATCTACTAGCTCTTCTAGATCTGCAAAACGGATGTTGACTAACACAGTCTGCATCTCATCATGCAATCCATTCAGGAACATTTCCTTCTTCTTTGCTTTGGTGTTAATCTCATCAGGGGCATATCTAGCTAGTGACAGAAATTTGTCACGATACTCAACTACCATCATCCTTCCTTGCTTCAGTTCCCTGAACTCATCCCTCATCCTGGTGATAAAACCTGGGGGCACATGAGTACAGCTGAACTTGATTTTGAACTCATCCCAAGTCATCATCTGACCTCTGTTCATGGTACGAATGCTATTCCACCAGGCTCTTGCATCACCTGCCAGATAATGGGTGGCAAACAGTACTTTTTCATTGGCTTCAACTCCTGCGACCTCCAAATTGTTCTCCATGGTTTTCAGCCAGTCATCAGCATCTAAGGGATCCTTAGACTTACTAAAGATAGGTGGGTTGGTATTCTGAAAGTTCTTGAGAGTGGATCCATGGTGATCCTAGTTTTCGTGACCTTGATTATTGTGGGCCATCTGAGCTATCTGTTGAAGAGTGGCTAGGTTGGCTTGGCGTTCGGCTCTACTAGCTTCACAGTAAAAAACTAGCATTTCCAGAATCTGCAACATCGGGTCCTGAGATGAGCTGCTTCCTCTGGGGTTTCCACAAGTCATCTGAAGATTGAGATAGATAATGAGATAAGAGGGAAATCTCTAGGGTTCATGGATTTGTTTCAAAAGCTTTAAAATTTGAGTTTGACTTAGGTTTTGCAAACTAACAACTTCCTCTTATTCATTCATTCAAAGCACACCATACAAACACATACCACACACAAATAGAAAACATATGGTTTTAGGAACCATTCTGTGCAACTACGATACAATTTGACCGGTACAACTCATTCCTACAGTAGTGCTCAAGTGCATCTAATCATCATCGATGAAGTCGGATTCATCATCAGTGTGGAACTCCGTGGCATCATCCTCTAGGTAGTCGTTGTCATCGGTGAGGTAAGAGTAAAGATCTCCATGGATATCTTCACCTTCCTCCTCCTTCGCTTCAAGCTGGATTTCCTGTTCACGGATGGTCTTCTCGAGAGTGGCCACCTTCTTGTGAAGATGATCGATGGTGCGATCCTTCTTGTCGCGCTGACGACGAAGTGATTGGCGCTCCTTGGTGAGGATGGAGAGGGTCTCGTCCTTCTTGACTGCAATGGCATGGTTGTGGTGGGCGTAGGCACGGGCGTTGTCCAACTCCTTCTGCCTATCATTCAACATGAAGTCAAGATTGTCCACCTGGTGCTTTAGCTCCGAGTGTCCTGGCATCTCCAAGGGAATTCCCATAGAATCACGCCTTGCGTAGTGAGCAAAGCAAGTTCCCTAGATCTGGTTGATGTTTTGCCCACACAGAGAGGCAAGAGCTTGATGCATAACCCTGGCTAATCCATCTAGCCAGTTGTTCTCACGCAAGGTGAATTGGATCTTCTCCGACGTGGGTGCTTCCATCTTGCCTCTGAGATCTGCAACTATCAGACATTGTAGATATCCTCCTACGTGATCATTGAGTTGTGCCCCGAAGAATACCGCGTGCGGGCGCTCAAGATACTCTGACAGTGCATCTAGATCCCTCTCAAAGATCAGGTGGCCTCCGTTGGCTAGCTGGTAGAACTTGCAATACTGGATTTCCATCTATAAGAATTTAGGGTGAGTAAGTTAGTGAGGTGATCAAGTGTGTCAAATTTTATGTAGGAATGCAAGAATTTTTGAGGAACATGATTTTTTTTAAAGAATCAAGGATAAGAGTGGGAAAAGGTTTTCATAAATACTCACTTCTTTTCTTTTGAAACTAAGTTTTTGTTCAGATGTCCATTCTAACAAGGGTCTCCTATGGTCAGGATGGATCTGATACCAACTTGTCAACACCCGGATTTTTAATCCTAGATACCTGTTATGCCATACATCGCAATCCCAGAATTACCATTTTTGCGAGACATAACAGATTAGTATCACAGTACATTATCCATTACAAACCATAATAAGGTCTTACAAATAATGGATCTCATGATCCAGTCTTAATACAAATCAAGCAGCAGAAAATTAACGTAGTAGGGGCTCCATCTTCAGGGTCACAGGCAATGCTGACGATGGGAGATGATCCTAGTTGTCATAGACCTCCTAATGTCCATCATCCTGGTAGTCCTCCTCATAGTATGGCCACGGAAATAGCCAGGGACAAAGCCATGAGTACTCTTTAAGTACTCGCAAACTATCACTAACAAGTAAGGTAGTTCTAGATTGAACTCTTAAGCTCTAGGTTTATTTGCAAAAATCCAGGTTTATCTCATACTAAGTTTAGAAGTAAAGAAAACTAAGTTAATGTTCTAAATCACTTATGTGGGAACCTAGTTTTCATGTTCACAACCCTGTTGTGGTCAAGTCAAAGTCATAGTTCAATCCACAAGTCATTTTGAAAACATCTGACGATGGAATAGTATGGCCACTCCAACTGTCCATGAACGCAGATGCGGCTATTCGAATAGTTTGACACTCTGCAGAGGTGGTACACTTTCACCACAAAATTCGATACATCTGTCAGGGATAACCCTGAATCATCATACTTAGTATGCGTATTATCAATCATAACCTTTCAATTACACACTCTAGTATAGGCACCTCCCCTATGAGCTTGGCCTCCCAGCCATGGCCATCTGCCATCCTGGGCACTGCATAGGTGGACATTCACACTCACGAGGTAGCCTCAGCTCAACCTCTTTCCGCGAGGGAACCCATACTAAGGCATATAAACTTCCAGTTAAGCTCTACCCAATTCAGGTATTGTGGATGTACGGTAAATTGGAATGGTATCACATCCGAACCCAACCATCACTTTTTATAAAGGGCTAAGGATCATGCATCAACATTTTCATCATCAAATCCTTTTGTGTCCATAACACATGTCAAAACATTTCAATAGAATGAATCCTCATTCCAAGGATTTCATAATCATTTTCACCAAGTATTCCCATCTAAGTGATCAACATTTATGCTTAGCACTAGCCACTAAGGTTGAGGGTATTTACTACTGAGGGGTGCTAATCTAGTGTAACTATCCAACTCTAGTTTTATGCCTTTTGATGACATCTAAGTATAACTAGTTAGGCCTAGTTTTATACTCATTATGGTATCTATCTTACTTTTCCAAAACTCACAAAGCACTAACTAAAAGTAAACAACTTTGGTAAAGTAAAAGAATAATGCTTGCAAGTAAAACATGGGATTGGTATAATCAAAGTTGGATAACCAAACATGCCTAAGGCATCTTGTATAGGTTATCTTGCAAGGACTGCTTGCATAGTTCTAGCTTGCAATTAGTGATGGCTTGCATAGTTAACTTGTATTGTTAGGCTTGCCTTGAGTTGTGTAGTGGTTGAAGTTTTCTTCTTCTTCTTCTTGGTAGTACTCCTCCTCCTCGTATCCCGGGTCGGTACTATCGTCTGTAAATGAATACGGGGTACACAATCACCAAAAAATACTTAACTATTTCTATTTAGGCAACTAAGGTTCACACTAGATGATCTAGCATCATCACAATCATTACATTGAATAAAGACTTAGTCTTCTTTATCTTATTTTAGAAAAGTAATTTCTACTCATTGAAATTACTTAAGATTTAATATTCTCCAATTAAAATAAGGGATCATGTTGACACATGTCATCACCACATATTCTAATACTTGGGAATGTGATTTAATGTGTTTGTCATATTTTATAAAGTTTAAGATTATCATTTAATAGAATTAAAGTGACTAGAAATGACTATATAGCATTCTTTTGGTACTAGTCCAATGTCACTGCATGCAAACCTAAATATTTTTACATATTCAGATAGATATTGTCGACTGAGATTTTTTAGAGTTGGAATCAACTCAAAAGAATTTATGGTTGAATTTTGAACAATGTTCGAATGTGGAAAAGTCTCTGTCTTGTTATTTTTACTATAGATGGTCTCTAACTCCAAATGACTTGAATCCAACGGGCTTGGATGGATAATTTGAGTAGCTTTCTAAAAAAATTGGAATCATGCAATTTGGTTTAGTGAATCTCTTTAAATTGATTTTTGAATCTACTGACAGAATCTAGTTTCAACTAAAATGGAAAATAACTATTTGAATCACGAGGCTATGCGCGGGAAAGTAAACGGGCCAGCCCAACTGCACTTCGCGGGTGCAGCGGGCTGCTAACTGGGGGGTCCCACTAGTTAGTGGCTCATCTAACGCGAAGCGGTATCTTTCAACCTAGGCCCTACGATTAGAATGCGATCTAACGACTGAGGTTCATCGTCCGCGACGAACAGCTCCGGCAAGGTTCTAACCCTAACGCGGCGGTGGGGGTCGTGTGAGGCTCACTAGGGCTCCAGCTAGGGTCGGCGATGGGGGCGAACTACGCTGTCGACAACGGCGGTTCGAACGCTGGTCGCGGCGACTCCTGGGGGGGCGCCAATCGGCGACTCCTCTTCCCCTCTGTAGCGGCGGATTCCGGCCAAATTCCAGTGATGCGGTGCTCGCCTTGCTCCGGGGAGAGGTGTGGGAGGTTCTGTGTGGATTGGGGAGAGGGATGGTGTGGTGAATGGAGGTAGAGGGGGCCTCTATTTATACACCGGCAAGAGGGACATTGCGACATGGGCTGGCTCCTTCGGCGACGGTGGTACAGTGAGCTAATAGCGTGGCTAAGGGTAGGGGGCGACGTGGTGTTTCCTGGCGGTCATCACGGGCTTAAAGGCGCGGCACGGAGCGATCGAGAATGGTCGGGCGCGGGCGGTGCTCTATGCGGAACTGGCGGTGTTCGAGACGGCCCACGGGGGTTACGGGTCGTGCGGCGGCGATCGGGGATGTCTAGGAGCTAGCTATGGTCATGGCGAGTGTGTGCACGCGCGGTGAGGGCGAGGCGCGGTGCTTGCGCACTGGTCGGCCGCGGCGCTCTGGCGTGCTCTCGGCATGGCACAGAGAAAGTGGGCGTGGTGCTTCTGGGGTGGTCCACGGCTTGCTTGCGATCGAGGGTTGGACAGGGGGTGGCAGTGGATGGTGGCCTGCCTCCTGTACATCATGGACGAGTGCGGCGTCGTCTGTGGCGAGCTGTCCATGGTCATCTAGCGTGGCTGGCTTCGGGCAGCACTGCACTGTCGCAACAACAAAGGGGGTGGTTTTCCAGTGCGTTGCTAGGTGCTGGGGGAGACATGGGATTGAAATGGAGGCAAATGGTCGAGTGATTACTGCTCCAAATAGTGGAGTTAGGCAGTAGTTCTTTGTGTGTGCAATGTGTTCGACCGAATGGCCGAATGAATTCAAATTTGAAATTTTTGAATGAAATTTGGTGAGTATTTTGATCTTATGCTTGGTAGTCTCTGGTTGCTTGGGTTTGCCAAGGTGAATTGATTTGAGTGGTTTTTGCAAAATGGTGATCTTAGTATATGAACTTGATTCAAGTTTGAATTGTCCTTTAAATAGATTTGAAAATAGTTTTTGTGAGTTTGTAAAGTGGGCTTGGGTTTACTTTTACTTGGTCTAGCAAGGGGTGAAAAGAAAGGGGAATGTTTCTGTTAGAAATTCTTTACTAGGAACTCACAAAGTGGCCTAGTGGTTAATTTTGGTCAAAATGACCATTTCATCATATGCTTTATATTTGACTTCTTTTTCTTTGGATTTTTCTTGTATTTGGCCTAGATGATGTAGTATTCATCTTTAAACCATTTCTTGTCATTTGTAGAAAACACACATGGCAATTTCACTCAATCATACCCTAATGCAAATCACACATGCATTCTTATTCAATTTAGTAATAAAAGTTTTTGTTAACCCTAAACTTGGGTGATTAGGACTTGATAATCTTGATTAATATTTTTGGGGTGTTACAAAGAAGAACGACCAAGGTGAAGGCCATATCAACATCGTACTTTATTAGGATGATCACAAATTAAGCCATATTTTGAAAACAATCAAAGAGGAAGTAGTATGAAGAGTTTGGCTAAAATCGCCTGATCTCACGAGAAGAGCCAAACCAATTTTTTTCCTTTTAGGGTGCTTTGTGCTTAATGTATGGACCTCTATGTAATTTCCCCCTTCTGAGGTAACTGATGTAAAATGTACTCTGATCTACCGTGTAAAATTCTAACCTAAAACAAAGTGGTGAAATTTAAACGAATTTAAGCTTATTTCACAATGAGTATGAACCGTTCTTGTATTTCAAGATGAACGCCCAAGGTCAAGGCCATATCTACATCATACGTTATGCTGATGATCCCATATCCCAGAATTTGCATACCGACAAATTTGGCCATATTTTGAAAACAATCAAAGATGAAGTAGTATGAAGAGCATGGATCGATTACCTACTCTCTCGAGAAGGAGCCGAACATGACTGTTTTCCTTGCTTAATTTTAGGATCCTTTATGCTAAATGTATGAACCTCAATGTAATTTCCCCCTTTTTAGGTCCTTGTTGCAAAATGTACTCCCACCGACTGTGTAAAATTCTAACCTAAAAGTAAGTGGTGAAATTTAAACGAATTTCAGCTTATTCTTGTAAACAAGTATGAACATTCTTGGATTTCAAGCCGAACGACCACAAGGTCAAGGCCTTATCTCTACATCATACTTTATTCTGATGATTGAGTATCCAGGAATTTGCATGGACATAGATTTGGCCATATTTTGAAAACAATCGAAGAGGAAGTACTATGAAGAGTATGGCTCGATCATCTGCTCTCTCGAGAAGGAGCCGAACCCATCTATTTTCTTATCTCAATTTTAGGGTCCTTTGTGCTAAATGTATGTACCTCGATGTAATTTTCCATTTTTTATGTCCTTGATGTAGAATGTACTCCCACCGGCCGTGTAAACTCCTAACCTAAAAGAAAGTGGTGAAATTTAAATAAATTTAATCTTAGTTGTCAACGAGTATAACTTTCTTGGATTTGAAGCTGAACGACCACACAAGGTCAAGGTCATATCTCTACATCATACTTTATGGTGATGATCCCATATCCAAGAATTTGCATGGAAATTTGGCCATATTTTGCAAACAATCAAAGAGGAAGTAGTATGACACGTATAGCTTGATCAGCTGCTCTCTCGAGAAGGAGCCGAGCCTGATTGTTTACTTGCCTAATATTAGGGGCGTTTCTGCTAAATGTATGAACCTTGATGTAATTTTAGGTCCTTGGTGTAAAATGTACTTCCAACGCCCGTGTAAAAGTTTAACCTAAAAGTGTATGTGGTGAAATTTAGACGATTTTCAGCTTACTTATCAACGAGTATGAACATTCTTGGATTTCAAGACGAACGACCAAGGTGAAGGCCATATAAACATCATACTTTATTACGATGATCCCATATGAGAGAATTTGCATGGCCACAAATTTTGCCATATTTTGAAAACAATCGAATATGGAGTAGTATGAAAAGTATGGCTCGATAATGTACTCTCTCGAGAAGGAGCCGAACCCGACTATTTTCCTTGTTCAATTTTAGGGTCCTTTGTGCTAAATGTATGGACCTCGCTGTAATTTTCCATTTTTTATGTCCTTGATGTAGAATGTACTCCCACCGGCTGTGTAAAATGCTAACCTAAAAGAAAGTGGTGAAATTTAAATAAATTTAATCTTAGTTTTCAACGAGTATAACTTTCTTGGATTTCAAGCCGAACGACCACACAAGGTCAAGGCCATATCTCTACATCATACTTTATGGTGATGATCCTATATCCAAGAATTTGCATGGAAATTTCGCCATATTTTGAAAACAATCAAAGAGGAAGTAGTATGACACGTATAGCTTGATCAGCTGCTCTCTCGAGAAGGAGCCGAGCCTGATTGTTTACTTGCCTAATATTAGGGGCGTTTTTGCTAAATGTATGAACCTTGATGTAATTTTAGGTCCTTGGTGTAAAATGTACTTCCAACGCCCGTGTAAAAGTTTAACCTAAAAGTGTATGTGGTGAAATTTAGACGATTTTCAGCTTACTTATCAACGAGTATGAACATTCTTGGATTTCAAGACGAACGACCAAGGTGAAGGCCATATAAACATCATACTTTATTACGATGATCCCATATGAGACAATTTGCATGGCCACAAATTTTGCCATATTTTGAAAACAATCGAATATGGAGTAGTATGAAAAGTATGGCTCGATAATGTACTCTCTCGAGAAGGAGCCGAACCCGACTATTTTCCTTGTTCAATTTTAGGGTCCTTTGTGCTAAATGTATGGACCTCGCTGTAATTTTCCATTTTTTATGTCCTTGATGTAGAATGTACTCCCACCGGCTGTGTAAAATGCTAACCTAAAAGAAAGTGGTGAAATTTAAATAAATTTAATCTTAGTTTTCAACGAGTATAACTTTCTTGGATTTCAAGCCGAACGACCACACAAGGTCAAGGCCATATCTCTACATCATACTTTATGGTGATGATCCTATATCCAAGAATTTGCATGGAAATTTCGCCATATTTTGAAAACAATCAAAGAGGAAGTAGTATGACACGTATAGCTTGATCAGCTGCTCTCTCGAGAAGGAGCCGAGCCTGATTGTTTACTTGCCTAATATTAGGGGCGTTTCTGCTAAATGTATGAACCTTGATGTAATTTTAGGTCCTTGGTGTAAAATGTACTTCCAACGCCCGTGTAAAAGTTTAACCTAAAAGTGTATGTGGTGAAATTTAGACGATTTTCAGCTTACTTATCAACGAGTATGAACATTCTTGGATTTCAAGACGAACGACCAAGGTGAAGGCCATATAAACATCATACTTTATTACGATGATCCCATATGAGAGAATTTGCATGGCCACAAATTTTGCCATATTTTGAAAACAATCGAAGATGGAGTAGTATGAAAAGTATGGCTCGATAATGTACTCTCTCGAGAAGGAGCCAAACTCGACTATTTTCCTTGTTCAATTTTAGGGTCCTTTGTGCTAAATGTATGGACCTCGATGTACATTTCCCTTTTTAGGTCCTTGATGTAGAATGTACTCCCATCGACCGTGTAAAATGCTAACCTAAAAGAAAGTGGTGAAATTTAAAAGAATTTAATCTTTGTTGTCAACGAGTGTGAACTTTCTTGGATTTCAAGCCGAGCGACCACACAAGGTCAAGGCCATATCTCTACATCATACTTTATGGTGATGATCCCATATCCAAGAATTTGCATGGCGATAGATTTGGCCATATTTTGAAAACAATCAAAGAGGAAGTAGTATGAAACGTATTGCTCGATCAGATGCTCTCTCGAGGAGGAGCCGAACCATACTGTTTACTTGCTTAATTTTAGGGGGGTTTGTGCTAAATTTATGGACCTCAATGTAATTTTCCCATTTTTTAAGTCCTTGGTGTAAAATGTACTTCCAACGCCCATGTAAAATTCTAACCTAAAAGTGTATGTGGTGAAATTTAGACGATTTTCAGCTTACTTGTAAACGAGTATGAACATTCTTGGATTTCAAGCCGAATGACCAAGGTCAAGGCCATATAAACATCATACTTTATTACGATGATCCCATGTGAGAGAATTTGCATTGACATAAATTTGGTCATATTCTGAAAACAATCGAAGAGGAAGTAGTATGGCTCAAATCACCCGATCTAACAAGAAGAGCCAAACCAGAAAATTTTCCTCTTAGGGTCCTTTGTGATAAATGTATGGACCTCGGTGTAATTTTCCCCATTTTGAGGTCCTTGATGTAAAATGTACTCTGATCGACCATGTAAAATTCTAACATAAAAGTAAATGGTGAAATTTAAACGAATTTAAGCTTAGTTGTCAACGAGTATGAACCGTTCTTGTATTTCAAGATGAACGACCAAGGTTAAGAACATATCTACATCATACTTTATGCTGATGATCCCATATCCCAGAATTTGCATACCCAAATTTGGCCATATTTTGAAAACAATCTAAGATGAAGTAGTATGGATCGATTAGCTACTCTCTCGAGAAGGAGCTGAACCCGACAATTTTCCTCGCTTAAGTTTAGGATCCTTTATGCTAAATGTATGAACCTCGATGTAATTTCCCCCTTTTTAGGTCCTTGTTGTAAAATATACTCCCACCGACCGTGTAAAATTCTAACCTAAAAGTAAGTGGTGAAATTTAAAATAATTTCAGCTTATTATTGTCAATGAGTATGAACATTCTTAGATTTCAAACCGAACAACCACAAGGTCAATGCCATATCTCTACATCATACTTTATTCTGATGTTCGAGTATCCAAGAATTTGCATGGCGATATATTTGGCCATATTTTGAAAAAAATCGAAGAGGAAGTAGTATAAACAGTATGGCTCGATCATCTGCTCTCTCAAGAAGGAGCCGAACCCATCTGTTTTCTTACCTCAATTTTAGGGTCCTTTGTGCAAAATGTAAGGACATCGAGCTAATTTTACATTTTTTAGGTCCTTGATGTAGAATGTACTCCCACCGACCGTGTAAAATGCTAACCTAAAAGCAAGTGGGAAAATTTAAATGAATTTAATCTTAGTTGTCAACGAGTATGAACTTTGTTGGATTTGAAGCCGAACGACCACACAAGGTCAAGGCCATATCTCTACATCATACCTTATAGTGATGATCCCATATCCAAGAATTTGCATGGTGACAAATTTGGCCATACTTTGAAAACAATCTGTTGGGGATATACTTTACGGGTATCCTCATAGTTCCTCACTGACCAGGGTGGCCCACTTCGGGTTAGTGCTTTGCTTCACGGGCGGCCCAGTCAGGGAGAGAAGACGGAGTCCAATCCGGCTACGGGAAGGCCCAGAAGACTTACCGACTTAGGCCCACAATGTTACTTGTAGTTCAAGATGTACTATGTAACCGACTCTTAGTCGTAGCCGGATAGATCTCTCCTATAAACCCTAGGCCGGATATCTATATAGGCCATCATAGGGAGAGCCTTTAGGGCACACCTCAATAGTCTACAATCTCAACTTGCACAGGCAAACCCTTGTAACCCATATTCCGGCTCTGCCGTATTATTGGATTGTTACCAGGAGTAGGATCCGTCCAAAGCCGGCAGATTCGAACCTGGGTAAACTTGTGTGCTCACCGTCTCGGAACACCGTACGTCTCACACCCCTCTCTTTCGCACGCCTCGAGGACCCCCTCATGGCGTACTTGTCATCAATCCGAAGACACTTGGCGCCCACCGTGGGGAAAGTGAGCTTTGGATCTACATTCCGAGCGGAATCTGCAAGAATCGGAATCGGCAAGACTATCGCCGTCTGTCGCATCCGCTATGCCAGCGACGTCCCTCTCATCGTTCTCGACGAGACTTGGATTCCGGCTAGGGAGGCTGTGATTGCCTACAAAATCATGTCTTTTGGCGAGATCGATGTTTACATCGGCTTCGCTGAACCTGCCCAACCCACCCCAGCGGTGATGATAGAGGCAGAAGAATCTTCTAGGTCCCCTTTGTCCGCAGAGGTGGCAGAGTTCTAGATCTCAGAAAACCCTAATCCCACCTAGCCCACACCAGTTGCGGAGATAGTGGATAAATCCGAGCCTGAGGAAGACCTAGCGGTCAAAGTCGAATCTGGAGTGGATCTCCTTGGAGAAGCCGGATCCCAGATCGACCCACCCGCGGAAGTCCAAATCCAGGAGGAGCTCCTCAACGACACTGATTCCGGCTCTGATGACGCCAGGACAGATAGGCTTTTCCTAAGGTACACACTGTAACGTATGATAATGCAAGATGCAAGCACAGATGCAATTCTTGAGACCATCAAAAGTTTCGACAAAGCTGATCGCGATAGCCGCAGGTACCTTAGGAAGCACGCATCGCACTTTATCGGTTATGTTGGATCTGGATCCGGCTCTGCCAATGCTGGAGAAAACACCGACTCCGTGCTGGAGGCAATCGGAACAAACGCCGACGTACCCGCATCCTCAGATGAATCGATGATGTCAGCGGATTTCAGAAAGTTCTCCGCGGAATACGAAGAGGAGTATAATTCCAAAGCTACAGAAGAAGGAGAAGCCATGGATGAAGGATCCGGGGAACACTCTCCCAAAGCACAGGATGACATGGACGTCGGACATAATCCCGAAGTCCAGATGTCCGAAAGTACCGATCAGAGCTTGACTCCGGGAAATGAACCCAAAGCCGTCTTTGCTACCGGCGCTGCCAAGAAGGCAAAGAAGAAGAACAAGACCCCGGCAAAAGACCCTCTGACAGAGGAGGTGATTGTCGAGGAGTATGAGGAAGACTCGGATGGAGCACTTATCCTAGAAGACCCCCAAAAGAAGAATCGGTGGATGGACACGTGATCACTAAAGGTACATGTAAACTCATCGATGCTACGTTAACTACACCTATTCCTACAGCTGCAGAACTTACTGCGGAAGAACTGGACGAGAGGGCACAGGCCCTAGAAGCGCGTCATCAAGTACTCCTCGATGAAGCCAAAAACATTGAGGAGGAAAAGAAACGCATAGCATCTGCGGGGAAGTACAACTCCAGGCAATACCAGAAGACCAAGAAGCATGATACTAATGACAACCAGTTCCCGCAGATCCATGCCATCCTTTTCGGAGATGTGATGGGGAAGCCTCAGAAAGATAGCAAAGGAGATTGGCTATACCCATCCCCAGTACAGAATACCGTGGTGGCCCGAGAAATTCTATCGGCTAATCCAGGACCGAAGGAGATCCGTTTGGGAATCAAACTACTCAACAAGGGACTAGAGCAGCAAAAGGTCGCCTTGTCCGAAAGTCAAAAACTGGTCTCGGATTCCGACCAATGTCGCACAGATCCGGCATGGGCTGACGTAAGACCCCATCGTCTTCCGGAGTAGCATCATCGCCCTGAACGTCGGGAAGATAATTATTCAAGAACCGGATCGTCAGGACAGCATCATAGAACTGCGCGTGACTAGAGCAACGTCGCCCCAACGACGGAAAAAGAGGTCATTGCTGCACTGAATCCGAGGAATCCTCCCCAACAAGAGTCTAACGATCGAAGGGAGAAGATAAAGAGAAACGTCGGGAGGAGGATCGTCAAAAAACGCCACCTCCTAGACATGCAAGCCGTCCGGCTGACCCTCACCGTGGTGGGAACGACGGATGAAGGAATGACGGAAACCATGCTGGCACAAGCAGGCAGGGGGCTCGTCATAGTGAAGACCCTCCCCGGAACCGGAATAATGACGCTCCGGATGGAGGCCAGCGATCAGCCAGAAACAATTCAGCTGCCCCACCCTCTCCACCAAGCAGTCATCACAACGGCCCTCAAGGGGGCAAGGAGGACGACGTGGCGGAGGAGGTGGTGGCAGAAGCCGAAGTCTAGCTCCAAGGCACCGCAGCCACCGCCGACATTCGGGACGATCACTATCCCTGAATGACGCAAGGCACAGGATCAACTCCAACATAGAGGCGCGACGCTATGAAAACGATGATATCTACGTGGGCCCAAAATGCTTCAGACCACAAATCAGAGCTACAAGATTCCCAGAAGGATTTGCTATTTCAAGGCATATCCAAGCCTACGATGGCATTGCTCGGCCAGATACCTGGCTACTGGATTTTTTCCAAGCTTGCTGCATTGCCAAAGGCGAAAACAGCCTGGTCGCAACCCGATATCTCCCACTTATGTTGCGGAAGACGGCACGATCATGGCTCAATGAACTTCCTGAGAACACCATCCATAACTCGTATGACATGCAAAGTGCGTTCTTTCGGAATTTCGAAGGCACATATCGGAGGCCCTGTATGGTTGGAGAGCTACAGCGTTGCACCTAGAAGGCCGGAGAAAGTTGCGGGGATTACCTCGGATGATGGATCGAGACCAAGAACTCCTGTGGAGGAGTAAACGATCAAACTTTGATTGAAGCTTTCATCGCAGGACTCGCAATTGGTTTTCTACGCCATCGCTTGAAGTGTGACAAGGTCACTGATTTGGGAGAGATGATAGAAACAACGAGCAAGTATGCAAATGCTGACGACAATGCAGACGGATTGGTCAATGCCCTAGTCGTTCCTCAGTCGGCAAAAATCCCAAAGCAACAAGCTCAGAAGCGCAAAAATACCTCGGAAGAGAAACCCAACGCGGAAACAGCAGTGGTCACTGCTACTTTCGGGTCTGGAGGACGAGGAGGATGCGGCAGAGGCCGCGAGCATGGCCGTGGGACTTCAAGGGTCCAAGGTAGAGGAGACCAGCAACCAAGAAAAACCTAATCATGGGCCGACATTGCCAATAACCCATGTGTGCATCACTTAGATGCTAATGGAGGCTCGTCCCACACCAACGCTGAATGTCGTTTCAACGACGACATCAAAAGAGATGCACCGCAGGCTACAAAGCTAAGCGGAAGAAGGGAAAGAAGAATCCCGAAAAAGATAAGGAGACCAAGGAAGATTCCGACATGGAGGAAGCTGATGCTTCAAATCCCAAGCCGGAAGGGAAGAAAAATTTTCCGACCAAAAAAGACACTTATGTCACCTTCCTCGGATCTCAACCAGCAAAGGTCAAGAAAGCAGTTCTACATGAGCTCAATGCAACAGTTCCGACTGTCCCCCACTTCCTGGACTGTTCGGAAGTGGCAATCACATTTGACCGCGCTGATCATCCACCTAAGTTGCACAGGAGAGGAAAATATGCCTTAATCGTCAATCCACTTATTGACGGTTATGGTTTCTCCAAGACCCTCATGGACGGTG
Organism: Avena eriantha; assembly: GCA_910589775.1. Classification (NCBI taxonomy): domain Eukaryota; kingdom Viridiplantae; phylum Streptophyta; class Magnoliopsida; order Poales; family Poaceae; genus Avena; species Avena eriantha. Next base: position 492,302,163 of record OU342742.1, read on the forward strand.
GTAGCAGTATCCATATTCTCTATGTCGAAGCGCTACGCTGGATGAAGATCTCGGAGACCCAGCTGAACCACAGCACTAATGATTTTTCACGGCGTTGTCCCAGAAAGACAAGACAATTCCCTGGGAGAGATCACTTTGGATGTTACCTTTGGAACTCCAAAGAACTATCGGACGGAGGCACTTTCCTTCGAAGTGGTCTCGTTCAAGAGCGCATACCACGCTATATTCGGACGGCCGGCTTACTGGGATTTTATGGCTCGTCCGTGTTAAATTTACAATATGATGAAAATTCCAGGTCCCAACGGCGTGATCACCATCAGGGGAGACCCGAAGAAAGCGCGAGAGTGCGAGGATGGAAATGTCGCCTTTGCTGAAGCCGTGTTGCACGCCCAGGAGTACCAGGAGATCAAGAAGAGCATAGATCCGTCCGAGATACCCGCAACGAAGAAGGAGGTGACAAAGCCAAATCCGGAGTTCAAGGCATTAGAGGAGACGAAGAAGACACCGTTGAAGGATGATGACCCCTCCAAGGTGACCCAGATAGGCGTAGGCCTAGGTAGCGCATAGGAAAGCGCGCTCGTCAAGTTCCTCCAAGCAAATCAAGATATCTTCGCATGGCAGCCATCTGACATGACCAGAGAACCTAGGGAACTTGCCGAGCACTCTTTAAATGTAAACCTGAACGCTAAACCCGTCAAACAGTCCCTATGAAATTTTGGCGATGAAAAGCGTAAGGCAATAGCTAAGGAACTAGCACGGCAATAGAAGAGGTCGTCCATACTGAGTGGTCGGCCAATCCTGTAATGGTCCCTAAAAAGGACACCACTGATTTAAGGATGTGTGTTGATTATACTGCCTTGAACAAGGCTTGTCCAAAAGATCCGTTCGCTCTGCCTATAATTGATCAAGTTATCGATTCTATGGCAGGCTCGGAACTCCTCTGTTCTCTCGACGCATATTCCGATTATCACCAAATTCGGATGAAGGAATCTGACAAAGTCAAAACTTCATTCATAACCCCCTTCGGAACCTTCTGTTTTGTTACGATGCCCTTTGGGCTGAAGAACGTAGGAGCTACATACCAGCGCACGATGCATCGTTGCCTCCACGACCAACTCGGACGCAATGTACATGCATACGTGGATGATATTGCGGTGATGTCCAAAAAGAAGGAAACGCTGATTTCCGACTTGGAGGAAATATTCGCCGATCTACGAAAATACAATATTATGCTTAACCCAAAGAAATGCTTCTTTGGAATACCAGCCGGAAAATTGTTAGGTTTCATCGTGTCTCAAAGAGGCATAGAGGTGAACCGGGACAAAATCAAGGCTATACTCAATAGTTCTAGGCCAACTCGCTTGAAGGACGTACAAAGACTAACTGGTTGCATTGCTGCGGTCAGTCGGTTTGTAAGCCGGCTTGGTGAAAGAGCCGCACCATTATATAAACTCCTGAAAAAGACCAAGGATTTTGTTTGGACTGATGAAGCTGAAGCTGCATTGCAAGACCTGAAGAAAGTACTCTCATCTGCTCCTATCCTTGCAGCGCCGGAACCTTAGGAACCGATGTTGCTCTATGTTGTTGCGAAAAATAAAGTCGTTAGTATCGTCATGGTGGTGGAGAGTCCGGAGGAAAATCAGGAACACTTGGTGCAGCGTCCGACTTACTTTGTCAGTGAAGTCCTGGCAGAATCAAAATAGCGGTATCCACACTATCAAAAGTTGGCTTATGGTGTTTTTCTAGCATCTCGTAAATTACGACACTATTTTCAGGTGCATCCAATTACCATGGTGAGCATAGCTCCCATGAGAGATATAATCAACAACAGTGACACCACAGGACGCATCGCCAAATGGGGCATAGAGCTTTCAGCTTTCGATATTGAGTATAAACCCCGGACATCAATCAAATCCGAAATCCTTGCTGACTTTGTCGCTGATTTGACAGAGACGAAGGAAAATATGACCCTCCCTGAGTTGGAATACTGGACCCTCTACTTTGATGGGTCTAAGGCTCGCGGGGGCTCGGGGGCTGGCATAGTGCTCAAATCACCCCAAGGAGATAAACTTTTATACGTTTTGCAGATCCACTTCACAGCGACAAACAATATTGCCGAGTATGAAGAACTGCTGCATGGAATCCGGATTGCTAAGGATATTGGCATCCGACGTTTGATGTGTTACGGAGATTCGGCTCTTGTTACTCAACAAGTGTCGGATATTTGTAACGCAAATAAACACATGGCAGCATATAAAGCTGTCGTGGATGATCTATCTAAAACATTCGAAGGGTTTGAGGTTCAACACATCCCTCGAGCAGAAAATGAGGAAGCAGATGCACTATCTCGGATAGGCTCTGCGCGGAAAGAAGTCCCGGATGGCGCTTTTTTAGAGCACCTCAAAGTTCCCTCAATAAAGGGAGTAGATGAGGAATATCCGACCAAATCCGACTCACCTCTAATAGCAGTTCTGGCTGTAATTCCCAGCAGGACTCAACCCTACCTTGCTTATTTGGTAGATGCCAAATTACGCAAAGACGAGGTTCTGACCCGGCAGATCATCCAACGAGAAAAAGCCTATACTGTAGTTAAAGGTGAGCTCTATAAGCAGAGTGTTTTTGGGGTTTTTCAGAGTTGTTTATCTCCGGAAGAAGGAGTGGAAATCTGAAGGGAAATCCACGAAGGCGAGTGTGGTCACCACGCTGCAGCCAAATCTTTAGTGGCAAAAGCTTTTAGACACGGATTTTCTGCTTTACAGCTCAGGCAGATGCCGAACGATTAGTCAAGAGGTGCAAAGGCTGCCAAAAGTATGCGAAACAAGCTCATGTTCCGGCTGATCAGTTGAGAACAATACCTATAACATGGCCTTTTGTGGTCTGGGGGCTTGATATGGTAGGACCATTTAAACGTCTCCAAGTGGATTTACTCACCTCTTAGTGATGGTGGATAAATTCACCAAATGGATTGAGGCTAAACCTATCACTAGTTGTGATGGAGCAACAGCCAAAAGATTTGTCGAGGATGTTATAATCCGGTATGGTTATCCACATAGCATTATCATGGACAACGGGAGAAATGTTTCTATGGGAGAATTGGCTGAATTCTGCAACGAGCAAAATATCCGGCTTGACATTGCGTCAGTCGCACATCCGCAGGCTAATGGACAAGTCAAAAGAGCAAATGGTTTAATCCTACAAGGCCTAAAATCGAGACTCGAAGCACCACTACGACGTGCTGCGGGGGCTTGGGCAGAGGAATTACCCTGTGTGATATGGAGTTTACGAACAACTCCAAACAGGTCAATAGGATAAACACCTTTCTTCTTGGTCTATGGCACAGAAGTAGTTCTTCCTAGTGATTTAATCCATACTTCTCCTAGAGTGGCCGCGTATATTGAAGAGGATGCCGAGATTTCTCGATAAAACGATCTCGACTTAGTCGAAGAAGTTCGCGTCATTGCTGAAATGAGATCAACATCCCGTCAGTAGAAGTTACACAAGTATCATAGGTAGAGAGTCTGATATAGATCTTTTAATAAAGGTGATTTGGTTCTCTGGCTTGTGCAGCAAATAAAGCACAAACTTTCCCCAGTATGGGAAGGGCCCCTTTTAGTTAGTCGAGTATTGCACAATGGTTCGTGCTACTTAACTGACATGAGGCCAGTCAAAGAAAGACCTGCTACTAAGAAGACAAAGAGAGGTGGAGGCAGTACAAATCCGGATGAGTTAGACAAACCATGGAATATTGCTCAGCTATGTCCCTTTTATTCTTAGTTTATCCTTCTTTGTAATCATATATATGTACATGCTCTATGAGAAATAAAAGTTTTGGTTGCCTCAAAGTTTTTCTGAGAAGTTTTTACCATCTTATTTCCGAATGATCATGTCATAGTCGAAAATCCCAGAATGCGTGAAAGTACTTTGTGCTCATGTTCGTTCTGGTTTAGATTTCCGATTCTAAAAACTGCTACCCTCGGGTATAACTCTAAAGTTTCTAGTCTTTACTTTCGTTCTTTGTCTGATTGCTTGATGCGGGTATTTTTCGAGTAGTGAATTGTTGGTACTGGAAGCTGGCTTTGTTTCCGAGTTTAAACTGGTTTAGCAATTGAGCTTTGTTGCTTGGCAAAGTTTCCGAGCAGAAGGTTTAGCCGGCTCACGAAAGGGACGAGGCGGAAAGCCAGATAAACGATAAGTATAGACGAAAAAAATACAAGTGCTTATGTAAACATTTCAGGCGCGCAAAACTTTAAAAGCCAAAAGTGCTGAATAGATCAAAAAGCTTAGCACTAGCAAAATTATAGTACTTCATATTTATAGACGCATCATGTTTTTTCAGGATAATACAAATGTTTCTAGCAATCTATGATGCAGGAGGAGATGAGGGAGCTGCCGGATCGCTGGATACGTCGCCTTGATATCGTTCCGAGATGTCCACATCCGAGGTGGTGCGTTCATCATCGGAAACTTCTGATGTTTCTTCTCGAGGCGGAGGCGGAGTGTCCACACGGTTGAAGAAAGGAGTATCATAGCTGGTCAAATAAGCCACGTGACACCCATATCCGGCACAAGAGTCCATAATAGCCTTGATGTCCTGCTCCTGGCCATTTTCATCCACTGTAGAGTACCCCCTGGTCACTTGCCATATTTCCATGCTTCCATGGTGGCTCATGACCATGGTGAGAGCGTTCTGCGCTGCTGATCGTGTGTAGGACATATTCCAATCCTGGACGAGCTGCGGCATCTCCTTTGCCTTGTCCCGCACCTGAAACCCAACATGCTATGCATGTCCGGAATCTCGAGAGCTTCACCAATATCCTCAAGGGATTGGTGGAAGTCATGAAGCAGGTCACTGACTTGGGTAAGCCGGTGGGTGCGGGGCTCAGCAGAGAAGGAGTCTGTCAAGTTCAGAGGACCTATAGACAAAAGTAGTTAAAAGAAATCCGACATTGAAAGAAGTCGAAGAAAAAAGACAAGTCAGACAGATGGAACGTACCGAAAATGACATCGTCAATTTTGGTCTTCTCTTCTCGAAGACTCTGGAGTTCAGCCCGGAGTGCCTCAGAAAGATCCCTATGTCTGCACAGTTCGTTATTGAGGTCCGAGATTTTTCGATCTTGAGCATTAATCTTACGATCACGCTCATCAGTAGCCATAGAGGAGGAGTCAAGGATTTGAGCAATGCTCTTTTCATGATCTGCCTTGAGCTGGTCCAGCTCTTGGCGAAGCTCCTTGTTCTCCACCACTAAAGTCTTGAGGTTCTCGGCCTCTTCAATCATGGCGCAGGATTGTTTTACCAGCGCTATAAGTCAAAAAAGAACAACAATTCAGTAAAAAATTCGACTATGAAAAAACATGAAAGACAAGGTTTGAGTCTCGGAATGTTTACCTTCGGCCTCATCCTTGGCAACTTTTAGCTCAGCATTTTTAAGTCGGATAGCTTTGATCTCTCTCGGCTATCACATACATTCTTCCGTAAATCCTGGTTATAGGAATATACTTTCTGTAAGTCAGAATACCCAAAGTCAGAAAGCTACTAAAGACTCGGGCTAATATTTTTGCTGATATCAGCACGAGCCTTGGGGGCTACACTAGTTCGTTCTTTGGCATCCTAAGGAAGCATAAACCCGGATTATTTATCCTACTTCATGCTTGGGGGCTAGAGGATATGATATGAAATAAAGGAAAAACAGGAATTAGAATTTCGACTTACATATTGTTCGCAAGTAAGTTTATCCAAACTCACGTTCACTTCAACTGTAGCCTTCTCAGCGAGAGTCAGAGGGGTCAAAAGAGCAGTTGGAAGCTCCACGGACCTGATCCTCTCGTTGCGAAGATGCATTTGTTCAAGAAAATCAGAGTGCTTGATGTCCTCTGCTTCTTGCGCTTCTTCTTCGGCAGATAAGTTTCTTTCTCGAGGCATTGCCTAACTAGCCACTGGATCTCTTCAGTAGATTTCTGGGACAGGCCAAACTTGGCAAGTCCCGGGTTGCTGAGAAGGTTTTTGGCGAAGGTTTCTACCGAGGGATCATTACCCAAAGAGGGTTCACCCTTATCTATACCTGACACACCCATGGTGACATCAGTTTGTGATTCAAGGATCGCAGGCTCCGTGGAAGGAGCCGGATCTTCTGTGACAGCTAGAGAAGGAATTATCACCGGTGTTGCGGAAGGCTGAGGGGCAGGAGTCGGAGGAGCCATGGCAGGAGAAGTTATGGTAAGCTTCGTCTGTGGCAGGGCTTCGAAGAAATCCCCTTCCCTTTGCCCTTGATGAGCTGTTTAGCTATGAGAATGTCATAAAGCCGGAAACATTACATCTCGGAAGGAAATTCGAGTAAAGTGCAAAGGCGGAAGTTGTGATTGAAAGTTACCTCTTCACGACGAGCACCTCCTTTGTGCAACCAGCCACTATCGGAGCTTTGCGCTTCTTGAGCGCATCATCCGGCAATGGTACCACCTCTGTCTCCTGAGAAAACTCGCGAGGATATCCTTCGAGCGGAGCAAGTTCCAACTCAGGGAGGTCAGCAAGCTGAAAAGAAGAAAACATATCAGTATTGCAATATAACTTAAAGATTGAAACACATAAAAAGGTTTACTGTTAGAAGCTTACTGGCACTATGGGGTTTTCCGCTGTATGCGTATCTAGAGAAATCTCTGGGATCCTCCTTTCGATCCGCTCCCTTATCAACCATTTTATCTGGCTTATGTAGCCTTGCATGGTGTAATCTCTGGGGCTGATGCAGAGGGAGTCTTTCTTGGACGACGTGATGGAGTGCATCAGTCGGTCTCCGTGGTACTGAAGGGGCTGGATCCGACGTGATACCCATCATTGGAACAAGTCGAATCCCTTATGTCCTTTGTGTTTGATCAAGTATTCGATCCGCCTCTTAGCGAGGATCAGATCGTCAGTGAGAGCCAGAGGGGCCTCATCCCAAGACGGTTGGGCCATGGCAGCTCCGTTGATGAAAGCCGGCAAAGTAGCAGCTTTGCCGGGAGTCTGAATATCCTTATGATAAAAGAATGTGGCTGGCCACTGTTTGACCGAGTCACTAGCTAAGATTTTGGGATATGCACACTCACGTCTAAGTGAAAAACTAATGGTTTCGGTGATGTAAGGAACACCGGCAGTGATAGAATTTCTCTGGACATGGAAATAATACCAGACTAAGGTCAAACTCTGCCTAATGCCGAGAAATCCCTCACACAAAGAAGCGTAAGCGCTCATCTCTAGGAGAGAGTTGGGAGGAAGATGGTGGAGTTGAACACCAAAATGATCAATCACCTCGGAGAAGAACTCCGAGGGAGGGAATGAAAAACCTCTGTCGAGGTGGGTGCCGAAGTGGACCCGCTCGTCGGCGTGCGGGTTGGGGATGGTCTCTCTGATGCCGCTCCGCCAGTCGCCGGCATGGAGGAGCCCTTCTATCTCCACGCCGTGGAGCTTCTTGTCATCTAACACGCAGGGGATCCAGACCCCGCGAAAGCTTTCCTTCTCCGCCGCCGCTTCCATCGCCGGCGCTGCCGCCAAGCCAAACGAGGAAGAAGAAACCATTTCTCCGGCGAGCAGTTGACCGAGGATGGGCAGCATTGGGAGTTTTTGGGGGAAAGCAGAGGACCTCTGTGCGCGCGGGGGAGATTTGGAGGAGAGGAAAAGGCAAGGGAACAGGTGGAGAAAGGAGAAGGAGATCCTCACCCCTTATATCCACCTAACCGTGCCAAGATTTGTGCAAATGCTACAGTGTAACCGCCACGCGTCGTGGAATGAACTGGGAAGGACCCATGTGATGATTATGTCACCTCGATCTCTGCGTACGCATTGAAACGGCGCCTCGGTTGTGCGAACAGCGGACCCACCAATGGTCGTGCTAACAGGATGTCTGTCAGATGACGTGACATGACCATGACTTGTGTTAGGTGGCATTACATATCAAGTTTCGGCTTAGTTTGAAATCAAGTTGGAAAATCCGAGTAACCTGTTGATAGGTCCGACTTATTTTTAAGACCCGGATCGTATGTTTTGTTGTGAAGTTTCAGGAACCCTTCAAGATTCTTCAAGCCGAAGATTAAGCTAGACGATGATGAATCCGACTTTGGATCTTGGAGGCCACCGGGGGCTACGGTTGGGGATATACTTTGCGGGTATCCTCATAGTTCCTCACTGACCAGGGTGGCCCACTTCGGGTTAGAGCTTTGCTTCATGGGTGGCCCTGTCAGGGAGAGAAGACGGAGTCAAATCCGGCTACGGGAAGGCCCAGAAGACTTACCGACTTAGGCCCACAATGTTACTTGTAGTTCAAGATGTACTCTGTAACCGACTCTTAGTCGTAGCTGGATAGATCTCTCCTATAAACCCTAGGCCGCATATCTATATAAGCCGTCCTAGGTAGAGCCTTTAGGGCACACCTCAATAGTCTACAATCTCAACTCACACAGGCGAACCCTTGTAACACATATTCCGGCTCTGCCGTATTACTGGATTACTAGCAGGAGGATCCGTCCAAAGCCGGCGGATTCGAACCTAGGTAAACTTGTGAGCTCACTATCCCGGAACACCGTACGTCTCACACCCCACTCTTCCGCACGCCTCGAGGACCCCCTCATGGCGTACTTGTCATCAATCCGACGACATAATCAAACAGGAAGTAGTATGACACATATAGCTCGATCACTTGCTCTCTCGAGAAGGAGCCGAACGTGATTGTTTACTTTCTTAATTTTAGGGGGGTTTCTGCTAAATGTATGAACCTTGACGTAATTTCCCATTTTTAGGTCCTTGGTGTAAAATATACTTCCAACGCCTGTGTAAAAGTTTAACCTAAAAGTGTATGTGGTGAAATTTAGACGATTTTCCACTTGCTTGTCAACGAGTATGAACATTTTTGGATTTCAAGACGAACGACCAAGGTGAAGGCCATATAAACATCATACTTTATTATGATGATCCCACATGAGAGAACTTGCATGGCCGCAAATTTGGCCATATTTTGAAAACAATCGAAGATGGAGTAGTATGAAAAGTATGGCTCGATAATCTACTCTCTCGACAAGGAGCCGAACCCAACTATTTTCCTTGCTTAATTTTAGGGTCCTTTGTGCTAAATGTATTGACCTCGATGCAATTTCCCCATTTTTAGGTCCTTGTTGTAAAGTGTACTCCCACTGACCGTGTAAAATTCTAACCTAAAAGTAATTGGTGAAATTTAAATGAATTTCATCTTATAGTTGTCAACGAGTATGAACATTCTTGGATTTCAAGCCGAACAGCCACAAGGTCAAGGCCATATCTCTACATCATACTTTATTCTGATGATCGAGTATCCAAGAATTTGCATGGCGATAGATTTGGCCATATTTTGAATACAATCGAATAGGAAGAAGTATGAAGAGTATGGCTCGATCATCTGCTCTCTCGAGAAGGAGCCAAACCAGACTGTTTTCTTTGCTCAATTTTAGGGTCCTTTGCACTAAATGTATGGACCTCGATGTAATTTTCCATTTTTTAGGTCCTTGATGTAGAATGTACTCCCACCGACCGTGTAAAATGCTAACCTAAAAGTAAGTGGTGAAATTTAAATGAATTTAATCTTTGTTGTCAATAAGTATGAACTTTCTTGGATTTCAAGCCGAACGACCACACAAGGTCAAGGACATATCTCTACATCATACTTTATGGTGATGATCCCATATCCAAGAATTTGCATGGCGAAAAATTTGGACATATTTTGAAAACAATCAAAGAGGAAATAGTATGACACATATAGCTTGATCAGCTGCTCTCTCGAGAAGGAGCCGAACCTGATTATTTACTTTCTTAATTTTAGGGGGGGTTCTGCTAAATGTATGAACCTTAATGTGATTTGCCATTTTTAGGTCCTTGGTGTAAAATGTACTTCCAACGCCCGTGTAAAAGTTTAACCTAAAAGTTTATGTGGTGAAATTTAGACGGTTTTCCACTTACTTGTCAATGAGTATGAACATTCTTGGATTTCAAGACGAACGACCAAGGTGAAGGCCATATAAATATCATACTTTATTACGATGATCCCATATGAGAGAATTTGCATGGCCACAAATTTGGCCTTATTTTGAAAACAATCAAAGATGGAGTAGTATGAAGAGTATGGCTCAATAATCTACTCTCTCGAGAAGGAGTCGAACCCGACTATTTTCCTTGCTTAATTTTAGGGTCCTTTGTGCTAAATGTATTGACTCGATGCAATTCCCCCTTTTTAGGTCCTTGTTGTAAAGTGTACTCCCATTAACCGTGTAAAATTCTAACCTAAAAGTAATTGGTGAAATTTAAACGAATTTCATCTTATAGTTATCAACGAGTATGAACATTCTTGGATTTCACGCCGAACAACCACAAGGTTAAGGCCATATCTCTACATCATACTTTATTCTGATGATCGAGTATCCAAGAATTTGCATGGCGATATATTTGGCCATATTTTGAATACAATCGAAGAGGAAGAAGTATGAAGAGTATGGCTCGATCATCTGCTCTCTCGAGAAGGAGCCGAACCAGACTGTTTTCTTTGCTCAATTTTAGGGTCCTTTGTGCTAAATGTATGGACCTCGATGTAATTTTCCATTTTTTAGGTCCTTGACGTAGAATGTACTCCCACCGATCGTGTAAAATGCTAACCTAAAAGTAAGTGGTGGAATTTAAATGAATTTAATCTTAGTTGTCAACTGGTATGAACTTTCTTGGATTTCAAGCCGAACGACCACACAAGGTCAAGGACATATCTCTACATCATACTTTATGGTGATGATCCCATATCCAAGAATTTGCATGGCCACAAATTTGGCCATATTTTAAAAACAATCAAAGAGGAAGTAGTATGGCACGTATAGCTCCATCAGCTGCTCTCTCGAGAAGGAGCCGAACCTGATTGTTTACTTGCTTAATTTTAGGGGGGTTCTGCTAAATGTATGAACCTTGATGTAATTTCCCATTTTTAGGTCCTTGGTGTAAAATGTACTTCCAACGCCCGTGTAAAAGTTTAACCTAAAAGTGTATGTGGTGAAATTTAGAAGATTTTCCACTTACTTGTCAACGAGTATGAACATTCTTGGATTTCAAGACGAACGTCCAAGGTGAAGGCCATATAAATATCATACTTTATTACGATGATCCCATATGAGAGAATTTGCATGGCCACAAATTTGGCCATATTTTGAAAACAATCGAAGATGGAGTAGTATGAAGAGTATGGCTCAATAATCTACTCTCTCGAGAAGGATTCGAACCCGACTATTTTCCTAGCTTAATTTTAGGGTCCTTTGTGCTAAATCTATTGACCTCGATGCAATTTCCCCCTTTTTAGGTCCTTGTTGTAAAGTGCACTCCCACAAACCGTGTAAAATTCTAACCTAAAAGTAATTGGTGAAATTTTAACGAATTTCATCTTATAGTTGTCAACGAGTATGGACATTCTTGGATTTCAAGCCGAACAACCACAAGGTCAAGGCCATATCTCTACATCATACTTTATTCTGATGATCGAGTATCCAAGAATTTGCATGGCGATAGATTTGGCCATATTTTGAATACAATCAAAGAGGAAGAAGTATGAAGAGTATGGCTCGATCATCTGCTCTCTCGAGAAGGAGCCGAACCCGACTGTTTTCTTTGCTCAGTTTTAGGGTCCTTTGTGCTAAATCCATGGACCTCGATGTAATTTTCCATTTTTAGGTCCTTGATGTAGAATGTACTCCCACCGACCGTGTAAAATGCTAACCTAAAAGTAAGTGGTGAAATTTATATGAATTTAATCTTAGTTGTCAACGAGTATGAACTTTCTTGGATTTCAAGTCGAACGACCACACAAGGTCAAGGACATATCTCTACATCATACTTTATGGTGATGATCCCATATCCAAGAATTTGCATGGCGACAAATTTGGCCATATTTTGAAAACAATCAAAGAAGAAGTAGTATGACACGTATAGCTCAATCAGCTGCTCTCTCGAGAAGGAGCCGAACCTGATTGTTTACTTTCTTAATTTTAGGGAGGGTTCTGCTAAATGTATGAACCTTGATGTAATTTCCCATTTTTAGGTCCTTGGTGTAAAATGTCCTTCCAACGCCCACGTAAAAGTTTAACCTAAAAGTGTATGTGGTGAAATTTAGATGATTTTTGACTTACTTGTCAACGAGTATGAACATTCTTGGATTTCAAGACGAACAACCAAGGTGAAGGCCATATAAACATCGTACTTTATTACGATGATCCCATATGAGAGAATTTGCATGGCCACAAATTTGGCCATATTTTGAAAACAATCGAAGATGGAGTAGTATGAAGAGTATGGCTCGATAATCTACTCTCTCGAGAAGGAATCGAACCCGACTATTTTCCTTGCTTACTTTTAGGGTCCTTTGTGCTAAATGTATTGACCTCGATGCAATTTCCCCCTTTTTAGGTCCTTGTTGTAAAGTGTACTCCCACTGACCGTGTAAAATTCTAACATAAAAGTAATTGGTGAAATTTTAACAAATTTCATCTTATAGTTGTCAACGAGTATGAACATTCTTTGGTTTCAAGCCGAACAACCACAAGGTCAAGGCCATATCTCTACATCATACTTTATTCCGATGATCAAGTATCCAAGAATTTGCATGGCGATATATTTGGCCATATTTTGAATACAATCGAAGAGGAATAAGTATGAAGAGTATGGCTCGATCATCTGCTCTCTCAAGAAGGAGCCGAACCCGAGTGTTTTCTTTGCTCAGTTTTAGGGTCCTTTGTGCTAAATGTATGGACCTCGATGTAATTTTCCATTTTTCATGTCCTTGATGTAGAATGTACTCCCATCGACCGTGTAAAATGCTAACCTAAAAGTAAGTGGTGAAATTTAAATGAATTTAATCTTAGTTGTCAACAAGTATGAACTTTCTTGGATTTCAAGCCGAACGACCACACAAGATCAAGGACATATCTCTACATCATACTTTATGGTGATGATCCCATATCCAAGAATTTGCATGGCGAAAAATTTGGCCATATTTTGAAAACAATCAAAGAGGAAGTAGTATGACACTTATAGCTCGATCAGCTGCTCTCTCGAGAAGGAGCCGAACCTTAATGTTTACTTGCTTAATTTTAGGGGGGTTTGTGCTAAATGTATGGACCTCAATGTAATTTTCCATTTTTAGGTCCTTGGTGTAAAATGTAATTCCAACGCCCATGTAAAATTCTAACCTAAAAGTGTATGTGGTGAAATTTAAACGATTTTCAGCTTACTTGTCAACGAGTATGAACATTCTCGGATTTCAAGCCGAACGACCAAGATCAAGGCCATCTAAACATCATACTTTATTACGATGATCCCATGTTAGAGAATTTGCATTGACATAAATTTGGTCATATTTTGAAAATAATCGAAGATGAAGTAGTATGAAGAGTTTGTCTCAAATCACCCGATCTAACAAGAAGAGCCGAACCAGAAAATTTTCCTCTTAGGGTCCTTTTTGCTAAATGTATGGACCTCGATGTAGTTTTCCCCATTTTGAGGTCCCTGATGTAAAATGTACTCTGATCGACCATGTAAAATTCTAACCTAAAAGTAAATGGTGAAATTTAAACGAATTTAACCTTAGTTGTCAACGAGTATGAACCGTTCTTGTATTTCAAGATGAACGACCAAGGTCACGGCCATATCTACATCATACTTTATGCTGATGATCCCATAACCTTGAATTTGCATAAGGACAAATTTGGCCATATTTTGAAAACAATCGAAGATGAAGTAGTATGAAGAGTATGGATCGATTAGCTACTCTCTTAAGAAGGAGCCGAACCCGAGTGTTTTCCTTGCTTAATTTTAGGATCCTTTATGCTAAATGTATGAACCTCGATGTAATTTCCCCCTTTTCAGTTCCTTGTTGTAAAATGTACTCCCACCGACCGTGTAAAATTCTAACCTAAAAGTATGCGGTGAAATTTAAATGAATTTCAGCTTATAGTTGTCAACGAGTATAAACATTCTTGGATTTCAAGCCGAATGACCACAAGGTCAAGGCCATATCTCTACATCATACTTTATTCTGATGATCGATTATCCAAGAATTTGCGTGGTGATAGATTTGGCCATATTTTGAAAACAATCGAAGAGGAAGTAGTATGAAGAGTATGGCTCGATCATCTGCTCTCTCGAGAAGGAGCCGAACCCAATTGTTTTCTTTGCTCAATTTTAGGGTCCTTTGTGCTAAATGTTTAGACCTCCATGTAATTTTCCGTTTTTAGGTCCTTGATGTAGAATGTACTCCACCGACAGTGTAAAATTCTAACCTAAAAGTAAGTGGTGAAATTTAAATGAATTTATGCTTAGTTGTCAACGAGTATGAACTTTCTTGGAATTTAAGTCGAACAACCACATAAGGTCAAGGCCATATCTCTACATCATACTTTAAGGTGATGATTGCTGACTCGTGTAATAACGAGCTCGTTGGGGAACCCCAAGAGGAAGGTATGATGAGCACAATAGTAAGTTTCCCTCAGTTATAAAACCAAGGTTATCGAACTAGTAGGACCAAGGAAACACCTCCAAGGTGTTGCTAGCTGGACTTTAGCCAGCAGCAACGTGGAAACCTGCACAACACAACCATAGAACTTTGCCCCCAACTTACAGTGAGGTTGTCAATCTCACCAGTTTTGCTGAAAACAAAGGATTAAACTTATTGTGTGGAAGAAAGTAAAATCTTGCAGAAAGTAAACAGAAAGCAGTAAACAGTTGTAGATTGATGGTAAAAGAAAGGACCGGGGTCCATAGTTCACTAGTGGTGGCTCTCCTTAAGATAGATGACATGTTGGGTGAACAAATTATAGCGGGGCAATTGACAAACATCGAGAAACCATACATGCATATACTAATCATCTTGACTCCTTTGGAACTTGATTGGGCATTACAACATTATGCATAGACCGTAATCCAACTGCATCTATGACTAATAACCCACCTTGAGGTTATCATCCGAACCCCCTCCAGTATTAAGTTACAAGCAACAGATAATTGCATTACGAATTGCGTGTAATGTAAACAATACGGTTGTTCTATGAACAAAGGATTGTTGTTTTCTCCCTAGTAGCAACAGCACATCTAGTACCTTAGAGATTTCTGTCACTTCCGCAGATTACTAGAGGCATGAACCCACTATCAAGAAAAATACTATCTCTTGGAGTTGCTCGCGTCTACTTGGCCAAGATAGCTACTAACAACAGAAAGCATGCAAGATCTCAAATAACAAAGACATGATAGAATCAATAATCAATCTGAAATAGCATCTCAATATCCATCGGATCCCCGCAAACACAACATGAATGAATTACAAATAGATGATCTTGATCATGAACGGAGCTCACAAGATCTAAACATGAAAGCAAAAAGGAGGAGAAACCAGCCATCTAGCTACTACATGGACCCGATGAACTACTCACGCATCACACCGGAGGCTTGCATGGTGATGAAGAAGGCCTCCATGGTGAATTCCCCTCTCCGGCAGGGTGCCAGGAAGATCTTCAGATCCCCCCAATCTAGGGACAGAGACGACGGCGGCTATAGAGTCTTTTGTGGATTTTTGATCGGGTACTTAGGGTTTCTGTATCAGAGGCATCTTATAGGAGAAAGGGGAGGCCGAGGGAGTGCCCTAGGCGGACACATTACCCCCTGGCGCGGGCCAGGCATGGCCGCGCGGCCAGGTGGTGTGGTGGCCCTCTGGCCCCTCTCCGTCTCGTATTCTGGCTCTATGTCCGCTTCGGTAAAAACTGACTTTGGCTTTTGTCCTGTCCAATTCCGAGAATATTCATTGTCTGACTTTCCTGGAACCAAAATCAGCAGAAAACAGGCAACTGGCACTGTGGCATCTTGTTAATAGGTTAGTCCAAGAAAGTGTATAAAAAGTACTCCAAAGTGTGAAGAGAACATAGGAAAGTAGATACAACCAAGCATGGAACATCAAAAATTATGGATACGTTAGTGACGTATCAATGATCCCATATCCAAGAATTTGCATGGCGACAGATTTGGCTATATTTCGGAAACAATCAAAGAGAAAGTAGTATGAAACATATAGCTCGATCAACTGCTCTCTCGAGAAGGAGCCGAACATGATTGTTTACTTGCTTAATTTTAGGGGTCTTCTGCTAAATGTATGGACCTTGATGTAAGTTTCCCATTTTTAGGTCCTTTGTGTAAAATGTACTTCCAACGCCCATGTAAAATTCTAACCTAAAAGTGTATGTGGTGAAATTTAGACGATTTTCAGCTTACTTGTCAATGAGGATGAACATTCTTGGATTTCAAGCCGAAGGACCAAGGTGAAGGCCATAACAACATCATACTTTATTACGATGATCCCATATGAGAGAATTTGCATGGCCATAAATTTGGCCATATTTTGAAAACAATCAAAGATGAAGTAGTATGAAGAGTATGGCTCGATCATCTACTCTCTCGAGAAGGAGCTGAACCTGATTGTTTTCCTTGCTTAATTTTAGGGTCCTTTGTGCTAAATGTATGGACCTCGATGTAATTTCCCCCTTTTTAGGTCCTTGTTGTAAAACGTACTCCCACAGACCGTGTAAAATTCTAACCTAAATTAAGTGGCGACATTTAAACGAATTTCATCTTATAGTTGTCAACGAGTATGAACATTCATGGATTTCAAACAGAACAACCACTAGGTCAAGGCCATATATATACATCAAACTTTATTGTGATGATCGAGTATCCAAGAATTTGCATGGTGATAGATTTGGCCATATTTTGAAACCAATCGAAGAGGAAGATGTATGAAGAGTATGGCTCGATCATCTGCTCTCTCAAGAAGGAGCCGAACCCAACTGTTTTCTTTGCTCAATTTTAGGGACCATTGTGATAAATGAATGCACCCCAAGGTAATTTTCCAATTTTATTATGTCCTTGATGTAGAATTTAATCCCACCGACCGTGTAAAATGCTAACCTAAAACTAAGTGGTGAAATTTAAAAGAATTTAATCCTAATTGTCAACGAGTGTGAACTTTCTTGGATTTCAAGCCGAATGACCATATAAGGTCATGGCCATATCTCTACATCATACTTTATTGTGATGATCCCATATCCAAGAATTTGCATGGCGACAGATTTGGCCATATTTTGATAACAATCAAAGAGGAAGTAGTATGAAACGTATAGCTCGATCAGATGCTCTCTCGAGAGGAGCTGAACCTGACTGTTGCTTGGTTATTTTTAGGGGGGTTTGTCCTAAATGTTTGGACCTTGATGTAATTTTCCCATTTTTAGGTCCTTGATGTAAAATGTACTTCCAATGTCCATGTGAAATTCAAACCTAAAAGTGTATGTGGTGAAATTTAGACGATTTTCAGCTTACTTGTCAACGAGTATGAATATTCTTGGATTTCAAGCCGAATGGCCAAGGTGAAGGCCATATCAACATCATACTTTATTACGATGATCCCATGTGAGAGAATATGCATTGGCACAAATTTGGTCATATTTTGAAAACAATGGAAGTGGGAGTAGTATGAATAGTTTGGCTCAAATCACTGATCTAACGAGAAGAGACGAACCAGAAAATTTTCCTCTTAGGGTCTTTTGTGCTAAATGTATGGACCTCGATGTAATTTTCACCATTTTGAGGTCCCCGATGTAAAATGTACTCCGACCGACCGTGTAAAATTCTAACCTAAAAGTACATGGTGAAATTTAAAGGAATTTAAGCTTAGTTGCCAACAAGTATGAACCGTTCTTGTATTTCAAGATGAACGACCAAGGTCAACCCATATCTACATCATACTTTATGATGATGATCCCATATCCTAGAATTTGCATACCGACGAATTTGGCCATATTTTGAAAACAACCAAAGAGGAAGTAGTATGAAGAGTATGGATCAATTAGCTACTCTCTCGAGAAGGATCCGAACCCGACTATTTTCCTTGCTTAATTTTAGGATCCTTTATGCTAAATGTAGGATCCTCGTTGTAATTTACCCCTTTTTAGGTCCTTGTTGTAAAATGTACTCCCACCGACTATGTAAAATTCTAACTTAAAAGGAAGTGGTGAAATTTAAATGAATTTCAGCTTATTGTTGTCAACGAGTATGAACATTCTTGGATTTCAAGCTGAACGACCACAAGGTCAAGGCCATATCTCTACATCATACTTTATTCTGATGATCGAGTATCCAAGAATTTGCATGGCGATAGATTTGGCCATATTTTGAAAACAATCGAAGAGGAAGTAGTATGAAGAGTATGGCTCAATCATCTGCTCTCTCGAGAAGTAGTTGAACCCAACTATTTTATTTGCTCAATTTTAGGGTCCTTTGTGCTAAATGTATGGACCTCGATGTAATTTTCCATTTTTTAGGTCCTTGATGTAGAATGTACTCCCACCGACCGTGTATAACGCTAACCTAAAAGTAAGTGGTGAAATTTAAATGAATTTATTCTTATTTGTGAACGAGTATGAACTTTCTTGGATTTCAAGCCGAATGACCACACAAGGTCAAGGCCATATCGCTACATCATACTTTATGGTGATGATCGCATATCCAAGAATTTGCATGGCAACCGATTTGGCCATATTTTGAAAAAAATCAAAGAGGAAGTAGTATGAAACGTATAGCTCGATCAACTTGTCTCTCTAGAAGGAGCCGAACCTGATTGTTTACTTGCTTAGTTTTAGGGGTGTTTCTGCTAAATGTATGGACCTTGATGTAAGTTTCCTATTTTTAGGTCCTTGGTGTAAAATGTAGTTCCAACACCCGTATAAAATTCTAACCTAAAAGTGTATGTGGTGAAATTTTCATGATTTTTAGATTACTTGTCAATGAGTATGAACATTCTTGGATTTCAAGCCGAACGACCAAGGTGAGGCCATATCAACATCATACTTTATTATGATGATCCCATATCAGAGAATTTGGATGACCACAAATTTGGCCATATTTTGCAACCAATCAAAGATGAAGTAGTATGAAGAGTATGGCTCCATCATCTACTCTCTCAAGAAGGAGCTAAACCCGACTGTTTTCCTGGCTTAATTTTAGGGTCCTTTGTGCTAAATGTATGGTCCTCGATGTAATTTCCCCCTTTTTAGGTCCTTGTTGTAAAATGTACTCCTACCGACTGTGTAAAATTCTAACCTAAAAGTAAGTGGCGAAATTTAAACGAATTTCATCTTATAGTTGTCAACGAGTATGAACGTTTTTGGATTTCAAGCTGAACGACCACAAGGTCAAGGCCATATCTCTGCATCATACTTTATTGTTATGATCGAGTATCCAAGAATTTGCATGGCGATAGATTTAGCCATATTTTGAAAACAATCGAAGAGGAAGTAGTATGAAGAGTATGGCTCGGTCGTCTGCTCTCTCAAGAAGGAGCTGAACCCAACTATTTTCTTTGGTCAATTTAGGGTCCTTTGTTATAAATGTATGGACCTCAAAGTAATTTTCCATTTTTATTATGTCCTTGATGTAGAATGTACTCCCACCGACCGTGTAAAATGCGAACCTAAAAGTAAGTGGTGAAATTTAAATGAATTTAATCTTAGTTGTCAACGAGTATGAACTTTCTTGGATTTCAAGCCGAACGACCACACAAGTTTAAAGCCATATGTCTACATCATACATTATGGTTATGATCCCATATCCAAGAATTTGCATGGCGACAGACTTGGCCATATTTTGAAAACAATCAAAGAGGAAGTAGTATGAAACGTATAACTCGATCAACTCCTCTCTCAAGAAGGAGCCAAACCTAATTGTTTACTTGCTTAATTTTAGGGGGGTTTCTGCTAAATGTATGGACGTTGATGTAATTTTCCCATTTTTAGGTCCTTGGTGTAAAATGTACTTCCAACACCCGTGTAAAAATGCTAACCTAAAACTGTATGTGGTGAAATTTAAACGATTTTTAGCTTACTTTTCAATGAGTATGAACATTCTTGGATTTCTAGCCGAACGACCAAGGTGAAGGCCATATCAACATCATACTTTATTACGATGATCCCATATGAGAGAATTTTCATGGCCACAAATTTGGGCATATTTTTTAAACAATCGAAGAGGAAGTAGTATGAAGAGTTTGGCTCAAATCATCTGATCACACGAGAAGAGCCGAACCAAATTCTTTTCCTTTTAGGATCCTTTGTGCTAAATGTATGGACCTCGATGTAATTTCCCCCTCTAAGGTCCCTGATGTAAAATGTACTCCGATTGACCATGTAAAATTCTAACCTAAATGTAAGTGGTGAAATTTAAGCTTAGTTTTCAACGAATATGAACCGTTCTTGTATTTCAAGATGAACGACCAAGGTCAAGGCCATATCTACATCATACTTTATGCTGATGATCCCATATCTCAGAATTTGCAAACCGACAAATTGGTCCATATTTTGAAAACAATCGAAGATGAAGTAGTATGAAGAGTTTGGATCGATTAGCTACTCTCTCGATAAGGAGCCAAACCCGACTGTTTTCCTTGCTTAATTTTAGGATCCTTTATGCTAAATGTATGAACCTCGATGTAATTTCCCCCTTTTTAGGTCCTTGTTGTAAAATGTACTCCCACCGACCATGTAAAATTCTTACCTAAAAGTAAGTGGTGAAATTTAAACGAAATTCAGCTTATAGTTGTCAACGAGTATGAACAGTCTTGGATTTCAAGCTGAACGACCACAAGGTCAAGGCCATATCTCTATATCATACTTCATTCTGATGATCGAGTATCCATGAATTTGCATGGCGATAGATTTGGCCATATTTTGAAAACAATCAAACAGAAAGTAGTATGAAGAGTATGGCTCGATCATCTGCTCTCTCGAGAAGGAGCCGAACCCAACTGTTTTATTTGCTCAATTTTAGGGTCCTTTGTGCTAAATGTATGTACCTCGATGCAATTTTCAATTTTTTAGGTCCTTGGTGTAGAATGTACTCCCACCGACCGTGTAAAATGCTAACTTAAAAGTAAGTGGTGAAATTTAAATGAATTCAATTTTGTTTGTCAACGAGTATGAATTTCTTGGATTTCAAGCCGAACGACCACACAAGGTCAAGGCCATATCTCTACATCACACTTTATGGTGATGCTCCCATATCCAAGAATTTGCATGGCGACAGATTTGGCCATATTTTTAAAACAATCAAACATGAAGTAATATGAAATGTATAGCTCGGTCAGCTGCTCTCTCGAGAAGGAGCAAAACATGATTGATTACTCGCTTAATTTTAGGGCATTTTCTGCTAAATGTATGGACCTTCATGTAATTTTTCCCATTTTGTAGGTCCTTGGTGTAAAATGTACTTCCAACGCCCGTGTAAAATTCTAACCTAAAAGTGTATGTGGTGAAATTTAGATGATTTTCAGCTTACTTGTCAACGAGTATGAACATTCTTGGATTTCAAGCCGAACGACCAAGGTGAAGGGCATATCAACATCATTCTTTATTAAAATGATCCCGTATGAGAGAATTTCCATGGCCATATTTTGAAAACAACCGAAGAGGAAGTAGTATGAAGAGTTTGGCTCAAATCACCTGATCTCACGAGAAGATCCGAACCAATTTTTTTCCTTTTAGGGTCCTTTGTGCTAAAAAAGGACCTCGATGTAGTTTCCCCCTTGTGAGGTCCCTGATGTAAAATGTACTCTAATCGACCGTGTAAAATGCTAACCTAATAGTAAGTGGTGAAATTTAAACAAATTTAAGCTTAGTTTTAAACGAGTATGAACCGTTCTTGTATTTCAAGATGAATGACCAAGCTCAAGGACATATCTACATCATACTTTATGCTGATGATCCCATATCCCAGCATTTGCATACTAACAAATTTGGCCATATTTTGAAAACAATCGAAGATGAAGTAGTATGAAGAGTATAGATCGATTAGATACTCTCTCAAGAAGGAGTCGAACCCGACTGTTTTCCTTGCTTAATTTTTGGATCCTTTATGCTAAATGTATGAACCTCGATGTAATTTCCCCTTTTTTAGGTCCTTCTTGTAAAATGTACTCCCACCGACCTTGTAAAATTCTAACCTAAAAGTAAGTGGTGAAATTTAAACGAATTTCAGCTTATAGTTGTCAACGAGTATGAACATTCTTGGATTTCAAGCCGAATGACCACAAGGTCAAGGCAATATCTCTACATCATACTTTATTCCGATGATCCCATATCCCAGTATTTGCATACCGACAAATTTGACCATGTTTTGAAAACAATCAAAGAGAAATTTGTATGAAGAGTATGGCTCGATCAGCTACTCTCTCGAGAAGGAGCCGAACTAGACTGTTTTCTTTGTTCAATTTTATGGTCCTTTGTGCTAAATGTATGAACCTCGATGTAATTTTACCTTTTCAGGGCCTTGATGTAGTATGTACTCCCACTGACCGTGTAAAATGTTTACCTAAAAGTAAGTGGTGAAATTTAATGAATTTAATCTTAGTTGTAAACGAGTATGAACTTTCTTGGATTTCAAGCCGACGACCACAAGGTCAAGGCTATATCTCTACATCATACTTTATGTTGATGATCTCATATCCAAGAATTTGCATGGAGACATATTTGGGCATATTTTGAAAACAATCAAAGATGAAGTCATATGAAATGTATGGCTCGATCAGCTGCTCTCTCGAGAAGGAGCCGAACCGGACTGTTTCCTTGCCTAATTTTAGGGGGTTTGTGCTAAATGTATGGACCTCAATGTAATTTTCCCTTTTTTAGGTCCTTGATGTAAAATGTATTCCCACCACCTTGTAAAATTTTTACCTAAAAGTAAGTGGTGAAATTGAAACGAATTTAAGCATAGTTGTCAACGAGTCCAAAAAATTCCTTGATTTAAAGACGAACGTAAAAGGTCAAGGCCATATCTACATCATACTTTAGGCTTATTGTCCACACCCGGATTTTTAATCCCAGATGCCTATTATGCCATACATCGCAATCCCTAGATTTACCATTTTTGCGAGACATAATAGATTGGATATCACAATACATCATCCATTACAAAGCATAATAAGGTTTTACACAAATAAAGGATCTCATGATCCAGTCTTAGTACAAACAAGTAGCGGAATAATAAGCATAGAGGTGGCCTCCATCTTTAGTGTCACAGGCAATGCTGATGATGGGAGATGATCCTAGTTGTCGTAGCCGTCCTGCTGTCCTTCTTCTGGATATTCCTCCTCATAGTCTATCCGCGGGAATAGCCGGGGACAAAGCCATGAGGACTCTTTAAGTAAAATATCACTAACAAGTAAGGTAGTTCTAGTAGGAATGCTAAGTTCTAAGTTTCTTTGCAAAGTTAAGTTTGAAACCTAAGCTGACTTCAGAAACAACGAAAGATAAAATAGAGTTCTCAATCACCTAAGTGGGAACTTAGTTTTCATAGTCACAACCCTGTTGTGGTCAAGTCATGTCACAATTCATTTCGTAAGTCATTTTGAAAACATCTGACGACGGAACAGTATGGCCACTCCAACTGTCCATGACCGCGGATGCGGCTATTCGAATAGTTTGACACTCTACAGAGGTGGTACACTTTCACCACAACATTCAATACATCCATCAAGGATAACGCTGATTAATCATACTTAGTATGCGGATAATCAATCATAACCTTTCCTTTACACACCCTAGTATAAGCACCTATCCTATGACCTTGGCCTCCCAGCCATGGCCATCTGCCATCCTGGGAACTGCATAGGTGGACAACATTAAGAGCTAGCCTCAACTCAAACATCTTCCGCGAGGGAACTCATACTAATGCATATAAACATCCGGCTAAGCCCTACCCAAATCAGGTATAGTGGTTGTACGGTAAATTTGGAATGGTATTGCATCCTAACCAAACCATCAGTTTTTATAAAGAGGTAAGGCTCATGCCTCAACATTTTCATCATCATAAACCATTTGTGTTTCTCAACACATGTCAGATCATCTCAATTGAATGACTCATCATTCCAAGGTTTTCATAAGCATTTTCACCAAGTATTCCCATCTAGAGTGATCAAGGGTTTGCTTAAAGCTCTAACCACTAAGTTAAGTGAGTTCACTAAGGTAGGATGCTAATATCAATCTCATGCCATAGAATGACATCTAGTATAGGCCAAATTTTACACTCTTTATGCTATCTAAACTACTTTCTAAAATCTCACAAAGCATTACTAGAAGTAAACAAACTTTGATAAAGCAAAAGTAAAACTTGTAAATAAAACTTGGGATGGGTATAAATCAAGAGGTATAACCCAAAGCATGCCTAATGCATCTTTCTTAGGTTATATTGTATAATTCTAGCTTGCTAACAATAGCTTGCCTTGGTTGGTGCAGTGGTTGAAATTCTCCTCGTCTTCTTCGGGGTAGAACTCCTCCTCCTCGTAGACTTGGTCGGTACTATCATCTATAAATACATACGGGATACACAATCACCAAACACCACTGAACTAGTCTATTTAGCACACTAAGGCACACACTTGATGATCTAGTATCATCACATTCATCACAAGATTTAATGAACTAGTTTCATTTATTTTATTTGAGAAAAGTAATTTCTACTCATTGAAATTAATTAAGATTTAATATTCTCCAATTAAAATATGGGATCATGTGGACACATGTCATCACCACATATTCTAATACATGGGAATGTGATTTAAATGTTTGATCACATTTTATAAACTTTAGGATTAATATTTAAATGATTTGAAGTGACTAGAAATACCTATATAACAATATTTTGGTACTAGTCCAAAGTCACCGCATGCAAACCTAAATATTATTACATATTCAGATAGATATTATAGAATTTGATTTTTGAGAGTTGGAATCAACTCAAAAGCTATTATGGTTGATTTTTGAAAAATGTTTGAATGTAGAAAAGTCTCTGTGTTGTTATTTTTGCTATATGTGATCTATAACTCCTATTGATTTAAATCCAATGGGCTTGGATAGATTTTTGACTTATCTTTCCAACAAAATAGGAATTATTCATCTTAGTTCAGTAGAACTCTCTGAATTGATTTTTAAAGTAGTGGACAGAACCTAGTTTAAACTTAATTAGAAAAATCTTTATTTGAATATGCGGGCTAAGGCGGTAAACTAAATGGGTCGGCCCAGTGGCGCTCTGCGGCGCAGAGGGCAACTAACTGGGGGGGGGGGTCAACACATCAGCGATACATCTAACGCGAAGCGGTATCTGCTAATCTAGACCGTTCGATCAAATTCTAATGTAGCGGCCAGAGTTCATCGTCGACGATGAACTGGTCACCGGCGAGAACTAACCCCAGCGGCTCGGTGGGGGTCAATTGGGGGCTTACCAGAGCTCCAGCTAACGTGGCGATGGGCGCGATCGAACAGGTGGACGACGGTAGACTCAGGCATGGTCGCGGCGGCTCCTAGGGTGGTCGCATTCAATGACCCCCTTTCTCCTCTGCTGCGGCGAGCTCTAGCACCGGATCCTGGGATGGTGTGAGGGGATCAGTGGAAGGTGGTGAGTGTTGGAGTGTGGAGAAATGGGGTCGAGGAGGTCTCCTTTTATAGCTCGACGAGGGGACCGTGAGGTGCGACGGTGAGCTCGTCGGTGATGATGGTACAGGGGGCTAATGGCATGGGCGAGTTAGGCGTACGATGCTCTGCATCCTGGCGGTCATCTACGGCGTAATGGCGCGGCTAGGGGCGGTGGCGTTTGGTCGGGCGTGGCTGGCGCTCTGAGCGCGAGCGGCGGCGTTCGATGCGGCTCACAGCGGGTGCTGGTCGCGCGGCGAGAAATGGGCATCTCCGGGAGTGTGCTGGGGTCAAGGCAGAGCGGTGCACGCGGGCTGTGGTCGAGGGGCGGCGTGTGCTGCCTTGTTGGGCGCGGCGCACTGACGTGCTCCGAACACGGCGCAGAGGCTCGGTGCGTGGCTGCTCTGAGGTGGTCCAGTGCTCGGCTGTGTCTGTGGGGTGGACAGGGGGTCGTGGTAGGGTGCGATGGAGCTAGGGGACATCCTGGGTAGGCATGGCATGGTCTCTAGCGCGTCCGCCACGGTCGTCCGGGGACGACCATATTCGGGATGTTGGTCTGGGCTGGGTTGGATCAGAGGGGACAGAGGAGAGTAAAGAGGGCAATGCATTGAAGGATCACTACTCAAAACAGTAGAATTAGGGTAGAGTTTATTCTGTGTCTACACGGTGTTCGGTCAAATGGCAGCAAGAAACTTTTATTTGAATTTTGAGAAGATTTTTGGTGAGTGTATTGATCTTATGCTTGGTCATCTATGGTTGCTTGGGATTGTCAAGGTGAACTCATTTGAGTGGTTTTTGAATAAGTGGGATCTATGCATATGAAATGGATTCAAATTTCAAATGTCATTTAAAATTAGTGGTTAAAGGTTTTTGTAAGATTTCAAAGTGGGCCTTGGTATATCTTTACTTGTACTAGCAAGGGGTGAAAAGACTTAAAATTATTCCTGATAAGAATTGACTTCTAGGAACACCTAAAGTGGCCTAGTACATTAAAATGGCACAAATGACCATTTGCATTTATTAATCTTATTTGATTTCTTTTTCGTTGGATTTTATTTGGGAATGATCTAGATGATGTGGCATTCATCTTTGAATCATTTTACAACCATTATAACAAACAAACATGGCATTTTCAAACAATTCTATATTAATGCAACACACGTGCATTCATAATTGTTTTTAATAATAGAAAAGTTTTTGTTAACCCTAAATTGCGTGATTTGGATCTTGATTAACCTTGATTACAGTTTTGGGATGTTACAGACCTTCCCCCCTTAAACAAAATCTCGTCCCGAGATTTAAGAAAAACTAGGAACTAAAGAGATCTGGAAACTTAGTCCTAATGTAATCTTCTCGCTCCCAAGTAGCTTCTTCTTCGGTGTGGTTGCTCCATTGGATCTTGAGAAATTTGATACTCCGGGTCCTGGTGGTTCTGAAGGCTTCTTCTAAGATACGGATGGTCACTTCACGATACGTCAGATCCTTGTTGATATCAACATCTCAGTGATCAATGTTCTTGAAAACTTTGGTCTTCTCCGGCACTTCTAGACATTTGCGAAGTAATGAGATATGGAACACATTATGGATGGCGGACATCTCTTCTGGCAGTTCCAGCTGATATGATACTTCTCCTCGATGATTCACAATCTTGAAGGGTCCGATATATCTAGGGGCTAAATTTCCTTTCAGACTAAAACGTTGCGTTCCCTTCAACAGTGAAACTTTGAGATACACAAAATCTCCGACATTGAAAGTCAGGTCTCTATGTCTCTTGTCAGCATAACTCTTCTGTCTGGATTGGGCGGTCTTGAGGTGCTCACGGACTTTGTGAACATTCTCTTCGGCTTCTCATAGGATGTCGGGTCCGAAAATCTGACTCTCTCCTACTTGCGACCAATTCAAAGGGGTTCGGCACTTTCTTCCATATAAGAACTCAAATGGGGCCATTTGCAAACTGGCTTGGTAACTATTGTTGTATGAGAATTCTGTGAAAGCCAGACAATCTTCCCATTTTGATCCATACTCTAACACACAAGCTCTCAACATATCTACTAAGATTTGGTTGACTCTTTTAGTCTATCCATCGGTCTGTGGGTGATAAGCTATGCTGAAATTCAACTTGGTTCCTAATCCTTCTTAGACTTTCTGCCAAAATCTCGAGGTAAATTGGGTTCCTCGATCCGATACTATGGTCTTGTGGGTTCCATGCAAACTGGCAATTCTAGCAATGTACAATTATGCTAGCTTCGAACTCTCGTAGGTTGTCTTGATAGGTATAAAATGGGATACCTTGGACAGTCTATCAACAATGACCCGGCTTGAGTCATTTCCCCTATTGGAAGTAGGCAAACCGGTGATAAAGTCCATTTCGACGGAATCCCATTTCCATTCTGGAATCTGCAATGGTTACATTAGTCCTGCGGGTCTCTAATGTTCCGCTTTGACTCTCTGACAGATATCACACTAGGCGATGTAGCTTCACATTTCCCTCTTCATCTTGTGCCACCAAAATTGCTTCTTCAAATCTTGATACATCTTCGTTCCTCCAGGGTGGATAGAATAAAGAGTATCATGAGCTTCTTGCATGATAACTTGCTTCAGCTCCGTATCTACTGGCACACAGATACATCCTTTGTACCACAGAACTCCTTCTTCGTCTTCAGTGAATCCGGGCACCTTTCCTATACCAATACGACGATTGATTCTGTCTATACTTGCATTTCCCTTCTAGGCTTCCTTGATTTGACTAATCAAAGTGGGTTGCAGTTCAATGCTAGATAAAAATCCTTTGCTAACTAGCTCAGTTCTAAACTACTCCAACTCCTCATGCAAACTTGGTTGCTTCTCCTTGATCATGGTGTTTAACCTACAGGGCAATCTGCTAAGAGAATCCGCTACCACATTGGCTTTGTCGGGGTGATAGTGAATGTCAAGGTAATAATCCTTGATTAACTCTCTCCATCTCCTTTGCCTCATATTCAACTCCTTTTGAGTGAAAATATACTTCAACCTCTTGTGATCTGAATAAATCTCACAGCGATTACCCATAAGGTAATGACGCCATGTCTTCAATGCTAAAACTACTGCTGCTAATTCAAGATCATGGTGGGGTAGTTTTGCTCATGCTGCTTTAGTTGTCGAGATGCGATGACTTTGCCTTCTTGGATCAAAACACATCCAAGACCAATCTTGGATGTATCACAATACACATCAAAAGGCTTCTTGATATCTGGCATACTCAATATTGGGGCTGAAATCAATCTCTTCTTGAGCTCTTGGAAACTTGCTTCACATTTGTCGATTGATACATTGCAAATGTATCTATAATTTTTAATGTTCCATGCTTGGTTTTATCTACTTTCTTGTGTTTTGTCCACACTTTGGAGTAATTTTCATATGATTTCTTGGATTAACCTATTAACAAGAGCTACAGTGCCAGCTTCCTGTTTTCTGCTGTTTCCGGTTCTAGGAAAGTCAGAAAATGAATATTCTCGGAATTGGACAGGACAAAAGCAAAAGTGCCTATTTTTCGGAAGTCATCAGATGCCAGAATACGAGACGGAGAAGGGCTGGGGGCCGGCCACACCACCTAGCCACGCGGCCAGGCCTGGCCCGCGCCAGGGGGTGGTCTGGCCGACCCCAGCACCCCCTCGGCCTCTCCTTCCTCCTATATATTGCCCTCGGGACGAAAACCCTAAGTACCCGATCAAAAATCCACGAAAGAGTCTGTAGCTGCCGTCGTCTCCATCCTTAGATCGGGAGGGATCTGAAGCTCTTCTCGGCACCCTGCCGGAGAGGGGAACTCACCCTGGAGGCCTTCTTCATCATCATGCAAGCCTCCGGTGTGATGTGTGAGTAGTTCATCTCGGGACTACGGGTCCATGTAGTAGCTAGATGGCTGGTTTTCCTCCTTTGTGCTTTCATGTCTAGATCTTGTGAGCTTCGTTCATGATCAAGATCATCTATTTGTAATTTCACATGTTGTGTTTGCGGGGATCCGAAGGATATTCAGATGCTATTTCAGATTGATTATTGATTCTATCATGTCTTTGTTATTGGTGATCTTGCATGCTTTCCGTTGTTAGTAGCTATATTGGCCAAGTAGATGCTAGCAACTCCAAGAGTTAGTATTTATGCTCGATATTGGGTTCATGCCTCTTGTAATCTGGGGAAGTGACATAAATCTCAAAGGTACTAGATGTGCTATTGCTACTAGGGAGAAAACAAAAATCCTTTGTTCATAGAACAATCGTATTGTTTACATTACACGCAATTCGGAAAGCAATAATCTGTTTCCTTGCAACTTAATACTGGAGGGGGTTCAGATGATAACCTGAAGGTGGATTATTAGTCATAGATGCAGTTGGATGGCGGTCTATGTATAATGTTGTAATGCCCAATCAAGTTCCAAAGGAGTCAATATGATTAGTATATGCATGTATTGCTTTCTCGATGTTTGTCAATTGCCCCGCTGTAATTTGTTCACCCAACATGTTATCTATCTTAAGGAGAGCCACCTCTAGTGAACTATGGATCCTGGTCCTTTCTTTTACATACAATCTACAAACTGCTTACTACTTTGTGTTTACTTTCTGCAAACTATTACTTCCTTCCATTCGATACGTTTAATCCTTTGTTTTCAGCAAAACCGGTGAGATTGACAACCTC
This sequence comes from Avena eriantha, assembly GCA_910589775.1. Classification (NCBI taxonomy): domain Eukaryota; kingdom Viridiplantae; phylum Streptophyta; class Magnoliopsida; order Poales; family Poaceae; genus Avena; species Avena eriantha. Next base: position 492,332,343 of record OU342742.1, read on the forward strand.
ATCACAAGTTGGGGACAAAGTTCTGTGGTTGTGTTGTGTAGGTCTCCATGTTGCTGCTGGCACCGGTAGTGCGCCCTGCCAACATTTAGCTAGCTACACCTTTGGGGTGTTTCCTTGCTCCTACTGGATTGATAACCTTGGTTTCTTACTGAGGGAAAACTTGCTGCTGTGCTCATCATACCTTCCTCTTGGGGTTCCCCAACGAGCTCGATATAATTTGGGCCATCATCGGTCCATTCAAACTTCTTGTCCTTCTTCAACAATTGGGTCATGGGTCTTGCGATGCTCAAAAATCCTTCTACAAACTTGCGGTAATATCCCGCTAATCCGAGAAATGCACGGACTTGGGTTTGAGTGGTCGGGGCTTCCCATTCTTCAACATCTTTGATCTTGGGGGGATCAACAGCGACTCCTCCTGCCGACACAATATGTCCGAGGAATCCTACTTCTTTCAGCCAAAACTCACATTTGCTGAACTTGGCATATAGCTGATGCTCTCTAAGGGTTTAAAGGATGATTCAGATGTTGCTCATGGTCTTCTTCTGACTTGGAATAGATAAGAATATCGTTGATGAACACAATGACAAACTTATCCAGAAAGTTCATAAAGATCTTATTCATGAGGTTCATAAAATAAGCGGGGTCATTGGTTAATCCAAAAGACATGACCGTATACTCATACAATCCATATCTGGTTGTAAAGGCGGTCTTTGGTATATCCGTTGCACAAATTTTAAGTTGGTGATAACTAGTCCTAAGATCAATCTTGGAGAACACTCTAGCACCAGTCATCTGATCAAAAAGATCCTCAATCTTGGGCAGTGGTTACTTGTTCTTGATGGTTAAATCATTCAGCTTCCGGTAATCTGTGCACAAACGGTTGCCTCCAACTTTCTTGTCGACGAACAACACGGGCGATCTCCATGGCGATGCGCTTGGTTGAATCAAGCCTTTCTCCAGCATAGCATCCAGTTGCTTCTTTAGTTCCACTAACTCTTTTGGGTTCATGGTATAGGGTCTCTGAGTTATGGGTCCGGTTCCGGGAATTAGTTCAATAATGAACTCAATATCTCGATCTTCGGGCATACCGGGCAATTCATTTGGGAATACGTCGGGGTATTCACAGACTACTCTAACTTGGTCTATGGTTGGTAAGGCTAGACTCTTGTTGTATTTGAATTGACGGGGCAAGGTTTCAGATATATGCTCTACTGATACTCCAGAGCTACTGGTCATGGTGATGGATTTCTTGGCACAGTCTATCAATCCTTTATGCTTCGACATCCAATCCATTCCTAGTACTACTTCCATACCTATGGTTCCAAGTACTATTAGATTGGCATCAAAATCTATCCCATTTATTCTAATAGGCACAACCTTGCAATTTTTCCTAGCTTTGGTGGTTGCACCAGGTATTTGAACTATCATAACATGCTTCAAGTTGGTTGGGTGAATCTTACTAGTGCATGCAAATTCTTCGGTAACAAACAAGTGGGATTCTCCAGAATCAAACAACACTCTTGCTAATACTGAGTCAACAGAAAACATACCCAACACAACATCTGGCGCTTCTTGGGCTTCTTCGGTGTTCATGTGGAAGAGACGGCCGTTGCAGTTGTGCGGATTCCCTGGGGCGAATCTTCTTCCGGGCTGAACAAGGCGCTGCTGCTGAGCTGGGGCATTCACATTGGCAGTGGCAGCAATCTTCTTGGGACACTCATTGGAGTAGTGACCCTTCAATCCAAACTCAAAACAAGTAATCTGGGACTTGTCTTTGGCTGCAACAGGCACGACATTGCTTCCAGTCCTTGGGGTAGTGTTGTTGTTGTTGTTGGACTAGGGCGGTGCATAGTAGAAGTTGTTGGAGTTGCCAGGGTGGGTGTTGTTGTTGTTGTTCCTTCCGGTCTTCACATTTCCTCCGCTACGGTGGGGGTAGCTTGGACGAGACATTGGGTGTCTATTGTTCCGCGGGGCATATCCTGCAGACGGGTTGGGGCGATACTTATGGGTACTGTGGGACCCAGCTTGGTGCACCATCCGACGTTTACGGTTGTCATTCGCTTGGTTGATCTTCCCTTCCATATGGATGGCAGAGTCGACTAGCTCTTTGAGGTCATCAAAGCAGATGTTGACTAGAACCATCTACATCTCATCATGCAGCCTGTTCAGGAATCTCTCCTTCTTAGCTTCAGTGTTGATCTCATCCGGTGCATACATGGCGAGGGACAAAAATCTGTCACGGTACTCCACTATAGTCATTCTGCCTTGCTTTAGATCTCTGAATTCATCTCTCATTCTGATGACTAAATCCTGCGGCATATGGGTGCGGCTGAACTTGACCTTGAAAGCTTCCCACATCATCACTTGACCGTGGTTCATTGTGCGGGTGCTCTTCCACCATGCTCTTGCATCTTCTGCCAGATAGTGGGTGGCAAACAGAACTTTCTCGTTGGCATCTACTACTGCGACTTCTAAGTTATTCTCCATGGTCTATAACCAATCATCAGCATCCAACGGGTCTTCAGACTTGCTAAAGATAGGGGATTGGTATTCTGGAAGTTTTTGAGTTTAGATTCATGATGATCTTGATTTTCATGGCCATGATTATTGTGGGCCATCTGTTGCAGGGTGGCTAGGTTGGCTTGGCGCTCTTCCCTACTAGCTTCGTGGTCCAAAACTAGCACCTGCAGAATCTAGAGCATTGGGTCCTGCGATGAGCTGCTTCCTCGTTGGGTTCCACGAGTCATCTGAAGATTGAGATAGATAAAGGGGAAAGAGGGAAAGTTCTAAGGTTCATGGTTTTGGTTTCAAAGCTAAAACTTTGAGTTTGAACTCAGGTTTTGTAAGCTAACTTCTTCTCATTCATTCATGCAATCAAAGCACATGATACAAACACACACACCACAACATGAAAGGAAAACAAATGGTTTTAAGAAGCATTCTGTGAGCTAAGATACAATGGGACCGATACTTCTCACTCCTACGATAGTGCTCTAGTGCATCTACTCATCATCGATGAAGTCGGAGTCATCATCGTCGGTGTAGAAATCCATGGCATCATCCTCCAGATAGTCATTGTCATCACTGAGGTATGAGTGAATATCCCCCTGGATGTCTTCTTCTTCTTTTGCTACAAGCTGAGCTTCTTGCTCCTGGATGGTCTTCTCGAGGTCGGCCACCTTCTTGCGAAGACGAGCGATGGTGCAATCCTTCTTCTCACGTTGCTGGTGAAGTGATTGACGATCCTTGACGACCAGTGAGAAAGTTTGGGCCTTTTGGGCGACAATGGCAAGGTTGTGGTTGGCGTAGGATCGAGCATTGTCCAATTCCTTCTGTCTATCATACAGTAGGAAGTCGAGATTCTCTACTTGGCGCTTCAACTCCGGGTGACTTGCATTGTGAGGAAAGCGATTTCCCTGGATCAAGTTGACATTCTGTCCACAAAGACGGGCGAGAGCTTCATGCAGAGCCCTGGCTAATCTATCTAGACAGTTGTTCTCTCTCACGGTGAATTAAATCTTCTTGGAAATTGGTGCCTCCATCTTGCCTCAAAGATTAGAAACTATCAACCATTGTAAAGCTCCTCCTGGAAAATCCTTGAGTTGGGCTCCGAAGGATTCCGGATGCAGGTTCTCAAGGTACTCAGACAGTGCATCAAGATCCCTCTCGAAGATCAGTTGACCTCCGTTGCCCAACTAGTAGAACTTTCAGTACTTGACTTCCATCTATAAGAATTTAGGATGAGTAAGTTAGTGTGGTGATCAAGTGTGTCAAATTTTATGTAGTAATGTAAGAATTTTTGAGGAACATGAATCTTTTTGAAAGAATCTCAAGGGTAAGAGGAGAAATAGGTTTTCATAAATTCTCACTTCTTTTGTTTTGAACTAAGTTTTTGTTCGGACGTCCATTCTAACTAGGGTCTCCTATGGTCAGGATGGCTCTGATACCAACTTGTGAACACCCGGATTTTTAATCCTAGATGCATGTTATGCCATACATCGCAATCCTAGGATTTACAATTTTTGCGAGACATAAAAAATTGGATATCATAGTACATCATCCATTACAAACCATAATAAGGTTTTACACAAATAAAGGATCTCATGATCCAGTCTTAGTACAAACAAGTAGCGGAATAATAAGCATAGCAGTGGGATCCATCTTCAGTGTCACAGGCAATGCTGATGATGGGAGATGATCCTAGTTATCGTAGCCGTCCTGCTACCCTTCTTCCGGATAGTCCTGCTCATAGTCTGGCCACGGGAATAGCTAGGGGAAAGCCATGAGTACTCTTTAAGTACTCGCAAACGATCACTAACAGGTAAGGTAGTTCTAGTAGGAATGTTAAGTTCTAAGTTTATTTGCAAAGTTAAGTTTGAAACCTAAGCTGAGTTTAGAAACAAAGAAAGATAAAATAGAGTTCTAAATCACCTAAGTGGGAACTTAGTTTTCATAGTCACAACCCTGTTGTTGTCAATTCATGTCACAATTCATTTCATAAGTCATTTTGAAAATATCTGACGACGGAACAGTATGGCCACTCCAACTATCCATGACCACGGACACGGCTATTCGAATAGTTTGACACTCTGCAGAGGTGGTACACTTTCACCACAACATTCGATACATCCGTTAGGGATAACCCTGAATTATCATACTTAGTATGTGGATAATCAATCATAACCTTTCCTTTACACACCCTAGTATAAGCACCTCTCCTATGAGCTTGGCCTCCCAGCCATGGCCATCTGCCATCCTGGGCACTGCATAGCTGGACAACATCAAGAGGTAGCCTCAGCTCAAACCTCTTCCGCGAGGGAACTCATACTAATGCATATAAACATCCGGCTAAGCCCTACCCAATTCAGGTATTGTGGTTGTACGGTAAATTTGGAATGGTATCGCTTCCGAACCCAACCATCAGTTTTTATAAAGGGCTAAGGCTCATGCCTCAACATTTTCATCATCATAAACTATTTGTGTTTCTCAACACATGTCAAAACATCTCAATAGAATGACTCATCATTCCAAGGTTTTCATAAGCATTTTCACCAAGTATTCCCATCTAGAGTGATCAAGGTTTTGGTTTAGCTCTAACCACTAAGTTAAGAGTGTTCACTTAGGATGCTAATCTCAATCTCATGCCATAGAATGACATCTAGTATAGGCCAAGTTTTATACTCCTTATGCTATCTAAACTACTTTCTAAAATATCACAAAGCATTACTAGAAGTAATGAAACTTTGATAAAGCAAAAGTAAAACTTGGGATGGGTATAAATCAAGAGGTATAACCCAAAGCATGCCTAATGCATCTTGCGTAGGTTATCTTGTATAATTCTAGCTTGCTAACAATAGCTTGCCTTGGTTGGTGAAGTGGTTGAAATTCTCCTATTCTTCTTCGAGGTAGAACTCCTCCTCCTCGTAGACTTGGTCGGTACTATCATCTATAAATACATACGGGATACACAATCACCAAACAACACTGAACTAGTCTATTTAGCACACTAAGGCACACACTTGATGATCTAGTATCATCACATTCATCACAAGATTTAATGAACTAGTTTCATTTATTTTATTTGAGAAAAGTAATTTCTACTCATTGAAATTAATTAACATTTAATATTCTACAATTAAAATATGGGATTGTGTGGACACATGTCATCACCACATATTCTAATACATGGGAATGTGATTTAAATGTTTGATCCCATTTAATAAACTTTAGGATTAATATTTAAATGATTTAAAGTGACTAGAAATGGCTATATAGCACTATTTTGGTACTAGTCCAAAGTCACTGCATGCAAATCTAAATATTATTACATATTAAGATATATATTATCAAATGTTATTTTTGAGAGTTGGAATCAACTCAAAAGCTATTATGGTTGATTTTTGAAAAATGTTTGAATGTAGAAAAGTCTGTGTTTTGTTCTTTTTTTCTATATGTGATCTATAACTCCAATTTATTTAAATCCAACGGGCCTGGATAGATTTTTGAATTATAATTCTAACAAAATTGGAATCATTCATTTTGGTTTAGCAAAACTCTCTGAATTGATTTTTTAACTAGTGGACAGAACCTAGTTTAAACTTAATTACAAAAATCTTTATTTGAATCTGCGGGCCAAAGGCGGGAAACTAAATGGGCCAGCCCAGTGGCGCTCCGCGGCGCAGACGGTAACTGACAGGGGGGTCCACACGTCATCGAGACATCTAACGTGAAGCGATATCTGCTAATCTATACCGTTCGATCAAATTCTAATCTAGCGGCCAGAGTTCGTCGTCGATGACAAACTAGTCGCCGGCGAAAACTAACCCTAGCGGCTCGGTGGGGGTAGATTGGAGGCTTACCAAGGCTCCAGCTAACGTGGCGATGCGGATGATCGAACTGGTGGATGACGGCAGACTCAGGCGTGGTCGCGGTGGCTCTTGGGGTGCTCGCAATCGACGACCCCCTTTCTCCTCTGCTGTGGCGAGCTCCGGCACAATTCCGGCGACCGAGGGCTCGATCGGCTCCGAGGATGGTGTGAGGGGATCAGTGGAAGGTGGTGAGTGTTGGAGTGTGGATAAATGGGGTTGGGGAGGTCTCCTTTTATAGCTCAACGAGGGTACCATGAGGTGCGATGGTGAGCTCGTCGGTTACGATGGTACAGGGGTATAATGGGATGGGCGAGGTAGGTGGACGATGCTCTGCGTCCTGGCGGTCATCTACAGTGTAATGGCGTGGCTAGGGGCGGTGGCGTTTGGTCGGGCGTGGCCGGCGCTCTGAGCGGGAGCGGCGGCGTTCAACACGGCTCATGGCGCGTGCTGCTCACGCGGCAGAAAATGGGCATGTCCGGGAGTGTGCTGTGGTCGAGGGGCCGCGTGTGCTGCTTTGTTGGGCGCGGCACACTGACACGCTCCGAACATGGTACAGAGGCTCGGTGCGCGGCTGCTCTGAGGTGGTCCAGTGCTTGGTTGCGTCTGTGGGATGGACAGGGGGTCGCGGTAGGGTGCGGCAGAGCTAGGAGACATGCTAGGTAGGCGCGGCGTGGTCTCTGGCGCGTCAGCCACGGTCTGCCGGCAATGACCATATTCGGGCGGCACGCCACTATACTCCATGGTGAAGGGGTATGTTGGTCTGGGCTTGGTTCGATCAGAGGGGACAGAGGAGAGTAAAGAGGGCAATGGATTGAAGGATCACTACTCAAAACAGTAGAATTAGGCTAGAGTTTATTCTGTGTCTACACGGTGTTCGGTCAAATGGCAGCAAGAAAGTTTTATTTGAATTTTGAGAAGATTTTTCATGAGTGTGTTGATATTATGCTTGGTCATCTGTGGTTGCTTGGGATTGTCAAGGTGAACTTATTTGAGTGGTTTTTGAAAAAGTGGGATCTATGCATATAAAATGGATTTAAATTTCAAATGTCATTTAAAATTAGTGGTTAAAGGTTTTTGTAAGATTTCAAAGTGGGCCTTGGTAGATCTTTACTTGCACTAGCAAGGGGTGAAAAGAGTTAGAATTATTTCTGTTAAGAATTGACTTCTAGGAATACCTAAAGTGGCATAATAGATTAAAATGGCACAAATTACCATTTGCATTTGTTAATCTTATTTGATTTATTTTTCTTTGGATTTTGTTTGGGAATGATCTATATTATGTGGCATTCATCTTTGAATCATTTTACAACCACTAGAACAAACAAACATGGCATTTTCAAACAATTCTATATTAATGCAACACACATCCATTCATAATTGTTTTTAATAATAAAAAAGTTTTTGTTAACCCTAAATTGGGTGATATGGATCTTGATTAACCTTGATTAAAGTTTTGGGATGTTACACTAATGATCCTATATCCAAGAATTTGCATGCTGGCAAATTTTGGCCATCTTTTGAAAACAATCAAATATATTAAAAGCATAAAATAGTCGATTTCAATTTTTCAAGTGACAGGAATTTATTTTTTGAAAATCAAGTAAGAAGAATTTATTTCTTTTTTCTTCAAAAAAAATAAAGAGGGGGAAGAGACTACGAGCACAGAGGAGGCAGCGAGAGAGCTACGAAGAGGAGGATTTGAAGGCGGTGCGATGTCCAAAGGTGGGATGGTTTCTTGACACGAGGTACATGGTATAGTGAGTAGAGTAAATTTCAGGACCTTTACAATATATATGCACGCAAAACAAATTGTATTTTCTCTCTCCTTCACTCCCTCATCACCACCCACACCCCGGCCGACTGATCTCTCCATCGTCCACAACATGCCGCTGCGTACGCGCGTCGACCAATGACCTTCCTTGTGTCGGCGGCTCCGTGTCTGTCTCTAGCATGTTCATCAGCTGTGTTGGTGGGAACCATTATGGTCCTTGGCGAAAAAAGTATTACTACTAAAATAGATAGCAGTTCAAACTTTCCCGGTTTCGAAATTTTCACTTCCTTCACAAACATCTGGGGGAGGGATATTCAAAACATCACCATTCATAGTACTAGTAGTCAAGTACGTGTACTACTTAAGTGCTGGACAAGGGATTGGTTGATCTGGCCAGCAAAAAAACAAAAACATCCCATCGCATTGGATGTTCACCATTATGATCTGGCAAGCCTTCCTACTCCGCACTACTCCACCTCCATACACAAGGAAGAGTAAGCACCAAGCACACCCGCAACAAGCTAGTTCAAAAGTGAGGACAACTCCTTTTTCCGCGGTGAAGCAAGTAGTACTCCCTCCTTCCCTAATTAGGACGCGTATTCTGGTCAAAGTCAAATTTAATAAACTTTGACTAAGTATACAACACCAACTCAATGGTATTAGAATCATCATGAACTACATTTTCATATTAGATGCATTTTCATTAGAAAACTCAGTATTATTTTACATATAGTTGGTCGAACTTTATAAAGATTGACTTTTACGAAACCTAATATGCGTCCTAATTTGGGAAAGAGGAAGTAGTATGAAGAGTATGGCTCGATCAGCTGCTCTCTCTCGAGGAGCCATACCCGACTATTTTCATTGCTTGGTTTTAGGGTCCTTTGTGCTAAATGTATGGACCATCATGTAATTTTCCCTTTTTAGGTCCTTGATGTAAAATTTACTCCCACCATCCATGTAAAATTCTAACCAAAAAGTGTAAGTGGTGAAATTTAAATGAATTTAAGCTTACTTGTCAAAGAGTATGAACATTCTTGGATTTCAAGCCGAACGACCAAGGTCAAGGCCATATCAACATCATAGTTTATGCCGATGACCCCATATAAGAGAATTTGCATGGCAATTGATTTGGCCATATTTTGAAACAATCGAAGAGGAAGTAGTAAGAAGAGTTTGGCTCAGGTCAGCTGATCTCTCGAGAAGGAGCCAAACCAGAAAAGTTTAACTTTTAGGGTCATTTGGGCAAAATGTATGGACCTCGATGTAATTTTCCCCTTTTTGGGTACTTGATGTAAAATGTACTTCCACTGACCGTGTAAAATGTTACCCTAAAACTAAGTGGTGAAATTTAAACAAATTTAAGCTTAGTTGTCAACGAGTATGAACATTCATGGATTTCAAGCCACACGACTGCAAGGTCAAGGCCATATCTCTACATCATACTTTATGTTGATGATCCCATATCCAAGAATTTGCATGGCAACAGATTTGGCCATATTTTGAAAACAATCAAATATGAAGTAGTATGAAGAGTATGGCTCGATCAGCTGCTCTCTCGAGAAGGAGCCATACCTGAATGTTTTCCTTTCTTGGTTTTGTGGTCCTTTATGCTAAATGAATGGATCTCGATGTAATTTTCCCTTTTTTAGGTCCTTGATGTAAAATGTACGCCCACCGACCGTGTAAAATGCTAACCTAAAACCAAGTGGTGAAATTTAAAAGAATTTAAACTTAGTTCTCAAAGAGTATGGAAATTCTTGGATTTCAAGACGAACGCCCACAAGGTCAATGCCATATCTCTACATCATACTTCCTTCGTCCAAATATAACTGATTTGAGATTTTCTAGATAGAAATGTATCTATACACTAAAACATGTCTAGGTACATTCAAATTTACACAAACCTAAGACAGTTATTTATGGACGAAGGGAGTACTTTATGCTGATGATAGATCCCATATCCAAGAATTTGCATCGCGAAATATTTGGCCATATTTTGAAAACAATCAAAGAGGAAGTAGCATGAAACGTATGGCTTGGTCAGCTCCTCTCTCGAGAAGGATCCGAACCCAATTATTTTCTTTATGCAATTTTAATGTCCTTTGTGCTAAATGTATGGACCTCAATATAATTTCCCCCTTTTAGGTCCTTGATGGTAAATGTACTCCCACCATCCATGTAAAATTCAAACCAAAAAGTGTAAGTGGTGAAATTTAAACAAATTTAAGCTTACTTGTGAACGAGTATGAACATTCTTGGATTTCAAGAGGAATGACCACAAGGTCAAGGCCATATCTCTACATCATACTTTATGCTGATAACCGCATATCAAAGAATTTTGATGGCGACGGGTTTGGCCATATTTTGAAAACAATCGAAGAGGATGTAGTATGAAGAGTTTGGCTCCGATCAGCTGATCTCTTGAGAAGGAGCTGAACCAGAAAGTTTTCCTTTTAGGGTCCTTTGTGCTAAATGTATGGACGTCGATGTAATTTTCCCTTTTTTAGGTCCTTGAAGTAGAATGTACTCCCACCGACCGTGTAAAATGCTAACCTAAAACTAAGTGGTGAAATTTAAACGAATTAAATCTTAGTTGTCAATGAGTATGAACTTTCTTCGATTTCAAGCGGAGCGACCACAAGGCCAAGGCCATATCTCTACATCATACTTTATGGTGATGATCCCATATCCAAGAATTTTCATGGCGACAGATTTGGCCATATTTTTAAAACAATCAAAGAGGAAGTAGTATGAAACGTATGGCTCGATCAACTGCTCTCTCCAGAAGGAGCCGAACCTGACTATTTCCTTCCTTAATTTTAGGGGGATTTGTGCTAAATGTATGGACCTCAATGTAATTTTCCCTTTTTTAGATCCTTGATGCAAAATGTATTCCCACCACCCGTGTAAAATTCTGACCTAAAAATAAGTGTTGAAATTGAAATGAGTTTAAGTATAGTTGTCAACGAGTACGAAAAATTCCTTGATTTGAAGACGATCGAAAAAGGTCAAGGCCATATCTACATCATACTTTATTACGATGATCCCATATTAGAGAATTTGCATGGTGACAAATTTGGCCATATTTTGAAAACAATCAAATTGAAGTAAGTAGTATGAAGAGTATGGCTCAAATCACCTAATCTCACGAGAAGATCCACTACAAGAAAAGTTGGCTTTTACAACGGACGATTTTCGTGGTTGAAGGCCTGTTTTTGGTGGCTAAAAAGTCTTCTACGATGGATGCCCTTCGTGGTAAAAGCGTCGTCACAAAAGAATCTACCACGGTTTTTCTGACCATGGCGGATCGCACCCTTCAGTCATGAAAACTTGTTCCGTCATAGATCTGTTGGCCAGCCGTGTTGACTGTTGATGTCATGCAAAATCCCACGTGGAAAAGACTGTTAATGCATAGTTATCGCCGTTAACGGCCACAGAGACCGAGATAGAAGCCAGGCCAAACCAAGGCCTGCTAATAATTAAGTGGGCTAGCCCATAAGGAGAACACAATAAGATTATGGCCCGTTACTGTTTCGTCTGACACTATTTGAAATGGGCCCAGAGATGTGGCTTGCAGCGGCCCACGAATGCTAGGCCTGTTACTATTTTGGCCTACAGAAGCCCACATTGTTCGTATACTACGCGGCCCGTTAACAGGATGCATCAAGTAGGACCGATACTGTTAAGGCCCACGGTCAGCCCGTCACTAATCTCACAGCTCGTTCTGGGCCGCCTATGAATGACCCACTTTTGAGAAGGTCCCATATTGTTCTGGCATTTTACCGTACCGCCCGTTAACTTCTCGGGCCCACCGGTGTCCTGCAACTATTCTGATCTGGTACTGTTCTGGCTTGCCAATATATTTGTCCTATTACTGTTCCTTTCTGGTGAAATTTTCGGCCTGCTACTGTTCCATCTACTGTTTAGGTCTTTTACTGTTGTGGTCCTATACTGTTCTGGCCTCCCACTTTTCTGGTCTGTTACTAATCTGGCCTGTTACTGAGCTGGGTTGCCTCTGTTCTAGCCTATTACTGCTTTGGCCTATTACTGCTTTGGCTTGTTACTGTTTTGGCCTATTACAGTGTTGGCCTGTTACTGTCTTGGCATGTTACTGTTTGGACTGTTACTGTTCTAGCCTATTACTGGTTGCCACCTGACGGTAGGCCCATTACGGACATGGACACCTACAGTTTTGGCCTTTTTCAAGCCCAGGCAAATATCATAAAAGGAGTACAACTGGCGAGCATCTTTTACTGATCATGGTAGGCCTAATACCATAAGGAAAAATAACAAAGACCTAAACTCTTACCTGATCGACCTGGTTGGCGCAATTATGATACCGCCTATCGCCATGCGTGGATGGCATCAACTAAATGCCTACATGGCCCAGCTCAAAAATAAATGCCTACATGGCCTATGAGAGTTATTTAGATATTACATCAGCTGCAAACTTCTTATTAATTACATAATATCAACGCTCGGGAAAGAAAATTAAGCATTTCAGTTCAAAATCAAGTTGATTGCATTGTCCGCACTTTGCTTTATCAATCCATCAAATGCATCTCCTTTTGAGTGTGATAGCTACATTGGAAAACCACCTTGAGACATGATCTTGCAGCCCCCTCTTTGGTGGGAATATCAATAGTTCCAGTCTAAAACTAAGTAATAACAAGTTAATACAACAAACAGGACAAACTACTCATAGCTTGGAATGAACCAAATAGAAATTATAATCGCATCATACGAGAACTTGTATAGCAGGAAATAAAACAAGGAATGAACTATATATTGTAGATTATAGTTATGTCGTTGCTTAGGACGAACCATAACGAGTTGTGGGATATAGTAGCATCACACGTGAACCTGTAGAACAAGACAAACAATCATTAGACAAGTGTGCCTACAATGAAATGAGTAATCAAACAAAGTGTTTTTTGCAATTTCAGCAAATATAAACTAGGCAGGTCATATAAGCAAATATATATGGAAGAAGTGGTATTTCCTGGAATGCAAGAGACGTACGGTGACTCAGAATTTACGGTGAGCTACACAATGTCATGCAGTTTCTGTCATAGCTAAGAATCAACTAGATAGAAATATGGCGTCATAAGAGAACTTCTAGAGCAGGAATGCAAACCACGAGTGAACTACATAGTAGAGGACATTTATGCCATTTCTTAGGACGACCCAGCAACAGATAAGGAAACAATGGCATTGCTTGTGAACCTGTAGAAGAGGCTATGCAAACCATCACGTTCATTGTTCCATTCTGGGCTCTATGCAAGAAAAAGAAAATACTTAGTGTTGCAGCTTTTGAAGAACTGGATGGCAACAAAAAAATTATAATCGAATTAGTATGAAGAGTCTAAACGGGTACTATAGGACAGCATAAAGATGCCAAGTAGGAAACAATAATAGGAACTTATCTCGGGATTAACCAGATAGATTCAGTAACCGTGGAGCAGGGAATCCAAACTAATATTTTCCACTGATTTTACATTTTGCAAGAACTATGCAATAGCAGGCAATTACTGTTCTTCGGAGTAGCTAAGAACATGTGCATGACTTCAAAATTTGTAGAGCAGCAAATGCAAACCAACATGTTTAGTGACCTACTCCATAGTATCTAGCACAAAGAACAGGCGTGCGCTTTGACTGGATGTATAGGACGATTAGAAAAATGTAGTTCACTGCGACAGGCTGGAACCTTCTATACTGCTGACAAAACAAAAAAAGAATTGGTGATTTGGTTACCATGGTCGGATAGGCTTCTAATCATCATCTGTACTAGTGCAGGTGACATCCTGGTCACCTAGGGTGCTTCGGTTGCGCCGGATGTTTGCATCGAGGAAGTAGATTGGGCGATAGATGTCGGCTTGGGCATGGTGGACGATGTTGAATTGGTGCACTGCACGGTGGTTTAGGTAAGGTATGGGTGGGGAGGATGCCGGCGGCATTGATGCTGATCTTGGGCAGTCGGTGACGTATTCGGCGCCGTGGAGGGGAAGTGGGAAAAGGAAATCAGGTGCGGTGGACGTCGGTGAAGCGGCAATGATGCTTTGGATGAGACCGCAGCTGATGCAGCTCCGGTATACTATTGGCTAAGGAGTGCATGGTGTCGAGTTCCGGCAGGCAAAGCCAGCCAGAGAAGTGCTGCTGGAGGTTCTGGCCGCGAGAAATTTCGTAGTGTTTGAAATGGAGGGGCGCGAGGGAGTGGGGACCACGTGATTTTGGTATCGTTTGTAACAGAGGGGCGCCAGAAATTTCGCAGTGTTTGAAATGGAGGGGTGCAAGGGAGTGGGGGGACCATGTAATTTTGGAACCATTTGAAACGGAGGGGCGCTAGGAATTTCGCGTGTTTGAAATGGAGGGGCGCAAGGGAGTGGGGACCTTGTGATTTTGGTATCATTTGAAACTGAGAGGAGCCGGAAATTTTGCAGTGTTTGAAATGGAGGGCGTGAGGGAGTGGGGACCACGTGATTTTGGCCGTCTAGAAATCTTGTTCATCCATCCCAAATCAACGGGCATAGGGGATACCTTCCCTTCAAAGGCTCTGGCGCGGACGCCTATGCAAGCAATCGCTGGGTGTCCCATAGTAGCCTATAGGGGTAGATGTGTAGGTTATTGTAGTAACATACCATTAATCAGGCTAGCTGGCGCGATATCATTTTGGCGCTCCACGAGTTCAAACTTTTACTTATGGTGTTTAGGAGTGAATGCATGCAACTCAAAAAAAGGTACTTACATGACTAGTAAACTGTACGTGCTTCGCACGACTATTTTATTGCATGCACTCTCATAACTTACCTTATTAAAGCATAATAACATCCTGCATAATTTAAAACTTTGGTGCAATACTTGGTCGACTTAGTACTAAACATCTCTCGGGTATTTTAGAAGTACTCCCAAACATGTTTCTAGCTTACCAAGATATCGTGTATTTTTTAATGAATGTAGTAGTATGGATGGTTTTGCATGACCGTCGACATGCACAATTTTAGTTTTGCATTGTTCACATTTGACGTCCAGGCATACAATGTACATATACCTCTCCATGAACAACGATTTGAGTCTACATTCAATGTTACGTGTAAGTTTCGTCGTTTTTTCCCTACTTTCTAAATGTTACATTAAACAACCATCATTTCCAATGATGCATAAAATGACCAAAAATGAGCATTCCATAAAACGAAACAATGTTTTCACCATCAGGGGAAATGTTTCCATTAGATGACAAAATAATGTCTTCGTCACCAAGAATATATAGCACAAGAAATGAATTCCATCACAATAACCATATGCACTGACCTGATGTGTATAAACCTTAGTGACCGTCTAATTTTTAATTAGAAGTGTCAAGGAGGGATCATGCTAGATTCATTTGTGGTGGCTAGGTGCAAATTTTTAATTTAATAAATGTACTACATTCTTATGAACACTCACAAAGATAATTGACCTCTTGTCTTAGGAGACTTGTGATAAAACGATTAGTTTGGAAATAAGTGACTTGGAATTTATCTAGATTCGTATATAACATTAAATATGTCTATATACTCATAAATATGATCTATATACTCGATCTCTATACTCGTAAATCTAGACAAATCTAAGTTTTGTATTGAGGGAGTATGGCAATATTATAAATTTGCAATGTTGTCATGATAAATAATGATATTCGCTACACACCATAAACGAAACCACTTCTTTTCTTCTGTCAGAGTTTTACATTTTTGTACTGAAGTATTTTTACTAGAAAATAATGGATGTAATTAGTTATACGTTAGTGATTAAGTACTTCCGCTAATTTGTATTTACATACAGAGGTAATACTACACAACCAATTAACATCATAAGTAACTTCTCTTTCTCTCTTTCTAGAGGAGTTTTCTAGGTTGTCAGTTTAAAGAATGATTTGTCAGATAGCGAGAATTGAACACTTTAAATTATACAGCGAGTGATTGGATGGATGGACGATTAGTGCATAGTGGCAGTCGAGCTGGTAAAATGCTCACATTTAATGGTAGTAGCTTTTCGTTTGCTTCCAGACAATGAATGAAACCACAATACATATATGATTTAAGTGGTTTTATGCCACATGGGTCCCTCAACTTTGACTACACAATGATAAAAGGGGTACCTTTTAGCTGCCACCATGGAGTAACCTCGAAGAGTCCGGAACTTCATCAGCGCGATTAGTGCGCGGGAAAGCAAGCTGATGAAACCAAGCCCTCATAGCCGTTAGATCTATTGAGTTCTAGCTTGATGTGTGGCACATAGCAGCTCCAACGTTAAAATCAATGGTTTGGATTACACCAAAGGTGCATCGACAGGAAAAGACCCTGAAGCTGAGTGGCAAATCCAAATATAAAAACTCGTGTACTATATAGTGGTATAGATATAGATATGGATATAGATTACATGTATGATATTATTAGGATACTGAGTTGCATGCATCGTGTACTAATGAGTGGATTATATTGGGTTGATCATTGTATTACTCGTATTCTCTCTCTGTATATATGTTGATCACAATCTATTTACTGAGTTGCATGGATGTGAGCACAATTGATTGAGTGACAAACCTTTTTTTGTGCGGTCGAGGCCCCCGTACGCAGATGACCCTCGCTAATCAACGCAGTTCACACATAAGTGTATTTTTACGTAGTAGTAGTAGTAGTAGTAGTAGTAGTAGTAGTAGTAGTAGTAGTAGTAGAAACATCATCTAGGGAGACAGAGTTCAGCGTCTAGCAATCTTGTCCGACCAATCCGAAATTAACGGGTCAAAGTGGATACCTTCCCTGCGAAGGCTCTGGCGGGAATGCCTATGCAAGGAATCATTGGGTGTCTACGGGTAGACTATAGGGACAGCTGTGCTTGTGACTCAAAGTACTTCATACTCCAGACAATTGTTGGGCGTCCCTGATGCTGACAGTGCATTTTCTTTTCTAGACACTGGATAATTATTTTGATTTATCATAAATACTCTCCCTCCATCCTAATTTTTCTGAAAATTCCCTCCAACATAAATTAAAAGGATGTCACATATTTGACTAAATTTGAATGTATATGTACACTAAACAGTGACTACTATACGACAAGTATATCGTTACAAAAGCTCCACAGAGCGCATGAAAGCTAAAGAGTGCAATATAATTATGGGAAGACGGATGAGAAAAAACGATCCATGCAACCAAAAGAAATAAAAAGGAGGGTCACGTAGGTAAGTCCTCCCCCTTCCTAGTTCCTACTCTGAGATTCGGCGATTGCAACAATGTGGCCTCCCTATGGAGGCAGGGCCTCGACGACCTCCGCAATGGTCACAACCTCGATGGCCAACATGAGATGGCTTCTCTCTTCCTACTTAGCGGGGCGTGACCTGGATGATCTCCGCAATGGTAGCTGCTGGCTGCAGAGCACTGTGACTTCTTTCTTCAAATTTTCGCACTCAGCGCGAAGCGTGGAGGAGTCACGCTCATAAGATTGTGCGAGCTTCATTTTAAAAGCCAAATCGGCTCGGAGGCGATCACTCTAGGTTGAGCTCAAAGTTTTTCTGAAGAATGTTGATGTTATTGCTGTAGATTTCATCTACTTTGACCGAGACTCTTGCCCTGACTTCCTGCATGGAAAATGCATAATCAGTAAGAGAGCATGGAGTGCATGCAGAGAAGATCATAAAATGTCAATACATGTATAGTGACTATGGTACCTCTCTTCTTCGAGCGAGAGCGGGCATGAGGGAATCATACGTGTCAGAGATATTCATCGTGCTATCGACCTGTGGGGTGGAAAATTCGGCACTCGAGCTGCCTTCCCTGGAAGATATACAAAGACGGTTCAATAGTAGGAGCAGACAACTCAGGAATCAACGGAAGTACAAACCTACCTGGACTCTTGGACCCCATGACAGCCGCTCTTAGGATACATGCGCGAAGACGAGCCCTCGCCCCATGGCTGGTCTCCTTTCTCGGTTCGAGCCTACATGTCACCCTGCCGACGGGATTTCTCCACGGCTCTAACCACCGCCATCTTGCTTTTCTTCCGATGAGATAGGATATTTTGTGACAGCGCTGGATGAATAAGTAGAGAAGAAAGGGAGGAGCAGTGGAAGAAAATGGTTTCTGTGAACGCGGAGCGAGGTAGTACTAGTAGGAGGAGATAGGATATTGAATAGTGGAAGCAAAACATCAAGTAATGGGTCTCGCTTGTTCAAAAAAAAGTAATGGGTCTCGTCGCTGGCCTTCGAGCAATCTCGTTGGTCCATCAAGCGATCGAGCTACTAGCTGCTAATATTTACGACCCACCCAAAGTTTATGGAGAAATTTGGCTAGATACATAGTGGTGCAATCAACTGGCTTATGTTGTACTAAGTGGGTCCCATCTTTAGGATTGGTTTTTGCCAGTCAGTCTAGTAAATTTCTAGTAGATTCGAAAAAAAAAGTCTAGTACGTACATTTCTTAGCCATGTTAGGAACGTCTCACGCTATGCTTGCTCGTAGTAGTAGTACTCCATCCGATCCATATTTAATCGTCGCGGAATTGGACGTATCTAGCAATGAATCGGAGGGAGTAGTAGGAGTAGTCACATTGAATATACTTAGGGCTTGACGCATAAGCATCACAAACGGCCTCCAAAAGATTGAACGGCAAACTTAAAGATAATTTAGGGCTTCTTTGGATAACAAGATTTAAAAACACAGGAATTTGACTTGGTCACAGGTACAAAACAATGGATTGCAAAACAGAGAAAATAGCTTTCTTTGGATCACAGAATTTCAGAACACAGGATAACAGGGTCGGAGGTACAAAACAGAGGAAATCTGCTCGCTAAAAGTCACTTCAATGAAACAAAGTAAATGCGGAGGCAAATTGCCTCAATCCTACGCGAATGAGTGTAAAAAAGTGGGTGTTGAAACTCCTATGGATTGGGGTGTAGAAATGCAATCTATATGAATTTTGGAGGTATGATTCCTTTCATCCAAAGGGCTTCCTTATGAAAAAAATCCTATGGGTCGAATTCCTCCAAAATTCCTTTGAAAATCCTTCGATCCAAATTGGCACTTAAACAAGATGTGCGTGCTCACGACAGACGAACACCTTCCAGCAGGAGGTGATGCGGTCGTAGATTTTCATCTTGAACCCGTCTGCAGTGACACTGAACATAAGGTATTCACCCTCTTTCAACTCATGGAAAGCAGCAAAGGTAGCCCACTCTTTGTCTAGGACGATCTAGTATTTATTGCGGTTGGCATGGCTAACCCGCATTCCTTGCATGCTTCGACCACCACTAGTTGTGGGTAGGGGCGTCCCTTCAAGTAAGGCTTGAAGTAAGTCGGGATGATAAGCATATACAAGTCATGCTGGACTAACTGGATGTAGAAGCGCGTAGGACGATGCGCCATGGCATGGTGTCCAACCGACCTAGGGCGTCTTCTCGGTTTGGAAGAACTAGCGACCGACCTGGCAGCACTTGCCCTTGCCAAGGCCTCCACTCTCCTACCCAGTAGCTTCAACTTAGTTGGTATGATGGGGAGAGCATCTTCATAGCCACCTGGAGGTGGAGTAGTTCGGTCAAGAATGTAGTCTATGTTCGGCATTACAACCGGGCTATCCTACATGAAAATTAACATTACGTTAGTCGTTTGAAATTACCAAAACACCACAATGCATTGTATAAAATGACTAAAGATAACAATGAGTCATTGCACCATCAAAATTATCTAAACAACACAAGGTATCACGTAAATTAAATTGCCTACACAGCACAATGCATCATCAGAATGACCTAACCCGATGGATCCTCAAAATTATCTGAACAGCTACTAGAAGGCATAACATTTAATTATATTGATTAAACTACACAATGCATAATCTGAATGGCTAAACCAACACAATGCATTATCAAGATACACAAAATAGCATATATGCAGTGCATCATCAAAAATACCAAAACAGCAAAAGTATCATGTAATTAAATTTAATAAATAGTGTCTGCACAATCAAAATTACCTAAACTGACAGGTCATTGAAATAATCTGAACAGCTAGAAGGCATATCAATTAATCCTAAATAGCAGAACACACATCATAATGGATGAAACAACATAGTGAGGAGATAGGACACAGTGCATCATACAAAAAAAATACCAAAACAGCACAACGCGCCATGGAAAATACCGAACAGCAGAATGCATCATCTAAGTACCAAAACAGAACCCTGCATCATTTTCATGAAGAATATTCCATAACTAAGCAGAACAACACAAAAGACAAATATAGATACATTCGAATCTAGGCAAAGTCAAGTCAGTTATTTCTTGATGGAGGGAGTATAAAGAACATCACAAAATACAATTATTAAGAATATGACATACAACTAAGCAATTCAACAAAGGACCTGTAGTACACGTTGCAAAAATCTGACTAGATGCACGTCGGATTTGGGTTAAAGCCCCAATCCTCCAGATTTAACCTCGTTGCAGTTGGGGGGCGCCAACTTGCACAAGGGTCGATGGGTTGAGCAGATGAACAAGGTGCCACTAACGAAGAACCAGCCACATACACCGAAGAAGCACAGACTATCGCCGATGAAGGGCCACCAATATGGGTTTCACCACGTACACTCTGAAATTTGGCACATTGGGAATAAGAGTCCAACCTGCAGACAAAAAGGACACGTCCGCCACCGCACGAGCATTCGGTCCCAACGCACGCGGCGCCGGAGGCTTGGACGACTGCTCGGCAGGCGATGAGGGCTTCAGCGTGACCTGCTGAAACCCTAAGGGCGACGGATGCCTAACCTGAGCACGACCCGCACACATGCAAAAGGCAAAGGATGCTTCGGAGAGGGTGCAGAGGCCATCGAAATTGATCAAGCCACCTATAGCTCCAAAGCAGAGCTTGATGAGGACCCAATCTCAAACACAGACAAAGGTTTTGGCATTAATTTCATCGAGGCAATGGATGGGTTAACGACTGAGAGTTGTGAGGTGCGTGCGGGAATGTGATAGCGAGAGAGGGAATGGTGGGGGAGGAGTTAGAGAATGGAAGTGGGTAACCCTCTATCTGCTTTAGTAGTATCGTACTACAAAAAACTACATTTCACATATCATAATTTTTTTGACAAACTAGTTCATTTCTTTTAACCGACTAAAATAGTGGGTACCCTTTAGGTTTCAAACTTCCATCTGGTACCTGTTTTTGTAGTAGTAAGTAAAGTACAATACTTTGTATTACCCTCCATCCCAAAATATAAGGCGCCTAAGGATTAGTCAAAAGTCAACATTTTTAAAGTTTGACCATGATTATACACAAAAAATATGAAAATGTATAATACTAAATTAATATCAATAGATTCACCATAAAGTATATTTTCTTAATATGTCCATTCAATATTTTAGATGTGGACATTTTTTTCTAAATATTTGGTCAAAGTTAGTAAGGTTTGACTTTGGGCCAATCCTTAGAAGCCTTATATTTTGGGTCGGAGGGAGTAGTATAAATAAAGTTAAATGGAGGAAATTACACGATCCACCATCTTTTCATCATACTTTTGCACAAAGCACTTGGTGGACGTCATTTCTGCACATTTTAACAGTATTTTTGGCCTAATATGCACAAATTTGGCCAGTTAGTCCTGTAATGACCGATTTAACCTCATTGGTAGCAAGAATGATGAGTGGTCCTCAAATTCCATTACTCCCATTCACACAAAAATATTTTAATGATGCTAAAAACAGGATACTAACGATATTTATCACATACAATAGTTTTTGGATGCATGTAGCTAGTATGTAAGAGACTTATTTCATATGAAATGTCAATGTTTACACAAACATACCAACATAACAGTCCATCGCATATTGAATTTGTGAAGGCTTTATTTGGTTGTAATAAACTTGTTTTTGAACAAAACTTGTTTGTACATAAGGTTTAACGTTTCATTCACATATACAAGTGTCCATCGAAGAGTTTCTTTTAAAGTGTTGGACTAATGATATATGTCTGTTTATTAGACCTCACACAAAAAACACCCCGATTTATCATAAACTTTAAGCAGATTATTATTTTCCCGGGATTTATTTTCCTGAGAGCAAGCACGGTGAATATGCCTCGAAATGCCATAAACCTAGTTTCTAGACAAAGTTTATACATGTTTCACTTACGACTACAAACTCTTTTGAGTTCTCAATGTTTCCCATCGAACTTCACATTATTAAACTAATTTAAGCTGATTTATAAATGTTAGATAAAATTTGAACTATGAGTAAGAAGTAGATTGCTTTTAAAGTTATACAAGTATCTTTTGAAGGTACCCACACCCAGACTATCAATATAGCGGAAACCAATGAATTTGTAGGATTCAACTTCTTAATGAGCATTTGCATGTACAAATTTTGTCTTTTATTTGAAAACAATAAAAAAACATTACACGGTGACCTCTAACTTGTCCTACTTGCTATGAAAAATGATTATTATCAAGAGAGTTCGCATATAAAAAACAATGTAATTGAAAATATGGCCTACCATGTACGAACATATCCTTAGGCTTCAGGCCAAAAGACAAGCTAAATGGCCTTGTATATGTACAACATACTTTATGGTAATGTTCCCATATTTGGTAGATGAGTGTGTGGGGCCCCCGGATTAATCCTCCGAGAATCCCTGTTATGCATACAACCATGATCCCATGATTGGTTAGTCGTGGCACATAACCGACAAGTATCGAAGTAAACATCCAATACATAATGAATACATGTCGTACCTTATTTTCCATTATGGCTACATTTATCAACATCAGCGGAACTTCATTAAGCGTAAAGCCCGTGCCATGCCTTAACCTACAGGCAACTGACTGGGAGAACGTCCTAGCTCGCATAGTCGTCCACTTCACCTTCTTCTTGATATCTGACCAAGTTAATAGCCAGGGACAATGCCACTGAGTACTTTGAATGTACTCGCAAACTACCTTAAGAGAATAATAATAACAAGAGGATATGCAACATGGCTGTGGTAGTAGAAGGGCTCCAAGAGAGGTTCTTTTCTCAAATAGTTTGTCTTGTAGATATAACATCTACATATCTTTGTTGAAAACTTGTGTAAAACATTTCGAGAACCTTTTTGAAAAGTTTTGGAAAACATCAGGACTGGGTCACCCATTTGTTCCTTTCTTCCGGTCGTCCCATGACCAAACTCCTTCTTTCCCTTCCGACCATCCCATGGTCAAAACCTTTCTCCTTTCCGACCATCCCATGGTCAAAAGATTTCCAAAGCCTTTGCTTTTCCGAAATCCTTTTTGAAATCAAAACCAGCACCGCTCTACAGCAACCTTCCCAACCGTCCATGATAGCTGACACGGCTATTCGAATAGATTTACACTCTGCAGAGGTTGCACACTTTACCCACACCATCCGGGTACACTACCCTGATCTACACCGATCGTGGGTCGAGTAACCGATCAAGACTCTCCGGATGCCCACTCCAATATAAGTGCCTACCCTATGAGTGGTGTGCCCCTCAAAACCGGGAAATCGTGTACCGAGGACCAACCGGAGCGCATTTTACACTTCACACAGTGGGCGCTTTCAATGAGGGGCTCATAGTAACGCCTGGCTACCCGCAGACAGTTTGTTCCTTCTCCAGGTCGATGTCCCACATGGACCTTTACGAGAGAAGGCCCAGCCTCCCGGGATCGCGACCCCCTGTAGTAGTTGTGAGGCAGCTTATACCAGAATAGACAAACATCAAATCCAACCCTGTCCTAGTCCAGAGTAATGTGGTTGCACGGGTTAATTGTTCTAGCAAAACTACAAAGAACCGGGTGCATTTTCATAAACCTTTTTCCTCCATCTTTCCTTCAGCATTTTGTAAAACAAAACCTTTTATTTCTCAAAATCTCTTGGGAGGTCCCACCTCACCAAGGTTTTATCATAAAACATTTGGTAAAACTTTTCCGGGGGTCTTCCCATCCTCTAGCTTTACTTTGGCTAAAACAGGGTCTCCAAAGGGTTATGGTGTTATACACCATCTATTCTATTAGGGACCAGTAGGTGTCATCAAGGGGGTTGTACTCAATAGTACCAAAGTGGAATAGTTCGGAAGAGCCAAACCACTACCATATATACATCAACATATAGTAAAACAGTGCATTCTTCATAAACAGTACATAAAACATGCATAAGTAGAACAGTAGGACAAGGCTTATGAGCAAGAAGGTGGCTTGTCTGATGATCAACAATATGGCAATATGTCCCTGGACTTCTTCTTAGAATAAAAAGAACCATCTTCTGATCTCCGATTTCACCGCAACTATCGTCGTCAAGATAGCACATGCAAGCAAACCAAACCACAATCAACACAAGGTATACAAGCATCATTACAATAACGCAAACAAACATACCACACATTACTCAAATCAGTAGGTTTTGATAGATTGAGTGGGTTGTAATTGGAATTACTTTAATTGCCCTTGTGGTCTTTTGTTTTAGGATGTACTTGTCCAAATACCACCTGTTAAGGGGATTTAGATCTAGGCTTGGGTCTGTATGATATAAATTTGCAAAGATGATACCATCAGGTAGGTATTGACAAAATAAGGTCAACAAAAGTGGTTTCACTATTTTATCACTTTTCTTTAATTTCTTATGAATATTCTAGTGATAAAAGCTCCAATTTTAGGAAATAATTCACCAAAAACGTTTTGGAGCTCCACAAATTATTTCCTTGGATGGTAAGATATATTTTGATGTACTGAATAGCTGAGAGTTGGAATCGCTCCAAAATAATTACCAGAATGCCCTCAGGAAATTCCCAAAGGCAGTTCTGGAGCTGTTTTGTCTTTTTCACCAGATTAAAAATATAGGGACTTCTGATTTGATTCCAATGGCACATAGTAGGTACTTAGAATACCTTTCGGGAGAAATTGGAATCACCCTATTTGGAGCTGCAGAACTATTGTAGTCTGTCTATTGGTGAATCAGAGGTGCCCAGAATATTTTAATTCACCAAAATTCAATTAAGGATCAAATAATTATGAGATCCTGGGATTACAAGGATATAGATTTGCATGTTCCTGTAAAGTGGAAGTAGGTCAAAACACAATATGGCTTGACCTAGAGAATTTTCTAAGGGTGGGTTAGGGCTGTTTTTCCCATTTTTGCTGTAGTCAAACTATAGTTCAACTTGGCATGAGACAAAGGACATGAGAAAGGTACCTAGAATACCTACAAGAGGCACCTTTTTTACTCCAATTAGATATGTAAAATTCATAGAAAGATTGTATTGGTGGAAAAGGATACCTCTGGGAAATGGTTTTCTTAGGATTATTCTGGACCATATTAGGAGCAACCAATGATGTTGCATGATTAAGGAGACATTCCTGGACATTAGGAATTTTTTATCTGGGCATTTGATGGGGGTTTTCATTTTCAAAAAGATTTAAACTAATGGCCAAAATTCTGGATCTAGGCAAAATGAATAAGAGGACAAGGCTGGATGGGCTAGATCCCTAGGAGACTTGGGCCATAGCGGGGGATTTGGCCCACCCAGGCTGCACCGTGCGTGGGAGATGGCGACTTCGAACCTGACAGGCGGGGCCCCAGGGTCAGTGGGAGCGGGGCGTCAAAGAGGTACGCAGCGCCGAGGACCGTCGGATTAGAAGCGGATCCAATGGCAGAGGGTCATCTTCCTCGCCGTCAAGTGGAGGCTGGCAGAAACCCTAGCGGGGGGTTCGGGGCGGAGCGGGGAGGCTCACCGGGGGCTTGGGAGGCATTGGCGGGGTCGCGGGAGGATGCGGCGCACCGCGACGAGTCCGGAGAGGGGCGGCATGGTGGGTTTCCGTGACAAGATCTGGCTCGTGCGAGGACCCCCGAGAGCAACCTCGTCGGAGCTCGACGGCAGCAACGGTAGGGGGCATTCCCTGGCCACCAAAACAACAGTATCAGAGAGAGGGGAAGGAGGGTATCACCCTACCGTGACATGTAGAGGGAGATGAGGTGAGGAGAGGGAGCTTAGCTTGTTTTAGAGGAGGAGCCCGAGGTTCTTTCCTCTCTCTCTCTTGAGCAGCATAGGGCAGGAGAGAGGGAGGCTCGGGGAGGTAGATGGAGTGGTGAGAGGGAAAATGGAGAGCAGGGGATGGCACGGGGTGGGTTCTAGCCTTATATCCGAAGGGCTGGTCCAAAGTGAGCTTGGGTCATGGGGGAGCTTGGACATGGTCCACGGCCTTGCCATTGGACAATGTGGGCGGTGGAGGGGTGTGGTGTGGTACTGGGGTCAAGTAGTGAGTGGTGGAAGGGGTGGTGGTTGCTGCTCCACATTTATTTACAAGATTTGAAAGATATGCCATCTCTCTCTTTCTCTCTTTCCAAGAGCAAAAGACAAGGGGAGGGCAGATGCTACAATGCCTTTCCGACCAGAGGGTAGTTGGGGTGTTGTGGTGAAGAATTTGACAAGTTTTGGGAAGATTTGATTTGGTCTTGATCATAGTTTTGAAATATTTCAATTCTTGTCCATTTTGAAGACCATGAAGGACTTCTTGGTTTTTGATCTTGGAAGGAGGGGCAAGGATACTAGTAGATGGTTGAGGTCAAGATGCATCTCTGGGATTTATTTGGGATTTTTCAGAGAATTCTAGATGCACTTTATATCAATTATTCAAATAGTGTGGAAATGGTTTTTAGGAAGTTATTTGATATTTTTGAATTGGACAAGTTGAGTTTTTGATGTGAGATGGTACCAAATGTGAATACACACTTAGGGGAATTTTCCCAAAATTTATGGAGGCTTACAAGTATTTAAAACTATTATTATTCCATTTCTGCAATTTAAGAGAATGGGCAAAAAGAAATAATAAAAGATCTCAAAAATATTTATTTTGAGATGGGAATTTAGGGTTTAATATATGGACCTCGATTGAGCAAAAAGTTGGAGGACTATTTTGGCAAAAACCAAACTTTCCATTGGGAAAGGAGTTTGGAGATTTTGTCTATTAAAGGAATTAGATAGATTTGGTCCATAATAAATATGGGTAATTATTGATAAATCTTTATAACAAAGGTAGATGATTAACACAAGGTGGAAAAAGCACTTTCAACCTTGTGATTTGAGAAGTCAAGGTGATTTTGGTCGAAAACAAGGAAAAAGGGATCTGGGGTAAAGTTGTTGTCATACCAACAAAACCTTGCTAGATCTTGGAGCTCAGAGCTCCCCTTGGGGCATGGGTTAGATGGATGAATAGAACTAGTTATGTACATAAAAATGGTATAGATGTTTAAGCTTTATCTTGCTTGAGTTTACCAAGAATTGATTTCAAACTTTGAATAAAATAAGCCTGCCAAGGCAGATTATCAACTAGCCTTCAAAACCTTGTGGTTTTAAGAAGCACAAAGATCCACCTTGAACAAGTGAAGTAGATATTGATAGACCTATATGAGTAGAACGCGACCATGCAAAGAGTTGGTCCATAGAAGGTTGGGTGATGGTGTGAGATTCTGTCAAAGTAGGAATGTTGACTAGATTTGCAGGAATAGTTATTTTCTTGCCTGCAAAACCATCAAGCACAAGTGGGTTGGAGGATGATCTAACCAAGGGAAATAATGGTCCTTGGTATTCCTTAGGATTGTTAACAATATGGTTTGAATGCATTTTCAAAAATGCACAAGGGTTGAGAAAAGGAGGCATTCAAACAGGTGATGTTGGAACATATTTCTAGACTTAGCCAGCAGATTTGGGGATTTTGACTAGAATATGAGTGGGGATGTTTCGAGGGTTTGCAAGGTAGATTGAGTAGAAGGTATCCGTTCTTGATATTGTTCTTCGTTGACTTGGAAGCTTCTAGAAGGGATCACTTTAAAGGGGGTTTGGTTAGGGGTTTTAGATGATCACCTATTAGTTAGAGATCAGATCTAGCTTTGTATTCTTGCTTAGGGTGTGATGATTTGGAAACATCTTAATCCAAGTGATGAGCTCCTAGAGTAGCTCATACTATCTCCTAAGCAGACAAATCAAGCAGCAGATCAAGGCAACTTATCATACAAACAAACCAAACCTATTACTAGGGTTACATAGCTCGTGGTAAGGATGGGTATTTTGAAAAGGTTGTGGTTGGAGTCAGGTGAGAGTCCTTGGTATCTCTACCAAGAGTAGAATTAAAAAGCTTTAAAAAGAGGTTTTGGGAAACCTAGAGATAAGATTAGTTGAAGGTCTGTCTTGAAAACATAAGGAGATTATAATAGGTTGCTCTCCATAGTTTGGGGAAATAGAAGCTACTAAAAAGGGTGGGGGTTGTAAAGGTATCTTGGCTCAGGTTTTGAAATGCCAGCACATTTGAGAATATGTAAAAGGACCCATGACAGTTTTGTGAAATAAATTTTGTCAACTGATGTTGAGGTAAGGAGTATATCTTCTAATACACATTAATAAGCATAAACATTGTCAAACAACAGGCAAACACTTCATCACTAAACAAGAAAAAGTTTTTGTTCCCCCTGATTTTTGCATTCTGGACAGCTAATCAGGGTTGCTGAAATTGGGATGTTACAGAGTGCATCTTGGCATGGTGAACAATAATGCTATCAATATTGGGAGTTTGCAAAATATAGGAATAAAAAACCTTAAAAAGTTACAAACATCCTTTGAGTCTTTATGGTACCGAGGCAGTCAATACTTGAAAAACCAACGAGAGTTCTCTAGGATTAAATTTCTTGCTACGAATATGCATGTTGAAAATTTGATCCTCACAGGCTATGAACAAAAATAATGAAAACCCTAAAAATGAAGCCTTCTTCATGGCGTCCTCTTGCGTGTACTACTATTTGCACTGAAAAATAATTAATAACCGTGAGTCATCATAAATTACAAAAAAACAGTTACACGATATATATGGCCCATAGTGTATGAACACTCTTGGGTTTCAAGTCCAACGACAAAGGTTCCCATATTTGGTAGATGTGTGCATCTTGGCATGGTGAAAAATGGTGGCAACCATAGTTTCCAACTTATATGAACAATAAACTGAAAGCGACAAGATTTTTTTGTAACCAAGTGCGAAGAAAAATGGTCAGAGTACCCCAACAACAACCCTAGCTTTCAGACAAAGCGTGCACCTTGATACACTTACGATTGATTACCAAGTTTTATGAGTTCTCAAGCTTCCCAACCAACTATTTTCCTTGCTTAATTTTAGGGTGCTTCGTGCTAAATGTATGGACATTGATGTAATTTTACCCTATTTAGGTCATTGATGTAAAATATACTTCCACCGTCCGTGTAAAATTCGAACCTATAAGCAAGTGGTAAAATTTAAACATATTTAAGATTATTAGTTGTCAATGAGTATGAACATTCTTGAAGTTTGAAGCCGAACGACCAAGGTCATGGCCATATCAACATCCCATTTTATGCTGATGATGATCCCATATCCAAATTTGGACATATATTTTGAAACCAAACGAATAGGAAGTAGCAGTATGAAGAGTATGGCTCGATCAGGTGCTCTCTCGAGAATGAGCCGAACCCGACTATTTTATTTCTTAGCTTTTTTTGGGTACTTCATTGTAAATGTAAGGATCTCAATGTAATTTCCCCCTTTTTAAGGTCCTTGGTGTAAATTATACTCCCACCATCCGTGTAAAATTCGAACCTAAAAGCAAGTGGTAAAATTTTAAACATATTTATGATTATTAGTTGTCCATGAGTATGAACATTCTTGGGTTTCAAGACAAATGACCAAGGTCATGGCCATATCTACATCATACTTTATGTTGATGATTCGTGATCCCACTATCAGGAAATAAAGTTCTCAGTTTTCTGAGTGATTACATAGCGTGCTATTAAATGAGGAAAGAGATGGATGTAGTAACTAGATAAGTTACTATAACATCACACTTTTTAAGTGAAAATGAGTCTATAAGACAATTAATATAGTCTTCTATGACACTACCTATTAGTTACTATGCACTATGAAGGTGGTAACTTAGACTAGGGTTAGGTGCATGACACTAGTTGAAGTTACTCCCCACTATGACCAGCCTTAGCATCTACACAAGTAAGGGCAAATGATTGCTATTGAATTAAATGTATTTTTAGAGGTAGATGGGTGCATCTTCATGTAGTAAACAATGACGTCGGTTTTAATTTCCAACTATCACGAAAGAACATTTAATTCTCAATTTTTTGAGTGATGACAAGATTGTTCTTTCACTTAAAGAAACATCAAATAATATGGATCTAAATACCACAAGACAAGTTTTCAGACATAAATGTATGGACGTCGATGTAATTTTACCTTTTTTAGGTCCTTGATGTAAAATGTACTCACACTGTCCTTGTAAAATTCAAACCTAAAAGCAAGTGGTCACATTTAAACGTATTTAAGATTATTAGTTGTCGATGAGTATGAACATTCTTGGATTTCAAGCCGAACGACCAAGGTCATGGCCATATCTACATCATACTTTATGCTGATGATGATCCCATGTCCACGAATTTTCATGCCGCCAACTCTGGCCCTATATTTTGAAAACAAACGAAGAGAAAGTAGTATGAAGAGCATGACTCGATGAGATTCTCTCTCGAGAAGGAGCCAAACATGAATGTTTTCCCTACTTAATTTTAGGATACTTCGTGCTAAATGTATGGACCTTGACATAATTTTACCCCTTTTTAGGTCCTTGCTGTAAAAGGTTCTCCCACTGTCCCAATAAAACTCTAACACAAAAGCAATTGGTAAAATTTAAACGTATTTAAGCTTATTAGTTGTCAATGAATATGAACATTCTTGCGTTTCAAGCCGAACAACCAGGGTCATGGACATATGTACATCATACTTTCTGCTGATGGTTCATGATCCCATATCGAAGAATTTGCATGACGCAAAATTTGGCCATGTATTTTGAAAACAAACAAAGAGGAAGAAGTACGAAGAGTATGGATTGGTTAGGTTCTTTCTCGAGAAGGAGCCAAACACGACTATGTTCCTTTGCTTAATTTTAAGGCGTGCTTCGTGCTAAATTTTTGTATCTCGATGTAATTTTCCTCTTTTAGGTCCTTGATGAAAACAAATGAAGAGTAAGAAGTACTATGAAGAGTATGGCTCGATTAGCTTCTCTCTCGAAAAGGAGCCAAACCAGACTATTTTATTTGCTTAATTTTAGGTTACTTCATGCTAAATGTATGGAACTCGATGTAATTTCCCCCTTTTGAGGTCCTTGATGTAAAATATACTCCTGCCATCCGTGTAAAATTCGAACCTACAAGTTAGTGGTAAAAGTTAAACGAATCTAAGGTTAATTGTGAATGAGTATGAACAATCTTGGATTTCATGCCGAACGGCCAAGGTCATGGCCATATCTACATCATAATTTATATCGATGATTCACAATCCCATATCCAAGAATTGCATGCCGCCAAATTGGCCATATTTTGAAAACAAACGAAGAGGGAAGTAGTACGAAGAGTATGGCACGACCAGCTGCTATCTCGAGAAGGAGCAGAACCCGACTATTTTCCCTGCTTTATTTTAGGGTCCTCCGTGGTAATTAAATGTATAGACCTCGATGTAATTTTACCTTTTTTAGGTCCTTGCTATAAAATATAATCCCACCATCCGTGTAAAATTTGAACATAAAAGAAAGTGGTAAAATTTAAACACAATTAAGCTTATTAGTTGTCAATGAATATGAAAAGTCTTGCATTTCAAGCCGAATGACCAGGGTCATACATATTTACATAATACTTTATATGCTGATGATTCATGATGCAGTAGCGAAGAATTTGCATGCCGCCAAATTTGGCGATATTTTGAAAACAAACGAAGAGGAAGTAGTATGAAGGGTATGGCTCGGTCAGCTTCTCTCTCTAGAAGGAGCAAAACATGATGGTTTTCCCTGCTTAATTATAGGGTGCTTCGTGCTAAATGTATGGACCACGATGTAATTTTACCTTTTTTAGGTCCTTGATGTAAAATGTACTCCGACCGTCCGGGTAAAATTCGAACCTAAAAGCAAGTTGTAAAATTTAAAGATATTTAAGATTATTAAATGTCGATGAGTATGAACATTCTTGGATTTCAAGATGAACGACCAAGGTCATGGCCATATCTACATCATACTTTATGGCAATGATTCGTGATCCCATATCCAAGAATTTGCATGCCCCCAAATTTGGCCATATTTTGAAAACAATCAAAGAGGAAGTAGTATGAAGAGTATGGCTCGATCAGCTTCTCTCATGAGAAGGAGCAAAACATGAATATTTCCCCTGCTTAATTTTAGGATGCTTCCTGCTAAATGTTTGGACCTCGATGTAATTTTACCTTTTTTAGGTCCTTGGTGTAAAATGTACTCCCACTGTCCGTACGTGTAAAATTCGAACCTAAAAGCGGGTGGTAAAATTTAAACATATTTAAGATTATCAGTTGTCAATGAGTATGACCATTCTTGGATTTTAAGACGAACAACCAAGGTCATGGACATATCTATATCATACTTTATGATGATGGTTCCTGATCCCATATCCAAGAATTTATATGCGGCGAAATTTGGCCATATTTGAAAACAAATGAAGAGGAAGTACTATGAAGAGTATGGCTCCATCAGCTTTTCTCCCGAGAAGGAGCAAAACATGACTGTATTCCCTGCTTATTTTTAGGGTGCTTCGTGCTAAATGTATGGACCTCGACGTATTTTTACCTTTTTTAGTTCCTTGATGTACAATGTACTCCCACCATCTGTACATGCAAAATTCAAACCTAAAAGCAACTATAAAAATTTAAACGTATTTAAGATTATTAGTTGTCAATAAGTATGAACATTCTTGGGTTTCAAGAAGAACGACCAAGGTCATGGGCCTCATGGCCATATCTTCATCATACTTTATGTTGATGATTCATGATCTCATATCCAAGAATTTACAAGCCGCCAAATTTGGCCATATTTTGAAAACAAACAAAGAGGAAGTAGTATGAAGAGTATAGCTCTATCAGCTTTTCTCTCGAGAAGGAGCCAAACATGACTATTTTCCCTTCTTAATTTTAGGGTGCTTCATGCTAAATGTATGGACCTCGATAAAATTATACATTTTTGGTCCTTGATTAAAAATGTAATCCCTCCATCCTTACGTGTAAAATTCGAACCTAAAAGCAAGTGGTAAAATTTAAATATATTTAATTTTATTAGTTGTCGATGAGTATGAACATTCTTGGATTTCAAGACGAACGACCAAGGTCATGGCCATATATACATCATACTTTATGCTGATGATGATCCCATGTCCAGGAATTTCTGTGCCTCCGAATTTGGCCATATATTTTGAAAACAAACAATGAGAAAGTAGTATGAAGAGTATGGCTCTGCTCTCTCGAGAAGGATCCGAACCCGACTATTTCCCTTGCTTATTTTTTGGGTGCTTCGTGCTAAATGTAAGGACCTCTATGTAATTTTCTCCATTTTTAGGTCCTTGATGTAAATTGTACTCCCACCATCAGTGATGTTCCCATATTTGGGAGTAAATGGGTGAATCATGTCATTGTAATAATGTTGCCACTCGGAGTTTCCAACCATTAGATAAATCTTGCACGAAAACATGACTATCTACATTTTAATCTAGATAAAATCGAGAACATTATATGGATCGGAGGGAGTAGTATATACGCATTCAAAACAAATTGTGTTTCCTCTCGCCTTCAGTGCGGCATCACCATCCCCACACGCAAAACAAATTTGAGGATATTTTGAACTTTTTTCTTAGGCACGGTGTGGTTTGCTATCCCTAGCTACCTACTGGAAAAAAACAGTAGAGCCTCAAACTAGGGGCCAGCGTTGCGGGCTGGAGCGTTTAAGAAATACTACTATATCTAATTTTGTGTTATTATTCCTTTTTTGCATAAGCTTCTATGTTAATGCCGCGTGTTAGTTTTGCTCTAATATACCGGGTTGGAGTAGTCGATCCGACAACCGGAGGAGAACCGCCCCATGCCCCTTATCGTCTTCCTCTGCCGCTCCGGCCGCTTGTGCACCAACGTAGCCCCTCTCCATCCTTGCAAAAAGGTAGAAACTGCTAACCCATCCCGACTAATCTTCTGCAATACTCCTCCTCGGAAAGACATCTGGAGTGATGAAGTGTAAGATATCTGAGCACTACAGCCAGGCAATTGGATTTGGCAACCTCCACTACAGACCGCTGAGCAACATCACCGATCGCGCCGATCTCCTGAGCAACACTCGCCTGGCTCGCGGCATGGTTGGCATGCGTCGTGGGATTGCGGAAGATCGTGGTCTCCTGTTTTGTTTGCCCTACCTACTTCACTCTGACCCACAGACATGGCCACTAGACCGTGACGAGTAGGTAAAAATCAGTTTTGCATGATTTTTGTAGGACTCGAATCCTTAGATTTGTTCCTATGGATTGAATTTGGATCAAAGGAATGGTGGTACACAAATTCATTTGAACTACAACCCCCCACCCATGCTTAAATACCATAGGAATTGGAACATCTACTTGAGGCTCAACTCTCATCATTCCAATCTCGTAGGTAGTTTTCCTACATTTTATTATTGCCTGTTTTTCACCGGCAAACCTGTGAAATTCCTGTGTTCTCAATCTGTGATTGAAAGAGGCCCAAGACTTTAGCTTCAGTGTCCCCCCTCTCCTCCAAACATACTAATATGAATACACAAGAATGACCAGGATTGTTGATACCTGTAACGGAAGGTGTATTGTCCAATCAAGGTTGGCGTTATATATTAAGTTTCATGTGTTTTACAAACACAAGATTTTTGTAAAAAGTTGGCTGTTTGGTTTACATGAATACAAAAACATAGGATTACTTTAAAACATGGTAAAATCAAAGTCAAACCTCACGGGAGAGTATATTTA
This sequence comes from Avena eriantha, assembly GCA_910589775.1. NCBI lineage: Eukaryota > Viridiplantae > Streptophyta > Magnoliopsida > Poales > Poaceae > Avena > Avena eriantha. The sequence continues at coordinate 492,367,352 of OU342742.1, forward strand.
TGATGTTATCGTGTCTCTTGGGACCTCATTCTTCTTCTTTGCACGCGTAGGAATTTGAAAATGAGGTCCAAGTTGGATATGAAGAATTGCACATGAGTTTTGAAGGATTCTAACACATAGGATTTTGGAAGATATCAAATTCCTATGGAGTCACTTCTTAGTTCTTATGCCCTCCATTCCATAAGAATCTAAACATGAGCTCCAACCTCTTTCTATTTTTCCTTTGAGAAGTCCAATGTGCTTACACTATATTCCTGCAAAATTCTTGTGTTTGTTTCCTATTCACCATCCAAAGACACCTGTTACAAAATTCCTGCGTTTTTAATTCGTAATATGAATTTACTGTACCTACCATGTCAATCCTATGTTTTTCCTATTCCTATGTTTTTTTAAAACCATTGATCGAAAGAGGCCCCTAATCTTGTTAATCAATCATAGGAAAATTTCCTGCATTTGTTTGGTCCATTCCTCTGAACAGTGCCAGCATAGGAAACTTAACTATTCCTACACTTTTTCTTCGATGCTTACAAGACCTTATTCCTTGGTGTGTTTGTTTGCATGCATTCATGATTTATTCATCACATTTCTGCATCTTTCAATTAGTAGTTTTTCCGTACAGCTAGATAACACTCCCCCCTTTGTCAAACACCTTGTTGCGGGGCATTGACGCGTTGCTGATGCCAGTAGACAATCCAAAAGTAGAAGCATTTGTACCAGTTGATGATGACATACCTAGAACATGGGATGATGAAGGATTTGAAAACAAGGGTCGCTTGGTTGGTGCCAACAGAGAATGGATTGCGATTGCAAAGCACCTGGGGCGCTGGTACCTCATAAACATCTACCGTATGGCACGTATCGAGCTGCCACGTGTGCAGCGTGTTGATATTTATTCATCGGGTAACCAGTGTTTCCCCGGCCCCCATGCACTTACCTCTACAAGCACGCGAATATAGAGCTGCTGAAGATACAAATAGCAAAGAAACCGTACAGATTTGACAACCAATGGCACTATAGCGCGATGGCGGTGTTTGACAAATTCATTGCTATCATAGATTTTCCTTGTGACAAGGACTAGATTATCCTTCGAACTGACTATCTTGCACCAGCAACGTATGTCGATGCCATTACCAAGTGTCTAATCAGTGGTTCTATTGATTGCATATACGCGGTGATAGAACCACGAGGAAATGTTCTTGTCTGGGAACCAAACTAGTGAAGTGTGTCCCGTTATTTAAAAGTAAAATTTATAAATTACTTACAACTGCATTGTTCGTGATACTTTTGCTAACTGAAATACACACACAGGTATACTTGTAGGCCCGCGTGTCATAAAGGCTCCAGTAATTGAAGAGCCGGCAAACGTCCAAGCCAGTGACGATGTTGAGGCTGAAGATATTGCATTACACAGCTGGTACTTGGCAGAGCTTGGCTGGAATATCCTGTGGATTCACACCAGGGGTGCATGAACTAGCAGCCATGGTAATCTTGTATCATAGATGGGTAGAGAACTGCTCTCTTATCCCTCGCTCCGCTGCCACGTTTTCTAGAGGGTCCTTAATTTGGATGACCCTGTAGCACCGGACTGGATAAGAAGGGATAATATTGAGGGAGGTCAGTGTTTGTGGGAATCAACCATCCATTCATCCTCGAGCAACTTACTATCTGAGTCTACTATCTGAGTCTCCCGTGTAACTTACTAGTAGATAATAATCGTTTACTTTTACATGATCTTACAACTATATAGTGTACAAACAACTTTTTGAATATTGATCGTTGGATCAAGAGTCGCGAATCCCAACATTTCTAGTCGTTGGATCTTCTTTTCTATTCTAGCATAGTAAAGATTATATTGATAGTCTTCATTACAAACCACTATATAGTGTACGAATAACTTCGAATGTTGACCGTTGGATCAAGAGTCACGAATCCCAGCATTTCTAGCCGTTAGATCTTCTTTTCCATTCTAGCATCTAGAAGATACTATTGATAGTCTTCGACATAATGATTGCTATGCACAAACCTCAAAATACACTTCTCCATCATACTAGAATCTTCTCCCTTGTTTCTCTAGACCATTTTATCAAAAATTTCATATGTTAGGTAGCTAATAATCTTTAACTTCTACATGATGATACAAAGTACAAGGACCAAATATACACCCATACTTTATAGATGTTGATCAAATTTATAATATTTTGTGCTTTACCAATTATATTTGTATATAGTGATGATATGTTATACATCTACTATTTGAGTCTCATGTGCAACTTACTAGTAACTAATAATCGTTGACTTCTACATGATCTTACCACTATATAGTGTACAAACAACTTTGAATATTGACCGTTCGATCAAGACTCGCGAATCCCAACATTTCCAGTCGTTGGATCTTCTCTTCCATTCTAGCATGTTAAAGATTCTATTGATAGTCTTTATTACAAACCATTATATAGTGTACGAATAACTTTGAATGTTGACCGTTGGATCAAGACTCGCGAATACCAGCTTTTCTAGCCATTGGATCTTCTTTTCCATTCTAGCATCTAGAAGATTCTATTGTTAGTCTTCGGCATAATGAATCCTATGCACAAACATCAAAACACACTTCTCCATCATACTAGAATCTTCTCCCTTGTTTCTCGAGACCATGTTATCAAAAATTTCATGTGTTAGGTAGCTAATATCATTGCCTTCTACATGATGATACAAAGTACAAGGACCAAATATACACCCATACTTTATAGATGTTCATCAAATTTATAATTTTTTGTGCTTTACCAATTATAATTTTATATAGTGATGATATGGCATACGTCTACTATCTGAGTCTCACGTGCAACTTACTATTAGCTAATAAACGTTGACTTCTACATGATCTTACCACCATATAGTGTACAAACAACTTTGAATATTGATCGTTGGATCAAGACTCGCGAATCCCAATATTTCTAGTCGTTGGATCTTCTTTTCCATTCTATCATATTGAAGATTCTATTGATAGTCTTCATTACAAACCACTATATAGTGTACGAATAACTTTGAATGTTGACCGTTGGATCAAGCCTCGCGAATCCCAGCTTTTTTAGCCGTTGGATCTTCTTTTCCATTCTAGCATCTAGGAGATTTTATTGTTAGTCTTCAGCATAATGAATGCTATGCACAAACATCAAAACACACTTCTGCATCATATTAGAATCTTCTCCCTTATTTCTCTAGACCATGTTATCAAAAATTTCATGTGTTAGGTAGCTAATAATCTTTGACTTCTATATGATGATACAAAGTACAAGGACCAAATATACACCCATACTTTATAGATGTTGATCAAATTTATATTTTTGTGCTTTACCAATTATAATTGTATATAGTGATGATATGTCATACGTCTACTATCTGAGTCTCACGTGCAAGGCACATGCAACTTACTAGTATATATAGTGGACCAACATGTTGTACTAACGATTACTATGTTTTATGATTTTTCAAACTTCCTAGCTAACTCCGCCACTTGAATGACTCTACGTAGATTCATCAAAATTAGGTAAAATTTGACCTACAAGGAAATTGTAGGTTGCTTTGAAAGTTTTAAGAAAAAGCATTTGGAGGCACCCATCGGACAATCAATTAATATACTCCGTATAAGAAACCACATAGAGTTTTGACAAGAGGTTCAACTTCTTTCTAAGATTTTGCATCTTGACCGACTTGAACTATAAGTAAGCGTAGATACTTGTCTCGAATTAAATGACTTTTCAGAGTTAATTAATGAAAAAAGAAAGTGACGTACTAACTTAGCTAGTTACCATAACATCACACATACCAAGACTAGTAGTATATGATTCTACTCCTACAACCTAATTAATTAGGCCTTTTCATGACACTACACACATGTTGTTACCCATTATGAGTGCTTGTTTGCTTCATAGGATAGGAAAAGTATAGGAATAGGAAATACATAGGATTGAGATGTGATGCCAACTTGAATCCTATGAGAAGAGGAAATCTGTTTGATGTAACAATGTAATTTTTCCATGAGGTTTGATATAATGTTTCTTTCCTATAGGAATTGCACTAAAAGATTCCTATAGGATGTGTTCCTATAAATCAAACAATTACATAGGAAAAATTCCCTTAGGATTTAAATCCTATACAATTCCTATGAATCAAACAAGCCCTGAAAGTACATGTGCTAGTTACTAGTCTAAGTTATTTAGCACTATGTGACCATCCTAAATCAGAATGGAGGTGTACGTACTGTATGCCTTAAAGTCACATGTTCTGCTACGCATCAAGATGTTCACCACTCATGCCGGATCTCAGTGGTCCGACGGATAAAGCCACTGACTTATTGATTTGGTACTATATATCGTCCATCTTGTACCGTCACTAACAGAGAATAAATTCTTCTTCCGCTTCCAGGCGCGTGCTTTGGCGGAGCTACAACCAGTATCTCAGACGACTAATACTCCCTCGCGGCGCTCGAGCAATTGTGACCGTCTGTTCATAATGAACGAGAAGCATTAGACAATAGATTTTCTTTTGGTGGATGGTTGATTTTTTTGCGAGATTGTCGACTTTTTTCTTTATTGAACAGAGAGATGTTCGATTTGGGGTCCGGTAACGGGGGCATAGAGGCCGACATGGGAGAGGAAATTGGCGGTGTGGCAGGCAAGCTTATTTGAGGTGGCAGCGTGTGGGTGTACAGATGGTACTGGTAGCCCATTTGTGAGCATTTTGTTGTTGTACTACACAAGAGTTCGAGAGTAGTAGTATTCCAGTTTTGGTTCCTTAATTATCGGTGGAACCTTTATGGGTTTATTAGTTACATTAGTAGTACAATAGTACTTGTTCCAAATGTTCCTGCACAAGATGATGAATGTAGAATATCAAAGGATTATTATGTTCGTCGAGAAGAGGTTTGAGTATACTCCAAACCGTCTCTCTGCCATGACCATTTATTTGAGAGGACAGTATAGCTCCATCCCGTGCTAGGCTATATTATGCTATACTACTCCTAGAAAGGCCTGGCCTATTTACTCGATAGGCACCAGTAAACGCAGAGAAGAGAGAAAAAACACACTCGATAGGTGGTCAGATTTAAATCGATTCATTCTATTTTCCTTTGCTCTCCGTCCTCTTCCTCTCCATCTTCTCACTGATCCCCACTCACCCACCTTTAGCACATGCCAACACCACCATGCCGCTTTCGGAGCATCTTTGTAGCCCAGTTCGATATGCAAAGTAGATTTAGTACAGAGAAATAAGGAATGCTTGGTTTTATTTCATTCTATATTTCTCTTTGCCTCGATCTCCATCCTCACTTCACCTCTAGCATCCAGGCGACGACCATTACCACTCACACACCAATACAGGCACGTGCCAACGCCACCATGCCGCTTTAGGATCAGCTCCGGTGCCCAGTTTGATAGACTATTTTCCATCTTGCCCTCCCAGCTTCCACTCGCTCGCTCCTCCAAAAAGCCTAATGAAAACCAAACGTAGTCGCCCCCCACCTGCTCGAGCTCTTCCTCGCGATGGCCCAATTGATCGATGATAGTGACACTTCTAGGGTGTTTTCCGATGGCCCCCTTGAAGAAATCTCTGCTAGATGCGATGTCATCACCGCCACGAGCCTTGTCGCCTGCTGTAAACATTATCTTTACTCAGCAACACATAGTGCATCCCTGTCGAAATCTCATATGTTTGGTCTCCCATGTGTTCTTCACTCTCACTCAACTAAGGTATCGCGTGATTACAATGTCTTCTACCGTGAAAATCACATGAAGCCGTTCTATAGGGAAGCTACTATGGCAGCAGGGGCAAGAAGAACCCACAGAAAAAGTTCGGTGGACCTTGTGCAAGATGAAGCCGCGGGACATGTCCTCCTATGATGCTATGATGCCAGATTGTGAGGGTAAGAAGTGGGTAGGCACCCATGGATATTGGATCGCCACTGTTGGCCTCGCCTAGAACTAGGAGCTTGTGAATGTGTTCACTCGTCGCTGGATTCCTCTACCAGCGATCTTTGATTTTGAGGCCACACCCGAGGTACTTAAGTTTATTGCGGCTGGTCAGCCTACTAATCCACTGAAGATAGCCATTTGCTAAGTTCCGACAGCTGCTGGAAACTATAAGTATTTCTCTGTCCTGGCCATCTTCGACACGGTAATTGCCTTCCTTGATGGTTCTCATGGTATGTGCATGGTTCTTGGGAATCAGTTCAGCATGTTCAGCTACCACGATGCAATTATCCACAAGGGAGTTGTCTATGCTGTAACTCAGATTGGCAATGTTTATGCATGGGATCCTTGGGCATGGGGTAAAATTTCCATCCTTAAATTTTCAAGCTTCATCCTTCAAATTTTGCTCAGCTAAACTCTGAATGTGCTTTCCTTGCAAGGTCTTGTGCGTCTTCTAGGGCCACCTGAATTAGACGGTAATCATGAGTACAGTCCTGATCTGTGGTTGTTAGCAAGATCTCCTGATGGTGGTAGCCTTATTCTGATCAATACTTTGGGCGTTAGTGCTAGACGGTATGACACTACTTATGGTGGTTATCGTGTGGCTGAAAATGTTGGTTATCATCATGGCCACAATATTCACACCTATTACATGTGGTTGTTGCATTCCTATGTGTTGTTGGGCTTTTTGAACATGGTTTGACACATGGAGTATCATTGCATCTGTTCTTTTTCAAACCACCGTGATCCACATGACCACACACAAGTGATGCAACGTCTGTCACACTAGTGCTCCATTACATGTGACAGTTGCATTCCTATGTGTTTTTGGGATTTTTAACCATGGTTTGACACATTCACTGACGTTGCATGTGTAATTTTCAAAACCACCTTGATCCACATGATCACACACACTCCAATGGATGTGGTGATTAAACCTCTATCACACTGGTGCTCCATTACATGTGGCAGTTCCATTCCTATATGTTTTGGGCTTTCTGACCATGGTTTGACACATGGAGTGTCATTGCATGTGTTCTCGTCCTAATCACCTTGGTCAACATGAGCACACACAGTCAAGTGGATGTGGTGATGCAACCTCTATCACACTGGTGCACCATTACATGTGGCAGTTGCATTCCTGTGTGTTTTCGGGCTTTCTGATAATGGTTTAACATATGGAGTGTTACTCCATGTGTTCTTTTACAAACCACCTTGATCCACATGACCACACACACTCCAATGGATGTGGTGACGCAACCTCTGTCACACGGTGCTCCATTACATGTGGTAGTTGCATTCCTATGTGTGTTTGCACTTCTGACCATGCTTTGACACATGGAGTGTCATTGCATGTGTTCTTTTCCAAACCACCTTGATCCACATGACCACACACACTTAAGTCGATGTGGTCATGCAACGTCTGTCACACTGGTGCTCCATTACAGGTAGTAGTTGCATTCATATGTGTTTTCGCGCTTCTGACCATGGTTTGACACTTGTAGTGTCATTGCATGTGTTCTTTTCCAAACCACCTTGTTCCACAAAACCACATCCACTCAATTGGATGTGGTGATGCAACCTCTATCACAATAGTGCTCCACTACATGTGGCATTTTTATTCCAATGTGTTTTGGGCTTTCTAACCATGGTTTGACACATGGAGTGTCATTACATGTGTACTTTTATCCAAACCACCTTGATCCACATGACCACACACACTCAAGTGGATGTGGTGATGCAACCTCTGTCGCAATGGTGCTCCATTACGTGTGGCAGTTGCATTGCTCTGTGTTGTTGGGTTTTTTGACCATGGTTTGACACATGGAGTGTCATTGCATGTGTTCTTTTCTGAACCACCTTGATCCACAAGACCACACATACTCCTATGGATGTGGTGATGCAACCTCTATCACACTAGTACTCCATTACATGTGGCAGTTGCATTCCTATGTGTTTTTGGGCCTTCTGACCATGGTTTGACACATGGAGTTTGATTGCATGTGTTCTTTTCCAAACCACCTTGATCCACATGACCACACACACAACTGGATGTGGTGATGCAACCTCTATCACTATGGTGCGCCATTACATGTGGTTGTTGCGTTACTATCTGTTGTTGGGCTTTCTGACCATGGTTTGACAGAAGGAGTGTTCATTGCATCTGTTCTTCTCCAAACCACCTTGATCCACATGACTACACACAATCCAATGGATGTGGTGATGCAACATCTGTCACACTGGTGCTCCATTACATCTGACAATTGCATTCCTATGTTTTTTTGGGTTTTTGACCAAGGTTTGACACATTCACTGACATTGCATGTCTTATTTTCCAAACCACCTTGATCCACAAGACCACACACAGTCCAATGGATATGGTGATTCAACCTCTATCACATTGGTGCTCCATTACATGTGGCAGTTGCATTCCTATGTGTTTTGGGATTTTTCAACATGGTTTGACACATGGAGTGTCATTGCATGTGTTATTTTCCTAAACACCTTGATCAACATGACTACACATAGTAGGTGCTATTTGGAATCGCTCCAAAATAATTACCAGAATGCCCTCAGGAAATTCCCAAAGGCAGTTCTGGAGCTGTTTTGTCTTTTTCACCAGATTAAAAATATAGGGACTTCTGATTTGATTCCAATGGCACATAGTAGGTACTTAGAATACCTTTCGGGAGAAATTGGAATCACCCTATTTGGAGCTGCAGAACTATTGTAGTCTGTCTATTGGTGAATCAGAGGTGCCCAGAATATTTTAATTCACCAAAATTCAATTAAGGATCAAATAATTATGAGATCCTGGGATTACAAGGATATAGATTTGCATGTTCCTGTAAAGTGGAAGTAGGTCAAAACACAATATGGCTTGACCTAGAGAATTTTCTAAGGGTGGGTTAGGGCTGTTTTTCCCATTTTTGCTGTAGTCAAACTATAGTTCAACTTGGCATGAGACAAAGGACATGAGAAAGGTACCTAGAATACCTACAAGAGGCACCTTTTTTACTCCAATTAGATATGTAAAATTCATAGAAAGATTGTATTGGTGGAAAAGGATACCTCTGGGAAATGGTTTTCTTAGGATTATTCTGGACCATATTAGGAGCAACCAATGATGTTGCATGATTAAGGAGACATTCCTGGACATTAGGAATTTTTTATCTGGGCATTTGGTGGGGGTTTTCATTTTCAAAAAGATTTAAACTAATGGCCAAAATTCTGGATCTAGGCAAAATGAATAAGAGGACAAGGCTGGATGGGCTAGATCCCTAGGAGACTTGGGCCATAGCGGGGGATTTGGCCCACCCAGGCTGCACCGTGCGTGGGAGATGGCGACTTCGAACCTGACAGGCGGGGCCCCAGGGTCAGTGGAAGCGGGGCGTCAAAGAGGTACGCAGCGCCGAGGACCGTCGGATTAGAAGCGGATCCAATGGCAGAGGGTCATCTTCCTCGCCGTCAAGTGGGGGCTGGCAGAAACCCTAGCGGGGGGTTCGGGGCGGAGCGGGGAGGCTCACCGGGGGCTTGGGAGGCATTGGCGGGGTCGCGGGAGGATGCGGCGCACCGCGACGAGTCCGGAGAGGGGCGGCATGGTGGGTTTCCGTGACAAGATCTGGCTCGTGCGAGGACCCCCGAGAGCAACCTCGTCGGAGCTCGACGGCAGCAACGGTAGGGGGCATTCCCTGGCCACCAAAACAACAGTATCAGAGAGAGGGGAAGGAGGGGATCACCCTACCGTGACATGTAGAGGGAGATGAGGTGAGGAGAGGGAGCTTAGCTTGTTTTAGAGGAGGAGCCCGAGGTTCTTTCCTCTCTCTCTCTTGAGCAGCATAGGGCAGGAGAGAGGGAGGCTCGGGGAGGTAGATGGAGTGGTGAGAGGGAAAATGGAGAGCAGGGGATGGCACGGGGTGGGTTCTAGCCTTATATCCGAAGGGCTGGTCCAAAGTGAGCTTGGGTCATGGGGGAGCTTGGACATGGTCCACGGCCTTGCCATTGGACAATGTGGGCGGTGGAGGGGTGTGGTGGGGTACTGGGGTCAAGTAGTGAGTGGTGGAAGGGGTGGTGGTTGCTGCTCCACATTTATTTACAAGATTTGAAAGATATGCCATCTCTCTCTTTCTCTCTTTCCAAGAGCAAAAGACAAGGGGAGGGCAGATGCTACAATGCCTTTCCGACCAGAGGGTAGTTGGGGTGTTGTGGTGAAGAATTTGACAAGTTTTGGGAAGATTTGATTTGGTCTTGATCATAGTTTTGAAATATTTCAATTCTTGTCCATTTTGAAGACCATGAAGGACTTCTTGGTTTTTGATCTTGGAAGGAGGGGCAAGGATACTAGTAGATGGTTGAGGTCAAGATGCATCTCTGGGATTTATTTGGGATTTTTCAGAGAATTCTAGATGCACTTTATATCAATTATTCAAATAGTGTGGAAATGGTTTTTAGGAAGTTATTTGATATTTTTGAATTGGACAAGTTGAGTTTTTGATGTGAGATGGTACCAAATGTGAATACACACTTAGGGGAATTTTCCCAAAATTTATGGAGGCTTACAAGTATTTAAAACTATTATTATTCCATTTCTGCAATTTAAGAGAATGGGCAAAAAGAAATAATAAAAGATCTCAAAAATATTTATTTTTGAGATGGGAATTTAGGGTTTAATATATGGACCTCGATTGAGCAAAAAGTTGGAGGACTATTTTGGCAAAAACCAAACTTTCCATTGGGAAAGGAGTTTGGAGATTTTGTCTATTAAAGGAATTAGATAGATTTGGTCCATAATAAATATGGGTAATTATTGATAAATCTTTATAACAAAGGTAGATGATTAACACAAGGTGGAAAAAGCACTTTCAACCTTGTGATTTGAGAAGTCAAGGTGATTTTGGTCGAAAACAAGGAAAAAGGGATCTGGGGTAAAGTTGTTGTCATACCAACAAAACCTTGCTAGATCTTGGAGCTCAGAGCTCCCCTTGGGGCATGGGTTAGATGGATGAATAGAACTAGTTATGTACATAAAAATGGTATAGATGTTTAAGCTTTATCTTGCTTGAGTTTACCAAGAATTGATTTCAAACTTTGAATAAAATAAGCCTGCCAAGGCAGATTATCAACTAGCCTTCAAAACCTTGTGGTTTTAAGAAGCACAAAGATCCACCTTGAACAAGTGAAGTAGATATTGATAGACCTATATGAGTAGAACGCGACCATGCAAAGAGTTGGTCCATAGAAGGTTGGGTGATGGTGTGAGATTCTGTCAAAGTAGGAATGTTGACTAGATTTGCAGGAATAGTTATTTTCTTGCCTGCAAAACCATCAAGCACAAGTGGGTTGGAGGATGATCTAACCAAGGGAAATAATGGTCCTTGGTATTCCTTAGGATTGTTAACAATATGGTTTGAATGCATTTTCAAAAATGCACAAGGGTTGAGAAAAGGAGGCATTCAAACAGGTGATGTTGGAACATATTTCTAGACTTAGCCAGCAGATTTGGGGATTTTGACTAGAATATGAGTGGGGATGTTTCGAGGGTTTGCAAGGTAGATTGAGTAGAAGGTATCCGTTCTTGATATTGTTCTTCGTTGACTTGGAAGCTTCTAGAAGGGATCACTTTAAAGGGGGTTTGGTTAGGGGTTTTAGATGATCACCTATTAGTTAGAGATCAGATCTAGCTTTGTATTCTTGCTTAGGGTGTGATGATTTGGAAACATCTTAATCCAAGTGATGAGCTCCTAGAGTAGCTCATACTATCTCCTAAGCAGACAAATCAAGCAGCAGATCAAGGCAACTTATCATACAAACAAACCAAACCTATTACTAGGGTTACATAGCTCGTGGTAAGGATGGGTATTTTGAAAAGGTTGTGGTTGGAGTCAGGTGAGAGTCCTTGGTATCTCTACCAAGAGTAGAATTAAAAAGCTTTAAAAAGAGGTTTTGGGAAACCTAGAGATAAGATTAGTTGAAGGTCTGTCTTGAAAACATAAGGAGATTATAATAGGTTGCTCTCCATAGTTTGGGGAAATAGAAGCTACTAAAAAGGGTGGGGGTTGTAAAGGTATCTTGGCTCAGGTTTTGAAATGCCAGCACATTTGAGAATATGTAAAAGGACCCATGACAGTTTTGTGAAATAAATTTTGTCAACTGATGTTGAGGTAAGGAGTATATCTTCTAATACACATTAATAAGCATAAACATTGTCAAACAACAGGCAAACACTTCATCACTAAACAAGAAAAAGTTTTTGTTCCCCCTGATTTTTGCATTCTGGACAGCTAATCAGGGTTGCTGAAATTGGGATGTTACAGAGTGCATCTTGGCATGGTGAACAATAATGCTATCAATATTGGGAGTTTGCAAAATATAGGAATAAAAAACCTTAAAAAGTTACAAACATCCTTTGAGTCTTTATGGTACCGAGGCAGTCAATACTTGAAAAACCAACGAGAGTTCTCTAGGATTAAATTTCTTGCTACGAATATGCATGTTGAAAATTTGATCCTCACAGGCTATGAACAAAAATAATGAAAACCCTAAAAATGAAGCCTTCTTCATGGCGTCCTCTTGCGTGTACTACTATTTGCACTGAAAAATAATTAATAACCGTGAGTCATCATAAATTACAAAAAAACAGTTACACGATATATATGGCCCATAGTGTATGAACACTCTTGGGTTTCAAGTCCAACGACAAAGGTTCCCATATTTGGTAGATGTGTGCATCTTGGCATGGTGAAAAATGGTGGCAACCATAGTTTCCAACTTATATGAACAATAAAACTGAAAGCGACAAGATTTTTTTTGTAACCAAGTGCGAAGAAAAATGGTCAGAGTACCCCAACAACAACCCTAGCTTTCAGACAAAGCGTGCACCTTGATACACTTACGATTGATTACCAAGTTTTATGAGTTCTCAAGCTTCCCAACCAACTATTTTCCTTGCTTAATTTTAGGGTGCTTCGTGCTAAATGTATGGACATTGATGTAATTTTACCCTATTTAGGTCATTGATGTAAAATATACTTCCACCGTCCGTGTAAAATTCGAACCTATAAGCAAGTGGTAAAATTTAAACATATTTAAGATTATTAGTTGTCAATGAGTATGAACATTCTTGAAGTTTGAAGCCGAACGACCAAGGTCATGGCCATATCAACATCCCATTTTATGCTGATGATGATCCCATATCCAAATTTGGACATATATTTTGAAACCAAACGAATAGGAAGTAGCAGTATGAAGAGTATGGCTCGATCAGGTGCTCTCTCGAGAATGAGCCGAACCCGACTATTTTATTTCTTAGCTTTTTTTGGGTACTTCATTGTAAATGTAAGGATCTCAATGTAATTTCCCCCTTTTTAAGGTCCTTGGTGTAAATTATACTCCCACCATCCGTGTAAAATTCGAACCTAAAAGCAAGTGGTAAAATTTTAAACATATTTATGATTATTAGTTGTCCATGAGTATGAACATTCTTGGGTTTCAAGACAAATGACCAAGGTCATGGCCATATCTACATCATACTTTATGTTGATGATTCGTGATCCCATATCCAAGAATTTTCATGCCGCCAAATTTGGCCATATTTTGAAAACAAACAAAGAGGAAGTAGTATGAAGATTATGGCTTGATCAGCTGCTCTCACGAGAAGGAGCAAAACATGATTGTTTCCCTGCTTAATTTTAGGGTGCTTCATGCTAAATGTATGGACCTCGTTGTAATTTTACCTTTTTAAACGTATTTAAGATATTTGTTGTCAATGAGTATGAACAATCTTGGATTTCAAGACAAATGACCAAGGTCATGGCCATATCTACATCATACTTTATGCTGATGATTATCACATATCCTAAAATTTTCATTCCACCAAATTTGGTCATATTTTGAAAACAAAGAAAGATGAAGTAGTATGAAGAGTATGGCTCGATTAGCTTCTCTCTCGAGAAGGAGCCAAACATGACTATTTTCCCTGCTTAATTTTAGAGTGCTTTGTGCTAAAAGTATGGACTTCGATGTAATTTACCCCTTTTTAGGTCCTCGCTGTAAAATGTACTCCCACCATCCATGTAAAATTCGAAGATAAAATCAACTGGTAAAATTTAAACGTATTTAGACTTAGTTGTGAATGAGTATGAACAATCTTGGATTCGAAGCCGAACAACCAAGGTCATGGCCATAAGAATCTACATCATACTTTATATCGATGATTCATGATCCCATATCCAAGAATTTGCATGCCGCCAAATTGGGCCATATTTTGAAAACAAACAAAGAGGAAGTAGTATGAAGAGTATGGCTCGACCAGCTGCTCTCACTCGAGAAGGAGCCGGACCTGATTGTTTTCCCTGCTTAATTTTAGGGTGCTTCATGCTAAATGTATGGACCTCGATGTAATTTTACCTTTTTTAAACATATTTGAGATTATTAGTTGTCGATAAGTATGAACATTCCTAGATTTCAAGACCAACGACTGAGGGCATGGCTATATCTACGTCATACTTTATGCTGATGATGATCACATATCCAAGAATTTTCATGCCGCCAAATTTGGCCATATTTTGAAAACAAACGAAGAGGAAGTAGTATGAAGAGTATGGCTCGATCAGCTTCTCTTTTAAGAGGGAGCCAAACATGACAGTTTTCCCTGCTTAATTTTAGGGTGGTTCGTGTTAAAGTATGGACCTCGATGTAATTTTACCCCTTTTTAGGTCCTTGCTGTAAAATGTACTCCCACCGTCCGTGTAAAATTCAAAAATAAAAGCAAGTGGTAAAATTCAAACGTATTTAAGCTTAGTTGTGAATGAGTATGAACAATCTTGGATTTCAAGCTGAACGACCAAGGTCATGGCCATATCTACATCATACTTTATATCGATGATTCATGATCCCATGTCCAAGAATTTGCATGCCGCCAAATTGGGCCATATTTGGAAAACAAACGAAGAGGGAGTAGTATGAAGAGTATGGCTCGATCCGCTTTTCTCTCGAGAAGGAGCAAAACCTAACTATTCCTTGCTTAATTTTAGGGTGCTTCGTGCTAAATGTATGGACCTCAATGTAATTTTACCTTTTTGAGATCCTTGATGTAAAATGTACCTCCACCATCCATACGTGTAAAATTCGTACCTGAAAGCAAGTGGTAAAAATTAAACGTTTTTAAGCTTATTAGTTGCCAATGAATATGAACGTTCTTCCATTTCAAGCCAAATGACCAGGGTCATGGACATATCTACATCATACTTTATGCTGATGATTCATGACCCCATATCGAACAATTTGCATGCCGCCTAATTTGGCCATATATTTCAAAAACAAATGAAGAGAGAGTAGTATGAAGAGTATGGCTCGATTAGCTGCTCTCTCGAGAAGGAGCCGCACCCGACTATTTCCATTGCTTAATTTTAGGGGGCTTCATGCTAAATGTAAGGATCTTTATATAAATTTTTTCATTTTTAGGTCCTTGATGTAAATTGTACTCCCACCATCCGTGATGGTCTTATATTTGGGCGTAAAATGGGTGTGAATCATGGCATGGTAACAATGTTGTCACTCAGAGTTTCCAACCACGAGGAAAGGAAAAAATCAATTTTCCAAGTGGGAGGAGTGTATTTTCTGTAAAGCAAGTAGGAAGAATATTTATTTCTGTAGAAAAGTAACAAAGAGAAAGAAGAGAAACTTTGGGCACAGAGGAAGCAGCAAAGAGGAGGGGTCGAAGGCCGCACGATATGAGAGCAAAGCTGTGATGGCTTCCTGATATGCTGTACAAGGTACAGTCACCTAGTAGTACTAGCAGTACGGAACTAGTACTAGTAAATTTTAGGACCTTTACTATATATTGTATGCACGCAAAACAAATTGTGTTTTCTCTCTCCTTTAGTACCTCATCACCATCCCCATACCCCGGCTAGGTGATGTCTCTCTCATCCAAAACGTAGCATTGCGCACATATGTGGACCTGCCTTGTCGTTGGCTCCATGTCAGTATCAGACGTGCTGCGTAGAAGGAACCATTTTGGCGCTTGGCGACAAAAGGGACAGTACTCATAGTATTATTAGAGTCGGAGTTCAAACTTTCACAGTTTCGAAATTTTCACTTCCTTCCCAAACATCCGGAGGGAAGGTAATTCAAAGATTCAAAAGATAGTGGTGCACAAGGGATTGTTTATACTATCTGCAGTACGTTCCATCGGATTCGATGCACTTCATTAAGATCTGACCAGCTTTACCACTACTCCGTAGTACTCCATTGTCGTTCCATTTCACACCCTACAAAGAGGAAGCCACTAAGCACACCCGTAGCATGCTGGATCGAAAGTACAGTAGGAGTAGTACATAGGGTATGGCTCGGTCGCTCGCTTGAGAAGGACCCACACCCGACTGTTTTTCATTGCTTCATTTTAGTGCCCTTTGTGGTAAATGTATGGACCTCTATGCAATTTTCTTTTTTTTTGAGGTCCTCGATGTAAACTGTACTCCCACCGCCTTCTCAAATTTTAACTAACCGTAAGCGTGATAGGCTGCTCTTAAAATTTTCCTAAAATCTTTTGAAGATAAGCAGGAATTCGGTACATTGAAAAATCACCGAAAGTTCTGAAAAATTCATGTTCTTGCTATGCATCCGCATCCTGAAAAAGTTGACATGGTTTTCATAACATTTCAAAAAAAAGAATAGGAAGTATAATATTTTTTTGTGGCATCATGTTACGTGTATCCGGAACAACGCGCTATAAAAGTATAATACAAATATTATTAATAATTCTTTCGTTTAGATAATACTTTATGTTAATTAAATTATATCAAACATGAACTACAAGTAATAAATTATAGGTTGCTTTGAAAGTTTTATGAAAAAAGCTTTTGGAGGTACCCATCGAGCGGTTAATTAATATATCAAAAACCACAGAGAGTTTTGACGAGTGGTTCGACTTCTAGCTAACATTTTGCATCATGAAAATTTTGAACACCTTTTGAAAACAATCACATGGAATAGGGAGAGAGGGCAAATGGTTTTTCTATTTTCTATGGGTAATCCACAACCTACAATCAATATATGCGAAACAACTGAGAGTTTCGACATCAGGCTTGACTTCTTGCTAAGATTTTGCATCGCATGACACTATTTAATGAAATTGGGTCAAACTTGAGCTACAAGTAATCGCGATAGATTGCTATTGAAATATATGACTTTTTAGAGAGGTAGATGGGTGCATTTTCTTGTAGTAAACAGTGTTGTCGGTGTGATTTTCCAACTATATTAGGAAAGAACATTCAATTATTCTCAATTTTCCAAGTGCTAACGAGCGAGGTTGTTCTTTTCCGTAAACAAATGTCTGAAGAGTATTGGATCTGAATGCCAGAAGCCAAGTTTACCAACATGTTGTACCAACGATTCCCCTGTTTTATTTACGAGTTTTCAAACTTCCTAGCTAACTCTACCCATTTGACCGAATGACTTTATGTCGATTTATCGAAATTAGGTCAAATTTGAAACTACAACTAAATTGTAGCTTGCTTTGAAAGTTTTATGAAAAATCTTTTGGAGGTACCCATTGAGGGGTCACAATTATATTATCATAAAACAACGAGGGTTTTCACGATAGGTTTAACTTCTTGCTAAGATTTTGCATCTTGACAATTTAACGAAATTAGGTCAAACTTCAGCTACAAGTAGGCGCGATAGATTGCTCTTGAATTAAATGTATTTTCAGAGGTAGATCAGTGCATCTTGTTGTAGTAAACTATACCGTCAGTGTGAGTTTCCAACTATCGGGAAAGAACATTCAATTCTACATTTTCCGAGTGAAGACGAGCGAGGTTAGTTGTTCTTTAATTTTCTATAAAGAGAAGTCCAAAGAATATTGGATGTGGATACCACAAGCCAAGTTGACAGACATATATAGTGGATCGACAACATGTTGTACTTGTGATTCCCATGTTTTACGAGTTTTCAAGCTTCCTAGCTAACCCCACCCATTTGAATGACTTTATGTCGATATCTCAGAATTAGGTCAAATTTGAAAATACAAGTAAATTGCAGGTTTTTGCTTTGATAGATTTACGAAAAAGCTTTTGGAGGTACCCATCGAGGAGTCAAAATCAATATATCAGAAACCAGCGAGAGATTTGACGATAGGTTCAACTTCTTGCTAAGACTTTGCATCTTGACAATTTAACGAAATTAGGTCAAACTTGAGCTACCTACAAGTAAACGCCATAGATTGCTCATCAATTAAATGTTTTTCATAGGTAGATCATCGGTGCATCTTCTTGTAGTAAACAGTATCGTCGGTGCGAGTTTCCAACTATCAAGAAAGAACATTCAATTCTACATTTTCCGAGTGAAAAATACGAGCGAGGTTGTTCTTTTTTCTAAAGAAAAGTCCGAAGAATATTGAATTTGACTGCCACAATCCAAGTTTACATACATATATATTGGACCAACATGTTGTACCAACGATTCCCATGTTTTATGAGTTTTGAAACTTCGTAGCTAACTTTGTCCATTAGAATGACTTTATGACTATTTATGGAAATTAGGTCAAATTTGAAACTACAAGTACTAGTAGATTGCACGTGCCCTACACGTGAGACTCGGATAATAGACATCTGGCATATCATCACTATATAAAATTATAATAGGTAAAGCAGAAAAATAAAATAGGTAAAATTTGAACTACTACAAGTAAACTATGTAGGTTGCTTTGAAAGTTTTACAAAAAGCTCTTAGAGGTACCCATCGGAGGGGCGCGGGGGGAGAGGGGGGTCAATTAATATACTATCAGAAACCACAGAGTGTTCTAACGACAGGTTCATCTTCTTGCTAAAGATTTTGCGTCTTGACAGTTTAATGAAATTAGGTCAAACTTGAGCTACAACTAAGTGCGGTAGATCGCTCTTGAATTTATTAAAATTAGGTCAAACTTGAAATACAAGTAATAAATTGTAGGTTGCTTTCAAATTTTTATTAAAAAATCTTTTGGAGGTACCCATCGAGCGGTTAATTAATATATCAGAAACCACAGAGAGTTCTGACAAGTGGTTGGACTTCTAGCTAAGATTTTGCATCATGAAAATTTTGAACACCTTTTGAAAATGATCACATGGAATAGGGAGAGAGGAGAAATGATTTTTCTATTCTCTATGGGCAACCCATAAGCTTGAGGTGCACCTTATTAGGCTTAAAGATACAAACTCTATTTTCTCCACAATGTATATGGTGAACGTTAGCGTATGCCATATACTAGGCCTTAAGGTGTGCTTTTGTATACATTGTTGATGCCCTTATTAGGGAAAAAGCAAATAGTACTCCCTCGATCCAAATTAGTGCTCTCAAATTTGTCTAGATTCGGATGTATCCAGTCATGTTTTAGTGCTAGATACATTCGAATCTAGACAAATCTGTGAACATTACTTTTGATCGAAGGGAGTGGTATATTAGTACTAGTACACTAGTATAGTAGTACTCATTTCTTTGCTTATACATATGCTTACCTCTGTCCACACACTAGAGAATAAAACGTAGGTAGGGTAAAAGAGAGCAGCAATGAAGAGGAGTTGAAGGCGGTTCTATGTCAGAGGAAAGTTATGATGGGTTCCTGACACGAGGTACTCCTGCGGCCACTCTACTAGTAGTAAATTTTAGGACCTATGCATGCAAAACAAATTGTGTGTTTTATCTCTCCTTCACTGCCTCTCACCATCCATCCTCCCTCTCTCCTACCCTTTCCCCTCACGCAACGGCCTGGCTGATCTCTCCCTGGTCCACAGCATGGTGTTGTGCACGTGTGCGTTGGTATGGTGGCTCTGTGTCTCTGGCGTGTTACGCAGCCGCGTTGGTGTGGAGTAGGGACGAGGAGTACATACTATGAACGAAACCACTTTGGTCCTTGGAGGCAAAAAATTCAAACTTTTTCGGTTTTCGAAATTTTCACTTGCTTCCCAAACATCGGGAGGGAAGGCTACTCAAAAGATCGCCCATTCGCTGTACTTCTTATCTTATCTTTATCTCTTCTTATGAATTACAATACCATACCATACCACTATATACTGTACGGATAACTTCGAACATTGACCGTTGGATCAAGACCGGCAAATCCAAACAGTGTCATCAGTGTGATTTTCCAACTATATCAGGAAAGAACATTCAATTATTCTCAATTTTCCGAGTGGATGACGAGCGAGGTTGCGCTTTTCTATTTAGGAATGTCCGAAGAATATTGGATCTGAATGCCAGAAGCCAAGTTTACCAACATGTTGTACCAACGATTCCCATGTTTTATTTATGAGTTTTCAAACTTCATAGCTAACTCTGCCTATTTGACCAAATGACTTTATGTCTAGTTATCGAAATTAGGTCAAATTTGAAACTACAAATAAATTGTAGGTTGCTTTGAAAGTTTTACGAAAAAACTTTTGGAGTTACCCATCAAGGGGTCACAATTAATATATCATAAAACACTGAGAGTTTTGACGATAGGTTCAACTTCTTGTTAAGATTTTGCATCTTGACAATTTAACAAAATTAGGTCAAACATGAGCTACAAGTAAGTGTGTAGATTGATCTTGAATTAAATGTATTTCTGGAGGTAGATGGGTGCATATTCTTGTAGTAAACAATATCGTCAGTGTTAGTTTCCAACTATCAGGAAATAAAGTTCTCAGTTTTCTGAGTGATTACATAGCGTGCTATTAAATGAGGAAAGAGATGGATGTAGTAACTAGATAAGTTACTATAACATCACACTTTTTAAGTGAAAATGAGTCTATAAGACAATTAATATAGTCTTCTATGACACTACCTATTAGTTACTATGCACTATGAAGGTGGTAACTTAGACTAGGGTTAGGTGCATGACACTAGTTGAAGTTACTCCCCACTATGACCAGCCTTAGCATCTACACAAGTAAGGGCAAATGATTGCTATTGAATTAAATGTATTTTTAGAGGTAGATGGGTGCATCTTCATGTAGTAAACAATGACGTCGGTTTTAATTTCCAACTATCACGAAAGAACATTTAATTCTCAATTTTTTGAGTGATGACAAGATTGTTCTTTCACTTAAAGAAACATCAAATAATATGGATCTAAATACCACAAGACAAGTTTTCAGACATAAATGTATGGACGTCGATGTAATTTTACCTTTTTTAGGTCCTTGATGTAAAATGTACTCACACTGTCCTTGTAAAATTCAAACCTAAAAGCAAGTGGTCACATTTAAACGTATTTAAGATTATTAGTTGTCGATGAGTATGAACATTCTTGGATTTCAAGCCGAACGACCAAGGTCATGGCCATATCTACATCATACTTTATGCTGATGATGATCCCATGTCCACGAATTTTCATGCCGCCAACTCTGGCCCTATATTTTGAAAACAAACGAAGAGAAAGTAGTATGAAGAGCATGACTCGATGAGATTCTCTCTCGAGAAGGAGCCAAACATGAATGTTTTCCCTACTTAATTTTAGGATACTTCGTGCTAAATGTATGGACCTTGACATAATTTTACCCCTTTTTAGGTCCTTGCTGTAAAAGGTTCTCCCACTGTCCCAATAAAACTCTAACACAAAAGCAATTGGTAAAATTTAAACGTATTTAAGCTTATTAGTTGTCAATGAATATGAACATTCTTGCGTTTCAAGCCGAACAACCAGGGTCATGGACATATGTACATCATACTTTCTGCTGATGGTTCATGATCCCATATCGAAGAATTTGCATGACGCAAAATTTGGCCATGTATTTTGAAAACAAACAAAGAGGAAGAAGTACGAAGAGTATGGATTGGTTAGGTTCTTTCTCGAGAAGGAGCCAAACACGACTATGTTCCTTTGCTTAATTTTAAGGCGTGCTTCGTGCTAAATTTTTGTATCTCGATGTAATTTTCCTCTTTTAGGTCCTTGATGAAAACAAATGAAGAGTAAGAAGTACTATGAAGAGTATGGCTCGATTAGCTTCTCTCTCGAAAAGGAGCCAAACCAGACTATTTTATTTGCTTAATTTTAGGTTACTTCATGCTAAATGTATGGAACTCGATGTAATTTCCCCCTTTTGAGGTCCTTGATGTAAAATATACTCCTGCCATCCGTGTAAAATTCGAACCTACAAGTTAGTGGTAAAAGTTAAACGAATCTAAGGTTAATTGTGAATGAGTATGAACAATCTTGGATTTCATGCCGAACGGCCAAGGTCATGGCCATATCTACATCATAATTTATATCGATGATTCACAATCCCATATCCAAGAATTGCATGCCGCCAAATTGGCCATATTTTGAAAACAAACGAAGAGGGAAGTAGTACGAAGAGTATGGCACGACCAGCTGCTATCTCGAGAAGGAGCAGAACCCGACTATTTTCCCTGCTTTATTTTAGGGTCCTCCGTGGTAATTAAATGTATAGACCTCGATGTAATTTTACCTTTTTTAGGTCCTTGCTATAAAATATAATCCCACCATCCGTGTAAAATTTGAACATAAAAGAAAGTGGTAAAATTTAAACACAATTAAGCTTATTAGTTGTCAATGAATATGAAAAGTCTTGCATTTCAAGCCGAATGACCAGGGTCATACATATTTACATAATACTTTATATGCTGATGATTCATGATGCAGTAGCGAAGAATTTGCATGCCGCCAAATTTGGCGATATTTTGAAAACAAACGAAGAGGAAGTAGTATGAAGGGTATGGCTCGGTCAGCTTCTCTCTCTAGAAGGAGCAAAACATGATGGTTTTCCCTGCTTAATTATAGGGTGCTTCGTGCTAAATGTATGGACCACGATGTAATTTTACCTTTTTTAGGTCCTTGATGTAAAATGTACTCCGACCGTCCGGGTAAAATTCGAACCTAAAAGCAAGTTGTAAAATTTAAAGATATTTAAGATTATTAAATGTCGATGAGTATGAACATTCTTGGATTTCAAGATGAACGACCAAGGTCATGGCCATATCTACATCATACTTTATGGCAATGATTCGTGATCCCATATCCAAGAATTTGCATGCCCCCAAATTTGGCCATATTTTGAAAACAATCAAAGAGGAAGTAGTATGAAGAGTATGGCTCGATCAGCTTCTCTCATGAGAAGGAGCAAAACATGAATATTTCCCCTGCTTAATTTTAGGATGCTTCCTGCTAAATGTTTGGACCTCGATGTAATTTTACCTTTTTTAGGTCCTTGGTGTAAAATGTACTCCCACTGTCCGTACGTGTAAAATTCGAACCTAAAAGCGGGTGGTAAAATTTAAACATATTTAAGATTATCAGTTGTCAATGAGTATGACCATTCTTGGATTTTAAGACGAACAACCAAGGTCATGGACATATCTATATCATACTTTATGATGATGGTTCCTGATCCCATATCCAAGAATTTATATGCGGCGAAATTTGGCCATATTTGAAAACAAATGAAGAGGAAGTACTATGAAGAGTATGGCTCCATCAGCTTTTCTCCCGAGAAGGAGCAAAACATGACTGTATTCCCTGCTTATTTTTAGGGTGCTTCGTGCTAAATGTATGGACCTCGACGTATTTTTACCTTTTTTAGTTCCTTGATGTACAATGTACTCCCACCATCTGTACATGCAAAATTCAAACCTAAAAGCAACTATAAAAATTTAAACGTATTTAAGATTATTAGTTGTCAATAAGTATGAACATTCTTGGGTTTCAAGAAGAACGACCAAGGTCATGGGCCTCATGGCCATATCTTCATCATACTTTATGTTGATGATTCATGATCTCATATCCAAGAATTTACAAGCCGCCAAATTTGGCCATATTTTGAAAACAAACAAAGAGGAAGTAGTATGAAGAGTATAGCTCTATCAGCTTTTCTCTCGAGAAGGAGCCAAACATGACTATTTTCCCTTCTTAATTTTAGGGTGCTTCATGCTAAATGTATGGACCTCGATAAAATTATACATTTTTGGTCCTTGATTAAAAATGTAATCCCTCCATCCTTACGTGTAAAATTCGAACCTAAAAGCAAGTGGTAAAATTTAAATATATTTAATTTTATTAGTTGTCGATGAGTATGAACATTCTTGGATTTCAAGACGAACGACCAAGGTCATGGCCATATATACATCATACTTTATGCTGATGATGATCCCATGTCCAGGAATTTCTGTGCCTCCGAATTTGGCCATATATTTTGAAAACAAACAATGAGAAAGTAGTATGAAGAGTATGGCTCTGCTCTCTCGAGAAGGATCCGAACCCGACTATTTCCCTTGCTTATTTTTTGGGTGCTTCGTGCTAAATGTAAGGACCTCTATGTAATTTTCTCCATTTTTAGGTCCTTGATGTAAATTGTACTCCCACCATCAGTGATGTTCCCATATTTGGGAGTAAATGGGTGAATCATGTCATTGTAATAATGTTGCCACTCGGAGTTTCCAACCATTAGATAAATCTTGCACGAAAACATGACTATCTACATTTTAATCTAGATAAAATCGAGAACATTATATGGATCGGAGGGAGTAGTATATACGCATTCAAAACAAATTGTGTTTCCTCTCGCCTTCAGTGCGGCATCACCATCCCCACACGCAAAACAAATTTGAGGATATTTTGAACTTTTTTCTTAGGCACGGTGTGGTTTGCTATCCCTAGCTACCTACTGGAAAAAAACAGTAGAGCCTCAAACTAGGGGCCAGCGTTGCGGGCTGGAGCGTTTAAGAAATACTACTATATCTAATTTTGTGTTATTATTCCTTTTTTGCATAAGCTTCTATGTTAATGCCGCGTGTTAGTTTTGCTCTAATATACCGGGTTGGAGTAGTCGATCCGACAACCGGAGGAGAACCGCCCCATGCCCCTTATCGTCTTCCTCTGCCGCTCCGGCCGCTTGTGCACCAACGTAGCCCCTCTCCATCCTTGCAAAAAGGTAGAAACTGCTAACCCATCCCGACTAATCTTCTGCAATACTCCTCCTCGGAAAGACATCTGGAGTGATGAAGTGTAAGATATCTGAGCACTACAGCCAGGCAATCGGATTTGGCAACCTCCACTACAGACCGCTGAGCAACATCACCGATCGCGCCGATCTCCTGAGCAACACTCGCCTGGCTCGCGGCATGGTTGGCATGCGTCGTGGGATTGCGGAAGATCGTGGTCTCCTGTTTTGTTTGCCCTACCTACTTCACTCTGACCCACAGACATGGCCACTAGACCGTGACGAGTAGGTAAAAATCAGTTTTGCATGATTTTTGTAGGACTCGAATCCTTAGATTTGTTCCTATGGATTGAATTTGGATCAAAGGAATGGTGGTACACAAATTCATTTGAACTACAACCCCCCACCCATGCTTAAATACCATAGGAATTGGAACATCTACTTGAGGCTCAACTCTCATCATTCCAATCTCGTAGGTAGTTTTCCTACATTTTATTATTGCCTGTTTTTCACCGGCAAACCTGTGAAATTCCTGTGTTCTCAATCTGTGATTGAAAGAGGCCCAAGACTTTAGCTTCAGTGTCCCCCCTCTCCTCCAAACATACTAATATGAATACACAAGAATGACCAGGATTGTTGATACCTGTAACGGAAGGTGTATTGTCCAATCAAGGTTGGCGTTATATATTAAGTTTCATGTGTTTTACAAACACAAGATTTTTGTAAAAAGTTGGCTGTTTGGTTTACATGAATACAAAAACATAGGATTACTTTAAAACATGGTAAAATCAAAGTCAAACCTCACGGGAGAGTATATTTATGATGTTATCGTGTCTCTTGGGACCTCATTCTTCTTCTTTGCACGCGTAGGAATTTGAAAATGAGGTCCAAGTTGGATATGAAGAATTGCACATGAGTTTTGAAGGATTCTAACACATAGGATTTTGGAAGATATCAAATTCCTATGGAGTCACTTCTTAGTTCTTATGCCCTCCATTCCATAAGAATCTAAACATGAGCTCCAACCTCTTTCTATTTTTCCTTTGAGAAGTCCAATGTGCTTACACTATATTCCTGCAAAATTCTTGTGTTTGTTTCCTATTCACCATCCAAAGACACCTGTTACAAAATTCCTGCGTTTTTAATTCGTAATATGAATTACTGTACCTACCATGTCAATCCTATGTTTGTCCTATTCCTTGTTTTTTAAAACCATTGATCGAAAGAGGCCCCTAATCTTGTTAATCAATCATAGGAAAATTTCCTGCATTTGTTTGGTCCATTCCTCTGAACAGTGCCAGCATAGGAAACTTAACTATTCCTACACTTTTTCTTCGATGCTTACAAGACCTTATTCCTTGGTGGTGTTTGTTTGCATGCATTCATGATTTATTCATCACATTTCTGCATCTTCAATTAGTAGTTTTTCCGTACAGCTAGATAACACTCCCCCCTTTGTCAAACACCTTGTTGCGGGGCAGTGACGCGTTGCTGATGCCAGTAGACAATCCAAAAGTAGAAGCATTTGTAACCAGTTGATGATGACATACCTAGAACATGGGATGATGAAGGATTTGAAAACAAGGGTCGCTTGGTTGGTGCCAACAGAGAATGGATTGCGATTGCAAAGCACCTGGGGCGCTGGTACCTCATAAACATCTACGGTTTGACACATTCACTGACGTTGCATGTGTAATTTTCAAAACCACCTTGATCCACATGATCACACACACTCCAATGGATGTGGTGATTAAACCTCTATCACACTGGTGCTCCATTACATGTGGCAGTTCCATTCCTATATGTTTTGGGCTTTCTGACCATGGTTTGACACATGGAGTGTCATTGCATGTGTTCTCGTCCTAATCACCTTGGTCAACATGAGCACACACAGTCAAGTGGATGTGGTGATGCAACCTCTATCACACTGGTGCACCATTACATGTGGCAGTTGCATTCCTGTGTGTTTTCGGGCTTTCTGATAATGGTTTAACATATGGAGTGTTACTCCATGTGTTCTTTTACAAACCACCTTGATCCACATGACCACACACACTCCAATGGATGTGGTGACGCAACCTCTGTCACACGGTGCTCCATTACATGTGGTAGTTGCATTCCTATGTGTGTTTGCACTTCTGACCATGCTTTGACACATGGAGTGTCATTGCATGTGTTCTTTTCCAAACCACCTTGATCCACATGACCACACACACTTAAGTCGATGTGGTCATGCAACGTCTGTCACACTGGTGCTCCATTACAGGTAGTAGTTGCATTCATATGTGTTTTCGCGCTTCTGACCATGGTTTGACACTTGTAGTGTCATTGCATGTGTTCTTTTCCAAACCACCTTGTTCCACAAGACCACATCCACTCAATTGGATGTGGTGATGCAACCTCTATCACAATAGTGCTCCACTACATGTGGCATTTTTATTCCAATGTGTTTTGGGCTTTCTAACCATGGTTTGACACATGGAGTGTCATTACATGTGTACTTTTATCCAAACCACCTTGATCCACATGACCACACACACTCAAGTGGATGTGGTGATGCAACCTCTGTCGCAATGGTGCTCCATTACGTGTGGCAGTTGCATTGCTCTGTGTTGTTGGGTTTTTTGACCATGGTTTGACACATGGAGTGTCATTGCATGTGTTCTTTTCTGAACCACCTTGATCCACAAGACCACACATACTCCTATGGATGTGGTGATGCAACCTCTATCACACTAGTACTCCATTACATGTGGCAGTTGCATTCCTATGTGTTTTTGGGCCTTCTGACCATGGTTTGACACATGGAGTTTGATTGCATGTGTTCTTTCCAAACCACCTTGATCCACATGACCACACACACAACTGGATGTGGTGATGCAACCTCTATCACTATGGTGCGCCATTACATGTGGTTGTTGCGTTACTATCTGTTGTTGGGCTTTCTGACCATGGTTTGACAGAAGGAGTGTTCATTGCATCTGTTCTTCTCCATACCACCTTGATCCACATGACTACACACAATCCAATGGATGTGGTGATGCAACATCTGTCACACTGGTGCTCCAATACATCTGACAATTGCATTCCTATGTTTTTTTGGGTTTTTGACCAAGGTTTGACACATTCACTGACATTGCATGTCTTATTTTCCAAACCACCTTGATCCACAAGACCACACACAGTCCAATGGATATGGTGATTCAACCTCTATCACATTGGTGCTCCATTACATGTGGCAGTTGCATTCCTATGTGTTTTGGGATTTTTCAACATGGTTTGACACATGGAGTGTCATTGCATGTGTTATTTTCCTAAACACCTTGATCAACATGACTACACACACTCAAGTGGATGTGGTGATGCAACCTCTATCACACTGGTACACCATTACATGTGGCAGTTGCATTCATATGTGTTTGGGCTTTCTGACCATGGTTTAACACATGGAGTGTCATTGCACGTGTTCTTTTCCAAACCACCTTGATGCACATGACCACACACACTCCAATGGATGTGGTGATGCACCTCTGTCACACAGGTTCTCGATTACATGTGGTAGTTGTATTCCCATGTGTTTTTGCACTTCTGACCATGGTTTGACACATGGAGTGTCATTGCATGTGTTCTATTCCAAACCACCTTGTTCCACAAGACCACACACACTCAAGTGGATGTGGTGATGCAACTTCTGTCACAATGGTGGTCCATTACATGTGGCAGTTGCATTCCAATGTGTTTTGGGCTTTCTGACCATGGTTTGACATATTGAGTGTCATTACATGTGTTCTTTTTTCCAAACCACCTTGATCCACATGACCACACAAACTCAAGTGGATGTGGTGATGCAACCTCTATCACAATGGTGCTCCATTACGTGTGGCAGTTGCATTCCTATGTGTTGTTGGGTTTTTTGACCATGGTTTGAGACATGGAGTGTCATCGCATGTGTTAATTTCCAAACCACCTTGATCCACATGACCACACATACTCCAATGGATGTGGTGATGCAACCTCTATCATACGGGTACTCCATTACATGTGCTAGTTACTAGTCTAAGTTACTTAGCACTATGTAAACATCCTAAATCAGAATGGAGGTGTACGTACTGTATGCCTTAAAGCCACATGTTCCGCTACGCATCAAGATGTTCACCACTCATGTCGGCTCTCAGTGGTCAGACGGATAAAGCCACTGACTTATTAATTTGGTACTGTATATCGTCCATCTTGTACCGTCACTAACAGAGAATAAATTCTTCTTCTGCTTCCAGGCGCGTGCTTTCGCGGAGCTGCAACCAGTATCTCAGACGACTAATACTCCCGTGCGGCGCTCGAGCAATTGTGACCGTCTGTTCTAATGAACGAGAAGCATTAGACAATGGATTTTCTTTTGGGGGATGATTGATTTTTTTGCGAGATTGTCGACTTTTTTCTTTTTTGAACTGAGAGATGTTTGATTTGGGGTCAGGTAACGGGGGCATAGAGGCCGACATGGGAGAGGAAATTGGCGGTGTGGCAGGCAAGCTTATTTGAGGTGGCAACGTGTGGGTGTACAGATGGTACTGGTAGCCCATTTGTGAGCATTTTGTTGTTGTACTACACAAGAGTTCGAGAGTAGTAGTATTCCAGTTTTGGTTCCTTAATTATCAGTGGAACCTTTATGTGTTTATTAGTTACAGTAATAGTACAGTAGTACTTGTTCCAAATGTTCCTGCACAAGATGATGAATGTAGAATATCCAAGGATTATTATGTTCATCGAGAAGAGCTCTGAGTATACTCCAAACCGTCTCTCTGCCATGACCATTTATTTGAGAGGACAGTATAGCTCCATCCCGTGCTAGGCTAGATTATGCTATACTACTCCTAGAAAGGCCTGGCCTATTTACTCGATAGGCACCAGGAAACACAGAGAAGAGAGAAAAAACAAACTCGATAGGCAGTCAGATTTAAATCGATTCATTCTATTTTCCTTTGCTCTCCGTCCTCTTCCTCTCCATCTTCTCACTGATCCCCACTCACCCACCTTTAGCACACGCCAACACCACCATGCCGCTTTCGGAGCATCTTTGTAGCCTAGTTCGATATGCAAAGTAGATTTAGTAGAGTGAAATAAGGAATGCTTCGTTTTATTTCATTCTATATTTCTCTTTGCCTCGATCTCCATCCTCACTTCACCTCTAGCGTCCAGGCGACGACCATTACCACTCACACACCAATACAGGCACGTGCCAACGCTGCCATGCCGCTTTAGGATCAGCTCCGGCGCCCAGTTTGATAGACTATTTTCCATCTCGCCCTCCCAGCTACCACTCGCTCTCTCCTCCAAAAAGCCCAATGAAAACCAAACGCCGTCGCCCCCCACCTGCTCGAGCTCTTCCTTGCGATGGCCCAATTGATCGATGATAGTGACACTTCTAGGGTGTTTTCCGATGGCCCCCTTGAAGAAATCTCTGCTACATGCGATGTCATCACCGCCACGAGCCTCGTCGCCTACTGTAAAAATTATCTTTACTCAGCAACACATAGTGCATCCCTGTCGAAATCTCATATGTTTGGTCTCCCATGTGTTCTTCACTCTCACTCAACTAAGGTATCGCGTGATTACAATGTCTTCTACCGTGAAAATCACATGAAGCCGTTCTACAGGGAAGCTACTATTCCAGCAGGGGCAAGAAGAACCCACAAAAAAAGTTCGGTGGACCTTGTGCAAGATGAAGCCGCTGGACATGTCCTCCTACGATGCTATGATGCCAGATTGTGAGGGTAAGAAGTGGGTAGGCACCCATGGATATTGGATCGCCACTGTTGGCCTCGCCTAGAACTAGGAGCTTGTGAATGTGTTCACTCGTCACCGGATTCCTCTACCAGCGATCTTTGCTTTTGAGGCCACACCCGAGGTACTTAAGTTTATCGCAGCTGGTCAGCCTACTAATCCACTGAAGATAGCCATTTGCTAAGTTCCGACAGCTGCTAGAAACTATAAATATTTCTCTGTCCTGGCCATCTTTGACACGGTAATTGCCTTCCTTGATGGTTCTCATGGTATGTGCATGGTTCATGGGAATCAGTTCAGCATGTTCAGCTACCGCGATGCAAGTATCCACAAGGGAGTTGTCTATGCTGTAACTCAGATTGGTAATGTTTATGCATGGGATCCTTGGGCATGGGGTAAAATTTCCATCCTTAAATTTTCAAGCTTCATCATTCAAAATTTGCTCAGCTGAACTCTGAATGTGCTTTCCTTGCAAGGTCTTGTGCGTCTTCTGGGGCCACCTGAATTAGACGTTAATCATGAGTACAGTCCTGATCTATGGTTGTTAGCAAGATCTCCTGATGGTTAGCCTTATTCTGATCAATACTTTGGGCGTTAGTGCTAGACGGTATGACACTACTTATGGTGGTTATCGTGTGGCAGAAAATGTTGGTTATCAGCACCGCCACAATATTCACACCTATTACATGTGGTTGTTGCATTCCTATGTGTTGTTGGGCTTTTTGACCATGGTTTGACACATGGAGTATCATTGCATCTGTTCTTTTCCAAACCACCTTGATCCACATGACCACACACAGGTGATGCAATGTCTGTCACACTAGTGCTCCATTACATGTGACAGTTGCATTCCTATGTGTTTTAGGGCTTTTTAACCATGGTTTGACACATTCACTGACGTTGCATGTGTAATTTTCAAAACCACCTTGATCCACATGATCACACACACTCCAATGGATGTGGTGATTAAACCTCTATCACACTGGTGCTCCATTACATGTGGCAGTTGCATTCCTATATGTTTTGGGCTTTCTGACCATGGTTTGACACATGGAGTGTCATTGCATGTGTTCTCGTCCTAATCACCTTGGTCAACATGAGCACACACAGTCAAGTGGATGTGGTGATGCAACCTCTATCACACTGGCGCACCATTACATGTGGCAGTTGCATTCCTATGTGTTTTTGGGCTTTCTGATAATGGTTTAACATATGGAGTGTCACTCCATGTGTTCTTTTACAAACCACCTTGATCCACATGAACACACACACACCAATGGATGTGGTGACGCAACCTCTGTCACACGTTGCTTCATTACATGTGGTAGTTGCATTCCTATGTGTGTTTGCACTTCTGACCATGCTTTGACACATGGAGTGTCATTACATGTGTTCTTTTCCAAACCACCTTGATCCACATGACCACACACACTTAAGTCGATGTGGTCATGCAACATCTGTCACACTGGTGCTCCATTACAGGTAGTAGTTGCATTCATATGTGTTTTCGCACTTCTGACCATGGTTTGACACTTGGAGTGTCATTGCATGTGTTCTTTCCCAAACCACCTTGTTCCACAAGACCACATCCACTCAAGTGGACGTGGTGATGCAACCTCTATCACAATAGTGCTCCACTACATGTGGCAGTTTGATTCCAATGTGTTTTGGGCTTTCTAACCATGGTTTGACACATGGAGTGTTATTACATGTGTACTTTTATCCAAACCACCTTGATCCACATGACCACACACACTCAAGTGGATGTGGTGATGCAACCTCTGTCGCAATGGTGCTCCATTACATGTGGAAGTTGCATTGCTCTGTGTTGTTGGGTTTTTTGACCATGGTTTGACACATGGAGTGTCATTGCATGTGTTCTTTTCTGAACCACCTTGATCCACAAGACCACACATACTCCTATGGATGTGGTGATGCAACCTCTATCACACTAGTACTCAATTACATGTGGTAGTGGCATTCCTATGTGTTTTTGGGCTTTCGACCATGGTTTGACACATGGAGTTTGATTGCATGTGTTCTTTTCCAATCCACCTTGATCCACATGACCACACACACAAGTGGATGTGGTGATGCAACCTCTATCACTATGGTGCGCCATTACATGTGGTTGTTGCGTTACTATGTGTTGTTGGGCTTTCTGACCATGGTTTGACACAAGGAGTGTCATTGCATCTGTTCTTCTCCAAACCACCTTGATCCACATGACCACACACAATCCAATGGATGTGGTGATGCAACATCTGTCACACTGGTGCTCCATTACATGTGACAATTGCATTCCTATGTTTTTTTTGGTTCTTGACCAAGGTTTGACACATTCACTGACATTGCATGTCTTATTTTCCAAACCACCTTGATCCACAAGACCACACACAGTCCAATGGATGTGGTGATTCAACCTCTATCACACTGGTGCTCCATTACATGTGGCAGTTGCATTCCTATGTGTTTTGGGATTTTTGACCATGGTTTGACACATGGAGTGTCATTGCATGTGTTATTTTCCTAAACACCTTGATCAACAAGACTACACACACTCAAGTGGATGTGGTGATACAACCTCTATCACACTGGTACACCATTACATGTGGCAGTTGCATTCATATGTGTTTGGGCTTTCTGACCATGGTTTAACACATGGAGTGTCATTGCATGTGTTCTTTTCCAAACCACCTTGATCCACATGACCACACACACTCCAATGGATGTGGTGATGCACCTCTATCACACAGGTTCCCGATTACATATGGTAGTTGTATTCCCATGTATTTTTGCACTTCTGACCATGGTTTGACACATGGAGTGTCATTGCATGTGTTCTATTCCAAACCACCTTGTTCCACAAGACCACACACACTCAAGTGGATGTGGTGATGCAACTTCTGTCACAATGGTGGTCCATTACTCGTGGCAGTTGCATTCCAATGTGTTTTGGGCTTTCTGACCATGGTTTGACATATGGAGTGTCATTACATGTGTTCTTTTTTCCAAACCACCTTGATCCACATGACCACACAAACTCAAGTGGATGTGGTGATGCAACCTCTATCACAATGGTGCTCCATTACGTGTGGGAGTTGCATTCCTATGTGTTGTTGGGTTTTCTGACCATGGTTTGAGACATGGAGTGTCATCGCATGTGTTCTTTTCCAAACCACCTTGATCCACATGATCACACATACTCCAATGGATGTGGTGATGCAACCTCTATCATACTGGTACTCCATTACATGTGGCAGTTGCATTCCTATGTGTTTTTTGCTTTCTGACTATTGTTTGATACATGGAGTGTCATTGCATGTGTTCTTTTCCAAACCACCTTGATCCACAAACCCACACACGCTGAAGTGGATATGGTGATGCAACCTCAGTCAAAATGGTGTCCCATTACATGTGGCAGTTGCGTTCCAATGTGTTTTGGGCTTTCGGACCATGGTTTCACACATGGAGTGTCATTATATGTGTTCTCTTTTCCAAACCACCTTGATCCACATGACCACACACAAACTCAAGTGGATGTGGTGATGCAACCTCTGTCGCCATGGTGTTCCATGATGTGTGGCAGTTGCATTCCTATGTGTTGTTCAGTTTTCTAACCATCGTTTGACACATGGAGTGTCATTTCATGTGTTATTTTCCGAACCACCTTGATCCACATGACCACACACACTCCAATGGATGTGGTGAGGCAACCTCTATCACACTGGTACTCCATTACATGTGGCAGTTGCATTCCTATTTCTTTTTGGGATGTCTAACCATGGTTTGACACATGGAGTTTCATTGCATGTGTTCTTTTCCAAACCACCTTGATCCACATGACCACACACACAAGTGTATGTGGTGATGCAACCTCTATCACTATTGTGCTCCATTACATGTGGTTGTTGCATTCCTATGTGTTGTTGGGCTTTCTGACCATTTTTTGACACATGGAGTGTCATTTCATCTGTTCTTTTCCAAACCACCTTGATCCACATGACTACACACATTCCAATGGATGTGGTGATGCAACGTCCGTCACACTGGTGCTCCATTACATGTGACAGTTGCATTCCTATGTGTTTTTGGTTTTTGACCATGGTTTGACACATTCACTGACATTACATGTCCTTTTTTCCAAACCACCTTGATCCACATGACGAGACAAACTCCAATGGATGAGGTGATTCAACCTCTATCACACTAATGCTCCATTACATGTGGAAGTTGC
The DNA here is from genome assembly GCA_910589775.1 of Avena eriantha. Lineage (NCBI taxonomy): Eukaryota > Viridiplantae > Streptophyta > Magnoliopsida > Poales > Poaceae > Avena > Avena eriantha. Next base: position 492,402,247 of record OU342742.1, read on the forward strand.
ATTCCTATGTGTTTTGGGCTTTCTGACCATGGTTTGACACATGGAGTGTCATTTCATGTGTTATTTTCCTAATCACCTTGATCAACATGACCCCACACAGAGTCTTGGAAGTTATTATTTCAGTAATAACAACTCCTTATATGTCGATGATCTGGTAGATCTTTGGTGATCTCCACCTTTTTCTCCAATCATTCTCTTCGCCTGTCAATTCTCTCTAAGGTGAGTCCTCTTTCTCCCTAGTTTTCCCTGGTTACCATGAACCCTCCGACGTGTTGTTGGAAGGTGATTTACTCGACTTTGAAGGATCTAAGTCAGGGTTGGAAGAAGTCGTATGATGGCACAGTTCAGGTCTGGGCTACTAACCCGATTGGCTGGTTGATTCTTAGAAATGCCAAAGGTGAACCTATCATTGGGCGACAATTGAGTTTGAATGAGCAGATCGGCCCTGGAATTCATGTGAAGTTCCTAGAGCAACAGGCTATGATTGGTGATTGTTTAGAATCTTCTACCAGTTCGGTTTGGTTCCCTGTTCCGGTGGCTGAATCCGATCCTAACAATGCTACAGTTCTGCCTACGTCTTTGTCTGAGTCTGGCCCATCTGATGTTCAGTGGGTTAGGGACATTGGGTATACTCAACCCCCCGGCGATATTTCAAGTTCTATGGAAGTCTATGAAGCCTTCGCCATGGGCCTGGATTTTACTCCAGGTTTCTTATTCAAAGCTGATATTAAGAAGAGGTTTAGATCTACGGTTCACCCAATTGGAAAGGCAAATCACTTTTTACTGGTTGTCTCCTTTGGTAGATCCAAGTTCAGATTAAATGAAGACTCAGTTAGCATTGCTCTGGAATCATGTCTTGGAGGATTATGTGCTGATCTATCGGTATTACAGCTGCAGGACAGAGTTTTCAGGTTTTCTGTTTTATCAAAAAATGTTGGGTTCTTCGTTTATTCTTTGCGGTCTTATTCCTGTGATCAATTTAAATGTTATTTTCGTCTTTGGGGGCATGGTGGTCCGAATTGGCGACAGGAGTTTTCCACATGGCAATCTGAATGTGAGCAAGAATGGGTTTTAGTGAGTCCTAACAAACGAAGGACGGAGGCAGCTATTTCTGCTCTCAAGTTGAGGCCATTGAAGTCAAGTATTCATGGAAATAGAAATGGGAAATCTGTACGTAAGGTCTTGACCTATGCAGACAACATTGAGTATGTGGCTTGCAAGGGTTATGGATGCCCCCTGAAGGATGTCTTGCATGTTCATCAGAATGCAATAGTCTTGCCTAATTCGCTAGTGCAGTCAGATGTTCAATTATAGTTTGGGTCACTTCCTAGCCCCTCAAATTTGGTTTGGTCTGATGTGTCTCTGAATTCTAATACTGAGGGTCCAATTTCAGGAGATAATGTTGCAGTTCCAGATTCTAATCAGGATCTTGATGGTCTCGAAAAGGGATTGATGATATTGTTATAGGTTCTGGGATTGTGGTCGTTGTTTGTCCATGGGCCACAAGAGAGAACAATGCCATAAAAAATACGATGCACGAAGTGTTTCCGATCTGGTCATGTTCAGAAGGAGTGCTTTGGACATTTTCAGCATAAAAGGCAGGTTTGGGTTCCAAAACGTGTTGCCTTTTATCTCTAAAGACTCTGGGTTTCTGGAGGAACAAGGTATTAACAAAACTGTTAACGAGGAGAAGTCCTGGGTACCTAAAAACGTGGCAGATATCAACACGATTTCGGTTTTTGGTAATATCTCTCCTATATTGGCACATACCACCGCCCCCGCCTCGTATCCTAACCTCCACAAAAGTGCAAACCAATCTGAGAAATTTCTTTCGCCCCTCCTGCGCCGCCCCCTGCCGCACCGAAGCCTCCAATGGCGGTGTATGAGGTTGATCCAATGCCTTGGGTGCCTTTGGGGCATCAGATCATTGATGGTGGACCTAGTAGGATACCACGCACCTTCTACAACCCGGCGGTCACCCCTCCTCGCCGGCACGACAACTACTGTATTGCTTATGTGGAACCACAGCAGCCTGAAGGTAACGGTTTTTGGCTTGAGCAGGTTTCAACTTTTATTCAGCAACAGCTAGGTCTTGATGTCATGGACGCTCAGCCGTCTCTGTTTGGGGTTAGCCTGTTTGAGATGTGTAGTTCTGCTACTAGACAAATTCTTGTGCAACACCCACCTAGAGAGCTTCAAGAGGATGTTTTTGTTAGTTTTGTGAATCATGATGAAGGGGATAATCACAGGGGTGCTAATGGGTTTAGAAACGGCTGGTTACTGTTTTTTGGGAATTCCTCTAGACTATAGAAACGATTTTGAAATATCCAATGTTGTTGCTACTTTCGGCCGTTATCATGATTAGCACAGAGATGATCCACTTAAAAGTAGAGCTATGGTGTTTGCTTATTTTCCGTCGCCCCAAACTCGCGTGATGTGGTGTTTGGGAAGTTCAGTAATATTGGAGCTAATCATCAGTCATGGACTGCAGCTGTTTACGTGTTAACGGTGAACTTTGCGGATATATTTCTAGATGATGAGGATCACATGCCTCTTGATAGGAATCCACACCCCTTGCCAGCAAATCTGCAGATGAAACATCATAATTGGGTTTTGCCAAAATTTCCTGAGCTTGGTTGGAATGATATTCCGCACGATGAAGACCCTAATGTTGCAGCACAACCTAATCAGGAAGAACCTTTTTTTCAACCGGTGATTGAGGAAAACGAGCAATGATCTATAGTCCAAGATCCATCTTTGGAATCTGATTCATCTTCTGTGCAATTTGTGAATGAAACTATCAATAATGATAATATGGAAGTTCTGCAGCCGCAGTATCATGCGTCAGTTCAGCCTGTTGGAGGTCAGGAACAGGGGAATATTTCTAGTGATATGGTGCCTTTCGGATCACATTCTTTAAAGAGTATACATGTTCAAATCCTTGAGCAAGAACAACTTGGCAATGGGATGCAGGGTACTACTGTCACTACTTTTTTTGGGCCTGAGATTCCACCTTCGATGATGTGGGACAGAGTTTTTCAGTCCATGCTGCCTCAGTTGTTCTCTAACAACCTCCCCATTGCTATTAGTACTAGCCCCTTCTGTAGCTTGTTACTCACAAAGAGAAGTTGGTCTGTGGCCTTTGACCAGAGGTGCAGTTTCAGAATTACAGTGGGGAATGCAAGCAATGGCCAGTTGTCCTCCATTCCTGCACGTAGATCAGTTGCTATAGCTCTTTGTTTCTCGGAGGAGGGTGCCTCTGCTGTGGACATTCAAGATGACCAAACTACTTTGTTGCCGCCAGTTTTCGCTACTTCTTCCTTATCAGCTCCTGTCAAGAAGCGACGTGGTCGGGCTAAGAAGAAAGAAACACCTCAGCTTGATACCTCAGTACGTCATTGCACTCGTAGCATGATTAAAAATGATGGATACCGTCCGAAATCTGGGAACGAGCAGCAGGAGAAGCCGGGAAAAGAGCAAAGGTGCAGTCCAAAAAAGGCAGGGGAAATAAACCTGCAAAACCTGTAGAAGTTGAAGGGGAGATACCACCTGAAACGCCATTGCATGTCATGCAATCTGTGGGCATTGCTTTGGGCATAAATCTAGAATGCCTTACTAAGGAAAAGCTTGCACCTAATCCTCAATCTCTGAATGACTCCAAGTTTGAAGATGTTTAGTGAACACTTCAGGGGATGGGTTGCACGAGGAAGTTTATTTTCCTCTAGTCAGTCTGGGTTGAGTCTGTATCCTTTTGCGGTCAGTTTAGTCAGTTGTTTCTTTGTCTTCATGGGTTGCTTTCGCAGTGTCAGTCATTCATGGGCTGTTTCCAATGTCAGTGTTATCTAGGTCCTTATCAGTGATTGGGCCAGTTTTGTTTCATTGCTTTTGGTCGTCATTATAATTGTAAGACTTGATGTTATGCATTTGGTCTGTGTGGTTTGTCAAACTTTTGAGATATTTAATGTGTCTGATTAGTAAACGGAAATGGAGAGTTTTGTGTTGGAATGTATGTGGTTTAAATTCAGATTCTAGAAGGGCAGTACGTGCAAAAATTGAAGAAAGTAATTGGGAGATTGTCTGCTTACAGGAAACAAAATGCGAATTTTTTGATTAACGCTTTATCCGAAAATTCAGTCCTAAACGATTCGATAACTTTGTGTATGCACCCTCAGTTGGTGCTTCAGGAGGTATTCTTGTGCTTTGGAATTTAGCTGTTTTCACTGGTTCTTTAGTTGAAATTAAGAGGTTTGGAATCACGATTAATTTCACCTCCACACATAACAATGAATCTTGGACACTGACGACAGTATATGGACCGTGTCATGGAACTTTACGTGATGACTTTGTATCATGGTTATACAATCTACAAATTCCTCCTCTTAGTAATTATTTATTAGTGGGTGATTTCAATTTTATTCGATATGTGCATAATAGGAATAGGGAAGGGGGTAATATGAATGACATGTTTATCTTCAATGATCTTATTGGACACCTTGGGTTACTGGAACTGCCAATTAAGGGGAGGTCTTTTACTTGGTCCAACATGCAGCATGATCCTCTATTGGAGCAGTTGGATTGGTTCTTTACGAGCCCGAATTGGTCGACCTCTTTTCCAAACCCTATGGTTCTGCCTCTTGCTAAGCCTGAGTCTAACCACCTACCATGCGTGGTTAATATTGATACCGAAATTCCTAAGGCTAGGCTGTTTCGGTTTGAAAACTATTCGGTAGATATGCCTGGTTTTCTGGAGTCCATTGTTAAGTCTTGGAACAGGCCTTCTCATAAGAAATCAAGTGTGGCAATTTTGGCCCACAAATTAAAGGGGTTAAGATACGATCTTAATAGATGGAAAAGGGTTTATCAAAACTTAAGCTACTGATTGAGAAATGTAACCAAGTAATTTTTATCATGGACTCAATTGAGGATAAGAGGCCACTGGTTGTTACTGAATTTAATTTTAGAAGATTGGTGAAGTTGCACCTACAGGAGTTGTTGCACTCGAATGTGTTTTGGGATCTCTGACCATGGTTTGACACATGGAGTGTCATTACATGTGTTTTTTCCAAACCAACTTGATCCAAATGACCACACACACTCAAGTGGATGTGGTGATGCAACCTCTATCGCAATGGTGCTCCATTACGTGTGGTAGTTGCATTCCTATGTGTTGTTGGATTTTCTGACCATAGTTTCACACATGGAGTGTCATTGCATGTGTTCTTTTCCGAACCACCTTGATCCACATGACCACACACACTCAAATGGATGTGGTGATGCAACCTATATCACACTGGTACCCCATTACATGTGGCAGTTGCATTCCTATTTGTTTTTGGGCTGTCTAACCATGGTTTAACACATGGAGTTCATTGCATGTGTTCTTTTCCAAACCACCTTGATCCACATGACCACACACATAAGTGGATGTGGTGATGCAACCTCTATCACTATTGTGCTCCATTACATGTGGTTGTTACATTCCAATGTGTTGTTGGGCTTTCTGACCATTGTTTGACACATGGAGTGTCATTTCATCTATTCTTTTCCAAACCACCCTGATCCACATGACTACACACACTCCAATGGATGTGGTGATGCAACATCTGTCACACTAGTGCTCCATTACATGTGACAGTTGCATCCCTATGTGTTTTTGGGTTTTTGACCATGGTTGGACACATTCACTGACATTACATGTCTTTTTTTCCATACCACCTTGATGCACATGACCAAACAACCTCCAATGGATGAGGTGATTCAACCTCTATCACACTAGTGCTCCATTACATGTGGAAGTTGCATTCCTATGTGTTTTGGGCTTTCTGACCATGGTTTGACACATGGAGTGTCATTTCATGTGTTCTTTTCCTAATCACCTTGATCAACATGACCACATACCCAAGTGGATGTGGTGATGCAACCTCTATCACTATGGTGCTCCATTACATGTGGTTGTGGCATTCCTATGTGTTGTTGGGCTTTCTGACCATGGTTTGACACATGGAGTATCATTTCATCTGTTCTTTTCCAAACCACGTTGATCCGCATGACCACACACACTCAAGTGGATGTGGTCATGCAACGTCTGCCACACTGGTGCTCCATTACATGTGCTAGTTGCATCCCCATGTGTTTTTGCGCTTCTGACCATGGTTTGATGCATGGAGTGTCATTGCATGTGTTATTTTCCAAACCACCTTGATCCACAAGACCACACACACTCAAGTGGATGTGGTGATGCAACCTTTGTCATAGTGGTGCTCCATTACATGTGGCAGTTGCATTCCAATGTGTTTTGCGCTCTCTAACCATTCCTTGACACATGGAGTGTTATTACAAGTGTTTTTTCCAAACCACCTTGATCCACATGAACACACACACTCAAGTGGATGTGGTGATGCAACTTCTATGGCAATGTCGCTCCATTACATGTGGTAGTTGCATTCCTATGTGTTGTTGGGTTTTCTGACCATAGTTTCACACATGGAGTGTCATTGCATGTGTTCTTTTCCGAACCACCTTGATCCACATGACCACACACACTCCAATGGATGTGGTGATGCAACCTATATCACACTGGTACCCCATTACGTGTGGCAGTGGCATTCCTATTTGTTTTTGGGCTGTCTAACCATGGTTGGACACATGGAGTTTCATTGCATGTGTTCTTTTCCAAACCACCTTGATCCACATGACCACACACACAAGTGGATGTGGTGATGCAACCTCTATCACTATTGTGCTCCATTACATGTGGTTGTTACATTCCAATGTGTTGTTGGGCTTTCTGACCATTGTTTGACACATAGAGTGTCATTTCATCTATTCTTTTCCAAACCACCCTGATCCACATGACTACACACACTCCAATGGATGTGGTGATGCAATGTCTGTCACACTAGTGCTCCATTACAAGGGACAGTTGCATCCCTATGTGTTTTTTGGGTTTTTGACCATGGTTTGACACATTCACTGACATTACATGTCGTTTTTTCCATACCACCTTGATCCACATGACCAGACAAACTCCAATGGATGAGGTGATTCAACCTCTATCACACTAGTGCTCCATTACATGTGGAAGTTGCATCCCTATGTGTTTTGGGCTTTCTGACCATGGTTTGACACATGGAGTGTCATTTCATGTGTTCTAATCACCTTGATCAACATGACCACATACACAAGTGGATGTGGTGATGCAACCTCTATCACTATGGTGCTCCATTACATGTGGTTGTGGCATTCCTATGTGTTGTTGGGCTTTCTGACCATGGTTTGACACATGGAGTGTCATTTCATCTGTTCTTTTCCAAACCACGTTGAACCGCATGGCCACACACACTCAAGTCGATGTGGTCATGCAACGTCTGTCACACTGGTGCTCCATTACATGTGGTAGTTGCATTCCCATGTGGTTTTGCGCTTCTAACCATGGTTTGATGCATGGAGTGTCATTGCATGCGTTATTTTCCAAACCACCTTGATCCACAAGACCACACACACTCAAGTGGATGTGGTGATGCAACCTTTGTCACAGTGGTGCTCCATTACATGTGGCAGTTGCATTCCAATGTGTTTTGCGCTCTTTAACCATTCCTTGATACATGGAGTGTCATTACAAGTGTTTTTTTCCAAACCACCTTGATCCACATGAACACACACACTCAAGTGGATGTAGTGATGCAACCTCTGTCGCAGTAGTGCTCCATGACGTGTGGCAGTTGCATTCCTATGTGTTGTTGGGTTTTCTGACCATGGTTTGACACATGGAGTGTCATTGCATGTGTTCTTTCCGAACCACCTTGATCCACATGACCACACACACTCCAATGGATGTGGTGATGCAACCAATATCACACCGGTACTCCATTACATGTGGTAGTTGCATTCCTATGTGTTTTTGGGCTTTCTGACCATGGTTTGACAGATGGAGTTTCATTGCATGTGTTCTTTTCCAAACCACCTTGATCCACATGACCACACACACAAGTGGATGTGGTGATGCTACCTCTATCACTATGGTGCTCAATTACATGTGGTTGTTGTGTTCCTATGTGTTTTTGGGCTATCTGACCATGGTTTGACACATGGGGTGTCATTGCATGTGTTCTTTTGCAAACCACCTTGATCCACCAGACCACACACATTCAAGTGGATGTGGTGATGCAACCTCTGTCACAATGTTGCTCCGTTACATGTGGTAGTTGCATTCCAATGTGTTTTGGGCTCCCTGACCATGGTATGACACATGGAGTGTCATTAGATGTGTTTTGTCTGAAACCAACTTCTTCCAAATTACCACACACACTCAAGTGGATGTGGTGATGCAACTTCTATCGCAATGGTGCTCCATTGCGGGTGGTAGTTGCACTCCTATGTGTTGTTGGGTTTTCTGACTATGGTTTCACACATGGAGCGTCATTGCATGTGTTCTATTCCGAACTACCTTGATCCACATGACCACACACACTCCAATGGATGTGGTGATACAACCTATATGACACTGGTACTCCATTACATGTGGCAGTTGTATTCCTATGTGTTTTTGGGATTTGTGACCATGGTTTGACAGATGGAGTTTCATTGCATGTGTTCTTTTCCAAACCACCTTGATCCACATGACCACACACACAAGAGCATGTGGTGATGCACCCTCTATTGCGTTCCTATGTGTTGTTGGGCTTTCTGGTCATGGTTTGACACATGGAGTATCATTTCATCTGTTCTTTTCCAAACCACCTTGATCCGCATGACCACACACACTCAAGTGGATGTGGTCATGCAACGTCTGCCACACTGGTGCTCCATTACATGTGCTAGTTGCATCCCCATGTGTTTTTGCGCTTCTGACCATGGTTTGATGCATGGAGTGTCATTGCATGTGTTATTTTCCAAACCACCTTGATCCACAAGACCACACACACTCAAGTGGATGTGGTGATGCAACCTTTGTCATAGTGGTGCTCCATTACATGTGGCAGTTGCATTCCAATGTGTTTTGCGCTCTCTAACCATTCCTTGACACATGGAGTGTCATTACAAGTGTTTTTTCCAAACCACCTTGATCCACATGAACACACACACTCAAGTGGATGTGGTGATGCAACTTCTATGGCAATGTCGCTCCATTACATGTGGTAGTTGCATTCCTATGTGTTGTTGGGTTTTCTGACCATAGTTTCACACATGGAGTGTCATTGCATGTGTTCTTTTCCGAACCACCTTGATCCACATGACCACACACACTCCAATGGATGTGGTGATGCAACCTATATCACACTGGTACCCCATTACGTGTGGCAGTGGCATTCCTATTTGTTTTTGGGCTGTCTAACCATGGTTGGACACATGGAGTTTCATTGCATGTGTTCTTTTCCAAACCACCTTGATCCACATGACCACACACACAAGTGGATGTGGTGATGCAACCTCTATCACTATTGTGCTCCATTACATGTGGTTGTTACATTCCAATGTGTTGTTGGGCTTTCTGACCATTGTTTGACACATAGAGTGTCATTTCATCTATTCTTTTCCAAACCACCCTGATCCACATGACTACACACACTCCAATGGATGTGGTGATGCAATGTCTGTCACACTAGTGCTCCATTACAAGGGACAGTTGCATCCCTATGTGTTTTTTGGGTTTTTGACCATGGTTTGACACATTCACTGACATTACATGTCGTTTTTTCCATACCACCTTGATCCACATGACCAGACAAACTCCAATGGATGAGGTGATTCAACCTCTATCACACTAGTGCTCCATTACATGTGGAAGTTGCATCCCTATGTGTTTTGGGCTTTCTGACCATGGTTTGACACATGGAGTGTCATTTCATGTGTTCTAATCACCTTGATCAACATGACCACATACACAAGTGGATGTGGTGATGCAACCTCTATCACTATGGTGCTCTATTACATGTGGTTGTGGCATTCCTATGTGTTGTTGGGCTTTCTGACCATGGTTTGACACATGGAGTGTCATTTCATCTGTTGTTTTCCAAACCACGTTGAACCGCATGGCCACACACACTCAAGTCGATGTGGTCATGCAACGTCTGTCACACTGGTGCTCCATTACATGTGGTAGTTGCATTCCCATGTGGTTTTGCGCTTCTAACCATGGTTTGATGCATGGAGTGTCATTGCATGCGTTATTTTCCAAACCACCTTGATCCACAAGACCACACACACTCAAGTGGATGTGGTGATGCAACCTTTGTCACAGTGGTGCTCCATTACATGTGGCAGTTGCATTCCAATGTGTTTTGCGCTCTTTAACCATTCCTTGATACATGGAGTGTCATTACAAGTGTTTTTTTCCAAACCACCTTGATCCACATGAACACACACACTCAAGTGGATGTGGTGATGCAACCTCTGTCGCAGTAGTGCTCCATGACGTGTGGCAGTTGCATTCCTATGTGTTGTTGGGTTTTCTGACCATGGTTTGACACATGGAGTGTCATTGCATGTGTTCTTTCCGAACCACCTTGATCCACATGACCACACACACTCCAATGGATGTGGTGATGCAACCAATATCACACCGGTACTCCATTACATGTGGTAGTTGCATTCCTATGTGTTTTTGGGCTTTCTGACCATGGTTTGACAGATGGAGTTTCATTGCATGTGTTCTTTTCCAAACCACCTTGATCCACACGACCACACACACAAGTGGATGTGGTGATGCTACCTCTATCACTATGGTGCTCAATTACATGTGGTTGCTGTGTTCCTATGTGTTTTTGGGCTATCTGACCATGGTTTGACACATGGGGTGTCATTGCATGTGTTCTTTTGCAAACCACCTTGATCCACCAGACCACACACATTCAAGTGGATGTGGTGATGCAACCTCTGTCACAATGTTGCTCCGTTACATGTGGTAGTTGCATTCCAATGTGTTTTGGGCTCCCTGACCATGGTATGACACATGGAGTGTCATTAGATGTGTTTTGTCCGAAACCAACTTCTTCCAAATTACCACACACACTCAAGTGGATGTGGTGATGCAACTTCTATCGCAATGGTGCTCCATTGCGGGTGGTAGTTGCACTCCTATGTGTTGTTGGGTTTTCTGACTATGGTTTCACACATGGAGTGTCATTGCATGTGTTCTTTTCCGAACTACCTTGATCCACATGACCACACACACTCCAATGGATGTGGTGATACAACCTATATGACACTGGTACTCCATTACATGTGGCAGTTGTATTCCTATGTGTTTTTGGGATTTGTGACCATGGTTTGACAGATGGAGTTTCATTGCATGTGTTCTTTTCCAAACCACCTTGATCCACATCACCACACACACAAGAGCATGTGGTGATGCACCCTCTATTGCGTTCCTATGTGTTGTTGGGCTTTCTGGCCATGGTTTGACACATGGAGTGACGTTGCATCAATTCTTTTCCAAACCACCTTGATCCACATGACCACACACCCTCAAGTGGATGTGGTCATGCAACGTTTGTCACACTGGTGCTCCATTACATGTGACAGTTGCATTCCTATGTGTTTTTTTCGGTTTTTGACCATGGTTTGACACATTCACTGACATTGCATGTCTTATTTGACAAACCACCTTGATCCACATGACCACACACATTCCAATGGATGTGGTGATTCAACCTCTATCACACTAGTGCTCCATTACATATGGCAGTTGAATTCCTATGTGTTTTGGGCTTTCTGACCATGGTTTGACACATGGAGTGTCATTGCATGTGTTATTTTCCTAAACATGACCACACACACTCAAGTGGATGTGGTGATGCAACCTCTATCACAGTGGTGCACCATTACATGTGGCAGTTGCATTCCTATGTGTTTCTTGGCTTTCTAACCATGGTTTAACACATGGAGTGTCATTGCATGTGTTATTTTCCAAACCACCTTGATCCACATGACCACACACACTCCAATGGATGTGGTTATGCAACCTCTATCACACTAGTGCTCCATTACATGTGGTAGTTGCATTCCAATGTGTTTTTGCACTTCTAGCCATGGTTTGATACATGGAGTGTCATTGCATGTGTTATTTTCCAAACCACCTTGATCCACATGACCACACACACTTAAGTGGATGTGGTCATGCAACGTCTGTCACACTGGTTCTCCGATACATGTGGTAGTTGCATTCCTATGTGTTTTTGCGCTTCTGACCGTGGTTTGACACATGGAGTGTCATTGCGTGTGTTCTTTTCCAAACCACCTTGTTCCACAAGACCACACACACTCAAGTGGATGTGGTTATGCAACCTCTGTCACAATGGTGCTCCATTACATGTGGCAGTTGCATTCCAGGTGTTTTGGGCTTTCTAACCATGGTTTGACACATGCAGTGTCATTACATGTGTTCTTTTTTTTCCAAACCACCTTTATCCACATGACCACACACACTCAAGTGGATGTGGTGATGCAACCTCTATCGCAATGGTGCTCCATTATGTGTGGCAGTTACATTCCTATGTGTTGTTGGGTTTTCTGACCATGGTTTAACACATGGAGTGTCATTGAATGTATTCTTTTTTTAACCACCTTGATCCACATGACTACACATACTCCAATGGATGCGGTGATGCAACTTCTATCACACTGGTACTCCATTACATGTGGCAGTTGCATTCATATGTGTTTTTGTGCTTTCTTACCATGGTTTGATACATGGAGTGTCATTGCATGTGTTCTTTTCCAAACCACCTTGATCCACAAGACCACACACACTCAAGTGGATGCGGTGATCCAACATCTATCATAATGGTGCTCCATTACATGGCCTGTTCGTCTGCGGTACCAAAGTTCCTGGGCCAGTGCACCGCGGTACCTAAGTTTCCTGAAATTGCCGCGTTTCGAAATGTTGGGCCGCCAACTACCGAGAGGGGCCATTTCGATGCAAACTCATCTCACCCCTGCCAAATTCAATTATTCCGTGAAACTGCCCCGTGAAGTAGACGGTCGGGACCCTCATGTTGGTCATTTATCCATGCTGCGAGTGCCAACACGGAAACCTCTTAGGCAAATCGAGGAACTAAGTGGATTGGATGCATTGACCAATTTCACAAATCCATTCACATCTTTCCCCTAGCACCGGCGGCATCGGAATCCACCCTCCAGATAGGACGATCCCTTCGGACATTTGACTTCTGGCACCAAGTTGCTGCGCCCATTTGCTGCGCCCAGTCGCTGATCCCGAGCTCCAATGGCGCATGCCGTAGCCGCCATTGCAAGGCTCTAGCCTGCCTTCGCCGCCGACGAGCCGAGTAGCTCGGAGGATGGCAGATCCTACTACCAAGGAAGAAGAAGTTCTGGCTACAAGCGGGTGAGATACCCTTCTCTTTGCTATTCGCACTAATTATAGTTGCTAGCTGGCTACTGAACCTAAAATTGTTTGTTAGCCCAACGTTGACAAACATATTTTGTCCACAGTTTTCTGTCAAGTGGGATCTCCGTGGACCACCCTTACCTGGTTACGGTAGTCCTCTTTAGGTACGACTCTAAGGGCAAGTGGTATGGACACCATAGTATTACGATGGAAGAAGCTCCTGCGCAGATCTGCACTATATCTGGTATGGTTGCTGCTCTGCGTAATCATGATGAATTATGGCTGAAGTAGACTGCAAGTTCAGCTTCATGGATGAACGTGGCATCATGGTTCCTCTAACGTGTGACAGTCAGCTAATTGTGTTGATGAAAAGGTATGCTTCGGATTACATGTTTGAGCTGAATTGTGATGTACTGGATGTGGAAGCTACTGCAACTGGGAGTCGCCCTTCTATTCTTGGATAGGGTGGTTGCTCGAACCCAATTATCTCCTGGTAAGCAAAAGTCTCTTGGGGTTTGCATGTTTGTGTTGAATTGTAATTTTTGTTTTATTTACATTGTAGATATTGGGGAGTTATGCAACAGTCTTGTTTCTCTGAAAGGAAGCGCCGCAAGGTTAGAAACATGACTACCGGGTCAGTCATTTTGCTTCCCGAAGAAATTAAAAACGAGTGGAAAGATGATGCTGGACACGAATCTGGTGTCCATTGTGTCGGCGATGTAGAGTACGTGAAGCTAAGAATGGCACCGAGGAAGAGGAAGAAGGCAAGAAATGAAGAAGCTAGTGGACGTGAAGGCTTGGCACCCAGGTTGTGGAAGAAGGTTGCTGGCAATGAAGATGCATAGTAATGTGTTGAACTTGAACCTATATATGTAATTCGGTTAAATTCTGGAGCTCTGTGTGTGGCACTTTGCTGGGCGAAACAATCTACCCACATTCTCTGAGTAAAATGTACCGCGACTTAGGGTTTGGAAATGCTCGAGTCAGTAGTTGAATCCGAAATTGTGATTTTGCCACTACTATCTAAAAACACGCAGCACCTGTTCCACGATTGTTGAGGGGCAGGAGGTCTCCAAATTCGATGAAATGTAAGTGGCCCAGAAATAAATTATTTAAGCTGCCACACTCCATGAAGCAGCAACTTATTTCAGATGCTGCACAACGATGTGGTAACATAAATAGCAATGGCAACCGAAAATGCCTAGATGCTTGAGCCCGTCTATCTCACCACCTCCCTGCTCCTGCATCCCCTACGTCTAGCGAAGCTCTCGGATCTCCATTAACCGGGTGTACATGCTTCCACTTTATAAATAGTGGCTGTGCCGTTTTCATGCGGCCCAATCCACGTAGATTACGTTTAAACAAACCACCAATGTCAGAATACCACCATGATCAGACAAAAGGAAGTGATGCAGGGTTAAGACAGACTAACGGGAGACCAATTTTTTTCCTCCTAGGACTCTAGGACCACTAGTTCAGACCGCTAGGTCAACAAGTACTACTACTACAACTTAAAAAGGCATGGAGCTCAAGCTAAATAGAACTAGTTATCACACATCTCCTTGATCTTCCTAAACTTAGCCCGATGTGCATCTTCCTGCAAGAGCAAGGATCGATTCGTCTGCTCCTTCCTTTTAGCATCTTCCTTGCACAACTTCAATTATTTCTCTGTATTTCTCCTCATGCACTTGTCAATACTCGTAGTTGTGAACTACAGGACTTTGGCCTGGTGAAGATCATTCCTTGCTTGAGTCAGTTCTTGCTCTGCTTTAGCCTTCAGGGCCAACAGCACATCCCTCTCCTTCTCGACTTTGCTAACCTTGTCTTGCACCCTCGTGAGATCTCGGTTAAGCTTGGTCGTGTCAACTGGGTCCCATAGCTTCATCTCAACACTGTCAAGAAGTGAGCTGACTATGGATTCTTTCAACTCAACAGTCATATCCCATAGTTTGTCCAGCGTTTTCTGCATCGATTTGGGCCACTCTA
Organism: Avena eriantha; assembly: GCA_910589775.1. Taxonomy (NCBI): domain Eukaryota; kingdom Viridiplantae; phylum Streptophyta; class Magnoliopsida; order Poales; family Poaceae; genus Avena; species Avena eriantha. The sequence goes on from OU342742.1 coordinate 492,417,581, forward strand.
GATGTCCTTGACACCGTAGAAACCTCCTGCCTGCGTTTCGTCCTTTGAATGCTACAAATTTAGCGGACACATATCCATGTTTACATAGCAGAGGACTGTCTTCATCCGCTAAACCATGATAGTCAGAGTCATACATCGTCTGGTTGGCCTAACACATCATACGCGCATGAGTAAATAGAGCAGATCTAGCTCAAAAAATGGATAACTGGCGACAGATGATAGAGATAGAGATGAGACGACTCACATTGAAATCACCGTCCCTGTCGTCACGACGTGTTTCATCGCCGTCTCCCCTTGAACCCATGGCGAGAGGGGATGGGGGTGGCTGCCGCAGAGGGGATTGGGATGGAGGCGCCGTCTACTTGCGGCTACGGCAGGATGGGAGTGAAGAGGGGAAAGTGGCTTCGAAGGAAGGAAGAGAAGTACAGGGAGGAAGAGAAGTAATGGGGATGTGACATTGGGATATGGCCCACTGAACTCGTGAGTCTTGACACTCGCAACAGGGGAGCGCACGGTGTTGCCAATTTTTCCAGAGCAAGCGTTGCCAATCATGCCGCAGATCAACCTACTCGTGGATCACTCTCACGAAGACCATCCCAATCGTCCAAGCGCCCCGATCGAATGGTATGTAACAATCGTCAAGTAGAACAACTGTGTTAGGGCATGCCTTCTAGAAGACTCGGTCTAACGGACACCCATTAGAAGGCTAAGGTTAGGGCTCTCCTAAGGTTAGGATCCATATGTGGTTTATGAGAAGAACACACATGCAATGACACTGGTGGATCCATGTGTGGTTTGTGAAAAGAACACACATGCAATGACTCTAACTGTGGTTAATGAAAAGAGCATACATGCAATGACACTAGTGGATCCATGTGTGGTTTGTGAGAAGAACACACATGCAATGACATTGGGTGTGGTTCATGAAAAGAAAAGACATGAAATGACACTAGGTGTGGTTCATAAAAAGAACACACAACCAATGACACTGGTGGATCCATGTGTGGTTTGTGAGAATAACACACATGCAATGACACTGGGTGTGGTTCTTGAAAAGCACAAACATGCAATGACACTGGTGGATCCATATGTGGTTTGTGAAAAGAACACACATGCAATCACACTAGGTGGATGCATGTGTGGTTCATGAAAAGAACACATATGCAATGACACTGGTGGGTCCATGTGTGGTTTGTGAGAAGAACACACATCCAATGACACTGGGTGTTGTTCATGAAAAGAACACACATCCAATGACACTGGTGGATCCTTATGTGGTTTGTGAGAAGAATAGACATGCAATGACTCTAGCTGTGGTTCATGAGAAGAACACACATGCAATCACACTAGTGTATCCTTATGTGGTTTGTGAGAAGAACACACATGCAATGACTCTAGCTATGGTTTGTGAAAAGAACACACATGCAATGACTAGCTATGGTACATGAAAAGAACACACATCCAATGACACTGGTGGATCCATATGTGGCATTTTTTGACGGTCCTCCTCCCGATGTTTCTCTTTGTCTTCCTCCCTTCGATCGTTCAACTCTCGCCGGGGGGATTCTTCGGATACAGTGCAGCAATTGCCTCTTGCTCTCCAGCTAGAGTAACATTGTGCTAGTCATGTGCAGCTTTGTGATGTTGTCCTGAAGATCTGGTTATTGAGTAGTTGTCTTCCCGACGGTCAGAACGGTGATGCTATTCCGGAGCGCGTTGGGGTCTTACGTCATTCTAGGCCGGATCTGTGCGGCATTGGTCAGATTGGGAGACCGGTTTTCTGCTTCCGGACAGGGCGTCCTTCTACTGCTCTAGACCGTTGTTGAGTAGCTTAATACCCAATCGAATATGCTCTGGGCCTGGATTATTTGCTAGGATTTATCGAGCCGCAACAGTGTTTTGCACTAGTGTTGGATACACCCAGTCTCCCTTGCTGTCGAGTCGAGGCATCCCATGGTCTCCTCCAATGAGAACTTTGTGAATTTTCGGGAATTGGTCGTCACGAGTGTGACGCTTCCGAGTCTTCTGATGCTACCGAGAGATGTACTTCTCCGCAGTTGCCATGCGTTTCTTTTCTTCCTCGATGTTTTTGGCCTCATAAAGGAGTACTTGGTGTTGGGGGGATACCCCCGGGTAGAGTCACGCCGGGGTATAAAGGCCGAGTTAGCCGAGGTTCGGCAAGGCCAAAGCAGATGCTGGCCGGGTCACCTCAAGGCAGGCCGAATCACGGGGTAATCCGGACCTGGGGGCGTTCGCCTAACTAGGCCTCATCCGACTTAAGAGGTAAGTCGGAAGTGTATGTTTTACCTGTATGCAGGAAAGGGTGTGGCCGGATGAACCATCATCCCGGTCACAGCAAGCTTCTAAGAGAAGGAAGGAATCTCGCTGGTCAAAAGGAGCCCCGGTACGCACTGCCTGAGCAAAGCGAGCAAGGACAGGACCACCGGGGCGTGGCCGACAAGCATGACGACGCCCGTGTCAGCTGACGAGGGCGCCGCAGTGGCTCACGTAGCTAAAGCATGTGTGACGCGGGGGAAAAAGCACCCCGGTCGGCTTACCACTTTGGGAGGAGGCATATTCTTAGGAATATGCCTCCACATATGCCCTAGGCAGAAACCGAGCCTCCCCTATAAAAGGGGGGCTAGGGCTTCTGTAGAAGGGGGGTTGGTCTCTCTACGATTCTGTTGAGGTCTAGGGTTTTAGGTGAGATCTGTGGGTGAGAGTAAGAGAGCTCCTTCTTCCTCCTCCCGCCAATACAGCTCTAGGAGCTCTTGTAACCTTGGAAGTAAATCAATACAAACTTCTGTGTGGAGAATCACTTCACTATCCCTCCCTGGATTCCCCTAGCGTGTATTAGTCCCCACCTTTAGCCTATACATGTCATCTGCCGTGACACCACCACGACAGTTGACGCCCACCGTGGGGCTAGCGGCGCTAGCAGGGGTCAAAATCCACACGGGAAACTTCATCGCCACCGGCGAGCGCATCGTCTCCGGGCTCGTTCAGTGCTTTGAAGCGCGGGACTTTGTCGGCGACAACGCAGGCTGCTTCGGGACGCGCCCTCTCCCGCGCAACGGCATCTTCATCAAGCTCGGGGCGCACAAGGTCTACGTTGCGGTGGACGTGTCTAGCGTTCATCCGTGCCATGTCGTCGAAGCAGGCGAACCGCCCCTCACTGTGGCTCGCGGGGAGCGTATCGCTCATTCCCCGGACCATGCAGAGGTAATGATGATAGCGCCAGGTGCGGGTGCGAGCAAAGATCCGGTGCCAGGTCCGAAGGTGACACCCAAGGCACCAAGGAAAGGTAGAGGTCCTCCGCTAGAGAGGCCGGAAAACGTGTTGAGAGAGGCAATGGATAGCTTGGCAAACCCTGTAGTAGCAGCGGTAGATCCGGCTTGTGAACAGGCCGAGCTAGAAGAAACTAGGCAGAAAACACTAGAGGGCGCAAAGAAAATAGCAGCGGCCCCAGCAGTCGTTGAACATGACGCTGTGTGAGTACGCTAAGGCGAACAAGGTTGATAATGTAAAAGTCAAAGGGAGAAATCTCATGAGCGAAATGAACAAAGAAGGTGATGCCGGAAATGAGGAGTCAGAAAACTATTTGTCCGTGGGGTTGCCGAGGTATAGTACCCCGGCCAAGAACCTCAGGGCAGCGGATGCAGCTGCGTCCGAGTTAGAGGGACTGACGAGTGAAGCCCGGCAAAGGCAGCAAGATCGGGTTAATGAACTGGTTCGGATTGCAAATAGGCAAAACGAGGAACTGCTCAGGACAAACCCGGAAAGAGCTGGAGCCTCCAAGATCGTCCATTCGGTGGTGGGTAACCCGGAGAAATCCGCTGGAGCCGCATCGTCCCCTCATGGTGGTCCAAGGAGAGAGGAGGTGGTAACCTCGGCCAGACGGAACAAACAGATTGTCCTGTATGACCCGACACGGGCAGGGAAAGAAAAAGAAGCGTAGAAAAATGATGATCGACGGAGTGTGAGCCGAGGCGAAGCTGGCCGAGGTAACCGTGACCAAGGCATTGCCGGTCAAAGGAACATTGTCAACGGCAATGCCGGGCAGCAAAACTCAGCCGGAGCAAGACAACCGCAGCAGCGGAACATGCCAAGGCAAGAGCACAGTGCCGGCCGAGGTATGCAACAGAAAGGTGCGCCACAAGAGCAAAACCGGTATAACGACGGTGATTCGGAGATGGCAAATGCGGGATACCCGAGACCGGACTATCATGTGATAGGGTCGAGATTGGGAAGTAGGGATTTAATGCCGGACGATGCGAGGTTGAAGCTGGATCGACTATATAGGTCGGAACAGATTGAATGTCAAGGTCCACCGGGTCCAGCATGTTTTCGACCCCGGATCATGAAAGAGCCACCAGTACCAAACTTTCAGCTGCCCAGGGGCACCAAGACCTATGACGGTAGTACCAAGCCAGAGGATTGGCTGATAAACTATGATACGGCTATAAAAATTGCCACAAGCAACCTGAGATGGGCCGTACGGTATGTACCCCAGATGTTGGAAGGCCTGGCAAGGGTGTGGTTGAACAATTTTCCACCAGGAAGCATCAACTGCTGGATAGATTTCGAGGAGATGTTCATCAGCAATTATTCGAGTACGTATCAAAGGCCAAATAGGCCACAGACCCTAGCTATGTGCAAGCAAAGACCCAATGAGACAGACCGGGAGTTTTTGACCCGGTGGTGTACCGTGAGAAACTCATGCGAGGGCGTGATAGAATCACAGGCCATAGCATGGTTTGCACAAGGGTGCAGATATGGAAGCGAGCTGTGGATGAAGTTGCAACGGAAAATGCCGGCTACGTTGGCAGAAATGATCCGGATTGCAGATTCGTATGCGTTGGGTGACCCGACCCAACCAAGGCTCGCGTCCAACGAGTCAAGCAATGAGTACTATCAGATTAATGGATCCGGATCATCCCGGAGGAATGATTACAGAGGAAAAAGGAGAGATGACAGACCGGACCACTAGTACGGTTCGCACCAAGTTGCAGATGTGAATCAAGATCAACCAGGAGCAGGGGGTAGCCAGCGCCAGAAAACTGGAGGTCAATGGACTCCAAGGAACGAGGGGAAGAAAACTTGGACACCGGAGCAAAAGAAGCAGTGGCAAGAAAGGAAAGACTGTCCGAGGTATACTTACGAGTCGATGTTGGACCAGCCGTGTAAGTTTCACACGCCAAATCCGAACAACCCAGCGGGTCATACGACGAGGCAATGCGAGTGGATGCACAAAATCGAGAAAGGTGGTTCAGGGAATGCTCAGGCACCCTGGAATGATCAGCCTCGGTAGGAGTTACCCCGGCAGCAATTGCTCTCTGGAGCGAACACGCAACATCTAATGTTGCCTCCCCCTCCGCCGAGGTATGATAACAATGAAAGAAGAGATGCAGTGCATCAGGTAGAAAATCAGCATCAGCCGGATCAGAGGCACCCCGGAAATGAGGGGAGAAACGAGTACAGGGAGCATCACCAGAGCTACTGTGTATTCACCCTAGAGGAAACTGATAGAAAAAGCTTGCAGCGTAGGCATATGGAGGTGAATGCAGTAATGCCTGCAGTGACGAGGTACATGCCTTGGTCCGATCAGGAAATCACCTGGAGCATTAGGGATCATCCCAAGCTCATGTCGAGCCCTGGTTCGCATGCGTTGGTGCTGGATCCTACGTTCCTTGGACCTAGCATTAACGTAAGGTTCTCAAAGGTACTGATCGACAACGCCAGTAGCATAAATATCATGTATGCGGACACAATGCGCAAGTTGGGTATCTCGGAGAACATGCTCTAGGCCACGAGGACAACTTTCCATGGCATTGTGCCCGGCATTTCTTGCGAGCCCATAGGCAAGGTCTGGGTCGACGTCTTGTTCGGCACGAGGGATAATTGCCGAACCGAAAATCTAGAGTTCAAAGTGGTGAACTTAGAAAGCGCGTATCATGCGTTGCTCGGAAGGCCAGCGCTGAACAGGTTCATGGCAAGTTGTCATATCAGCTACTTGAAGATGAAATTGCCCGGACCAAACAGAGTGATTACCATTGCTGGGGACTTCCGATGTTCGATGGAGTGTGCGTCGGCCGGGTCAAACTTAGCTGAGTCACTTGTGATAGCGCAGGAAAAAAGAAAAATTCAAGAGGTGGCGGCATTGGCTCAGTCCGCGCAGCAGTATATGCCGGCGCTAGGTAACCCGCATGGAACTGTCTCCTTCTAGGCCACGAAAGATACCAAGAAGGTTCCCGTTGATGACATGTTCCCAGAGCGCACCGTAAAAATTGGTGCCGGGCTAAGTGATAAATAGGAAAGAGAGATCGTCAGCTTCCTCCGTGAGAATCGGGACATTTTTGCTTGGTCCACACAGGACTTGCAAGGCGTTCCGAGGGAGTTGGCCGAGCACTCTTTGAATGTGAGACCCAGAGCCAAGCCGGTGAATCAACCTCTCCGCCGCTTCACCGAAGATAGGAGGAAAGTCATTGGAGATGAGATAGCTCGGTTGCTAGCTGCGGGGTTTATCATGGAAGTCCTTTACCCGGATTGGTTGTCTAATCCGGTGCTGGTGGAAAAGAAGAAGGATGACCCGAACGTGGCAGTGGTTTGGCGTATGTGTATCGATTACACGAACCTGAACAAGGCGTGTCCAAAAGACCCATTTCCACTGCCAAGAATAGATCAGGTCATAGACTCAACTGTTGGATGTGAATTGTTGTCATTCATCGATGCTTATTCTGGTTTCCACCAGATACCTCTGAATCCGGATGATCAAATAAAGACTGCGTTTATTACCCCATATGGAGCTTATTGCTATCGTACCATGCCGTTTGGTTTACGTAATGCAGGGACAACGTACCAGAGGTGTATGCAAAAATGTTTGCACGACCAAATAGGTCAAAATGTACAGGTGTACGTGGACGATGTGGTTATCAAGACCAAGGAAAGCAAAACGCTCCTTGACGATATCAGGCAAATGTTTGCAAACCTAAGAAGGTTCCGGATGAAACTTAACCCGGAAAAATGCACCTTCAGTGTCCCGGCTGGAAAATTGCTCGGTTTTCTCGTCTCCAGCCGAGGTATTGAGGTTAATCCAACCAAAATCTGGGCCATCGAACGAATGGAACTGCCGAAGTGTCTTAACGATGTCCACAAGTTCACAGGTTGCCTGGCCTCGTTAAGTCGCTTTGTATGTCGGTTGGGAGAAAAGGCTTTGCCTCTTTACCAACTCATGAAAAAGTTGGATAAGTTCATTTGGATACCGCAGGCTGATGAAGCCTTTGCCCACCTAAAGAAAATGTTAGCCACGGCACCAGTGCTAGCCTCACCACTATCAAAGGAGCCAATGTTACTCTATATAGCCGCAACCAACCGAGTTGTAAGTGAAGTGATAGTGGTGGAGCGCGATGAGGAAGGTAAGTCGATGCAAAGGCCGGTGTATTATTTGAGCGAAGTGTTGTCAACCTCAAAGCAGAACTACCCACATTATCAAAAGGTGGCGTATGGCGTGTACATGGCCGCCAAGAAACTAAAGCACTACTTTGAGGAGCATCCCATCCGGGTCATATGTGAGGCCCCCATATCCGAGATAATGAGTAACAAGGACGCAAGCGGCAGAATTGCAAAATGGGCAATTGAGCTAGCTCCTTATGCTCCGCAATATGACAGACGAGAAGCCATCAAATCTCATGCTGTGGCAGACTTTCTCATGGACTGGGTCGAGGTGCAGTACGAACCACCACTTCCGGATCCGAACTATTGGCAGATGCACTTTGACGGATCAAAGACCAAAACCGGGCTAGGTGCCTGAGTTGTACTCACATCGCCGAAGAAGGACCAGTTGAAATATGTGCTGCAGATCCACTTCACCGCATCAAACAATGTCGCTGAGTATGAAGCACTTGTGCATGGGCTCAAGGTAGCAAAAGAAATTGGTATACGTCGGATCATCTACTTTGGCGACTCAGATTTAGTGGTGCAGCAAGTGTCCGGAGTGTGGGACACCCTTTATCCAAACATGGCACTATACAGATTTCATGTGCAGAAGATTTCTGGCTACTTTGAGGGATGCAAATTTCATCATGTACCCCGGGTGGAAAATGAGGCTGCCGACATGTTGTCGAAGCTCGGGTCAACCAGATAAGCAATTCCACCGGGTGTAGCATTAGAGCACCTCAAGAAACCATCCATCAGGCCATCCCCAGAATCCGAGTCAATCTACGTCCCGGAGGACACAGAATCCAGAGCTGTGCCCATGGACGTTGACACGGGAAGTGGTGCGCAAAACCCGGGGACTGCTTCGGCAAACCCGGGGACTGCTTTGCAAGACCCGGGGACTGCTCAGCATGGTCCGGTTGAAGTTATGCCGGTGGGTCAGATGGAGATGGACGAGGACGTGTTCCCCGTGCGGCCAATACCGGCTTGGGCATTGTCTATATTTCAATTCCTGAAGGATGGAACGTTACCCACCGAGGAGGTCCTGTCCAGGCAAACACAGAGGAGGGCAAAGGCCTACACGATCATCAATTCCGATTTATACAAAAGAAGTGTGACCAATGTCCTCCAGCGGTGTGTTGACCCGGAAGAAGGGTTTGAAATCATCCGAGATATACATCAGGGGGAATGCGGGCATCATGCCTCATCCCAAGCCTTGGTAGCAAAAGCTTTCTGACACGGATTCTACTGGCCAAATGCCTTAGAGCAAGCAGAAGATCTGGTGAGAAAATGTAATGGTTGTCAGAGGTACGCTACCAAGACACATATGCCAATGTCGGAACTCAAGACCATCCCGACATAGAGCATGATTCGCCTAGGGTCACCCAATACACAGAAGCCGAAGTGCAAGAAGCCCGGCAAAATGATGTTGATCTGCTGGAAGAAGCGAGAGAACTGGCACTGTCCAGATCCGCCATATATCAGCAAAATCTCCGATGCTATCATAGCCGGAAAGTGTGCCCCCGAGTCTTTCAGGAAGGCGATCTGGTGCTCCGGTTGGTACAACGTACTACTGGAATGCATAAATTATCCCCCCCATGGGAAGGGCCGTTCATCGTGAGCAAAGCATTGCACAATGATTCTTACTATCTTATAGATGCAAAGCCACAGGAAAATAACAAGGCGGACAGGTCCGGAGAGGAATCAAAGCGACCATGGAACATAGCTCTACTTCGGCCTTTCTACACCTAGGTAAGAAGTGAATGTATCCGGGTTATCTCATATGTCGGTATGTATGTCGGCAATGAGCTTATCAATGAAATGTTGGCACCTCGAGCAGTAACTCGGGGACTGCCTTAATAATGTTTGTTATTTTCTGCACGTCAGCTGGAGTAAGTTATTCTACTTAACTCGGATTAGTAGTGTGTGAGCACCAAAACCCAACTCTTCGACTTGCTACTGTCCAACAAGAATTGGCTTCATGGCAAGCAAGAGAACAAGTTTGGAATTGCGTAGCACATGAAAAACGACTAAGGAAAAGAATTTATTCGAGCTAACATTTTTGTTTCGGACTAGCCCCGTATTCATTTTCAAATTGTTATATAGTTTTATTTTTGAGCTAAGTCTAAAAGTTTCCCAGTATTGTTAAGACAATTTTTCAAGCTCGGATTCGTAAGTTGTAAAACCGAATCAAGGTAGACACGATTCGAGCCAAAAGATTGAACGAACAAGAAAAAGAAACTCAGGGACTACGCCCAAGTTAATCCGGCATAAGTACTCAGTAGCAAAATATCACATGTGTTTGGAATACAATTCCACCCAGCATACCAGGGATCTCATAAATTTTCAAGTGTTTTTCTTAAGGAGCAGCGGGAGGAAGTTCGGCATCATTGTCGCCCTCTTTGATATCCGAGGCAGTGTCCTCTTCGTCTTCACCCGAATCATCTTCAACGTTTTCAACTTCCTCCTCGCCTGCGACTTCCAGGAAGCTCAGACCCTCAGTACATTCATGAATGGGGGCATATTCGATGAGGCTGTGGGCACAAGCCTGGCGCCGAGCTACCCACTCTGGGTCATCTGTCCATTTGGACCCGGTGCGCAGGCGTGTGAGGAGGCTGAGATCTATCTTCTCGTACGACGTCAAAATGTGGTGAAGGACGGTATCGGCTGCAGCACGTCCAGCGGATTCTCGCTAGAGGTCAAGCTGGATCTCGATCTCCGAAAGCCTTTCAACGAGTTGTGTGACTCTTTCCGGAGCATCATCGGCAGGCCAGAAGGCGTTGAAGACCTGGACTGAAACATCGAGGAGGTCCATGCCGTAGTTCTTAATAATTTCCGCGCGAGACGACAGGCTGACCAACAGGTCCTCCATGTCAAAGGGAATGCTCTCACCCTCACGAGCGACCGGAGTACCCCTTTCTCGGCGGACATTGGCGACAACAGCACTTGCAATAGCAGTGCCCTCAAGAAAATGGCCTGGGAAACAAGGCAAAGGACAAAGTTGAGAAAACAAGATATATGAACTGACCCGAAGAAATAAGGCGGATAAAGGAAAAGAAATTACGTGACATGTGACTGTGAATCCGGGTCAATTCCTTGGTGCAAGCTTCACGCCTCTTCCGAAGTTGCTCGAGCTCAGCATTTTCCGACTCAAGTTTGACCTCGGCTTCCTGAAGAAGTTCACGGTCCTTAGCATTTTGGAGTTTGAGGCGCTCGCGTTCTTCGGTGTAGTCCTGGCCAGCCTTTTTCAACTCGGTTTGGTGTTGCGCCTTCATCTTAGCCATTTCAGCTTTGAGCTTGGCTATGTCATCATCTTTGGTCCGGAGGAGGGCGAGCTCATCATCTTTCTTCTTCAGCTCGGCTTGGTGCTGTCCTGCTTGTTCGAGAAAATGCAGCATCATGTCAGGCATATGCACACTTTCTTCAAGCAATGCTGAAATCGTGTGTTGGCCCGGCAGAGCCGAGGTATGAATGTTTGCCAAGCCAAGGAGGAAAGATGATGAAAAGCACAGTAAAAACAGACAAGAAGGCCATACCCTTGATCTGCTCCAACTTCTTTCGCATTATCTTGTTTTCAGCTTCCACTCCAGCTGCGGAAACCGAACAATCAGATTAGTTCGGCAAGCGAAGTGGAAGAAAAATGAGGAAAGGAATGAGAAAGAAATTTACCCCTTTTCTCGTACTCCGCGATGAGTGCAGCCTGTTTCGTGCGAAGATTCTTGTGCGTATCCAGCAAGCGTTGGAATTCAGCTCTCCGGCGGTTGGTGGTCACCTAAAAGATACACAGAAACTTAGCCAGCTTTGTGCATGTTCGAAGTGTACTAAAATCCGGGCCAAGTGGAACTTAACCCGGCTCTAGGTGTGTGCATGTTCGAAGTGTACTAAAATCCGGGCCAAGTGGAACTTAACCCGGCTCTAGGTGTGTGCATGTTCGAAGTGTACTAAAATCCGGGCCAAGTGGAACTTAACCCGGCTCTAGGTGTGTGCATGTTCGAAGTGTACTAAAATCCGGGCCAAGTGGAGCTTAACCCGGCTCTAGGTGTGTGCATGTTCGAAGTGTACTAAAATCCGGGCCAAGTGGACCTTAACCCGGCTCTAGGTGTGTGCATGTTCGAAGTGTACTAAAATCCGGGCCAAGTGGAACTTAACCCGGCTCTAGGTGTGTGCATATTCGAAGTTATCATGGAGCTACGTTAGTTATATAAAAGAGCATCCGGCCGAGTAACAAGTTACTCCTCCGGAGGCTCGGGGACTAATGGTTATTATCTACAATTTGCAAAGGAGAAACGACGTACCTCCATCATTCGTCTAGCGAGGTTAATGGCCTTTCGGCGGTATTCATCTGAGCGGAAAACTCGGCGGGGCCGAACTTTTCTAGGATATTATATTCCTGGACTACCTCGGCCTTGTTCCAATTCATAACAAATTCCATCAGGCTCGGAGGGTACCGTTCTCCCGTGGGCATATGGGGCATCACCAAGCCCTTTGCATGTGCTTCCTTCCACTCCACCAAGGCAAGGGCGGGGCTGGTGTGCAGAACCAACTGCTGGGCTTCAGTTGGCTCGGCAGGCGCATCCTTTGCCGTTGATGTCTTCTTGGGGAGCATTGACTCAAGGGTGCGTTGCCCAGGCTCGGCAGCACTGGGCTTGGCAACGTCTTGAATCTTCTTGCCCTTGGCTTGCTGGGAAGAAGAAGCCGTAGCAGCGGTTTTTCCCTGCTGAGGTTGAGAGGACTCGGAAGATGCAGAGGAACTAGGTGCTGGTACTCTCGCGGCTGGGCTTAGTGCCGGCACTGAAGTTTTCGCTGCCGGAGTTGATGCTGCTACCGAGGTTGGAGTTGGTGCTGGTCTTCTTGCTGACACGGGAATTGGTACTGGGCCGAAGTAGCCTTAGTGGCTGCTGGTTGAGGTGTTGTCGAGGCGGTGGATGCCGTTGCTCCAGCTGGGCCGGTTCCTCCCGCTCCAGGATGACCCGGAGCGGCCGCAGAGCCCTCCGGAATAGGGCTCAGCGGACGTGACTCGTCGTCACGACGGGGTGAAGGGCTAGGCCGGAGAGGTGATGAGATACAAGATCCACTTTGAGGGACCTCCACCGGAGCCCTGTGAAATCAAGTAACGTCAGAAGAAAAATTACGACGAAGTAAGGAAGAACGAGTTACAGAAGAAAGAAGGACTTACGCATCCGAGGTTTCGGCTGCTCTAGGTTTCCGAGCCCTTCGTGCTGGGGCCTTCTTTCGCCTTTTAACGGGCTGGAAAGGTCCGGAGGAAGAGCTTGAGGAAGCCCCGCGCTTTTTCTTCGAAGCCATCGGAACTGGCTCATCCGTAACGAGGGGAGGATCCGCGTGGATATGACCACCGGGGTGAGCTGATGGCAGAAAAGCAAAAGAAAGGGGGGCAGCCTCAAAGGGTTGAATTATCTCGATATTTGAGTAATCTTCATCATCGGGCCAATCTCTAGCAGAAGAGAAGTTACCCGTGGGTCGTTTCGTGGCGTCGGTCATGGGGAGAAACAGCTCTTGGTCCGGCTCCTCCTCATCCGAAGTCACCCTGTCCGGTGCCCACTTAAGGGTCAGATCGGTGCCATCCTCGAGCGTCTGCTGAAGGAATAGCTGAGGAAAAGAGTAAACAAACGAGTCAAAAATGCAACAATAACAGACACATGATTAGTCCGGGGTAAGTTTGCAGCATCAAACATACCGTGGGAGGAAGCCGGTCACGACATAAATGCTCAATCCCCCAAGTCCACTCAGAGGAGAAGTCCTTGTGAGTGGTGAAGAGACCCTTAACCCGGTGATAAATCTCCGTGTTGTTCAGTTCGAAGGATGAAGTCCGGTCGGGATCGCGGCCGTAGCTCATATGGCACACCTTGTGGGTGCGCTTCTGGAGAGGGGAGATTCGGTTGCGCACGAAAGTGATCATTGCATCCTCGTTGCGCAACCCGAGCTCCTTCAGCTCCGCGAACCTTTTGTTCACTTGGTTGGCCAGGGCCGTAGGTTTCCTGGCACCGGCGTCCCACAGATCCGGGTTCGGCGGACCCAGTGTATAGGGGAGCAACCGGATCAAATCTTCGGTGCCCGTGTTCTAGACGTAAAAGAATGTCCGGGCCCACCCTTTGCAGGATTCTAGCCCTGTGACCCGGGGGAAAACAGAGAACCTCCGGGGTGAGATGGAGGCCTCCGAACTGAGTGAGCCGCTTGTCCTCCGGATCAGTGTGGATGTCGGGAATAACGTTGCGACGAAGGGCGAAAAACCGGATCGACAGCTCCTTCGTGGGCCATAATCTGGCGTAGCCTTCGATTGTAGAAGCAAAGGCAGAGAGAGAAGTAATGGCATTGGCTGGAAGATAGTGCGGCTGGAGATGGTAGGTACTGAGCCAATCGTGGAAGAAATCACTCACCGGCAGTCCGAAGCCCCGTTGAAAGTGAGACAGGAACACAATGAACTCCCCGGGATTGGGTGAAGGAGCTAGCTCGGCGGAGGCGAGGCGAGCGGCGACACCGGCGGGGATGCGTCTTGTCAGGTAGAGCCATTCCAGATCGTCCTGGCAGACCCAGGAGCCGGCCCACGCGCTGCGGTCCGCAGCAGCGGTGTCCTCCTCCATCTCTTGTTCAGCAATGGCGAGTTCTTCTTCCGACATCTGCTCCTCGAAGCCCTCGCTGGTGCTAGAGGCGGCGGGGGACAGTGGCCTGCATTGACGAGGACCCGTAGCGGGAGATTTGCGTCGCAGTGACGGTGACGCAGAGGCGCAACGGAGAAGTGCGGCGGCGACGCTGCTTTTTGGCAGTGCTGGCGGCGGCGCGGTCGCGAGGAAGACGAAGAGGAATAGCAGTGGGCAGAGGGGTGTGGCGGGGGAAAAATCCTAAGGGAGGCACCCCTCCGCTATTTAACCACTCCCATTAGGGGTGAGTGGGATCGCGCCATGTGGACAGGCCACACGCTGTGGCCATGTATCGCCGTCCGGACCAATCAGTGAGGAGCCACATGGAGGGCCACACGGCGAAGAGAATCCTATGACGTGACACTGTGATGCGAGAAACGAGGGGGCAGGCGTGACGTGACCCGCGCACAGTGATAACTGACAATTACTGCGGTGGTTACTGTACCGTCCCATAAAATAAGACAACATAATGATTACCCTTCACATGGGCTAGCGTACGAGAGAAGGAAGTAAGACCCGGATGGAACTGTGGTAACCCGGCCGGCAAGTGAAAACTTGCAATGTGCGAAGGGAACGTAAATCCAAGCTGTCCGAGGTACAGAGGTAATTCGGCAACAACGAAAGGGGTACAAAATGGAACCTGGTGTGGCCTTAGCGGCCAAGGGGGCTAAGACCGCACCAGCTTCGGGGAGTAATGTTGGGGGGATACCCCCGGGTAGGGTCACGCCGGGGTATAAAGGCCGAGTTAGCCGAGGTTCGGCAATGCCAAAGTAGATGCTGGCCGGGTCACCTCAAGGCAGGCCGAATCACGGGGTAATCCGGACCTGGGGGCGTTCGCCTAACTAGGCCTCATCCGACTTAAGCGGTAAGTCAGAAGTGTATGTTTTACCTATATGCAGGAAACGGTGTGGCCGGATGAACCATCATCCGGGTCACAGCAAGCTTCTAACAGAAGGAAGGAATGTCGCTGGTCAAAAGGAGCCCCGGTACGCACTGCCTGAGCGAAGCGAGTAAGGACAGGACCACCAGGGCATGGCCGACAAGCGTGCCGACGCCCGTGTCAGCTGGCGAGGGCGCCGCAGTGGGTCACGTAGCTAAAGCATGTGTGACGCGGGGGAAAAAGCACCCCGGTCGGCTTACCACTTTGGGAGGAGGCATATTCTTAGGAATATGCCTCCACGTATGCCCTAGGCAGAAACCGAGCCTCCCCTATAAAAGGGGGGCTAGGGCTTCTGTAGAAGGGGGGTTGGTCTCTCTACGATTCTGTTGAGGTCTAGGGTTTTAGGTGAGATCTGTGGGTGAGAGTAAGAGAGCTCCTTCTTCCTCTTCTCGCCAATACAGCTCTAGGAGCTCTTGTAACCTTGGAAGTAAATCAATACAAACTTCTGTGTGGAGAATCACTTCACTATCCCTCCCTGGATTCCCCTAGCGTGTATTAGTCCCCACCTTTAGCCTATACATTGCATCTGCCATGAGACCACCACGACACTTGGCGACGCGCTTCTAGGGCCTAGGCCCTTTCATCCAGCTCTTCAGCAGTAAGTTTTGCAGCTGTAGGGATACGTGTGGTTAGTGCAGCATCGATGAGTTTACGCGCGCCTGCGGTGACCACATGTCCATCCACCGGTTCTTCTTTGGGCTCTTCTGGGATAAGTTCTCCATCCGAGTCTTCCTTGTATTCCTTGGCAATCACCTCCTCTGTTGGAAGTTCTTTTACCGGGGTCTTGCTATTCTTGTTCTTCTTCTTTGCCTTCTTGGCAGCGTCGGTAGCAAAGACGGCTTTGGGTCCATTTCCCGGAGACAAGCTCTGATCGGTACTTTTGGACCTCTGGAGGTCAGGATTATCTATGATATCCATGTCATCCTACGCTTTGGGAGAGCCTAGAGCCTTCATCCATTGCTTCTCCCTCTTCTCCAGCTTTGGAGTTGTACTCCTCTTCATACTCTGCGGAGAACTTTCGGAAATCCGCCGACATCATTGAGTCATCCGAAGATGTGGGTAAGTTGGTGTTTGTTCTGATCGCCTCCAACACCGAGTCAGTGTTGTCTCTAGCATCGGCAGAGCCGGATCCAGATCCAACATATCTGACGAAGTGCGATGTGTGGGTCATGAGGTAGTTGTGGCTTTCCTCATGGGTTTCCTCAAAGATCTTGATGGTTTCGAGAACCTCATCCACGCTTGCGTCTTGCATCGTCATGCGCCTCAACGTGTGCCTCAGGAACGGTTGATCTGTTCCGGTGTTGGCAGAACCGGAACTAAGCTTGTTGCTGTGATCCTCCTGGATTTCGACTTCAGCGGGTGGATCGATCTGGGATTCAGCCTCGCTAGGGAGATCCACTCCAGATTCGACTTGAGCCGTGAGGTCTGCTTCAGGCCCGGATTTCTCCACTATCTCCGCAACGGGTGCGGGTTGGGTGGGATTAGGGTTTTCTTAGATCCATAACTCTACCACCTTCGTGGATAAAGGGGACCCAAAAATTTCATCTACCTCTATCATCACCGCTAGGGTGGGTGGGACAGGTTCAGCGAATCCGATGTACACATCAATCTCTTCGAAAGACATGATGGTGTAGGCAGTCACGGCCTCCCTAGACGGAATCCAGGTATCGTCGAGAACGATGAGAGGGACGTCGTTGGCGTAGAGGATGCGACCGACGGCGATGGTCTCGCAGATTCCGATTCTTGCAGATTCCGCTCGAAATGCAGATCTGAAGCTCACTTGCCCCACGGTGGGCGCCAACTGTCGTAGGATTGATGACAAGTACGCCATGAGGGGGTCCTCGAGGCGTGTGGAAGAGAGGGGTGTGAGACGTACGGTATTCCGGGACGGTGAGCACACAAGTTTACCCAAGTTCAGATCCGCCGGTTTTGGACGGATCCTACTCCTGCTAGCAATCCAATAATATGGCAGAGCTGGAATATGGGTTACAAGGGTCTCGCCTATGCGAGTTGACATTGTAGACTATTGAGGTGTTACCCTAAAGGCTCTCCCTAGGACGGCTTATATAGATATCCGACCTAGGGTTTTACAGGAGAGATCTATCTGGCTACGACTAAGAGTCGGTTATAGAGTACATCTTGAAATAGAAGTAACACTATGGGTCTATGTCGTTAAGTCTTTTGGGCCTTCCCGTAGCCGGACTGGACTCTATCTATTCTCCCTGACTGGCCTGCCCGTGAAGCAAAGCTCTAACCTGAAGTGGGCCACCCTAGTCAGTGAGGTACAGTGAGGATACCCGGAAAGTATATCCCCAAAAAATCACACTGGGTGTATCCATGTGTGGTTCATGAAAATAACACACATCCAATGACACTGGTGGATCCTTATGTCGTTTGTGAGAAGAACACACATGCAATGACTCTAGATGTGGTTCATGAGAAGAACAGACATGCAATGACACAGGTGTATCCTTATGTGGTTTGTGAGAAGAATAGACATGCAATGACACTGGGTGTGGTTCATGAAAAGAACACACATCCATTGACACTGGTGTATCCTTATGTGGTTTGTGAGAAGAACACACACGCAATGACTCTAGCTGTGGTTTGTGAAAAGAACACACATCCAATGACACTAGTGGATCCACGTGTGGTTTGTGAGAAGAACATACATGCAATGAAACTGGGTGTGGGTCATGAAAAGAACACATATCCAATGACACTAGTGGATCCTTATGTGGTTTGTGAGAAGAACACCCATGAAATGACCACATGCAATGACACTGGTGGATCCATGTGTGGTTTGTTTAGAGGAACATACATGCAATGACACTGGGTGTGGTTCATGAAAAGATGATACATGCAATGACACTGGTGGATCCTTATGTGGTTTGTGAGAAGCACAGACATACAATGACTCTAGATGTCGTTCGTGAGAAGAACAGACATGCAATGACAATGGTGTATCCTTATGTGGTTTGTGAGAAGAACAGATATGCAATGATACTGGGTGTGGTTCATGAAAAGAACACACATCCAGTGACACTGGTGTATCCTTATGTGGTTTGTGAGAAGAACACACATGCAATGACTCTAGCTGTGGTTAGTGAAAAGAACACACATCCAATGACACTCGTGGATCCATGTGTGGGTTGTGAGAAGAACACACATGGAATGACACTGGGTGTGGTTCATGAAAAGAACACACATCCAATGACACTGGTGGATCCTTATGTGGTTTATGAAAAGAACAGACATCCAATGACACTGAGTGTGGTTCATGAGAAGAAAACACATGCAATGACACTGGTGGATCCATGTGTGGTTTATGAGAGGAACAAACATGCAATGACACTGGGTGTGGTTCATGAAAAGAACAGACATGCAATGACAATGGTGGATCCTTATGTGGTTTGTGAGAAGAACAGACATACAATGACTCTAGCTGTGGTGCATCAAAAGAACAGACATGCAATGACACTGGTGGATCCATATGTGGTTTGTGAAAAGAACTGACATGCAACCACACTGGGTGGATCCATGTGTGGTTCATCAAAATAGCACACACGCAATGACATTGGTGGATCCATGTGTGGTTTGTTTAGAGCAACATACATGTAATGACACTGGGTGTGGTTCATGAAAAGAATAGACATGCAATGACACAGGTGGATCCTTATGTGGTTTGTAAGAAGAATAGACGTGCAATGACTCTAGATCTCGTTCATGAGAAGAACACACATGCAATGAAACTGGTGTATCCTTATGTGGTTTTTGAGAAGAATAGACATGCAATGACACTAGGTGTGGTTCATGAAAAGAACACACATCCACTGACACTGGTGGATCCATATCTGGTTTGTAGAAAGAATAGACATGCAATGTGTGGCGCCCCGGAAACCACTACTCGAAAATCGCGTTGTTTTTGTGCATTGCATCTTCATGACCGCATGCTCATGTCATCATGCCACATTGCATTTGAGCATCGTCATCATCTTGCATGGTTTTGTCTAAAACTATTTTCGAAACGCGTAGTTTTGTTTTCTAAATATTCCCGTCTTAATTCAAATTAAAACCTGGGTCTCCAGAATATTTTGTTTTGTCTACCAACGGATTTCAAAATCCCCGTTTTAATTACATAAATTTTTCCAGTTGTTTTTAGGAGGCAGCCCGGCAGGTATGAAAGCTCGGCCGGCCACCTCCAAACCCTAACGCTAAACCAACCCTGCCCTAGCTCCACACTCACCCGCCGCCAGCCGCCACACCAACGCGCGCACGCAAGCAGCATGCTGTGCAGAGCCATCCTCTCGTCCACCTCACCCTGGCCAATCCCAGGCCTCCACCTCACCTGCACCAATCGGTGCGCGCCACCTCACCCACCTGTCCCTGCAGCACACGCGCCGCTCCACCCCGCCGCCTGGCACGCACAACGCCACCTACCCCCCTCCTTTCCCGCCTTGCACACCGCCCCTGACCCGCGTCCCCACACCACCCTGGGATTCCTAGCCCCAACCGACACGCACACGTCCCCACCCACCTAGGCGCACTCCCTGCGCAGACACGCCTAGCCCCAGGTCCCACTCCTACCTCGCTCCCTCTCACAATTCCCCACCGCAGCCGCGCGATCCCCGCCAATCGCGCCGCCGCCACCTCGCAGGCGCCGCAACCCACGTCGGCTGGCCGCGCCCCCCGCCCCGAGCCCCAGCGAGCTTCGCCTCCTCGTACCCGCTCCGCGCCTCCCCGCCAGCGACCCCGCATCCCTCTGCGAGCAAGCTACGGCCCACTGCCTCTGCTTGTCTCTCCCGCTCGCCCTCTACCTCGACCCGGCCGCCGCCGTCTACAGCACCTCGCCGAGGTCTTCGATGCCCCGGCCGCCATCGACCCTGTCACGGCTCCTCTCGCTCCACGCGAGCACCACATCCGAGCCATCACCAGCGCGTCCTCGCCGCCATCCCCGGCCGCGCTCGGCCCCGTCGACCCCGCTGTCTGCACCGCCACGTGCCTCCCTCGCAGTGCCGTGGCTACCCCTGCACCAAGCTCATCCACCGCAGCTGCTCCCTCAGCCTCGCCGCAACATCGAGCTCGCTGGTGCCCCATCCCCGAGTCCGTCCCTCACAACGCAGGCCGTGCCCGAGCTCGCCCCGCCACCATGTCCGTCTTCGCGCGGCCACCATCGATGCCGTCTGCTCGAGCTCAGTGCCGCTGGTCGTGCTCCTCTCCGCGCGGCCTCGCTCTACCTATGCCATCCTCTTGATGTAATGCATCGATGCGGCACAAGCCCAAGTCCACCTTCTGCATGCTCTTCATGCTGATGTGCTGCTCCAGTCTCTCTCTGGTTGTCTTTTGGGCACTCAACCCCGATATATGTGCGTGTGTGGCTCTTCTCCCGGTTGTTGTGTTCCCACGTTGACGCTGCGGTACGATGTTGGAGCTGCTTAAGTCCAAACCAGAGCACATCGCAACCCCAAGGTATCTCGACAAGATCAACCCCGACCCAGTGCAACCCGAAGACCACCGACACCGCACGGGTACGCCACCCACCACGGATGTCAAGTTCTCCTTCCAAGCTTGAAACCGCTCGGAGATCTCCGGTACTGGAATCAAGTCCTCCTTCGCCAATCGAAACTGGAGACCCCAAGTTCTCTGTCATGGAGCGCCGAGTACTCCTTCATGGTACCCAAAGACCTCCGTCACGGAACATCAAGACCGAACCCTGGTGCGCCAAGTTCTTCAACCCCGAGGACCGATCCATTGGAACGCCAAGACCTCCTTCCGAATCCGAGTTCTTCGTCACATGCGACAAGATCTACTCCGTTGTCGGAGAACGTTCCCGCCGAGATCGATCCCCGTCGAACCCTGTCGAACCCCGGACCCCCGGAACCCAAGATCTTCCGAACCCAGATGTGTGATCCTAAGCCCCTATTTTTATAATATGACATTATCAACTGTCGCATAATTAATTCTTCATGCATGCATGGTTGTCTATGGTTTGGGGGCATTATGCCGATTCACCTGATAATTAAATATGGAGTGTTTATGCGGGATATCTTTGTCTTATTCCGGACTCCATTTAAATTGGTGTAGCGAACCGATGCCATGTTTCACCCTGTTAATACAACATTTAAATTGCGGGGGTTCTAAATAACTTGAACCGTGTAATTAATTATCGGGACCCCGGTTGCACTTAATATTGCCTAATTGCACTGCATATGCATCACATCATGAATCATGCCGGATCTTCTGTCGTCGTATTAAATATTGCATCCGGTGTTTCTTCTAGTGTTTGCTTCTTCGCGGACTAGGCCGCTGAGTTGATGCGAGTATCGACAAATTCTCCGGATATGAACCTTCGGCAGTGTTTCCCAGGCGAGCATCTCTTCCCCTTCTACCTATTTTGCATTTATAGTCTTTATTTCCTCCTGTTGATCTATTGCTATCCGTGTCGTGATGCTTTAGTTTCCGAACACCAGTTATGTCCTGTGTAGGCTCTATATTGCCTTGGACACCTCCTATTACCTGTGTTTGGTAGATAGCTGGCCTTGCGAGTCATAGTTGCTTGCTCAAGAGCGATCTCGTGTTGTCAAGTACCACAGTTGTTGGAAGGTTGGCAGATGCTTAATGGTGGAGATGCTTAATTGTGGAGATGATCATGTCTTTAAATACAACTATTAAAATGCTAGATATAACTAATGCAGAGGCATCGGTGGTCAATAGATGTTATTTGGTTCTTCCACGCTCACTTGTGTCCCATAGGACCCCGAGTACTTGATACCTGTTCCTTGATTTTTCGCACTATCCACATCCGGGAGGCAGTGGACCCTCCTGAGCCAGAGCTTGATTCATTTCTATTTCTTGGGGCCACAAAGTAGTTTGGGGCTTTATTACTATCTTGTACCTATGCCATGCTTCACTGCTTTATTTAAGATTGTGCGTGGAGTACCTGTACTGTTTAGGATTGCGGAGTGTTTTCGCGGTATCGACAAGCCTAGTCACACATTCGGGTTCCCAGTCATTTACAGCCATTGGCGCAAACCTTGGGTCCATCTCGGAGCCGACCAACTTCGTTGCGGGTAGCTTAATGGGGTGGCCCCCTGAAATATTTATGAATCCTGTGATCGGTTTGTCATGAATGCCTCGTTGGGTTTTGAGTTGGTTTTTCCGAGGTTCATCGAGTGTGTGTTGCTATTTGTGCACCCCAGCAGGGTAAAACTATCTGAAAGCCGTGTCCGCGGTTATGAACGACTTGGAGCACAGTATCTCGATCATAGACAAGCATAACTAAAGTAGTGCTATAAATTTGACTTAATATGTGACTAGTAATCAGCTCAAGTATAACGGAATGGATATTAAAAATGCCAACAGCTGGTGGATCTGGGCGTTTTGTGACATGCTATATGCCTAGTAAGTATTGCAACTCCAATGGAATGTGATAAAAGTGTCAACAACTGCTGGGATTTGGGCTTCCTCAGGACAATTATATCTGACTAGTAAATGTTCCAACTACAACGGAATGGTGATTAAAACTGCCCACTACTTATGCTTCAGGATGACTCATGCTATCTATATCTGATTAGTAATTGCTGCAACTATAACGGAATGAGTAAAATTGCCAACTGTGTCAGTTCCTTGGTTTAACTTCCTCGACTAGTCTCGTGGGGGAAATACCAGGATGGGTTTGTTTGGTGTTAGCTTCAGGTTGGATCCGAATAGGTCTTTCTTATCCCTCTCTGATAACCGCCAGTTGTATCGAGTCTCTATAGGTTGTTTAGTGTCGCTACGCTACCGCTTCAGCCCACCATACCTATGTAGGCGAGAGCCACCGAATTCTAGCCTCGCCGTGTACTGGCCTTAGTACTGACGCTGCTCTTTTTGCTTTGCCCTTTGTCGGCACCCCTTTTGTTTTAGCAGGTTTGACGTCGTTAGCAAGGTTACCCTTCCGGCTTGGCTTGGGCAGGGTTATGGACGCCATTGGTTATTCTTCAGGGCTCTTAGCCCCATTTGCATCTTGTCCGTACTCGGACGCTGTAGCGATTTCAAGGTGATTTGGATCTTTGTACTGTATATCGGTATTCTTGACTTAGGGAGTCGTGTTGTATATATATATATATATATGTTCTGTGGGTCCCATCGAGGACTGTTGTGTAATGGTATTACTTCGTTGTCCACCCGCACAAAAGTGCCTGGCAGGCGTCCTTGAATCGTTTCTATGCGGGTTTGGCGGGAAGCGCTAAAACTTGCATAGGGCCGATTCAAGGGTGTTACAGAGTGGTATCAGAGCTCAGCAGTTGCGATACCCCACAAGTCCAGCCTGTAGGACCTTGCTAACGGCCGAAGTAGAGTGTCAAAACTACTTTCGCAAAATCGGTTGGATAGATCTGATTAGGTCTGTTTTTACTCCTTACCCCTCTACTGTTCTCCTCTTACCTCTGCGTGTTTTGAATCTGCTCTCTTCCCTTTCTTCGAGTCCAGGAATTCTCGTGGTTGGGTTTCCGTCGTACCTTCAGGGTTTCGCTTCGTCCTTTGGTAACGGTGCTTCTACATCCGGTCTTCGTGCTATCTAAGGAATCCTCACCTGTTGGACTTCTCTCTGTTCCTTGTTGTGTTTTCCGGTGTTTTCCAACGCGACAACATCATCTATGCCAGATCCGATGCAGAGTGTGCATCCCTCCTTGTTTCCGAACCTCGTTTGTCGAGATCTTCAGTCTGATTTCGAGAGTTGATTGCATAATTCAACTATTCGTGTACAGAGTAATGTTTTGAGTGCGGGATGGAGTCATGACCATACCACTACTCTTATCATTCGCTTTGTACATTGAATTGGAGGATCAATGCAATTTTCACTCCTTCCACGGAAGTTAAAGGTGGCCTTATCCTTTGAGATCTTTATCTTCGTCTTTGTTTCTCCGGAGTGTTCTCTCAACGAACGCGAGCAACGACCCCTTGTTGGTGGTGTCGCCGATTCAAGACGAAGAAGGAACCTCTTGTTAGTGGTGTCGCGAGGTTCGCACGAAGCGAGAAGATCCAGATCGCCAACCTTCTTCCCGGTACCATGAGGCGGATCTCGAGGGCGAGATCCATTGTTAGTGGTGTCGAATTGTGGCGCCCCGCAAAACCACTACTAAATCGCGTTGTTTTTGTGCATTGCATCTTCATGACTGCATGCTCATGTCATCATGCCACATTGCACTTGAGCATCGACATCATCTTGCATGGTTTTGTCTAAAACTATTTTCGAAATGCCTAGTTTTGTTTTCTAAATATTCCCGTCTTAATTCAAATTAAAAGCTAGGCCTCCAGAATATTTTGTTTTGTCTACCAACGGATTTCAAAAGCCCCGTTTTAATTACATAAATTTTTCCAGTTGTTTTTAGGAGGCAGCCCGCCAGGTCCGAAAGCCCGGCCGGCCACCTCCAAACCCTAAGGCTAAACCAACCCTGCCCTAGCTCCACACTCACCCGCCGCCAGCCGCCACACCAACGCACGCAAGCAGCATGCTGTGCAGAGCCATCCTCTGGTCCACCTCACCCTGGCCAATCCCAGACCTCCACCTCACCTGCACTAATCGGTGCTCGCCACCTCACCCACCTGTCCCCGCAGCACACGCGCCGCTCCACCCCGCCGCCTGGCACGCACAATGCCACCTACCCCCCTCCTTTCCCGCCTTGCACACCGCCCCTGACTCGCGTCCCCACACCACCCTGGGATTCCCAGCCCCAACCGACACGCACACGTCCCCACCCACCTAGGAGCACTCCCCGCGCAGACACGCCCAGCCCCAGGTCCCACTCCCACCTCGCTCCCTCTCACGATTCCCCACCACAGCCCCGCGATCCCCGCCAATCGCGCCGCCGCCACCTCGCAGGCACCGCAACCCACGTCGGCTGGCCGCACCCCCCGCCCCGAGCCCCAGCGAGCTTCGCCTCCTTGTACCCACTCCGCGCCTCCCCGCCAGCGACCCCCGCATCCCTCTGCGAGCAAGCTACGGCCCACTGCCTCTGCTTGTCTCTCCCGCTCGCCCTCTACCTCGACCCGGCCGCCGCCGTCTACAGCACCTCGCCGAGGTCTTCGATGCCCCGGCCGCCATCGACCCTGTCACGGCTCCTCTCGCTCCACGCGACCACCACATCCGAGCCATCACCAGCGCGTCCTCGCCGCCATCCCCGGCCGCGCTCGGCCCCGTCGACCCCGCTGTCTGCACCGCCACGTGCCTCCCTCGCAGTGCCGTGGCTACCCCCTGCACCAAGCTCATCCGCCGCAGCCGCTCCCTCAGCCTCACCGCAAACATCGAGCTCGCTGGTGCCCCAGCCCCGAGTCCGTCCCTCACAACGCAGGCCGTGCCCGAGCTCGCCCCGCCACCATGTCCGTCTTCGCGTGGCCACCATCGATGCCGTCTGCTCGAGCTCAGTGCCGCTGGTCGTGCTCCTCTCCGCGCGGCCTCGCTCTACCTATGCCATCCTCTTGATGTAATGCATCGATGCGGCACAAGCCCAAGTCCACCTTCTGCATGCTCTTCATGCTGATGTGCTGCTCCAGTCTCTCTCTGGTTGTCTTTTGGGCACTCAACCCCGATATATGTGCGTGTGTGGCTCTTCTCCCGGTTGTTGTGTTCCCACGTTGACGCTGCGGTACGATGTTGGAGCTGCTTAAGTCCAAACCAGAGCACATCGCAACCCCAAGGTATCTCGACAAGATCAACCCCGACCCAGTGCCACCCGAAGACCACCGACACCGCACGGGTACGCCACCCACCACGGATGTCAAGTTCTCCTTCCAAGCTTGAAACCGCTCGGAGATCTCCGGTACTGGAATCAAGTCCTCCTTCGCCAATCGAAAC
Source organism: Avena eriantha (assembly GCA_910589775.1). NCBI lineage: Eukaryota > Viridiplantae > Streptophyta > Magnoliopsida > Poales > Poaceae > Avena > Avena eriantha. The sequence continues at coordinate 492,443,445 of OU342742.1, forward strand.
TGGAGACCCCAAGTTCTCTGTCATGGAGCGCCGAGTACTCCTTCATGGTACCCAAAGACCTCCGTCACGGAACATCAAGACCGAACCCTGGCGCGCCAAGTTCTTCAACCCCGAGGACCGATCCATCGGAACGCCAAGACCTCCTTCCGAATCCGAGTTCTTCGTCACATGCGACAAGATCTACTCTGTTGTCCGAGAATGTTCCCGCCGAGATCGATCCCCGTCGAACCCCGGACCCCGGAACCCAAGATCTTCCGAACCCAGATGTGTGATCCTAAGCCCCTATTTTATAATATGACATTATCAACTGTCGCATAATTAATTCTTCATGCATGCATGGCTGTCTGTGGTTTGGGGGCATTATGCCGATTCACCTCATAATTAAATATGGAGTGTTTATGCGGGATATCTTTGTCTTATTCCGGACTCCATTTAAATTGGTGTAGCGAACCGATGCCATGTTTCA